>OY728132.1:1090315560-1092815560 GCA_963277665.1 Viscum album
TATCCGTGATGTTTTTACATTCTATACCCAACCATCCAACACTTGAGTGGGAATCTCCTTCACCCATGGTATTCTAGTACCTCTCATAGTGAAGAGTGAAAGAGGAAGATAGATTTAGCAGTAAATAATTAGAAGGAAGAGAGCATATGTCTAGGACCAACATAATCACATGGTGTTAACTTCATTATATAGTAGATCATGAATTAAATCTTACATTTTTAGTAAATGTGAATGGTAAAAAAACTTGTGACCCTTTTACCATCCAAATCTCTAGTCCATTTCATCATATTTAATGTATAATCAAGGATGAATTATATAAAAGATAATCCAAAATGTTAACAATTATCATAAATTTCATTATCAATAGTACAATACCATTGATCCATTTCACAATATTTGTGATAAAATTATATAATAAAATATTATATATATAGTATAACATCATATAATCATATCCCTGATTTATGAGTGCCTTATTGTGCCATATGATATAGTGAAGAACACAACATATGTATAAGGATTTTTGGGAATATCCCTATGAGGGATGTACTCCATATTCACATGAATTTGGTGATATATGGACCTAAGATCAATCATTAAGAACCACTTAACTATTTTAAGTTGGTCTAAGAGTTATTAAATCCCTAGAGGTGGGTATTTATTCTTGATTTTCACTAGATTCAGAAAATTATTTTCAATAAAAATACTCAACATCCCATCTTCATAAACACATGATAGGGTTAAAGGTATGATATGTACCATAGAAATCATATTTTACTCAATATATAGAGTAATGTCCACCTGCATTGTGGGGAGAGGGTCTACTTACTATAACATGAGTGGAGGATAAACTCACAACTCACCCACTAGAAGCATCTCACAATTTGGTCATTGTATGGAAGCCTTGTATATTATCCATTTGGTGATAGGAGGCTCTAATGTTGGGACTAAAATGTCTTGACCCTTTATTGGGATCTTAGTTGGATATATAATTAGAAACATCCTAAAATTTACATGATAAACCATGACCATTAAATCATATATGGGTATCTGACTCAAGTAGGACATAAAAAAACAATGATGAGTTTCTACATGATGTATGTACCATCCAATCCTTACACCACAACTGACTCCTCAGAGTTTTGAATTTTCATGAAGGCTATCAATGTATTAATGAATGAATTTGTAGGCCACTGAACCTACACTAGTTTTAGGATCGAAATATGGATGTAGATTCTCAATATACAAGAGGGGGGGGGGTGAATTTTATACTTTAAAAATTTCCTTAAACAAGAAAATATCTAAGTTTAACAAAGTTAAACTAAGAAAATTCACAACACCTCTATCACCAATTGGAAATTGGAACAAGGTACGAAGTTACAAACATCTAGTTCTATGTACTTTCTTGAAACTGGAAAGTGATTCCAAAAATAGGTTCCGAAAATATGGATCCGGAAATTAAAACTTAACCAATGTTTAAAATGTGCGATTCTACTTTAAAGCGTATAGAATCTAAAACAATCAGAGTACAAGTGTAAGGGAATACAAGAATGTTATACATTACTTACAATACAATATGTAGCAGAAAACAACTAGTAAGACTACTAGTTACAAGATATAAATCTTTTAACCCAAAGAGAAGGGTATCCAACAACCTTAGATAAAGGTCCCTTGATTTATACTTTCAAGCAAGTCTGTCTTACCCACACCAGGGTAAGCCCTCTATATGAAGATCAGTGTCTCTGTCTTGCTATCCCTAGAAGCCCTCAACTTCAAGGTAGTTGTAACCTCTGTCTTCCTCAGCAAGGAAGCCCTCAAACTTCAAGGTAGTCGACACCTCTGTCTTCCTATCCCCGGAAGCCCTCGAATGTAATCATCAACATCCGGAGTCGCATGAAGCAATCTGAATGAGTGGTTCAGTACGCAAAAAGCATGAAAAGATTCTCTCTCTAGAAATCACCTTAACATCTTATGGTCTCTAGAGTGGTCAACTCATTTTTCAGTAGTATTGAGCTCTTTAAAATGAGATCCTATTTATAGGATCGGTTGGAACGGTCGGCTCCCTCCTCGAAAGGTCATATTTTCTTTGAAAATCGGAGGGAACTGTACACGTGTCACTAAACCAACGGTTAGTTAGAAACAGAATGGATGACATCGTTTTATAATGAAAAATATGTAACTGAATGCACAACATCGTTTTATAATGAAATAAGTGTAAGCATAAGAAAATCTAGAATTCAGAATACAAGCAAATAAAAGTTCAGAGTCTAACCAAAATAGAATTCAGAGTCTATAACAAAAAGAATATTCGGATTCTGTTTTATAGGAATTCGGAACCTGAATTCTGTAGAATTCCGGAGTCTAAATTTCTAAAGAAATTCGGAGTCTGGTTGCAGTAGAGTTCAGAATCTGAACTTATAGAGTTTTAAGTCAAACTGATAAAAGTTTGGAGTCGAACTTCATAAGAGTTCAGAGTCGAACTCATGAAAGTTCAGAGTCAAACTTCATAAGAGTTTGGAGTCGAACTCATGAATGTTCGAAGTCGAACTTCATAAGAGTTTGGAGTTGAACTCATGAAAGTTCGGAGTTGAACTTCATAAGAGTTTGGAGTTGAACTCATGAAAGTTCGGAGTCGAACTTCATAAGAGTTCGGAGTCGAACTCATGAAAGTTCGGAGTCAAACTTCATAAGAGTTCAGAGTTGAACTCAAGAAAGTTCTCATCCAGAATTCGAAGTGGAACTTCATTACAGTTCAAATTCAGAATTCGGATCCTAAAAACATAATACTCAAATTCTTGACATTATATGATTCCGGGGTTTTGGATATGAATCCGGTTTTTGTATTTAAGAAAAATATTAATAAGTATAAGAAAATATAGGTTAGGATAAATTTTATTAAAGAAGAAAATCTTCCTCATGGAAGTAAAATATCGATTTTCTTAAGTATAAGGTGTTTGTTATTTTCAAAATAAGAAGGAATGGAAAAGTATTAAGGAGAACCATATTGACTCAACAATCTCCCCATTTTTGGAAAACACAAACATCCTTACGAAAAATAATATAAGGTCTTTGAAAAATTTCATTAGACTTTGAAATTAAAACTTATCTTCCTTTGTTCATGGATGATAGTGAATAAAAATAACTCCCCCTTAGACATTGAAACTATAAGGATTGTATTCTGAATTTCTGTAGTGGATTTATCGTTATCATGGGAATGAAAAAATTCATAGTGAGAAACTCTCTCTTACTTTAAGGATATTTCACTTAGAAATTTTTCCTCTTCATTTTAAATTTTTCTTTCTCCCCCTTAGGAGTAGTTCTTTTTCCTTCTCCCCCTTTGTGATTTTCAAAAATAATTGAAGGGAATGGAAAAGAAAATATGGTACCTGATGCATTAGTATATAACAAGATACAACCAACCAAACTTTCATTAGAGTTGAGAATTTTTTTACAAAGAAAGACAAATACAACAAAAGATCGGAGTGAATTTATTTTTCTTTCTTTTCCTTTAGACCAGCTTCTTCAACAAAGTTTTGAGCTTCTTCAAGTCTCTTTGGTCTTCCTCAACTTGCCTCTCCAAGGCTTTTATCCTTTCTTCCTGGGCTTTCAAGGCTTCTGCCTAAGCCTTCATGGACTCTTGCTGCATCTTCACTAGCTCATCTTGCTTTACCAGTATTTTTTCAAGATCAATCTGAAGATTTCTATCGCTTATAAAATTTTGAGCAAGAGAGTTAGTCTTATCATTCAGCTCCTTTACTTGTTGACTCCGAGAGCTTTGCTCAATGATCAGATCATCCTGAAGATTCTTAATCTTTTTATCCTCTGTGTCAAAAGCATCTTTCACCTCATTCTGAAAATTATCATAGTCAGCCATGTCTTCTTCCACTTTCTTAGACCACAAGGTTATTTTACTGAAATACTTCCTGTGTACATCATAATTGATAAGAAAGCTTCTATGATCAGCTTCTATCTTCAAACACTTATCCATGACCATGGATAAGGAACCCGATTTATGATTCATACTCTATTGTAGCATCTGGCATCTGGAATCTATGGTTGTAAAAATTGGAATGGTGTCCACCAACTTCTTTAGAGATTCCACCACAAAATCATGACCATGAGCTGATGACTCCGAATCAGATAATTTTCTTGGATATTGTTCCTCTTCAACTGGCACCAGTTTCCTTTTAGAAGAACCACCAACCTCCTTCTTCCTGAAAATTTCTTTTGTTGGAGTATCCATCAGAACGTGCTGCCCCTTGTCAGCTTTTGAAATGGGTTCCTCATTAGGATATTCTTCCTCAGATTCAAAAACTTGAATAATCTGATCTTCATCTTGTTTTTCTTTTTCTTCCCCTTCTTCAAGGAAATATTTCTCATAAGATTCTTCTTCATCATACAAAAAATTTTCTTATCTTCCTCTTGATCAACATTATCCTTCCCACTTTCTTTCTCAACTGCATTTTCCAGAGTGGGAAATTTTGCGGATTCATCCTTTTCTGTATACTCTTCTACTCATTTGATTAGATCATAAAAATCATCACTTTCTTCTTCTTCTTCTTCTTCATCTTCAAAAACCACTTATTCTACTTCTTATCCAGCTTCTTTTTCTACCTCTTTACCCTTGAATTTTTCCGGAGTGACATAGTTTTTACCTGGAGTCTCTGGTAAGGATGGTGGGATATCGAAAGTTTCCGGAATGGGAATTTTCTCAGAGGCTATTTTAGTATCTCTTAACAGAGATTGAACCAACCCAGCTTCAGAAAACTTCTTTTTCAACTTCTTCTCGTTTGCCTGATTTTCCAATTCATCTGAAGCTCTCTCTTTTAAGGCCTTAGCCTTTGCAGGGTCCAATCCGAACTGTGGACCCCCTTCTTTCATCTTATCCTTGTCTTCCCTCCACTTGGCTGCCACTTCATCTGTATATGTTTTCGGCTTCTTCGGCTTGGGGGGAGTATACTGAGTTTCCTTATCTTTGAGGGTTTTATCTTTAGTATCCACTTCCTTAAGCTTTCTCTTCTTCCTTGACTTTTTAGATGGTTCTGGAGTTTGTGAATCTTTCTGAGCTACCTCATCCTCTTCCACAGATAAAGGATACAATTATCCGAACTCACTAGAAAAACCCATCTTCATCCTCTTCAATGTGTCATCACTAACCAACATAGGTTTACAATTCCTAACTTTTGACTTGCATGCAACTTTAATAGACTCTAAGCACCGAACTATCAGCTTTGATAGTAAAGCAGGGTACATATTGATTTGGGCTCTCAAGTTCCCTTCTTTTATATTCTTAATCATAATTAATACATGCCTCATCAAATTTATTTTTCTTAGATTTACCAAAAAATCTAAGAAATATATATCACTTTTCTTTAGATTATCTTTTTCACCCCTTCTTGGTACGAGAAAACCTTGGACCCACAAATGTAGAATTCTATTGTTCGGAGTGAGATGAGCAATCTTAGCCGTCGTAGCATTCTTAAGTCCAAGACATTTCAATGCCTTCACCTTGTTGAAACTTCCTTGCTTATCTGGAAGCTTATGTGAGCAAAACTCAGCTTCCCCTTCATAGGATAAACCAACCAAGCTCGCGACATTGGTGTAAGATAACTTGTAAGTCTTCCTATAGACTTGAACGAAAACCACTGTCTACCATCTTCCTTTTGGAAGGAAACAGACTCATAGAACTCAAACAGCAAATCAGTATTAACCAGATCCTGTTTATCTGACTTTGCTAAGAAAACATCCTCCCATCCATTCAATCTTATATTCTTTGATATAAGGGAATCAAACTTATTGAAATCTGGATGCACTAACCTTTCCCTGAAAACTAAACACTTTGAGATTGGTTTTGAGGTAGAAATATCTTGGGATGTTGCTTTAATAGACATTCGGAACCGAGAGATTTGAAAGATTCGGAATGGATTTGCAAAGATTGGAATGGTCCTTAAGAAGAGATGAAGGGCTTCGAGACGCGAGAGCTTGAAAAACCGATGTGGGACGACTTTGAGGGTCCCCTTTATATAGGCGATGGAGGTGTACTTTGGTCTTCCAAAAACAATCTAACGGTTGAAAATATTTTTGATCTGATCTAACGGTTGAGAACAATCCCTCAAGGAAAACTTGACTCCTATATTTTGAGGTTTTTAAGAAAAACATTTGGATTTAAGGAAAACTAGAATCCTAGTAATTTTTAAACTCATAGGAAAATACGAGTAAGAAAAATATGACTACGAAAATTTATGTAAGGAAATCATACCTTTTCGATTGGCTGGGAAGAGTGTTCGTAATTGGTAATATTATTCTTCAAAAACATTATGAAAAATTCTCATTACGAAAGTTCATTACGAAAATTCTCATTACGGAAAATTCATTATGAGAATCTCATTACGAAAGTTCCAGTACAAAAATCTCATTATGAAAGTTCCAGTACAAAAATATCATTACGAAAGTTCCACTACAAAAATCTCATTACAAAAGTTCCAGTACGAAAATCTCATTATGAATGTTCCAGTACAAAAATCTCATTACGAAAGTTCCAGTACGAAAATCTCATTACGACAGTTCTAGTAAAAAAATCTCATTACGAAATTTCCAATACGAAAATCTCATTACGAAAATTTTCAGTTCCGGAAAATTCATTAAGAAAATTCTTAGTTCCAGAAAATTCATTATGAAAATCTCAGTTCAAAAAATTTCATTCCGAGAGTTTCCATTCCAAAATTTCCATTCCGAGAATTTCTATTCCGGGAATTTCCAAAAACTTGTTACGAAAAATTTTAGTTACAAAAGAAGAAAAAAACTGTCAATGAAAATTTTGGTTAAACTAGCACACAAATGTTCTCCCCCTATGAAAAGGAGTTTATTACTGTAAGGAGAAATGTTCAACAGGAAGTTAATGAAGAAGGATTACCTCACGGTTATCATTCCTAACTTCATTTTAATGTATTCAAATCTATCAGAGGGTAAAGATTTTGTGAAAATATCAACAAGTTGATCTTGCGTTCTGATAAACTGAAGAATGATATCTCCTTTAAGTGTGTGATCCCTAATAAAGTGATGCCTAATATCTATGTGCTTTGCATTAGAGTGATGTGAAGGGTTTTTACTATGGGCAATGACACTTGTGTTATCACCCAAAATTTGAGTCTTAGTAAAACTCAAGCCATAATCTGTGAGTGTGTGTTGCATCCACAACACTTGAGCACAACAACTTCTAGCTACTACATATTCAGCTTCAATAGTGGAGAGTGATACTGAGTGTTGCTTCTTGCATGACCAAGAAACTAATGAAAATCCTAAGAAATGACAAGTTTTGGATGTAATTTTTCCATCCATTCTACAACCACCAAATTCAGCATCCGAAAATCTTTTTAAAAAAAATCATTTCCAGAAGTATAAAATAATCCTAGATCCATGGTTCCCTTTAAGTAGCAAAAAATTATTTTCACTGCCTTCAAATGAGATTCCTTAGGATTGGATTGATATCTTGCATATAAGCATACTGAAAACTTTAAGTCTGGTTGACTAGCTGTCAAGTAAAGTAGATTTCATATCATACCTCTAAAAGATGTTTGATCTACTGGTTTCCCAACCTCATCAAGATCAAGTGTGTTTGAGGTACCAATAGGAGTACTTATACTCTTAGTGTTGTCAAACCCATACTTTTTAGGAAGATACTTAATATACTTATGTTGAGATATATTGGTTCCTTCTTGTTTTTGAGAGATTTGAAAACCAAGGAAAAATGTTAACTAACCCATCATACTCATTTCAAACTCAGATTTCATTAGACTTTGAAATTAAAACTTATCTCCCTTTGTTCATGGATGATAGTGAATACAACTAACTCCCCTTAGGCATTGAAACTCTAAGGATTGTATTCTGAATTTCTGAAGTGGAGTTTTCATTATCATGGGAATGAAAAACAACATAGTGAGAAACTCCCCCTTACTTTAAGGATATTTCACTTAGAAATTTTTCCTCTTCATTTTAAAATTTTCTTTCTCCCCCTTAGGAGTAGTTCTTTTTCCTTCTCCCCTTTTGTGATTTTCAAAAATAATTGAAGGTAATGGAAAAGAAAATATGGTACCTGAAACATTAGTATATAACAAGATACAACCAACCAAACTTTCATTAGAGTTGAGAAATTTTTTTACAAAGAAAGACAAATACAATAAAATATCGAAGTGAATTTATTTGTCTTCCTTTTCCTTTGGGATCAGCTTCTTCAACAATGTTTCTAGCTTCTTCAAGTCTCTTTGGTCTTCCTCAAATTTCCTCTCCAAGGCTTTTATCCTTTCTTCCTGGGCTTTCAAGGCTTCTACCTGAGCCTTCATGGACTCTTGCTGCATCTTCACTAGCTCATCTTACTTTACCAGTCTTTTCTCAAGCTCAATCTGGAGATTTATATCGCTTATAAAATTTTGATAAAGAGAGTTAGTCTTGTCATTCAGTTCCTTCACTTGTTGACTCTGAGAGCTTTGCTCAACGATTAGCTCATCCTAAAGATTCTTAATCTTTTTATCCTCGGTGTCAAAAGCATATTTCACCTCATTCTGATAATTATCGTAGTCAGCCATGTCTTCTTCCACTTTCTTAGACCATAAGGTTATTTTACTGCAAGACTTCTTGTGCACATCATAATTGATAAGAAAACTTCTATGATCAGCTTCTATCTTCACACAGTTATCCATGACCATGGATAAGGAACCTGATTTCCGATTCATACTATGTTGCAACATCTGGCATCTAGAATATATGGTTGGAAAAATCAGAATGGTGTCCACCAACTTCTTTAGAGATTCCACCACAAAATCATGACCATGAGCTGATGACTCCGAATCCGATAATTTGCTTGGAGATTGTTCTTCTTCAACTGGCACCAGTTTCCTTTTAGAAGAACCACCAACCTCCTTCTTCCTGAAAATTTATTTTGTTGGAGTATCCATCAGATCGTGCTTCCCCTTTTCAGCTTTAGGAATGGGTTCCTCATTAGGATATTCTTCCTCAGATTAAGAAACTTGAATAATCTGATCTTCATCTTGTTTTTCCTTTTCTGCCCCTTCTTCAAGGAAATCTTTCTTGTAAGATTATTCCTCATCATACAAAACATTTTCCTTTTATTCCTCTTAATCAAAATTATACTTCCCACTTTCTTTCTCAACTTCCTTTTTCGGAGTGGGTAATTTTGTGTATTCAACCTTTTATTTATACTCTTATACTTGTTTGATCAGATCATCCAGATCATCACTTTCTTCTTCTTCTTCTTCAACAACCTCTTCTTCTACTTCTTCACCAGCTTCTTTTTCTACCTATTTAGCTACCTCTTTACCCTTGGATTTTTCCGGAGTGAAATAGTTTTTACCTGGAGTCTCTGGTAAAGATGGTTGGACATCGAAAGTTTCTGGAATGGGAATTTGCTCAGACGCTATTTTAGTATCTCTTAACAGATATTTCCCCAACTCAGCTTCAGACAACTTCTTTTTCAACTTCTTATCTTTTTCCTGCTTTTTCAATTCATCTGCAGCTCTCTCTTTTAAGGCCTTAGCCTCTGCAGGGTCCAATCCGAACTGTGGATCCCCTTCTTTCCTCTTCTCCTTGTCTTCCCTCCACTTGGATACCACTTCATCTGTATATGTTTTCTGTTTCTTTGGCTTTGGGGGAGCAGACTGAGTTTCCTTAGCTTTGATATTTGTGTCTTCAGTATCCACTTCCTTAATATTTCTCTTCTTCCTTGCATTTTTAGATGGTTCTGGAGTTTGTGAATCTTTCTGAGCTACCTTAGCCTCTTCCACAAATAAAGGATAAAATTCTCTGAACTCACTACAAAAACCCATCTTCATCCTCTTCAATGTGTCATCACTAACCAACATAAGTTTACAATTCCAAACTTTTGACTTGTATGCAACTTTAAAAGACTCTAAGCACCGAAATATCAGCTTTGATAGTAAAGCAGGGTACATAATGATTTGGGATCTCAAGTTCGCTTATTTTATATTCTTAATCGTAATGAATACATGCCTCGTCAAATTTATTTTTCTTAGATTTACTATGAAATCTAAGACATAGATATCACTTTTCTTCAGATTATCTTTGTCACCCCTTCTTGGTTCGAGAAAACCTTGGACCCACAATTGTAGAATTATATTGTTCGGAGTGAGATGAGCAATCTTAACTGTCATAGCATTCTTAAGTCCAAGACATTTCAATGCCTTCACCATGTTGAAACTTCCTTGCTCATCTGGAAGCTTATGTGAGAAAAACTCATCTTCCCCTTCATAGGAAAAACCAACCAAGCTCGCGGCCTTGGTGTAAGATAACTTGTAAGTATTCTCATAAGACTTAAACTAAAACCACTGTCATCCATCTTCCTTTTGGAAGGAAACATACTCATAGAACTCAAACAACAAATCAATATAAACCTGATCTTATTTATCTGACTTTTCTAAGCAAACATCCTCCCATCCATTCAATCTTATATTCTTTGATATAAGGGAATCGAACTTATTGAAATCCGGATGCACTAACCTTTCCCTGAAAAATAACCACTTTCAGATTGGTTTTGAGGTAGACATATCTTGGGATGTTGCTTCAACAGAAATTCGGAACTGAGAGATTTGAAAGATTCAGAACGACTTTGCAAAGATCGGAACGGTTCTTAAGAAGAGATGCATGGCTTTGAGACACGAGAGCTTGAAAAATAGATGTGGGAGGACTTTGAGGGTCCCCTTTATATAGGCGATGGAGGTGTCCTTTGGTCTTCCAAAAACCATCTAATGGTTGAAAATATTTTTGATCTCATCTGACGATTGAGAACAATCCCGCAAGGAAAACTTGACTCCGATCTTTTGAGATTTTTAAGAAAAACATTCGGATTTAAGGAAAACTAGAATCTGAATAATTTTAAAACTCAGAGAAAAATACCAGCAAGAAAAATATGACTATGAAAATTTATGTAAGGAAATCCTACCTTTCGTATTGGCTGGAAAGATTGTTCGTAATTGGTAATATCCTTCTTCAAAAACATTACGAAAAATTCTCATTATGAAATTTCATTACGAAAATTATCATTAAGGAAAATTCATTATGAGAATATCATTACGAACGTTCCAGTACGAAAATTTCATTATGAAAGTTCCAGTACGAAAATAGCATTACGAATGTTCCAGTACGAAAATCTCATTACAAAAGTTCCAGTATGAAAATATCATTAAGAAAGTTCCAGTAAGAAAAATCTCATTACGAAAGTTCCAGTACGAAAATCTCATTACGAAAGTTCTCAGTTCCTGAAATTTCAATACGAAAATTCTTAGTTCCAGAAAATTCATTACGAAAATCTAAGTTCCAAAAATTTCATTCCGAGAGTTTCCATTCTGAAATTTTGATTATGAGAATTTCCATTCTGGGAATTTCCAAAAACTTGTTACGAAAAATTTTAGATACAAAAGAAGAAAAAAAACTGTCAATGAAAATTTTGGTCAAACTAGCACACAAATGTACTCCTCCTATGAAAATGAGTTTATTATTGTAAGGAGAATTGTTCAACAGGAAGTTAATGAAGAAGGATTACCTCACAGTTATCATTCTTAACTTCTGTTTAGTGTATTAAAATCTATCAGAGGGTAAAGGTTTTGTGAAAATATCAGCAAGTTGATCTTGTGTTCCGATAAACTGAAGAATGATATCTCCTTTAAGTGTGTGATCCCTAAGAAAGTGATGCCTAATATCTATGTGCTTTGCACGAGAGTGATGTGCAGGGTTTTTACTAAGGGCAATGACACTTGTGTTATTACCCAAAATTTGAGTCTTAGTAAAACTCAAGCCATAATCTGTGATTGTGTGTTGCATCCACAACACTTGAGCGCAACAACTTCCCACTGCGACATATTCCGCTTCAGCAGTGGAGAGTGCTACTGTGTGTTGCTTCTTGAATAACCAAGAAACTAATGAATCTCCTAAGAAATGACATGTTCCAAATGTACTTTTTTGATCCATTCTACAACCACCAAAGTCAGCATCCTAAAAGATTTTTAAAACAAAATCATTTCAAGAAGTATAAAATAACCCTAGATCCATGGTTCCCTTTAAGTAGAAAAAAATTCTTTTCACTACCTTGAAATGAGATTCCTTAGTATTGGATTGATATCTTGCACATAATCATACTGAAAACATTAAGTCTGGTCAACTAGCTGTCAAGTAAAGTAGACTTCCTATCATACCTCTAAATGATGTTTGATCTATTGGTTTCCCAGCCTCATCAAGTTCAAGTGTGTTTGAGGTACAAATAGGAGTACTTATACTCTTAGTGTTGTCAAACCCATACTTTTTAAGAAGATCCTTAATATATTTATGTTGATATATATAAGTTATTTCTGGTTTTTGAGAGATTTTAAAACCAAGGAAAAATGTTAACTCACCCCTCATACTCATTTCAAACTCAGATTTCATTAGACTTTGAAATTAAAACTTATCTCCCTTTGTTCGTGGATAAAAGTGAATACAACTAACTCCCCCTTAGGCATTGAAACTCTAAGGATTGTATTATGAATTTCTGGAGTGGAGTTTTCATTATCAGGGGAATGAAAAACTTCATAGTGAGAAAATCCCCCTTTAAGGATATTTCACTTAAAAAATTTTCCTCTTCATTTTAAATTTTTATTTCTCCCCCTTAGGAGTAGTTTTTTTCCTTCTCCCCCTTTGTGATTTTCAAAATGAATTGAAGGGAATGGAAAAGAAAATATGGTACCTGAAACATTAGTATATAACAAGATACAACCAACCAAACTTTCATTAGAGTTGAGAATTTTTTTATAAAGAAAGAAAAATACAACAAAAGATCGGAGTGAATTTATTTGTCTTCCTTTTCCTTTGGGATCATCTTCTTCAAAAAAGTTTTGAGCTTCTTCATGTCTCTTTGGTCTTACTCAACTTGCCTCTCCAAGGAATTTATCCTTTCTTCCTAGGCTTTCAAGACTTCTGCCTGAGCCTTCATGGACTCTTGCTGCATCTTCACTAGCTCATCTTGCTTTACCAGTCTTTTCTCAAGCTCAATTTGGAGATTTCTATAGCTTATAAAATTTTGAGCAAGAGAGTTAGTCTTATCATTCAGTTCCTTCACTTGTTGAATCCAAGATATTTGCTCAATGATCAGCTCATCCTGAAGATTCTTAATCTTTTTTATCCTCAGTGTCAAAAGCATCTTTCACCTCATTCTGAAAATTATCATAGTCAGCCATGTCTTCTTCCACTTTCTTAGACCACACGGTTATTTTACTGCAAGACTTCCTGTGCACATAATAATTGATAAGAAAGCTTCTATGATCAGCTTATATCTTCACACACTTATCCATGACCATGGATAAGGAACCCGATTTCTGATTCATACTCTGTTGCAGCATCTGGCATCTGGAATCTATGGTTGGAAAATCGGAATAGTGTCCACCAACTTCTTCAGAGATTCCCCCACAAAATCATGACCATGAGCTGATGACCCCGAATTAGATAATTTTCTTGGAGATTGTTCTTCTTCAACTGGCACCAGTTTCCTTTTAGAAGAACCACCAACCTCATTCTTCCTGAAAATTTCTTTTCTTGGAGTATCCATCAGAACTTGCTTCCCCTTGTCAGCTTTCAGAATGGGTTCCTCATTAGGATATTCTTCATCGGATTCAGAAACTTGAATAATCTGATTATCATCTTGTTTTTCCTTTTCTTCCCCTTATTCAAGGAAATCTTTCTCGTAAGATTATTCCTCATCATACAAAACATTTTCCTTCTCTTCCTCTGATACCAATTGTAGGGTCTAAATATAGATGTAGATGCTCAATATACAAGAGAGGGGGGGGGGGTGAATTGTACACTTTAAAAATTTCCTTAAATAAGAAAAGATCTAAGTTTAACAAAGTTAAACTAAGAAAATTCACAACACCTCTATCACCAATTGGAAATTGGAACAAGGTACGAAGTTACAAACGTCTAGTTCTATGCACTTGTTGAATATGGAAAGTGATTTCGAAAACAGGTTCCGGAAATATGGATCCTGAAATTAAAACTTAACCAAAGTTTACAATATTAGATTCTACCTTAAAGCGTATAGAATCTAAACTAATAAGAGTACAAGTGTAAGGAAATACAAGAATATTATACTTTCCTTACAATATAAAATGCAGCAGAAAACAAGTAGTAAGACTACTAGTTACAAGATATAAATATTTTAACCCAAAGAGAAGGGTATCCAACAACCTTGGATAAAGGTCCTTTGATTTATACTTTCAAGCAAGTCTATCTTACCCACACCAGGGTAATCCCTCGATATGATGATCGGTGTCTCTGTCTTGCTATCCCCACAAGCCCTCAACTTCAAGGTAGTTGGAACCTCTGTCTTCCTCAGCAAGGAAGCCCTCGAACTTCAAGGTAGTCGACACCTCTGTCTTCATATCCTCGGAAGCCCTCGAATGTAATCACAAACATTTAGAGTCGCACAAAGCAATCTGAACGAGTGGTTCAGTACGCACAAAGCATGAAAAGATTCTCTCTCTATAAATTACCTTAACATCGTATGGTCTCTAGAGTGGTCAACTCGTTTTTCAGTAGTATCGAGCTCTTTCAAATGATATCCTATTTGTAGGCTCGGTTGGAATGGTCGACTCCCTCCTCCAACAGTCACATTTTCCTTAAAAGCCAGAGGGACCTGTACACATGTCACTAAACCAATGGTTAGTTAGAAATAGAATGGAAAACATCGTTTTATAATGAAACATATGTAACTGAATGCACAAAATCATTTTATAATGAAACAAGTATAAGCATAAGAAAAACTAGAATTCGAAATGTAAGCAAATAAATGTTTGGAGTCTAACCAAAAATGTAATTAGGAGTCTATAATAAAAAGGATATTCGGATTCTGTTTTATAGGAATTCGGAACCTAAATTTTGTAGAAGTCCGGAGTCTGAATTTCTAAAGAAATTCGGAGTCTGGTTTAACCAGAGTTCAGAATCTGAACTTACAGAGTTCAAAGTCGAACTGATAAATGTTCGGAGTCGAACTTCATAAGAGTTTGGAGTCGAACTCATGAAAGTTCGGAGTCGAACTTCATAAGAGTTCAGAGTCGAACTCATGAAATTTTAGAGTCGAACTTCATAAGAGTTTGGAGTTGAACTCATGAAAGTTCGGAGTTGAACTTCATAAGAGTTCAGAGTTGAACTCATGAAAATTTGGAGTCGAACTTCATCAGAGTTGAGAGTCAAACTCATGAAAGTTCGGAGTCGAACTTCATAAGAGTTCGAAGTTGAACTCAAGAAAGTTCGCATCCAGAAATTCGGTGTGGAACTTTATTACAGTTCACATTCAGAATTCAGATCCTAAAAACAGAATACTCCAATTCTTGAAATTATATGATTCTGGTGTTTTGGATATGAATCTGGTTTTTGTACTTAAGAAAAATATTGATAAGTATAATAAAATCTAGGTTAGGGTAAATTTTCTTAAAGAATAAAATCTTCCTTATGTTAGTAAAATATCGATTTGCTTAAGTATAAGGTGTTTGTGATTTTCAAAGTAAGAAGGAATGGAAAAGTCATAAGGAGAACCTTATTGACTCAACACTGGTTTCCTTAGCCTAAAATCTAAACTCAAACACCTTGATACCATTTCCATATATTCCAAACCAACCTCATAAAACAATTTAGTACAAAATATTTCCTTAAGAAAAATCTTCTCCAATAAAAATCTAACATAACCCGACCCACTGAGACCATACATGGGCCAATAGTCAGCTGAATGTTCCACCCCAAACTCATCTCTAATAGTTTAAGGTCTGGGGACTAGCACTGAGTATACATATCACACAAGATGAGAGGCCTTAAAAAATGTATATGTACACCACCATGAGTCTGCATAGGATGAAATAATACAATAAATATGAATAAAACAAATAGAATATGTAATTAATGTGGCACAGAAAATTCATCCAAAAACAATGAAAAGGTAAAATGATATAAAATAAAGGTAAGAAAACAAAGGCAAAATATCCAAAAAGTAAAACCAACCCATAAAACCGGAGATGACAATTAATCCTTGATGTATAACTCCAAAATCACACTCTTCCTATGACTATCACCTCCAGGTACCACTTATCTCCCTTTCCCCTGACTCCATGTCCACTAAAATCACCTATGAACTATCTATCATCCATAAAATACAAGAAACATGTGGGAGAAATTCACATGTAGGAGTGGTTATATACATACCCAATAGGACACCCCAAAACCAAAAAGGATAAATATAAATGAAATAAATCTCAAGAATACAAAGGAATTAATAACCTAGAAATTACTTAAAGGTATATAACAAAGACATAAAGATTGTATCACTTCGTAAAACCAAAATATAAAAAGAAATAGCAATAAAAAGTAACCCAATAATCTAAATAGCCTAACCAGATAACCCACATCACCTTTTAAAAACTATATTAGGGGACACATGCCTCATCGAAGGTAATTTTTAATTTAGGGAGTAACCAAACCCTGTGTAGCACTCATTCCTTGTCATGTAAATCAAATCATATTAGGGATAACCTAACTCCATCAATAGAGTACCTATGTCTTATTATAATGGGAGTACCTAAATTTATCTATCATGCAGGGGAATAACACCTTTTTGATGCTAAGGGAGTATTGAACCTATGTCTAGTTTAGAGGACCTATTCCTAAAGCATGTGGGAGAGTATCAAACTCTAAAGATAATATTGGGGACCAAAACCCTAACATCATCCCATTTCCAAGGGAGTTCTAAACACTATATTCATTCTGATCATTATTCTCGAACCTAGTTGTCAGCTCCAAAGAGCTAAAGAAACCAAAAATGTCTGATTCACCTCATGTATCACCTTTGATTCTAGATATGGATGAAACATTTTGTTCTATGTGGAAAAATCTTAGGATGGACTACTTATGTACCTAAATCCAAGTCACATGAAAAAATTTGTGAAAAACACATAGGCTAGAAATGTACATTGTTTCTGATAGTTTCATTTCTCACAAGACTATTTTAATCATTTAGGTCTCACACAACTCTCCCACTTTCCAAAGGTAGGATTCTTCTTTATCACTTGGGTTGGTAATTATGTATCCTTTAGTCAAATGAGAGGATGGGAGGTTGGCTCATCCAATGAGGGGTCTTGTTTCCTAGTTTGGTAATCTCTTATATATTTATGACATGTTTGTAAAATATTTCCCTGTAATAATATGGGTTAAACTTTAAAATAAATTTATTGAATCAAAAAATTCATCTATGTATATAATACACATGAGATTATTTTTCATCTAATTTATCTCACGATTTTATTCTCTATAGTTTGAATCCATATATAAAGGTACTTTGGAATTTATTTCCATCTAAAGCAAAGTCAGACTCCTTACAAAGGAGGTCAAAGGTGTTTTGGAGTTAGGATAAATCCTATCGAAGGGTATTCCTATATATAACCATAAATTTTATGATAATACATTTTGTTTCATGTTATTTAATGAGATACATTTTACATTTTAAGTCCATTTGATAAATAACAAAGTGGTGTCATTTAAGGTTGTGCATCCATGACCATGGGTGGACCTTTCATGGTCATGAATCCCTAACCACTTCCAAGAAGTTTAAATTTATTTTTAATGGAATATTAGGTGAAAGGTACATATAAATGATTCAGTGTGGAAATTATACTAAAGTGACCCTTTCTGGATTATTATAAAAATATGATCCTAGTAAAGGTATTCTGGGGAACCCATGATAAGGATCTCAAATCAAGGAATTTAGAGATACCAATAATAGGATCTCAACTCAAGGTATTTGAGGAAATCAAGAGGAGAATCCTAACTTAAGGAATTTGAGAAAATTAAGAGTTGGACTTGAAATCAAGGCATTTGAGGAAACCAAGAGGAGGATCTAGACTTAAGGTACCTGAGGAAACCAAGAGGAGGATCTAGACTAAAGGGATTTCAGGAAACAAAGATTAGGATCTAAAATCATGGAATTTTAGGAAACCAAGAGATGGATCTAAAATCAAGTTATTTGAAGAAAAAAATAAGAGGATCTCAACTCAATTTCTTTATGGAAACCAATATAAGGATATAAAATCAAGGCATTTGAGGAAACCAAGATAAGGAAATCAACTTGCGGGAATTTGTGTGGGGATCATGTATGAGGTACACATATCATAAATAATTTATAGAATGGTATACCCTAAACCCAATCTTATAGGGTGGTTGAATTTTTCAAAGGGTGAAATATGTGCTATAATATGCTAGAGTCCCATGACACATTTGGTTTATGTGAAGATAATGTTTTTTTAAAAATGAGGCTCAAAAACATATAAATGTAATATTTCATGGAAGGGGTTACCCTATACCCAATCATACCAACTGATGAACTTTTCAAAAGGTAGAAACATATGCTTCTTGTTTCTAGAGTCTCACCAAATATTTGCTTCATGAAAAAGGAGGATTTTACATAGAATAAGGAATGGAAACCCATAAAAAGAATATTTCATGAAGTGGGTAAACCTAGGAAAAATAATATGAAAATATATACCATTGTAAATAGGATAAAATAAAATTTAGGAATAACCAATTTCACATAAAATTTAGTTTATGTGAATAGATGGGGTCCAACAAGGGGTATAGAGGCTTAAGGATAGACACTATATGAGTTTTACATGATGGGAAAACCTTCATAAAATATTGATATTAGAGATGGGGAGACCATTTTAAAATTCATATGAGGACTAGATCATAATTGTTTTATGTTTATAAGGTGATGTTTTTATGTGGAGGTTGTCCTCCATCTTTTAATTTGGATTTCAAATCTACCTGAAAGAATTCCAAACCAATGAACTTATATAAATTATTTGATAAATAACAATGTGTTTTCTAAATTTTCATGTCTTTGAAAATATCTAAGTGTTCCAAGTATTGCGCATGAATGTTGGGGGTTTTATTTATAGGCAGTAATTTGTAATTGCTTCCCCTTGAATTCCAGCCATATAAAAGACTTAACCACAAAATAATCCCAACTGAAGTTTGTAAATAAAGACATGAATACATAATATTTTGGCATTCAAATAGGAACTAAGAATTTGTTTCATAAATGAATAATTATTCAAATAAGAGTATAGTATCCTCAAAGTATTTTTATGTTGGGACCATAAGCAATAATCGAGTTTCTTAATTCTTTTGTGGACACCAAGAAATCCTTATTTCACACTATAAATAACTTCCCAGACACATATTTATTTCATGAAGAAAAATTAATCCTTCATTTTGACTAAAGACAAATTCTTTTCTTCTTAATTATTTCATTATCCATATAATTTCTACATATTATACAATCTTTACTTTGTCTTGGAAGAATTAAAAATTAAAATGACCACAACTTTTGATCTGTAATTTTTTTTGTCTCTGTGTACTATAAAATAGAATCCCAATAAATATAATACACCCATGTATGTTTTTTTACTAGTAGAAGCTGTTTTTGAAAGAAAACAATGTCTCAAGTTACCTAAAAATGAGTTTTTTTAAGTTTTAATAATATTTTTTTTCGTAAAATGGTAAAAACATGAATTAATTTTGATGGTAGGTTCTGACCACCGGGCCACCAGACTGAGAATTTTTTTTGAGTAATATCTATCCCTTAGTGAGTGAGAAATCATGAAATATACAGAGATCCATTTTTTTATTATGAACATAGATACTTTTTTTCTTCTTTAAGGCATATCAGGTCATTTGAGTGAGGCTTATATCATCTCTTTATAGAAAATCGTATGCCCGATTTTTTTATAGACATAAATCCCCACCTTAAAATTGAATTAAATTAGAATAAAAAGAATCTTATTTTGAGGTATGATAGAGAATTTTTCCATATTTCTTGAATATTTAGTAGTTTTTGATGGCAAAATATTTAAGAAGAGGTGAACCCAGTGGATACTCTCTACTCAAAAAAATTAATTTTCCAAGAGGAATACATGAATCAATGATTTTGATTTTCCAAGATAAATACTCAACAAAAGGATTTTTATTTCAACAGGAGGAATAATTTACTCATGTATTTTTGCTTTCTTAATGAGGAATAATCACCTCAATGATTTTGAGTTTCCATAATGAATACTCAATTTAAAGGTTTTGAGTTTCTAAGAGAAATAATCAAATTTATGATTTTGATTTTCCAATAGGAATACTCAATGGGGAATAATCAACTCAAGGATTTTGATTTCACTAATAGGAACACTCAACCTAAGTATCTTGATTTTATAAGAGTAATAATCAATTAAAATAATCTCAATTTATCTAATAGCAATAATTGACTAAAGGATTTTAATTTTTCAAGATGAAATCAAATAAAGGATTTTTATTTTCCAAGAGGAATAATCCTCTCAAATATTTATGCGTCTTTAAGAGGAATACTTAACTCAAGAGTTTAGATTTTCCCAAGGGAAATAATCAACACAAGTATTTTGGAATTACAATAGAGTTAATCTAATCAATTCTTTAAATATTTCCCAGAGGAATAACTGACTAAAGGTTTTTTATTTTATAAGAAGAATAATAAAATTGAATAATTTTTGTTTCCCATAAGAATAATAAACTCAAGGAATTTTTTTCCATGTGGAATAATTTTTCTACAGGTATTAGGTTTCCTAGAATATGGTTAATGGAGGAAAACATGGAATGGATTAGAGGAAAAAAGCTCTAGGATGGTAGGGGTGAAATGAATGTGGAATTTGTGGATGGTTCTAAGATACGAGGTTTGTAAATAACTATATATCTAATTAGAATATAAATCAAGTGACATGAATTTTTTAATATGAGCATTTTCATTCTGATATAGGGTCAGAACAAGAAGAAAGTGATTTTCCTATGGTAGGAGACCCCAGTGTCATTACTTGGTGTTATAGTGTATGACCAGTGTACAAAATCATACATGAATAATAAGACCATACATAAAAATATTTTATCACTACACATCCCATGAGAACATGAATCAAGGAACACATTGTTTTTCAGATGAGAGTCTCTACAAAAATTTGACTCATACATAGGGGAAAATTAAATGGAGTGAATAAAATACTTGGTAAGAGAGGGAATAATTAAACCCAATGTAAATTGAAAATATCTCAACATTATGAATATAGTAAAAATGAGGTATTTCTCTAAGCCTATGAAATGTGGTTGGAATTTTACTACGTATCTTGTAAGAACATGTATCAATCCACATGATTTTCTTGGATGAAAATCTCTTTACAAATTGAGATCATGTATAAGAGATTATATAAGGGCATTATACTAGCATGAGACTATTTGAGGATACCCTAAGTGGATCATAAAACCCTTACACTAGGAACTCTTACATAGATATATCTCTCAAAAAATGGATTTTTGTCACATAGGATAAAATACTCTAAGTAGTTTAAGGTATTGTCGGATGAACCATTATATCATGCATTTTAGGGTTATGTGATGGGAATCATGTACCTAATGATAATTTTCCAAGAGGATAATCTCAACTCAAAGTATTTGGGATTCTAATAGGAGTATATCAAAGCAAGGTATTTGAGATATTAGAAGGAGAATCTAGACTCAAAGAATTTGGGCTACCAAGAGGAAAATTTAAACTTAAGAAATTTTATTCTTCACTAAAAATTTATACCCATATATGAAAGTGTACAAGAGTATGATGTCATAGTATTGCTTTGATAATGTGTAAAGTGCATGAATATTTAATTCTAAGGGTATTTTAATCCACTTGAATAATTTCATTATGGGAAGGGTAAATCATATCATTAATTTTTTTGAATTAATATATAATTATGATAAGTGTGAATAAGCTGACCAATGGTAATAGAGGGACCAACCTCACACTATATAAAAATAACACATGGGGTTAAAGGGAACCTTTCTTCCAAGACCAAGAGCATTACCTAGAGGTTACTTAAAAAAACACAATAAATTATGATATTTAATATTTATAGGGGGTCTATTTGGATTAAGCAAGAAACTACTTACAAATTTTAATTTATGGGGAAACCAAGATGTGAATCTCAACTTAAGGCTTTGGGTTTCCAAGAGAGGAATCTGATCTCAAGGATTTTGAATTCTCTAGGAGGTGAATAATGACTCAATCTTTTTGTTGATGAGTGAAACATAAAATATATGAGGTTTATTTATAAAGTAAAAAATGTTCCATAAATATTTAAGAATTAGGAAGGTTAGACCACTATGTGTTTAAAACATTTTGAGGGTAAAGTGGTATGTTATGAAATAGTTGGGTACTTAATTACCTAAATAGCTGACTGATTAGTATGAATAGGTGACCTTTTTATGAATAAAAATTTAACCATGGCATAGTTTAAGATCATTTGATGGTTGAAAGGAATATTTTATATAAATATTTCCTAGACATGTGGGTCCAATGAGTATAAATTTAATTTTTATGATGTTTAATATTAGTTCCTATAATATTTGTGTATTTTAATTTTTTTAATATAAATTTTTATTAATACATGAGATGAAATGGATTATAGATTAGAGACTTGACTTTTTCTCAGGAATACCTTTGTGAGTTTTTAACTTGAAAATACTTTGTATTCTTTTCTGTATTTATTACAACCATTTTTTCCCTAATCCATGATAGTGAGAGGATTAGAAATAAAATAATTTAAATTTTCTTAGTACTCCATTTTTTGGTTTAAAACAGAAAAGTATTTATGCCTCTTTCATTCATAATTTAAGGTCTTTTAATGTAGACCAAAATCAAATGAGTGGATTCTAAGTTCATATATCTTAGACTAGAAGTATTTAAGGTTTAAGGTCATATATATTTTTCCCTAAAATGGGGTTTCTTATCTAAAAAAAGTGTATAATTAACTTGATTTTAATTATACATCCCATCATAGACATGAAACCCTAATAAAAAGGAAGATATAACCTAATGTGAAGGATACAACCTACACCAATTTCTATGACTACAATGGGGAGGAAACATTCATGCAATTTAGGTTCATACTGTTAGGACTAAAGGTGGCCAAAATGTAAGTATAAATATGTTTAAATAATGGTGGGGTTTTATGTATAGTATTAAGGTAATAATTTATCTAGTATAAATGATGAAGACAATAACAATACAATAAACCTTTGTTATAAAATGGTTCATGTAGTTTATTCCCATATTTCTTCAACCAAATTATTACTATTACAACTCTAACCAAGTTAGGATTCTATAAGGCCCTATGTATAGATATTGGATGGTTTTATCCTAGTTAATATCCCTTAAAGGAGACCCTATATGAATTGGTTAACCCATACACTAGGATGGAGTGGAGGATTAATTGGTAAAGTAATTTTTTGATGAGCCTATGATAGGTGATCCAGAAGTAACTACATATCTTATCATAATAAGAATAAAATAACACATAGTTCTTGAAAAGATTTATTTAATTTTTATAGGTTAATTGAACCTTGATATTAGGGTTTATAGATATATCCATAGCTATTAAATCTCCCAATAAGAATAAATATCATATATATTTAGATCTTACGTAAATAGGGTCACATAGTTTCTAATAATCTATAATGTACCTTCAATTAAACATCATAAGAAGTGGAATGAGTTATTAATATGTAACGGGGACATCTTGGTCACTATTTATGTAAACACTATAATTTTTTAGACAAAACCTTAATTTCAACATGGATTTAAATTCTCCAAAATAAAATAGTATATGTTTGTGAAGATCAAGATATTATATAAAATAAGGGGCATATAATTTAAGGTCATATATGATTGAATACTCCAAGATTTTTATGTTCATAGGGATATACCATGCACTATATAGTTTAGTGTCATGTGGTAAGGAAATTGTTTCATGAATTTTAGGGTCTTTTGGGACCTCATGTCACAATTTTTAACATTATATGTCAAGGACTTTGTATTTAATGTTTATTTTTAGGCATGATGTTATTTTTTCATAGTGAGAATGAATCACATGTATCTTGCTTGATTCTTAGGATTCTTCAATTCTATTACTAATCTATCTATTATCTTCTAGACCCAATATTTATTGTAAAAGTATCCTTCGATCATATGTCCTTAATGTTAGTGGTATGGATAATATTGGGGATGTTATTTTATTACCACCTCCTTTGGTCTCTTGATTAATAAAAGATTAAGAAAGATATTCTCTAAATAATAGATGATGTATACATATAATTGATCAGTACTAAATGAATATACCTTCATTTATCTATCATTGAGATATATAAATACATGATTCCTTGATAAAATTTTTGTGTTCTTATTTGGGTTCTCACACGGATGAAGTAGATATTTGTGTGTCACCGATTTTATTACCCACTCGTCATTATATTTTTGAATCCAAAACATAAACAAGACCAGTACTTGATTTTATTCCATAAAAACAAATAATAGGGGGTAAAATTTCAAAGTCCTTTCAAATTGACCTACTTGTGCATCTTGATCCTTGGTATTTAAACTAAATTATTCTTCAAAGAAAGGTTGAATTACTCAGAAACTTTCTCTAGTTGGAAAGAATACACCTTATTTAATTCATCTGTACTGTGTTGAAAACATGTCTTGATTAACCTGAGAATAAGGCTGAATTTTATATTTATGTAACATTTCCCTAACCCCAATCAATTTTGGGGTAGATGTTGAATATCTTGATGACTAATACATTAATGGAGATACCCCTAGCTCAGATAAATCTAAATATATTTGGGAATATGTGAAGGAAACTAAGGTTTAATAGTATTAGGAATGTAACCAATGAGGTGGTGAATAATATAAAAATTTCCCATCCCTTTGGGTTGGGGTACTTAACTAAAAGGAGGAACATTAGAGAAGAATCCATAAATTTCACCATAGAGAAAACATCATAGACAATCCACTACAACATTTTATAGTTAAATGGGATGATATTGTATGAGTGCAATATGTGAATGTGGGGATTTAACCCATAAATCATTATGAAGGGAAGTTATTTATTAAATAAAATATATAATTATTTTCTAGAGATTTTTATAATCTCTATAAAATGAGGTTATCTATTATTTAGTATAAATACACCTGATAGTTTTTAGTCGTAGATTAGTAGATGAAATGAAAACACCCTTCCATTTCCCAATGTTAGAATGGGTGGATGATAATAAGAGTCTAGGTGGAGACCTTAGTGATTGAATCTAACTTGAACATTAAACACACACTCTATAGATATTGTGTTTTTAGGCATCAATAGAGTTAGGGAAACCTTATTTAGAGTCTGGTAGGGGTATCACCACGATCTTAATCATTAATGAAAAGAGTATATGTTAAATCAATATGTTGAGCCTCAAATAATTATATACAAGTCTGATTATATTTTATGGGAGTAATCTTGTTATAACTAGGTAAAACGTCCTAAAAAATGGTTGATGCCATATTGATAGATACAAAATCTCCCATTTCATAAAACTATTCCAACTTAAGAAAATTTTTCATTAATCAAATAACTTTTATAGTGGTGAATTAATGATCCATATCACAAGATGTTCTCATTTGTGGGATGTTACCCATAATTAAATCACATTCTAAGAATATGATCTTGTTTGGTGGGATAGTGCCTACAATATAATTTGCTAGGATAGTTCCTATGGTCTTTTTTGGTGGGATGGTTTCCATTGATTCTACTTTTGAGAACAAGGTCTTGTTTAATATGATGATTCCCATTGGTGCTCCTCCTAAGAAGAGGATTACACTTTTTGGGACGGTTCCCATTATTTCGCCTCCTAAGAATAGGATCTCATTTGATGGGATGATTCATATGTTTCAAATGATGGGTTAATAAATTCCATAAGAGTTTAGACTAGTTTTAAAATCCCAAGGGACTCCTCTTGCACCATGTACCACCTGATCCATCTTTTTCAGATCTTAGGAGGCTTAGAATTAGAAAGTGATATTGTTAGAGCTATAAAAGGAATTTGGGTCATGACTAGTTAATTCATTGATTTCCTAATTGTTTCATGTGCATGATTCACTATATTATAGATCAAATAGTCATAAAACACTTCCATGTTCCCATATAGGTCATTTAACCTATCTCATTATTATTTGGGGAGAATGGCCAATTCACATGTCACATATTCCTTTAGACTATCCAATAGTTCTTGGTCAACATTGGACATCTTTAAAAAAAATACTTGAATAAAAAGAATTCATGAACACGTGGCCCAATATATTATGGTAATGGAAATAATTTATGTTATCATTACCTAGTATCATTTGAATTCTTTATTTTTAGAAACATGATTATGCTATTCTCTAAAGAAGAGATGAAATACCCTAGACCCTTATCATTATGGATAGAAAAAACTTTGTTCATAAAACTTTCATAGTCATGTTAACTAAATTAAATCATATTAAATATTACAATATCTATTTATATTTTACCTGAATTCCTTATCTATGATTGTGGTCCTTATTGAGCTCTTAACTTGGTTCTTTTAATATAATCTTCTATATATTATTCTATAATTTCAAATTCCAAAAACCCACTAGGTTAATTAAGGGTTATAAGAATGGTTGATTACTCATCCAATAGGTTCTTTATATATATCTCCAATAAATGTTTATGGGGAAGCTATATTTCTTAGAAGTAGGTCAGGACCTTCTATATTTAAATGAAATCAATGAATATATCATTATCTTGATGCTTGAAACTACAGATGTTAAGAATAGTTTGTTTTATCAATGTATATTTTAATTTATTGAATAATTACTAAAATAGATCTTCATAGCATTGAATAGATTCAAATAAAAAGTTATTATGCTAAAAAATGTTGTAAATTATAAGGTCTCCATGAATCATCTAAGTTTAGGTACCTCTTATTTTTTTTGGTTTCCAACATTAAGCCATAGTGAGGAGAATAATTAGTGAGATGCTTCTCTAAATATCTAATTCCATTGAATGTTGAGAAGTTGGGATTCCCGAAGTTGGATATAGGAGGAGTTATATTAATCTACTTAGGATAAAAATTTATCTCCAGTTTCACCAGTTCCCACTAGCCTTCTATAGATTTTGTTTGAGTAATAAGAGAATCCTTAAATTCATGTGATACTGTTGCCTAAGTTAACACTTGGAATATCTACCCAAACATGGTATTACTGACCTATTTGGATGAGTGGATTATGAAATGACTATACTAATGAATTATTTTCCCTAGTGATGGTAATAAAAATAATCTATTGGTTCTATAATCAAATAGGCTGGTTGATAAAATCTAAATTTGATAGGTAAGTTCAATTATTCTTTTATGGGTCAAGTAAACACATCCCATTGAATAAGGTTAGTTGAAAGAGGAATCTTAAACAAAAATAATTAAACCTAGGGGGATTTATACCATGATTAATTCAACAGTAATCTACTCTATATTCTCTATCCTGACCTAAAATTGAGTAATACGTTCTTCTATTGAGACGGTCTCACTATATTTGAGTGGCATGTGGGATATGGATCTGTACACCTATAACACCCTGTGTTTTTATGGAAATTTTTTCTCTCGAATAAATTAATTATCATTTATATATTTTAATGAAATAAGAAAAACATTACTTTCCCATAGAACCAAATTTTTGTACGTTACACATAACACTGACTTGGCGTATGATACACGCAACTCTTTGTTGGCATACGATACACTCAATACTGAGTTTCTATAAAGATTTTTTTCTATTATTTAAATGAGATAATTAAAACCTATCCACTAAAATTAGCTATATGAATAGTAATAAGTACTGTTAAAATATAGTTATAATAGATTTATATAAATAAAACATATTGATCATAAAAAATTTATTTTTTGTAAAGTCCTTCTATGTTTAAAAATACCATTTTCTCGAATGAACAACTTTTAACGTTCTTCTATGAAAAATAATAAAATTAATTTTAGACACATTTAGAAATTAAATTTGATAAAATAAATTTTAATTTTTAATTTATAAAGTTTAAATTATCTTAGGGTGATTTTTTTTTATTTTTCTAACAAATTTTATTTTTGGATGAATGGTGTAAAATACCAGATTTTAATTCAAAATAGATTTTTAATTTAATTTATTGATATTGTTAAATTATATTTTAAATTTTTTAAATGATTAATTAGATAATATTTCTAACAATTAATCCAATTTTGGTCATTGGAACAAATTTTACATTGAAATTTCATATAAAAACAAAGCAATCTTTTCATCATTTTTTTGACAAAGCTTTTCATCATTTTTAATTTGAAAACCCACATTATCGACATGACTTCAGGATTAATTTTAAATTTATTTCTACCACATATGTGACTAGAATTTTGAAAAATGGATTCTATATTTAGAATAATAATAATTTATAATGTCTATAATGTAATTTTTTTGACAAAAAAGATTAGTGAAAGTGATAAAAATTAATTACATCAGTTAAGAGAAAAATTAGGCTAATAAAGTAATAAACCATAGATATAAGACCAAAAACGACCTATGAACTATTAAAAAACCCATTGGATGGAAATTATTTGGCAATTAAACTTACATTATTTAGTTTTTTTTTTGTATGACTTTTGTTAGTTAAAAACGTGGGTACACCTAACTTGTTTTAAAAAATGCCATGTGTGTCCTTTCCCTTCCCTATAAAAGGCCACCACCTCTACCCACTTTCTCACACCTATCAAGCCCCTTTAGTCACCCTAAATCTGATCAAATAATCTTAAAACCTTCATCCATTACTCCTAGAATCCTTACCTTTTGAATAAGTCAACTCAAGAAAGCTTTTTGTCACAAACCAAAATGAGTTACTTGATTGAGAGGTAATGTCTTCTCTCAATATCATTTCCTTTATTTTCCTTACCCACCCATAAAATCTCTTGATTCCATTATTTTATGAAAAAACTAGAATCCTAAATATACTATTTTTTATGTTAAGGGTTAAACCTTTAATTACACACATCTCCATCTAATGGATATCGAACACACTGTTTATGTGTACGGAGAACTACCGCCTCACTAAATGATGATTGTTCATTTCTCATTTACTGCCTCTCATGGTGGAAATTATAATGGAAAATGTGATTATATATATGCAATATATTATATTTTTTATTTATTTAAGCTTTTATATTCCTTTTAAAACACACATCATTTTACTTTCTATTTTGCGTTATTATAACAATTTCATTTGAGGAAGTGTGGACTACCGCCCCCTCAAAGCGATGTGATTCGTTCCCACACTACATGAAATGTATTAAGGATGGTATTAGTGAAATTATATGATATATATAACATTATAATGAAAATTTAATGATATTATATAAATATAAATAAATTTAATTTTCTTTCTTTCTTTTAATATGATAATAAAAATGGAAACAACATTCATGCATACGAACAACTTACCGTCTCCATAAACAGTATATTCTATTTCATACAAAAATATTATATAGATTATTAAATAAAAATATAATATATATACCTGATATTTATATCATGTTTTACATTATATAATAATGATATAAGTATAAGGACAAATGATATAACAAGTTAAGACACATGCGAAGAAGAAAGAGAATATTACCCGAAATGAAACCTTAACATTGGATTGTTAACAAGTGGGTAATATAAGGTCATAATCAGACCATATAAGGTATTATTTATAAGAATATTCTTATGAAAAATATGTATAATAATATTATATTTATTGTACAGGAATCTTATATTAGTACGAAGAGATTCAAGACACAAGGTAAGGGGATTTCATCTCACTTTTTTATTTCTATGAGATACATGATTTGTTTGCCACTCTTTACTTTTTGTTGTTGTATGTAATGAAAATTATTTTATTATATTTATATTATAACTAAATTTATGGTTATTAAAATATCCATTTAATGAAAATTAATTCATGGGGTTTAAGTTTCAAAAGTTACCAAATCGATAAAAATGTATTGTCTCAATTTTCCTTCTTTGAGAATCATGTTTTGTTATGAACCTAAACTCTTTTTAGAGGTGTATATAATTCCATATTACATGTTATATCATGAATATAATTATTTTCATGATATTTTAAGATTTATTTAATTTCCTTTACTTACATGGAGAGTATGATCCCAAGTTACCATGTTATAAGAGTTTATTGAGACAACCACATCGCTTTTAGAGATTGTTTATGTTTATGCTTCCTTTGATGAAATATTTTGATCAATATGTCAATAATACTCATGAGTTTTCTTCTCCTATGTTTATTAAAGATATTATCATGTGTTATTAAAAAAATTTCCACTCTTTGGTACTTAATATAATTTTATTAAGTAAATTGTTGTGTCTCTCTCCCTTTGGTCAAAATCCTACTGTATTAAAAAAAACATATTTTCAAAAAATGTTTTCAAAAGATCTATGAAGATAATTTTCATATAAAATGAATTTTAATTTTTTTTATTATTTTAATATATTTATTTTTATGTTTTCAAATCTATTTTTAAATAAAAATGTTTTATGTTATAAAAATCATTTTTTTCAAAGAAGAAATTATATTTTTTTCAAGAAATGTTTTTAAAGATCTTTCAAAATTATTTCCCATATAAGATAACATCCATTTTTGTTAATTGTGTATTTATGGGGAAATTATTAAATTATTCCATTCATATTACTTCCCTTAATGGATTATGTTTTGATAGACTTTTGTTTATGAAATTCTTTTCTCTTTTACAAGTTATATTCTTTTGAAACCTACTTCTTTCTGCGGGTTATGTTTATGATGAAATTATTATGAAACCTACCAATTTCCATAGGTCATGATATGATTACATGTTTATAATACCCATTTAATTTCATGGGTTATGATATGACTATTTATGATCTTGTGACACATGTATGAATGATTTCACTATGATATGGGTGGGACCTATATATCCCTCTAATGCATTAGGTAAAGATTTATATATGATGAGATAGACTAAGATGGTGTTGGGAATAAACCTTGACTACTAAGATGGACATGGGAGTGAACCATGACTACCAAGATGGTATGGGTAGTGAACCTATACCACCAATATGGTCTTAGCAGTAATTCCTTGGCTACTATAGAAATCATATTATATGTTTATGTGTATGCCAAAATTTCATGTTTTATTCCTATGTTATTCTTTCATGGATTATGATCTTTATTTCATAATTATTTATGTCGTAAGAACTTCTTATATTTATTCCATGATTCCTGTTATTATCTTTGATATGGAGGTTATTATCTTCTATTTTTATGATCACATTATCATACCCTTATAATCATGTTTGTGCTTACATGCATCCCTTATTTACCCTTACTGACAATCTGAGCTCACCCCTTTTTATGTTTCCTTTCCCATAGGTTATGATGGTATGTATTCTCTTTGAGTTTTCTAAGAAGGGTAATAGTCAATAAGAACCTATTGTGAGATAATGTAGCACATTTATGTACCAGTGTTTATGTTTTCATGTTTCCAAAGGCACCATACCAATTATGGTCTTTGGGCATCTATTTGTATAATGATTAATTATTACAAAACAGTTATGTAATTTTTTTGTTTGAAAAGAGAGGTTCACTGTATTTGGTATTAGAAAAAACTCATATTTAATATTTGTAAGATAGGATGAGAAAATCTTGGTGAGAACCCTAAGGATGTGTCTAAGGATGTGTCTAAGGATGTGTCTAAGGATAAGTAAAAGTATAAAAAAAATATCTTGGAATTTTTGTGAAGGAAAGAGTTAGTGGTTTCCAATAAATACAATAATGTATGGATAATACAAGTGGATGTGGCTCTGGAACAGATGTAAATAGGGGTAAAATGTCTAACAAGATGTTTTGAGCCTGACTTGAGGTAATCAGGTGCACAACAATAGGCCTTACTACACACCTAGTTTGAAACTCATGGGGGATATACTTTGGGAATTCACAAACTCTTCATGAAACATTATGAAGGATTTAAATATAAATTGGATATGAATAACCTAGGATAAACCTAAGGTGTTATAGTTTAATGAATTTGTCATAAGTTATAAATCATATAAGTGATTTCTCATTATTATGTGGTTCCTCATTATGATAACTATTTATTACTTTATGCTTTAGGTTTTAGTTAATGGATGTAACCTAAAGGAACCACTTTAATGGTCTTTACAATGGAAAATGAAATTATTTTACTCATGAGAAATTGAATTCTATGGGAGATGGAATAAAAAACCACATTTCTATGATCCCAAAACATTATCAAGCTATGAATCATGGTGGAATTCCAAATGAGAAAAGGAGGGAACAATATTCTATTGATTATTTCATGAGGAAACACCAACTTTCTTTCAGAGGGTATTCTGATCCACTTGTTGCTGAAAAATAGATCAGTACTACTGAAAAGTTATTTTACATTATTCAGTGTTTGGAGCATGATAAAGTCATTATGGCTATTTATTGGCCATAAGTTGAAGCATATTATTGGTGGACTCTAATAAAGAATATGAGGCAGTAAGATGAGATTGAATCCATGGATTAGGAAGAGTTCAAGAAATTATTTTTCAATAAGTAAGTTCCTCAAATTATTCATACCAATATGGATACATAGTTCCTTGAGTTGAAGCAAAGGGATGATGAATATGTTGGTACCTACGAGGCTAATTTCACGAGACATGTGAGGTACACTTTAGGAATTATCATCCAACTTGAAAGTAAAGTTGATAGGTTCTTCAGTGGCTTAAACCCTAGTTTCATAAGGGTGATATACATAAGAGATTTTAGTATCTACAAAGAGATTGTGTGTTGTGAAATCAAGGTTGATATGGAGGTTGTAATCATGTATCAATATCATGGTTTTGATATGAACAGGAAGGTGAAGTTTAGATAAAATCTAAAAACCATGATGAAAAAATATGATCTTTCTTTTATTCCCTAAGTGTGGGAAAAATCATGGAGGAAATTTCCTTAAGGGGTATAATAAATGTTTTAAGTGTGGAAGGGAAGTCCATTGAGCATTTAATTGCCGAAGTGATAGGAAGAATTTAGCTCAAAACACTAATGGAGAAAAATATGCACAGAATGCACCTCCAAAGATTCAATAAAACAAGTGTAAGGAGAATGGTAATTATTCTAACCACTGTCCGAACCCAAGGTTTAGTGATGATGATTGATGTATGCAACCTCTTAAGATGAGAGACAAGGATAAATCTCATGCAATCGCTATTTTTGATGAGGGGTGTGATAATGATGTGATGAAAGGTACACATACCATCCACTCAAGAACTACTGATGTCATATTTGATTATAGATTTACCCACTCTTTCAAATATAATTAATTTTATAAGGGTGTTAAGATTCCCCCAAAATAATTAAATTAGGAATTAGTAGTGAAAAACCCTAATGGAATTATGATTATATCTAAAGTCTATGATTCATATCCAGTTGAATTTTATGGGAATGTGCTTCCTAAAAATCCTTTCCTTCTTACCTTGGTTGAATTTTATCTTAGGCATGTATTGGATTTCTCTACATAAATCTGACATTAATTTTTAAGGAAGGAAATTTATGTTTGATATTTCAAACCCTCCTATGGTTATCCATAAATGTGATGATAAGTATTAAATTCCTGTGGACATTTCATCTAGTGTATGGGTATTACTTCCCATTTAAATTTGTTGTTTATCTCAAATGGTTAAGGAGAAGATGATATCGATGATATGCCTATTTTTTTAGATTTTGTGTATTTCTTTCTAGAAGAGTTTTCTAGTCTTCCAACAAAATGTGAATTTGAGTTCTCAATAAAACTTATAACTAGTTCCACAAAAATTTCAAAGACTCCTTATAGAATGGACCCAATTGAGATGAAGAAATTCAAGAAGAAACTCTAGGAAAACCTTGATAAGGGATTCATTTAGCCAAGTGTGTCACCTTGGGGTGCACTGGTTCTTTTTTTGAAAAATAAATATGGATCAATGCAACTCTACATTTATTATTGGGATTTGAACAAGATCAAAATCAAGAATAAGTATCTACTTCCCCATATTGATGACTTGATTTATCAACTACGCAGATCTCAATACTTTTCCAAGATTTAACTTCATCCTGGATATCATCAATTGAGGGTCAAGAAGAAGAAGATACCCAAGACGAAATTCTATAAAAGGTATGGTCACTATAAATATATAGTGATGCCTTTTGGTCTTACAAATTCTCTTACTATCTTCATGGATTTAATTAATAGAGTATTTAGAGATTACCTTGATATATTTTTGATAGTCTTTATAGATGATATTACAATCTATTCAAAGGGTAAAGAAGATCATGAATATCACTTTATAATTGTACTGAGGACGATAAGGAAGGATAATCTATATGAAAAATTTACAAAGTGTGAATTTTGGCTATAAAAGGTTTCATTTTTGGGTCATATAATGTCAAGAGATGGTATAATAGTAGATCCATCAAAGATAGAGGCTATTTAATGCTGGCCTAGACAAACCACGATGACTGAGATCTTTAAATTTCTTGGTTTAGTTGGATATTATCAATGGTTTGTGGATAATTTATCATGACTATCTAATCCTATGACCAAGTTAACTCAGAAGGGTATCACGTTCCTCTTGATAGATGAATTTGAGGAAAATTTCAAGGAACTGAAGAAAAAAATGGTCAGTGAACCTGTTCTTACATTATCCTATAGTGAAAATAGTTTTTAATCTACAATGATTCATACAATAAGGGATTGGGATGTGTTATTATGATGAATAACATGGTTATAGCTTATGGATCACGACAGTTGAAGATTCACGAGAAAAATTACCCAACTCAAGATTTGGAGTTAGCAATGGTAATATTTTCATTAAAGATATGGAGGAATTATATTTATCAAGAAAAGTGTGATATATATATATATATATTTATCATAATAGTCTAAAATATATATTCTATCTGAATGATTTGAACATTCTCCAGAGAATATGGTTAGAGTTGATAAAGGATTATGACTGCTCAATACATTACCACCCCAGGAAGGTGAAAATGGTGGCTGATGCTTTGATTTGAAAGGATCATTCTATCTTATCTATGATGAGGATAATAAAATATCCAATATTTTTGGATTTACAAAGGATGGATCTAGAAATATTGAAGGAATGGGAAAATAACATCTTTCTCAAATTAATTTTGAAACCTCAATCAAAGTAAAGATTAAGGTGGAGTAGAAGAAAGATGAAGAGCTACAAAAGAAAGTCCAAAATGTTCATAAATTTAACCTTGATCAGGATGGAATTATAAAGTTTAGGAACCATGTACATGTTCCTTTCATACCTAATTTGATGCAGGATATGTTAGAATAAGATAATAGTTTTTCATTCTCTATTCATCTTTGAAGTACGAAGATGTATAGGAACATGAAATAATACTTATGGTGGGATAAAATGAAGAGAGATATCATAGAATTTGTATCTCGGTGTTTGGTATTTTATAAAGTTAAGGCTGAAAGAAAAATTTCTAAAGGGATGTTGCATCCATTACCCATACTAGAATGGAAATGGAAGAACATCACTATGGATTTTGTCATTGGACTACCCAAAACCTCTAAAGGGTTGAATTATATATGGGTGGTAGTCGATCACCTTACTAAGTCAACATAATTTATTGCTATTAGAGAATATTTGTAGAGACCCTAAGCTTGATGTACATGGACATTACATTACTTTAGTAGAATACTTAATACATAACAAAAACAGACACACAAGGATCGTAATTTTTTAGTGTCTTTGGAAACATGGAATATAATCTTCTAATCATGGTGAAAGATATTCAACATCTCCCATAAGATCTTCCCCTTTTTGTTTTCTTACCTAAAACCTTTCTTTAAATCCTGGGGAAAAGAAAACATATAAAGGGTGAGCTCAAATTCTCAGTAAGGGTAAGCATGGATAAAATAAAACAAATCGTATACATTTGAACTTCAAAACATGAACATAATATTTAAACATCAGAATATTGAGCAATGACATAAATCATGGAAGTACGTAAGGCATAGATCATAAAGAAACATTAATCATGATAAAATAGCATGAGAATTAAACATGTAATTGTGGAAAACCATTAAGCACATGATATGATTTCCATAGTAGCCAAGGAATTGCTGGCAAGACCATCTTAGTGGACAAAGTCCCTTTCTGAATCGAGTTCACTCCTCGTTCCAGTCCTGTATTACTGAACCGGTTTAACTTGCCGTTCTAGCCATGTCTATCTCATGAGATATAAATCTTTACCCAATGAATTAGAGGGAGATATAGGTCCCACCCATCTCATAATGAAACCATTCTTACTTGTGCCACAAAATAAACATACATCATTCATAATAACTCAATAAATAAAATGGGTTTCATAAACATCATACCATCATTACATAATCCATATAAAAGAAAAGGATATCATTTCATAATAAGGAAAGTGAAACCATGTAAATCATAGAGACATTATACTTGAAACATACACATATGAAATAATTTCATCTTAGATGAAAAATGGTTTTGATAAAAAAACTTGAAATGAATTCTTGAGGAAAAGATCTTTTCTTCTTCAAAATCATTTTCTTTTCACAAAATTTCAGGCAATTTTAAAATAAAAGGATTTTGTTGAAAATAGTTATGAAATATTTTGGAGGAAGATTCATGAAAATAAGTCTTTATAAAATCGTAAAAATCCTTTCATGCCGTATACGTTAAAAAAACATTCTTCTCGTACTTTTGTTGGAAAAGTCAAAAAATTACCTTGTAGGGTAAATAAAAGAAAGATTCCTTCCATACCAAGGGGTAAAAGTAAAAATGGGTAAAAAGGAATTTAAACATACATGAATATATTTTTATAAAACATGGACATGGATGATAGTAATAACCCCAGTAAATACTTACGAATAAGCAATCTCAGATGAAAATGAGATTTGCAAAATTATCCCTTACCTTAGGTCCGATATGCTTCATACGTATCTGAACCTCCTGTATAATGATTTAAATAATTACATTGACTTATTACAGAATCATGTTCATTGTTATGATATCATATATGTTTCACTTATGACTTTATATTACCCGTTCTTTTGTAAATTCCATGTTAAAGCAGTATTTTGGGTAAAATTATTTCATTTATCATATGTGTTTCGACTTGTCGTTCTTGATATTATTACTTATATCCTGATTTACATAATTCCAGAATGTAAAAAATGATTTATATATAATAAATATTAATCATATACATATATATATATTATATATAGATAAAGGGAATGAAATACACCGTTCATGGAGACGGTAGGCCGTACGTACGCATAAACGCTGTTTTCGTTTCCCTATTTAATTGAATGAAACTAAATAGATGACATACATATATATATAAAAATAAATACAGTAGCATTATTATTTCATATATTTCATTATTATTCATTATATAAACTTATATGATCATTCATGTATGGTTAACATGGAGAATGAATCTCATCGCGTCGTGGAGACGGTAGTCCGTACGTACGCATGAGCGATGATATCATTCCCATAATTATTGAATAGAATTGGTGTGGATGGTATAATATATCATTATTAGTATGATGTTATAATAACCATATATAGTTATTCTTTACACCATCATACCCATCCATGTAAGGTGTTGGTGGAAAACAGATTTCACCACGGCGTGGAGACGGTATTCTGTACGTACGCACGCGTGGTGATTTCATTTTCCGTAGGATGGATAGATGGTGAAATAGGGTTGTTTGATACTTATAATAACATATAATTATATGAGTTATACTGATGTTATTACTTCAGAATGAAACAACTAAAGAAGAAGAATTGGAAGAAGAAATAGAGTTGAAAGAATCGGTAACAGACATTACCTCTTCTTTGAAGCGCCTCTTTGAGACCTCCACTTAGGGCACTACAATTGGTCTTTGAAGAAGACCAGAACCTCTAGGATGTTTCTATGGAAGTGGAGAAGAGAATTTGGCAGGGTTTGGCCGAGATTGAAGGTTCAACGTGGTGTGAGGAAGAGAGGGAGGAGGTTCCCCTTTATAAGGGAGGAGAGGGGCATCTTTGGAATAACTAAAAATATTATTTTATTATAAAGTCATATTCGGTTTTTAATAGCTCAAAAATGATTTATTTCAAAGATAAGGTGGGGATGTGACTAAATACTCTCATACAATAGAATTTAGACAAGTTTAGGTTCCTATTTTAACATTATCATTTAGATTTAACTTTAAGTTAAATAATTTTACTTTTACCGTGTCTTCTTATTTTCTTACACTATAAGGTTAATAAACTTACTATAACAAGACAAAAGAACCCCAAGTGGTTCATTATTAAAATATATATCCTTATCTAAGTCATTTGGACGAACCTTAGATTTTTAGGAATAAAATAACAATTAATAATATAATATTTGTTTTAAAAACTATTTTATGTCAATTTTGACACTATTTGGTACTTGATTTTTTGTGAAATTTCTAACAACAAGATTAGTTCGAAAAAATTTACTTAAATTAATAATAACATGTCATATTAACCTAGAAAATTAGTGGAATTCATAAAAAGTTTCAAATTACATTTATTTGGCTATTTATAACATCAATTATGTCAATATTTTATTAATAAGATAATTACTGCATCATATTTGTGTCAGAAATTAAATTATTTAATGTCTAAAAATTATAAATAAAATACCATTATGTAGAAAATATTTTTATCTTTCTAATTATTATTTATAGTCTAATTTATCTTATGTATAACCCTATATTTTAAATGATTTGCTTATTAAACTTTGATTTTAACTATTTTAACCCTTCTTTAAGTAAATTAATATTAAATGTCCTAATCTAATCTAAGTGGGCCTAAATGGTCATATGTTATTCCTAAGGTTGTTTTTGGTCGAATTACACTTATCCAATAGAATTAAGACATGTGTTAGGGTAATAATAATATCATTTTTACCCTTAATTATCCTATTTAGTTTTAACCTTGGTAAATAAAAGTAAAAAGTTACTATTCACCAAAAATTATTTTCATCTCATTGAACCACATTTTAGTCCTTGATATTAACCGTGTCTCTCGGATTTTTGAAATTTAATTCACAGAAGTGGTAAAATTTAATTTAAATTAAAAAAACTCAATTTTTTAACTACCACTAAGTGGTTTCACTATTCATCGAAAATTGATGTTTTTCAGAAAAATACCAAGAATTCAGCCTAAGCATTATTTTATATTCAAAATTCAAAATTGATGTATATTTTTATAAATTCATAACATATAAGTGGAATTAATTAATTTTAAATTTAATTCCCGTTATCAAAACAAATATCGTGTTTTTGAGAAACAAAAACAATCAAAAGATTGATACTTGATTATATCCAATTTCAAAGTGAAATTAATTCCAATGAGCAACATTGGATTAAATGGTAAAAATATATTCTAATTACACTTTAAACTCAATTAAAAATTTAATCTAACCATATAAATTATTGCGATGAAAAAGTTTTTTTTAATTAAAATATAGCGTGTTTTTACTATTCATTAAAATATGAAAGTTATCAGAATAATATGAAAAATTTATCCAAAGTAAATTTTTATATCTTGATTCCAAAGAAGAATTTTATTTTTTTCAAATTGAACTTATAGACAAGTCAAAACAATATTTAAAGTGGGTGCGCCATCAAAAGGCGGCAAAACTACATTTTTTGAAAATTACTTATTTTACTCGAAAAATTGATTTTGTTCTCATACCATGTTCTAGAAAATGTGTAAGATGAATAATAATGTTATAAAATTCAAAATGTAGTTGATACTATTCATAACAGGTAGTTCATATAACATATCATTGTTTAGCGAAACTCAGTATTGCGTACAACACACGCTATCGTGGAAGGTCATGATTGCGTGTAATGCAAGCCAAGTTAGGGACACATGTTGTGCAAGCTCCTTTTGGTGTAGCGTACAACACAAGACATTAATTAAATTAAAAAGAATATTTTTCATAAAATCTCGGGGTGTTACATTCTACCCCCATTAAAATGAATTTCTCCCTCGAAATTCGTCGGGGTTATAAATGGTTTACTACTCGAAAGTTTGTTTAATAGAAACCCACATCGTAAAAAGAAATACCAAAACTTGGATTTAAAACCTAAAGTATGAAATGTAACGGTTACCCAAATTAACTCATCACTGGGTTCCCACATAGGAGAACATAGGTGAAAATATGGATATAGAAGAAAAATCTAACCATCAAGTTCAGATGGAGAGTGGTAGAGAACATGGCTATGAAAAAGCCATCAATCACAAAGCCATAGATTTGTGATGATATAAGGTACCATCTGATTCATCGGATATAAGGGCACTAGGAAAACATTTTTGGTTTTCAAGATCATTTCCCTAATGTTGATGAAATTGGAATTAGAAGAAATACTTTCGTGATTTTGGTACAGTCTCACCGTTGGTCGTTCTTTGGACAATTTCCACTTCATCTATTAAAGAAATGAAGTTGAATTTGTCATTCGTGAAGTGTTAGCAGATCATGTGATAGAATGATGGGTCATTCCATCTGTCTCAACAAAAAGGTTATAAAAGTTCTAAAAAATACATAAGTCCATCTATAGTGAGATTAATCATATATGGTTCCTAAAATGGACTTATACTTCGTATATCATACTACTTAATATAATAAAACTAGTTTCTACTAAACAGGGACTTCCTGTAGGGTAGTGGTAGGTGATAAAGGCTAATCTCACTTCGGTTGTGGGTTTAATTCCCACAGCCTTGTCCGACGCGATGGGCTGTCGCTTGTCCTGCATTTTTTCCTTTTTCTAAAACTACATTACTATAACCTCCCATCAATAATATCGAAAAAATTTCTATCCTTAAACAATACTAACTTATTTCCAACATAATCCATTCCAATCTTTAGGCTTATCTAAAATACTTTGGTCCAAGCTCATAGTATAAAGAAAACAATTACTTGAAATGTCATCAACCAAGAATGTGAATACCATCATTTATCCCCCATATATCTTGTTGGTCACATTCCAATCATGTGAATACCTTAATCATGTATTCTCTTGAAAAATGAATACCCATTAAACCTTAGTGAAAACATGAATGCTGTCAAAAGTTAACTCTTTCCAAATACCAAAATCCAAAAATTCTATATACTCAAACCATGATATAACCTTATCCTTATATCAGTCATGAGCTCATGAATACTATCAAACATTTAATTTTCTCCTTATCCCTTCATTATGCGCATATCATCTACTTTCCAAAAATATCTGAATAGCCTTTCATGGTTACTGGTACCATTAATCATACACTTTCAAAACTTAAGGAAAGACAACATTGTAACAATCCTTAGATGTCTCTTTATTCCATAGTACCATGAGATTACTTATACAACATTACACTTGATAAACATGTAATCATCCCACTACCTTCTTAAACCATTGACCGAGCTTCAACAATTCTTTCATCCCACAAATCATTTGTAGTCTCTTCATTATCATCAACATAAATACTACCCATACGACCGTACTGATTCTCTTCATGAGACTTTCCCTTAGGGAATTGGTTTGCATAATGCCCGTACATTCCACATTTAAAACATTTAACCATTGTTGATGTCGTAGCAATACCATTATCCTCATCTATGGTGTTAATTGAACATTTTCCTTTGCACTTACTGGCTTTGTATCCTTCTTTTCCACACCCAAAGCATCTTCCAGTTCCATTGAAACAATCTCCTTGATGCCTCTTCCCACATGATTTACATGAGAGAAATTGAACTTTATTTCCTCTATGATCATCATGAAACTCCATATTTCTCTTATAATCTGAGTCGGGAAACTTACCAAAGTTGAGATTATTGATCATATTATGAGATTTATGATTGGGCATAATAACGATGTTTGGACTTCCAAATCCCATTTCATTTGGTTTCTCATGAATAATATCATTCCATTGTCTACAATATCCTCCATTATCATGAATCTTCCTGTTTCCAGCCATTTTCTAAAACCCAAAAAGAATAGTGTGAGAGGAAAAAATAATGCTAGGGAAAACAACATAGTAAAGGGGGATCACCCTCAATATCTAACATCTTAGGTTAAATTCTAAGATCGTTACCATATTTCTATGACTATATCCTATACGTATACTTATCCTTAGGGACATCCCTAGACATACCTTAGAAATATCTCTAGGTATCTCACTAACGTTTTCGCATCCTAGTTTCCAAAGGTTGACTAAACCTTTCCTCTGATACCAACTGTACAGACTCGAAGCTTGATGTACATGGACATTACATTAATTTAGCGGAATACTTAATACATAACAAAAACAGACACACAAGGATCGTAATAGTTTAGTGTCTTTGGAAACTCGGAATATAATCTTCTAATCGTGGTGAAAGATCTTCAACATCTCCCATAAGATCTTCCCCTTTTTGTTTTTTTACCTAAAACCTTTCTTTAAATTCTGGGGAAAAGAAAACATATAAAAGGTGATCTCAAATTCTCAATAAGGGTAAGCATGGATAAAATAAAACAAATCATATACATTTGAACTTTAAAACATGAACATAATATTTAAACATCAGAATCTTGAGCAATGACATAAATCATGGAAGTACGTAAGGCATATATCATAAAGAAACATTAATCATGATAAAATAGCATGGGAATTAAACATGTAATTGTGTAAAACCATGAAGCACATGATATGATTTCCATAGTATCCAAGGCATTACTGCCAAGACCATCTTAGTGGACAAAGTCCCTTTCTGAATCGAGTTCACTCCTCGTTCCAGTCCTGTATTACTGAACCGGTTTAACTTTCCATTCCAGCAATGTCTATCTCATGAGATATAAATCTTTACCCAATGCATTTGAGGGAGATATATGTCCCACCCATCTCATAATGAAACCATTCTTACTTGTGCCACAAAATAAACATACATCATTCAAAATAACCCAATAAATAAAATGGGTTTCATAAACATCATCCCATCATTACATAATCCATATAAAATAAATAGATATCATTTCATAATAAGGTAAGTGAAACCATTTAAATCATAGATACATTCTACTTGAAACATACACATATGAAATAATTTCATCTTAGATGAAAAATGGTTTTGATAAAACACATGAAATGAATTCTTGAGGAAAATATCCTTTCTTCTTCAAAATCATTTTCTTTTCACAAAATGTCATGAAATTTTAAAAGAAAAGGATTTTGTTGAAAATAGTCATGAAATATTTTGGAGGAATCTTCATGAAAATAAGGCTTTATAAAACCGTAAAAATCCTTTCATGTCGTATACGTTAAAAAAACATTCTTCTCGTACTTTTGTCAGAAAAGTCAAAAAAGTACCTTGTAGGGTAAATAAAAGAAAGATTACTTCCATACCAAGGGGTAAAAGTCAAAATGTGTAAAACAGACTTTAAAAATACATGAATACATTTTTATAAAACATGGACATGGATGATAGCAATAACCCCAGTAAATACTTACGAATAAGCAATCTCGGATAAAAATGAGATTTGCAAAATTATCCCTTACCTTAGGTCCGATATGCTTCGTACATATCCGAACCTCCTGTATAATTATTTAAATAATGTCATTGACTTATTAAATAATCATATTCATTTATATGATATCATATATGTTTCACTTATGACTTTATATTACCCATTCTTTTGTAAATTCCATGTTAAAGCAGCATTTTGGGTAAAATCATTTCATTTATCGTATGTGTTTCGACTTATCGTTCTTGATATTATTAATTATATCCTGATTTACATAATTCCATAATGTAAAACATAATTTATATATAATATATATTCATCATATACATATATATATTATAGATCGATAAAAGGAATGAAATACACCGTTTAGGGAGACGGTAGGCCGTACGTATGCATGAATGCTGTTTTCGTTTTCTTATTGAATTGAATGAAAACAATAGATGACATACATATATATATATATATACATAAATCCAGTAGCATTATTATTTCATATATTTCATTATTATTCATTATATAAACTTTATGATCATTCTTGTATGGTTAACATGGAGAATGAATCTCATCGCGTCGTGGAGACGGTAGTCCGTACGTACGCACGAGCGATGATATCATTCCCATAATTATTGAATAGAATTAGAGTGGATGGTATAATATATCAGAATTAGTATGATGTTATAATAACCATATATAGTTATTCTTTACACAATTATACCCATCCATGTAAGGTGTTGGTGGAAAAACAGATTTCACCACGGCGTGGAGACGGTATTCCGTACGTACGCACGCGTGGTGATTTTATTTTCCGTAGGATGGATAGATGGTGAAATAGGGTTGTTTAATAATTATAATTACATATCAGTATATTATTTATACTTATGTTATTACTTCATAATGAAACAACTAAAGAAGAAGAAGTGGAAGAAGAAATAGAGTTGAAAGAATCGGTAACGGACATTACCTCTTCTTTGAAGCGCCTCTTTGAGACCTCCTCTTAGGGCACTAAAATTGGTCTTTGAAGAAGACAAGAACCTCTAGGATGTTTCTATGGAAGTAGAGAAGAGAATTTGGTAGGGGTTGTCTGAGCTTGAAGGCTCAATGTGGTGTGAGGAAGAGAGGGAGGAGGTGCCCCTTTATAAGGGAGGAGAGGAGCACCTTTGGAATAACTAAAACTATTATTTTATTATAAAGTCATATTCGGCTTTTAATAGCTTCAAATTTATTTATTTCTAAGCTAAGGTGGGTATGGGTCTAAATCCTCTCATACAATAGAATTTAGACAAGTTTAGGTTCCTATTTTAACCATATCATTTAGATTTAACTTTAAGTTAAATAATTTTACTTTTACCGTGTCTTCTTATTTTCTTACACTATAAGGTTTATAAACTTACTATAACAAGCCAAAAGAACCCCAAGTGATTCATTATTAATATATATATCCTTATCTAATTCATTTTTCTGAACCTTAGATTTTTTGGAATAAAATAACAATTAATAATATAATATTTGTTTTAAAAACTATTTTATGTCAATTTTGACACTATTTGGTACTTGATTTTTGTGAAAATCATAACAGAATGATTAGTTAAAAAAAAGTTACTTAAATCATTAATAACATGTTATATTAACCTAGAAAATTATTTTAATTCATAAAAAGTCGCAAATTACATTTATTTGGGTATTTATAACATCAATTATGTCAATATTTTATTAATAAGATAATTACTACATCATCTTTGGGTCATAAATTAAATTATTTAATATCTAAAAATTATAAATAAAATACCATTATGTAGGAAATATATTTATATTTATAATGAATATTTATAGTCGAATTCATCTTATGCATAACCCTATATTAAAAATGATTTACTTATTAAAATTTGATTTTAACTATTTTAACCCTTCTTTAAATAAATTAATATTAAATGTCCTAATCTAATCCAAGTGGGACTAAATGGTCATATGTTATTCCTAAGGTTATTTTTGGTCTAATTACACTTATCCAATAGAATTAGTACATGTGTTAGGGTAATAATAATATCATTTTTATCCTTAATTATCCTATTTACTTTTAACCATGGTAAATAAAAGTAAAAAGTTATTATTCACCAAAAATTATTTTCATCTCATTGAACCACATTTTAGTCCTTGATATTAACCGTGTCTCTCAGATTTTTGAAATTCAATTCACAGAAGTGGTAAAATATAATTTAAATTAAAAAAAGTCAGTTTTTAACTACCACTAAGTGGTTTCACTATTCATCGAAAATTGAAGTTTTTCATAAAAATACCAAAAATTCAGCCAAAGCATTATTCGATATTCCAAATTCAAAATTGATGTCTATTTTTCCAAATTAATAACATATAAGTGGAATTAATTAATTTTCAATTTAATTCCCGTTATCAAAACAATTAGCGTGTTTTTATGAAACAAAAACAATCAAAAGATTGATACTTGTTTATATCCTATTTCAAAGTGAAATTAATTCAAATGAAAAACATTGGATTAAATGGTAAAAATATATTATAATTACAATTTAAACCCAATTAAAAATTTAATCTAACCATATAAATTATTGCGATGAAAAAAGTTGTTTTTAATTAAAATATATCGTGTTTTTACTATTCATTAAAATACGAAAGTTATCAGAATAATATGACAAATTTATCCAAAGTAAATTTTTATATCCTGATTCCATATAAGAATTTTATTTTGTCAAATTGAACTTATAGACAAGTCAAAAACAAGATTTAAAGTGGGTGCGCCATCAAAAGGTGGCAAAACTACATTTTTTGAAAATTACTTATTTTACTCGAAAAATTGATTTCGTTCTCATACCATGTTCTATAAAATGTGTAAGATGAATAATAATGTTATAAAATTAAAAATGTAGTTGATACTATTCATAACGGGTAGTTCATATAACATATCGTTGTTTAGCGAAACTCATTATTGCGTACAACACACGCTATCATGGAAGGTTGTGATTGCGTGCAATGCAAGCCAAGTCAGGGACGTGTGTTGTGCAAGATCCTTTTGGTGTAGCGTACAACACAAGACATTAATAAAATTAAAATGAATATTTTTCATAAAATCTCGGGGTGTTACAATATTTATCTCTAGATAAAATTTACTAGATATACATTAAGGAATTGTTAATTTTTCATGGAGTAACACATTCTATTGTATCAGATCAGGATATGCGGTTTACCTCAAGGTTTTGGTGAAGTATTCAGCAAGAACATGATATAGAATTGATTTTCATAACTACTTATCATCCTCAGACATATAGTCAATCTAAAAGAACCATTCAAACCCTAGAGAATATGTTGATATCGTGTTCATTAGATTTCAAAGGTGGTTGGGATCAACACCTTCCTATAATTGAGTTTCATTACAACAATATATTTCACTCAAGAATTGAGATGGAACTGCATGAAGAACTTTATGGGAAAAAAATTAGAGCTCTATTGTTTTGGTATGAGGTTGGAGAAAAAAACCTATTATGTCCTGATATCGTTGAAGAAATGGATGATAAGGTTAGAACCATTCAGTAACACATCAAGGTAGCTAAAAGTCCGCAAAAATATTTAAGATGATAATCATCGACGTGATCTAGAAATTGAAGTTAGTGAAAAGGTGTTTCTATATATATCACCTAGGAATAGTTTTATGATATTTAGGGAGAAAGGGAAACTGAGCCCTAGGTATATTGGTCCCTTTGTGATTCTTGATCATATCAGGATAGTAGTCCATCACTTCACACTTCCATGAAATCTCTATCAAGTGCATGATTTGTTCCATGTATCTCTCCTTAGGAAGTAAAAACCAGAAACTTAACATGTACTAAACCCATAGGTCATACCGCTGGATCATGATCTTTCTTACAAGGAACAACATGTTGAAATTCTAGACTAATCATAGAAAGTTCTACGAAACAAGACCACTCACCTAGTCAATGTTTTGTAGAGAAATAATTAGTTATAGGAAGCTATGTGAGAACTTGAGGATACGATGAATCATAATTATCCTCATTTTTATTTACCCAAGTGATGAATTTAGAGGGAGAAATTCATTTTAAGGGGGTAGAATGTAACACCCCGAGTATTTATAGACCTTTTTTTCTCGAAAAAATTAAATTTTCATTTATATATTTTAGTTAAATAAGTCAAACGTTACTTTTACATGGAACTAAATTTTTATACATTACACTTAACACCGACTTGTTATAAGATACACACAACATTGAGTTGGCATACGATACATGCAACACTGAGTTTTTACAAAACTTCCCTCTGTTTTAAATTATTTAAATTAGATAATGATAAACTAGTGATTAAAATTAGTTATATTAATTGTAATGACTATTTTTAAAATATAGTTTATAATTTTATTATATAAATAAAAAATATTTATAGTAAAATATATGATTTTTGGTAAAGTCCTATGTTTAAAAATACCATTTTCTCGAATGAACTGCTTTTAATGTCCTTCTGTCAAAAATAATAAAATTAATTTCAGACACATTTAGAAATTTAATTTGACAAAATAGATTTTATTTTTGAATATATAATGTCTAAATTATATTAGGGTTAATTTTTGGGATTTTTTGGACAAACATCATTTTTTTGGATAAAGAGTGAAAAATTCCGGATTTTAATTCAAAAATGACTTTTAATTTAATTTATTTATAAGGTTAAATTATATTTTAAATTGGTTTAAAAGTTTAATTGGATAATTTTTTTAATAATTAATCCAATTTTGGTCATTGTAAACAATTTCACATTGAAATTGGATATAAAAACTTAGAAAATGTTTGATCTTTTTTACTTTGAAAACCCACATTGTCAACCTAACTACGGGATTAATTTTAATTTTTTTTTTGTAATGTTTATGATTATAATTAAAAAATGGATTCCATATTTTTAATCAATATAATTAATAATTTCTATAAGTTTTACTTTTTTTACAAAAAATATTAATGAAGGTGATTAAAATTAATTACATCAGTTAAGAGAAAAATTGAGCTAATAAAGTACTAAAACATAAAAATACGACCCAAAAGACCTAGAAACTTGTCAAAAACACATTTTATGTCCATTATTTAGTCATTTAACTTACATTATTTAGTTTTTTTTGGTTTGGTATGAATTTTTTTAGGTACAAATGTGGGTACACCTAACTTGTTTTCAAAAATTCCTTGTGTGTCCTTTCCCTTCCCTATAAAATCCCACCACCTATACCCACTAATTTACATATATAAATCCCCTTAAATATACAAAACATTAATAAATCAATATCCCAACATCCATACCTTCCTCCTAGAATCCTTACCTTTTGAATAAGGTAACTCAAGGATGCCTTTTGTCACAAACCAAAAGGAGTTACCCAACTAGGAGGTAACATCTTCTCTCAAGATCCTTTCCTTTATTTTACTTCTCAACCCATCCACTAAATTTATTAAATTATTTTATGGAGAAACCCATATCATAAATATTCTAGGAAGTTTTTATGATAAGTTTTCAAAATAAACTTACAGACATCTCCATCTAATGGATTTCAAACATACTGTTTACGTGTACGACAAACTACCGCCTCACTAAACGACGATGGTTCATTTCTCCTTTACCACCTATCATGGTGGAAATTACAGTGAAATTTTTTTTTATATATGTTATATATTATATTTATTATTTATTTAATTTATGTATTATTTTTAGAACATGCATATTTTTTCTTTCTATTTGGTGTAATTACATTAATTTCGTTTGAGGAAGTGTGGACTACCGCCCCCTCAAAGAGGTGTGATTCATTCACACACTTCATGGAATGTATTAAGGATGTAATTAGTGAAATTATATGATATATATAACATTATAATTTAAATTTAATGATATTATATACATATATATATATATGTCATTTTAATTCTTTATTTCAATACGATAATAAAAAACAGAAACAACGTCCATGCGTACGTACGACTTACCATCTCCTTGAACGGTGTATTCCATTTCATAATACTATATTATATAGATTATTACAATAAAAATATAATGTATATACTTTATATTTATATCATAGTATATATTCCGGATTCATTATATAATTATAAGTACCAATGATATAACAAATTAAGACATATGCGAAGAACCAAGTGAATATTACCTAAAGTGAAACCTTAACACATGTTTTCTAATGAGTGGGTAATATAAGGTCATAATAAAAAAAATGGTATTATGTATAATAATATTCTTCTATAAAATATGTATAATAAAATTATATTTATTATAGTGGAATATTGTATGAGAATGATGAGAGTTAAGACACAAGGTAAGGGGATTTCATCTCACTTTATTCCCGTGAGATACATGCTATGTTCGCTACTCTTTCCTTTTGTGTGGTGTATGAACTAACCATGAATGTATTATATTTATATTATATATAAATTTATGGGTATAAACATATAAAATTTATTAACTTTCATTCATGGGGTATAGGTTTCAAAAGTTACCAAATCAGTAAAAATGTTTTTCCTCAATTTGTCTTCTTTGAGAATCATGTTTTGTTGTGCACATAAAATATTTTTCGAGGTGTATATACTTTAATTTTACATGTTATATCATTAATATAAGTATTTTAATGGTATTTTAATATTTTCATTACATGGAGATTGTTATCTCATGTTACCATGTTATAAGATTTTATTGAGACAATCTCATCACTTTTAGAGATTGTTTATATTTAAGCTTCCTTTGATGTAATATTTTGATACATATCTCAATATTTCCCATGTGTTTCCTTACACTATATTTATTCAAGATATAATCATGTGTTAGTATGGCCTTTTATACTCTTAGGTACTTAAGAAAATGCTTTTATGTAAAATCTAACGGTCTCTCTCCCTTAAGCCAGAATCCTATTATATTCAAAAAACCATATCTTCGAAAATGTTCTCAAAAAATCATTGAAGATCATTTTAAAGGAAAAAGGATTTTAAAATTGTTTTATTATTTTAAAAGATTCATTTTAAAGTTTTCAAATATATTTTCAATGAAAAATGTTTTCAAAATGTGTTATGTTATAATTGTTTTTCAAAGAAGAAATGATATTTTCCTCCAAAAATGTTTTTAAAGATCTTTAAAATATATTTAACATCTAGGATAACATATTTTGGTGTTAATCATGAATTTATGGGGAAATTATTAAATGTTTCCATTCATATCATTTATCTGAATGAATTATGTTTTGATGGCATGATGTTTATGAAACCCTTTTTCTCTTTCATGAGTTATATGATTTTGAAACCTATTACTTTCCACGAGTTATGTTTATGATAAAATTATTATGAAACCTATATATTTCCATAGGTTATGGTATGTTTAGATTTTTATAATACCCATTTCATTTGATGGGTAAGGATATAACTATTTATGATCTTTTGAAACATGTATGAATGATTTCACTATGAGATGGGTGGGACATATATCTACCTCCAATAAATTGGGTAAAGATTTATATCTCATGATATATACTACTATGGTCTTGGGAATGAACCTTGACTACTAAGATAGCCATGGGAGTGAAACATGACTACCAAGATGGTATGATGAGTGAACTCATGCTACCAAAATGGCCATAGGAGTGAACCATTACTACCAATATGGTATGGGGAGTGAACATATACTGCCAATATGGTCTTGGAAGCGATGGATTGGATACTTTGAAAATAATATTATATGATTACGTGTCTTCCAAAATTCCATGTTTTATTCCTATGTTATGATTTCATGGTTTATGATCTTTATTTAATTATGATTCATGTCTTATGAACTTCCCATATTTATGTCATTATTCCAATTATGATCTTTGATCTGCAGGGTATGATCTACTATTTTCATGATCACATTATCATACCCTTATGCTCATGTTTATGCTTACATGTCACCCTTGTTTACCCTTACTGAGCATATAAGCTCACCCCTTTTTATGTTTACTTTCCCTAAGTTTACGAAGATATTTATTATGTTTGACGTTTCTAAGAAGGGTTATAGTCAATAAGAACCTAGTGGGAGATAATTAGATCATTTATGCACCATTGTTTATTATTCCTTGTTTCCAAAGGAACTTAACCTATTACAGTCTTTGGGTGTCTATTTATATAATGTTTAAGTATTCTAAAAAAATTATATAATTTTTATGTTTAAAAATTGAGGTTCTTTATACCACCCCTTTCCCTTTTTCTTTATCCCTAGCCTACTAAGTGGTTGTAAATGGAATAATATGAAGGGATCCAAAATCATGGGATTTCGTTGATATCAGGTACACAATCCTTATTCACATATCACAATATGAATGGAATTATCTTCAAATTCCCCATAATTTTCATGTTCTTTAATACACTAATGTTCCATAGAATATGTTGGGTCAACATTGATGGAATTTACCTATGTGGATCCTACAAAAAAATATATATTTCCTAAGAGAAGGTATATCCATAATTTGGGTATGTTTCCATCCAACAGATGATACTAGAGACAAATATAGTGGTAAAAATTACCCCCAACCAAAGGGTTGAGGATTCACAAGGGATGTTGTAGCTATATATATAGTTGTATCTTTATTTTATTCCTTGTACCATGTTTTGATGAGTTACAAATGTAGTAGGAAACCACTGTGAGGACTTAAATTTGGGTTAATGATCCCCCTCATTGGAGATGTGACTATTGAAGTAATCCACAAATATATATTTAATGAAGCATGAGGATTATGGCTAATGGTGATATAAAATTGTCCCCAAAACAGTATTGGGATATTCTGATAAGCCTCAATGATATTGGTTACACCATAAATGTGGAACAACCCCCAATTTGCACTGGATTTGTTCCCTCAATAGGATTTTCTTTAAGGTTTCATAGTTTGAATGATTGGGGCATACCTAACTTACATTATATAATTTTATAGAATTAGGGTCATGTAGTAATATAGATAACAACCCCAACAAGTTGGAGCCATCCAAAAAAGATATGGGGTAAATTTATGTATATAATAGACTTCTTACCCACCCTCTTCTGAGTATGGAAGGCATACATTGTCTTCATTAATAGAGAGATTCCAAAAATGGTTTTATATTATGATGGTGAATGCCTGCCCCTTACTATTTTTTCTTCATGGTGTTTTCCTTTATGGATTTAGTGGCTCTAAATTAGCATGACCTATTTCTAATGTTTAAATTATCTATTCATAGAGGTACTCTTTCATAACTTCATTCCTCATCTAGTATTTTTAGAACTTAATAGGTGATAAGATTTTTCAATGCTTGGAGATGAGGAATATGTAACAATGAAGAAAATATAGAATTGAGGTTCCATCTAATGGTGATTCCTGGAAACCCTTAATACTATGAAACTTTCCTTAATATAGTTAGAGAGATGGAATGTTAATCATAAATTTCATTTGGATTCTTCAAGAGAATAAGAAACCTATCAATGAAATATCATAGATAATAATTCATTATCAATCAAATTCTTTTTGAAGCAAGGAATTCACATTGGGTTCACCATCTTGTTTCTAATGGTTTCCTTTATCTTGGACCCATAATAGTTATTTTGATCACACATGAATCTATTCATTTCTAACGGTGAATATCCACCTAATCACTTGGTATGGTGATGATATAACCTCTTTTAGGTGATATGATGAGAGGTTGGTTCATCCCATAAGTGATATTTTTTACTAGTCTAACACTCTCTTATAGATTTAATTAATTTTCATGAAATAATTCCCAATAATAATACCAGTTACCCTTTTGAATAAAATTACTGAACAAAATCATGCATACAGAGGGTTAATACACAAAAATATTATCATATCTCTCATTTGATCTAAATTTTTGATTTTCTATAGCTTAATTCCATATAAAAAGTTACTGTAGTATTTATTTCCATATTGGACGGCATTAGAATCCCATAAAAGAAGGCCATAAGAGTTGTAGAGTTTAGAATAAGACCATGAAAGGGGATACCTACTGTTTCGCACGGATTCCGGGGATGACCTCCTGGACGGGAGATTCAAACGTTCCGATCGGTTTCTAACGGATTTGTTCGTAGAACCGGAAACATCCAATGATTCCACATCCGTTTGGACCTACTTTCCAAAGGTAGGTGCTCATTAGCTTGTGGACTAATGAGGCTTAGGAATTTGCATTGGTCGAGAGGATGGGAGGTCGGACTCATCACACCTTTTTGAGGGGAATTATTGTCTACTCCGGGACTCTCTGTATAGATTTAAGTTATGTTCGTGAATCCTAATTATATTACCAAGTATAAAATGAGATTTCCTTTAGTTTTAACAATCAATGATTAAATATGCAAGAAATTTAGAGAATCTTTTATATGTATTCGAGGTTCTTCATCAATAGAGAATCATCTATATCTGTTTAGAGATTCTTGGTCAATGGTATCCTTCAAAACATTTATATAAAAGTCTCTTGGTCATTATGATGACCAGGCTGGTTTTAAAGCCACTCAGTGGGGCACTTGAAGTTTATCGTCATTCAGAAGGACATAGATTATTTCAAAGTTGGGATCGAACCCATAAATGGGCTACCTACGTATCCTTTGTTTTGGAAAAGGAATCAGAACCCACGTAGTTCGAGTTATGGAGTATGATTTTTATGATTGATGGCTCAAAGAAGAATGTCATAATTACTTTTACACTCTAAGCTCACGTGAGTCATGCTCAGTGTGAGAAACAAGAGGCATTGGTAAAATTTAGACAATTGTTCCATGAAAGATGCAATCATAAGAAATTGTCTGGGGCATATATAAGTATGACTGCCCAAAATAGGTGAAGATTTAGGATTCACTTTTGGAGAGAAAATCCATGAACAGGGTCCATAAAGGTATATGTGCTTCATGGAGATTTGAATAATCTAATCTTGGGGCTTACTCCTAAGGAGGATGCCCAAGTTAGGAGGAGACTTATGATTGGGGTTTACTCTTGAAAAGGAAACCCAAATCAAGGGTAATTTAGGACTGGTTAAAGAGAATTTTAAGGGGGGGCTTAAGGTTTACTCCTAAAAAGGAAACCCAAGATTATGACTGGGACTTACTCCTAAAAAAGGAGGCCCAGGTTATGACTGAGTCTTATTCCTAAAAAGGAGACCCATGTTAGGGATTAAGGTTTGGGGCTTACTCCTGAAGAGGATGCCCAAGATTTATGACTGAGACTTATTCCTGAGAAGGAAGCCCAGGTTATGACAGAGTCTTATTCCTAAAAAGGAGACCCAGGTTAGGGATTAAGGTTTGGGGCTTACTCCTGAAGAGGATGCCCAATATTTATGACTGAGACTTATTCCTGAGAAGGAAGCCCAGGTTATGACTGAGTCTTATTCCTAAAAACGAGACCCAGGTTAGGGATTAAGGTTTGGGGCTTACTCCTGAAGAGGATGCCCAAGATTTATGACTAAGACTTATTCCTGAGAAGGAAGCCCAGGTTAGGGGACTTGGTTTGGGGCTTACTCCTGAAGAGGATGCCCATATTTAGGGATTTGGGGCTTATTCCTAAGGAGGATGCCCAAGTTAAGGATTTAAAGTTTGGGGCTTACTCCTAAGGAGGATGCCCATGTTTGGGAACTTTAAGAATTTGGGGCTTACTCCTAAGGAGGATGCCCAGATTAAAGAACTTATAACTGGGGATTATTCCTAAAAAGGAGACCCAGGTTAAGGATTCTCTCATCTTAAAGGATGATGTTGAATGAATGAACTCTCAATCTTTGGTGACATAAAGATGTTTAAATCACTAGGTTTTGAGAGATATTTCACAGAATTCCTTTTAGACAAGGATGTCAAATCAAGAAATCATGCCATAAATGGCTTTGAAGAGTATCTTAAAGACTGAATCTTGAATAGAAAAGGTGAAATGGCTTAAGAGGGGTAAAATGGGCAAGATGGGCACCCAAAAAGGTAGGGGTGCGCAAGTCTTGAAAGGCGCGCAAGTCCTGCGGCGGCGCGCAAGTATTGGTCGCGCAAGTATACTTGCGCGGCACATGGTGTACTTGCGCAATTTTCAACCAGTATTGAAATACTTGAGCGAATATTTTTTAAACCCTTTAGAATTTTCTTGAGGTTCTTCCAGAAAAGGGACGCGCAAGTTATATTGAAGGAAATAAGTCGGCGCGCAAGTGTTTGATAAGTTTCAACACTTAGGCCTTCCTTCTTCTCTTTAGATCTTCCATTCTAGGTAAGAAATTACCTTAGAAGTGTTCCGGAAGCTTTGAGAAGAGACTTGGGCGTCGGGAGCTTCAATCCGAGTTTCTGGAAAAAGATCCTCTCGAATGGGGGGGCCCACATGGTCTATTTATAGGCAAAAGAAGGCCCGGGGCGGTTAGCGGGCGGTTACCACTTAGGTCGCGCAAGTCACTTGCGCGACCAAGGTCGCCGCGCAAGTACACTTGCGCGACAGTTAGATAACTTGCACGGTGAGGTTGCTGTCGATCCTTTGTTCATGCCTTTGTAGATTTTTGATGTTTTCTTCAAAGGTTGAATCACTTTGAGCTCAGATATTTCCCTTTTCCGATCTTTAGATTCTGTGACAAAAGGAGCGTCAACAAAAGTCCCCCCTCAGAGTTGGATCCGGAGAGAAATGAGGATTTGACTCTGAGGAAATCGAATCCATTCAAAGGAAAAAGGGGGGCGCACAAGTCTTCAGTGCAAAGAGGGCGGCACGCAAGTTTGCGTCGCGCAGGCCTTAAGCGCTCTGAGTGCGGCGCGCAGATAGGCTTCCTGGCCTATAAATACACCACTTTTGGCCGTGGATAACATCTGATCCCGAATTTTCTCGAGCTCTCGCCGCATAGGTCTTCCTCGTCGCGTAAGTCTCTTTTTCCACTGTTTCTTCGCTGCCGCGCTACTCTCAAGGTAATAGGGCTTGCGCGGTAATACTTGCGCGACAAAAACTTGCGCGGCATATGTATCACTTGCGCGACATCTCCAAACTTGCGCGCCTTAATGCCTTATCCATTTTTTCCAAATTCTTTCACAAATTTTATGAAAAAAATAAACCCATTTAAGAGTTTAATTTATTCAACTTCTGTGCAGATTCAATGGCTTTTAGACCTGGATTAATTGATGAACTGGCTAGCAAGCGGATTGATGACATGATGGATATCATTGGCCCTGATTACTATACTTTCAAAGATAGTACTCTTCCAGATTTGTCTAAGTATCTGAAGAAATATCATCGCAACTTTCCTCACTGCACTTATCTACCTTTGTATGGCTATGGTCATCTACAAGAAGTCATTATTCCAGAAGTAAAGAAATATCTTCCATTTTCGTGGTTTCAGAATTATACCAATTTTGCTTCAGCAAATATCTCAGGTGGAGGAGTATTTCTAACTGCTGGAACAGTGGAGAAGGCTTATGTGATGCATCATAGCCCTTGCACACCAGATCTGAAAAAACATACACCTGAGCTTCAACCACATTGTCATCCTTCAATCTTCCGAAATGCTCAGATGGATCAATCCAAAGGCTGGAAGAAAAGTTGGGATTTCCGTCCTGGGGGAGGTGTGAAGCCAACTTGGATGTGGGCATACTAGGTGCGACAGACTTGTGCAGAGTTTATCGAGGACCTGAAGAGAGCTGCAATATATGAGGCTGTTTGGGTTGGGCAAACATATGTTTACAGACATGATAACTTCGTGCCAGAGATACTCAGCCACTGGAGCCCAGCAACTAATTCTTTCCATTTGAATCATGGAGAAGTAGGCATCAGTTTGTGGGATGTCCACAAGATTTCAGGAGCTCCAATCTTGGGCGATATGTATGATGAATTCATTCCTCCCAAGGTGACTTGGAATGATTCAGAGAAGACTCCTGCTTTAGCTTGAGAATTATTTAAAATCTTTCACAGGCTCAAGAGTTCAAAGACCTCATTAACTCATTTTAGAAAAGATATTCATCCGGAAGAATGGATGAATGTGTTTCTTACTGAGAGAAAAGGGATGGAGCCAAAAGAAAAAGGATCCAAGAAAAAGAAATCCAAGGATACCAGGCCCAGACATCCTACCACTTGTCCAAAACCTGAGAAGAGAGGAGCTCCTGGCACATTCTGGCCAACTCTAGAAGCAGGAGAGTTTGAAAAGTGGGGATATGAAGTGAATCAAAGAATTCCAAAGAAAACTCGTCTGGCGGGTTTCTTGGAAATGTGGCTCAGTGTTTATCTCTTGCCGGTCAGGGATTCGAAGGGAGGCGTTAGGCCAGGGACCTTCGTCATTGCGGCAAAGTTGGCTGAGGGAAAAATGGTTGGGTTAGCTACCCCCATTTTAGCTAAGATTTACAGGAGTTTACTTCACGTCTTCCAGGGTAAATCTCCTTTAAGAATAGTGGGACCATTCCAGGTTTTGTGGGGATGGATCGCCACTCAGTTCAGGACTTACAATGTACAGAATGGATTACAAATTCTTGGAAGCTCTTTTAGACCGTCAGTGCAAGCATTCTCTGTAATTGCTCCATTAGATGTTAATGGTTATGACATGAAAGTAAGACTGAGCATGTTTAAGGAATTCAACTATTTTCCTTATGGAAGTCCTCCGTCCGGGCAGTTTGTTGATGATGGGACAACCCATTTGGATTTGAGGGCATACATGCTAGCTTGCAGGGATGGTGTGTTAGTAGCCATGATTGATGGAGAAATCATATGTGAGGCCTATGCTCCATATAGATTTGCACGCCAATTCAAATGTTTGCAACAAATTGTTGTATCCCCTCTGGTACATGTCAGGTTAGAGCAACATCCAATGGTTGCTCGACAACTATGGTTGCTGACATCAAGAGAGAAGACTGGGGCAGTATTTGATCTACCAGTTGAAAAAGCGGCACATAATCTGACTACATTTTATGCCGAACACTGGATAGCATCATACCCCAAAGGGATATTGAATCATCCAATATATCAAGTGGGAAAGAGGAAGAGGACTGTAGAGAAAGAAACCCTTCCTCATGAAGGTGACGCTTCTCAACCTGAAATAGGTTCAACCGACTCCTCTTCTAGAACTGATTCATCGGATTATCACGATGGGGATGATGAGGCACAACCGGCAGCAAAGCGGTTTCGTGCCCGATATAATCCTCCGTCCAGAATTAAAAGACCCACTCCATCAACTCCTAGGGAGTTATTTCATTGTAGTAATTTCAATCACTGCTACTTTATAAAGTAATAAGTCTTACTTTCTTATTCTCTATCTGTAGTTGCAGGAGATGGGAAGAAATTAAAATCAAAAATTGTAGGACCTTCCTCACAGTCTTTATATCTAAGACCAGAGGCTGTTCAGCTATGGTAGAGCTTATACTGTGGTACTGAGACTGCCTGGCTGGATTTGTGTGAGGGCCTACAACTTCCTGGAATAGGAAATCTTGTAGCTTCTAAAAATCTTCAATACGAAGATAACCCCAATGAAGTGCGAGCTTACATTAGAGAGCTGGAAATGCTCATATATGCCACTGATGACTCGGTTCCTCTCACCAGGCGGGTGAAGGAAATGATTGATCGTGGCACCACTGAGGGGGCTGGTGGTTCTGGAGATGAGGAATGGCAAGAGTACGTAGCTCCTGAAGATGTAAGTTTTCTTTCCTTGTTTTCTTTGCAACTTGATTTCAGTTGAAGCTTTTTTACTTAAGGAAGTTATTTTCTTCATCTCACAGCTTGCAAAGAAAGGAACTGGGGTTCCTTCGCCATAGTATAGCCCTGGTGGTACTGCTATCGGGGCTGCTGCTGATTCTCCTCGCGAACCAGGCGAGATATCTCCAGGCCAGCAGGCCATGAATGAGGCACTGGACACAGCCTTCCATTCGCCAATCCAAGTGCCTATAAGGGAGACCACTGATACTCCAAAAAAACAAAAGAAGCAAAGGCAACGAAGGAGGAAATCCATAGCTAAACGTTTCATTAGCAGTGGTAAGTCCTTCGAACAATCATGAGTTTATACCCATAATCATATGGTTACTCATATTTCTGAGGATTGCAGGGGCTTCTTCAATTTCCCCCTTGAGGGAAGGGACTGACCCCCCTTCAAAGGTCGTGGAGGGTGCTGTAGAACAATCACAGACCCAGGCTGACTTGGTTGCTCCTGGAGAAGAGCTACCATCCATTCCCAGTATCCCTCCTACTACTGAAGATGCTGTCCAGGGTCAGGGGTTGCAGGACATAAGTCGGCAAGAAGATGTAGCAAATGCTCCCACTGGTGAGACTAATCAAGATTCTGAAGTATCATTGGATGAAATGATGAATCAAGGAATGACTTTTGAAGAATTTTATGATCATGCTAAGTTGTCATATGATTTAGAAGACCTTGGGCGTGAGTGCTACCCTTCGCCCATTTTTTTTAAAAAAAAATATACTTCTAACCATGATGGAAAATAATATGCAGTTTCTTCCGTAGAAGCCGCTGAACTGCCAATGCCCGAAGAGGGTGTGGACACTGATGTCAACCCTATCATTGCAGAAACATTAGCTCAAGTAGAGCTAAATCCAATAAACTCTCCTGAGACCCATCTTGAAAATCTTGTTGAAACCGGGAAAGATGGGGAGAAGTCTTCTCAGGTTTCTGAACCACCCTTGGGTAAGGGATAACAATATTTGTGATTGTACTTTATTCGCAAGACAATCTATTCTTTTGTTATCCTTTGAAGCTGACTAATCCTTTCAATTAATCATGCAGGACCATCAACTGCAATGACTAGATCCGGAGATGAGGCCTCAGCCTCTGCCCCAACGGGAATTGAAAGTGAAGAAGCACAAGTCAGGGGGGAAAGAGCAGGACAAGGCACTTCCCTAAGCGCGCTAATTCCAGATTACATACCCCCTTCTGACGATGATATTGAATCAGATCCAGAGATGCTTAAAGCATTCAGCTTTTCACGACGTAAGGCATGGAACAACATATGGAACATCATATCTGGGGTGCCTTTAGAAGAGATACCATGAAAAATTTCTCGATTGTCATTCCAATTTGTTATAATGTGACTTGGTGGTTTTGGGTATGAATAGATCCATGCTGCAGTGAAACAGATCATTTTCAGGAGGGAGCAAGTGCAGACAAGTCGCGAAGATTTGACCAGAGTGAAATTGTCAGTCAACATAGGAGAATTTGAGGCTGCGATATCCCAAGCTGAAGCTGATTATGCTGTCAAGATGAAGGATCTAAAGCAAAAAATCAAAGAAAAGGTTGTCCAGCAGGTGCAACTCCAGCAACAGTTAGATGTTGTTACTGGGGAACTTGATCAGCTTAATAAATCATTGGATGAAACTCATATGAATGGCATGAAAGCCATCACAGATGCTAAGAAGGCACTTCAGCAGGCTGAAAAGAGTGAAGCTGGTCAAGTGCACGAGCTTCAAATAACTGCTGATAAAGCTCAGGATGCTATACATCAAATGAAGACTTATGTTGACAATCTTCTGTAATTTCTTGAAAAAGAGAAGAGACTCCAGTTTGTGGATGTCTTTCTATCTCCTGTGTATCAATGAAAAACACTTTTGTCTTCAATCATTTGTACCTGCATTCTTTCATTACCTGCTTCAAATTTACATAAGCCAATGGGCCTAGTAAGCATAGTTTGATTTTTATTAGGATTATTACAAATAATCCTACAAACTTTGAATCTCTTAATTGCTCAATATTACCTAAATCATACAAAGAATGTATATTTAGTGAGCTGGAACTTGACTTTTATTCAGAGTTCCTTTGTCTTTTGTGGGCAGTTTAAAGTCATGCATGCCGGACATAAAGGGGCTAATGTTTAAGGTCGAAATAGCTTTGACCAAAATGGATTAAAATTGATTCAATTCTTTGACAATTTATCTGAAAACATATTACCATACTCAAGTATGAGAGAAAAAAAATGTAAACTATGGCTTAATAATATTTGAATATGAGGAATGATATGAAAAAGAGCTAAAAAGGCATTAGAAGAAGTAGTTTCCAAGAATGAAGTTACTATTATTTAACAAAACCCGTTAGGGGGTTGAAATATGTAGGGCCACCTAAGGGCATTGTCTGCATGGTTAAATAAATAGCATCTTTCGGCTGACAAGTCTGTTATGTGGACTGTTTATGCAAGGCCACCTATGGGCACGTGCTGCATAGTCAGGCAAAAGAACTCCCAGAAATTTACTTTCCTAGTGCTAAAAGCCAGTGAAAGTTTATGGAGATTCAAATTTTCTAAAGTATAGAGTTTGTTGTATGGAAAGAGGTACTTGAATATGGAGAAGATATTTCCGAACAAGAATATCGAAGAACTGGATGAACATCACTCCTACGAAGGTCTGACCCAAACGTAGGGAAGAAGAATAAACCATAGACTTGAATACTTTCAGATCATGAAAAAGGATATGGGACAAATATGTTAAGGATGACTATTTTTTGCGGATCCCTACATACTGTCGTTTAAGACAAATAAGGACAAAAGAGGCATTCTTCTCAAGAATTAAGTTACTATTATTTAATAAAACCCGTTAGGGGGTTGAAATATGCAGGGCCACCTAAGGGCATTGGCTGCATGGTCAAATAAATAGCATCTTTTGGCTGACAAGTCTGTTATGTGGACTGTTTATGCAAGGCCACCTATGGGCATGTGCTGCATAGTCAGGCAAAAGAATTCTCAGAAGTTTGACATTTTTGTGATTAGAAGTCATGAAAAGGGTTATGAAGATCTGAAAATATTTAAGGTTAAGATTATAACACATAAAGATGGGTATTGTCCAATGTATACAGAGATACATAAGTCAATGATAACCATAATCATGTTGTGGCTGGGTCCTGAATTGAAACTTGGACTTCACTACGTATCTCATAAGAATGAGAATCAAGCCATACGTAGTTCCTGAAATGCAGTTTAACATCATGCAGGACAAAAGTATGAGTGATCTTAGTTTAGGGTCATAGAATTCGGACCATAATAATGAATACACAGTGTGTGTTTTCATGAGGACTTTTCAGCCAAGGGACTGAAAGTGAAATTTGGGGTTAGGCCCAAAAGACTTGGGACTGGATTTGAGGGATACTCGAATGTTCCTACGTATCCCATAAGGATGGGAATCAAGTCCATGTAGTTCTAGAACTACCCTTTGTACAAATTTGGTTCGTACATGTGAAGGGTGAAAGGGGACTTTAGTGCAATGATGGTTTAACCTAAGATAAAAAGTTTAGGTATCACCATGTATGCATGTAGTCTTTTGAAAATGAAAACCATGATTGAAAAATCAATGTCAATAATAGTTCTCTCTCAAATGAGGAAATCAAAGAATATTGTAGTTTATTGTTGTACCAGACAAAAGTGTTGCATAGTTTAACGTCATATAACAAGGAAGAAAATGAATCAATGTAAAGATATTGATTCCAGGGGCGGTTTCACGAATCAACATCATATGAGATGGTGGTGAGCCGATGTGAAGAGATTGTTTTTTGGGCTTGAACCCTCGGAGGTTGCCTACATACCTAGCCTGGAGGGCAAGGATCAAAGTCTGTGTAGTTCAATTAAAGAATGAATTAATGATCAAGTTGTTCTTGGGGATAACGATCTAATTAAAATGTTGTTGGGACTTACACATGGTTAGTGGCCCAAAGAGAGTGTTATGGTTGATGTTTACTCTAAGCTCACGTGAGTCATACTCGGTGTGAGAAACAAGAGGAAACAACAACCTTAACGGTGCACAGTTTAATGTCATGTAGGACATAAAAAAGGGACTATGCAGTTTAAAGTCTTACAGTTAGGACTATTGGTGCTGCACAGTTTAGTGTCATGTAGCAGGGACAAAATAACAGTTTAATGACATGTAGGACATATCAAGGATTTTCTGTACAGTTTAGCGTCATGTAGTTAGGACGATGGGGACAATACAGTTTAACGTCATATTGGACGAAAGGGGGATTGTGCAGTTTATTGTCATGCTGTAAGGACAAAAGAGTATACCATTTTAACGTCATGTCGGACGAAAGTGCGAATAGTTTAAGGTCATATGCATAGACCGTGAATGGTGTAGTTTAATGTCATACTGGACCTTTGAGATTATATAGTTTAACGTCTTTCCGGACGTAAGGGACTTTTATACAGTTTAGCGTCATATAGTTAGGACGTCACAGTTTAACGTCTTGCTGGACGTAAGGGATTTGCAAATAGTTTATGGTCATATACATGGACCAGGGATGATGCAGTTTAAGGTCATGCTGGACGGTTTAGGGAACTTTTTCACAGTTTAATGTCGTGTGGGAAGAAGTTACAGTTTAAAGTCATACTGGACCATGGCTGTATAGTTTAACGTCATATAGCAAGGACGAACTGGTGTTGCACAGTTTAGTGTCATGTTGCAGGGACATCTTCTTTTCTACAGTTTAATGTCATGTTGGACGAAAAAAAGGTCATACAGTTTATCGTCATGTTGGACGGTAGAACATTTCTATACAGTTTAAAGTCATGTAGCTAGGACTAAGGTGAACCAATATGAGGATATCAGTTCTGGGGACTTTTTACAGTTTATCGTCATGCTGGACGATGAAAGTGCCACACAGTTTAATGTCATGTTTCTAGGACAAAATATAGTTTAATGTCATCTCGGACAAAATATAGTTTAATGTCATATCAGACAAAAATATAGGAACTTTTGTACAGTTTAATGTCATGTAGATAGGACATAATACAGTTTATTGTCATGTAGGACAAAATATAGTTTAATATCATCTCAGACATATGGCTGTATAGTTTAACGTCATATAGCAAGGACGAACTGGTGTGACTGTTTTGGATCTGGGAACAATATTTTGTATTTATACAAAATACTTCTTCAGAAATCTGGCATTAGTTGGAGTCGTGATGTGTTCTCCATCCATTGAGATTAGAGAATACGCTCCATTGGAGTAGACCTTATGTATTGAATAAGGTCCTTCCCATTTTGGTTCAAGCTTGGGAGGCTTCTTTCCTGGTATCATTGGTGCTCTGAGAACCAATACCAATTCTCCCTGAATGAATGAACGAAGACAAACTTTTTTGTTAAAAGCTCGTGCTATTCGATTCTGATAGATTTCCAAGTGGTGCAAAGTGCACAATCTTTTCTCATCTAACTGTTCCAATTCATTCAACCGCTTTTGGGATTGCTCATCTGTAGATAACTGATCACAAATGGCTATTCTGAGTGAGGGCAATTGAACTTCAATTGGCAAGACTGCTTCTGTTCCATATACTAATGAATATGGAGTTGACCGCGTTGCATTGTGAGTGGTAGTCCGATAAGCCCATAAAGCATGAAAGAGTTTATCAGGCCATGACCTCTTATCTTTATCCACCATCTTTTGCAGTATATTTGAAAGAGTCTTGTTGAAGGCCTCTATCTGGCCATTAGCCGCTGCATGATATCGAGATGAATGGTTGGACTTAATGTTGTATTCTTGATACAATTTCTTTACCTCAGAAGAACAGAAGTTGGTGCCGTTGTCCGTCAATATGGTATGAGGGACACCAAATCTAGTAATGATGTTAGACTTGATGAAGCTAACAATGCATTTAGAACTGACTTATTTGAGAGGTACTGCCTCTGCCCATTTGGAAAAGAAATCAGTAGCAGTAAGAATGTACTTAAACTGCTTGGCCGTAGCTGAAGGGTAAGGTCCCACCACATCCATTCCCCATGTGGAAAATGGCCATGAGTATTTAGCTGTATGAAGCAACTCTGGAGGTTGATGAATGAAGTTGGCATATACTTGGCATGAATTACACTTCTTTGTGAAATTAACACAATCTTGTATCATTGAAGGCCAAAAGTATCCAAGCCTTCGAATTTGATCAGACAGTCTATGTCCAGACTGGTGGGCACCACAGACTCCTGCATGCACTTCTTTTATGACAGTCATTGTCTCTTCACCATCAATACATCTGAAGAGAACTCCATCAAAACCACGTTTGTAGAGAATTTTCTCGAGGTGGTTTGGGTTATCATAAAGAGTAAAATTGACCACACATCGCCGAATTTGTTCTTTCTCATCTCTATCAGGTGGAAGTGTTCCACTTTGAAGGTATTCCCTGATAGGTGACATCCATCCTGTAGTATGACCATACGGTTCAGGAATGGGACAAATTTCATTAATTTCCTCTGTTCTGACTTGAACATAAGGTGAAATTGCACGACGGTGGGCAATACAGATGGTTGTCTCGTCCCGATTTGGATCTGCTAAAGCTGTGGCTATATTAGCCAGTGCATCAGCTTGAGCATTTTGTGATCTTGGGACATAAGAAAATGTCGGTTCTGAAGGGAATTACGACATTAACTCTCTGACGTAATCATACAAAGGGATTAATTCTTCTTTTCTGATGGCATAATCCCCATTGACTTGTTTGATTACCAGGTCTGAATCACCTTTCACCTTTAAGTGATTCACTGGTGCTTGAAGCGCTAATTCCAAGCCTGTAATGAGAGCTTGGTATTCAGCTTCATTATTGGTACCACCTTCCCACAACAAAAAGGAATAAGGTAACACTGCCTTATCTGGAGAAATGAGCACAATTCCTAAAACAACTTTGTTGAATTTAGGATTTTCCATTTTCTTCCCTGTTGGACTTCTAGAAGCACCATCAAAATACATTTCCCATGTTTGAGGACTCTCTTGAATAGAGAAAACTTCCTCATCAGGGAGTTCGATATCTGAATACGTGTCTTCCACTGAAGGATGTTCAGCCAGGAAATCAGCCAGAGCTTGGCCCTTAATTGCCTTTTGAGACACATACTGGATGTCGAACTGCTGTAGAATAACCGCCCACCTTGCCAGACGTCCTGTAAGCATTGGACGACTAAGGATGAATTTGAGCGGATTATTACGAGACACCAATTGGACCTCATGATGTTGTAAGTAGTGTCTCAGTTTCTGAACTGCAAAGATTAATGCTAGGCAGCACTTTTCAATACTTGAATACCGGGTTTCAGCTTCAAGCATAGTTCTACTGAGATAGTAGAGACTATTTTCATTCCCAGCATCATTCTTTTGAGCGAGAAAGGCACCCAATGATCGCTCTAAAGTTGTCACATAGAGGATAAGAGGTCTACCCTCAACAGGTGGCATGAGTACTGGTGGACTCAAGAGGTATTTCTTGAGAACATCGAATGCTTCTTGACATTCTTCAGTCCACTGGTAAGTGACTCCTTTCTTCAATAATTTGGTAAAGGTTAAACTTTTGCCTGCCAAATTGGCGATGAAACGCCGAATATAGGCTAAGTGTCCTTGAAGTCCTCTTAATTATTTCAAATTCTGAGGAGGTGACATACCAAGGATTGATTTGGTCTTCTCAGGATCGGCTTCAATACCACGATGGCGTACAACAAAGCCAAGGAATTTTCCTGAGGTTACCCCAAAAGAACATTTTAAGGGGTTCATCTTCAAATTATGTTGTCGAAGCTTGTGGAATATGACTTCCAAATAAGCCAAGTGATTAGAACGTTGTTTGGATTTAACCACCAAATCATCTACATAGCATTAAACAAACTTCCCTAAAAGAGGTTTGAAGATACGATGCATGGCGCGTTGATATGTTGCACCTGCATTCTTTAAACCAAAGGGCATCACCTGGTAACAAAACACACCTTGAGGAGCTCTGAAGGCTGTATATTCCTCATCTTCTGGGGCCATTCGGATCTGATTATATCCAGAATATCCATCCATGAAAGAAAGTACTTCATAGCCATCCTTCGCATCAATTAAGAGTTCTGTAATCGGAACTGGGAAATCATCTTTAGGACAATACCGATTAAGATCTCTGAAATCGATGCAAACCCTAATTTGTCCGTTCTTCTTCTTTACAGGGACAATATTAGCCAACCACTTGGGATATTGAACTTCTCTGACGAAGTTAGCTTTGATAAGCTTATCCACTTCAGCCTCAATTTTGGAAGCATAGGTTGGGTGTGTTCTTCTCGCGGCTTGCTTGAATCCTCGATGTTCTTTTGGCAAACCCAAATGATGGGTGGCAACATCAGGATCAAGGCCAGGCATCTCTGTATAATTCCAAGAAAAAATATCTTTATTTTGCTTTAGAAAATAAATATACATCTCTTGCTCTTCAAGGGTCATGGCCGCACTAATTAAAGTGGGGTGTGGATCTTTCTCTGTACCCAGATTTACTTCTCTGAGTTCATCCACAGTAGTAGAGATACCCTCTTCAAATGATGGAGGAGCATCTTTAAGATCTTCCTCTTCCTCTTCATCATGTGTTATTTCTTCCGTTTCTACTTGCAAAGTAGATGAAAAAACGAAATTCTCATGATCATAAGAGATGTCAAAATTTTCACATTTTGAAGAAGAAGCTTCCATTTCCGACCCTATTGATGATAAAGGGTCTTCTTTGGGAAATAAAGAGGAGATGATGGATTGAGAATCGACATCATTATTCACTTCTGGTGTTGCTATAACTTCTTCTGGCCTGATTAGCGAAGTATAGACTTGTTGGATTTCAGCAGACGAAATGAAAACGTCACCACTTATGCTTTCATCACTGCTTGGTAAGTTACCAATTTCTCCCATGTTGTCTGGCTCGATTGCCGTAATTGACATTATGGATCTTTCCATAAGAGTATTTTGATTTGGGCCTATTTTGTCAATTTGACTGATAGGTAACACGTAATCTGTACTCACATGTAAAAATGGATTTATTGGAATTTTTTCCAAACCATATGGAGCATTAACTTTGGTAATTTCCTTCATTATAGATTTTTCTCTTCCCTTCATGTGATAAAATTCCGCCTCAATGTATTGAGACTCACATGTCTTGAACGGGGCCTTATCACCATACAATGTTCCAACTTGACCATCGAAACAGTATTTGAGACATTGATGGTATGATGATGGAATAGCTACATGCTGATGTAGCCAGGGTCTTCCAAGCAAGATATTGAAAGCCGAGTCTTGATCAACAATCATGAAATCCGAATTGGAAACAAGATCTCCAAACTGAGTTCTGAGTGTAACTTCTCCCAGTGGTTCTTGTTCATTTTTATCATATCCTTACAACATCATGGTAGAAGGAGATAAATCAGATTCCGTGAGGCCCAATCGACGAAGTGTACGAATGGGCATGAGGTTGACTCCTGAACCATTGTCAATGAAAGCTCTTCGAACATCTATACCATTGACTTTGCCAGATAAGTACAACGGTTTTATGTGCCCATGCACAACATCATCTTCATCTTTATCAGTAAAATATATCACTGCATGGCATTCTGCAGGATTATTCTCTATGTGATAGATTTCAGCTGCAGCAATTTCAGCTTCAAACTCCTGAGGACTTGACAAAGCTTAGATAAGTGCTTCCCGAAGATCTTTTGACAGATTCAAAGCATCCAAAATTGATAACTTGGCTGGTACTTGGGCCAAGTGTTTCAATATATCATACTTTTGATCTAGAGGTCTGCGTTTCCCAATAGGAATATGCGGTTTAGCAGGTACCTTGGATGCAGATGCTTTGGAAGCTGATGCATCTTGTATTGAAGTTGGCAACATCCTTGGTTTTGGAAGATTAGACTGATTAGATCCATTTACTTTCTGAGATAAATAAGATGGAACCTTTAATCGGTCTTCCAAAATAACTGTGCCAAAACTGAGTTGGCCATTGGCAGAAGAACTTGCTTGTTCTTTTTGAGCTCGCTGAAGGGCTCTACCACGAGTTTCTACTGCATATACAGTGCTAGCAGGGGTAGAATTAGAGTAGTGGCTTCGGAAAGATCCACGTCTTCCCCTATATCCTGAACCTCTAGAACTTCCTCGGGTTCCCTTATTTGATACAGGGAATTCAGGCTCATCAAGACTGGAATATGGATCTGTTAATTGAATCATATTAACAGAACCAAAGATTAACTCTTCGTCTGATAAAGACTCTGCCTGGTTAGCCTGTTTAGGCTATGCCGTTTGGTGGGGCGGTGCCCGTTGCTTTGAAGTAGATGGCATGAAATCTGCCAGAGTCAAAGACAATTTAGGCTTTGATACATACTCATCTTCTTCTGATTCCCCTTTCTTCTTTGAATTGCGCTTCCCTTTTGAGGATTTGTCTTTCGATGGAGGCTTTACTACAGCTTTTGTAGGAGACACAATTGGCTTCTTCAATTGTGTTCGCAAAATGGAATGGGTCCGATTGATTGTCTTTCTGACCATCCAATCATCATATTTTTTTTCACAGTTTTGCTTTTGACTTCCTGCCACTCGCCTCCTTCCTCTGGATCTGTAGCGATAATACATGCTACATGAGCTGAAGAACCCTTCAATTTGACTTGTCCCAAGTCGAACATCTTTTGCAGGAGGTCTCTAAAGACAAAACACTCCTGGATGGGATGCCCCAACATTTGATGAAAGGGACAATAATTGGGACGGTCTTCATCTCCTTCCTTGTTTGGCCTCTTGGGCACTGGTAATTGAACCAAATTATTTTCCAGAGCTGAAATGAAGTAACCAGGAACTTGCTCATTTCGGAAAGAGTATGTTTTACTCTTCATATCCTCAAATTGTTTTCGTCGTTGATATCTTTGATCATTTGGACGAAACGGCCTTTGTTGTTGGCGTTCAGAAGGTGGAGTCCTTCGAGAAGATGAAAGTTTTGAAGTAGATATAGGTATAGGTGCTTGTTTAAGCATAACTGTAGCAGTTTCTGCTTTACCCATTCTTCTTCTTGGAGCTGATGGAATTACACGAGATTTAACCTTAGCCTGTATAAGGGAATCTTCAATCTGCTGAGCGATTGAAGTAAGGTCTCGAAACCCTCCTGTGTATTTCACAGGGATCAATGGCGTGCGTAATTCGTCATGCAAATTTGCCACACAGATTGGCAACAATTCCTCTTGAGGGAGTGCTAAACTCAGAGAATACATTAATCCCTTCCAACAAGCAATGAAATCAGAGACTCTTTCATTTTCCCTTTGCTTGTAGTTTGTAAGATCGAAAACTGTCGTTTTTGGAAAAGTTGAGCTAAACTGAAGAAGGAATTTTTGACGAAGATCCTCCCATCCGATGACTGACTGGGATTGCAAGCTTGTATACCAAACAAAAGCTGGTCCTTGCAAGGTTCGCACGAAGCATCTGAGTTTCACTGCTTCTTGCTGCTCTGGAGTTCCCATCATAGGATCACAACAAGACACGTAATGCGTCAAATGTTGTTCAGGGTCGCCTGATCCATTGAAAGTAGGGAAAACAGGGTTTTCAAAACTGGATGGAGGAGAAATTGAATCTACCCATTTAGGGTAAACTTTCTTTTCAGGTTGAACTTGCGCCCGTTTCCCTTCCATAGTTTCTAACCGAGCTGTTAATGACTCAATAGTAGTTATTAACTTTTGAGAAACATCAGGTTGAACTTGGTTTTTGGTAGGTGCAATGAATGGAGCTTGGACAGATGTGGTGGTTGGTGCTGCAACTGATGGTAGTGCTGCCAACCGTTGTTGCGTTTGACCCGTAGGATTAGACCTCTGAGGGTGTACTGATAAAGGAGGATATTCCTGATCCATCTCAGTAGTTACAACAAATTCCTTCGGCTGTCGGACTTCAACATTCTTAAGAAGAAGACTACTCTGAAGTAGTTCTGCATTCAACCTTCTTAATTCTTTCATTTCTTCCTCCTGTTGTGCAAACCTTTTCTCTAATGAGAGCGATTGAACTCCTTCAGAGGAAGGGTGAGAAGTAACCTGATTCTTTCCTTTCCCCTTATTGGATCCTTTTCAGAGAGGGGGAAGTGGGTTACTTGAAGGAATACCCAGATTTTGGGTAAGCCTTTGATTACGTGTGCGCACACCTTCTTCATTTAGGTCTGTGTGCGCAACTTCTTGAGCAGGAACCTCTTCGTCTGATCCCTCTGATTGAGCCTCATCTGGTGAATCAGCAGCAACGACATTGATGACATTAATGGATGCATATTGCATGGAATCCTTTCTATCAGCATTTCTGTGATATTGTCTTCTTCCATGTCCATGATGAGACATGACATTCCGTTGACTTGATCCCTCAGGAACTTCTTGGAGAACCGTCACTTGGAGAGAATCTCCTGATAGCTTGGCTCTTCGTTCCTCTTGAGGCTTATTCCCTAATCGAGAGAATACTGACTTTCTCTGATGGAGGGATTGAGGATTTGAAAAAGTCCCCAGTCCGGTGGACTGGGGATGTTCCTGCTGTTTCCGCTCAACTCCTCGAATCCCATTTGTTGACTCTGAGGGTTGGGTTAGAGAAGTCCCCAGTCTGACAAGCTGGGGTGTCTCTTGACATGCTATGTCTGAGATCTTAAAATCTCTCTTGATCTTGCGAATCTTAGTTCGGAAATTAGCTGGATGCATTAACCTGTATCCACTTTTATCACCTGGTTCAACAGACCGTTGGATGATTTCCGAAACTTCTGTCATTTGATGATGTGTTTTCTCCAGACGAGAGGCTTGTGCAATATTCTCGCCTGCTTGATGTAAGAGCAATTCAAAAACTTGTTCTCTATATACTTGATTTTGAGAGGAACTAGTTGAAGCCTGTTCTTGAGCAAGCTTTTGATTATGAACAAAGCCCATTGACTGTGGCCGGCCATGGGCAATAACATTGCATGAGACCATTTTCGGCGGGCTTTGCTGAACGGAAAGCACTGTGAAATGTAGTGCTCCGTGAACACCCCATCCTCTGATATGAACGTCAGATGGAGCATTGGCAATTAACTGACGCAATTTTCTTAGTGCGCCAAGGCATGAACGTTGAAGGGTTCTCTGTTGCTTTTCAGCCTTCGGATACCGAGAGACTGATAGAGATGCCAAATCAACCTGGTGTTGTAACCCTTCTATTATCTTAATATGATTTTCATAATCACCGTAAGATAATACTTTCTTCTTTAATTGACAAAGAGTCTTCCATATGTTAAGACGAATATCATGGATTCCATCATCCGTCAACATCTTTGGAATGTCGTACTGGGAGTCAGCCAAAGGCCAAAACATGACTGGTACTTCACCTTTTGCCAGTTTTTTTCTCATGTTTAGCATTTCCTCTTTATCATTAAATGAAGATTCTTCTACCTGTTTGGACCAGAGTTGGTGTTTCCTTGTTGCTTCATCGGATTCAACAAGATTGGTAGAGAAATCACTATTCATGCAGGAAGATGAATGACCTAGGGATGGTTCGGAGAATAACCTGAACCCCAGGCTATCTTCTGATGGAGAAAGAGTTTCACCTACCGATAGTAAAGCATCAGACATGACTGGTTTTACGTTTGCAAGTGCCTCAAGATAAGAGGGCTTTCTCGGTACTACATTGTCTACTGGAGTATTTTCCAGGCAATGTGAATCACTACTGCAGAGAGGACTTTCGCAGCGAAATTCATCATCATGGGGAGGACCACCATAATGGGTTACAGCAAAAGATGAGATCTCTTGCTCCTTGGTCTTCTGACCACACAGAGGGTTCCTGTGGCTCTCATCTGAAGAAGAAACTTCAAGATTGACTGAATTTTCATGAAGCAAGTTTTCATGAGGAAGTGTCTGTTGAAGACCTTCAGAATTAATGTTCCCGTTATTGGGAACTGAGGGAGTAGAATCTTGAATTTTGACAGATAAATGTCTGAGGGCTTCAAAAACTCCAGCATCGAGCAAGGCTTGGTTACAGATTGGCCTTTGATCTCCTGACTGTTTTGGGCGGATCTTTTTCTTAGATGCCTTCTTACTCGCTTTAGAAACCACTTGATGACGAAAGTGATTGCTCTAAGCAGGTGTATGTGCCTGATCAGGAAAGATGGTCAGGTTAGGCTGACGATCTCCACTCAAATCAGGTGTATGTGCCTGACTTGGTTGTCCGTATGATATGGGGGAGTATGCCCCATAACCCTCTTGGACTGGAACAGATGCGTGTATCTGTTCCGGAGTGAATTGTTGAAGTGTCACTCCACTGCTAGGGATAGATTTATGTGTCTGTCCCTGAGATGATGCTGAAGTTGTTATGATATCCTGGCAAGCATCCAGAATATGAGCAAGAATTTGCTTCTGCTCTTTCACCATTGACAAAATATGCTTGGTGACTTCAGCCGCCGGAACGGGGATATACGTCCATTCCGGGCTTGGAGTAGGTGTATGTACCTGCTCCTGTCCTCCTTTTCCTATCAGTGAATCCTGACAGTACTCAAGTGTGGAGGCAGAGAGTTGAGTCTGCCTCCTGTTTGTCATCGGGGCTTTCCGACTGACTTCTCCGTGCGCTACCAAGCGAGACTGTTGGTAGGCTTGATTAGTATTAGCAGGTGTATGTGCCTGCTGATTACACTTCGCCAAACGCGGTTGACGAGATCCATCATATGTAGTCAGACGAGCCTGCTGACTAACTGGTGATGTATAAGCAGGTGCATGTTCCTGCCTAAAGTACTCCGCCGGAATTGCCTGGCGGGATCAGCTTGATGCTGCCAGATGAGTCTGCTGGACAGCGGAATTAAAACGGGCAGGTGATTGTGCCTGCTCGTTATTTGCCACAAAGTTAGGTTGGTGGACTTCTCCAGAGATGGCAGGGATGACAACCTGCCTATTGTTAACCGGATTCCATCTCTGGCGGTTCATCTTGCCTGCTCGGGTTTGAGGAACCTGAACTGAATGCCTGGAGTCGGTACCCTCATCATGTTGAAGGCGCACTACCGCACGAGTCTGGCGGCGATTGTTGATGGGATCCCTCGGGAAGGACTCCTGTTTTTTTGAACTAAGGCCCTGAGGGACCTGCTCATTCACTTCCTCAGAGTAAGGGAGTGAATGGAAATTGCGTTCCGGGGATAACGACCCGAAACGGTTGGAGACGGTAGTCAGCACCGCCTGCTTCTTGATTGCTGGCCGCCGTTGTCCGGACGACCAGGTAGAGTTGTTAACTTGGAGGGCTTGACGAGCGGCCTCCAGAGTTGGGATAGTACCGTTGCGACGGTACTCCTTAACCAGTGCATTAGAAACCCAGCGTTGAAGACGCTGAGTTGGTGATGTCATCCTCAGAGCGGACGACGTTCCAGTAGGAGTAGCAGCATTGGTTTTCACAGCAGCAGACCTCACAGTAGAGGTGTTCACAGCAGCAGTATTCACAGGGGTGAATTTAAGGAAATCCATTTTGCAGAAGATCTTGAGAAAAGAGTGCCTGTTCCATATAACAGACATAATCAAGACGAATCCGGCCACTGCATCTTTTGGATGAGCACATGTCAATGATTGATTTGTTGGCCCAAGGGGCCTAACAAATAAGAAAAACATCACTTTAACTTGGTTAAGGATTCACGTCGGGTTCACCATTTTTGTTTCGCACGGATTCCGGGGATGACCTCCTGGACGGAAGATTCAAACGTTCCGATCGGTTTCTAACGGGTTTGTTCGTAGAACTGGAAGCATCCAATGATTCCACATCCGTTTGGACCTACTTTCCAAAGGTAGGCGCTCATTATCTTGTGGACTAATGAGGCTTAGGAATTTGCATTGGTCGAGAGGATGGGAGGTCGGACTCATCACACCTTTTTGAGGGGAATTATTGTCTACTCCGGGACTCTCTTTATAGATTTAAGTTATGTTCATGAATCCTTATTATATTACCAAGTATAAAATGAGCTTTCCTTTAGTTTTAACAATCAATTATTAAATATTCAAGAAATTTAGAGAATCTTTTATATGTATTCGAGGTTCTTCATCAATAGAGAATCATCTATATCTGTTTAGAGATTCTTGGTCAATGGTATCCTTCAAAACATTTATATAAAAGTCTCTTGGTCATTATGATGACCGGGCTGGTTTTAAAGCCACTCAGTGGGGCACTTGAAGTTTATCGTCATTCAGAAGGACATAGATTATTTCAAAGTTGGGATCGAACCCATAAATGGGCTACCTACGTATCCTTTGTTTAGGAAAAGGAATCAGAACCCACGTAGTTCGAGTTATGGAGTATGATGTTTATGATTGATGGCTCAAAGAAGAATGTCATAATTACTTTTACACTCTAAGCTCACGTGAGTGATGCTCGGTGTGAGAAACAAGAGGCATTGGTAAAATTTAGACAATTGTGCCATGAAAGATGCAATCATAAGAAATTGTTTGGGGCTTATGTATGTATGACTGCCCAAAATAGGTGAAGATTTAGGATTCACTTTTGGAGAGAAAATCCATGAACAGGGTCCATAAAGGTATATGTGCTTCATGGAGATTTGAATACTCTAATCTTGGGGCTTACTCCTAAGGAGGATTCCCAAGTTATGAGGAGACTTATGATTGGGTTTTACTCCTGAAAAGGAAACCCAAATCAAGGGTAATTTAGGACTGGTTAAAGAGAATTTTAAGGGGGGGCTTAAGGTTTACTCCTAAAAAGGAAACCCAAGATTATGACTGGGACTTACTCCTAAAAAAGGAGGCCCAGGTTATGACTGAGTCTTATTCCTAAAAAGGAGACCCAGGTTAGGGATTAAGGTTTGGGGCTTACTCCTGAAGAGGATGCCCAAGATTTATGACTGAGACTTATTCCTGAGAAGGAAGCCCAGGTTATGATTGAGTCTTATTCCTAAAAAGGAGACCCAGGTTAGGGATTAAGGTTTGGGGCTTACTCCTGAAGAGGATGCCCAAGATTTATGACTGAGACTTATTCCTGAGAAGGAAGCCCAGGTTATGACTGAGTCTTATTCCTAAAAAGGAGACCCAGGTTAGGGATTAAGGTTTGGGGCTTACTCCTGAAGAGGATGCCCAAGATTTATGACTGAGACTTATTCCTGAGAAGGAAGCCCAGGTTAGGGGACTTGGTTTGGGGCTTACTCCTGAAGAGGATGCCCATATTTAGGGATTTGGGGCTTATTCCTAAGGAGGATGCCCAAGTTAAGGATTTAAAGTTTGGGGCTTACTCCTGAGGAGGATGCCCATGTTTGGGAACTTTAAGAATTTGGGGCTTACTCCTAAGGAGGATGCCTAGATTAAAGAACTTATAACTGGGGATTATTCCTGAAAAGGAGACCCAGGTTAAGGATTCTCTCATCTTAAAGGATGAGGTTGAATGAATGAACTCTCAATCTTTGGTGACATAAAGATGTTTAAATCACTAGGTTTTGAGAGATATTTCACAGAATTCCTTTCAGACAAGGATGTCAAATCAAGAAATCATGCCATAAATGGCTTTGAAGAGTATCTTGAAGACTGAATCTTGATTAGGAAAGGTGAAATGGCTTAAGAGGGGTAAAATGGGCAAGATGGGCACCCAAAAAGGGAGGGGCGCGCAAGTCTTGAAAGGCGCGCAAGTCCTGCGGCGGTGCGCAAGTATTGGTCGCGCAAGTATACTTGCGCGGCACATGGTGTACTTGCGCGATTTTCAACCAGTATTGAAATACTTGAGCGACTCTTTTTTAAACCCTTTAGAATTTTCTTGAGGTTCTTCCAGAAAAGGGACGCGCAAGTTATATTGAAGGAAATAATTCGGCGCGCAAGTGTTTGATAAGTTTCAACACTTAGGCCTTCCTTCTTCTCTTTAGATCTTCCATTCTAGGTAAGAAATTACCTTAGAAGTGTTCCGGAAGCTTTGAGAAGAGACTTGGGAGTCGGGAGCTTCAATCCGAGTTTCTGAAAAAAGATCTTCTCGAATGGGGGGCCCACAGGGTCTATTTATAGGCAAAAGAAGGCCCGGGGCGGTTACCACTTAGGTCGCGCAAGTCACTTGCGCGACCAAGGTCACCGCGCAAGTACACTTGCGCGACAGTTAGATAACTTGCGCGGTGAGGTTGTTGTCGATCCTTTGTTCATGCCTTTGTCGATTTTTGATGTTTTCTTCAAAGGTTGAATCACTTTGAGCTCAGATATTTCCCTTTTCCGATCTTTATATTCTGTGATGAAAGGAGCGTCAACACCTACATATTATTATGAATGGAATTAGAACCTAGATAGTTCATTTCTGTTTAACAAGTTACGTCATACCATTTAAGGTCATGTAAAAGGTCCAAAGTGGCACCTTTTAAGGCTGTGCATCCATGTAAAAAGGTGTTATTTTTAATGTCATTCATTCAAGTATTCTTCTATGTAGTTTAAAGTATTATAGAAACTAATATTAGGTGAAATTTACCTATAAAAGGTTTGGTGTGGGACTTATACCAAAGCGTCCCTTTCTAGGTTATTCTAGAAGATGGGCCATGTAAAGGTATTATTGAGAAACCAGGAGGAGGATCTCGATATAAGGAATTTAAGGATACTGAGACAAGGATCTCAACTCATGGAATTATAAGAATACAATAGGACAATAATAACTTACGTAATTTTAGGAAACTAAGTGGAGGATCACAAATTAATGAATTTAATGAAACCAAGAGGTATATCTCTAAGAGGATATTGAGTCATGGAATTGGAGGAAACCAAGAGAATAATTTTTACTCAATGAATTTAAAAATACCAAGATAAGAATCTAGACTTGAGGTATTTAGTGTGTGGATTACATATGAGATGCCAATTTGAGAAATAATTTGAATAATTTGGCTACCCTATACCCAATATTATACATTTTTGGAATTTTAAAAAGGGGGGAAATATGCAACAAGATACTAGAGTCTCGTGAAATATTTGGTTCATAGTGTTGAAGGGTTTTCAATAAAATGATTCTTGAACACCAGTAAAAAGAATATTTAATGGAAGGGGTTATCCTACAGCCAATATTATATATTTTTATGTTTTTTAAAGGGGGGAACATGTGCTATGAGATTCTAGAGTCCAGAGAAAGATTTGGTATATACAAAAGTATGTTTTTTCATAGGAGGATTATACACCCATAAAAGAAATATTTCATTATGTGGGTCATCTTAGATCAAATATTATACAAATATGGATAATTTTAAATAAGGTAAAATTCAATTTAAGAAGTAAAAATTTCCTATAATATTTGGTTTATGTAAATAAATGGGGTCCACCAAGGGGTATAAAGGTTTAATCCTATCCATCATGTAATTTGTACATGGTGGGAATCCATCCATGAAGTATTTTCATGGGAGAGGTAGAGACCTTCACAAATGTCTTATATGGACTAGACCATGTATTTTTTACATAAAGGATACATTAAAATATTGTTTTTACATAGATGGAGTGCTCCCTCTAAAGAATTCTATTTTAAGTTTAACCAAGAGCATTCTTCTCCAAATACGTTCTTACAAAGTATTTTCAAAAAAATGATGCGATTTTCAAAGTAAAATACTCTAAAAATATCTAAGTGTTTTAAGTTAAATTAAATTCATTACAAGAGTTTTATTTATATTCAACTTCATGTAACCACTACCCATTAAATATAAGTTTCTTTAAATCATAATGATCATGTAATAATCTCATCTCAAATTTTTAAATGATGATATGACCACATAATATTTTGGTAGTTGTATATGAATTTGACCTCCATAATACAAAAAATGAGGGATTTATATAAGATTGTAATAGTTTCAAAGAATTTCTATAATGGGACCATAAAAAATTATCGATCCTCTTAATTATTTCACATCCACAAAGGAATCCCACATTCACATTGAAAATGACTTACCAACTGCTTAATTATTTTATTCCAAAAATGAAATCCCACCTTTATATTGAAAATGATTTCTTGATCACTTAATTCATTTATAGTTTGTGTAATTTATATTCTATATACAATATTCACTTGGAATAGGAAGAATACCTACATAAAAAACCATAAATTTTGATACATATGTAAATTTTGGCACTAATAACAATAAAATTGAATCTTGAGAAATTAACTACACCTCTAGATATCATTTTTTCCCATAAAATGTGATTTTATAAGCCATATAATGTCTATAAGGCACTCAAAAAATTGTTTTTATGGTTTTCATAACCTTTTTGTAAGTAGTGGTTGGAATATATGGCATACTCCTATTGAGTGGTTCTAACCACCACATCACTGCAATAGGAAACAATTTAAGGAATCTCCATTCATCTAAGAGTGAGTAATCATGAAACACATGGGGATCCCATTTTTATCTTCTTTATGCACAAATTTAATTTTTTTTCTTCAACTAAACTCATGTCATCAAAGTGAGGCTTATACCCAAGTATTTTTGGAAACCTACATTCTATATTATACATCACCAAAATACATGAAAAGAAGATTTAGAGACATGGAATATATCCCCTGGGTTTTTATTGGGTTGTGTAACACCATTGAATTTTCATGTGAGGGTTAACATACATGAAATTATTGAGAGGGTACATGATGTTTGGGACACATGGGGGGGGGGGGGGAATTGGTGTGTAATCCAGCAAGATAAGTCATGTAAGGGTAAAATTATATGGTTTTTCTATGGTTAGGTAGAAGATGCGTTAGGCCTAAGAATTAATACTAATTTTTCAAGTCTTTTACCCACAGTAAATTATGTGTCCATTGGACCACATAGAATGTGGGGACAAATTACTAGTTGGGAATGTACTCCTGTACATGCTAAGTTAGGTCACCTAGGAATACATGAAATGTGTAATTAAATTCACAGCATGTGTGCCACATACATGACTTATTTTAATTTTTTTTCATTTGATTTCCATTAATTCTTTTTGGTAAGGGTTTCCCATGAATTTTGGGAGGAAAGGGTGGGTTTTCAAGATTTGGGCCAAACCATGATCCCATTTACAGATTTAAAAATAAATTTTGTTTCTTTTATAAATCCTCCCTTTTTCAACATTTTTCACCCATTCCACTTCCAAATTGGACTTCCTTGACCTATTAAAACTACAATATCTATTTGGACCCCTTAAAAATCTATAATAATGGTGGATTTGGGTTATTTATTAAGGTATTAGGCCAACCTGTGAGCCCATTTATAGTTTTAAAAAAATTATTTGTTTCTTTTACATCTAATTAATTTTTTAATATTTTTCGGTGATTCTACCTATCACTCAAGACCAATAACCATAGGTTAACCCCCATGTTCTTTTATCTCTCTTTAGAAATTGTCTTCATCATAAATTAAGGAAAATTTTCTAAGGCTTTCTCAAATCTTATAGATTTGAAAAGGTAATTTGTTTCTTTCATAAATCCTTAATTTTATCCTCTTTTACCCCATTTAAGTTTCTAATTGACCCCCTAAGCCTTCTCAGAACCTAAATATCAGTTTTGGATGCTTGGAGATCCCCCTATTGGTGTATTTTGGGCAATTTCTTCAATATCTCTCAAGTAAGTGGGTTTCCTTCCTTCCTTCCTGCATCTGCTTAGGGTTTCTTCCATATTTCTTAAAGTTCCTAAGGTCCAGAAAGTAGGGATTCAAACCTAGGGTTTGATCTTGGTTTTATTGATCTAATATTATAGTTTTAGGTTAGATTCAATGCCCTTTTTGTGACACCCCAATATTTCATAATATGTTATCTCTTCAAAGTAATTCAATAACATGCGCTACACGGAACACCGAGTTCGAGCGCACCAAGACTTACCAAACTAGCCGTTCAAAAAATGGTTATGGATAGTATTATCTACATTTTGAATTTTATATACACGATATAATTTTAACATTTATATTATGTGTTTCATATACATAATATAAGAACAAATTCAATTTTTCAAATAAAGTAAGTATTTTTCAAAAAATGCAATTTTACCACCTTTTATTGGTGAACCCTTTTTAAATTAAATATTTGACACTTATATATTCAATTTGAAAAAATAAACTCTTTCTTTAGAATCAGGACATAAAAATTTAGTTTTGATAAATTTTTGGTATTTTTCGAGTAGCTTTCATATTTTGGTGAATAGTGAAAAATACTAAATTTTAATTAAAAACAACTTTTTAAATTGAAATAATTTATAGTGTTAAATTATGAATGTTTTTGAGGTATAATTAGATTATATTTTTCTCATTTAATACAATTTATGTCATTATAATTAATTTCACTTTTAAAATGGACATAAACAACTGTCAATCTTTTGATAGATATTGTTTTTCAAAAACTCGCTATTTGTTTGGCAATGGGAATTAATTTTAAATTAATTAATTCAACTTCTATGTTTTTAATTTAGTAAAATAGGAATCATTTTTGAATTTGGAATATCAAATATATCTTAGGTTGAATTTTTTGTATTTTTATGAGAAACTTCAATTATAGATGAACAGTGAAACCACTTAGTAGTAGTTAAAAAACTAAATTTTTCATTTAAATGAAAATTTACCACTTCTGTGAATTGAATTTTGAAAATATGATGTACATGGTTGTTATTTGTAAGTAAAATGTGGTTCAATAAGATAAAAATAATTTTTTATGAATAGTAATTGTTGACTTTTATTTATAGTGGTTAAAGTTAAATAGGGTAATTCAAGGTAAAAAGAATATAATAATTATAAAATATTACCTTAACAATTGTAATAACATTATTTTATGAGTCATGGATGATCATAGGATCTTTGGGTCGATTTTGGGACACCATGAAGCTACTTAAGATTGATAATGACACTTTATTTTAATTAACATAAAGTATAGACAAAAATGACATAAACTAATATCTTTTTGTAAATTAATTTTTACATGGGGTTATATAAGTTATATTTTAGACTATAAATATTCTTTGGAAATATAAAACGTTTTCCTACATAATTTTTTTTATAATTTTTATACATTAAATAATTAAATTATTTATGACACAAAAATGATGTAGTATTTACCTCACTAATAAATGATTTAAATAAATAAAATTATAAATATTAAGATAACATCTAAAACCTATCCAATTCTTATTGGATGAATTTATTTCAACCCTTAGTCATCTTATCTTCAACCTTAATGAGTTTTGGACCTTTTGTAACCAAAAATCATTATATAATAAAATAATATTTTCACACTTTCCTAAAGAACCCCTCCTCCCCCTTATAAAAAGCCCTCACTTATAACCCATTCCTCACACCTCTCAATCATATTGGATCATCCAATAACTTCCCAAATAATCTCTCAATAACCATATCTTCCTCCTAGAAGCCTTACTTTAGGCATAAGGCACTTCAAGAAGTCCTTTTGGTTCAAACCAAAGGGAGTTACCTAAATTAAAGGTAATAATTTCTCTTAAATTATTTTCTTTTATTTTACTTCTCCAACCCCTAAAATATTTTCATTCCTTTATTTTATAATAACACTAGAATCCTAAATATACTAGGATGTTTTTATGAGAATTATTCTAACTAAACTTACACACACCTCCATCTAATGAGTAAAGAACATATTGTTTCTGTGGATGGAAAACTAACACCTCACGAAATGATGATTGTTCAATTATATCCTACCCCCTCTTATGGTGTCCATTATGATGAAACTGTATTTATATATGATATATATTATTTTTCTGTTTTCTTTATTCTTCTATTTTTTTAATTTATATCATAACTTTATGATTTCCATTATGAGTAAATGTGATAATTTCATTTGAGGAAGTACGGACTACCGCCCCCTCAAAGTGATATGACTCGTTCTTACCATACGTGGGACATATAAAGGATGGATTTATTGAAATTATATATGATATTATACTGTAATTATAATATAACTATGTATAATTAATTTTTCATTAAATTAAAATATGAAATATAAATGAAAGTAGCGTTCATGCGTACGTACAACTTACCGTCTCCATGAATGCTGAATTTCATTTCTTATCTCTAAATGTTATGTACTGTTATAAATACGTATATATACTGGATATATATTATGTATATGATATCTAAATCTTGAATATAATTATGGAGATAATGGACTCTTGACCACTTGGACAACTTGTAATTATAAGGTGTTCATTTTCGACTCAAGTACCAAATATATACAAAACGAACATTATTAACTTAAATGATTACATATTTTTTATAACATAGTAATAACTGATATAAAAGGAATAATAAACTTGAAAAGGGGTTATTAATCAATTAAAAATTATCTTTTGTTTATTATTCAGGAAGAATAAGGAACAAACAAGTCAAGTCGTACATGAGGTAAGGGGTTTCTTATCCCACATTTAATTCCACAAGTTTTCCATTGTTCGCCACTTATTTATTTCATGTGGTGTATTGTGTAATACCATTTGAAATATATTATTATGATTCTCTTTATATTCATGGTATTCTATGAATTATTTGGTGGTTATTAACTTTTGGTCATATGACTCGATTGATTACAACATGGAAAGAGGATTTCATCTCACTTCTTATTCCTGTGAGATTCACGCTATATTGCCACTATTTCCTTTTGTGTGGTGTATGTACTAGCCATGATTTTATTACTTTTATAATATAATTTAATATATGGTTATTTAAAACTTCATTTAATAATCATTCTTTTATGCGGTGTATGTTTCATGAGTTAGCAAATCAGTAAGTGTTATTTTCTCAATCTCATTATTATCCGAGATTGTTTATGTGTAAGTATTTTTTGGGATATACTTATCATAGATACCCATATATCATAAAAAGGATTTCAAAAGTAATATTTTAAGGTTTTATGAGATGGTATATTTAACTAGATCATAATTTTAAATGTTTTAATGATTTATCTTTCTAAACCCTTTTAATTAATGTCCATGTTTTCAAAATATTTTTAAGGATTTATTTATATGGACATGAATGTTTTGAAATGATAATTATTTTAAAAAGTTTCAAAGTTTTATGGGACACTTTGATTCTAATATATATTTTAAATGACTTTCCTTACAAATGGTGATAATTTTAAATGATTTCATGAAAAACGGGTATTTCTCTCAAAGCATTTTACTGATCATTTTCATTTATGTCAACATAATTTAATTGATTTTAAACTTTCTTGAAGTTGATTTATTATAATACAAATATTCTATACTGTATTGAATGTTTTTTTATATGTTTTAATGTGGATGTGTTATTTTTATACCATTCATGGTTTATGGATAAAGTATTGACATTTCGTATTCTAGTTTTAATACGAATGTTTATGTTATATTTCAACCTTTTCTTATGATGAATGTATTAGACTAGTATGTTCCGAGTTGGGTACCGGTAAAAGTAATCCCTCTAGGTTGGGGACTAGTTATAGCAGACCCTTAGAGTTGGAGTTCGGTTACAGAGGCTCTTCAGGTTGGAGTCCGGTTACAGAGGCTCTCCGGGTTGGATTCCGGTTACAGAGGCTCTCCAGGATGGAGTCCGGTTACAGAGGCTCTCCGGGATGGGGTCCGGTCACAGTTAGCCCCTAGGTCCTGGCACGAGGCCTTGACACAAAAGTTAAAGTCCTACATTATGCATCACATCATTCTGAAAGTTTCTATTGATATTTCATGTGATTATTCAACTAGTATAATATCCATGTGAACAAGTAAATGGCATTATTTGATTTTATCTTTTCCATATTATACTGAATTTAAAGTTTAAAAGGATTTTGTCTTATTCTTATACATTCCCTTAAAGGTTTATGCTTATTCATGAAAGTTTCCATTATATTGTTATCCTTACTAAGCATCTGATCTCACCCCTTTCTATGTTTTATTTTTCTCAGGATTAAAGAAGTATTTTATGGTTGACCTGTAGGGATAGGCTAAGGGATATAAATGTGTTCAAAAAGGGACAATGTTGTAATGGTTGTTAGTCATTTTATAATGTAATGTAACGTTCATGTATATTATCTATTTTTCAAGACTTCTAAACTGATCTGTCTTTCGGGACTTGATTCCTTGTAATCATACCAATGTATTAAAATAATGCATCGACTCCCATAACTGGGGTTGGGGCATTACAGATGGTATCATAGGAAGTTTAGAAATAACCTTAGAAATATATTTAGATAAACATGGATTAGAGAACATTACCCTAAGATAGACTTTGAGGATTAATATAGAAGAACTTCCTAGAATTTTGGAACTGTAGAGATTTTCTGAGTTTTCCAAGAAATACATCCCTGTCTTGATACGAGCAGGTAGATGTGGATCTGGCATAGATGTACCTAGGGGTAAAACCCGAAAACACTACTTCGATCTAGACTCGAATGTGAACCAGTGCATGACAACAGGCCTTTCTACACTCTTGGTTATAACACTGCTGAGGGACATGTTTAGGATAATTCACATTTTCATTACAAGCCATTATGAAGGATTTATGAGTAAATACTTCCTTAAAGAAAACATTTTTATGATTATGGATTATATCTATAAATTGTTCAATTTACACAAGGTATTTTATAAGTTTGGAATTATGAATTGCAATTCATAAATTGACCTAGTGTATTACATTGTTTAGAAATGGAGCCTAGTAGAAGGAATGAGAATTCCAGCAATACGCACGATCAAAATATTAAGAATTATCATATATTTCATGGTATTAAGCCAACATTTAAAAGGGAAATTATCTCCCACATATTCTCATCATATGATTAAATAGTATCATGTGTTAATAAGATAAGTAAATAATTCTTTGAGTCATGTGGATTTAAAGGGAAGCAAGAGAAGAAAAGGATAGAAGAAAGAAATATGGATAAAGAGAAGAGGGGAAAGAAGAATTTTCCCATATGTGATAACTGTGGAAAGAATCACCTTGGTAAATGCATGAAGGGAATGAGAGTTTGTTATAAGTGCATAGAAAAAGGACACCAAGTATGTGATTTCAAGGGTAAGAAAAAGGTTTCCAATGTACAATGCTTCATCTGCAAGGAGTTGGGACACTAGGAAAATCAATGTCCAAATCATCATAGTATACCAAAAATGATGTTGTTGGATAATAATCAAGTTATGATATTACCACAGATGAAGAGTAATGACTAGTGTTCTTATATTGATATTAAAGAATTATGTCATTTGAGTATTTTATCAATGATGTACTGGTTATAATAATTATGGAATATATAAGAATGGTACTGCAATATTATTTCATTAAGGACTTGAGATTGTGTGAAACCAAGAAAAGTGACTCAATAGTAGGTTAATTTTTTTTGGAAAATATATGGTTGAAGGGAAGGTAAACCATAATATGGTCCTGATACTGAGGTACTGATTTTGTAATAAGATAAGGTTGATTTGGATAAATTATATTGGATATTCTTGACTACCATGGAACTGATTGATGGGTTGTTTATTCCATCATTGTTGGAATATTAAAAAAATAGATATAAAGAATATATCTAGTGTTCTATAAGAAATAAGGAAGCATGAATGTAATCAATAAGGTTTTATGGTAATTCAGGGTGTTACCATGTTTTAAAAGAATACATTATGAATGTATTCATATGTTATTACGTGGAAAAAGGGATCTTCATTTTGTTTACCTTCTTTATAAATTTGGGACTATGAGTTTGGATAGAAGTATTTTGGATAGCTATAATGTTTTGAATGGATTAAGTTTAACTTTGGATAGTATTTATTAATATTATTTTTGGAATATTATAATACTATATTTTTAGAAAAAGGACAACCTGCAGGTCATGCAATAACCCGTAGCGTCGAAAAAAGCTGCATGAATCGAACCGACAACCAAAGTGCAACAAGGCTTTATGACCTACCACTAGCCTACAGGAAGTCCCTAGTTATTATAAATTAGTTTTTTTCATGGCATATGGATAAATATAATATTTTTTAGTTCTATTATCTTTTGGGGTGAAAGATGAGTTTATGGTAGAAATTATTTAAAGGATGGAACTATACTTGTCAAGTATATATATATATATATATTATATTAAGAGATTAATTATTAAACTTTAGGTAAGGGATATTAAAACAAAAAATGTTTTATCCTAATACCTTAGGTTTTTTGAACCAATGATATTCTAAATTGTCTTATATTGATGGCTTTGTGGCCCAAAATTTTACACTTGTTTGTGATTGATGACCTCAATCACTCCCTATAAATATTTAAATTTTTTCTCCAATTATGTGTCTGTAAATTCCACCAATGTTCTCCTATTTGAAACCCTATGTTGGTGATGACTTTTTTATTTCCCTTTCCGTCTTATTAAGACTAAATCTTATTAACCCTATTTCCGATGTGGGTTTTCCATAAAGGTATTTTCTATTTTCAACCTCTTATTTTAGAAGAATAATTTCAAATTGCGAGAATGAAATTTATTGAAGGAGGGGAGAATGTAACACCCCAAGATTTCGTAGTATGTTATATCTTCAAAGTAATTCAATAACATGCGCTACACGCAACACTGAGTTTGAGCGCACCATGACTTACCAAACTAGCTGTTCAAAAAATGGTTATGGATAGTATTAAATTCATTTTGAATTTTATATACACCATATAATTTTAACATCTATATTATGTGTTTCTTAGACATAATATAAGAACAAATTCAATTTTTCAGATAAAGGAAGTATTTTTCAGAAAATGAAAATTTACCACCTTTTAATGGAGAACCCTTTTTAAATAAAATATTTGACACTTTTATATATTCAATTTGACAAAATAAACTTCTTTTTTTAGAATCGAGACAAAAAAAATTTAGTTTTGATAAATTTTTGGTATTTTTCGGATATCATTCATATTTTTGTGAATAGTGAAAAATACTAAATTTTAATTAAAAACAACTTTTTTAATAAATATAATTTATAGTGTTAAATTATGTATTTGAATGGTTTTGAAGTATAATTATATTATATTTTTATCATTTAATACAATTTTGGTCATTATAATTAATGTCACTTTGAAATTGGACATAAACAAGTGTCAATCTTTTGATAGATATTGTTTCTTAAAAACACACTATTTGTTTTGACAACGAGAATTAATTTTAAATTAATTAATGAAACTTATATGTTTTCAATTTGGTAAAATAGACATAATTTTTGAATTTGGAATATCAAATATAACTTAGGCTGAATTTTGGGAATTTTTCCAAGAAACATCAATTTTTGATTAATAGTGAAACCACTTAGTTGTAGTTAAAAAACTGACTTATTCATTTAAATGAAATTTTACCGCTTCTGTCAATTTAATTTAAAAAATATGATATATATGGTTGTTATTATTAAGTAAAATGTGGTTTAATAATATACAAATAATTTTTGGTGAACAATAACTTTTGACTTTTAATTATCGCGGTAAAAGGTAAATAGGGTAATTCAAGGTAAAAAGAATATCATAATTATAAAAAATTATCTTAAAACTTTTCTTAACCTTATTGGATGATTCATGGATGATCATGGAATCTTTGATTCTATTTTGGGACCTCATGGAGCCACTTAAGAGTGATAATGACACTTTATTGTAATTAACATAAAGTAAAGACAAAAATGACATAAACAAATATCTTTTTGTAAATTAATTTTTACATGGGGTTATGTAAGTTATATTTTTAACTATAAATATTATTTGGAAATATAAAATGTTTTTCTACATCATTTTATTTTTTTTATAATTTTTAGACATCAAATAAATTAAATTATTTATGACACAAAAATGATGCAGTATTTACCTCATTAATAAATGATTTAAATAAATAAAATTATAAATATTAAAATAACATCCAAAACCTGCCCAATTATTATTTGATGAATTTATTTCGACCATTAGTCATCTTATATTCGACCTTAATGAGTTTCTGACCTTTTGAAACTGAAAATAATTATATAATAAAATAATATTTTCACAATTTTCTTAAAGAACCCCTCCTCCCCCTTATAAAAAGCCCTCACTTATAACCCATTAATAACAACTCTAAAGCCCCTTGGATCATCCAAACCCAGAAAAAATAACCTATCAGTATCCCTCTATTCATCCTCGAAGCCTTAACTTAGGGATAAGGCACTTCAAGAAGTCCTTTTGGTTCAAACCAAAGGGAGTTACCCGAATTAAAGGTAGTAGTTTCTCTTAAATTTCTTTCTTTTATTTTACTTATAAAACCCCTAAAATATTTTCATTCCTTTATTTTATAACAACACCAGTATCCTCAATATACTAGTATTTTTTTATGAGAAGTATTCGAACTACACTTACTCACACCTCCATCTAATAGGTAAAGAACATACTGTTTCTGTGGATGGAAAACTAACGCCTCATGAAATGATGATTGTTCAATTATCTCCTACCCCCTATTATGGTGTCCATTATGATAAAAATATATTTTTATATGATATATATTATGTTTATTTTTTCTTTATGCTTTTGTTTTTTAAATTTATATCATACCTTTATGATTTCCATTATGAGTAAACGTGATAATTTCATTTGAGGAAGTGCGGACTACCGACCCCTCAAAGTGATATGACTCATTATTACCATACACAGGACATATAAAGGATGGAGTTATTTAAATTATATATTATATTATACTAGAATTATAATATAACTATGTATCATTAAGTTTTCATTCAATTAAAATAAGAAATAGAAATGAAAGTAGCGTTCATGCGTACGTAGGACTTACCATCTCCATGAATAATGCATTTCATTTCTTATCACCAAATGTTATATACTGTTATAAATACATATATATACTGGATATATATTATATATATGATATCTAAATCATGAATATAATTTTGGACATAATGGACTCTTGACCACATGGACAACTTGTAATTATAAGGTGTTCATTTTTTACTCAAGTACCAAATATCGACAAAATGACCATTATTAAATTAAATGATTACATATTGTTTATAAAATTGTAATAAGTTATATAAAAGGAATAATAAACTTTAAAAAGGGTTCTCAATCAAGTATAAATTAACATATATTTATAATTCAGGAAGAACAAGGAACAAATAAGTCCAATCAGACACAAGGTAAGGGGTTTCATGAGATTGCCATTGTTCGCCACTTATTTATTGCATGTGGTGTATTGTGTACTTCCATTTGATATATATTATCATGATTCTCTTTATATTCATGGTATTCTATGAATTATTTGGTAGTTATTAACTTTTGGTCATACGAATCGATTGATTACAACGTGGTAAGGGGATTTCATCTCACTTCTTATTCCCGCGAGATTCACACTGTATTGCCACTATTTCTTTTTTTTTTGTGGTGTATGTACTAGACATGATTTTATTCCTTGTATAATATAATTTAATCTATGTGTATTTACAACTTCATTGAATAATCCTTCTTTCATGGGGTGTATGTTTCGTGAGTTACCAAATCGGTAAGGGTTATTTCCTCAATCTCATTATTATTCGAGATTGTTCATGTGTAAGTATTTTCTGGGAAATAATTATCATAGATACCCACATTTCATAAAAACTATTTCAAAAGGTATATTTTAAGGTTTTATGGTAGGGTTTATTTAACTATATCATCATTTTAAATGTTTTAAAGATTTAAATTTCTAAACCCTTTTAATTAAGGACCGTGTTTTAAAAAATGATTTTAAGGATTTATTTATATGGACATGAATGTTTTGAAATGATAATTATTTAAGAAGTTTCAAAGTGGTATGGGACACTTTGATTCAAAAATCTATTTTAAATTAATTCCTTTATAAATTGTGAGAATTTAAAATGATTTCATGAAAAAGGGGTATTTCTCTCAAAGTATTTTACTTATCATTTTCATCTATGTCAACATACTTTAATGGATTTTCAACTTGTTTGAAGTTGATTTATTATGATACAAATATTCTATATTGTATTGAATGTTTTGTGATATTTTTGATTGTGGATGTGTTATTTTTATACCATTCATGGTTTATGGATAAAGTATTGACATTTCGTATGCTTGTTTTAATAGGAATGTTTATGTTATATTTCAACCTTTTCTTATGATGGATATAATAGAATAGTATGTTCTAGGTTGGGGACTGGTAAAAGTAAGTCCTCCAGGTTGGCGTTCGGTTACAGCAGACCCTTCGGGTTGGAGTCAGGTTATAGAGGCTCTCGAGGTTGGAGTCCAGTTACAGAGGCTCTCTGGGTTGGAGTTTGGTTACAGAGGCTCTCCGGGATGGAGTCCGGTTACAGAGGCTCTCCAGGTTGGGGTTTGGTTATAGTTATCCCCTAGGTCCCAGCACAAGGCCTTGACACAAAAATTAATGTCCAACATTATGCATTCCATCATTATGAAAGTAGCTATTGATGTTGCATGTGATTATTCTACTAGTGGAATATCCATGTGAATAAGTAAATGGAATTATTTGATATTATCTTTGCCATATTATACTAAATTTTATGTTTAAAAGGATTTTGTTTTAGTCTTATACATTTCCTTAAAGGTTTATTCTTATTTATGAAAGTTTCTGCTATATTGCTATCCTTACTGAGCATCTGAGCTCACCCCTTTCTATGTTTTATTTTTCTCAGGATTGAAGAAGTATTTTATTGTTGACCTATAGGGATAGGACAAGGGATATGAATGTATTCAAAAAGGGACAATGTTGTTGTTATTGTCGTTAGTAATTTTATAATGTAATGTAACATTTGTGTTTGTAATATATTTTCCAGGACTGTTAAACTGATTGATCTTTTGGGACTTGATTCCTTGTAATCATGCCAATGTATTAAAATAATGCATTGACTCCTATAATTGGGGTTGGGGCATTACACTTGTGGTGTGGTGGTGGTGCGGTTGAACTTTCTCAAAAGGATTTGGTGATTTTGACACTTGTGGTTGGTGATTCCATGTGTAAGCCCTACTATATGAGTTAGTTTTCCTAATTTATATTTTTAGCATACTTTTCCTTCATTTTGATTGGTGTAAAAAACAAATTGGTGGAATTTGTTAAATAATTGATTTTTTAACGCCACTTTTGTGTAAAAATGGGTGTTTTACATGTGTATTCCATGTTGTACCATCTGAGGATATTTTATAATTCATGGAAGGGTTTTATTAAAATGTTTTGATGCTTAAAATTATGGTTTGGGGTAATATTGGTGGGCATCGAGTTATTAAAAAGGGATTTTAGATGATTTTTTTGTGCAAAGTTTTGTTACATTCCTTGAAATTGTTTTATGAAAATTATAAGTGGTTTATTGAGTTATATAAGAGGAGAAAAGAATGTGTAGAAACTATTTTGAATGTTTGTGACTAGAAATGATGTTTTTATTTGAAAATAGCTTTTGGTAACATGTAGAAATTGTTTGAGCACAAATGGGGAAGCCCGTGTATCTAGGTGGGAAAACGTGTACTAGTACGCTAGCGACCCTGAGTGGTTTTTACCTGTTTCACTTAGAAATTTGGACATTTAAAACACTAACAAAAATATAATTATGATGATTTGGAACCACTAGGTTATGGGTATATTTCTTACTAGTGGATCGTGCATTAGAAAAGATATGGTTATGGTTACTTTATTGGAACTAGGGATGTTCTTTGCTCGAAATAGAGTTTGGTTTCTATTTATTGTTAATACTTACATGGATGATTAGGGAGATTTCAAGGAAAAATATCATACAGTTGAAACCAAAAATGGTATTGATGGTGGATTCATTTCCCAGTGTTTTCCAAATTTTTGGGGTCTAAAATTTGAAGTTAGCTTTCAATGTACAATTTGGTTTTTCTTGGAGGCCTTATAAAAATATGGAAAAGTATGAGTTTTGAGAATATGAGATTTGAGAGTTACATTTCATGAAGACATAAAGTTTTCTGACGGTGTGCTTCACGATTATGAAGGGATTTTCAATTAGAGATGGAGTTCTCCATGATGATGAGATTTAAAGATTTGTGGTCATTGACAGAATTATTTGTAAAAATGATGAGCACAACAAAGTGTTTTAATGGGAGACTCTGTGATGATGATAATATTTGTGAATAGATAATTTCCATAGTTCTATATGCAGGGAGGAGCACTGCAAAGATGATTTTGATGATACTAAAAATCCAAAAAGAGACGGTGGATCTTCTTGATCGGCCAAGCCTATAAATATGGGGATACATATCTTCATTTAGATAGAATTTTTGAAGTAAAATCCAAAGACACTTTGAGTTCGCAAAGTGATTCATGAATCTGGATTTCTATTTGAACTGGTGCATCATGGATAAAATTTTATTCTTAAATGATGCCCATTATTTTCTACTAAGATTACTTCACGATGATGAGGTATTCCATGTTGACCCAGTGAGTTTTGTAAATATTACTCTATAAATGCTAGGAATATTTGTGAAGACAGATAGTTCTAAGAAGGCAGGGGTGCTTCACAAAGGAGCATGTTTCACAAAGAAGCTCTATAAAGAACAGTCTTTGAAAATTAGGTTTAAGTGAAAAGGGATTTCAAAGAGTATCAACTCATGTATAAGGTGAAAGAAGAGTCTCATGCTATGTAAGAGAGAAAATATTTAATGCCAAATCATTGAAGTGACCTTAAAGTCAATAAACTGAGATGGACTACTCTAAGAGAAGTGAGCTAGGAGGAGTCAATGGAAGTGAGCTAAGGGATGTAGTGGGGGATCCTTGAATTCTTATAAAGGCAATGAGCCTGACATAGAGTGACTATGATCGAAACTTTGTATTCTACAACTAGTAAAGTTTAGTGGATTTTGGTATTATTAACACATTGTTGTTGTATGCTTCTTGGACATAGCCCTTAGTGGTGAACCAATTAAAAGTGCTATGTGGTCTCTCTGCATGTGATTGTTTGATTTCTATTCTTATCCATCATACAGGTTTAACGAGTTCCTACCAATGTGGGAACAAGATTCTTGTTTTAAAAAAGAAAATTTGACACCATGCTTCACCCCTCCCCACTTAGGGTGTCCGAGGGCCCTACAAGTGGTATCAGAGCAAGGTTACTAGTGTTAGATCTATCCTATACCATTATGGAGAATTCAGCCAATATTAGGGGAATCCCTCTCTTTTATGTAAGTGATATTAATATTTGGAAGAACCGAATGAGATATCATCTAAGATATCTTGGAATGAGAGTTCTTTTTTCTATTTTGTAAGGAATACAAGTTACTTATCCAACATGTCTTGCAATGATTGATACAAAGATGGAGATATTTTATGTAGATTCTAAAGAATAGAATGCTCTCACTACAGATTTTTCTAATCAGATCTATCTAAAGGAGATGAGTTTCACCTCAGCAATGTTTATGTTGGATAAACATGAAAATATTTATGAAGGAGATAACAAAGTAAAAGAGAAAAAACTTCAAGTCTTACATAATAGGTTTGACTATATAAATATGCATCTGAATGAGAATATAGATTCCTTCTTCAATCAAATTACTAAAGTGGTATGAGAAATTCGATGTCTAGGTGAATAAATCAAGGAAATTGATATTGTAAAGAAAATATTAAGAATAATTCTACCACTTTACAATGAAAAGGGGTCATACCATGAGGAAATATATCTTTCCAAATATTCCCTAGATGATCTACTGAGTCGCTTGGTGGTATATGAAATGAGAGTCAAACCATAAGATGCTGTGACTAATCTGAGCAAAGAAATGGCCTTCAAATCCATGGATAAACTAAAAATTTCAGGAGATAGTAGTTTTGAAGACGGTGAAGAAAAATAAATTCTTTTTTCTCATTTGTAAGAAGCTAAAAAAGGTAAAAAGGAAATTTGAATGAAAGTTACCTATAGCTTGATTTCGTTGTGGAAGAGTTGGGAACATTTCCTCCTATTTCTCAAGAAATCTCAATGATGAAGAGAGAGAAGCTCAAAACATTGAGAATCCTTGGAAAAGGTTTTTCAAAAAGCGAGACTTCAAATATGGAATGAAAGTAAATAAGAAGAGTTTTTTTTGTAAAGAGGAAGATGATGATAATGAACTATGTGAAGAAGAACCAAAATTTAAAACTAGAAACCATGATTCTATAAAGGATATCATTGAAAAGTAAGAACCATTGACAAATAAATCTAGAGATAACTAGTTGAAAACCAATGATGATCCCCAATTTCAACTTAAGGATTCTTTTGGTAAGCTTGAGAATAAGTGTAAGAAATGAAACAAGTGGAATGAAATGGTGGAAGAATCTTCAGAATATATTGATCAACTTGAATTTGAGATTAAACGAATAGAAGAAATGGTGAAATTATAGTCAACAATTCTTGAAAGGACTAATGATGTAGTGGAACTAAATCTCATAATCGAATAATAGGCAATGGTAATCAATGACCATACCTCCAGACTAGAGGATAAATCCAAGATCGTAGAGGGTCTTGAATAGGAAGTTGTTACCCTTAGGATCAAACTCAAGAGTGAATAAAACATAAAAGAAGGAATGAAGAAAATAAAATTTGGAAAATTCACAGATGATGAGTTATTGGAAAAAGATAAGCAAGGTTTATATGGTATTGAAAATATCTTTAGTGATTAAATACTTGCTTGCATGAGAAATAGTAGAATCAGTTGTGAAGATGAGACATCAACTGCTAGAAATAAAATGAGCCAAAAGAAAGACAAGATGAAATTTGAACACGTTGAAAAGATGTATGAAGTTCTAAAAAATAAACCATCAATACAAACTGAAAGATGAACTGAATTTTATACTCAAGATCCAAAAAATGATAGGCAATCAAACTATTTTCCCAAGGAAGGATGCATGAGGAGAAATATAAGGGAAAATGCATTTTCTCTCATGAAGTGTTAGTTCTATGGCTGTCTAAGACACACAATGTCATATTGCGAAAAGGGAAGGAGTTATTTTAATGGGGAAGATCTATAAAGTCAACAAAGGAGACTGATTTCATATCCTACATCTTATAGAATAAATTGTTTCTATGGATACTATTTTCACTATTATTACTTTGTCCATAAAGATGTGTATTGCAGGTAGAGATATGATAGGAGAAATTCATAAAACACTTAGAGACAAGTCAATACTTGACAACTAGGTGGTGTTGTTCTCACAAACAGTTTTTATCCTCTAGAAAAAGATTATGGGTATGAAGAACCTGATTACGTGGAAGAAATAATTGAAATTCCATCAGTGTCCTACACTCAATACGATATTTCATGGAAAGAAAAGAATAAAATTGAGAAATCGAACATTATAGAAGTAGCTCTCAAATCTAAAAAGAGAAGCAGCACCTGAATTCTTGATAGAAAATACTCATCTTATATGATAGGAAATGCTGACCTATTAAAGAACATTAAGAAAAAAGTTGATGGAACAGAAAGGTTTAGTAATGATGGTGCTTTGAAGATTAAAGGTAGTGGAAATACTGCCTAGGGGTCCAAAATTTGGAATTTATATTTAAATGTACAATTTAGTTTTTATTGAAGTCTTTATGAAAATATGGAAAAGGTTTTAGTTTCATGAAGATGGGCTTTGCGAGTTACATTTCACAAAGACATAAAGTTTTCTAACAGTGTGATTCATGATTATGATATGCTTCACGATCGGATACAGAGTTCTCTGTGATTATGAGGTTTAGAGATTTGCGGTCATTGATTGAATTCTTTTAAAAATTAACAGGAACCATGAAGGGTTTTGATGGGAGACTCTGTGATGATGATGAGATTTGCGAACAGATAATTTCCATGGTTCTCTACGAAGGGAGGAGTGCCGCGAAGATGATTTTGATGATTTAGAAAATCCGCAAAGAGATGGTGAATCTTTACGATCGGCCAAGCCTATAAATATGAGAATACCTCTCTTCATTTAGATATAAGTTTTGAAGTAAAATCCAGAGACTTTGAGTTCGTAAAGAGCTTCGCAAATCAGGATTTCTATGCAAGCTGGTGCATCATGAAGAGACTTTTAGTCTTAGCTGATGCCCATGATTTTTGAAAAAGTGTACTTTCTGATGATGAAATATTCCACATTGACCTTGTGTGTTTTGAAAATATTCTTCCATGAATTCTACGAAGCCTCATGAAGACAAATAGTTCTGCAAAGGCAGGGGTGCTTCGTGAAGGAGTGTGTTTTTCAAATAAGCTTCGCGAAGTACAGTTTTTGAAAATCATGTTTAAGTGATCAGGGATTTCAAAGAGAATAAAATCAAGTATAAGGTGAAAATATAGTCTCATGCTAAGTCAGAGACAAAGAATTTAATTCCAAATAATTAAATTGACCTTCAAGTCAATAAACTTAACTTGACTTCTCTAAGAGCATTGAGATAGGGGGAGTCAACAGAAGTGATCCGAGGGATATAGTGGGTGATCCATGAATTCTTGTAAAGGAAATGAGCCTAGAATAGAGTGACTATGAACAAATTTTTTTATTTTGTAGTTAGTGAAGTTTAGTGGATTTTGGTACGACCTACACAATATCGGCATATGCTCCTTGGACGTATCCCTTAGTGGTGAACTAAGTAAAAGTGTTGTGTGGTCTCTGTGCATGTGATTGTTTGATTTCTATTATTATCCATCATATAAGTTTAACAAGTTCCTACCAATGTGGTAACATGATCCTTGTTTTAAAAAAGAAAATTTGACACCCTGATTCACCCCTCCCCTTTCAGGGTGTCCCGGGGTCCTACATACTTAACACCGAGATACGAGGTACATGGGACCGAAACCTAACTAGTTCCTAGGGGTGTTCCTAATATTAATGCTCCTTGACTATTTGTTATTTATAATTATATTATAGTGTGATTATCTAGAAAATTAAACTGCATACATGTTTTATTGAAAGGTTTTCATTCTTTGAAATTTCCCTTTGAAAACTGTTTACTTTTAAATGTTTCATTCTTTAGAAATTATTGCCACCAATTCTTGTTTATAAAAACTTGAATGATTTTTATCTTTTATTTCTTACTATATGGAATGTTTTGGGTGATATCCTATTGGTATTAGGTTCAAAAACTACTTATACCCCTTGGGTGTAAGTAGACTTGATCATGTTTGACAAGGTAAGGCAAGGCCTTGGGTGGTGGTAGTTCGGGTTGTTAGTTTCCTTCCATGGTGTGGTGTGGCTCGTGGGTGACAAAACCTTGTCATATGAAGTTCCTTGGGCCATTTTTCTACTACTTTTATTGATCTTTGGACCTCTTGTGTCATGTTTAAGACCATTTATTCATTTCTGAATTTTATTTATGGCTTGTTTGGTTGGAAATTTTCTGATTTAGTTTATTGATTGTATTTGGTTGTTAAATGATTCTAAAATCAGGTAAATAATTCCCAAACCAATATTTAAGATACTCAAGAAATTTTTATAGACCTTGGGGATAGGGAAAGACCTTCAAGACTCTCCATGGGCCGGGTTTGGTGCTGGTTTTGATGGCGATCAAATTCAGTTCGTGATAAAATGGTATCCGAGCCATGTTAATGTTTTTGGGTAATATTATTATTTTGGGATGATTTGGGCTATATAAGAGATAGAAATATTGGGGATCAGAGTTTTGTGAGTGAGTAGGGTGCCTGTCCCACACCTATCGTGACAGACCTTGAGTCACCATGGTATGTTGGAATTGTTTGTTTGACTTCACTACCAGGTGAGATGTGTGGACTGCAGACTGCACGTGGACATCGAGTGGGGGTGAAGTAGTTGTTTATTTTATTATTATAACGTGTTTTTATTATTTATATTTGATCTTATTGATGAATTTTTTTCATAACTTTTGTATTGATTTTTTCTCTTGTGATTGTTGGCTTTTGTAGCATCATGCCTCCCCGAAAAGCTCCCATGCACCCACGGGAGGAATCTAGAGAGAGTTCTCCCTCACCGCTTGATCAAAGTCTAGTAGAGGTTGTGGTTCGGGCTGTCCAAGATTTAGGAAAAGGAATTAATCCTATTATAGCTTCTGTAAGAGAATAAGAGACTAGTCTTAGGAGGGAAAAATCCCATGAGGTTCAAAAAACAAGCCTCCTACTTTACGCGGTAGCACAGAACCCCAGGAAGAAGAGGAGCAACTCAAAAATATCGAGTGCATGTTTGAGTTTCTAGACACACCTAAGGAGTTTAGGGTGAAATATAACTCTTTCCTATTAGAGGTTCCCTACCAATGGTTGTGGGAATAAGTGCTTCAAGCTTGGAAGTACGAGTAGATGAACTGGAAGGACTTCATGGTTATCTTTAATGACTAATAATGCCCTAAAGTTTTGGAATTTTCTCAATATTGAGAGTTTATGAAACTTGTTCAGGAGGATATTTCAGTGATGAAGTCTGCCAAATATTTTTCTGAGTTGGTTTGGTATGCTTCAGAAATGGTCTCCAATGAGAAGATGAAGGTCCAGAAGTTTGAGAGGGGTTTGTGGCCAGAGATCTATTCATAGGTCTTCCTATTCAATTTGAAAACCTATGATGAAGTAGTTGATAGAGATTTCAGGGTGGAGATTTACCGAAAGGGGAGGTGTGGTTTATTTAGGATAGTATTAGGAATGGGAAGTGGCATTTCTTCTAAGAATAAAAAAAACAAAGAGCAGTAGGGGAAGAAGGGAGGTGGAAGCTCAGGACAACCTTCATGTTAGTTTTCTCCGGTAGCTTCTGATGTGAGGTCTATCATGTGATACTAATGCGGGAGTCCAGGGCACATCCGACTAGAATTCACATATCAGTTGAAGCCCTATTATCAGTGGGGAGGTATGTGACACTTTAAGTGCTTTTGTAGGATGGAACGTCCACTCTAGAGTGGGGTGGGATTAGTGGCTTCCAAGGGAGTGATAGCTCAGTTAGAGCCATCAAGGATGGGGGGATCTTGGTTTGGTGTTCATGGTGGTAGGGTCGGATCATATTTTGGGTAGATCAAATTTAGGGTAGATCCATAGGCTAGTGATCATTCTTAGGTAGAGGCTATCCATCTTTATGTGGCGGATCAAGCACTAGTGGGATCAATGGAGGGACTATCGACCATTCGAGGTACCATTTTGATTGAATATTCAATATATTCTTCTCTATTAGATTCTGGTGCCTCTATATCATTCATTTCTTCCCATTTTGTGAACATACAAAATCTTCCAACCAAGATTTTTTCTTTTGTGATGGAGTTCATGATGCCACTAGGAAAGAAGGAGTAGGATATCAGGTGCCCATCGTGTGCACTTTTTGTGCTAGGGGTTGAGATGAAGTGGAACGTACTGGTCTTAGATGTGGATCTATTTGACGTGACAGTAGTAATGTATTGGTTGGTACACATTCAAGCACACATTTATTGGTATAGGTGACGGGTCAGTTTTATGGCACCTGATGGGAGTCGTCAGGTTTTCCTTGGGGACTGGGATCCTCGGTCAGGTCGCGCATGACCTCCACTCCAAGAGTTGGGAAATGTTTTCTTCTAGTTATTTTTTCTCACGCTATAGGACTATGGTATTCGTCCTGAAGGTGGAATATGTCATGTAGTGGATGTGTTTCTAGAGGTATTCCCAGATAATTTTTCAGGACTACCTCCAAAGCTGGACGTGGAGTTCTCGATCGATTTGTCACCAAGAACACAACAAATAACTCTTACCTCATTTATTAGGTTTCCAAATGTTCTGAGGGAATTGAAGATACATACAGATTATTTATAATCCAAAGGATTCATTCTCTTGAGATTCTCTCCTTGGTCCTCTCTTGTTTTGTTTGCGAAGAAGACTGACAGATGCCTCTGATTATGTATTGATTATCGGAATCTGAACAAGGTAACCATCAAGAACAAATATAAATTTCCCCGAATAAATGACTTGTTTGATTAGTTGATGGGGTAAAATTGGTTTTCTAAAATAGACTTTAATTCGGGTTACCACCAACTCAGGGTGAAAGAGGCATATATCCTAAACATGACCTTTCGAAGCAGGTACGACCAATTTAAGTACTTGGTCATGCCCTTAGGATTGACCAATAATCTAGCAGTCTTCATGGTAATCATGAATAGGGTGTTCCACCAGTATCTTGAATCTTTTGACATAGTATTCATGGATGAAATCATAGTTTAATTTGGATATAAGGAGGAGCATGAGCATCATTTGTGGATCGTGTTGGGAACCTTGCGAGAGCACTTCCCTTATGAAAAGTTTTCCAAGTGCACTTTCTAAATCAGGGAGGTAAAGTTTCTAGGGATTTTGATCATGAATCAGGGGGTTTCAGTGGGCCACAACACAATAAGTATGGTTATGTCATGAGAGCATCCAAATAACGTGTTCGATATCAGGAGTTTCCTCGGTTTGACTGGTTACTACAGGCAGTTTTTTTATGAATTCTATCGACTTGCTTCGCCCATGATTGCACTCACTTGGAAAGGGGAGAGGTTTTTATGGGGAACAAAATGTTAGGAATCCTTTGATTAGATAAAGTGGAAGTTGACTACCACCCCTATTCTGACTTTTCTAGAGGCTGGAAAGTGTTATGTGGTGTATTGTGAAGCTTCAGGTATGGGTCTCGTGTATGTGCTTATGCAGGGTGATCACATGGTGGTGTATGGTTCTCACTAACTCTAACCACATTAAAATAATTATACATCCCATGAATTGAAGTTAGATGTTTTGATACATGATTTAAAGGCTTGGTGTCACTTCATTTTTGGGGAGAAGTTTGTGGTCTACTCTGATCACAAAATCTTGGCATATATCTTCTCTCAGAAGGATCTAAATCTGAGGCAGTGCCACTGGATCGAGTACTTATAGGGGTTCAACTTGGACATTGTCTATACCCTAGGAAAAGAAAATGTGGTGGAAGATGATTTGAGTAGAAAAGTACTAATGAAATCATTAAGGAAGTCCAGTGATGAGTAGAATTTGATGGAGCTCTTTGCTCAGATGCATGTAGAGACCAAGGATCATAGTGGATGTGAATTGTTGGAAATCATTCAGTCGAATCCTTCTCTCTTAGAATTAATTCAGAGATAATATTATAATGATAATATTTATCAGTGGTCAAGGAAGTTTCTTCATTGTGGGGAGACGTCTTTTGAATGGTCATCACATATTAAGGGAATATTATTCTTCAAGGGTCGATCAGTAGGTCCATTATCTTTGTGGAAGGCTGTGATGCAAGATAGCCACTAGTCCCAGTGGAATGTTCATCCTGGTGCCACAAAGATGTATTATTATGTGTGTTGGAAGTTCTAGTGGAAAGGTATGAGACTATACATAGCTAACTTCATATTGAGATGCTACATATATCAGCAGGTGAAAGCAAAGCACCAAAGGCCCTTCGGTTTGCTCCAGCTGTTACCCATTCCAACATTGAAGTGAGAAGAGGTCGCCATGGAATTTATTATTGTCTTGGCTCATACACCTCAGGCTAATAATTCCATATGGGTAGTGATTCATCATTTGAGAAAATCATCCCATTTCATTCCAATCAAATATACAACTAATGTGGATGTGTTGGGCAGTTTATATCTTCAGAAGGTGGTAAGGATTAACGGTTGTTCATCAACATTTGTCTTAGATAGATACCACCATTTTAATTTCTGGTTTTGGGTAAGACATTCAAAAGGACTTGGGGTCACAGATGAAGATGATCATGACATACCATCCTCAAACGAATGGTTAGACAGATCAGGCAAATCAGATACTGGAGGACATGCTTCATGCACGTGTTTTAGAATTTCTAGGTTCTTGTGATAGAAAATTTGGATTGGTTGAATTTTTCTATAATAATAGTTTCCAATCCTCGATTATAATGGATCCTTTTGAGGCGCTCTATGGGAGGCCTTATCTGTCCCCTCTATGTTGGACTGAGATAGGTGAGGATTCACTGTTGGGGCTGAGCCTTGTTTAAGAGACCTCTCAGAAGGTAAAATTGATCAAGAAAAGCTTATTGATATCTTAGAGTCACCATAAATCTTATGAAAACCATAGGTGTTGAGACTAAGAGTTTTCTATGGGTGACTAGGTATTCTTGAAATTGGCCCCTTGTCTGGGTCATCATCATTTGGGAAAGAAAGGGAAGTTGACACCACAACATGTCGAACCTTTTGAAATCACCAAGTGTATTAGAAAATGTGGAATACAGGTTGGATTTTCCTTTTTATTTGGCATCCATTCAAGATGTCTTCAACCTATCCTAGTTAAAAAAGTAAAACCCGGATCTTTCCCTTATGCTAAACTGGGAGGAGTTGGATATAGAGCCAGATTTGTCTATTTTTGATTGTCCAGTGAGAATAGTTGGTTACAAAGATAAGGTGCTTCATGTAAAGTCTGTTTCACTATTTTGGGTCCTTTGGAATCATGGGAATGATGTCCACAAAACTTGGGAGTGGAAGTTGGGGGTTGAGAAATAGTACCCATTCTAGTTTTCCGATCAAGCTTCAGGTTGACTTTCTGGGGTGGGAAGTATTTCATGGTGGGGAGAATTATTAAATACATGACTTATTTTAAATTTATTTTTCAGGTAATTTCCATTATTTCTTTGTTTTAGGGGTTTCCCATGAATTTTTTTAGGAATGGGTGAGTTTTCAAGATTTGGCCCAAACCATTTGCCCATTTCCAGATTTAAAAATAATTTTTTTTTCTTTTATAACTCCTCTATTTTCAACATTTTTCACCCATTCCACTTCCCACTTGGCCTAACCTGACCTATTAAAACTAAAATATTCATTTGGACCCTTTAAGAATCCATAATCATGGTGGATTTGGGTTATTTACTAAGGTATTGGGCCAACTTGTAAGCCTATTTCCCGTTTTTAAAAAATAAATTGTTTCTTTTATATCTTATTCATTTTTTAATATTTTTTAGTGATTCTACCTCTTAGTTGAGACCACTAACCATAGTATCACCCCTATATTTGTTTATCGCTATTTAGAGCTGATGTGAGATGCATGGGGTGGACCGGTCTTCACGGCGTAGGGTGGCAGATGAAGGATGTAGTTCTGGGATAAGCGGCAGATGATGGGTATAGATAGTGGATTTCAGTAGTCAATCAATGCTAAAAGGAGCGCAACCTACTACTTGAAAACACACTCAAGGGAGGGATGTGATATCCAATACACACAACAATGCACTTGGGTTGAGGTATAGAATTGAGTTCTTTGTGATCTTGGATCACCAATCTAACTTGTAGATTGACAAGGCAAGAATGCACAAGAGCTAGACGAAAAACCAGGACAATCATCACACAATGGAGAGAAACAAAGCATAAGTTCTCAATTAAGTCTCGAATGAAAATACAATGCCATGGGGTGGCTATATATAGCCTAGGGGTGATACAATAGTCAAGGGTCTAATACCCTAATGTCATAAAGGCTAAACCTACCTTGTCCCATCAAAGGTAAAAAAGATAAAGTCTAATAAATAATTTGGGAAAAGTAGCACACAACATTCCAACTATAGCCCTTCAGATTTGACTTTGAGTGTATATCCCACCATATTTGACTTTGGTGTCCAAATATTCCATTTCTAGAATCCTCCATGTGGGCAAGGCATCCAAATTCTTGAAACCATGTGGGCGAAGCTTCAAATATCAATTTTGGGCTTGAATAAGTGATATTATAGGCCCATTTCTCCATCCCTGCTAGTCAAGATACATTGGGCCTTTATTTAAGCAAGATCTTTTCCCATTGTAGCATTGAGCCTCTTTAATCTCCCTCATGTCATTGGCCCTTGAAAATCTAAATCTTCCTCCAACGCAATCGACTTGGTGCCTTTAACATTGTTCTCATCATCCTCCCCTTCTTTAAAAGGAGTCGTCCTCAAATCTTCATCCTCTACACCCATAAAAGGAGAAAGATCAGAAACATTGAAAGTGTCACTTACACTATACTCACCTAGAAAATCTATCTTGTAAGAATTATTTTTAATCTTATCGATCACTTGGAAAGGTTAGTCTCCTCATGGAATGAGTTTTGATTTACTCTTGTTAGGAAATCTCTCTTTTTTGCATATGAATCCAAACCAAATCCCCAGGCTCGAACAAAACTTGTTTTTGACCCTTTTTTGCACAATCAACATATTTTTGGGTCATCCGGTTGATATTTTTCCTTTCTTTTTCATAGATTTGTTTGATGTATTTTTCATTCCCTTTAGCATCCATATTTTAGTTTATTACTACAAAGGAAAAGTAACTAGATTAATAGGGGAAAGAAGGTTAAAACCATAAACAATTTTGAATGGAGAATATTGAGTAGTGGAGTGCTTGGTCCTGTTATATGCAAATTCAACCTGTGGAAGACACTCCTCCCAATTCTTGATATTATTCTTGACAATTATTCACAGAAGGGATGATAGTGTCTGATTCACCACCTCTGTTTTCCCATCGGTTTGTGGATGAAAAGTAGTGGAAAATAGTAACTTTTAACCCAGTTTTCTCTATATGATCTTCCAAAAGTAATTAATAAATTTTGTGTCTTAATACGACACAATAGTGGTTGGATTTCCATTGAATTTGACTACTTACTGAAAGAAAAGTGTTGCAATGTTAGTGGCATCATCTATTTTGTGACAAGGAATAAAATGTTCCATTTTTGGAAACTGATCCACCACAACAAAAATGGAATCTCTCCCCCTCTAGGTCCATGGTAACCCCACAATAAAGTCCATTGATATGTCCTACCAAAGGGTGTTGGGGATTAGAAGAGGAAGATATAGTTCATGTGGGTTCAGTTTTGATTTGGATTTACAGCAGAAAATGAACTTTCTCAAAAATTTCTCAAAATCTCTAGATAGCATAGGCTAATAAAAATTCTCACTAAGAACACTTTGATTTTTTATAACACCAAAATTCCCCATTAACCCACCCGATTGTGACTCCTTCAGTAAAAGTAAATGGTTATATCAATTAGGAATGCAAAGCTTATCAATTCAGATTACGAATCCATCATGTAAATATAAAATTTTCAATCTAACTCCATGTTTAAAATGTTCATAAGGTTCTCTAAAATCACTATCAGTGGCATATAAATCTTTAATGTATTCAAAACCAAGGATTTTTTAATGCAACAAGGATAAAAGAGAATATCTATGTGAAAGTGAATTGACCATAGTATTTTCTTTTCCCTTTTTATGCTTGATTACATATGGAAATAATTCAATGAATTCTAGCCATCTATCATGTCTTCTATTTAGTTTATGTTTTCTCGAATGGTATTTAAGAGCCTCGTGATCAGAATGGATCAAAAATTATTTAGGCCAAAGATAGTGTTTCCATGTCTCTAGTACTCTAAACAATGCATACAACTCTTTATCACATGTATCATAGTTTAGAGTTAGTCCATTTAACATCTCAATAAATTAAGCAATAGGCTTACATTCCTGCATGAGTACTCCACCAATACCAATTCCACTTGCATCTCATTCAATCTCTCAAAGGTCTTACCAATGTCTGGGAGTGCAAGTAGAGGGGAGTGGGTGAGTCGATCCTTGAGATCATTAAAATACTTCTCTTTAGTTGTCCCCCATTTGAAAGGAATATTATTCTTTTTCAATTCATTCAATGGCACTTCTAGTGTGCTAAATTCCTTCACATATCTCCTATAAAAACTATCAAGTCCATGAATACTTTTTACCTACCCAAAGTAGGTTCAAGTTGGTCATTCTTGTATTTATTTGATCTTCTTAGTGTCTACTTAAACTTCATTCCTACTCACAAAAAATCTAAGTAAAACAATCTTATCGAGGAAAAATTAACACTTATTAATGTTTCCAAACAAGTTTTCTTTCCTTAAAACCTCTAGGACCTTTCTTAAGTGATCTACATGTTCATTCAAAGTTTTACATATAACCAGAATATCATCAAAGTAAACTACCACAAATTTCCAATATATGAACGTAATACATGACTAATTATCATCATAAATGTGATAGGTGCATTGGTGAGACCAACGGGCATGACTAACCATTCATAAAGTCCATGTTTTGTCTTAAATTCAATTTTACACTCATCTCCTTCTTGCATCCTAATTTGATGGAAGCCACTTATTTAATAAATTTTTGAGAAAATAGTTGAACCATTTAATTCTTCTAGCATATAATCTATCCTAGGGATAGGATGACGATACTTGACTATGATGTTATTGATGGATCAACAGTCAATTCAAATTATCCTTGTTTAATCCTTCATTGGTACTAGAAGCACTGGTACAACATAAGGACTAAGGCTCTCTCTGACATATCCAACATCCAACAACTCTTGAACTTTCCTTTGAATATATTTTTTCTCTTTTGGGTTGGTGTGTTATGTAGGGAGGTTTGGTATTTATGCTCCATGTATGAGGTCAATTTGATTCTCAATACCTCTAATGGGTGGAAAACTAGGGGTCACCTCTTCGAGAAACACATCTTCAAATTCCTACAACAAATACTCAACAACATGTGGAAAAGGAGTTGTTAAGTCGTTAGTGTTCAACATCATCTCTTTGTACATAAGTAATAAGATATTTTTTCGACAAATAAAATCATCCTTAACCTCAAGCTTTTTTTCCAACATCACATTTTTCTCTCCTCTCAAATATTTTCCCCTCTTGATTTTTTTCTCCATTTCTTTTCTTCTCTCATTTTTAATGTTTCCCTCATGATCTCCTTTTTCATTTTCTCTCTTTTTTCCCTCATCACTCATTTTTTTCTCTTCTATAAAAATGTGATCTTCCAGAATTTGTTTTGGGATCATGTATTTGAGGGTTTTAGGTTCCCATCGTAGTATAAAAGATTGATGGTTCAAGAAACCATCATGAGTAACATGCCGATCGCACTACCACAGTTGACCCAAAAAAAAGTGACACACCTTCATAGGAATAATGTCGCACAATACATCATCCTTTTATTTACCAATGGAGAAAAATACCTTCACTAGTTTGGTGACCTTCAGCTCTCCACAATCATTCAACCACTAAATATGATAAGGATGTTGATGCTTCAAAGTAGGAAGTCCCAACTTTTCTACTAACTCGGTTCTCGCAAAATTAATATAGCTTCCTCAAAAAATAATAATACTACATACCTCCCCTTGGACCTATCACCATGTATGAAAAAGGTTCTCCCACTACTCTTTCTCTCCCATGGTCATTTGTGCTCTTATAACTCTCTTAGTGATAAGAATCTCACCATCTTCTGCAAAATCTCCACTATTAATTTTTGGATATTCTTCCTCCTCTTCGGAGCTCTCTCCATCAGTCTCCCATTCTCTATACTTTTTTATGGTCATGGTGCACCAGTTTGGGAACTCACTAGAAATGTGACTCCTTACTTGAAATTTGAAACACAAAATATCCCGATTCCTGGTTTGGTTAGCCTCAAAAGTAGGTTTCTTAGGTGGAGGAATTACCTTGTCACTTTTGCAATCAACCACCTCTTTTTTCCTTTTATGGTTCTCTAATATCCTTCATTTTATTTCTCCATGGCATGAAAGGGGTAGCGTGTTTTCTCATGTTCCTCCTACTTTTGATTTGTTTCTTGATCTTGGTGGATTGATGGATCATATCTTGTATTTCCACATGGTGGTGCATCTCCACTTGATCGAAAATCTTCTGATTTAGCTTTGTAAACACCGTGCCATGGTTGCCTCCGGATCCCCCTCAACATTTGCCCGAATCATGGAAATTTTCATCTCCATGTAGTAGTCTTCTACACTCTTACTCCCTTGGGTGAGGAATTGAAGTTTTCTGTAGATATATCAATGGTAATGTGTGGTAACAAACCACTTCTTCATGGAGAACTTAATCTCTTCCCATGTGTTGATGTGACATCCAACATATCTAGCCCTCTCCTTTTTCATTTTATCCCAAAAAATTAAAGCATAATCAAAAAATTAAAGGGAATAAAGTTTGACCTTTTTCTCCTCAGAATACACATGGCATGAAAATACTTTCTCAATCTGCATCTCCCACTCCAAGTATGCTTCTAGGTTGATTTTTCCTTGAAAAGAGGGAACCTTCACCTTGATCACGCCAAGTAGGTCATCATCAGGTTGTCTCCTTTTTCCTCTTCTAGGTAGCTGGTACAACCTCCTATTTTGTGGTTCATCATCAAGACAATCATCAAATTTCACCACCTCTTTCTCCATGATGTGGGGACGACGTGGTGTCGGATCACATCGTGGGTTATCATGGAACATCCTTGGGCTTGGTTTATTCTAAAATTCATCAATCCTATCATGTAGCACTTCCAAATTGCTATCAAGAAGCTTCTCCAAGTGGCTCACCAATACTTTTATTTGGAGTTGTGTAGCTTCAGGTGAGGGAGATATACTTCAACTTCCTTCATCGCTAACATGATCAATTTTCTTCCCACGATCTTTTTCCATGATAAGTTATGTAATTACAAACACACACTGGGGGGGGGGGGACACTCACAATGATACACACTCACTCACACATGTGAGATGTAAAAACACACATAAAAAATATGTACACACTCACACGCACAATAATACACACTCACACAAAAAATATATACACACTCACACACACAAGATGTACACACACGCGTGCACAAAACAAGATGCACACACTCACAAACACATGAGATATTTTTTTGCTTATTTATCTCCACTCTCAACACTAAATTCAAATTCCAAGCTCCTATGAAATATAATACCTTGTTTAGGATGATCACTTTCCATTAATCATTCCCCAATCAAGATTGTGTCAGGGCTGGTTTATCACAACCCACTTGAGTTGTAAAGGGTAAAGGGAGAAAAGAGGGAAGAAAAATGGTTCAAGGGTGGGTGGAAAAGGGGTTAGAAAGGTGGTATTTTGGATTTTCCTGATTGTGAAATATAAGAAAAATTAATTACATTACGAGAAAAATATAATATGGGGATGATGCAAAATTACAGAGAAAGTGATGTATGGAAATGGAAAGTGCTAATAATTTAAAGCATGATGATGAAGTAATTATATCCGCTTTTTTTTATTTTTTTCTCGTCAAATCGCCCTAAAAAGTGTTGGGCTTGGAGTTTTAAATCACAAGATGATGAAGGGAGAGTAAGAATTTATTTGTTTAAATCCCTCAAAGGAATGAATGTGCTTAGTTTTGAGAAGCACAAAATGATGAGTTGAGAGAATTTGATTTTTTTTCAGATTCAAATCACATATAGTGAATTAAAGCAAAAAAGAAGATAAATGAAAAATTGAATAAATGTGAAAATATTTCAATCTTGCACAAAAAAGGACAATTTTGGAGGTTTTCAAAGAAAATGTTTTTTTGAATGTGTGGATAATAAGGAATGATGAGATGGGTAGAGGATAAAATAAATATAAATGAATGGATATATGCCTACCATGTCAATAGGGGATCTGATACCAACTGATGTGAGATGCACGGGGTGACCCAATCTTCACAATGTAGGGCGGAGGATGAAGGATGCAGTTCGGGGCTAAGTGGTGGATGATGGGTATGGATAGTGGATGCAAGTAGTCAATCACTACTATAAGGAGCGAAACCTATTAACTAGACAACAAACTCAAGGGAGGTATGTGATAGACAATCCACACAACAACGCACTTGGGTTGAGGCATGTAATTGGGGGGGTTTGTGATCTTGGATCACTAATCTAACTTATAGATTTACAAGGAAAAAATGCACAAGAGCTAGAAGAAAAACCAGGACAATCCTCACACAATGGAGAGAAACAAAGAATAAGCTCTCAATTAAGTCTTGAATGAAAATACAATTCCATGGAGTGTCTATTTATAGCCAAGGGGTTATAAAATAATCAAGGGTCTAATACCCTAAAGTTCTAAAGTCTAAAACTACCTTGTCCCATTAAAATTCAAAAAGTTAAAGTCTAACAAAGAATTAGGGAAAAGTATCACTCAACATTACAACTACAACCCATTAGATTTGACTTTGAGTTCATAGCCCCCCAGATTTGACTTTGGTGTCCAAAGATTCCATTTATAGAATCCTCCATGTGGGAATGGAATCCAAATTCGTGCAACCATGTCGGTCAAGCTTTAAACATCAATTTTGGGCTTGAATAAGTGATATTATAGGCCCATTTTCTCCATCCATGCTAGGCAAGATACATTATGCCTTTATTAAAGCAAGATGTGCGCCCATTATATCATTGAGACACTATAATCTCCCTCGTGTCATTGGGTCTGGAAAATCCAACTCTTCCTCCCACACAATTGACTTGGTGTCATTAACATGGTTCTCATCAAGAGCTTATCTTTATCATGAATTAAGGAAAAATTTCTCAGTAATTCTAAAATCATCTATATTTGAAAAGGTTATTTTTTTATTTCATAACTCCTTTATTGTTTACTCTTTTCCCCAATTTATGTTCCCAATTTACCTCCTCAGTCTTATTAGAATCTTCATATCAGTTTTGGATGCTTGGAGATTCACCTGTTGGTGTATTTTGGGTGATTTTTTCAAGATCTCTCAAGTAATTGGGTTCCCTTCATTCCTCCTCCCATTTTCATAGGGTTTCATCCTATTTTCTTAAAGTTCATAATGTCTAGAAATTAGGGATTTGAACTTAGGTTTTGATATTGAGTTTCTTGTTCTAATATTGTGGTTTTAGGTTTGATTTAACACCCTCGTGGTGTGGTGGTGGTGCGGTTGAACTTTCGCACAAGGATTTGGTGTTTTTGACACTTTTGGTCGGAGATTACATGTGTAAGCACTACTAGATGAGTTAGATTTGACTGATTTATTTTTTTAACATACTCTTACTTCATTTTAATTGACGTGAAAATTATTTTTGGTAGCATTTGTTAAATAATTGATTTTTTAATACCATTTTTGTGTGAAAATGGGTGTTTGACATGTGTATTCCATGATGTACCATTTGGGGCTGTTTTATAATTCATGGAAGGGTTTTATTAAAATGTTTTTATGTAAAAAATTCTTCTTTGGGGTAATATTGATGGAAATTGTGTTTTTAAAAAGGGATTTTAGATGAATTTTATGTGCAAAGTTTGGTTATATTCCTTGAAATTGTTTTATAGAAATTATAAGTGGTTTATTAAGTTATATAAAGGGTGAACAGAATGTGTAGCTACTATTTTAAATGTGTGTGAACAGAACTAATGGTTTTATATGTGAAAATGGATTTTGGTAATATGTGGAATTTTTTTATCACAAATGGGGAAGCCCGAGTATATAGGTGGGAAGACGTGTACTTGTATGCTAGTGATCCAGAGTTGTTTTGTCCCTATTTCACTTAGAATGTTAGACATTGAAAACACTAAAAAACTATAATGATTATTATTGGGGTACACAATGTTATGGGTATTATCCTTACTAGTGGATCATGCATGAGAATGGATATTATTATGGTTACTTTACACCGAGATATGAGGTTCATGGGGACCAAAAATTAACTAGTTCCCAAGGGTGTTCTTGAGATTAGTGATCAGTGAATATTTGGTATTTATCATTTTATTATGGTGTGTTTGGATGAAAAATTCATCATCATACATGTTTTAGTGAAATGTGTTCATTATTGTAAATTTACCTTTGAAAACTATTTACTTTTAAAAGTTTCATTCTTTAGAAATTATTGCCACCATTTTTTATTTATTAAAAATTGCATGATTTTAATCTTGTATTAATTAGAGTACTATATTGGGTGATATCATATTTTTATTAGTCTCACACCCTAATTAAAACCCTTGGGTGTAAGTATACTTGATCATATTTGACACATGTAAAGGCAAGGGCTTGGGTGGTGGCGATTCATGTTGTCAGTTTCCTTCCATGGTGTGATGTTGTGGAGATGACTCGTGGGTGATGAAACCTTGTCATGTGGAGTTACTTGGGATTTTTTTCTACTTTTATGTATCTTTGCATATCTTGTGTCATGTTTAAGACCATGTATTTAGTTCTGAATTTTATTTAAGGCTTGTTTGGTTGGTAATTTTCATATTTAGTTTATTGATTGTCTTTTGTTGTTGAATGATTCTAAAATTGGGTAAATCATTCCCAAAACAATATTTAAGACACCTGGGAACTTGTGATATCCCATGGGGATAGGGGAAACCCTTCGAGAATTTCCATGGGCTGAGTTTGGTGCCAGTTTTTTTGGCCACCAGATTCAGTTTGTGACAATGTGATATTTAAATTATTATGAAACCCCAACCGTCACTGATAGTGCAACACATGACATGTGGCATGGAACCACACATCATGTGATCTTGTTTTTTATATTTTTATATAATAATATCTAAAAAATGAACCAATTATACCATTTTTGTATTTTGATCGTTTTGGAAACACCACCACGAGTTTCCTTCAATGCTATCATACGTTTGGGGGTCAACTTCATCCTTCATTGAAGTCCCGTTGACCGTACTTGGTAAAAATACACCTGAAAATGATACCTCGATGAAAAATACAACTATTTACCATCATATCTCACATAGAATCATCTCTAATGACCCAATGTTTCCTTACACATATTCCATGATTCATTTTTTCTCTATTATCATGCCTAATTCATCTTAACAGAAGCTCATATACCACTCATTCACTGTTATGAGTCATGTTCATATGACCTAAATCCATAGAAAAGTTTGATGGTGAAATCATGAAGAAGAGGGGAGATATAACAAGGAATAATTCAAATTTGGTGGATAATATAACAGTATTAACACCATTCATAAAATTCTGATATGCCAATGATAAAGACCACAAGTGAAATCATGAATTTCAACTAAAGAAGGAATGAATAACAGTGTGGGGGATTTACATTATGATAGTAAACTAAAAAGATAATATATAACATTAAATTGAAAAAATAATAAAAAATAATAGATAAAAAAACCACAATAATGAACCCTACCTCAATTTAGTATTTTTTTTTCAATAAAGATTGCATCCACACCAAGATCCGTTGTTGATCTCTCCAAGAATGCATAAATAAGGATCTATGATTGTCTCTTAAGAACTGTCTCAAATTTAGGGTTTAAGGAATATAAACCCAATTTTAGATTTTAAGGGGGATTAAATAAATAAATTTAGGTTTTAACATATATATATATATATACTAATTAATAATTTATTAAATAATACACTTACAGTGGATTGTCCAGGGGGCTCAAAATGAAAACCAAGTTTATGTCATACCTAGTGTAAACCCCCTTTCCTAGATAAAACCATGGGGTTAGTATTAAATTTGGGGTACTAGTTAGGAAGAAAAGAAAATTTCTTATATATGAATATTTATCAACTAAAAATAATAGATTATGTTAATTATAACATATTCAGGAATCTATGACGCTAATCCAACAAAATTGGCTTAAGGACCGACTCAAAAAATATTATTAAAATGTTACAAAGGTTAAGACAATAAGAATTTGGGTTGTTTCAAATTAAATAAACTATTCCTAAAACATACATTCCACACCCACCTCTATAAAAAATTTTCTCCATATTTTCAAAGGTGTCCACTAAAATTTTAGCCTATTAAGAAATCAACCTAAAATGCCAATATTGAAATAGCCTCACATGATATAAAATATCTAGTAATAATAGAGTAAATGATGCATAACTATCTAAAAAATTATTAATTTTATAGACCCCCAACATAGAATTAGAATCAACCATAATAAAAATCCAATCAAAATGACATGTAATAATGACACTCATAAAAACTACCCATTATTTCAATATAGGGACATCGGTTTATAAAAATATATTTGACACTTCTACCACCAATTTTATATCGGTATTCTAAGAAACCAATACAAACCCATTTAATAAGATACTTACCACAAAAAAAATAATCTAGATAAACCTTTAAACACCCATAATCAAGAGGTTTCCAACGATGTAACTCAAGATTGAAATTCTTCTCCCCGTATTCCCGAAACCAATTCCCTAACACTACGGAAATTAAAATTTGAATAGATATAGAATGTTCTAAACATGAGAACTTTATAAAATTATTTTCATTCCAAATTTTTCATTAAATAATAATAAATATCACAATAAAAAAAATAAAAACAACACAAAAGGTTGAAAAATATATATCGAACAACCACATTATTATAAAAATGAAAAAATTGGGTTAGTATCTATAAATAAATATCCATATTCCAAGTCTTAAAAACATGATTAAAATACTCCAAAACACCACAAAATAGATAATAAGAAACAATAAAAAGTCCTTGTCTCTCTAACATAGATTTTTTAGAAATAATTGTATATATAAATCTCTATAAATAAAATAAGAACCTTACCTGGACCAAACATGTTCCAAATATAGTGACCTAAATTTTTTCTTACCTGATCATTAAATCATTTTAATGATAAATAACATAATAGAAATACATTATAGAATTGAAAATATTTAGTATATTAGTAAAATTAGGTTCATACATAACTTTTATGTAATAAAATTTAAGCATTATTTAAATACGTTTTCTTTATCCTCTTAAAATATATCCCACTCTCCTTAGTAAATATAATCAGTTGAGAATTTACATCAAATAAAGGGGTGAGCTAAAAGACTAGTAATTGGAGGAATAAAATTGGAGTAATAATAGATATGAATAAATAGTACATGGGTAGAATAATAATAATAATCATCATATCATAAGAATAAGATCATCATCATAATCATGGAGGAATAATTTAGAAATGGAATGGAATGTGAAATATGTATAATAATGAAGCATCATAACATAGTGGTGAAATACCACACACAGTTGAGAAAAAATATTGAATTATGTTCATGAATAACATTTGTTAATAAATCATAACATCATAATTGTGAAAAAATATAACATAATCAATTAATTGGAGGAAAATATTATTCCAAGCCCACCTTTCACATCATAAAATGATCATAATCATTCAAGCCTCATAGAAAGAAAAAATATAACAATCATAGTCCTGAAATAAACCCAAGGAAATGAATGAGTTTCATAAATATTTTGCAAAGAATAAATTAATGAATAACCTTTGGGGTTCCCAAATGAATAGGGAAACTCATATTTTGGTATAAAACATCATCATTATTGATTGTAGAAGAAATAACTCAAGTTCAGTTGATGCGGTGTTTTTGGAAAATAAATTCATTTTGAGAAATATTTGAAACTGGGTTAGGAATCATTTAGATAGGCTTATGAACATGTATATCCATAGAAATAAAATTGAGAGAATAATGAAAACAAATTTCAAGGAAATTATAGGAATATTAATATTGAAATTAATTTTAAAGAGGAGATAACCAAAAAGAAAGAGCTAGGTTTGAGAATCCCCTTACCTTAGATCCATATGTATTTACTCACATATCCTAATCCTATATAATAAAATTAGGTTTATTAAAACATAGAACTATAATTAAATTATTCTAATTTTTTTTATCTATTTATCAATTACAATCCTTATATTTTATTACATAGTTACCTTTATTAAATGTGAAACATTTTGATGTCATATTTTCCTTAAAATATCCCATATATATTCAATTTAATGATCTTTGTTTATTAATATTTATAAATTATTTAATATTAACTTCTTAAACTTACCAATATATATATTTATAAATTTACATATTATAAATATTTTATTATAAAAATCTATAATGTTTTTGATAATTTGAGAGTCGCCAACATCCTCGTGGGTGGTTAACCGACAATTGACGGGACATTGCCAAAAGAGGGGGAAAGAGAAGTATAAAACATAAATAGATCATATATATACCCATTAAAGTTGTTTAAAATAATTATATAATGTTAATATACTACATAATTAATCATAGAATATTTTTATTTTAAAGGAATATAGATAAAGAGGAAGATTAGAGGAAAAAATAAAGAACAGTTTATGAAAATTACCCTCTTATCAATGTTACTTCTTTTCTACAACACTAAACTCCTTGGATTCTTGAAGTTAGTTTACTAAATAATTCCTCAAACGATTATAATAGGATTAAGAGATGGTGTTTGGGTATAATTTTTCTTTCTTAAGTGTAATTCAAGTGGTTTCTGAAGGGGAGGGAGAGGGGGTATTTATACTTGAAGAGATGGATGTTTTTAGGATATAACATTGAATTAAATATCATTTCAATGGTAGACCTTATAATAGTGAAATTTTTTTAATTATAAAATATATTTTAATAAAAGAAAATTATTTTTGGACTTTAAAATACTTTATAATTAATATTTATTTATTTAAACAAAAGGAATGAAGAAAAATAAAAACATGTTTATTTAAAGGGACACTTTAGAATTTTGTACATTGAAAAATACTTTTTGGGATTATAAATTTAATTTCATGGATTATTAAACTTATTAAACACGTTTTTGGTTAAGAATAAAATTATATAATTTATTATTTCATTATTACATAATGAATTATTTTATTTAAAACATATCTCTTATGAAAAATGTATTTTTACTGTTCATCTAAAAATTGAAATATTTAAGAAAATTACTAAACAAATCACCATTGGGAGATTATGAGATGATGATTCTTAAAATAATATTCATTTTATAAAAATAATTTTTTAACATAGGTAATTTTAATTTTTAATATTTAAATTATTATTTTTATGAAATATATTATAATACAATATATTAAAATAATGCTCATAATTCCTTTAAGTTTTTAATCTGGATATTTATTTTATTACATTAAAATATTATTTTTCTTGAAGTGAAACATATGATTATTTATAAGATGAATTTTTCTCTAGATATTATAGAACAAAGTTCTATTTTACTACATTTTTATGAGATCCTTCGATATCCCCTTCATCTAGATAAACCCATTTATAGATTTGGTGATTGACACATAATCTACTTCCATTTTGGACATTGTAACTAGTGTTTGAAGTCTTAAAATCCAACTCACAATCATTCCTTTTAAAATTGAATACATTTCCGGTGGTACTTATCTATGTGTTTGTATATCCTCTAAATTTTGAATCCTCAACCCTCATAAATGAATCTTTTATCATGAAATATTGTGAAATGCCTTCCAAAACATTTTGATACTAGAGCATCCACTTAATCGCTTCCTAGTACCCCTTTCCAGAATTATCTATGAACATAACGATGCCAATAACTACAAACACAATGATCGAACTCGTAAAAATTTTGAAGTACATCGAAATTCTAACCAATGATGCATATGGAATCTCTGCCATAAACCCAACCTCATCTCCCATTCCCAATGCCTTCTCTTTATATAACTTGAAATCTCTAGCCATGAGAGTTACTGTAGGATTAGATTCACCCATTCAAAAATATTTCCACAACTTTTAAGATGTAATCCACTTTAATATAAACAAGGTTTTGGACTTTAAGTCCCTTAAATTTTTCATCCCCAACATCAACTTGGAGGAACCAAGATCATTTATCTTAAATATTTTATAAAATTTATCTTTTGAATAATCAATCTAACCTATCCTATAACCCATAATAAGTATATCATCCATATAGATGAAAAGTATGAGGAATATCTCATCAACAAACACTTTCCAATAATATAAACTATCTTTATTATTATTGATGACTGAATTATCTTCTATAAATACATTGATATTTTGGTTCCAATTCATGGGTTCTTGTTTCAACCCATAAAACACTACTTGATTAGGAACACTACACATTTTTTCCTTTCTAAAAAACCTTTAAGATTCTCCATAAATATTTATTTCTCTAATTCACTATAAAGAAATTCAGTATTAAAATTGAAATGATCAAAATAGAGTCCCTCTTTTGAAACCATTCTGATCACTATATGAATTGTTTAATTCTTTAAAACTAGAGAAAGGATATTTTTTGAAAAATTAACTCATTTTTTATAAAAATATATTTAAAATAATAATTTTTTTATACCTTTTCTTACCATAATTTTCTACTTTCAACTAGTCTAAAAACTTTTTCTAAAGATATATTTTCCAACAAGGAAGTTACATTATGTCCCATGTTCCAAAAACATGTAATAAATTAACTATTTATTTCATTTTTAACTCTCACTATATCAAGTCACTCAAAAGTTCCTCCTCTTTTGAACTATTGGGTTCTCCACCATCCTAAATATTTAAGGAGTGCATTTTAGTAAATTATCCAAAGCATATCCCCCAGGAGTGTCAAAACAGGTGTGCAGAAGGGTCTATTTTTTTTACACCTGGTGATGATCAATTCAAATCACAATAATATTTTTTAGAGGTTATTACCCCTATGTGAAACTATAATAGATACAAATCCATATTTAGTATCCAAATAGGGATTTTGTTTCTTTGAAAACCACACAATTTATTCTTTACCAAAATTTTAGGATGGTTTTATAGCTACGAGTTAGTTAGAGTATTCTAATGGCTTGATAAAGGATATATAAAGAGGGATTAAATAAAATCTCATTTACAACATATAAAAGGAATATAATAGCATTGAATAAAACATATAGTAGTATAATAAAAGAAATTTATAAAGAAAATATAAAAAATGTTATTTTCTTATAAAATTAAAGAGAAGGATTAATGACCCTTACCTTGGGAGGATGCTTCTTAAAGTAGAGAGGGGCTCATTAGAACCTTGAAACCACATTATAGGGACTATTGAGAGGTTAATTGAGAAATTATTCATGCTCAGTGGATTTTTTGTGGAAATTAAATAGGGAATGGAGGATATTTATACTTGTGGAGGGGTGGATTTAAATGGTTAAATGTTGGTTATTTTATTATATAAGCCACCAATTTATGGGTGAAATGAATTAAAAATAATTTTCTAGCTTATTAATGAGTTAAATAGGGTGCATGGAAGTTGAAATGCTTACCAAATCAAAACTTATCATCCAACCAACTCAATTTATGTGTATAATATGAAAATGTTTTTTATTTCAAAATAATTTTTTTTGTATAAAAATAAAAATTATAAATTTCTAAATTAAAATTTACATTTTTAAATTAATTTTTATACTTATTAAATGAAATTTTGATTGGATAATTTTTTCATAAATTTTTAAATCACGTTCAGATAATAATTTTTTCATAAAATCACAGTGCATGTAAAATAGTAATTTTCACTTTTTTCACCGAAAAATCATGTTTTTTAGAAAATTACCAAAAATTAACCATAAGATAATTTTGATGTTATAAGTTAAAAAACAAATTTATTTTATCAAAATAATTTTATAAATATTATAATTTTAACATTTAAATAGGAAACATTTTTATTGAGAATTAACACTTTTTATAGAAAATTTTACATTCTGTCTATTATAAAATTACTTAGGACTTAATTATAATATATTATTATTTAAAAAGTGTTTCATAAGAATATTTCATGAAAATAAATTTTATTTAAAACTTATAAATTTATGATGAAACATATTTTTAAGGGAATGTATTTATTGCCCCTAAAAATATTACATTTTTGGTTATATTATAAAATAATCTCAATAGTCACTTGATTACATCCCAAAAAAATGCAATAATAATGAACAAAAATCTTATTGACTAATGGTCACAATTTATTCAGAATTAATAACTTTGAATGACCATATTTCCTTATAAATACACCATATTTCTTACACTTCATCATTAACATCGATTTTATCAAGGTTGAATATAATTTTCAAAATAAATATTTCCCCACTAACTCTCTGTTTCTCCATTATAGTGATATATATGCGTGAAATAATTCTAGGGGATTAAGGAAATACCAATTTTTATATTTTTCTTTATTTATCCTCTATTTGTATTCCCTATATAATATTCGATATTTTATTGGGCGTTATTATAGACTGAATTTAATATTATTAAATAATGAAATACTAGTATCTAGTATATGTTTTATATCCCTTTACTATTCATATTTTTAGTAGTAAATATTAAAACATGATTTGTAAAGAAATATATATGTCTTTATATTGTAATTGTGACTATTTTATTGGCTATGTATTACTCTTAATTAATGAAATAAACAATTTTTTATGTTTTTATTATAAAACATCTATCTTAAAATTTTATAAATAAAATTTTAAATCAATAAAACATATACATAGAATAAGGTAAATACAATTATAAATTAAGTGAATGTAAATTAAAAATAAATAATATCATATTATTTACAATTACCCATTTTTTATCTTATTTCACATAAAATTTCATTTTATAGTTCATCCAAAGGTTTAATTTTATAATTCTATGAGGATGAAAACATGAATCATACTTCATTGACCATTAAAATGCAATGAATTAATTTCCAAGATGATGTGAAAATAAAACTATTAATGAAAGAAAAGTAGTTAAAAAATAAAACTATATATTAAAAAAGAGTCATTAATATATAAAATAGATATAAGTTTATATATATAAATAATAGAAAATAGAAGTAGGTAAGTATGTAGGTTAGTGATAGGTAATGTGTACTTGTCTCCCTTCAATTATGGGTTTGAACCCTATGTCCATGCCCGACGTGATGGATTGTCACTAAGACTGTGAGCCTCCCCTTTTCTATATCTATTTTAATAAATATATTTCCAATTTACTTGAAAAATATGTTAACCAATAACTTATGTGATAAATATTTTTATAAATACTTAGTTTATTAAAATAAATAAATTCATTAGACATATATATTTATATTTTTGAAAAAAACATTCACATAAAATGAGGGATGTTACATTCTACACCCTTAAAGAAATTGCATCCTCACAATTTCAATCATTGACAAACACTTAATAAATTAAATTGTTCTCTTAATTTATATCTAAAATAAGTATAAATTAGAGATACCTTAGAGATTATAACCCTATGGGATCATACTAAACCACTAGAAATTCAATATATTTCCATGATTTTAAACCCGGGATATAGGTCCTAAAATCATGGAAATAGGTAATTACCACAATTTGGGGAATTGTGGCCGCTATTTGAATGGATATAGGGCTGGGAATATAGCCATAATTTTAACCATGGATATAGAGAATTTCCCTAGCAGACACAACCACTATTTTAAACTGTGGCTCTATAGCTACAACCACAGTAAAAACTGTTGTAGTAACTCTATATCGATGATTTAAAACATTGGATATAGTAGTATTTATCCTGAAAAAAACCAAACATGTAGCCTCATATACCAGCTGCATACCAGTGCGTACCAGTTTCCCCTAAATCCCCACATCCAATCCCTTGATCCCCTCATACCTGCCCTTAATCCTTAATTAATGGTATAAAAAATCATTCATATTCCTATAAGTTAAGATCTTCTCTAAGGTTGAGTTTCTAACAAAATTACTATGTTGGAGAGGATACAGTAGAAACTTGATTCCACTAGTGCTAAGAAAATAAACCCCTTTTAATCTTTAATTCTTTCGAAGGTTTTGAAATTTGATATCCTCAAGAATGGATACCTTTACTAAAACCATACCCTTAATAGAGATGAGATGATAAATCTACTTACTAGGGATGATCCAATAAACATATAAAACTATTGGTGATGGGAAAATAAATCAATTCACTAGTGATAAGAAAGTGAAATCAATACATTACTGGAGACAAGATAATAAATCAACCCACTAGTGACAAGACAATAAACTTATACCCTTATTTGTTATTAGGAAATAAATCAACCCACTTTTGAACTAAATATAAGCTCACACCCATGTTAGTGATGATTTAATAAGTGAACTCACTAGTGGTGAAATAGTGAGGCCCTACCCATATTGGTAATGAGACAATAAAGAAACACACTAGTAAAGAGTTAGTGAACCCTTTCCCTTATTGGTGATGATCCAATAAATTGATCTAATTGTGATGATCGAGTAAACATTGAACCTCATATGTGATGATCTGAATGATTCAATTACCTTACTAGATATAGTTATATTTCATAGTTCCCTCTTATATGTATTTAAACTTTAAAATAATTCATAAACAAACCACTTTCTAAAATTAACATGGATGGTGTTCACCCCCACTGCACACCCCATACACCCCCTGAACTCCCCCTGAACTCCCCCTGCCCCTTACAATAGAACCCAACACACACCCCCCCTTACGACAAAACCCAGCACACCCCCTCCCCTTTCCCCTGGAAACCCACTGCACACCCTTTTCACCCCTAAACACCCCATTCACCCCTCCACACCCATTACACCCTCCCCCTAGCCATTTCAATAGAACCGAACACACACCCCTCCCCCATTCAATAGAACACAACACACCCCTCCCCCATACACACACCCCACTACACACCCCATTCACCCCTGAACATCCCATGCAACCCCTACACACCCCCTTGCACCTCCTGCACACCCTTTGCACCCCCATTTACCCTCCCCTTGCCCCTTTCCATATAACCCATCACACCCCCTACCCCCAGTACACCCCATGCACCCCCTACACACCCCCTGAACTAAATTCTTTTGACACCATAACACTTGAATAATAGGGGAGACCCCATCCTTAAGTGTTAGAAATAAATTATTAGATGGTATTGGGAATGTAATAAATGTTGTATTCATAGTAGGATTAGTATTAGAGAATTCATATCTATATATATATTTTTATCCTATGAGAACATGAATCAACCCATATGTTGTCCTTAGATTAGTTTCCTTTCTACACATTTGTCTACACATGAGAAAATATAATGGATTTTCCCTAGTTTAAGACTATAGGAGAGGACATTACATAAACTAGTAACCCCATACACTTCGAACTCATAAATAGATATTTTCTTCACAAAACTAGTGGTTATTAGAAAACCAATTTTTAAAAAAATCAAAGAATTATGGAAACAAGTTTTTTAAAACAATCAAGAAATTGTAAAATTCAAATTAAAGGGTTAGGTAGAGGGAACCTACCTCAACCTCAAGGCATGCTTCTTTTGACGACGAAAACTCAAATCGTCATTTTTTTCACTTGCACACATATGTAACTTCACATATATATAAGGACACCTATCCCCTATGTACATATTTTCATGGACAAATATCCATAAGGGGGTCCTTAGATATATGTTTATACTTGCATATACCCTTTTACACTTACACATGAATGCATTTTTCATATCTATATATAAACACACCTAGCCCCAATATATATATTCATACTGCCATGAGTGAATATATATAAAGAAGGAACCTATATATGTATACTCCTACCTATGAATACCCATGTAAGCCTTCATCAACGGCGACTTGAATCCACCTTAACGAGATCCAAAACGAACTAGAAAAATATAAGGAACCCAAAAATAAAAAAATCCCTAATTAAAATTAGGCCAAAGAATAAAAAAAATAAACCTTAACCAAATATGATGTTAAACTCACCATCTTCAATGGCGGTGGATAGAACCGCCTCATAATAAGAAACCACCTGTAAGGAAATAATGGGAAAAGAAATGAGATTTAATGACTTCTTATATATATGTGATCAATGTTTCAATAGTACATGACAAGTGATACATGAATCCATAACCAACAATGAAAAAATAATATTCAAAGTGATATGTACATCCCCATAATAAATAACATGATCATTAATAAAGGCCTTTTGTTCAAATTCCCTCATCATCTATTTTGGAAAATCCTTCTTTAATTGATAATGTAATGTGAATTCATTTTTTCAATTTCCTTCATACAATGGGACTTTAAAAGTCATATGCATTTCTACACCAGTCAAATTTTGGGACTTCCAAAGTTATACACCTGCTAGATTTCTCACGTAGGGACTCAAAAGTTATTCCACTCAATGTAGACTTCATTCATTTTTTGTTTTTTTGATTTTCTTATGAATATTATATGCTTCTTCCAATGAATCTATAAATTCTTAAAATACACTATAAACCTACTCAAGTCTTTCAAATCACCTCATAATTTCTCCAAATAATTATATAAATTATTAAAATAAATCCAAGATCCTTAAAAAAATTTCTAAGGACCATATCAACATGTAACTACTCAAGTAGAGTATTTCAATGAGGTCCACTAACCCTAATTTTACATCTTTAACTTCATCCATTTAAAACATAATTTGAGATATATTAAAAACTTATTTTAGTAACCAATATATTATGTACTCTATAAATGGATTATTTAACTATAGGCTAGAATTCTTTAGCCATTAAACTTTTTAAAAAATTAATAATAACAACTTTGAAGGTTATCCAGTATGTACACAAGTCAGTAGCTAGCTTCCATTACAAGCTCTTACATTAAAATTATTATAGACAATAATTTTGACACTTCAATACTTTTCATGAAACTTAAGGACCATCTCTACAATTGTCTAGTGTTTTTTACTTTTCTATGTATTCACAATTTAAGTAAATTATTCATATTCAGTGGGACAATACTCATTCCATCACCAAATAATTTACTTGTTCATACATATATTAATCTCCTTGAAAAAAATCTAATTGACTAAAAAAACTTCAACCCAAGGGATTTTTAATATCCCACATTAGACTTATTTTCAATTCAAAATTTCAATTTTTACTCTTAATAGGGGTTGTAAATCCTGCTTTTCCATAAATTTTATGATTTGTCCCTCAACTCGACAACCACATCAAAAAAAATATCACAAGACTATTTTCTCCCCCATTATGTTTTATAATCCATCACACATGATAAAATTGTTGAAAATAAACCATAAATGAATTAGGAAGGGATAAGTCTTCATTTTCCTTTAATGTTAACTATAATTATATATTTATCAATATTGAAGAAGTCTCTTGGTGATCGGGCATACAAAACCCCTCAAAGAATTATTTCAATACTCCCCCTGCACTAGCCCCCAAACCCCTGCACCATAAATTATAAAATAAAGAGGAAATTCAAGCATATACAACGGGGAACTAGAGAAAAGACATTCAAATATAGTAGGTTTTTTTTCAAGAAATGCATGGAGCTAGGTCATACAGGCATAAACTAACAAAATACTTACACAATATTATAAATAAGAAACAGAATGTTGGCCTTGTGACTGGAACCAGTTGAACAAACAAAGCCGAAATTATAAAAGTGGATAGTTACGTTTTTGGTCCAAAAGAAGTTGTATGGAGTAATGTAAACATGTTTTTATTCTACTAAAAACACTACTTCCCTATACACATCCCCCCCCACACCCCACTTCCCCCTTCACACTGCCCCTGCCCCCTTCCCCCTTCACCCCCATTGCCCCACTACCCCCACCCTTCACCACCAATCCCCACTGCCCCCTAAACCCCACACCCCCACTGCCCCTACACACTGCCCCTCCCCCTTCCCGCCCACTGCCCCTCCCCACCCTTCAACCCACTCCACACTCCCCACCCCTACTCCTTTAAACCACCTCCCCCTTCACCCCAACTACCTCCTACACACTGCACCACTCCACCTACACTCCACTTCCCCCTACTGCCCCAACCCACCGGTACCCCCCTGCCCCTACCCCTTGAACACTACCCCCGCCCCTTCAACCCCAATACTACCCCACACTTAACCCCAAATTCCCCCCACCCTAACTCCATTGACCCCCCTTCACCCCACTAACCCTTACACACTACCCCCAGCCCACCCCACCTCCCCCTTCACCCCACCCTTCACCCCCATTGCCCCCACCCTTAACCCCACTTCCCCCCATCCTGCACCCCTACTGCCCTCCCCCTACTACCCCCACCCACCTTACACCCCCATTTACCCCTTCCACCTACCCCTTCACCCCCACTCTCCCAACCCTTCACCCAAACTCCCCCCACCCCTACTACTTTGAACCCACATCACCCCCACTGCCCCTACACACTACAACCCCACCTGCCCCCTTCACCCCGACCTGTACCACCACTACCCCCTTTCTCAAGGTAAAGGTTTTCCAAAATATTTTATATTTTTAAAGGTGATGAAAGTTATTTATAATGTTTTTACTAAAAATTATGAAAATAAATAATTATCACATAATCTAGGTGAATGCTAGTGTAATTGTAAAGTTTCACAAATGAATTGAAATTTGTGAAATGGAAATTTCATAAAAAGAGGGAGTTTAAGGAACACTTGGAATATATTATTGGAAGATATATACCATGATAAAGTTATATAATTATAAAGAACTAGAAATATTCACGATGAATTTGTTTTGGTTGTTTTTAGAGGTGATTGAAGTTATTTGGGAAGTTTTCATAAAAATAGATAGTAAAGAAAGAATTCTTGTGAAAACCAAGATAATTGTCATATATGTTTAGAGTTTTGTGAATTAATTTATGTTGGTGAAATAGAATCATTAATGAAATAGAAAGTTTTCATGAAAGAGAGTCGCATGAAGCAAGGGTTTTAAAACATGAAAAGGGTTATGTTTTTTATAAATAAATAATCGTTGAAGAGATAACTAAATAGATAGAGAGAAGAAATTTTTGGTGAAGATATTAAGAGATCCAAACACTTATATTTTATCAAAGGGGAAGTTATAAAAAAGGTTTAGATGAACTATTGTGTTATGAAAGTTACATATGAAAACCACCGTGTTCTGTGAATATATTGATTGTCTGACCATTTTCTTTATGTGAAGAATATTCTATCACAAAATAAGTAAAATTTATTGTTTTCTTGTTTATAAATTTATATTTTCATAATAACATAAATATAAATAGTGTGAAAATGGTCATTGGGTATTGACACTAAGTGAAAAATGATAAAAGTGAATAGGCACTCATTAAAGACCTTGAAAATTATGAATTTGTCCTTAAAGACACATAGGATATCATTAAATAAAGTGAAACTATTTTCTTGGAAGATTTTTCATGTCATCTGTGAAAGAGTGTTTTGAAGATCAATGAGCACCTACCCATACTTGGTGTAGTGTAGAGATAGTGAAGCCTTGACTTTGAATGTGTGCTAAAGTGTTATCCCTCTATTATTTGTGAGTAAAAGATAGGAAAAAGGGATTTTCCCTATGGGTGAGAAGTGATAAGACCCTATATCATTGATATGGGAGTGAAACTGGGGAGGTAGTGAACTATCCATGAATCAATGTAAGGGGAGTGACCCTTGGATTGGAGTTCCATAAACTAAACCCACTATAGAACAATCAGTTTAGAGGAATTTGGAACACGAGAATAGTGTTGTTGTATGATCCTTAGATTAATCCAGTATAGATGAACCAATTAAAATATTTATGTCTTGTATTTATGATTTACTTAATTTCTATAATACATAAATAACAGTGGGTAGGTTTTGTAATCATTTATCAAATTGGATTAAAGTAAAGGTAATTAAAATATCAATCAGATCATCATTAAAATAATAACATAATAGTGACCCTATTAATAGTGAGGTCAAGATTATTTAGGATAATTAGAGTTTAAGGATTAATTTGTGAAATTGGAACAAGTCTTGCTCCCTAATTCACCCCACCACCCATCCCTTAGGGTATCTCTCACAAAAGACCCTTTTTGGCCTAACAAATGTCAAACATGAGGCTCTATCATAAGAAAACCAGGGTGTCAATATAACCCATCCAAAATTTTAATATGTTCCTAAAGAGAAACAATGAACATTTCACATATTTCATGATCAATCACAACAACTCGCACCCATATCAAGGTAATACCATGGTTCCTATAAACCCTCACCAAAAGAAAACCCAATCAATATCCCAATCTAGTCTAACTGACCATTCACACAAGGCTAGGTCTCTCTTATTTCTACACTTCCATGTATCATTGTGAAATAATAGTTAAAAATTATGGAAACCATAAATAATAGGGGAATTCACAAGAAAATAAACATTAGAAAATTTATCATAACCCTCACAAGGTCAAGTGGACCGAAATGTGTTCTAATACTATCCCTCATGTATTTTTTTATAATCCAATTCAAACCCCTATTTATGAATCACATGAAAAATACATAACATGTCATATTTACTCATTATATCCCTTAGGCTAAAACCCATTGATATCCTCTTGATTAACCCCTCCTTTATTTTGAAAAACCATTTAAAAACCATTTCATTAAGACACAATTTTCCCTTGATACTTCACAATAAACAAATATCCATTTTTAAATAAAATTTAATAAGGAAATCACATTTACCTTATAAAATAAAACTCACACCACAAAAAAAAACTATATAATGGAAAACCAGAACTTGTTCGACCATGGTGCCACTAACGAACCATTTAGAAATATATATGTTCCTTGTTGACTATTATGTCAAAGAAATACCAACTTATTTAATGCAAACTATCATACAAGTTAAATACACATTACAAGGATAATATTAATGATTACACAAACTTAATATAATACGAATGATCAAGAGAATTAGTAATATAAAGGACACATACCTCAACTAATAATCCATAAATTATCTCAATATTGTACCTACCACCAATCATCCTTTTATCCCCTATATCATCCATGAATGCATATGAATCAAACAATAAAACATTTTAAAATTATAACTAAAATAATTATAATTTATGCTAAACTAACCCGGTAATATACTGCACTTAGGAAACAAGCCTAGTTTGGGATCCACTCTAGGCACCCACCCAGACCTAGGAAATAGAAAAAAATAGAAGTTATCAACCCCCAAAAACGTAAAATTTCCTCAAACTTCATGAAAAAACTTACGTAAATCCACTGAGCAACACTCCTAAACTCAAATGAAATGAAATAATGATATTTCAAGATTTCTAAGTCTCATATATGTGTTGCACTTGAAATCCCCATCATATAGAAGTGACCCCACTATAATCTTGTGGAATCAAAAATCAAGACCCTAACTAAAAAAATAAAATTAGAGGTGGATAAAGAGAATGAATGGATAATATAGAATAATATATTACCTAATATAAGAATGAGTTAGTGGGGAGTTGGGATGGTTGTGTAGGATGGTAGCATTAAGGGAGTAGGGTTGTAGAGAGGTCATGAGGGTGGAGGAGGGTCACTACTGAGAGGTCATCTTTGAGAGGAGAGGTTGCCACCAAGAGGTGAGGATGTGAGTGTGGAGAGGCCTCTACTGAGAGGAGAGGGCCGTCAAGAGGAGCGGTTGCGAGGGTAATGGGTGGAGTTTATAAAGGTAATGGGTTCAGGTCAGGGAGGTCAGGTGACAGATTAAATCCCTCTATGGGTTTGAACAAGAATACAACCATGACTTTAATTAAAATTGTGGCTATAAACTAATATATAGACATATACCTATCAAAGAATGGCTATAGTTACATGTATATTGGTCATTTTCTAGTAGTTCTAGTTATACTTAACCAAATTTTCTTAAGAAAAAAGATATATACCTAAGGATCTATACCAAAATATTCTGAAACCTAATTCCTAAAAAACAATCAAACACTTCTTTTATTCCAACACTAGTCTCATTGACATTCTTAGGAGCGTAATCCAAATGTTGATTTAGAGTGTTGGAATGGTTGTTCCTTCCCTTATGTGCTATTTATAAATAATGGTATATACTGAATTATTATATAAACAACATAATTATTTTAATTTCATGCAATCAAGAAGTATTTGTAGAATATACTAAGGGTTTCTCCATAGATTCATGTTTTCTGACTATGATATTCTAAATCTAGTTCCTAAGATTTATATTTAACTATCATATAATACCAACTATAACAACCCCAACCCCATTACCCTATATTTGGTGGCTGTTTTATTACATTGGTACATAAATTACAATATAGGGGGTCTAATAGTTTGTTTTCCTTAGGAATCAAGATACATAAATTAGTTTTAAATTACATTTAAAGTATAAATATATCATCTGAAAATATGAAAATATTATTATTCTCATTGAGACCCTTTTATCATAAATAGTACTACTCTTGGTTTCTTAGGAAAATGGGAAATAATATAAAGGTTGATCTAAAACACCAAATAAGGGGGTTGTATACAATGGAATAAATTATAAATAAAACATTATGGAATGAATAAATAAAATTATTTATGCCATATAAAATGATACTAAGAGAATAAATAAATCCATAACCAACGTAATAATTAATATATGCCAGGATAATAATAACTTAACATTTAGTGAAGGGAGGCATAGATGAATAAAACAATTTATTCCATATAAAATGAAATTTAGTGCATAAATAAATCCATGACCAATTTGACAATGAATATATGCCAAGATATCAATAACTAATCATATAGTTATGGGAATTCATAATGATGAACATCTTAATAATAAAATCAAGTCCGTGTGATAAGACATCTTAAATAAAGGGTACAAAATATCCTATTACCATATGTTAGTTTTTTTCATGATACCTACTAGTAAATTGAAGGGATATATAATTCTAGGTCCCACCCATCACATAAAATTACAATGAAATCAATCACGAAATGAATAATTTCAGGGCATACTATTCAAGGAATGAAAAACATAAATACTTTTCACAATTTTCTTAATGAGGGATATCATACAATATTTTACCAAGTAAAATAAACAATTATATAATATGAAATTATTTTCCTCAATCAAGATTCAATAATGATATATAGGTTAAATACCTTAAGGAATAACTATAGATTTTACAATTGCACAAATAAACACCTTTTACAAATGAAGGATATGAGATTGTAATCATTGGGTGTTCATAATGAATAATGTGTCAAGCTATCTAGGTATCCATATACATGAATTTGAAAATGTATGAGACCCATGAAATGATAGATAAATCTTTTATAATGTATTTCTAAAGAATATTTAAAATATCTAAACCATGTCCTTTGGGAGTGTCAAACATGGTTTGCAGCAAGGCCCGTTATCATGCACCATGTGAAGATCGATTCAAATCCCAATATTCCATTTTTGAGGTTATTACATCTAGTTACAACTGTTATATATCCATATCCACTTTTAGTATCCATATAGGTATTTTGTTTCTTGGAAAACCACATATTTTTTACTTCACCAAAATTTTAGAATGGTTTTGTGGCTACGGGATAGCCTAAGTATTATAACGGATTGAAAAAGGTTATAATGAGAGGGTGTAAGTAACCTATCATTTATAAAATATGAAATTTTAAATTATACCATTGAATAATAAACATGTTAGTATAATAGAATAAATTTTAAAAGATAATACAATAAAGGTAACGTACTTAAAAAGGAAAGAGGAGGATTGATGACCCTTACCTTGGAAGGATGCTTCTTAAAAATATAGAGGGAATTATTATAAGCATAAAAACACATTGGATAGACTATTGAGAGTGTAATTGAGATATTATTAATGATAAATGTCTTTAGTATGGAAATTTAGGAGGGAATGGGGGTATTTATTCTTGATAATTGGTGTTTTTAAAGTATTAATTATTGGTTATTTTATTATATAAGATAATTAATTGTGGGTGAAAAGAATTCAAACACTTTTTTTGGATTTTTAATGAGTTAAATAGTGTGGTTGGACATGAAAATCCCTCAAAAATCGAAAATTATGTTCTAAACAACCCATTTAATGGACAAAATCCAAAAAAATTATCTCATAAATCCACCTTTTGGTTCAAAAATTAAAAGTAAAAATTTATCGATTAAAATTTATATTTTTAAATTCATTTTTATGGTTATTAAATTTAATTTTTATTGAATAAAATGTTTCATATATTTTTTAATCATGATCATATAATAATGAATTAATTACCAAGATGATGAAAACATGAATCATACTTTGTTAACTATTAAAATAAAATGAATTAATTAATAATATGATGTGAAAATAAAACTATCAATAATAGAAAATTAGTTAAAAAATTAAAAAGTAGTTGGAATTGTTGTGATTTCATCGCATACTTTGTTGGGTGGGCGACTTAAAAGAGGTGAAGGTTTGATGGCACCTTTTAACCGACTCTCTTCTACATGTTTATGTTTGCTGTAGAGGTGCATTGACACATTATTATACTAGCATGGAACAACTTCTTGGTAGATGGGGTTACACATTATTCATTTATATTCTCACTATTTAGTTATTTGGAAAGGGGTGATATGATGAATTTTATAGTTTTTTTCTAGATGTTTTCTTCCCTTTGGTCTTGAAGAACCATTTTGACCTTGGTGTATTGTTTCCTTAAGGCATTTCCCCTACTTGTAATGGGTTACCTTTTTTACCATTTTTTAAAGAGGTGTAATTTTTTATATTTAATTGAGTTGGATTGTCTCTCAACCTTATATATATATATATATATATATATTAAAACACGAGATATACAATTATGAATGATTAATAATTAAAATAATTATAAATACTTTATAATCTAGTCATGCATTATGGACATTCTATAATCAAATATCTATATACACTTTATATTCATTGCTAATATGAAATTCTTCATATTAGTCTTTATATGTCATTTTACTTAAATATATGATATAAAATGAAATGTAAACATTTTATGTTTTGAATTTATTAGGTAAAGAATTTATATAATATAAATATCACATATTTAATATTATTTAAACCTTGATCATATAAATGATCAAAAATCATTTTGATATGTCAAAAATAATTTCTCAAATAAGACCTTTTAGTTTGAACAATTCGAATTAAATATCATGAATGGTTCATAATATTAAACATAAATTCCTTTTATATTTTTTCCTTATTGTGTAATTTATACAATATAAATTTCCCTTATAATTTTTATATAAACATTTTATATCTAAATTACAAGTCATTACATACAATTTCAAAAGGTATTTTAATATTAATAATTAATATTATGGATATTTATTTAATAAATGTTTCATAAAAATTCAATTAAATAATTATAAACATATTAAAATTAATTAATTTAAATTTTTTTGAATTAAATTAATATATCAAAATATCTATTCCCATAATTTATAAATTATTTAATTTAATTAATAATTAAATTTTAGAAAAATTAACTTTTTTATACATCATATTTAATGATATAAGCACATCGTATTATATGATTCAAATTCTATGATACCCAAAACTATTTTAGCACTATCAATTGTATTCTATGACTGATAATTGGTTTGTGATATCTAGGATGGTCTATGGAGGATTAAATCAATTGAAAAGGAAAACTACAACTTATGACTAGATTATATAAGAAAAACCCAGTGCGTGCCGACTAGTGTGAGATTAACCCATGGAACCTACATCTTATATACTTGATGCCTAGTTGTCACGACTTACGATAAGCCATTTCCTATGATTAAAACTTTTAGATTCTATAATTTCACTACCGAAGATATCTTATATATTGTATATACAATGTGATTCTCTTTTTTCATCCATAAATTAGCACTATCGCTAGAAAATGACACCCCATATCATATGATATAATATATATAAAACTAAAGAATTGTGAACATTTGACAACCTACAACATATTATAGCATAAAATCAGAAATAATACAAATATCATATCATTTCTTATGATATCCAATATCATAAAATGACTCATAGTTCAAATTATTTATTGTTTTTAATAATAGACACTATGAATTCATAAAAATATGAATATCTATTCATTTTAATCATGATTTCTATAATAATAATTTATAGTGATTATTTGATACCCCTAATGGTTTTATAGGGATAAAATGACTCTCGATTAACATAGTGGAAGCAATTATAAACCTCAAATTACCTTGATCACCATTATTAAACTTGATACCACATATAACATAAAATGAAAAACCTTAATATAAATTTCACAATAGATGGTCACAAAAAATATTCAATCAAATGCTTGATAAAGATCATTCAGATGTATCCATTAGACTCCCTTCATTGTGATGTTTTTACATTCTATACCCAACCATCCAACACTTGAGTGGGAATCTCCTTCACACATGGTATTCTAGTACCTATCACAGTGAAGTGTGGAAGAGGAAGATAGATTTAGCAATAAATAATTAGAAGGAAGAGAGCATATGGCTAGGACCAACATAATCACATGGTGTTAACTTCACTATATAGTAGATCATGAATTAAATCTTACATTTTTAGTAAATGTGAATGGTAAAAAAACTTGTGACCCTTTTACCATCCAAATCTCTAGTCCATTTCATCATATTTAATGTATAATAAATGATGAATTATATTAAAGATAATCCCAAATGTTAACAATTATCATAAATTTCATTATCAATAGTACAATACTGTTGATCCATTTCATAATATTTGTGATAAAATTATATCATAAAATATTATATATATAGTATAACATCATATAATCATATCCCTGATTTATGAATTCCTTATTGTACCATACAATATAGTGAAGAACACAACATATGTATAAAGATTTTTGGGAATATCCCTATGAGGGATGTACTCTATATTAACATGAAGTTGGTGATATATGGACCTAAGATAAATCATTAAGAACCACCTAACTCTTTTAAGTTGGTCGAAGAGGTATTCAATCCCTAGAAGTGGGTATTTATTCTTGATTTTCACTAGATTCAGGAAATTATTTTCAATAAAAATACTCAACATCCCATTTTCATAAACACATGACAGGGTTAAAGTTATGATATGTACCATAGAAATCATATTTTACTCAATATATAGAGTAATGGCTACCTGCATTATGTGGAGAGGGTCTACTTACTATAACATGAGTGGAGGATATGCTCACAACTCACCCACTGGAAGCATCTCACAATTTGGTCTTTGTATGGAAGCCTTGTATATTATCCATTTGGTGATAGGAGGATCTAATTTTGGGACTGAAATTTCTTGACCCTTTATTGGGATCTTAGTTGGATATATAATTAGAAACATCCTAAAATTTACATGATAAACCATGACCATTAAATCATATATGGGTATCTGACTCAAGTAGGACATAAAAAAACAATGATGAGTTTCTACATGATGTATGTACCATCCAATCCTTACACCACAACTAACTCCTCAGAGTTTTGAATTTTCATGAAGGCTATCAATGTCTTAATGAATGAATTTTTAGGCCACTAAACCTACACTAGTAGTAGGATCGAAATATAGATGTATATTCTCAATATACAATAGGGGGGGGGGTGAATTGCACACTTTAAAAATTTCCTTAAACAATAAAAGATTTAAGTTTAACAAAGTCAAACTAAGAAAATTCACAACACCTCTATCACCAATTGGAAATTGGAACAAGGTACGAAGTTACAAACTTCTAGTTCTATGAACTTGCTTGAAACTGGAAAGTGATTCCGAAAACAGGTTCCGGAAATATGGATCCAGAAATTAAAACATAACCAAAGTTTACAATATGAGATTCTACCTTAAAGTGTATAGAATATAAAACAATCAGAGTACAAGTGTAAGGGAATATAAGAATGTTATACTTTACTTACAATAAAAAATGTAGCAGAAAACAAGTAGTAAGACTACTAGTTACAAGATATAAATCTTTTAACCCAAAGATAAGGGTATCCAACAACCTTGGATAAAGGTCCCTTGATTTATACTTTCAAGAAAGTCTGTCTTACCCACACCAGGGTAATCCCTCGATATGAAGATCAGTGTCTCTGTCTTGCTATCCCCGTAAGCCCTCAACTTCAAGGTAGTTGGAATCTCTATCTTCCTCTGCAAGGAATCCCTCTAACTTCAAGGTAGTCGGCACCTCTGTCTTCCTATCCTCGGAAGCCCTCAAATGTAATCACCAACATTCGGAGTCGCACGAAGCAATATGAACGAGCGGTTCAGTATGCACAAAGTATGAAAAGCTTCTCTCTCTATAAATCACCTTAATTGCGTATGGTCTCTAGAGTGGTCAACTCGTTTTTCAATAGTATCGAGCTCTTTCAAATGAGCTCCTATTTATAGGCTCAGTTGGAATGGTCGTCTCCATCCTCTAACGGTCATATTTTCCTTGAAAATCAGAGGGACCTGTACACATGTCACTAATCCAACGGTTAGTTAGAAACAGAATGAACGACATCGTTTTATAATGAAAAATATGTAACTGAATGCACGACATTGTTTTATAATGAAAGAAGTGTAAATATAAGCAAAACTAGAATTCGGAATATAAGCAAATAAAAGTTCGGAGTCTAACCAAAATAGAATTCAGAGTCTATAATAAAAAGGATATTCAGATTCTGTTTTATAGGAATTCGGAACCTGAATTCTATAGAAGTCCGGAGTCTAAATTTATAAAGAAATTCGGAGTCTGGTTTCACCAGAGTTCAAAATATGAACTTACAAAGTTTGAAGTCAAACTGATAAAAGTTCGGAGTCAAACTTCATAAGAGTTCGGAGTCGAAATCATGAAAGTTCGGAGTCTAACTTCATCAGAGTTCGGAGATGAACTCATGAAAGTTCAGAGTCGAACTTCATAAGAGTTCGGAGTTGAACTCATGAAAGTTCAGAGTTGAACTTCATAAGAGTTCGGAGTTGAACTCATGAAAGTTCGGAGTCGAACTTCATAAGAGTTAGGAGTCGAACTCATGAAGGTTTGGAGTCCAACTTCATAAGAGTTCAGAGTCGAACTCAAGAAAGTTCTCATCCAGAATTCGGAGTGGAACTTCATTATAGTTCAGATTAAGAATTTAGATCCTAAAAACAGAATACTCCAATTCTTGTTATTATATGATTCCGGGGTTTTGGATATGAATCCAGTTTTTGTATTTAAGAAAAATATTGATAAGTATAAGAAAATATAGGTTAGGGTAAATTTTCATAAATAAGAACATCTTCCTTATAGAAGTAAAATATCAATTTTCTTAAGTATAAGGTCTTTGTGATTTTCAAAATAAGAAAGAATGTAAAAGTCATAAGGATAACCTTATTGACTCAACAATCTCCGCCTTTTTGTAAAACACAAACATCCTTATGAAAAAGAATACAAGGTCTTCGAAAAATTTAATTAGACTTTGAAATTAAAACTTATCTTCTTTTGTTCATGGATGATAGTGATTACAACTAACTCCCCCTTAGGCATTGAAACTCTAAGGATTGTATTCTAAATTTCCGGAGTGGAGTTTTCATTATCATGGGAATGAAAAACTTCGTAGTGAGAAACTCCCCCTTACTTTAAGGATATTTCACTTAGAAAATTATCCTCTTCATTTTATAATTTTCTTTCTCCCCATTAGGAGTAGTTCTTTTTCCTTATCCCCCTTTGTGATTTTCAAAAAGAATTGAAGGGAATAGAAAAGAAAATATGGTACCTGAAACATTAGTATATTACAAGATACAACCAACCAAACTTTCATTGAAGTTGAGAAAATTTTTACAAAGAAAGAAAAATACAACAAAAGATCGGAGTGAATTTATTTGTCTTCATTTTCCTTTGGGATCAGCTTCTTCAACAAAGTTTTGAGCTTCTTCAAGTCTCTTTGGTCTTCCTCAACTTGCCTCTCCAAGGCTTTTATACTTTCTTCCTGGGCTTTCAAGGCTTCTGCCTGAGCCTTTATGGACTCTTGCTGCATATTCACTAGCTCATCTTGCTTTACCAGTCTTTTCTCAATCTCAATCCGGAGATTTATATCACTTATAAATTATTGAGCAAGCGAGTTAGTCTTATCATTCAGCTCCTTCACTTGTTGACTCCAAGAGATTTGCTCAATGATCAGCTCATCCTGAAGATTCTTAATCTTTTTATCCTCTGTGTCAAAAGCATCTTTCACCTCATTCTGAAAACTATCATAGTCAGCTATGTCTTCTTCCACTTTCTTATACCACAAGGTTATTTTACTGCAACACTTCCTATGCACATCATAATTGATAAGAAAGCTTCTATGATCAGCTTCTATCTTCACACTTATCCATGACCATGGATAAGGAACCTGATTTTTGATTCAGACTCTATTGTAGCATCTGGCATCTGGAATCTATGGTTGGAAAAATTGGAATGGTGTCCACCAACTTCTTTAGAGATTCCACCACAAATTCATGACCATGAGCTGATGACTCCAAATCAGATAATTTTCTTGGAATTGTTCTTCTTCAACTGGCACCCGTTTCCTTTTAGAAAAACCACCAACCTCCTTCTTCCTGAATTTTTTTTTGTTGGAGTATCCATCAGAACTTTCTGCCCCTTTTCAGCTTTCAGAATGGGTTCCTCATTAGGATATTCTTCCTCAGATTCAGAAACTTGAATAATCTGAGCTTCATCTTGTTTTTCCTTTTATGCCCCTTCTTCAAAGAAATATTTCTCGTAAGATTCTTCCTCATCATAAAAAACATTTTCCTTCTCTTCCTCTTGATCAACATTATCCTTCCCACTTTCTTTCTCAACTGCCTTTTCCAGAGTGAGTAATTTTGCGGATTCAGCCTTTTCTTTATACTCTTTTACTTGTTTTATTAGATCATCAAGATCATCACTTTCTTCTTATTCTTCTTCTTATTCTTCAACAACCACTTCTTCTACTTCTTCACCAGCATCTTTTTCTACCTCTTTACCCTTGGATTTTTCCGAAGTGACATAGTTTTTACCTGGAGTCTCTGGTAAGGATGGTTGGACATCGAAAGTTTCCAGAATGGGAATTTTTCTCAGAGGCTATTTCAGTATCTCTTAACAGAGATTGCACTAACTCAGCTTCATACAACTTCTTTTTCAACTTCTTCTCATTTTCCTGCTTTTCCAATTCATCTACAGCTCTCTCTTTTAAGGCCTTAGCCTCTGTAGGGTCCAATCCGAACTGTGGATCCCCTTCTTTCATCTTCTCCTTGTCTTCCCTCCACTTGGCTGTCACTTCATCTGTATATGTTTTCTGCTTCTTCGGCTTGGGGGGAGCATATTGAGTTTCCTTAGCTTTGAGGGTTATGTCTTCAGTATCCACTTCCTTAAGCTTTCTTTTCTTCCTTGAATTTTTAGATGGTTTTGGAGTTTGTGAATCTTTCTGAGCTACCTCAGCCTCTTCCATAGATAAAGGATAAAATTATCCGAACTCACTAGAAAAACCCATCTTTATCCTCTTCAATGTGTCATCACTAACCAACATAAGTTTACAATTCCAAACTTCTTACTTGCATGAAACTTTAAAAGACTCTAAGCACTGAACTATATGCTTTGATAGTAAAGCAGGGTACATAATGATTTGGGCACTCAATTTCCCTTCTTTTATATTCGTAATCGTTATTAATACATGCCTTATCAAATTTATTTTTCTTAGATTTACCAAGAAATCTATGAAATATATATCACTTTTATTTAGATTATCTTTGTCACCCCTTCTTAGTACGAGAAAACCTTGGACCCACAACTATAGAATTCTATTGTTCGGAGTGAGATGAGAAATCTTATCCATCATAGAATTCTTAAGTCCAAGACATTTCAATGACTTCACCTTGTTGAAACTTCCTTTCTCATCTAGAAGCTTTTGTGAGAAAAACTCGGCTTCCCCTTCATAGGATAAACCAACCAAGCTCGCGTCCTTGCTGTAATATAACTTGTAAGTCTTCCCATAAGACTTGAACGAAAACCACTGTCTTCCATCTTCCTTTTGGAACGAAACAGACTCATAGAACTCAAACAGAAAATCAGTATAAACCGGATCCTATTTATCTGAATTTGCTAAGCAAACATCCTCACATCCATTCAATCTTATATTATTTGATATAAAGGAATCAAAATTATTGAAATCCGGATGCACTAACCTTTCCATGAAAACTAACCACTTTGAGATTGGTTTTGAGGTAGACATATCTTGGGATGTTGCTTCAACAGACATTCGGAACTGAGAGATTTGAAAGATTCGGAATGGATTTGCAAAGATCGGAACTGACCTTAAGAAGAGATGCATGGCTTCGAGATGTAGGAGCTTGAAAAATAGATGTGGGACGACTTTGAGGGTCCCCTTTATATAGGCGATGGAGGTGTACTTTGGTCTTCCAAAAAAATCTAATGGTTGAAAATATTTTTGATCTGATCTGACGGTTGAGAACAATCCCGCAAGGAAAACTTGACTCAGATCTTTTGAGGTTTTTAAGAAAAACATTCAGATTTAAGGAAAACTAGAATCCAAATAATTTTAAAACTCATAGGAAAATACCCTCAAGCAAAATATGACTACAAAAATTTATGGAAGGAAATCATACCTTTCAGATTGTCTGGGAAGATTGTTCGTAATTGGTAATATTATTCTTCAAAAAAATTATGAAAAATTCTCATTACGAAAGTTCATTACGGAAATTCTCATTACGGAAAATTCATTACGAGAATCTCATTACGAAAGTTCCAGTATGAAAATCTCATTAAGAAAGTTACGGTACGACAATCTCATTATGAAAGTTCCACTACGAAAATCTCATTACAAAAGTTCCAGTACGAAAATCTCATTACGAAAGTTCCAGTACAAAAATCTCATTACGAAAGTTCTCAATTCTGGAAAATTCATTACGAAAATTCTTTGTTCCAGAAAATTCATTATAAAAATCTCAGTTCAAAAAATTTCATTCTGAGAGTTTCCATTCCGAAATTTCCATTCTAAGAATTTCTATTCGGGGAATTTCCAAAAACTTATTACAAAAAATTTTAGTTACAAAAGAAGAAAAAAAACTATCAATGAAAATTTTGGTCAAACTAGCAAACAAATGTACTCCCCCTATGAAAAGGAGTTTATTACTTTAAGTAGAATTGTTCAACAGAAAGTTAATGAAGAAGTATTACCTCACGGTTATCATTACTAACTTCTGTTTAATGTATTAAAATCTATCGGAGGGTAAAGATTTTGTGAAAATATCAACAAGTTGATCTTGCGTTCCGATAAACCGAAGAATGATATATCCTTTAAGTGTGTGATCCCTAAGAAAGTGATGCCTAATATCTATGTTCTTTGCACGAGAGGGATGTGCAGAATTTTTACTAAGGGCAATGGAACTTGTGTTATCACCCAAAATTTGAGTCCTAGTAAAACTCAATCCATAATCTGTGAGTGTGTGTTGCATCCACAACACTTGATCGCAACAACTTCTAGCTGATACATATTCAGATTCAGTAGTGGAGAGTGCTACTGAGTGTTGCTTCTTGCATAACCAAGAAACTAATGAATCTCATACGAAATGACAAGTTCCGGATGTACTTTTTCTATCCATTCTATAACCACCAAAGTCAGCATCCAAAAATCTTTTTAAAACAAAATCATTTCTAGAAGTATAAAATAATCCTAGATCCATTGTTCCCTTTAAGTAGCGAAAAATTCTTTTCACTGCCTTTAAATGAGATTCCTTAGGATTGGATTGATATCTTTCACATAAGCATACTGAAAACATTATGTCTGGTTGACTAGCTGTCAAGTAAAGTTGACTTCCTATCATACCTCTAAAAGATGTTTGATCTACTGGTTTCCGAACCTCATCAAGATCAAGTGTGTTTGAGGTACCAATTGAAGTACTTATACTCTTAGTGTTGTCAAACCCATAATTTTTAAGAAGATCCTTAATATACATATGTTGAGATATATAGGTTCCTTCTAGTTTTTGAGAGATTTGAAAACCAAGAAAAAATGTTAACTCTCCCATCATACTCATTTCAAACTCAGATTTCATTAGACTTTGAAATTAAAACATATCTCCCTTTGTTCATGGATGATAGTGAATACAACTAACTCCCCCTTAGGCATTGAAACTCTATGGATTTTATTCTATATTTATGGAATGGAGTTTTCATTATCATGGGAATGAAAAACTTCATAGTGAGAAACTCTCCCTTACTTTAAGGATATTTCACTTTGAAATTTTTCCTCTTCATTTTAAATTTTTCTTTCTCCCCCTTAAGAGTAGTTCTTTTTCCTTCCCCCATTTGTGATTTTCAAAAAGAATTGAAGGGAATGGAAAACAAAATATTGTACCTGAAACATTAGTATATAACAAGATACAACCAACCAAACTTTCATTAGAGTTGAGAAAATTTTTACAAAGAAAGACAAACACAATAAAAGATCAGAGGGAATTTATTTGTCTTCCTTTTCCTTTGGGATCATCTTCTTAAACAAAGTATTGAGCTTCTTCAAGTCTCTTTGGTCTTCCTCAACTTGCCTCTCCAAGGATTTTATCCTTTCTTCCTGGGCTTTCAAGGCTTCTGCCTGAGCCTTCATGGACTCTTGCGGCATCTTCACTAGCTCATCTTGCTTTACTAGTCTTTTCTCAAGCTCAATCTGGAGATTTATATCGCTTATAAAATTTTGAGCAATAGAGTTAGTCTTATCATTCAGTTCCTTCACTTGTTGACCTCGAGATATTTTTTCAATGATCAGCTCATCCTGAAGATTCTTAATCTTTTTATCCTCGGTGTCAAAAGCATCTTTCACCTCATTCTGAAAATTATCATAGTCAGCCATGTCTTCTTCCACTTTCTTAGACCACAAGGTTATTTTACTACAAGACTTCTTGTGCACATAATAATTGATAAGAAAGCTTCTATGATCAACTTCTATCTTCACACACTTATCCATGACCATGGATAAGGAACCCGATTTTTAATTCATACTCTGTTGCAGCATCTGGCATCTGGAATATATGGTTGGAAAAATCAGAATGGTGTCCACCAACTTCTTCAGAGATTCCACCAAAAAATCATGACCATGAGCTGATGACTCCGAATCAGATAATTTTCTTGGAGATTGTTCTTCTTCAACTGGCACCGATTTCCTTTTAGAAGAACCACCAACATCCTTCTTCCTGAAAATTTCTTATGTTGGAGTATCCATCAGAACATGCTGCCCCTTGTCAGCTTTCGGAATAGGTTCCTCATTAGGATATTCTTCCTCGGATTCAGAAACATGAATAATCTGATCTTCATCTTGTTTTTCCTTTTCTGCCCCTTCTTCCTGGAAATCTTTCTCGTAAGATTCTTCCTCATCATACAAAATATTTTCCTTCTATTCCTCTTGATCAGCATTATCCTTCCCACTTTCTTTCTCAACTGCCTTTTCCGGAGTGGGTAATTTTGCAGATTAAACCTTTTCTTTATACTCTTCTACTTGTTTGATCAGATCATCCAGATCATCACTTTCTTCTTCTTCTTCTTCTTCTTCAACAACCTATTATTTTACTTCTTCACCATCTTCTTTTTCTACCTCTTTAACAACCTCTTTACCCTTGGATTTTTCCAGAATGACATAGTTTTTACCTGGTGTCTCTGGTAAGGATGGTTGGACATCGAAAGTTTCCAGAATGGGAATTTTCTCAGAGGCTATTTCAGTATCTCTTAACAGAGATTTCACCAACTCAGCTTCAGACAACTTCTTTTTCAACTTCTTCTCTTTTTCCTGCTTTTCCAATTCATCTGCAGCTCTCTCTTTTAAGGCCTTAGCCTCTGCAAGGTCTAATCCGAACTGTGGATCCCCTTCTTTCCTCTTCTCCTTGTCTTCCCTACACTTGGCTACCACTTCATCTGTATATGTTTTATGCCTCTTCGGCTTGGGGGGAGTAGACTAAGTTTCCTTAGCTTTGAGAGTTCGATCTTTAGTATCCACTTCCTTAAGCTTTCTCTTCTTCCTTGACTTTTTAGATGGTTCCGGAGTTTGTGAATCTTTATGAGTTGCCTTATAATCTTCCACATATAAAGGATAAAATTCTCCGAACTCACTAGAAAAACCCATCTTCAACCTCTTCAATGTGTCATCACTAACCAGCATAAGTTTACAATTCCGAACTTTTGACTTACATGCAACTTTAAAAGACTCTAAGCACCGAACTATCAGCTTTGATAGTAAAACAAGGTACATAATGATTTGGGCTCTCAAGTTCCCTTCTTTTATATTCTTAATCATAATTAAGACATGCCTCATCAAATTTATTTTTCTTAGATTTACTAAGAAATCTAAGACATAGATATCAGTTTTCTTCATATTATCTTTGTCACCCCTTCTTGGTACGATAAAACAATGGACCCAAAACTGTAGGATTCTATTGTTCAGAGTGAGATGAGCAATCTTAGCCATCGTAGCATTCTTAAGTCCAAGACATTTCAATGCCTTCCCCATGTTGAAACTTCCTTGCTCATCTGGAAGCTTATGTGAGCAAAACTCAGCTTCCCCTTCATAGGAAAAACCAACCAAGCTCGCGGCCTTGGTGTAAGTTAACTTGTAAGTCTTCCCATAAGACTTGAATGAAAACCACTATCTTCCATCTTACTTTTGGAAGGAAATAGACTCATAGAACTCAAACAGAAAATTAGTATAAACCAGATCTTGTTTATTTGACTTTGCTAAGCAAACATCCTCCCATCCATTCAATCTTATATTCTTTGATATAAGGGAATCAAACTTATTGAAATCAGGATGCACTAACCTTTCCCTAAAAACTAACCACTTTGAGATTGGTTTTGAGGTAGACATATCTTGGGATGTTGCTTCAACAGACATTCAGAACTAAGAGATTTGAAAGATTCGAAACGACTTTGAAAATATTAGAACGGTCCTTAAGAATAGATGTAGGGCTTCGAGATGCGAGAGCTTGAAAAACCGATGCGGGACGACTTTGAGGGTCCCCTTTATATAAGCGATGGAGGTGTCCTTTGGTCTTCCAAAACCCATCTAACGGTTGAAAATATTTTTGATCTGATCTGACGGTTGAGAAAAATCCCGCAAGGAAAACTTGACTCTGATCTTTTGAGGGTTTTAAGAAAAACATTTGGATTTAAGGAAAATTAGAATCAGAATAATTTTAAAACTCATAGGAAAATACCAGAAAGAAAAATATGACTATAAAAATTTATGTAAGGAAATCATACCTTTTGGATTGGCTGAAAATATTGTTCGTAATTGGTAATATTCTTTTTCAAAAACATTACGAAAAATTCTCATTATGAAAGTTCATTACGAAAATTATAATTACAGAAAATTCATTATGAGAATCTCATTATGAAAGTTCCAGTACGAAAATCCCATTACAAAAGTTCCTGTATGAAAATCTCATTACGAAAGTTCCAGTACGAAAATCTCATTACGAAAGTTCCAGTATGAAAATATCATTACGAAAGTTCTAGTACAGAAATCTCATTACAAAAGTTCCAGTATGAAAATATCATTACAAAAGTTCGAGTAAGAAAAATCTCATTACGAAAGTTCCAGTATGAAAATCTCATTACGAAAGTTCTCAGTTCCGAAAAATTCATTACAAAAATTCTTAGATCAAGAAAATTCATTAAGAAAATATCAGTTCCAAAAATTTCATTCCGAGAGTTTCCATTCTGAAATTTTCATTCCTAGAATTTCCATTCTGGGAATTTCCAAAAACTGGTTACGAAAAATTTTAGTTACAAAAGAAGAAAAAAAAACTGTTAATTAAATGTTTGGTCAAACTAGCACACAAATGTACTCCCCCTATGAGAATGAGTTTATTACTGTAAGTATAATTGTTCAACAGGAAGTTAATGAAGAAGGATTACCTCATGGTTATCATTCCTAACTTCTTTTTAATGTATTAAAATCTATCGGAGGGTAAAGATTTTGTGAAAATATCAGCAAGTTGATCTTGCATTTCGATAAAATGAATAATGATATCTCTTTTAAGTGTGTGATCCCTAATAAAGTGATGCCTAATATCTATGTGCTTTGCACGAGAGTGATGTGTAGGGTTTTTACTAAGTGCAATGACACTTGTGTTGTTATCCAAAATTTGAGTCTTAGTAAAACTCAAGCCATAATCTGTGAGTGTGTGTTGCATCCACAACACTTGAGAGCAACAACTTCCAACTGCTACATATTCCGCTTCAGTAGTAGAGAGTGATACTGAGTGTTGCTTCTTGCATGAAAAAGAAACTAATGAATCTCCTAAGAAATGACAAGTTCCGGATTTATTTTTTCTATCCATTCTACAACCACTAAAGTTAGCATCCAAAAATCATTTTAAAACAAAATCATTTCAAGAAGTATAAAATAATCCTAGATCAATGGTTCCCTTTAAGTAGCGAAAAATTATTTTCACTAACTTTAAATGAGATTCCTTAGGATTGGATTGATATCTTGCACATAAGCATACTGAAAACATTAAGTCTGGTCGACTAGCCATCAAGTAATGTAGACTTCCTATCATACCACTAAAAGATGTTTGATCTACTGGTTTCCCAACCTCATCAAGATCAAGTGTGTTTTAGGTACCAATAGGAGTACTTATACTCTTAGTGTTGTCAAACCCATACTTTTTAAGAAGATCCTTAATATATTTATGTTGATATATATAGGTTCCTTCTGGTTTTTGAGAGATTTGAAAACCAAGGAAAAATGTTAACTCACCCATCATATTCATTTCAAACTCAGATTTCATTAGACTTTGAAATTAAAACTTATCTCCATTTGTTCATGGATGATAGTGAATACAACTAACTACCCCTTAGTCATTTAAAATCTAAGGATTTTATTCTAAATTTCTGGAGTGGATTTTTCATTATCATGGGAATGAAAAACTTCATAGTGAGAAACACCCCCTTACTTTAAGGATATTTCACTTAGAAATTTTTCCTCTTCATTTTAAAATTTTCTTTCTCCCCCTTAGGAGTAGTTCTTTTTCCTTATCCCCCTCTATGATTTTCAAAAATAATTGAAGGGAATGGAAAAGAAAATATGGTACCTGAAACATTAGTATATATCAAGATAGAACCAACCAAACTTTTATTAGAGTAGATAATTTTTTTACAATGAAAGAAAAATACAACAAAAGATCGGAGTGAATTTATTTGTCTTCCTTTTCCTTTGGGATCAGCTTCTTTAAAAAAGTTTTGAGCTTCTTCATGTCTTTTTGTTCTTCCTCAACTTGCCTCTCCAAGGCTTTTATCCTTTCTTCCTGGGCTTTCAAGGCTTCTGCCAGAGCCTTCATGGACTCTTGCTGCATCTTCACTAGCTCATCTTACTTTACCAGTCTTTTGTCAAGATCAATTCTAAGATTTCTATAGCTTATAAAATTTTGAGCAAGAGGGTTAGTATTATCATTCAGTTCCTTCACTTGTTTACTCTGAGAGATTTGCTCAATGATCAGCTCATCCTAAAGATTCTTAATCTTTTTTATCCTCAGTGTCAAAATCATCTTTCACCTCATTCTGAAAATTATCATAGTCATCCATGTCTTCTTCCACTTTATTAGACCACAAGGTTATTTTACTGCAAGACTTCCTGTGCACATCATAATTGATAAGAAATATTCTATGATCAGCTTCTATCTTCACACACTTATCCATGACCATGGATAAGGAACCCAATTTCTGATTCACACTCTGTTGCAGCATCTGGCATCTGGAATCTGTGGTTGGAAAAATCGGAATGGTGTCCACCAACTTCTTCAGAGATTCCACCACAAAATCATGACCATGAGCTAATGACTCCGAATCAAATAATTTTCTTGGAGATTGTTCTTCTTCAACTGGCACCAGTTTCCTTTTAGAAGAACCACCAACATCCTTCTTCCTGAAAATTTATTTTGTTGGAGTATCCATCAGAACTTGATTCCCCTTGTCAGCTTTCAGAATGGGTTCCTCATTAGGATATTCTTCCTCGGATTTAGAAACTTGAATAATCTGATCTTCATCTTTTTTTTTCTTTTCTTCCCCTTCTTCAAGGAAATCTTTCTCGTAAGATTCTTCCTCATCATAAAAAAAAAATTCCTTCTCTTCCTCTGATACCAATGGTAGGATCAAAATATAGATGTAGATGCTCAATATACAAGAGGGGGGGGGGGTGAATTGTACACTTTAAAAATTTCCTTAAACAAGAAAAGATCTAAGTTTAACAAAGTTAAACTAAGAAAATTCACAACACCTCTATCACCAATTAGAAATTTGAACAAGGTACGAAGTTACAAACTTCTAGTTCTATGCACTTGCTTGAATCTGGAAAGTGATTCCGAAAACAGGTTCCGGAAATATGGATCCAGAAATTAAGACTTAACCAAAGTTTAAAATATGAGATTCTACCTTAAAGCGTATAGAATCTAAACTAATCAGAGTACAAGTGTAATGAAATACAAGAATGTTATACTTTCCTTACAATAAAAAATGCAGCGGAAAACAAGTAGTAATACTACTAGTTAAAAGATATAAATCTTTTAACCCAAAGAGAAGGGTATCCAACAACCTTGGATAAAGGTACCTTGATTTATACTTTCAAGCAAGTCTGTCTTACCCACACCTGGGTAATCCCTCGATACGAAGATCGGTGTCTCTGTCTTGTTATCCCCGCAAGCCCTCAACTTCAAGGTAGTTGAAACCTCTATCTTCCTCAGCAAGGAAGCCCTCGAGCTTCAAGGTAGTCGACACCTCTGTCTTACTATCCTTGGAAGCCCTCGAATGTAATCACCAACATTCGGAGTTGCACAAAGAAATCTGAACGAGCGGTTCAGTACGCACAAAGCATGAAAATATTCTTCCTCTAGAAATCACCTTAACAACGTATGGTCTCTATAGTGGTCAACTCGTTTTTCAGTAGTATCGAGCTCTTTCAAATGGGATCCTACATATAGGCTCGGTTGGAATGGTCGGCTCCCTCCTCCAACGATCATATTTTCCTTAAAAATCAGAGGGACCTGTACACGTGTCACTAAACCAATGGTTATTTAGAAATAGAATGGACGACATCATTTTATAATGAAACATATGTAACCGAATGCACGACATCGTTTTATAATGAAAAAAGTGTAAGCATAAGAAAAACTAGAATTCGGAATGTAAGAAAATAAATGTTCGGAGTCTAACCAAAATGTAATTCAGAGTCTATAATAAAAAGGATATTCGGATTCTGTTTTATAAGAATTCAGAACCTGAATTCTGTAGAAGTCCGGAGTCTTAATTTCTAAAGAAATTTGGAGTCTAGTTTCACCAGAGTTCAGAATATGAACTTACAGAGGTCGAGGTCGAACTGATAAAAGTTTGGAGATGAACTTCATAAGAGTTCAGAGTCGAAAGTTTGGAGTCGAACTTCATAAGATTTCAGAGTCTAAATCATGAAAGTTCAGAGTCAAACTTTATAAGAGTTTGGAGTTGAACTCATGAATGTTCGGAGTCGAACTTCATAAGAGTTCGGAGTTGAACTCATGAATGTTCGGAGTCGAACTTCATAAGAGTTCAGATTCGAACTCATGGAAGTTCGGAGTCGAACTTCATAAGAGTTCAGAGTCGAACTCAAGAAAGTTCGCATCCAGAAATTCGGAGTGGAACTTCATTACAATTCACATTCAGTATTCAGATCCTCAACACAGAATACTCCAATTCTTGACATTATATGATTCTGGTGTGTTGGATATGAATCCGGTTTTTATACTTAATAAAAATATTGATAAGTATAATAAAATCTAGGTTAGGGTAAATTTTTTTAAAGAAGAAAATCTTCCTTATGGAAGTAAAATATCGATTTTCTTAAGTATAAGGTGTTTGTGATTTTTAAAATAAGAAGGAATGGAAAATTCATAAGGAGAACCTTATTGAATCAACACTAGTTTCCTTAGCCTAAAATCTAATCTCAAACACCTTGATACCATTTCCATATATTCCAAACCAACCTCATAAAACAATTTAGTACAAAATTTTTCCTTAAGAAAAATCTTCTCTAATAAAAATCTAACTTAACCTGACCCACTGAGACCATACATGGGCCAATAGTTAGCTGAGTGTTCCACCCCAAACTCATCTCTAATAGTTTAAGTTCTAGGGACTAGCACTGAGTATACATATCACACAAGATGAGAGGCCTTAAAAAATGTATATGTACGCCACCATGAGCCTCCATAGGATGAAATAATACAATAAAGATGAATAAAACAAATAGAATATGTAATGAATGTGGCACACAAAATTCATCCAAAAACAATGAAAAGGTAAAATGATATAAAATAAAGGTAAGAAAACAAAGTCCAAATATCCAAAAAGTAAAACCAACCGATAAAACCAGAGATGACAATTAATCCTTGATGTATAACTCCAAAATCACACTCTTCCTATAACTATCACCTCCGGGTACCACTAATCTCCCTTTCCACTGACTCCATGTCCACTAAAATCACCTATGAACTATCTATCATCCATAAAATACAAGAAACATATTGGAAAAATTCACATGTAGGGGTGTTTATATACATACCCAATAGGAAACCCCCAAACCAAAAACGATAAATATAAATGAAATAAATATCAAGAATACAAAGAAATTAATAACCTAGAAATTACTTAAGGGTATATAACAAAGGCATAAATATTGTATCACTTTGTAAAACCAAAATACAGAAATAAATAACAATAAAAAGTAACCCAAGAATCTAAATAGCCTAACCAGGTAACCCACATCACCTTTTAAAAACTATATTAGGGGACACATGCCTCATTGAAGGTAATTTTCAATTTAGGGAGTAACCAACCCCAGTGTAGCACTCATTCCTCGTCATGTAAATAAAATCATATTAGGGATTACCTAACTCCATCAATAGAGTACCCATGTCTTATAATAATGGGAGTACCTAAATTTATCTATCATGTAGGGGACTAACACCTTTTTGATGCTAAGGGAGTATTGAACCTATGTCTAGTTTAGAGGACCTATTCCTCAAGAATGTGGGAGAGTATCAAACTCTAAAGATAATATGGGGGACCAAAACCCTAACATCATCCCATTTCCAAGGGAGTTCTAAACACTATATTCATTCTGATCATTATTCTCGAACCTAGTTTTAATCTCCAAAGAGCTAAAGAAACCAAAAATGTCTGATTCACCTCATGTATCACCTTTGATTATAGATATGGATGAACCATTTTGTTTTATGTGGAAAAAAACTTAGGATGGACTACTTATGTACCTAAATCCAAGTCACATGAAAAAATTTGTGAAAAACACATAGGCTAGAAATGTATATTGTTTATGATAGTTTCATTTCTCACAAGACTATTTTAATCATTTAGGTCTCACACAACTCTCCCACTTTCCAAAGGTAGGATTCTTCTTTATCACTTGGGTTGGTAATTATGTATCCTTTAGTCAAATGAGAGGATGGGAGGTTGGCTCATCCAATGGGGGGTCTTGTTTCCTAGTTTTGGAATCTCTTATAGATTTATGACATGTTTGTAAAATATTTCTATGTAATAATGTAGAGACACGAATCCTGACGTACATGGACATTACATTACATTTTCGGAATACTTAGTACATAACAAAAACACACACACAAGGATCGTAATAGTTTAGTGTCTTTGGAAACTTGGAATATAATCTTATAATCCTGGTGAAAGATCTTCAACATCTCCCATAAAGATCATCCTTTTTTTCATACCTAAAACCTTTCTTTATATCCTGGGGAAAAGAAAACATAATAGGGTGAGCTCAAATGCTCAGTAAGGGTAAACAAAAGAAATATAAATCACATCATATTCATAAGAACATAACATTTTGGAAATCTTAACCTGCAAAAGAGAGCATAATTTCATAACATGTGATAAATCATAGTAGTGAAATGAAATCCCAATAAACATAACATAAGACATTGAAACTTTGTGGCATATACACATAAACATAGAGAATCATTTCTTGTTAGTCAAGACTCATTGCCAAGACTATCTTTGTGGACAAAGTCCATTTCTGAACCGAGTCACCCTCGTTTCAGTCCTGTTTTACTGAACCAGTATAACCTACCATTCCAGCCATGTCTATCTCATGAGATATAAAATCTTTACCCAATGCATTGGAGGGAGATATAGGTCCCACCCATCTCATAATGATACCATTCTTATGTGTGGCACAAAATCATAAACCATACATCATAGTGTAACCCATGTAATAAAAATGGGATTCTTAAACAACATGAAATCATAAAACAATTCATATAAGATAAATAAATTCATAAAAATATTTCCATCACAACATAATCAAATCCATGTAATAATAGGGATAAAAACAGAACCCTTTTATTATCTTAGATGGAATTTTTTTTTGATAAAATACTTGAACTCCATTCTTGAGGAAAATATCCTTTCTACTTCAAAAACATTTGTCCTTTCTTAACATGTCATACAATTTTAAACTAAAAGAAGTCGATTAAAAATAAACTTGAAAACTTGTAAAGGAATATTTTTGGAAATAATGTTTTAAAAATCCATTCATGCCGTATAAGTTAAAAAAACATTCTTCATACTTTTGTCGGAAAAATCAAAAAGTACCTCGTATGAAAAACGATAAAAGATTCCTTTCATATCTTTTACTAAAAACTCACCAAAGGGTAAAATTGGATTTAGAAAATTGTAGGTGGATGGAAATAAAATTAAATATTGAGGAAACGTGGATGTGGATGATAAAATACACCCCAGTAAATTTCAAAGTATAAACAATCTCGGATAAAAATGAGATTGTGATATTTCCCTTACCTTAGGTCCGATTTTCTTCGTAAGTGTCCGATCCTCCTGTATAATGATTTAAATAATGTCATTTACTTATTAAAGAATCATATTCATTGTTATTATATCATATATGGTTCACTTATGACTTTTTATTACCCGTTCTTTTGTAAATTCCATGTTAAATAGCGTTTTGGGTAAAATTGTTTCATTTGTCGTCCGTGTTTTGACTTGTAATTATTCATATGATTACTTAGATCATTATTACTTAATTACAGAAAATAAAACATGATTTTTATATATATATTCAGAATATACATATATATAATAAATCAGTAAATAGAAAGAAATACACCGTTCATGGAGATGGTAGTCCGTACGTACGCATGAACGCTGTTTTCATTTCCTTATTGAATTGAATGGAATTAAGTAGATGACATACATATAAATATAAATAAATCCAGTATCATTATTATGTCATATATTTCATTAGTACTTATTATATATACTTTATAATCATTCATTAATGGTTAATCATTGAGAATGAATCTCATCGCGTCGTGGAGACGGTAGTCCGTACGTACGCACGAGCGATGATATCGTTCCCATGGTCATGGAATTGTGTTGATGTGTATGTATAATATTTCAGTATCAATATAAATTTATAATAATCATATATATTTACTCATTACACCATTATACCCATCCAATTAAGGTGGTGGTGGAAAATAGATTACACCACGGCGTGGAGACGATATTCCGTACGTACGCACGCGCGGTGATTTCCTTTTTCCGTAGGATGGATAGAAGGTTAATTAGAGTTGTTTCATATTTATAATAACATATCAGTATATAAGAAATACTGATGTTATTACTCTATCATGAAACAACTAAAGAAGAAGAAGTTGAAGAAGAAAGAAATTGAAAAATATCGGTAATGGATATTACCTCTTTTTGACACGGCTTCACTTAACCTCCACTTAATGAACTAAGGATGGACTTTGAAGAAGACCAGGACCTCTAGGATGATACTAGGGAAGTGTAGAAGAGATTTTAGTAGGGTTTGTCTGAGCTTGAATGCTCAAATTGGTGTGAGGAGGAGAGGGAGGAGGTGCCCTTTTATAAGGGAGGAGAGGGGCATCTTAGGAAAATCTCAAAATATTATTTTATATTAAGGTAAAATTCGGTTTATAATGGTTCCAAATGGTCTTATTTAGAAGATAAAGTGGGGATGGGTCGAAATAATCTCATCCAATAGGATTTATACAAGTTTAGGTTATTATTTGAACCTTATCAATTAGATTTAACTCTAAGTTAAATAATTTAACTTTTACCGTGTCTTTTTGATTTCTTACACTATATGGTTAATAAACTTACTATATCAAGACAAACGAACCCCAAATTGTTTATTATTAATATATCTATCCATAGATAAGTCATTTGGTCGAACCTTAGATTTTTAGGAATTAAATAACAATTAATAATATAATATTTGTTTTAAAAACTAATTTATGTCAATTTTGAATCTATTTGGTACATGATTTTTATGAAATTTCTAACAGAATGATAAGTTCGAACAAAGTTACTTAAATAAACAATAACATGTCATATTAACCTAGGAAATTAGTGTAAGTCATAAAAAGTCTCAAATTACATTTATTTCGGCATTTATAACATCAATTATGTTAATATTTTCTTAAAAAGGTAATTACTGCATCATCGTTGTGTCATAAATAAATTAAATTATCTAAAGTATAAAAATTACAAATAAAATACCATTATGTAGTAAAGCTTTTTAGATTTCTAATGAATATTTATAGTCGAAATTATATTATGTATAACCCTATATTAAAAATGTTTTAGTAAATAAACTTTGATTTTAACTCTTTTAACTCTTCTTTAAATTAAATAATAATAAATGTCCTAATCTAATCCAAGTGGGCCTAAATGATAATATTTTACACTTAAGGTTGTTTTTGGTCGAGATACACTTGTCCAATAGGATTAGTACATGTGTTAGGGTAATATTAATATCATTTTTACCCTTAATTACCCTATTTACTTTTAACCGTGGTAAATAAAAGTAAAAAGTTACTATTCACCAAAAATTATTTTCATCTCATTGAACCACATTTTACTTACTGACATCAACCGTGTCTCTCAGATTTTTGAAATTCCATTCACAGAAGCGGTAAAATTAAGATTTATGAAAAAATTAATTTTTTTAACTACCACTTAGTAGTTTCACTATTCATCAAAAATTGAAGTTTTTAAGAAAAATGCCAAAATTTCACCCTAAGCTATAATTGATATTCCGAATTCAAAAATGATTTCTATTTTACAAAATTCCCAACATATAAGTTTCATTAATTAATTTTATAATTAATTTCCGCTATCACAACAAATAGCGTGTTTTTAAGAGATAATAACTATCAAAAGATTAACACTTGTTTATGTCTGGTGTAAATGTGAAATTACATCCAATGACCAACATTGTATTGAATTGTAAAAATATATTCTAAATATAATTTAAAACCACTCAAATTAATAATTTATCACTATTAATTATTTCGATTAAACAAGTTGTTTTTAATTAAAATTTAGTAATTTTCACTATTCATCCGAAAATGAAAGTTATCCGAAAAGTACCAAAATTTCACCCTAAGCTAATTTCGATAATAGGAATCCAAAAATGAATTCCATTTTGAAAAATAAAATTTACAAAATTTCAAAAAGTGGTTATTACTATTCATAACGGCTAGTTTTAATAATATTTTAATAGCATATTGTTGTTTAGTGAAACTCGGTATTGCGTACTACACACGCTGTCGAGGAAGGTCGCGATTGCGTGTAATGCAAGGCAAGTCAAGGGTGCAAGCTCCTTTTGGTGTAGCGTACAACACAAGACATTAGTGAAATTAAAAAGAATATTTTTCATAAAATCTTGGGCTGTTACATTCTACCCCCCTTAAAATGAATTTCTCCCTTGAAATTCGTCGGGGTTATAAATGGTTTACTATTCGAAAAGTTTCTTTAATAGAAACCCACATCGTAAAAAGAAATACCAAAACCAATCTTTAAAAACAAAAGTATGAAACTTAACGGTTACCCAAATAAACTAATCACTGGGTTTCCACATAGGTGAAAATATGGATATGGAAGAGAAATCAAACCATCATGTTCTGATGGGGAGTGGTAGAGAACATGGCTATGGAAAATCCAGCAATCACAAAGCCATAAATTTGTGACGATCTAAGGTATCATCTGATTCATCAGATATAAGATCACTAGGACAACATTTTTGGTTTTCAAGATCGTTTCCCTAAAGTTGAAGAATTTGAATTAGAATAAATACTTACTTTATTTTGGTACAATCTCACTGTTGTTTGTGCCTTGAACAATTTCCACTTCATCTCTTAAATAAATGAAGTTTAATTTGTTATTCATGAAGTGTTAGCAGATCATGTGATAGAATGACGGGTCATTCCATCTATCTCAAACAAAAGGTTAGCAAAAGTTATTAAATATACATAAGTCATTCTATAGTGAGATTAATCATATATGGTTCCTAAAATGGACTTATACTTCATATATCATACTGCTTAATATAATAAAACTAGTTTCTACTAAACATGGACTTCCTGTAGGCCAGTGGTAGGTGATAAAGGCCAGTCGCACTTCGGTTGTGGGTTCGATTCCCACAGCCTTGTCCAATGCGATGGGCTGTCGCCCGTCCTGCAGGTTGTCCTTTTTCTAAAACTATATTACTATAACATCCCATCAATAATATTGAAAAAACTTCTATCCTTAAACAATACTAACTTATGTCCAACATAATCCATTCCAATCTTTAGGCTTATCCATAATACTGCATTCCACTCTCATAACATAGTGAAAACGATTACCAGAGATTTAATATCATCGTTGATCCCCAGATATCATAAGATATGTTTTTTGGTCACATTCCAAACATTCAAAGTCCTTAATCATGTATTCTCTTGAATACCTTAGTGAAGACATGAATGCAGTTAAAAGTTAACACCTTCCACATACCAAAATCCTCAAAATTCTATATACTCAAACCATGATATCACTTAGTCCTTATATCAATCATGAGCTCATGAATACTGTTAAACATTTAATTTTCTCGTTTTCCCTTCCTTATGCGCATATCATCTTATTACCAAAAAATATCTCAATCACTTTGAATACCACATTAGACCAAAACATAAATATTCCAATACTTTATGATACCACATTATTTTGGAATCCCATTACATAAACACTTAATCATTCCACCACATCGTTGTCATATTCAACATCGCCAATAGTGATCGCATGTGACTTCCCTTTGTCCTTTGCCTTCAGTGGTTGATCATGTTGATCATCAGTAACCCTTGGATTAGGGCATTTATTAGCATAATACCCCATTTCCTTGCACTTGAAGCATTGAAGTGTTGGTGGTGCGTTCTCTGCAGTCTTTTCTTTATTCACATCATTAGAAACCCCTTTTCCATTACTTCGACACTCAGCTGCTCGATGACCTTATTTTCCACACTTAAAACATTTTCTAGTCCCTTTAAGACAATCTCCACCATGCTTCTTTCCACACTTTGAGCATAAGGAAAAATTCATCTTCTTTTCACCATTATTCTGAGATTTCTCCTTGAACTCCATCTTTCATTTCTTGTCAAAACCATGAGATGAATATGTAACACCAACTTCCATTTCTACCTTGATAGCACAACACACAATTTCTTCATAGCTACTGAAGTCTCTTATAGCTAATGCCCTTCGAAGACTTGGTTTTAAGCCACTGAAAAATTGATCAACTTTACTTTCAGGTTGGATGATAATGCCAGATGCATACCTTGCAAGTCTTGTAAAATTCGCTTCGTATATACCAACAGATTCATCATCCTTTTTCTTTAGTTCAAGAAACTCCTTCTCCATCTTTTTTCGAAGAATACGAGGGAAGTACTTATTGAAAAATAAGTTCTTGAACTCGTCCCATTACATGGACTCAATTTAATCTCTTTGCCTCGTATTCTTGATAAGATTCCACCATTGATCAGCTTCACCTTCCAAACGATATACTGCTAAGATGACTTTATCATGTTCAGAACATTGAAGAACCGAAAATATCTTTTCAGTGGTACTGATCCATTGTTCAGCAACAAGTGGATCAGAAGACCCACTGAAAGAAGGTGGACGTTGCCTCATGAAGGACTCAATAGAATATTGTTCCCTTCTCTGCTCATTTGGAAGTCCAGAATGATTCATAGCTTTTGTAAGTATAGCAATAAGATTTTTCACTCCATCTCCCATAACATTTGTTTGTTCAGGAGGACAATCATTGCATTATCCATTGCATTGATCAACACAGTTCCTTCGGGTTCCAGCCATCGTCTAAAACCCAAAAAGAATAGTGTGAGAGGCAAAAATCATGCTAGGGAAAAGAACATAATAAAGGGGGAGTACCTTCAATATCTAACATCTTAGGTTTAATTCTATGATCGTTAGAGTAGTTCTAGTACTATAACCTATACATATACTTAACCTTAGGGACATCCCAAGACATACCTTAGAAATATCTCTAGGGATCTCTCTAACGTTTTCGCATCCTAGTTTCCAAAGGTTGACTAAACCTTTCCTCTGATACCAACTATAGAGACCTGAAGCCTGACGTACATGGACATTACATTACATTTGCGGAATACTTAGTACATATCAAAAACACACACACAAGGATCGTAATAGTTTAGTGTCTTTGGAAACTCAGAATATAATCTTATAATCCTGGTGAAATATCTTCAACATATCCCATAAAGATCTTCCTTTTTTTTATACCTAAAACCTTTCTTTATATCCTGGGGAAAAGAAAACATAATAGGGTGAGCTCAAATTCTCAGTAAGGGTAAACAAAATAAATATCAATCACATCATATTCATAAGAACATAACATTTTGGAAATCTTAACCTGCAAAAGAGAGCATAATTTCATAACATGTGATAAATCATAGTAGTGAAATGAAATCCCAATAAACATAACATAAGACATTGAAATTTTGTGTCATACACACATAAACATAGAGAATCATTTCTTGTTTGTCAAGACTCATTGCCAAGACTATCTTAGTGGACAAAGTCCATTTCTGAACCGAGTCACCCTCGTTTCATACCTGTTTTACTGAACCGGTATAACCTACCATTCCAGCCATGTCTATCTCATGAGATATAAAATCTTTAACCAATGAATTGGAGGGAGATATTGGTCCGACCCATCTCATAATGATACCATTCTTATGTGTGCCACAAAATCATAAACCATACATCATAGCATAACCCATGTAATAAAAATGGGATTCTTAAACAATATGACATCATAAAAAAATTCATATAAGATAAAGGAATTCATAAAAATATTTCCATCACAACATAATAAAATGCATGTAATAATAGGGATAAAAACAGAGCCCTTTTATTATCTCAGATGGAAAATAATTTTGATAAAATACTTGAACTCCATTCTTGAGGAAAATATCCTTTCTACTTAAAAAACATTTTTCCTTTCTTAACATGTCATACAATTTTAAACTAAAAGAAGTTGATTAAAAATAAACTTGAAAACTTGTAAAGGAATCTTTTTGGAAATAATGTTTCAAAAATCCATTCATGCCGTACAAGTTAAAAAAACATTCTTCGTACTTTTGTCGGAAAAATCAAAATGTACCTCGTACGAAAAACGAAAAAAGATTCCTTTCATATCTTTTACTAAAAACTCACCAAAGGGTAAAATTGGATTTAAAAAATTGTAGGTGGATGAAAATAAAATTACATATTGAGGAAACCTGTATGTGGATGATAAAATACACCCCAGTAAATTTCAAAGTATAAACAATCTCGGATAAAAATGAGATTGTGATATTTCCCTTACCTTAGGTCTGATTTGCTTCGTAAGTGTCCGAACCTCCTATATAATGATTTAAATAATGTCATTTACTTATTAAAGAATCATATTCTTTGTTATTATATCATATATGGTTCACTTATGACTTTTTATTACCCGTTCTTTTGTAAATTCCATGTTAAATAGTGTTTTGGGTAAAATTGTTTCATTTGTCGTCCGTGTTTTGACTTGTAATTATTCATATGATTACTTAGATCATGATTAATTAATTCCAGAATATAAAACATGATTTATATATATATATTCAGAATATACATATATATAATAAATCAGTAAATAGAAAGAAATACACCGTTCATGGAGACGGTAGTCCGTACGTAAGCATGAACGCTGTTTTCGTTTCATTATTGAATTGAATGGAATTAAGTAGATGACATACATATAAATATAAATAAATCCATTATCATTATTATGTCATATATTTCATTATTACTTATTATATATAATTTATAATAATTCATGAATGGTTAATCATTGAGAATGAATCTCATCGTGTCGTGGAGACGGTAGTCCGTACGTACGCACGAGCGATGATATCGTTCCCATGGTCGTGGAATTGTGTTGAAGTGTATGTATACTATTTCAGTATCAATATCACTTTATAATAATCATATATAGTTACTCATTACACCATTATACCCATCCAATTAAGGTGGTGGCGTAAAATAGATTACACCACGGCGTAGAGACGGTATTCCGTACGTACGCACGCGCGGTGATTTACTTTTTCCGTAGGATGGATAGAAGGTTAATTAGAGTTGTTTCATATTTATAATAACATATCAGTATATAATAAATACTGATGTTATTACTTTATCATGAAACAACTAAAGAAGAAGAAGTCGAAGAAGAAAGAAATTGAAAAAGATCGATAATGGATATTACCTCTTTTTGACACGCCTTCACTTAACCTCCACTTAAAGAACTAAGGATAGACTTTGAAGAATACCAGGACCTCTAGGATGATACTAGGGAAGTGGAGAAGAGACTTTTGCAGGGTTTGGCCGAGCTTGAATGCTCAAATTGGTGTGAGGAGGAGAGGGAGGAGGTGCCCTTTTATAAGGGAGGAGAGGGGCATCTTAGGAAAATCTCAAAATATTATTTTATATTAAGGTCAAATTCGGTTTATAATGGTTCCAAATGGTCTTATTTCGAAGATAAAGTGGGTATGGGTCGAAATCCTCTCATAAAATAGTATTTATACAAGTTTAGGTTATTATTTTAACCTTATCAATTAGATTTAACTCTAAGTTAAATAATTTAACTTTTACCGTGTCTTTTTGTTTTCTTACACTATATGGTTAATAAACTTACTATATCAAGCCAAACGAACCCAAAGTTGTTTATTATTAATATATCTATCCTTATATAAGTCATTTGGCCTAACCTTAGATTTTTAGGAATTAAATAACAATTAATAATATAATATTTTTTTTTAAAAAACTAATTTATGTCAATTTTGACACTATTTGGTACATGATTTTTATGAAATTTCTAACAGAATTATAAGTTCGAACCAAGTTACTTAAATCAACAATAACATGTCATATTAACCTAGGAAATTAGTTTAAGTCATAAAAAGTCTCAAATTACATTTATTTGGGCATTTATAACATCAATTATGTTAATATTTTCTTAAAAAGGTAATTACTGCATCATCGTTGTGTCATAAATAAATTAAATTATTTAAAGTATAAAAATTACAAATAAAATTAAATTAAGTAGGAAATCCTTTTAGATTTCTAATGAATATTTATAGTCGAAATTATATTATGTATAACCCTATATTAAAAATGTTTTAGTAAATAAACTTTGATTTTAACTCTTTTAACTCTTCTTTAAATTAAATAATAATAAATGTCCTAATCTAATCCAAGTGGGCCTAAATGATAATATTTTACACTTAAGGTTGTTTTTGGTCGAGATACACTTGTACAATAGGATTAGGACATGTGTTAGGGTAATATTAATATCATTTTTACCCTTAATTACCCTATTTACTTTTAACCGTGGTAAATAAAAGTAAAAAGTTAATATTCACCAAAAATTATTTTCATCTCATTGAACCACATTTTACTTACTGACATCAACCGTGTCTCTCAGATTTTTGAAATTCCATTCACAGAAGCGGTAAAATTATGATTTATGAAAAAATTAATTTTTTTAACTACCACTTAGTAGTTTCACTATTCATCAAAAATTGAAGTTTTTAAGAAAAATGCCAAAATTTCACCCTAAGCTGTAATTGATATTCCGAATTCAAAAATGATTTCTATTTTATAAAATTTCCAACATATAAGTTGCATTAATTAATTTTAAAATTAATTTCCGCTGTCACAACAAATAGCGTGTTTTTAAGAGATAATAACTATCAAAAGATTAACACTTGTTTATGTCTGGTGTAAATGTGAAATTACATCCAATGACCAACATTGTATTGAATTGTAAAAATATATTCTAAATATACTTTAAAACCACTCAAATTAATAATTTATCACTATTAATTATTTCGATTAAAAAAGTTATTTTTAATTAAAATTTAGTAATTTTCACTATTCATCCGAAAATAAAAGTTATTCGAAAAGTACCAAAATTTCACCTTAAGCTAATTTCGATATTACGAATCCAAAAATGAATTCCATTTTGAAAAATAAAATTTAAAAAATTTCAAAAAGTGGTTATTACTATTCATAACAGCTAGTTTTAATAATATTTTAATAGCATATTGTTGTTTAGTGAAACTCGTTATTGCGTACTACACATGCCGTCGAGGAAGGTCGCGATTGCGTGTAATGCAAGGCAAGTCAAGGATGCAAGCTCCTTTTGGTGTAGCTTACAACACAAGACATTAGTGAAATTAAAAAGAATATTTTTCATAAAATCTTGGGCTGTTACAAATAATATGGGTTAAACTTTAAAATAAAATTATTGAATCAAAACATTCATCTATGTATATAATACACATGAGATTATTTTTCATCTAATTTATCTCATTATTTTATTCTCTATACTTCTAATCCATATAAGAATGTACTTTGGAATTTATTTCCATCTAAAGAAAAGTCAGACTCCTTCCAAAGGAGGTCAAAGGTGTTTTGGAGTTAGGATAAAGCCTATTTAAGGGTATTCCTATATATACCCATAAATTTTATGATAATCCATTTTGTTTCATGTTATTTAATGAGATACATTTTACATTTTAAGTCCATGTGATAAATAAAAAAGTGGTGTCATTTAAGGTTGTGCATCCATGACCATGGGTGGACCTTTCAAGGTCATGAATCCCTAACCACTTCCAAGAAGTTTAAAGTTATTTTGAATGGAATATTAGGTGAAAGGTACATATAAATGATTCAGTGTGGAAATTATACTAAAGTGACCCTTTTAGGATTATTATAAAAATATGATCCTAGTAAAGGTATTCTGGGGAACCCATGATAAGGATCTCAAATCAAGGAATTTAAAGATACCAATAATAGGATCTCGACTCAAGGTATGTGAGGAAATCAAGAGGAGAATCCCAACTTAAGGAATTTGAGAAAATTAAGAGGAGGACCTGAACTCAAGGCATTTGAGGAAACCAAGAGGAGGATCTAGACTTAAGGTACCTGAGGAAACCAAGAGGAGGATCTAGACTAAAAGAATTTGAGGAAACAAAGATTAGGATCTAAAATCATGGAATTTTAGGAAACCAAGAGATGGATCTAAAATCAAGGTATTTGATGAAACCAATAAGAGGATCTGAACTGAAGTTTTTTTATGGAAACCAATATAAGGATATAAAATCAAGGCATTTGAGGAAACCAAGATAAGGACATCAACTTGAGTAAATTTGTGTAGGGATCATGTATGAGGTAACCATATCATAAATAATTTATAGAAGGGGATACCCTAAACCTAATCTTAGGGGGTGGTTGAATTTTTCAAAGGGTGAAATATGTGCTATAATATGCTAGAGTCCCACGACACATTTGGTTTATGTGAAGATAATGTTTTCTTAAAATGAGGCTCAAACACATATAAATGCAATCTTTCATGGAAGGGGTTACCCTATACCCAATCATACCAACTGATGAACTTTTCAAAAGGTAGAAACATATGCTTATTGTTTCTAGAGTCTCACCAAATATTTACTTCATGAAAAAGGATAATTTTACATAGAATAAGGAATGGAAACCCATAAAAATAATATTTCATGAAGTGGGTAAACCTAGGTAAAATATTATGAAAATATAGACTATTGTAAATAGGATAAAATGAAATGTAGGAATAACCAATTTCACATAAGATTTAGTTTATCTGAATAGATGGGGTCCAACAAGGGGTATATAGGCTTAAGGATAGACACTATATAAGTTTTACATGATGGGAAAACCTTCATAAAATATTTATATTAGAGATGGGGAGACCATTTTAAAGGTCATATGAGGACTAGATCATAATTTTTTTATGTTTATAAGGTGATGTTTTTATGTGGAGGTTGTCCTCCCTCTTTGAATTTGGATTTCAAATCTACCTGGGAGAATTCCAAACCAAAGAACTTATATAAATTATTTGATAAAGAAATTTTTTTTCCTAAATTTTCATGCCTTTGAAAATATCTATGTGTTTCAAATATTGCACATGAATGTTGGGGGTTTTATTTATAGGCAGTAATTTGTAATTGCTTCCCCTTGAATTCCAGCCATATAAAAGACTTAACCACAAAATAATCCCAACTGAAGTTTGTAAATAAAGACATGAATAAATAATATTTTGGCATTCAAATAGGAACTAAGAATTTGTTTCATAAATGAATAATTATTCACATAAGAGTCTAGTATCCTCAAAGTATTTTTATATTGGGACCATAAGCAATAATCGAGTTTCTTAATTCTTTTGTGGACACTAAGAAATCTTTATTTCACACTATAAATAACTCCCCAGACACATATTTATTTCATGAAAAAAAATTAATACTTCATTTAGACTAAAGACAAATTCTTTTCTTCTTAATTATTTCATTATCCATATAATTTATACATATTATACAATCTTTACTTTTTCTTGGAAGAATTCAAAATTAAAATGACCACAACTTTTGATCTGTATGTTTTTTTGTCTCTGTGTACTATAAAATAGAATCCCAATAAATAAAATACACCCATGTATGTTTTTTTACTAGTAAAATGTGTTTTAGAAAGAAAAAAATGTCTCACGTTACCTAAAAATGAGTTTTTTTAATTTTTAATAATATTTTTTTTCATAAAAGGGTAAAAACATGGATTACTTCTCATGGGATGTTCTGACCACCGTTCCACCAGAATGAGATTTTTTTGAGTAATATTTATCCCTTAGTTAGTGAGAAATCATGAAATATACAGAGATCCATTTTTTTATTATGAACATAGATACTTTTTTTCTTCTTTAACACATATCAGATCATTTGAGTGAGGCTTATTCATCTCTTTATAGAAAATCGTATGCCCGATTTTTTTATAGACATAAATCCCCCACCATAAAATTGAATTAACTTAGAATAAAGAGAATCTTATTTTGAGGTATGATAGAGAAGTTTTCCATTTTTCTTTAATATTTAGTAGTTTCCAATGGTAAAATATTTAAGAAGAGGCGAACCCAGTGGATACTCTCTACTCAAAAAAATTAATTTTCCAAGTGGAATACATTAATCAATGATTTTTATTTTTCAAGATAAATACTCAACAAAAGGATTTTTATTTCAATAGGAGGAATAATTTACTCATGTATTTTTGCTTTATTAATGAGGAATAATCACCTAAATGATTTTGAGTTTCCATAATGAATACTCAATTTAAAGGTTTTGAGTTTCTAAGAGAAATAATCAACTTTATGATTTTGATTTTCCAATAGGAATACTCAATGGGGAATAATCAACTCAAGGATTTTGATTTCACTAAGAGGAACACTCAACCTAAAGATTATGATTTTATAAGAGTAATACTCAATTAAAATAATTTCAATTTATCTAATAGTAATAATCGACTAAAGGATTTTAATTTTTCAAGATAAAATCAAATAAAAGAATTTTATTTTCTAAGAGGAATAATCCTCTCAAATATTTAAGCATCTTCAAGAGGAATACTTAACTCAATGGTTTTGATTTACCTAAGGGAAATAATCAACACAAGGATTATGGAATTATAATAGAGTTAATCTAATCAATTCTTTAAATATTTCCCAGAGAAATAACTGACTAAAGGTTTTTTATTTTATAAGAAGAATAATAAAATTGAATAATTTGGGTTTCCAATAAGAATAACCAACTCAAGGGATTTTTTTACAAGAGGAATAATTTTTCTAAAGGTATTAGGTTTCCTAGAATATGGACAATAGAGGAAAACATGGAATGGATTAGAAGAAAAAACTCTAAGATGGTAGGGGTGAAATGAATGTGGAATTTTTGGATGGTTCTAATATATGAGGTTTGTAAATAACTATATATCTCATTAGAATATAAATCAAACAACATACATTTTTTAATAAGAGCATTTTCATTCTGATATAGGTTCAGAACAAGAAGAAAGTGATTTTACTATGGTAGGAGACCCCAGTGTCATTACTTGGTGTTATGGTGTACGACCAGTGTACAAAATCATACATGAATAAGAAGACCATACATAAAAAGATTGTATCACTACACATCCCATTAGAACATGAATCAAGGAACACATTGTTTTCAGATGAGAGCCTCTACCCAAATTTGACTCATACACAGGGGAAAATGAAGTGGAGTGAATAAAATACTTGGTAAGATAGGGAATAATTAAACCCAATGTAAATTGAAAAATCTCTCAACATTATGAATATAGTAAAAATGAGGTATTTCTCTAAGCCTATGAAATGTGGTCTGAATTTCACTACGTATCTTGTAAGAACATGTATCAATCCACATGATTTTCTTGGATGACAATCTCTTTACAAATCGAGATCATGTATAAGAGATTATATAAGGGCATTATCCTAGCGTGAGACTATTTGAGGATACCCTAAGTGGATCATAAAACCCTTACACTAGGAACTCTTACATAGATATATCTCTCAAAAAATGAATTTTTGTCACATAGGATAAAATACTCTACGTAGTTTAAGGTATTTTTAGATGAACCATTATATCATGTAGTTTAGGGTTATGTGATGGGAATCATGTGACTAATGATAATTTTCCAAGAGGATAATCTCAACTCAAAGAATTTGGGATTCCAATAGAAGTATATCAAGTCAAGGTATTTGAGATATTAGGAGGAGAATCTAGACTCAAAGAAATTGTGATGCGAAGAGGAAAATTTAAACTTATGTAATTTTATTCTTCACTACAAATTTATACCCATATATGAAAGCGTACAAGATTATGATGTCATAGTATTGATTTGATAATGTGTAAAGTTCATGAATATTTAATTCTAAGGGTATTTCAATACACTTGAATAATTTCATTATGGGAAGGGTAAATCATATCATTAAATTTTTTGAATTAATATATAATTATGATAAGTGTGAATAAGATGACAAATGGTAATAGAGGGACCAACCGTACACTATACAAAAATAACACATGGGGTTAAAGGGAACCTTTCTTCCAAGACCAAGAGCATTACCTAGGGGTTAATTAAAAAACACAATAAATTATGATATTTAATATTTATAGGGGGTCTATTTGGATTAGACAAGAAACTACTTACCAATTTTAAAATATGGGGAAACCAAGAGGTGAATCTCAACATAAGGATTTGGGTTTCTAAGAGAGGAATCTGATCTCAAGGATTTTGAATTCTCTAGGCGGTGAATAATGACTCAATATTTTTGTTGATGAGTGAAACATCAAATATATGAGGTTTATTTATAAAGTAAAAAATTTTCCATAAATATTTAAGAACTAGGAAGGTTAGACCACTATGTGTTGAAAAAATTCTGAGGGTAAAGTGGTATGTTATGAAATAGTTGGGTACTTAATTACCTAAATAGCTGACTGATTAGTATGAATAGGTGACCTTTTTATGAATAAAAATTTAACCATGGCATAGTTTAAGATCATTTGATGGGTTAAAGGAATATTTTTTATAGATTGTTCCTAGAAATGTGGGTCCAACGATTACAAATTTAATTTTTACGATGTTTAATATTAGTTCCTATAATATTTGTGTATTTTAATTTTTTAATATAACTTTTTATTAATACATGAAATGGAATAGCTTATAGAGTAGAGACTTGAATTTTTCTTAGGAATACCTTTGTGAGTTTTTAACTTGAAAATACTTTGTATTCTTTTCTGTATTTATTACAACCATTTTTTCCCTAATCCATGATAGTGAGAAGATTAGAAATAAAATAATTTAAATTTTCTTAGTACTCCATTTTTTAGTTTAAAATAGAACAGTATTTATGCCTATTTCATTCATAATTTAAGGTCTTTTAATGTGCAACAAAATCAAATGAGTGGATTCTACGTTCATATATCTTAGACTAGAAGTATTTAAGGTTTAAGGTCATATATATTTTTTCCCTAAAATGGGGTTTCTTATCTAAAAAAAGTGTAGAATTAACTTGATTTGAATTATACATCCCATCATAGACATGAAACTCTAATAAAAAGGAAGATATAACCTAATGTGAAGGATATAACCTACCCCAATTTATATGACTACAATGGGGAGGAAACATTCATGCAATTTAGGGTCATACTGTTTGGACTAAAGGTGGCCAAAATGTAAGTCTAAATATGTTTAAATAATGGTGGGGTTTTATGTATAGTATTAAGGTAATAATTTATCTAATATAAATGATTAAGACAACAACAATACAAGAAACCTTTGTTATAAAATGGTTCATGTAGTTTATTCCCATATTTCTTCGACGAAATTATTAGTATTACAACTCTAACCAAGTTAGGGTCCTATAAGGCCCTATGTATAGATATTGGACGGTTTTATCCTAGTTTATATCCCTTAAAGGAGACTCTATATGAATTGGTTAACCCATACACTAGGATGGAGTGGAGGATTAATTGGTAAAGTAATTTTTTGATGAGCCTATGATAGGTGATCAAGAAGTAACTACATATATTGTCATAATAAGAATTAAATAACACATAGTTCTTGAAAAGAGTTATTTAATTTTTATAGGTTAAGTGAACCTTGATATGAGGGTTTCTAGATATATCCATAGCTATTAAATCTCCCAAGAAGAATAAATATCATATATATTTAGATCTAACGTAAATAGGGTCACATAGTTTCTAATAATATATAATGTACCTTCAATTAAACATCATAAGAAGTGGAATGAGTTATTAATATGTAATAGGGACATCTTGGTCACTATTTATGTAAACACTATAATTTTTTAGACAAAACCTTAATTTCAACATGGATTTCAATTCTCCAAAATAAAATAGTATAGTTTTGTGAAGATCAAGATATTATATAAAATAAGGGGCATATAATTTAAGGTCATATATGATTGAATACTCCAAGATTTTGAAGTTCATAGGGATAGACGATGCACTATATAGTTTAGTGTCATGTGGTAAGGAAATTTTTTCATGAATTTTAGGGTCTTTTGGGACCTCATGTCACAATTTTTAACATTATATGTCAAGGAATTTTTATTTAATGTTTATTTTTAGGCATGATGTTATTTTTTCATAGTGAGAATGAATGACATGTATCTTGCTTGATTCTTAGAATTCTTCAATTCTATTACTAATCTATCTATTATCTTCTAGACCCAATATTTATTGTAAAAGTATCCTTTGATCATATGTCCATAATGTTAGTGGTATGGATATTATTGGGGATGTTATTTTATAACCACCTCCTTTGGTCTCTTGATTAATAAAAGATTAAGAAAGCTATTCTCTAAATAATAGATGATGTATACATATACTTGATCAGTACTAAAGGAATATACCTTCATTTATCTATCATTGAGATATAGAAATAAATTATTCCTTGATAAACTTTTTTTGTTCTTATTTGGGTTCTCACAAGGATGAAGTAGATATTTGTGTGTCACTGATTTTATTACCCACTCATCATTATATTTTTGAATCCAAAACATAAACAAGATCAGTACTTGATTTTATTCCATAAAAACAAAGAATAGAGGGTACAATTTCAAAGGCCTTTCAAATTAACCTACCTATGTCTCTTGATCCTTGGTATTTAAACTAAATTATTCTTCAAAGAAAGTATGAATTACTCGGAAACTTTCTCTAGTTGGAAAGAATAAACCTTATTTAATTCATCTGTAATGTGTTGAAAACATGTCTTGATTAACCTGAGAATAAGGCTTCATTTTATATTTATGTAACATTTCCCTAACCCCAATCAATTTTGGGGTAGATGTTGAATATCTTGATGAATGATTCATTAATTGAGATACCCCTAGCTCAGATAAATATAAATATCTTGGGGACCATGTGAAGGAAACTAAGGTTTAGTAGTATTATTAATGAAACTAATGAGGGGGTGAATAATATGAAATTTCCCATCCCTTTGGGTTGGGTTACTTCACTAAAAGGAGGACCATTAGAGAAGAAGTCATAAATTTCACCATAGAGAAAACATCATAGACAATCAACTAAGGCATTTTATAGTTAAATGGGAAGATATTGTACGAGTCCAATATGTTAATGTTGGGATTTAACCCATAAATCATTATGATGGGAAGTTATTTATTAAATAAAATATATAATTATTTTCTAGAGATTTTTATTATCTCTATAAAATGAGGTTATCTAGTATTTAGTATAAATAGACCTAATAGCTTTTAGTGGTAGATTAATAGACGAAATGAAAACCCCCTTATATTTCCCAATGTTAGAATGGGTGGATGATAATAAGAGTCTAGGTGGAGACCTTAGTGATTGGATCTAACTTGAATATTAAACACACACTCTATAGATATTGTGTTTTTAGGCATAAATAGAGTTATAGAAACCTTATTTAGATTCTGGTAGGGGTATCACCAAGATCTTAATCATTAATGAAAAGAGTAGATGTTAAATCAATATGTTGAGCCTCAAATAATTGTATACAAGTTGGATCATATTTTATGGGAGTAATCTTGTTATAACCAGGTAAAACGTCCTAAAAAATGGTTGATGACATATTGATAGATACAAAATCTACCATTTCATAAAACTATTCCAACTTAAGAAAATTTTACATTAATCAAATAACTTTTATAGTGGTGAATTAATGATCCATATCAGAAGATGTTCTCAATTTTGGGATGTTATCCATAATTAAATCACATTCTAAGAATATGATCTTGTTTGGTGGGATAGTGCCTACATTATCATTTTCTAGGATAGTTCCTATGGTCTTGTTTTGTGGGATGGTTTCCATTGATGCTACTTTTGGGAACAAGATCTTGTTTAATGGGATGATTCCCATTGGTGCTCCTCCTAAGAAGAGGATTACACTTTATTGGATGGTGCCCATTATTTATCCTCCTAAGAATAGGATCTCATTTGATGGGATGATTCATATTTTTTAAATGATGTGTAAATAAATTACATAAGAGTTTAGACTAGTTTTAAAATCCCAGGGGACTCCTCTTGCACCATGTATCATCTAATCCATATTTTTCAGATCTTAGGAGGCCTAGAATTAGAAAGTGATATTTTTAGGCTATAAAAGGAATTTGGGTCATGACTAGTTAATTCATTGATTTCCTAATTGTTTCACATGCATGATTCACTATATTATAGATCAAATAGTCATAAAACACTTCCATGTTCCCATATAGGTCATTTAACCTATCTCATTATTCTTTGGGGAGAATGGCCAATGCACATGTCACATATGCCTTTAGACTATCCAATAGTTCTTGGTCATCATTGGACATCTTTAAAAAAATACATGAATAAAAGGAATTCATGAACACGTGGCCCAATATATTATGGTAATGGAAATAATTTATGTTATCATTGCCTAGCATCATTTGAATTATTTATTTTTAGAGACATGATTTGGCTATTCTCTAAAGAAGAGATGAAATACCCTAGACCCTTATCATTATGGATAGAATAAACTTTGTTCTTAAAACTTTCATAGTCATGTTAACTCAATTAAATCATCTTAAACATTAAAATATCTATTTATTTTTTCCCTGAATTCCTTATCTATGATTGTGGTCCTTATTGAGCTCTTAACTTGGTTCTTTTAATATAATCATCTATATATTATTCTATAATTTCAAATTCCAAAAACCCACTAGGTTAATTAAGGGGTATGCGAATGGTTGATTACTCATCCAATATGTTCTTTATATATATCTCAAATAATTGTTTATGGGGAAGATATATTTCTTAGAAGTAAGTCAGGACCTTATATATTTAAATTAAATCAACGAATATATCATTATCTTGATGCTTGAAACTACAGATGTTAAGAATAGTTTGTTTTATCAATGTATATTTTAATTGATTTAATAATTACTAAAATAGATCTTCATAGCATCGAATATATGCAAATAAAAAGTTATTATGCTAAAAAATGTTGTAAATTATAAGGTCTCCATGAATCATCTAAGTTTAGGCACCTCTTATTTTTTTTGGTTTCCAACATTGAGCCATAGTAAGGAGAATAATTAGTGACATGCTTCTCTAAATATCTCATTCTATTGAATGTTGAGAAGTTGGGATTCATGAAGTTGGATATAGGAGGAGTTATATTAATCTACTTGGATATAAATTTATCTTCAGTTTCACTAGTTCCCACTATCCTTCTATAGATTTTGTTTGAGTAATAAGAGAATCCTTAAATTCAAGTGATACTATTGCCTAAGTTAACACTTGGAATATCTACCCAAACATGGTATTACTGACCTATTTGGATGAGTGGATTATGAAATGACTATACTAATGAATTATTTCCCCCAGTGATGGTAATAAAAATAATCTATTGGTTCTATAATCAAATAGGCTGGTTGATAAAATCTAAATTTGATAGGTAAGTTCAATTATTCTTTTATGGGTCAAGTATACACATCACATTGAATAAGGTTAGTTGAAAGAGGATCTTCAACAAAAAAATTAAACTTAGGGGGATTTATACCTTGAGTAATTCAACAGTGATTTACTCTATATTCTCTATCCTGACCTAAAATTGAGTAATACTTTCTTCTATTGAGATGGTCTCACTATATTTGAGTGGCATGTGGGATATGGATGTGTCCACCTATAACACCCTGTGTTTTTATGGAACTTTTTTCTCTCGAATAAATTAATTGTCATGTATATAATGTAATGAAATAAGAAAAAAATTAATTTCACATAGAACCAAATTTTTGTACGTTACACGTAACACTGACTTGGCGTACGATACACGCAACTCTGTATTGGCATATGATACATGCAATATTGAGTTTCTACAAAGAAAATATTTTTTTATTATTTAAATGAGATAATTATAACCTATCCATTAAAATTAGCTATATGAATAGTAATAAGTACTTTTAAAATATAGTTATAATATTTTTATATAAATAAAACATATTGATCATAAAAAAATGATTTTTTTGTAAAGTCCTTCTATGTTTAAAAATACCATTTTCTCGAATGAACCACTTTTAATGTTCTTCTATGAAAAATAATAAAATTAATTTTAGAAACATTTAGAAATTAAATTTGATAAAATAATTTTCAATTTTTAATTTATAAAGTTTAAATTATCTTAGGGTGATTTTTTTGGATTTTTTTAACAAATTTCGTTTTTGGATGAATGGTGTAAAATACCAGATTTTAATTCAAAATAGATTTTTAATTTAATTTATTTATTTTGTTAAATTATATTTTAAATTTTTTAAATGATTAATTAGATAATATTTCTTACAATTAATCCAATTTTGGTCATTGGAACCAATTTTACATTGAAATTTCATATAAAACAAAGCAATCTTTTCATCATTTTTTTGACAAAGCTTTTCATCATTTTTACGTTGAAAACCCACATTATCGACATGACTTTAGGATTAATTTTAAATTTATTTCTACCACATATGTGACTAGAATTTTGAAAAATGGATTCTATATTTAGAATAAGAATAATTTATAATGTCTATAATGTAATTTTTTTTGATAAAAAAGATTAGTGAAAGTGATTAAAATTAATTACATCAGTTAAGAGAAAAATTAGGCTAATAAAGTAATAAACCATAAATATAAGACCCAAAACGAACTATAAACTATTAAAAAACCCATTGGATGGAAATTATTTGTCCACTAAACTTACATTATTTAGTTTTTTTTGTATGACTTTTGTTAGTTAAAAACGTGGGTACACCTAACTTGTTTTAAAAAATGCCATGTGTGTCCTTTCCCTTCTCTATAAAAGGCCACCACCTCTAACCACTTTATCACACCTCTCAAGCCCCTTTAGTCACCCTAAATATGATCAAATAATATTAAAACCTTTATCCATTACTCCTAGAATCCTTACCTTTTGAATAAGGCAACTCAAGAAAGCCTTTTGTCACAAACCAAAATGAGTTACTTGATTGAGAGGTAATGTCTTCTCTCAATCTCATTTCCTTTCTTTTCCTTACCCACCCATAAAATCTATTGATTAAATTATTTTATGAAAAAAATAGAATCCTAAATATACTATTTTTTTATGTTAAGGGATAAACCTTCAATTACACACATCTCCGTATAATAGATATCGAACACACTGTTTACGTGTACGAAGAACTACCACCTCACTAAATGATGATTGTTCATTTCTCATTTACTGCCTCTCATGGTGGAAATTATAATGGAAACTATGATTATATATATGTAATATATTATATTTTTTATTTATTTATGCTTTTATATTCCTTTTAAAACACACATCATTTTACTTTCTATTTTGTGTTATTATTACAATTTCATTTGAGGAAGTGTGGACTACCACCCCCTAAAAGCGATGTGATTCGTTCACACACTACATGAAATGTATTAAGGATGGTATTAGTGAAATTATATGATATATATAACATTATAATGGAAATTTAATTATATTATATAAATATAAATAAATTTAATTTTCTTTCTTTCGTTCAATATGATAATAAAAATGGAAACAACATTCATGCATAAGTACAATTTACCGTCTCCATAAACAGTGTATTCTATTTCATACTAAAATATTATATAGATTATTAAATAAAAATATAATATATATACCTGATATTTATATCATGTTTTACATTATATAATAATGATATAAGTAGAAGGACAAATGATATAACAAATTAAGACACATGCGAAGAAGAAAGAGAATATTACCCGAAATGAAACCTTAACATTGGATTGTTAACAAGTGGGTAATATAAGGTCATAATCCAACCATATATGGTATTATTTATAAGAATATTCTTATGAAAAATATGTATAATAATATTATATTTATTGTACAAGAATCTTATATTAGTACGAAGATAGTCAAGACACAAGGTAAGGGGATTTCATCTCACTTTTTTATTTCTGTGAGATACATTATTTTTTTCCACTCTTTACATTTTGTTGTTGTATGTAATGACTATTATTTTATTATATTTATATTATAACTAAATTTATGAGTATTAAAATATCCATTTAATGAAAATTAATTCATGAGGTTTAAGTTTCAAAAGTTACCAAATCGATAAAAATGTATTGTCTCAATTTTCCTTCTTTGAGACTCATGTTTTGTTATGATCCTAAACTATTTTTAGAGGTGTATATACTTCCATATTACATGTTATATAATGAATATAATTATTTTCATGATATTTTAAGATTTATTTAATTTCTTTTACTTGCATGGAGAGTATGATCCCAAGTTACCATGTAATAAGAGTTTATTGAGACAACCACATCACTTTTAGAGATTGTTTATGTTTATGCTTCCTTTGATGAAATATTTTGATCAATATATCAATAATACTCATGATTATTCTTCTCCTATGTTTATTAAAGATATAATCATGTGTTATTAAATTTTTTTTCACTCTTTGGTACTTAATATAATTTTATTAACTAAATTGTTGTGTCTCTCTCCCTTTGGTCAGAATCCTATTGTATTCCAAAAAACATGTTTTCAAAAATGTTTTCAAAAGATCTATGAAGATCATTTTCGTGTAAAATGATTTTTAAAAAAGTTTTATTATTTTAAAATATTTATTTTTATTTTTTCAAATCTATTTTTAAATAAAAATGTTTTATGTTATAAAAATCATTTTTTTCAAAGAAGAAATGATATTTTTTTAAGAAATGTTTTTAAAGATCTTTCAAAATTATTTCCCATATAAGATAACATCCATTTTTGTTAATTTTGTCTTTATGGGGAAATTATTAAATTATTCCATTCATATTACTTCCCATAATGGATTATGTTTTGATATAATTTTGTTTATGAAACTCATTTCTCTTTTACAAGTTATATTCTTTTGAAACCTAATTCTTTCTACGGGTTATGTTTGTGATGAAATTATTATGAAACCTACCTATTTCTATAGGTCATGATATGATTACATGTTTATAATACCCATTTAATTTCATGGGTTATGATAGGACTATTTATGATCCTGTGACACATGTATGAATGATTTCACTGTGATATGGGTGGGACCTATATCTCCCTCCAATGCATTAGGTAAAGATTTATATCTGATGAGATAGACTAAGATGGTGTTGGGAATAAACCTTGACTACTAAGATGGACATGAGAGTGAACCCTGTCTACCAAGAAGGTATGGGTAGTGAACCTATACCACCAAGATGGCCTTAGCAGTAATGCCTTGACTACTATAGAAATCATATTATATGTTTATGTGTATGCCAAAATTTCATGTTTTATTCCTATGTTATTATTTCATGGATTATGGTATTAATTTCATAATTATTTATGTCTTAAGAACTTCTTATCTTTATTCCATGATTCCTGTTATGATCTTTGATATGGAGGTTATGATCTTCTATTTTTATGATCACATTATCATACCCTTATGATCATGTTTGTGCTTACATGTATCCCTTATTTACCCTTACTGACAATCTGAGCCCACCCCTTTTTATGTTTCCTTTCCCATAGGTTATGATGATATGTATTCTCTTTGAGTTTTCTAAGAAGGGTGATAGTCAATAAGAACCTATTGTGAGATAATGTAGCACATTTATGTACCAGTGTTTATGTTTTCATGTTTCCAAAGGCATCATACCAATTATGGTCTTTGGGAATCTATTTGTATAATGATTAATTATTACAAAACAGTTATGCAATTTTTTTGTTTGAAAAGCGAGGTTCACTATATTTGGTATTAGAAAAAAGTCATATTTAATCTTTATAATCTAGGATGAGAAAATCTTGGTGAGAACCCTAAGGATGTGTATAAGGATGTGTCTAAGGATAAGTAAAAGTATAAGAAAATATCATGGAATTTTTGTGAAGGAAAGAGTTAGTGGTTTCTAATAAATACAATAATATATGGATAATACAAGTGGATGTGGCTCTGGAATAGATGTAAATAGGGGTAAAAACTCTAACAATATGTTCTGATCCTAACTTGGGGTAATCAGGTTCAAAACAATAGGCCTTACTGCACACCTAGTTTGAAACTCATGGGGGATATACTTCAGGAATTCACAAACTCTTCATGAAACATTATGAAGGATTTAAATATAAGTTGGATATGAATAACCTAGGATAAATTTAGAGACCCAAAGCTTGACGTAAATGGACATTACATTACTTTTTCTGAATACATAATACATAACAAAAACAGACACACAAGGATCGTAATAGTTTAGTGTCTTTGGAAACTTAGAATATAAACTTCTAATCATGTTGAAAGATCTTCAAAAACTCCCATAACGATCTTAACATTTTTGTTTTGTTACCTAAAACCTTTCTTTATTTCCTGGGGAAAATAAAACATAAAAAGGGTGAGCTCAAATTCTAAGTAAGGGAAAACATAGTGAACATAAAACAATCCATAAACATTTGAAAGCAAAAACTTGAACATGAAATTTAAACATCAAAATCTTGAGCAAAGACATAAATCATGGAAGTACGTAAGGAATATATCATAATAGAACATCAAACATGATAAAATATAATGGGAATAAAACATGTAATTGTGGAAACCATTAAGCACATGTAATGATTTCCATAGTAGCCAAGGCATTGCTGCCAAGACCATCTTAGTGGACAAAGTCCCTTTCTGAATCGAGTTCACTCCTCGTTTCAGTCCTGTAACATAGAACCGGATTAACTTACCGTTCCAGCCATGTCTATCTCATGAGATATAAATTTTTACCCAATGCATTGGAGGGAGATATAGGTCCTACCCATCTCATAATAAAATCATCCTTACTTGTGCCACAACATAAACATAAATTATTCATTTTAACCCAAAGAATAAAATGGGTTTCATAAACATCATCTCATCATCACATAAACCATATAAAACAAATGGATATCATTTCATCATAAGAAAAGTTAAATCATGTAAATCATAGAGACATTATACTTGAAACATACACATATGAAATAATGTCATCTTAGATGGAAAATGGTTTTGATAAAACACTTGAAATGAATTATTGAGGAAAATATCATTTCTTCTTCAAAATCATTTTCGTTTCACAAAATTACATGAAATTATAAAAGAAAATGGTTTTGTTTAAAATAGTCACGAAATCTTGTATAGTAAGCTTCATGATTATAAAGCGTTATAAAACCATAAAAATCCGTTCATGCCGTATAAGTTAAAAAAACATTCTTCTCGTACTTTTGCCGGAAAAGTCAAAAAGTACCTCGTAACGTAAAAAAAATAAAGATTCCTTACATACCATGTAATAAAATTTAAAAATGGGTAAAAAGGAATTTAAACATACATGAAACCATTTTTAGAAAATAGGGACATGGATGATAGATATAACCCCAGTGAATACTTACGAATAAACAATCTCGGATAAAAATGAGATTGGAAAAGTTATCCCTTACCTTAGGTCCAATATGCTTTGTGTGGATCCTAACCTCTTTTATAATGATTTAAATAATGTCATAATCATATTCATTGTTATGATATCATAAATGTTTCACTTATGACTTTATATTACCCGTTCTTTTGTAAATTCCATGTTAAAGCAGCGTTTTGGGTAAAATCATTTCATTTATCGTATGTGTTTCGACTTGTCATTCTTGATATTATTACTTATATCCTGATTTAAATGATTACATAATTTAAAACATGATTTATATATAATATATATTCATCATATACATATATATTATAGATCGATAAAAGGAATGACATACACCGTTCATGGAGACAGTAGGTCGTACGTACGCATGAACGTTGTTTTCATTTCCTTATTGAATTGAATGGAATTAAGTAGATGACATACATATATATACATAAATCTAATATCATTATTATGTCATATATTTCATTATTACTTATTATATATACTTTATAATCATTAATGAATGGTTAACATGGAGAATTAATCTCATCGTGTCGTGGAGACGGTAGTCCGTACGTACGCACGAGCGATGATATCGTTCCCATAATTATTGATTAGAATTGGAGTGGATGGTATAATATATCACAATTAGTATGATGCTATAATAACCATATATAGTTATTATTTACACCATTATACCCATCCATGTAAGGTGTTGGTGGAAAAATAGATTACACCACGACGTGGAGACGGTATTCCGTACGTACGCACGAGTGGTGATTTTGTTTTCCGTAGGATGGATAGAAGGTGAAATAGAGTTGTTTAATATTTATAATAACATATAAGTATATTAGAGATACTGATTTTATTACTTCATAATGAAACAACTAAAGAAGAGGGAGTAGAAGAAGAATGGAACTTGAAGAAAACGGTAGAAGGTATTACCTCTTTCTCGAAGTGCCTCCTTTAAACTTTCTCTTAGGGCACTAGAGTTGGTCTTTTGAGAAGACCAGTAACTCTAGTAGGTTTCTAAGGAAGTGGGGAAGTAAAATGGGCAGGGTTTGGATGAGATTAAAGGCTCCAAATTGTGTGAGGAGAATAGGGAGGAGATGCCCTTTTATAAGGGAGGAGAGGGGAACCTTTGGAGATATAAGAAAATATTAATTTATATTAAATCCCAACCCCACTTAAAAACTTCCAAAATGACTCAAATCCGAATATTTGATGAGATAGGGTTGTAATCTCTTCAACAAATAAAATTTAGACATGTTAGGAATTTATTTTATACATTATCAACTTGATTTATCCTTATTTAATCAATTTAATTTTATTTGTGGTAATAATATTATAAATTTTAAATTATTATAAATAATTACTTATTTTTTGTGAATTGTCCATAATTGGATAATTTATAAAATATTTGACCATATAAAGTTAAATTTATAATTTTTAAATATTTTTTTTATTTTTAAACAATTTTATAATAAGTTATTTTTATAAAATAACAATAGTGTCAATTTTGACACTATTCAGTTATTTGAATTTAAATAAAAAATATACAGAAGATATGTTCGAACTAAAAGATTTAATAGATTTATATCATGTCATATATATATATAAAATTAGTGGAGAACATTAAATAGTTCATATAATATTTATTTTAATATTTTTAAAACCATTTATTTGATATTTCTCTTAATAAAATATTTTCAACATCACTATTATGTCACCTTTAATGATAATTATTTAATCCCTAAAAATTATAAATAAATTCATATGATGTAGATAATTTTATTATATTTCTAGATACTGTTCATTTTTGAAGTTTCATGAAGTTTATCACTAAATTAAAATTAATATACTTATAAGATTTAAGAGAGTGACATGGTGTCACTTTCTTTGGTTTTAATAATAATTATATTATTTCAGGGTCAAAATTCCAGGAAATGAATCTAGTCCGACCCTTAGGTGATATGGGTCGACTTGTATCCATCAAATTGGATTTTGGCAAGTGTTATGGTAATTTTATAATCTTATTTTTACCCTTAATTACACGATTTACCTTTAACTATGGTAAATAAAATTTACCGTAGTTACTATTCATAATGCCAAAAAATAAAAAGTAGCTTATTAACATAATTTGGACCCACTGATTCCAAATATGGAATCCATTTTTCCAAATTCAATACACAAAATTTACAGAAATTAAATTAAAATTAATCCCGTTGTTGAAAGAAAGCGAGTTTTTGTTTAAAACCTTGCAAAAGATTGAATTGATTTAACCTACGAATTCCAGGTAAAATAAATGCTAATGACATAAATTATATTAAATGGTAAAAATATATTATATTTATACTTTAAAACCATTCAATATTATAATTTAACCATATAAATTATTACGATGTAAAAAGTTGTTTTTAATTAAAATATAGCGTGTTTTTACTATTCATTAAAATATGAAAGTTATCAGAATAATATGAAAAAATTATCCAAAGTAAATTTTTATATCATGATTTCAAATAATAGTTTTATTTTGTTAAATTAAACTTATAAACATTTCAAAAACTATATTTAAAGTGGGTGCGCCATCAAAAGGCGGCAAAACTGCATTTTTTGAAAAATACTTATTTTACCCAAAAAATTTATTTTGTTCACATAAAATGTTCTAGAAAATGTGTAAGATGAATAATAATGTTATAAGATTAAAAAAATAGTTAATACTATTCATAACATCTAGTTCGTGATAATATTATAACCATATATCGTTGTTTAGTGAAACCCGGTATTGCGTACAACAAACGCTATCGAGGAAGGTCGCAATTGCGTGAAATGAAAGACAAATCAGGGTTGCGTGTAGTGCAAGATAATCTTGTTGTATCATAAAACACATGTCATCAAATAAATTAAAAAGAATACTTATCATAAAATATCGGGTTGTTACATTCTACCCCCCTTAAAATGAATTTCTCCCTCGAAATTCATCAGGGTTATACATGGTTTTCTACTTGAATGTTTCTATAATTGAAACCGAAATCGTAAAATGAAATACCAAAAATTAACTTTAAAAACTAAAGTATAAAACATAATGGTTACCCAAATAAACTAATCACTGGGTTTCCACATAGAAGAATATAGGTGAAAATATGGATATGGAAGAGAAATCTAACCATCATGTTCTGATAGAGAGTGGTAGAGAACATGGCTATGAAAAAGCCAACAATCACAAAGCCATAGATTTGCGATGATCTAAGGTACCATCTGATTCATCGGATATAAGAGCACTAGGACAACAATTTTGGTTTTCAATATCATTTCCCTAAAGTTGAAAATTTTGAATTAGAAGAATTACTTGCTTGATTTTGGTACAATTTCACTGTTGTTCATGATTTGAACAATTTCTACTTATCTCTAAAATAAATGAAGTTGAATTTGTTATTCGTGAAGTGCTAATAGATCATGTGATAGAATGATGGGTCATTCCATCTATCTCAAAGAAAAAGGTTAGAAAAATTTATCGAATTCATAAGTCCATGTATGGTGAGGTTAATTAGATATGATTCCAAACATGGACTTATACTTCATCTATCATACCTCTTAAGAAAATAAAACTAGTTTCTACTAACCAGGGACTTCTTGTAGGCCAGTGGTAGGAGATAAAGGCCCGGCGCACTTCAGTTGTGGGTTCGATTCCCATAGCCTGGTCCGACGTGATGGGCTATCGCCCATCCTGGAGGTTGTCCTTTTTCTAAAACTACATTACTATAACATCCCATCAATAATATCGAAAAAATTTCTATCCTTAAACAATACTAACTTATGTCCAACATATTCCATTCCAATATTTAGGCTTATCTAAAATAATTCAGTCCAAGTTCATAGTATAAAGAAAACAATTACTAGAAATGTTATCTACCAAGAATGTGAATATAAGCATTTATCTCACATATATCATAAGATATATCTTGTTGGTTGCATTCCAAACACATGAATACCTTAGTCATATATTCTCTTGAAATATAAATTACCATAGAACCTTAGTGAAAACATGAATACTGTCAAAAGGTAACTCTTTCCACATACAAAAATCCCAAAAAATAAATATAATCAAACCATAATATCACTTAGTCCTTATATCAGTCATGAGCTCATGAATACAATCAAACATCTCATTATCTTCTTATCCCTTCATTATGCGCATATCATCTACATTCCAAAAATATCTGAATAACCTTCCATGGTTACCAGTACTATTCAACATATACTTTCAAATACTTTAGGAAAAACAATAGTGTAACAATCCTTAGATGATTCTTTATTCCATAGTACCATACATTATTCTTTATAAACATACAATCATTCCACTAATTTCTTAAACCACTGACTGAGCTTCATCATTTCTTTCATCTCATATTTCATTTGTAGTCTCTTCATCATCATCCACATAAATACTACTCATATGACCATGCTGATTCTCTTCATGAGATTTTCCCTTAGGGAGTTGGTTTTCATAATTTCCATAAATTCCACATTTAAAACATTTAACCGTTGTTGATGTCTTAGAAATACCATTATCCTTGTCCATGGTGTTAACTAAACCTTTTCCTTTGCAATTACTGGCTTTGTGTCCTTATTTTCAACACCCAAAGCATCTTTCAGTTCCTTTAAAACATTCTCCATGATGCCTCTTCCCACATGATTTACATGAGGGGAATTGAACTTTGTTTCCTCTATGATCATCATGAAACTCCATCTTTCTCTTATTAGATGAGTCAGGAAACTTACCAAAGTTGAGATTATTGAACATATTATGAGATTACTGATTAGGCATAATAACTATATGTGGACCTCCATATCCAATTTCATTTGGTTTCTTATGAAGAATATCATTCCATTGTCCATCATATCCTCCATTATCGTGAATCTTCCTGTTTCCAGCCATTTTCTAAAACCCAAAAAGAATAGTGTGAGAGACAAAAATCATGCTTGGGAAAAAAATAGTAAATGGGGAGTACCCTCAATATCTAACATATTAGGTTAAATTCTAAGATCGTTACCGTATTTCTAGGACTATATCCTATATGTATACTTATCCTTAGGGACATCCCTAGACATACCTTAGACATATCTCTAGGGATCTCACTAACATTTTCGCATCCTATTTTCCAAAGGTTAACTAAACCTTTCCTCTGATACCAAATGTAGGGACCCAAATCTTGACGTACATATACATTACATTACTTTTTCAGAATACTTAATACATAACAAAAACAGACACACAAGGATCGTAATAGTTTAGTGTCTTTGGAAACTTGGAATATAAACTTCTAATCATGTTGAAAGATCTTCAAAAACTCCCATAATGATCTTCCCCTTTTTGTTTCCTTACCTAAAACCATTCCTTATTTCCTAGGGAAAATAAAACATAAAAAGGGTGAGCTCAAATGCTCAGTAAGGTAAAACATAGTGAACATAAAACAATTCATAAACATTTGAAAGCAAAAACATGAACATGAAATTTAAACATCAAAATCATGAGCAAAGACATAAATCGTGGAATTAAGTAAGACATATATCATAATGGAACATCTACCATGATAAAATATAATGGGAATAAAACATGTAATTGTAGAAACCATTCAGCACATGTTATGATTTCTATAGTAGCCAAGGCATTGCTGCCAAGACCATCTTAGTGGACAAAGTCCCTTTCTTAATCGAGTTCACTCCTCGTTTCAGTCCTGTAACACTGAACCAGGTTAACTTACTATTCCATCCATGTCTATCTCATGAGATATAAATCTTTACCCAATGCATTGGAGGGAGATATAGGTCCCACCCATCTCATAATAAAATCATTCTTACTTGTGCCACAACATTAACATAAATCATTCATCATAACCCAAAGAATAAAATGGGTTTCATAAACATCATCCCATCATCACATAAACCATATAAAACAAATGGATATAATTTCATCACAAGAAAATTGAAACCATGTAAATCATAGAGACATTATACTTTAAACATACACATATGAAATAATGTCATCTTAGATGGAAAATGGTTTTGATAAAACACTTGAAATGAATTCTTGAGGAAAATATCCTTTCTTCTTCAAAATAATTTTCATTTCACAAAATTCCATGAAATTTTAAAAGAAAAGGGTTTTCTTTAAAATAGTCATGAAATCTTGTATAGTAAGCTTAATGATTATAAGGTGTTATAAAACCATAAAAATCCGTTCATTCCATATAAGTTAAAAAAATATTCTTATCATACTTTTGCCGGAAAAGACAAAAAAGTACCTCATAACATAAATAAAAGAAATATTACTTACATACCATGTAATAAAATTCAAAAATGGGTAAAAAAGACTTTAAACATACATGAAACCATTTTTGGAAAATAGGGACATGGATGATAGATATAACCCCAGTGAATACTTACGAATAAACAATCTCGGATAAAAATGAGATTGGAAAAGTTATCCCTTACCTTTGGTCCGATATGCTTCGCATGGATCCGAACCTCCTGTATAATGATTCAAATAATGTCATAATTATATTCATTGTTATGATATCATATATGTTTCACTTATGACTTTATATTACCCGTTCTTTGGTAAATTCCATCTTAAAGCAGCATTTTGGGTAAAATCATTTCATTTATCGTATGTGTTTCGACTTGTCGTTCTTGATATTATTACTTATATCCCGATTTACATGATTCCAGAATGTAAAAAATGATTTATATATAATATAAATTCATCATATACATATATATTATAGATCGATAAAAGGAATGAAATACACCGTTCATGGAGACGGTAGGTCGTACGTACGCATGAACGCTGTTTTCGTTTTCGTATTGAATTGAATGGAATTAAGTAGATGACATACATATATATATACATAAATACAGTATCATTATTATGTCATATATTTCATGATTAATTATTATATATACTTTATAATCATTAATTAATGGTTAACATGGAGAATGAATCTCATCACGTCATGGAGACGGTAGTCCGTACGTACGCACGAGCGATGATATCGTTCCCATAATTATTGATTAGAATTGGAGTGGATGGTATAATATATCAGAATCAGTATGATGTTATAATAACCATATATAGTTATTCTTTACAGTATTATACCCATCCATGTAAGGTGTTGGTGGAAAAACAGATTACACCACGGCGTGGAGACGGTAATCCTTACATACGCACGCGTGGTGATTTTGTTTTCCGTAGGATGGATAGAAGGTGGAATAGTGTTGTTTAATATTTATAATTACATATCAGTATATTAGGGATACTGATTTTATTACTTCATAATGAAACAACTAAAGAATAGGGAGTAGAAGAAGAATGGAACTTGAAGAAAACGGTAGAAGGTAATACCTCTTTCTCGAAGTGCCTCCTTTAAACTTTCTCTTAGGGCACTAGAGTTGGTCTTTTGAGAAGAACAGTACCTCTAGTAGGTTTCTAATAAGTGGGGAAGTAAAATGGGCAGGGGTTGGACGAGCTTCAAGGCTCAAAATTGTGTGAGGAGAATAGGGAGGAGATGCCCTTTTATAAGGGAGGAGAGGGGCACCTTTGGAAATATAAGAAAATATTAATTTATATTAAATCCCAACCCCACTTAAAAACTTCCAAAATGACTCAAATAGAAATATTAGATGAGATAGGGTTTTAATATATTCAACCAATAAAATTTATACATGTTATGAATTTATTTTAAACATTATCAACTTGATTTATCCTTATTTAATCAATTTAATTTTATTTGTGGTAATAACATTATAAATTTTAAATTATTATAAATAATTACTTATTTGTTGTGAATTTTCCATAATTGGATAATGTATAACATTTTAGACAATATAAATTTAAATTTATAATTTTTAAATATTTTTGTGATTTTTAAACAATTTTATAATATGTTATTTTTATAAAATAACAATAGTGTCAATTTTGACACTATTCATTTATTTTAATTTAAATAAAAATTATACAGAAGATATTTTCAAAATAAAAGATTTAATAGATTCATAACATGTCATATTTATCTATAAAATTAGTGGAGCACATTAAATAGTTCATATAATATTTATTTTAATATTTTTAAAACCATTTATTTGATATTTCTCTTAATAAAATAATTTCAACATCACTATTATCTCACCTTTAATGATAATTATTTAATCCCTAAAAATTGTAAATAAATTCATATGATGTAGATAATTTTATTATATTTCTGGAGACTATTCATGTTCGAAGTTTCATGAAGTTTATCACTAAATTAAAATTAATATACTTATAAGATTTAAGAGAGTGACATGTTGTCACTTTCTTTGGTTTTAATAATAATTATATTATTTCATGGTAAAAATTCCATTAAATGAATCTAGTCCGACCCTTAGGTGATATGGGTCTACCTTTATTCATCCAATAGGATTTTTGCAAGTGTTAGGGTAATTTTATAATCTTATTTTTACCTTTAATTACCCGATTTATCTTTAACTATGGTAAATAAAATTTACCGTAGTTACTATTCATAATGTCCAAAAATAAAAAGTAGATTATTAACATAATTTGGACCCACTGATTCCAAATATGGAATCCATTATTCCAACTTCAATACACAAAAGTTTCAGAAATTAAATTAAAATTAATCCCGTTGTCGAAAGAAAACGGGTTTTTGTTTAAAACATTGCAAAAGATTGAATTGATTTAACCTACGAATTCAAGGTAAAATAAATGCTAATGACATAAATTATATTAAATGGTAAAAATATATTATATTTATACTTTAAAACAATTCAATATTATAATTTAACCATATAAATTATTACGATGAAAAAAGTTGTTTTTAATTAAAATATAGCGTGTTTTTACTATTCATTAAAATATGTAAGATATCAGAATAATATGAAAATTTTATCCAAAGTACATTTTTATATCGTAATTCCAAATAATAATTTTATTTTGTCATATTGAACTTATAAACATGTCAAAAACTAGATTTAAAGTGGGTGCGCCATCAAAAGGCGACAAAACTGCATTTTTTGAAAAATACTAATTTTACCTGAAAAATTTATTTTGTTCTCATACCATGTTCTAGAAAATGTGTAAGATGAATAGTAATGTTATAAAATTTAAAAATTAGTTAATAATATTCATAATGGATAGTTCGTGATAATATTATAACCATATATCGTTGTTTAGTGAAACCCGATATTGCATACAACACACGCTATCAAGGAAGGTCGCGATTGCGTGTAATGAAAGTCAAATCAGGGTTGCGTGAAGTGAAAGATAATCTTATCGTAGCATAAAACACATGACATCAAATTAATTAAAAATAATACTTATCATAAAATATCAGGTTGTTACAATAAACCTAAGGTGTTATAGTTTAAGGAAGTTGTCATAAGTTATAAATCATATAAGTGATTTCTCATGATTATGTGGTTCCTCATTATGATAACTATTTATTACTTAATGATTTTGGTTTTAGTTAATGGATGTAACCTAAAGGAACCACTCTAATGGTATTTACAATGGAAAATGAAATGATTGTCCTCGTGAGAAACCGAATGCTATGGGAGATGGAATAAAAAACCACATTTCTATGATCCCAAAACAATATCAAGCTACGAATCATAGTGGAATTCCAAATGAGAAAAGGAGGGAACAATATTCTATTGATTATTTCATGAGGAAACACCAACCTTCTTTCAGAGGGTATTCTGATCCACTTGTTGCTGAAAAATAGACCAGTACTACTGAAAAGTTATTTTACATTATTCAGTGTTTAGAGCATGATAAAGTCATTATGGCTATTTATTGGCCATAATTTGAAGCATATTAGTGGTGGACTCTAATAAAGAATATGAGGTATTAAGATGAGATTGAATCTATGGATTAGAAAGAGTTCAAGAACTTATTTTTCAATAAGAAAGTTCCTCAAATTCTTCATACCAATATGGATACATAGTTCCTTGAGTTGAAGCAAAGGGATGATGAATATGTTGGTACCTATGAGGCTAATTTCACAAGACATGTGAGGTACACTTTAGGAATTATCATCCAACTTGAAAGTAAATTTGATAGGTTCTTTAGTGGCTTAAACCCAAGTCTCATAAGGGTGATATAAATAATAGATTTTAGTATCTACAAAGAGATTGTGTGGTGTGAAATCAAGGTTGATATGGAGGTTGTAATCATGTATCAATCTCATGGTTTTGATATGAACAGGAAGGTGAAGTTTAGATAAAATCTAAAAACCATGATGAAAAATATGATCTTTCTTTTATTCCCTAAGTGTGGGAAAAATCATGGAGGAAATTTCATTAAGGGGTATAAGAAATGTTTTAAGTGTGGAAGGGAAGTCCATAGAGCATTTAATTGCCTAAGTGATAGGAAGAATTTAGCTCAAAACACTAATGGAGAAAAATATGCACAGAATTCACCTCCAAAGATTCAATACAACAAGTGTAAGGAGAATGGTAATTATTCTAACCACTGTCCAAACCCAAGGCTTAGTGATGATGATCGATGTATGCAACCTCTTAAGATGAGAGACAAGGGTAAATCTCATGCAATCACTATTTATGATGAGGGGTGTGATAATGATGTGATTAAAGGTACACATACCATCCACTCAAGAACTACTAATGTCATATTTGATTATAGATCTACCCACTCTTTCAAATATAATGAATTTTATAAGGGTGTTAAGATTCCACCAAAATAATTAAATTAGGAATTAGTAGTGAAAACCCCTAATGGAATTATGATTATATATAAAGTCTATGATTCCTATCCAATTGAATTTTATGGGAATGTGCTTCCTAAAAATAATTTCCTTCTTCCTTTGGTTGAATTTTATGTTATTTTAGGCATGTATTGGATTTCTCTATAGAAATATGACATTAATTTTTAAGGAAGGAAATTTATTTTTGATATTTCAAACCCTCCTATGATCATCCATAAATGTGGTGATAAGTACAAAATTCCTGTGGACATTTCATCTAGTGTATGGGTCTTACTTTCCATTTAAATTTGTTGTTTATCTCAAATGGTTAGGGAGAAGATGATATCGATGATATGCCTATTTTTTTTAGATTTTGTATATTTCTTTCCAGAAGAGTTTCCCAGTCTTCCAACAAAATGTGAATTTGAGTTCTCAATAAAACTTATACCTAGTTCCACAAAAATTTCAAAGACTCCTTATAGAATGGACCCAATTGAGTTGCAGGAATGCAAGAAGAAACTCCAGGAAAACCTTGATAAGGGATTCATTTAGCCAAGTGTGTCACCTTGGGGTGAACTGGTTTATTTTTTGAAAAATAAATATGGATCAAGGCAACTCTACATTGATTATTGGGATTTGAACAAGATCAAAATCAAGAATACGTATCTGCTTCCCCATATTGATGACTTGATTTATCCACTACGCAGATCTCAATACTTTTCCCAGATTTAACTTCATCCTGGATATCATCAATTGAGGGTCAAGAAGAAGGAGATACCCAAGACAACATTCTATAAAAGGTATGGTCACTATAAATATATAGTGATGCCTTTTGGTCTTACAAATTCTCTTACTATCTTCATGGATTTAATGAATAGAGTATTTAGAGATTACCTTGATATATTTTTGATAGTCTCTATAGATTATATTACTATCTATTCAAAGGGTAAAGAAGATCATGAATATCACTTTAGAATTGTACTGAGGACCATAAGGAAGGATAATCTATATGAAAAATTTACAAAGTGTGAATTTTGGCTATAAAAGGTGTCATTTTTGGTCATATAATGTCAAGAGATGGTATAATAATAGATACATCAAAGATAGAGGCTATTTAATACAGGACTAGACAAACCACAGTGACTGAGATCTTTAAATTTCTTGGTTTAGCTAGATATTATCAATGGTTTATGGATAATTTATCATGACTATCTAATCCTATGACCAAGTTAACTCAGATGGGTATCAAGTTCCTCTTGATAGATGAATGTGAGGAAAATTTCAAGGAACTAAAGAAAAGAATGGTCAGTGAACCTGTTATTACATTATCCTATAGTGAAAATAGTTTTTTATCTACAATGATTCATACAATAAGGGATTGGGATGTGTTATTATGAAGAATAACATGGTTATAGCTTATGGATCACGGCAGTTGAAGATTCACGAGAAAAATTACCCAAATCAGGATTTGGAGTTAGCAATGGTAATCTTTTCATTAAAGATATGGAGGCATTATATTTATCAAGAAAAGTGTGATATATATATATATATCATAAAAGTCTAAAATATATATTCACTCTGAAGGATTTGAACATTCTCCAGAGAAGATGGTTAGAGTTGATAAAGGATTATGACTTATCAATACATTACCACCCCAGGAAGGTGAAAATAGTGGGTGATGCTTTGATTTGAAAGGATTATTATAACTTATCTATAATGAGGATAATAAAAGATCCAATATTTTTGGATTTACAAAGGATGGATCTAGAAATATTGAAGTAATGGGAAAATAACATCTTTATCAAATTAATTTTCAAACCTCAATCAAAGTAAAGATTAAGGTGGAGTAGAAGAAAGATGAAGAGATACAAAATAAAGTCCAAAATGTTCATAAATTTAACCTTGATCAGGATGGAATTATAAAGTTTATAAACCATGTACGTGTTCCTTTCATACCTAATTTGAAGTAGGATATGTTAGAATAAGATAATAGTTTTTCATTCTCTATTCATCTTGGAAGTAAGAAGGTGTATAGGGACTTGAATGAATAGTTATGGTGGGTTGAAATGAAGAGAGATATCATAGAATTTGTATCTCGGTGTTTGGTATTTTATAAAGTTAAGGCTGAAAGAAAAATGTCTAAAGGGTTATTTCATCCATTACCCATACTAGAATGGAAATGGAAGAACATCACTATGGATTTTGTCATTGGAATACCCAAAACCTCTAAAGGGTTGAGTTATATATTGGTGGTAGTTGATCACCTTACTAAGTTAACATAATTCATTTCTATTAGAGAATATTTATCTTTAGATAAAATTTACTAGATATACATTAAAGAATTGTTAAGATTTCATGGAGTAACACATTCGATTGTATCAGATCAGGATATGCGGTTTAACTCAAGGTTTTGGTGAAGTCTTCAGCAAGAACATGATATAGAATTGATTTTCATAACTACTTATCATCCTCAGACATATAGTCAGTCTAAAAGAACCATTCAAACCCTAGAGAATATGTTGATATCATGTTCATTAGAATTCAAAGGTGGTTGGGATCAACACCTTCCTATAATGGAGTTTCATTACAATAATATATTTCACTCATGAATTGAGATGGAACCGCATGAAGACCTTTATGGGAAGAAATTTAGAGCTCTATTGTGTTGGTATGAGGTTGGAGAAAAAAAGCTACTATGTCCTGATATCGTTGAAGAAATGGATGATAAGGTTAGAACCATTCAGTAGCATATCAAGGTAGCTAAAAGTCCGCAAAAATATTTAAGATGATAATCATCAACGTGATCTAGAATTTGAAGTTAGTGAAAAGGTGTTTCTATATATATCACCTAGGAATAGTTTTATGAGATTTAGGGAGAAAGGGAAATTGAGCCCTAGGTATATTGGTCCCTTTGTGATTCTTGATCATATCAGGATTGTAGTCCATCGCTTCACACATCCATGAAATATCTATCAAGTGCATGATTTGTTCCATGTATCTCTCCTTAGGAAGTAAAAACCTGAAACTTAACATGTACTAAACCCATAGGTCATACCACTGGATCATGATCTTTCTTACAAGGAACAACATGTTGAAATTCTGGACTAATCATAGAAAGTTCTATGAAACAAGACCACTCACCTAGTCAATGTTTTGTAGAGAAATAAGTAGTTAGAGGAATCTATGTGAGAACTTTAGGATATGATAAAGCATAATTATCCTCATTTTTATTTACCCAAGTGATGAATTTAGAGGGAGAAATTCATTTTCAGGGGGGTAGAATGTAACACCCCAAGTATTTATAGACCTGTTTTCTCGAAAAAATTAAATTTTTATTTATATATTCCAATTAAATAAGTCAAACATTACTTTTACATGGAACTAAATTTTTATACATTAGACTTAACACCGACTTGTTATAAGATACACACAACATTGAATTGGTATACGATACATGCAATACAAAGTTTTTACAAAACTTCTCTCTTTTTTAAATTATTTAAATTAGATAATGATAACCTAGCAATTAAAATTAGTTATATTAATTTTAATAACTATTTATAAAATATAGTTTATAATTTTATTATATAAATAAAAAATATTTATAGTAAAATATATGATTTTTGGTAAATTCCTATGTTTAAAAATACCATTTTCTAGAAAAAACTGCTTTTAATGTCCTTCAGTCAAAAATAATAAAATTAATTTTAGACACATTTAGAAATTTAATTTGATAAAATAGATTTTATTTTTGAATTTATAATGTCTAAATTATATTAGGGTTAATTTTTGGGATTTTTTGGACAAACTTCATTTTTTGGATGAATATTGGAAAATTCCGGATTTTAATTCAAAAATGCCTTTTAATTTAATTTATTTATAAGGTTGAATTATATTTTAAATTGTTTTAAAAGTTTAATTGGATAATATTTCTAATAATTAATCCAATTTTGGTCACTGTAAACAATTTCACACTGATATTGGATATAAAAACTTAGCAAATGTTTGATCTTTTTTACTTTGAAAACCCACATTGTCAACCTGACTACGAGATTAATTTTAAATTTATTTTTGTAATGTTTATGATTATAATTAAAAAATGGATTCTATATTTTTAATAAATATAATTAATAATTTCTATAAGTTTTACTTTTTTTACAAAAAATATTAATTAAAGTGATTAAAATTAATTACATCAGTTAAGAGAAAAATTGAGCTAATAAAGTACTAAAACATAAAAATATGACCCAAAAGACCTAGAAACTTGTCAAAAGTAAATTTTATTTCAATTATTTCGTCATTTAACTTATATTATTTAGTTTGTTTTGGTTTGGTATGAATTTTTTTAGGTACAAATGTGGGTACACCTAACTTGTTTTAAAAAATTCCATGTGTGTCCTTTCCCTTCCCTATAAAATCCCACCACCTATACCCCCTAATTTTCACCTATAAATCCCCTTGAATCTACAAAACATTGCTAAAATAATCTCCCAACATCCATACCTTCCTCCTAGAATCCTTACCTTTTGAATAAGGTAACTCAAGGATGCCTTTTGGCACAAACCAAAAGGAGTTACCCAACTAGGAGGTAACATCTTCTCTCAAGATCCTTTCCTTTATTTTACTTCTCAACCCATCCACTCAATTTATTAAATTATTTTATGGAGAAACCCATATCATAAATATTCTAGGCTGTTTTTATTATAATTTTTCAACCTAAACTTACAGACACATCCATATAATGGATGTCAAACATACTGTTTACGTGTACGACGAACTACTGCCTCACTAAACGATGATGGTTCATTTCTCCTTTACTACCTATCATGGTGGACATTACAGTGAAAAATCTTTTTATATATGTTATATATTATATTTATTATTTATTTAATCAATGTATTATTTTTACAACATGCATATTGTTTCTTTCTATTTGGTGTAATTACTTTAATTTCGTTTGAGGAAGTGTGGACTACCACCCCCTCAAAGAGGTGTGATTCATTCACACACTTCATGGAATGTATTAAGGATGTACTTAGTGAAATTATACAATATATATAACATTATAATTTAAATTTAATGATATTATATATATATATGTCATTTTCATTCTTTCTTTCAATACTATAATAAAAAACAGAAACAACGTCCATGCGTACGTACGACTTACCATCTCCATGAACGGTGTATTCCATTTCGTAATACTATATTATATAGATTATTATAATAAAAATATAATTTATATACCTGATATTTATATGATGGTATATATTCTGTATTCATTATATAATTATAAGTACCAATGATATACCAAATTAAGATATATGCGAAGAACCGAGTGAATATTACCTGAAGTGAAACCTTAACACAAGTTTTCTAATGAGTGGGTAATATAAGGTCATAATAATAAAATATGGTATTATGTATTATAATATTCTTCTATAAAATATTTATAATAAAATTATATTTATTATAGAGGAATCTTTTATGATAATAATGAGAGTTAAGACACAAGGTAAGGGGATTTCATCTCACTTTATTCCCGTGAGATACATGCTATGTTCGCTACTCTTTCCTTTTGTGTGGTGTATGAACTACCCATAAATGTATTATATTTATATTATATATAAATTTATGGGTATAAAAATATTAATTTTATTAACTTTCATTCATGGGGTATAGGTTTCAAAAGTTACTAAATCAGTAAAAATGTTTTTCCTCAATTTGTCTTCTTTGAGACTCATGTTTTTTTGTGCACCTAAAATATTTTTCGAGGTGTATATACTTTCATTTTACATGTTATATCATTAATATAATTATTTTAATGGTATTTTAATATTTTCATTACATGGTGATTGTTATCTCAGGTTACCATGTTATAAGATTTTATTGAGACAATCTCATCACTTTTAGAGATTGTTTATATGTATGCTTCCTTTGATGTAATATTTTGATACATATCTCAATATTTACCATGAGTTTCCTTATACTATATTTATTCAAGATATAATCATGTGTTAGTATGACCTTTTCTACTCTTAGGTACTTAAGAAAATGCTTTTATGTAAAATCTAACGGTCTCTCTCCCTTAAGCCAGAATCCTATTGTATTCAAAAAACCATATCTGAGAAAATGTTCTCAAAAAATCATTAAAGATAATTTTAAAGGAAAAAGGATTTTAAAAATGTTTTATTATTTTAAAAGATTCATTTTAAAGTTTTAAAATATATTTTCAATGAAAAATGTTTTCAAAATGTGTTATGTTATTAATTTTTTTCAAAGAAGAAATGATATTTTCCTCCAAAAATGTTTTTAAAGATCTTTAAAAATTATTTACCATCTAAGATAACATCTTTTGGTGTTAATCATGAATTTATGGGGAAATTATTCAATGTTTCCATTCATATCATTTATCTGAATGAATTATGTTTTGATGGCATGATGTATATGAAACCCTTTTCTCTTTCATGAGTTATATGCTTTTTAAACCTACTACTTTCCACGAGTTATGTTTATGATAAAATTATTATAAAACCTATATCTTTCCATATGTTATGATATGATTAGATTTTTATAATACCCAATTCATTTGATGGGTAATGATATAACTATTTATGATCTTTTGAAACATGTATGAATGATTTCACTATGAGATGGGTGGGACATATATCTACCTCCAATGAATTGGGTAAAGATTTATATCTCATGATATATACCAATATGGTCTTGGGAATGAACCTTGACTACTAAGATAGCCATGAGAGTGAACTATGACTACCAAGATGGTATGATGAGTGAACTCATGCTACCAAAATGGCCATAGGAGTGAACCATTACTACCAATATGGTATGGGGAGTGAACATATACAACCAATATGGTCTTGGAAGTGATGGATTGGATACTATGAAAATAATATTATATGATTACGTGTCTTCCAAAATTCCATGTTTTATTCCTATGTTATGATTTCATGGTTTATGATCTTTATTTAATTATGATTCATGTCTTATGAACTTACCATATTTATGTCATTATTCCTATTATGATCTTTGATATGCAAGGTATGATCTTCTATTTTCATGATCACATTATCATACCCTTATTCTCATGTTTATGCTTACATGTCTCCCTTGTTTACCCTTACTGAGCACATGAGCTCACCCCTTTTTATGTTTACTTTCCCTGAGGTTACGAAGATATGTATTATGTTTGAGGTTTCTAATAAGGGTTATAGTCAATAAGAACCTAGTGGGAGATAATTAGATCATTTATGCACCATTGTTTATTATTCCTTTTTTCCAAAGGAACTTAACCTATTACAGTCTTTGGGTGTCTATTTGTATAATTTTTAAGTATTCTAATAAATTATGTAATTTTTATGATTAAAAATTGAGGGTATTTATACCACCCCTTTCCCTTTTTCTTTATCCCTAGCCTACTAAGTGGTTGTAAATGGAATAATATGAAGGGATCTAAAATCATGGGATTCCTTTGATATCAGGTACACAATCCTTATTCACATATCACTATGTGAATGGAATTGTCTTCAAATTCCCAATAATTGTCATGTTCTTTAATACAATAATGTTCCATAGAATATGTTGGGTCAACATTGATGGAATTTACCTATGGGGATCCTACAAAAAAAATATATTTCCTAAGAGAAGGTATATCCATAATTTGGGTATGTTTTCACCCAACAGATTATACTAGAGATGAATATAGGGGTAAAAATTACCCCAAACCAAAGGGTTGAGGATTCCGAAGGGATGTTGTAGCTATAGATACAGTTGTATCTTTATTTGATTCCTTGTACCATATTTCTATGAGTTCCAAATGTAGTAGGAAACCACTGTGGGGACTTAAATGTGGGTTAATGACCCCCCTCATTGGAGATGGGACTGTTGAAGTAATCCCCAAATCTATATTTTATGAAGCATGAGGATTATGACTAATGGTGATATGAAATTGTCCCCAAAACAGTATTGTGATATTCTGATAAGCCTCAATGATATTGGTTACACCATAAATGTGGACCAACCCCCAATTTGCAGTGGATTTGTTCCCTCAGCAGGATTTTCTTTAAGGTTTCATAGTTTGAATGATTATGACAGACCTAACTTACATTATATAATTTTATAGAATTAGGGTCATGTAGTAATGTAGATGACATCCCCGACTAGTTAGAGCCCTCCACAATAGATATGGGGTAAATTTATGTATATAATAGACTTATTACCCACCCTCTTCTGAGTATGGAAGGCATACATTGTCTTGATTAATAGATAGATTCCAAAAATGGTTTTATATTGTGATGGTGAATGCCTGCCCCTTACTATTTTTTCTACATGGTGTTTTCATTTATGGATTTAGTGGCTCTAAATTAGCATGACCTATTTCTAATGTTTAAATTATCTATTCATAGAGGTACTCTTTCACAACTTCATTCGTCGTCTAGTATTTTAAGAACTTGGTAGGTGATAATATTTTTCAATTGCTTGGAGATGAGGAATATGTAACAATGAAGAAAATATAGAATTGAGGTTCCATCTACTGGTGATTTCTGGAAACCCTTAATACTATGAAACTTTCCTTAATATAGTTAGAGAGATGGAATGTTAATCATAAATTTCATTTGAATTCTTCAAGAGAATAAGAAACCTATAAATGAAATATCATAGATAATAATTCATTATCAATCAAATTATTTTTGAAGCAAGGAATTCACATTGGGTTCACCATCTTGTTTCTAATGGTTTCCTTTATCTTGGCCCCCTTATAGTTATTTTGATCACACATGAATCTATTCATTTCTAATGGTGAATATACACCTAATCACTTGGTATGGTGATGATATAACCTTTTTTTAGGTGATAGGATGAGAGGTTGGTTCATCCCATAAGGGATATTTTTTACTAGTCTAACACTCTTTTATAGATTTAAGTAATTTTCATGAAATAATTCCCAATAATAATACCAGTTACCCTTTTGAATAAAATTACTGAACAAAATCATGCATCTAGTGGGTTAATACACAAAAATATTATCATATCTCTCATTTGATCTAAATTTTTGATTTTATATTACTTAATTCCATATAAAAAGTTACTGTAGTATTTATTTCCATATTGGACGACATTGGAATCCCATAAAAGGAGGCCATAAGAGTTGTAGAGTTTGGAATAGGACTATGAAAGGGGATACCTACATATTCTTATGAATGGAATTAGAACCCAGATAGTTCATTTCCATTTAACAAGTTACATCATACCGTTTAATGTCATGGAAAAGGTCCATAGTGGCACCTTTTAAGGCTATGCATACATGTAAAAAGGTGTTATTTTTAATGTCATTCATCCAAGTATTCTTCTATTTAGTTTAAAGTCTTATAGAAACTAATATTATCGGAAATTTAACTATAAAAGGTTTGGTGTGGGACTTATAATGAAGCATCCCTTTCTAGGTTATTCTAGAAGATGGGCAATGTGAAGGTATTATTGAGAAACCATGAGAAGGATCTCGATATAAGGAATTTAAGTATACTGAGACAAGGATCTCAACTCATGGAATTATAAGAAAAAAATAGGAAAATCATAACTTACATAATTTTAGGAAACTAAGTGGAGGATCGCAAATTAATGAATTTAATGAAACCAAGAGGAATATCTCGAAGGGGATATTGAGTCATGGAATTAGAGGAAACCAAGATAATAATTTTCACTCAATGAATTTAAAAATACCAAGATAAGGATCTAGACATGAGGTATTTAGTGTGTGGATTACATATGAGATGCCAATTTGGGAAATAATTTGAATAAGGTGGCTACCCTATACCCAATATTATACATTTTTGGAATTTTAAAAGGGGGGAAATATGCAACAAGATACTAGAGTCCCGTGAAATATTTGGTTCATAGTGTTGAAGGGTTTTCAATAAAATGATTCTTGAACACCAGTAAAAGGAATATTTAATGGAAGGGGTTATAATACACCCAATATTATATATTTTTAGGTTTTTTAAAGGGGGGAACATGTTCTATGAGATTCTAGAGTCTAGAGAAAGATCTGGTATATGTGAAAGGATGTTTTTTCATACGAGGATTATACACCCATAAAAGGAATATTTCATTATGTGGGTCATCTTAGATCAATTATTATAAAAATATGGATAATTTTAAATAAGGTAATATTAAATTTAAGAAGTAAAAAATTTCCTATAAGATTTAGTTTATGTAAATAAATGGGGTCTACCAAGGTGTATAGAGGTTTAAGCCTAGCCATCATGTAATTTGTACATGGTGGGAATCCATCCATGAAGTATTTTCATGGGAGAGGTAGAGACCTTCACAAATGTCTTATATGGACTATACCATGTATTTTTTACATAAAGGATACATTACAATATTGTTTTTACATAGAGGGAGTGCTCCCTCTAAAGAATTCTATTTTAAGTTTAACCAAGAGTATTCTTCTCCAAATACGTTCTTAAAAAGTATTTTAAAAAAAAATGATGCGATTTTCAATTAAAATACTCTAAAAATATCTAGGTGTTTTAAGTTAAATTAAATTCATTACAAGAGTTTTATTTATAGTAAAATTCATGTAACCACTACCCATTAAATATAAGTTTCTTTAAATCATAATGATCCTGTAACAATATCATCTCAAATTTTTAAATGATGATATGACCACATAATATTTTGGTAGTTGTATATGAATTTTACCTCCATACTACAAAAAATGAGGGATTTATATAAGATTGTAATAGTTCCAAAGCATTTCTATAATGGGACCATAAAAAATTATTGATCCTCTTAATTATTTCACATCCACAAAGGAATCCCACATTCACATTGAAAATGACTTACCAAGTGCTTAATTATTTTATTCCAACAATGAAATCCCACCTTTATATTGAAAATGATTTCTTGATCACTTAATTAATTTATAGTTTGTGTAATTTATATTCTATATACAATATTCACTTGGGATAAGAAGAATACATACATAAAAAAACCATAAATTTTGATATATATGTAAATTTTGGCACTAATAACAATAAAATTGAATCTTGAGAAATTAACTACACCACTAGCTATCATGTTTTCCCATAACAGGTGATTTAGAAGCCATATAATGTCTATAAAGAACTCAAGAAATTGGTTTTATGGTTTTCATAACCTTTTTGTAATTAGTGGTTGGAATATATGGAATACTCCTAGTGAGTGGTTCTAACCACCACATCACTGCAATAGGAAACAATTTAAGGAATCTCCATTCATCTAAGAGTGAGTAATCATGAAACAAATGGGGATCCCATTTTAATATTTTGTATGCACAAATTTAATTTTTTATTCTTCAACTCAACTCATGTCATCATATTGAGGCTTATACCCAAGTATTTTTGGAAACCTACATTCCATATTATTCATCATGAACATACATGAAATGAAAATTTAGAGACATGGAATATATCCCCTGGGTTTTTATTGGGTTGTGTAATATTGTGGAATTTTCATGTGAGGGTTAACATACATGGAATTATTGAGAGGGTACATGATGTTTGGGACACATGGGGGGGGGGGGGAATTGGTGTGTAATCCAGCATGATAAGTCATGTAAGGGTAAAATTATATGGGTTTTCTAAGGTTAGGAAGAAGATGTGTTAGGCCTAAGAATTACTACTGATTTTTAAAGTCTTGTACCCACAATAAATTATGTGTCCATTGGACCACATAGAATGTGGGGACAAATTACTAGTTGGGAATGTACTCCTGTACATGCTAAGTTAGGTCACCTATGAATACATGAAATGTGTAATTAAATTCACACCATGTGTGCCACATACAAGAGTTATTTTAAATGTTCTTTTTCATTTGATTTCCATTAATTCTTTGTTGTAGGTGTTTCCCATGATTTTTTGGAGGAAAGGGTGGGTTTTCATGATTTGGGCCAAACCGTGAGCCCATTTACAGATTTAAAAATGAATTTTGTTTCTTTTATAAATCCTCCATTTTTCAATATTTTTCACCCATTCCACTTCCAACTTGGACTTAATTGACCTATTAAAACTACAATATTCATTTTCACCACTTAAAAATCTATAATAATTGTGGATTTGGGTTATTTATTAAGTTATTGGGCTAACCCGTGAGCCCATTTCTAGTTTTAAAAAAAAATTTGTTTCTTTTACATCTAATTAATTTTTTAATATTTTTAAGTGATTATACCTATAAATCAAGACCACTAACCATAGGTTAACCCCCATGTTCTTTTATCTCTCTTTGGAGCTTATATTCATCATGAATTAAGGAAAAGTTTCGTAGGCTTTCTCAAATCTTATAGATTTGAAAAGGTAATTTGTTTCTTTCATAAATCCTTCATTCTCTCCTCTTTTCCCACATTTAAGTTTCCAATTGACCTCCTAAGACTTATCAGAACCTAAATATAAGTTTTGGATGCTTGTAGATCCCCCTATTGGTGTATTTTGGGCAATTTCTTCAATATCTCTCAAGTAAGTGGGTTTCCTTCCTTCCTTCCTGCATCTGCTTAGGGTTTCTTCCATATTTCTTAAAGTTCCTAAGGTCTAGAAAGTAGGGATTCAAACCTAGGGTTTGATCTTGGTTTTATTTCTCTAATATTATAGTTTTAGGTTAGATTCAATTCCCTTGTTGTGACACCCCAAGATTTCATAATATTTTATCTCTTCAAAGTAATTCAATAACATGCGCTACATGGAACACCGTGTTCGAGAGCACCAAGACTTACCAAACTAGCCGTTCAAAAAAAATTTATGGATAGTATTATATAAATTTTGAATTTTATATACACCATATAATTTTAACATCTATATTATGTGTTTCCTATACATAATATAAGAACAAATTCAATTTTTCAGATAAAGGAGGTATTTTTCAAAAAATGCAATTTTACCACCTTTTTATGGTGAACCCTTTTTAAATTCAATATTTGACACTTATATATTCAATTTAAAAAAAACAAACTCTTTCTTTAGAATCAGGACATAAAAATTTAGTCTTGATAAATTTTTGGTATTTTTCGAGTAGCTTTCATATTTTGGTGAATAGTGAAAAATACTAAATTTTAATTAAAACAACTTTTTAAATTGAAATAATTTATAGTGTTAAATTATGAATTTGAATGTTTTAGATGTATAATTTGATTATATTTTTATCATTTAATACAATTTATGTCCTTATAATTAATTTCACTTTGAAATTGGACATAAACAACTGTCAATCTTTTGATAGATATTTTTTTTCAAAAACACGCTATTTGTTTTGACAACGGGAATTAATTTTAAATTAATTAATTCAACTTCTATGTTTTTAATTTAGTAAAATAGACAAAATTTTTGAATTTGGAATATCAAATATATCTTAGGTTTAATTTTTGGTATTTTTATGAGATACTTCAATTATAGATAAACAGTGAAACCACTTAGTAGTAGTTAAAAAACCGAATTTTTCATTTAAATGAAATTTTACCACTTCTGTGAATTTAATTTTGAAAATATGAAATACATGGTTGTTATTAGTAAGTAAAATTTGGTTCAACAAGATAATTTTTTTTATGAATAATAACTTTTGACTTTTATTTATAGCTGTTAAAGTTAAATAGGGTAATTCAAGGTAAAAAGAATATCATAATTATAAAAAATTACCTTAACACTTGTACTAACATTATTGGATGAGTAATAGATGACCATAGGATCTTTAGGTCTATTTTAGGACCACATGAAGCTACTTAAGAGTGATAATGACACTTTATTTTAATTAACATAAAGTAAAGACAAAAATGACACAAACAAATATCTTTTTGTAAATAAATTTTTACATGGGGTTATATAAGTTATATTTTCGACTATAAATATTATTTGGAAAGCTAAAAAGTTTTCCTACATATTTTTTTTTATAATTTTTAGACATCAAATAAATTAAATTATTTATGACACAAAAATGATGCAGTATTTACCTCACTTATAAATGATTTAAATAAATAAAAATATAAATATTCAAATAACATCCAAAACCTGTCCAATTCTTATTGGATGAATTTATTTCAACCCTTAGTCATCTTATCTTCGACCTTAATGAGTTTTGGACCTTTTGAAACCAAAAATCATTATATAATAAAATAATATTTTCACACTCTCCTAAAGAACCCCTCCTCCCCCTTATAAAAATCCCTCACTTATAACCCATTCCTCACACCTCTCAATCCTCTTGGATCATCCAAAACCTGCCCAAATAATCTATCAATAAACACATATTCCTTCTAGAAGCCTTACTTTAGCCATAAGGCACTTCAAGAAGTACTTTTGGTTCAAACCAAAGGGAGTTACCCGAATTAAAGGTAATAATTTCTCTTAAATTATTTTCTTTTATTTTACTTCTCCAACCCCTAAAATATTTTCATTCTTTTATTTTATAACAACACTAGTATCCTCAACATACTAGGATGTTTTTATGAGGAGTATTCTAACTACACTTACACACATCTTTATCTAATGAGTAGAGAACATATTGTTTCTGTGGATGGCAAACTAACACCTCACGAAACGATGATAGTTCAATTATATCCTACCTCCTCTTATGGTGTCCATTATGATGAAACTGTATTTATATATGATATATATTATTTTTATGTTTTCTTTATTCTTCTATTTTTTAATTTATATCATACCTTTATGATTTCCATTATGAGTAAATGTGATAATTTCATTTGAGGAAGTACGGACTACCGCCCCCTCAAAGTGATATGACTCGTTCTTACCATACATGGGAAATATAAAGGATGGAGTCATTGAAATTATATATGATATTATACTATAATTTTAATATGACTATGTATAATTAAGTTTTCATTCAATTAAAATATGGAATAGAAATGAAAGTAGCGTTCATGCGTACGTACAACTTACCGTCTCCATGAATGGTGCATTTCATTTCTTATCCCTAAATGTTATGTACTATTATAAATACATATATATACTGGATATATATGATGTATATGATATAAAAATCTTGAATATAATTATAGAGATAATGTACTCTTGAACACTTGGACAACTTGTAATTATAAGGTGTTCATTTTTGACTCAAGTACCAAATATATACAAAACGAACATTATTAACTTAAATGATTACATATTGTTTATAACATGGTAATAATTGATATAAAATGAATAATAAACTTGATAAAGTGTTATTAATCAATTATAAATTAACTTATGTTTATTATTCAGGAAGAACAAGGAACAAACAAGTCAAGTCGTACACGAGGTAAGGGGTTTCTTATCCCACATTTAATTCCATGAGTTTTCCATTGTTCGCCACTTATTTATTGCATGTGGTGTATTGTGTACTTACATTTGATATATATTATTATGATTCTATTTATATTCATGGTATTCTATGAATTATTTTGTGGTTATTAACTTTTGGTCATATGACTCGATTGATTACAACGTGGTAAGAGGATTTCATCTCACTTCTTATTCCTGTGAGATTCACGCTATATTGCCACTATTTCCTTTTGTGTGGTGTATGTACTGGACATGATTTTATTACTTTTATAATATAATTTAATATATGGGTATTTAAAACTTCATTGAATAATCATTCTTTCATGGGCTATATGTTTCATGAGTTACCAAATCGGTAAGTGTTATTTCCTCAATCTCATTATTATCCGAGATTGTTTATGTGTAAGTATTTTTTGGGACATACTTATCATAGATACCCATATTTCATAAAAATGATTTCAAAATTAATATTTTAAGGTTTTATGAGAGGGTATATTTAACTAGATCATAATTTTAAATGTTTTAATGATTTATCTTTCTAAACCCTTTTAATTAACGTCCATGTTTTCAAAATATTTTTAAGGATTTATTTATATGGACATGAATGTTTTGAAATGATAATTATTTTAAAAAGTTTAAAATTTTAATGGGAAACTTTGATTCCAAAATATCTTTTAAATGACTTCCTTTACAATTTGTGATAATTTTAAATGATTTCATGAAAAAGGGGTATTTCTCTCAAAGCATTTTACTGATCATTTTCATCTATGTCAACATCATTTAATGGATTTTAAACTTGATTGTAGTTGATTTATTATGATACAAATATTCTATATTGTATTGAATGTTTTTTTATATGTTTGACTATGGATTTGTTATTTTTATACCACTCATGGTTTATGGATAGAGTATTGACATTTCGTATGCTAGTTTTAATACGCATGTTTATGTTATATTTCAACCTTTTCTTATGATGAATGTATTAGACTAGTATGTTCCGAGTTGGGTACCGGTAAAATTAATCCCTCTGGGTTGGGGACCGGTTATAGCAGACCCTTAGAGTTGGAGTCCAGTTACAGAGGCTCTTCGGGTTTGTGTCCTGTTACACAGGCTCTTCGGGTTGGAGTCCGGTTACAGAGGCTCTCTGGGATGGAGTCCGGTTATAGAGGCTATCCTGGTTGGGGTCCAGTTACAGTTATCCCCTAGGTCCTGGAACGAGGCCTTGACACAAAAATTAAAGTCCTACATTATGCATTACATCATTCTGAAAGTGTTTATTGATATTTCATGTGATTATTCAACTAGTAGAATATCCATGTGAACAAGTAAATGGAATTATTTGATTTTATCTTTTCCATATTATACGGAATTTAAAGTTTAAAAGGATTTTGTTTTAGTCTTATACATTTCCTTAAAGTTTTATGCTTATTTATGAAAGTTTCCACTATATTATTATCCTTAATAAGCATATGATGTCACCCTTTTCTATTTTTTATTTTTCTCAGGATTAAAGAAGTATTTTATGGTTGACCTGCAGGGATTGGATGAGGGATATGAATGTGTTCAAAAAGGGACAATGTTTTTATTGTTGTTAGTAATTTTATAATGTAATGTAACGTTCATGTATATAATCTATTTTTCAAGACTGCTAAACCGATTGGTCTTTCAGGATTTGATTCCTTGTAATCATGCCAATGTATTAAAATAATTCATCGACTCTAATAACTGGGGTTGGGGCGTTATAGTTGGTATCATAGTAATTTTAGAAATAACCTTGGAAATATATTTAGATAAACTTTGATTAGAGAAAATTACCCTAAGATAGAATTTGAGGATTAGTATAGAAGAACTTCCTAGAATTTTGGAACTGTAGAGATTTTCTGAGTTTTCCAAGCAATACATCCCTGTCTGGATACGAGCAGGTAGATGTGGCTCTAGCATAGATGTACCTAGGGGTAAAACCCGAAAACACTACTTCGAGCTAGACTCGAATGTGAACTAGTACATGATAATGAGCCTTTCTACACTCTTGGTTACAACACTCCTAAGGGATATGTTTAGGATAATTCACACTTTCATTACAAGCCATTATGAAGGATTTAGGAGTAAATACTTCCTTAAGGAAAACATTTTTATGATTATGGATTATATCTATAAACTGTTCAATTTAAATTAGGTATTTTACAAGTTTGGAATTATGAATTGTGATTCATAAACTGACCTAGTGTATTACATTTTTTAGAAATGGAGCCTAGTAGAAGGAATGAGAATTCCAGCAATACGCATGATTGAAAGATTAATAATTATCATATATTTCATGGTATTAATCCAACATTTAAAAATGAAATAGTCTCCCACATATTCTCATCATATGATTAAATAGTATCATGTGTTAATAAGATAAGTAAAGAATTATTTGAGTCCTATGGATTTAAAGGGAAGCAAGAGAATAAAAGGATAGAAGAAACAATGATGGATAAAGAAAAGAGGGGAAAGAAGAATTTTTCCATATGTCATAACTGTGGAAAGAATCACCTTGGTAAATGCATGAAGGAAATGAGAGTTTTTTATAAGTGCAGAGAAAAAGGACACCAAGTACGTGATTTCAAGGGTAAGAAAAAGGTTTCAAATGTACAATGCTTCATCTGCAAGGAGTTGGTACACTAGGAAAATAAATTTCCAAATCATCATAGTATGCCACAAATGATGTTGTTGGATAATAATCAAGTTATGATATTACCACAGATGAAGAGTAATGACTACTGTTCTTATGTTGATATTAAAGAATTATGTCATTTGAGTATTGTATCAATGATGTACTGGTTATAATAATTATGGAATATATAAGAATGGTACTGAAATATTATTTCATTAAGGACTTGAGATTGTGTGAAACCAAGAAAAGTGACTCAATATTAGGTTAATTTTTTTGGAAAAAATATGGTTGAAGGAAAGGTAAACCATAACATGGTCCTGATACTGAGGTACTGATTTTGGAATAAGATATGGTTGATTTGGATAAATTATATTGGATATTCTTGACTACCATGTAAATGATTAATGGGTTGTTTATTCCATCATTGTTGGAATATTAAAAAAAATAGATATAAAGAATATATCTAGTATTCTATAAGAAATAAGGGAGCATGAATGTAATAAATAAGGTTTTATGGTAATTCAGGGTGTTACCATGTTTTAAAAGAATACATGATGAAGGTATTCATATGTTATTACGTGGAAAAAGAGATCTTCATTTTGTTTACCTTCCTTATAAATTTGGGACTATGAGTTTGGATAGAAGTATTTTGGATAGCTCTAAAGGTTTGAATGGATTAAGTTTAACTTTGGATAGTATTTATTAATATTATTTTTGGAATATTATAATACTATATTTTTAGAAAAAGGACGGCCTGCAGGTCATGCAATAACCCGTCTTGTCGAACAAAGCTGCATGAATCGAACCCACAACCAAAGTGCAACAAGGCTTTATGACCTACCACTAGCCTACAGGAAGTCCCAAGTTATTATAAAACAGTTTTTTTCTTGGTATATGGATAAATATAATATTTTTTAGTTCTATTATCTTTTGGGGTGAAAGATGATTTTGTGGTAGAAATTATTTAAAGGATGGAACTATACTTGTCAAGTATATATATATATATAATTCTATGAAGAGATTAATTCTTAAACTTTAGGTAAGGGATATTAAAACAAAAAATGTGTTATCCTAATACCTTAGGATTTTTGAACCGATGATATTCTAAATTGTCTTAGATTGATGGCTTTGTGGCCCAAAATTTTACACATGTTTGTGATTGATGACCTCAATCACTCCCTATAAATATTTACATTTTTTCTCCAATTATGTGTCTGTAAATTCCACCAATGTTCTCCTATTCGAAACCCTATGTTGGTGATGACTTTTTCATTTCCCTTTCCCTCTTATTAAGACTAAATTTTATTAACCCTATTTTTGATGTGGGTTTTCCATAAAGGTATTTTCTTTTTTCAACCTCTTATTTTAGAAGAATAATTTTAAATTGTGAGAATGAAATTTATTTAAGGAGGGGAGAATGTAACACCCCAAGATTTCATAGTATGTTATATCTTCAAATTAATTCAATAACATGTGCTACATGCAACACTGAGTTTGAGCGCACCATGACTTACCAAACTAGCTGTTCAAAAAATGGTTATGGATAGTATTAACTTTATTTTGAATTTTATATACACCATATAATTTTAACATCCATATTATGTGTTTCTTAGACATAATATAAGAACAAATTCAATTTTTCAGATAAAGGAAGTATTTTTTAGAAAATGAAATTTTACCGCCTTTTAATGGAGAACCCTTTTTAAATCCAATATTTGAAACTTTTATATATTAAATTTGACAAAATAAACTATTTCTTTATAATCAAGACATAAATATTTAGTTTTGATAATTTTTTTTTTATTTTTCGGATATCATTCATATTTTTGTGAATAGTGAAAAATACTAAATTTTAATTAAAAACTACTTTTTTAATCAAAATAATTTATAGTGTTAAATTATGTATTTGAATGGTTTTGAAGTATAATTATATTATATTTTTATTATTTAATACAATATTGGTCATTATAATTAATTTCACTTTGAAATTGGACATAAACAAGTTTCAATCTTTTGATAGATATTGTTTCTTAAAAACACGCTATTTGTTTTGACAATGAGAATTAATTTTAAATTAATTAATGAAACTTCTATGTTTTTAATTTGGTAAAATAGAAATAATTTTTGAATTTGGAATATCAAAAATAACTTAGGCTGAATTTTTGGTATTTTTCTGAGAAACATCAATTTTTGATGAATAGTGAAACCACTTAGTAGTAGTTAAAAAACTGACTTTTTCATTTAAATGAAATTTTACCTCTTCTGTAAATTTAATTTCAAAAATATGATATATATGGTTGTTATTATTAAGTAAAATTTGGTTTAATAATATAAAAATATTTTCTGGTGAATAATAACTTTTGACTTTTAATTATCGCGGTAAAAGGTAAATATGGTAATTCAAGGTAAAAAGAATATCATAATTATAACAAATTATCTTAACACTTTTCCTAACCTTATTGGATGATTCATGGCTGATCATGGAATCTTTGGGTCGATTTTGGGACCTCATGGAGCCACTTACGTGTGATAATGACACTTTATTGTAATTAACATAAAGTAAAGACAAAAATGACATAAACAAATATCTTTTTGTAAATTAATTTTTACATGGGGTTATGTAAGTTATATTTTTAACAATAAATATTATTTGTAAATATAAAAAGTTTTTCTACATCATTTTATTTTTTTTGTAATTTTTAGACATCAAATAAATTAAATTATTTATGACACAAAAATGATGCAGTATTTACCTCATTAAGAAATGATTTAAATAAATAAAATTATAAATATTAAAATAACATCCAAAACCTGTCCAATTATTATTTTATGAATTTATTTCGACCATTAGTCATCTTATATTAGACCTTAATGAGTTTTGGACCTTTTGAAACCGAAAATCATTATATAATAAAATAATATTTTCTAAATTTCATAAAGAACCCCTCCTCCCCCTTATAAAAATCCCTCACTTATAACCCATTAATCACAACTCTAGAGCCAATTGGCTCATCCAAACCCTGCCAAAATAACCTATCAGTATCTCTCTCTTCATCCTAGAAGCCTTACCTTAGGCATAAGGCACTTCAATTATCTCCTACCCCCTATTATGAGAAGTATTCTAACTACACTTACACACACCTCCATCTAATAGGTAAAGAACATACTGTTTCTGTGGATGGAAAACTAACGCCTCAAGAAATGATGATTGTTCAATTATCTCCTACCCCCTATTATGGTGTCCATTATGATGAAAATATATTTTTTATATGATATATATTATTTTTATGTTTTCTTTATGCTTCTATTTTTTATTTTATATCATACCTTTATGATTTCCATTATGAGTAAACGTGATAATTTCATTTGAGGAAGTGCAGACTACCGACCCCTCAAAGTGATATGAATCATTATTACCATACGTAGGACATATAAAGGATGGATTTATTGAAATTATATATTATATTATACTGTAATTATAATATAACTATGTATCATTAAGTTTTCATTCAATTAAAATAATAAATAGAAATGAAAGTAGCGTTCATGCGTACGTACGACTTACCTCCATGAATAGTGCATTTCATTTCTTATCACCAAATATTATATACTGTTATAAATACATATATATACTGGATATATATTATATATATGATATATAAATCATGAATATAATTTTGGAGATAATGGACTCTTGACCACATGGGAAACATGTAATTATAAGGTGTTCATTTTTGACTCAAGTACCAAATATCGACAAAATGACCATTATTAAATTAAATGATTACATATTGTTTATAACATGGTAATAAGTTATATAAAAGTAATAATAAACTTGAAAAAGGTTTCTCAATCAAGTATAAATTAACATATATTTATAATTCAGGAAGAACAAGGAACAAATAAGTCAAATCGGACACAAGGTAAGGGGTTTCTTATCTCACATTTAATTCCATGAGATTTCCATTGTTCGCCACTTATTTATTGCATGTGGTGTATTTTGTACTGCCATTTGATATATATTATCATTATTATATTTATATTCATGTTATTCTATGAATTATTTTGTGGTTATTAACTTTTGGTCATATGACTCGATTGATTACAACGTGGTAAGGGGATTTTATCTCACTTCTTATTCCCGCGAGATTCACACTGTGTTGCCACTATTTCTTTTTATGTGGTGTATGTACTAGAAATGATTGTATTCTTTCTATAATATAATTTAATCTATGAGTATTTACAACTTCATTGAATAATCCTTCTTTCATGGGTTGTATGTTTCGTGAGTTACCAAATCGGTAAGGGTTATTTCCTCAATCTCATTATTATTCGAGATTGTTCATGTGTAAGTATTTTTTGGGACATAATTATCATAGATACCCACATTAAATAAAAATGATTTCAAAAGGTATATTTTAAGGTTTTATGGTAGGGTCCATTTAACTAGATCATCATTTTAAAAGTTTTAAAAATTTAACTTTCTAAACCCTTTTAATTAAGGACCATGTTTTCAAAAATGATTTTGAGGATTTATTTATATGCACATGAATGTTTTGAAATGATAATTATTTTAAAAAGTTTCAAAGTTGTATGGGACACTTTTATTCAAAAATCTATTTGAAATGACTTCGTTTATAAATTGTGAGAATTTAAAATGATTTCATGAAAAGGGGTATTTCTCTCAAAGCATTTTACTTAACATTTTCATCTATGTCAACATCCATTAATGGATTTTCAACTTGTTTGATGTTGATTTATTATGATACAAATATTCCATATTGTATTGAATGTTTTGTGATATGTTTGACTGTGGATGTGTTATTTTTATACCATTCATGGTTTATGGATAAAGTATTGACATTTCTTATGCTAGTTTTAATATGAATGTTTATGTTATATTTCAACCTTTTCTTATGATGGATATAATGGACTAGTATGTTCCAGGTTGGGGACTGGTAAAAATAAGACCTCCAGGTTGGGGTTTGGTTATATCAGACCCTTCGGGTTGGAGTCCGGTTACAAAGGATCTCGAGGTTGGAGTCCGGTTACAGAGGCTCTCTGGGTTGGAGTTCGGTTACAGAGGATCTCTGGGATTGAGTCCGGTTATAGAGGATCTCCAGGTTAGGGTTTGGTTATAGCTATCCCCTAGGTCCCGGCACGAGGCCTTGACACAAAAATTAAAGTCTAGCATTATGCATTCCATCATTATAAAAGTAGCTATTGATGTTGCATGTGATTATTCGACTAGTGGAATATCCATGTGAACAAGTAAATGGAATTATTTGATTTTATATTTTCCATATTATACTGAATTTCATGTTTAAAAGGATTTTGTTTTAGTCTTATACATTTCCTTAAAGGTTTATGCTTATTAATGAAAGTTTCCTCTATATTGCTATCCTTACTGAGCATCTGAGCTCACCCCTTCCTATGTTTTATTTTTCTCAGGATTGAAGAAGTATTTTATGGTTGACCTGCAGGGATAGGCCAAGGGATATGAATGTATTAAAAAAGGGACAATGTTGTTGTTATTGTTGTTAGTCATTTTATAATTTAATGTAACGTTTGTGTTTGTAATCTATTTTCCAGGACTGCTAAACTGATTGATCTTTTGGGACTTGATTCCTTGTAATCATGCCAATATATTAAAATAATGCATTGACTCCCATAATTGGGGTCGGGTCGTTACACTTGTGGTGTGGTGGTGGTACGGTTGAACATTCTCAAAAGGATTTGGTGATTTTGACACTTGTGGTTGGTGATTCCATGTGTAAGCCCTACTATATAGTTAGTTTTGCCTAATTTATATTTTTAGCTTACTTTTCTTTCATTTTGATTGGTGTAAAAAACAAATTGGTGGCATTTGTTAAATAATTGAATTTTTTAATGACACTTCTGTGTAAAAATGGGTGTTTTACATGTGTATTCCATGTTGTACCATCTGAGGATATTATATAATTCATGGAAGGGTTTTATTAAAATGTTTTGATGCTTAAAATTATGGTTTGGGGTAATATTTGTGGGCATCGAGTTATCAAAAATGGATTTTCGATGAATTTTTTGTGGAAAGTTTTGTTACATTCCTTGAAATTGTTTTATGAAAATTATAAGTGGTTTATTGAGTTATATAAGAGGATAAAAGCATGTGTAGAAACTATTTTGAATGTTTGTGACTAGAAATGATGTTTTAATTTGAAAATAGATTTTGGTAACATGTGGAAATTGTTTGAGCACAAATGGGGAAGCCCGTGTATCTAGGTGGGCAGACGTGTACTAGTACGCTAGCGACCTTGAGTGGTTTTTCCCTATTTCACTTAGAAAGTCGTACATTTAAAACACTAACAAAAATATAATTATGATGATTTTGGACCACTAGGTTATGGGTATATTTCTTACTAGTGGATCGTGCATTAGAAAAGATATGGTTATGGTTACTTTGTTGGAACTAGGGATGTTCTTTACTGGAAATAGAGTTTGGTTTGTGTTTATTGTCAATAATTACATGGATGATTAGGGAGATTTCAAGGAAAGATATCATATAGTTAAAACCAAAAATGGTATTGAAGGTGGAGTCATTTCCTAGTGTTTTCCAAATTTTTGGGGTCTAAAATTTGAAGTTAGATTTTAATGTACAATTTGGTTTTTCTTCGAGGCCTTATAAAAATATGGAAAAGTATGAGTTTTGAGAATATGAGATTTGATAGTTGCATTTCATGAAGGCATAAAGTTTTCTGACGGTGTGCTTCACGATTATGAAGGGCTTTGCAATCGGAGATGGAGTTCTCCATGATGACGAGATTTAAATATTTGTGGTCATTGACAGAATGATTTGTAAAATTGACGAGAAACACAAAGGTTTTTGATGGGAGACTCTGTGACGATGATAAGATTTGGGAATAGATAATTTCTATAGTTCTATATGCAGGGAGGTGCACTGCGAAGATGATTTTGATGATCCGAAAAATCCGAAAAGAGACAGTGGAGCTTCATGATTGGCTGAGCCTATAAATATGGGGATACATATCTTCATTTAGATAGAATTTTTGAAGTAAAATCTGAAGACACTTTGACTTCGCAAATAGATTCATGAATTTGGATTTCTATGTGAACTGGTGCATCGTGAAGAAAATTTTAGTCTTAGCTGATGCCCATGATTTTCGACTAAGATTACTTCACAATGATGAGGTATTACACATTGAACCAGTGAGTTTTGTAAATATTATTCTATAAATGCTAGGAATATTTTCGAAGACAGATAGTTCTAAGAAGGCAGGGGTGCTTCACAAAGGAGCATGTTTCACAAAGAAGCTCTATAAAGAACAGTCTTTGAAAATCAGGTTTAAGTGAAAAGGGATTTCAAAGAGTATCAACTCAGGTATAAGGTGAAAGAAGAGTCTCATGCTATGTAAGAGAGAAAAAATTTAATGCCAAATCATTGAAGTGACCTTCAAGTCAATAAACTGAGATGGACTACTCTAAGAGTAGTGAGCTAGGAGGACTCAACGGAAGTGAGCTTATGGATGTAGTGGGGGATCCTTGAATTCTTGTAAAGGCAATGAGCCTGACATAGAGTGACTATGATCAAAACTTTGTATTCTACAGCTAGTAAAATTTAGTGGATTTTGGTATTATTGACACATTGTTTCCGTATGCTTCTTGGACGTAGCCCTTAGTGGTGAACCAAGTAAAAGTGCTATGTGGTCTCTCTGCATGTGATTGTTTGTTTTCTATTCTTATCTATCATACATGTTTAAAGAGTTCTTACCAATGTGGGAACAAGATCCTTGTTTTAAAAAAGAAAATTTGACACCATGTTTCACCCCTCCCCACTTAGGGTGTCCTAGGGCCCTACAAGTGGTATCAGAGCAAGGTTACTAGTGTTAGATCTATCTGATACCATTATGAAGAATTCAGCCAATATTAGGGGAATCCCTCTCTTTTATGTAAGTGATATTAATATTTGGAAGAATTGAATGAGATCTCATCTAAGATATCTTGGAATGAAAATTAGTTTTTCTATTGTGTAAGGAATATAAGTTACTTATCCAACAGGTCTTGCAATGATTGATACAAAGATGGAGATCTTTTATGTAGATTCTGAAGAATAGAATTCTCTCACTGCAGATTTTTCTGATCAGATCTATCTAAAGGTGATGTGTTTCACGTCAGTAATGTTTATGTTGGATAAACTTAAAAATATTTATGAAGGAGATAACAAAGTGAAGGAGGAAAAACTTTAAGTCTAACATAATAGGTTTGACTATAGAAAGATGCATCTGGATGAGAATATATATTTCTTCTTCAATAAAATCACTAAATTGGTAGGAGAAATTCGAGGTCTAGGTGAATAAATCAAAGAAATTGATATTGTAAAGAAAATATTAAGAATACTTCTACCACTTTACAATGAAAAGAGGTTATACCTTGAAGAAATAGATCTTTCCAAATATTCCCTAGATGATCTACTAAGAATCTTTGTGGCATATGAAATGAGAGTCAAACCATAAGATGCTACGACTAATCTGAGCAAAGAAATGGCCTTCAAATCCATAGATAAACTAAAAATTTCAGGAGATAATAGTGTTGAAGACAATGAAGAAAAATAAATTATTTTTCTCATTTCTAAGAAGCTAAAAAGGGTAAAAGGGAAATTTTAAGGCAAGTTACCTCTAGCTTGATTTCGTTGTGGAAGAGTTGGGAACATTGCCTCCCAGTTCTCAAGAAAGCTCAATGATGAAGAGAGAGAAGCTTAAAACATTGAGAAGCCTTGGAAAAGGTTTTTCAAAAAGGGAGACTTCAAATATGGAAATAAAGTAAAGAAGAAGAGTTTTTTCTGTAAAGAGGGAGATGATGATAATGAACTATGTGAAGAAGAACCAAAATTTAAAACTAGAAACCATGATTCTATAATGGATATAATTGAAAAGTAAGAACCATTGACAAATAAATATAGAGATAACTAGTTGAAAACCAATGATGATCCCCAATTTAAACTTAAGGATTCTTTTAGTAAGCTTGAGAATAAGTGTAAGATATGCAACAAGTGGAAAGAAATGGTGGAGGAATCTTCAGAATATGTTGATCAACTTGAAGTTGAGATTAAAAGAATAGATGAAATGGTGAAATTATAGTAAAAAATTCTTGAAAGGACTAATGATGTAGTGTAACTAAATCTCATAATCGAATAATAGGCAATGGTAATCAATGACCTTACCTCCAGATTATATGATAAATCCAAGACCGTAGAGGGACTTGAAAAGAATGTTTTTATCCTTAGGATCAAACTCAAGAGTGAATAAAACATAAAATAAGGAATGAAGAAAATAAAATTTTGAAAATTCTCAGATGATGAGTTATTGGAAATAGATAAAAAATGTTTATATGGTATTGAAAATATCTTTATTGATTAAAGACTTTCTTGCATGAGAAATAGTAGAATCAGTTGTGAAGATGAGACATCAACTGCTAGAAATATAATGATCCAAAAGAAAGACAAGATTAAATTTGAACACGTTGAAAAGATGTATGAAGTTCTAAAAAATAATCCATCAATCCAAACTGAAAGATGAACTGAATTTTATACTCAAGATCCCAAAAATGATAGGCAGTCAAACTATTTTCCCAAGGAAGGATGCATGAGGAGAAATATAAGAGAAAATTCATTTTCTCTCATGAAGTGTCAGTTCTATGGCTATCTAAGCCACACAATGTCATATTGGGAAAAGGGAAGGAGTTATTTTAATGGGGAATATCTGGGAAGTCAACAAAAGAGACTGATTTCATATCCTACATCTTATAGAAGAAATTGTTTCTATGGATACTATTTTCACTATTATTACTTTGGCCATAAAGGTATGTATTGCAGGTAGAGATATGATAGGTTAAATTCATAAAACACTTAGAGACAGGTCAATACTTGCCAACTAGGTGTTGTTGTTCTCACAAATAGTTTTTATCCTCTAGAAAAAGATTATGGGTACGAATAACCTGATTACGTGGAAGAAATAATTGAAAGGCCATCAATGTCCTACACTCAATATGATATCTCATGGAAAGAAAAGAATAAAATTGAAAAATCGAACATTATAGAAGTAACTCTCAAATCTAAAAAGAGAAGAAACACCTGAATTTTTGATAGTAAATACTCATTTTATATGATAGGAAATGCTGACCTATTAAAGAACATTAAGAAAAAGGTTGATGGAACAGTAAGGTTTGGTAATGATTGTGCTTTGAAGATTAAAGGTAGTGGAAATACTGCCTAGGGGTCCAAAATTTGGAAGTTATCTTTCAATGTACAATTTGGTTTTTATTGATGGCCTTATGAAAATATGGAAAAGGTTTGAGTTTCATGAAGATGGGCTTTGAGAGTTACATTTCACAAAGAAATAAAGTTTTCTGATAGTGTGATTCACGATTACGATAGGCTTCACGATCGGATACAGAGTTATCTGTGATTATGAGGTTTAGAGATTTGCGGTCATTGATGGAATGCTTTGAAAAATTAACAGGAACCATGAAGGGTTTTGATGGGAGACTCTGTGATGATGATGAAATTTGCGAACAGATAATTTCCATGGTACTCTATGAAGGGAGGAGCACTGCGAAGATGATTTTGATGATTTAGAAAATCCGCAAAGAGATGGTGAAGCTTTACGATTGGCCAAGCCAATAAATATGAGAATACCTCTCTTCATTTAGATAGAAGTTTTGAAGTAAAATCCAGAGACACTTTGATTTCATAAAGAGCTTCGCAAATCAGGATTTCTATGCAAGCTGGTGCATCATGAAGAGACTTTTAGTCTTAGCTGATGCCCATGATTTTTGAAAAATGTTACTTTCTGATGATGAAGTATTCCATGTTGACCTTGTGTGTTTTGAAAATATTCTTCCATGAATTCTACGAAGCCTCATGAAGACAAATAGGTCTACAAAGGTAGGGGTGCTTCGTGAAGGAGTGTGTTTTTCAAAGAAGCTTCGCAAAGTATAGTTTTTGAAAATCATGTTTAAGTGATCAAAGATTTCAAAGAGAATAAAATCAGGTATAAGGTGAAAATATAGTATCATGATAATTCAGAGACAAAGAATTTAATTCCAAATAATTAAAGTGACCTTCAAGTCGGTAAACTTAATTTGACTTCTCTAAGAGCATTGAGCTAGGGGGAGTCAACAGAAGTGATCCAAGGGACGTAGTGGGTGATCCATGAATTCTTGTAAAGGGAATGAGCCTAGAATATAGTGACTATGAATTTTTTTTATTCTATAGTTAGTGAAGTTTAGTGGATTTTGGTATGACCTACACACTATCGGCGTATACTCCTTGGACGTATCCCTTAGTGGTGAACTAAGTAAAAGTGTTGTGTGGTATCTGTGCATGTGATTGTTTGATTTCTATTCTTATCCATCATATAAGTTTAACAAGTTCCTACCAATTTGATAACATGATCCTTGTTTTAAAAAAGAAAATTTGACACCCTGATTCACCCCTCCCCTTTTAGGGTGTCCCAGGGTCCTACATACTTAACACCGAGATATGAGGTACATGGGGCCCAAACCTAACTAGTGCCTAGGGGTGTTCCTAATATTAATGCTCCTTGAACATTTGTTATTTATAATTATCTTATATGTTATTATCTATAAAATTAAACTTCATACATGTTTTATTGAAAGGTTTTCAATCTTTTAAATTTCCCTTTGAAAACTGTTTACTTTTAAATGTTTCATTCTTTAGAAATTATTGCCACCAATTCTTGTTTATAAAAACTTGAATGATTTTTATCTTTTATTTCTTACTATATGGAAAGTTTTGGGTGATATCCTGTTGGTATTAGGTTCACACACTACTTACCCCCCTTGGGTGTAAGTAGAATTGATCATGTTTGACAAGGTAAGGCAAGGCCTTGGGTGGTGGCAGTTCGGGTAGTTAGTTACCTTCCATGGTGTGGTGTGGCTCGTGGGTGACAAAACCTTGTAATATGAAGTTCATTGGGCCATTTTTATAATACTTTTATTGATCTTTGGACTTCTTGTGTCATGTTTAAGAGCATTTATTCATTTCTGAATTTTATTTATGGCTTGTTTGGTTGGTAATTTTCAGATTTAGTATATTGATTGTCTTTGGTTGTTAAATGATTTTAAAATCAGGTAAATCATTTACAAACCAATATTTAAGATACTCAGGAACTTGTTATAGACCTTGGGGATATGGAATTCCCTTAAGCACTTGCCATGGGCTGGGTTTGGTGCTGTTTTTGATGGCGATCAAATTCAGTTCGTGATAAAATGGTATCAAAGCCATGTTAATGTTTTTGGGTAATATTATTATTTTGGGATGATTTGGGTTATATAAGAGATAAGAATATTGGGGATCAGAGTTTTGTGAGTGAGTAGGGTGCCTGTCCCACACCTCTTGTGATAGACCCTGAGTCACCATGGTATGTTGGAATTGTTTGTTTGACTTCACTACCAGTTGAGATGTGTGGACTGCAGACTGCACGTGGACATCAAGTGGGGGTGAAGTAGTTGTTTATTTTATTATTATAATGTGTTTGGATTATTTATATTTGATCTTATTGATTAATTTTTTTCATAACTTTTGTATTGATTATTTCTCTTGTGATTGTTGGCTTTTGTAGTAGGATGCCTCTCCGAAAAGCTCCCATGCACCCATGGGAGGAAGCCAGAGAGAGTTCTCCCTCACCGCTTGATCAAAGGCTAGTAAAGGTTGTGGTTCGGGCTGTCCAAGATCTAGGAGAAGGAATTAATCCTATTATAGCTTATGTAAGAGAATAATAGACTAGTCTTAAAATAGAAAATCCCATGAGTTTAAAAAAAACAAGCCTCCTACTTTACGAGGTAGCACAGAACCCCAGGAAGAGGAGGAGTAACTCAAAAATATTGAGTGCATGTTTGAGTTCCTAGACACGCCTAAGGAGGTTAGGGTGGAATATGACTCTTTCCTATTAGAGGGTCCCTACCGAAGGTTGTGGGAATAAGTGCTTCAGGCTTGGAAGTACGAGTAGATGAACTGGAAGGACTTCAAGGTTATCTTCAATGACTAGTACTGCCCTAAAGTTTTGGCATTTTCTCAATATTGAGAGTTTATGGAACTTGTTCAGGAGGATATTTCAGTGATGGAGTATGCCAAATATTTTTTTGAGTTGGTTTGGTATGCTTCGAAAATGGTCTCCAATGAGAAGATGAAGGTCCAGAAGTTTGAGAGGGGTTTGTGGCCAGAGATCTATTCATAGGTCTTCCTATTCAAGATAAAAACCAATGCTGAATTAGTTGATAGAGATTTTAGGGTAGAGATTTACTGAAAGGGGAGGTATGGTTTCTTTAGGATAGTATTAGGAATGGGAAGTGGCATTTCTTATAAGAAGAAAAGGAAGAAAGAGCAGTAGGGGAAGAAGGGAGGTGGCAGCTCAGGAAAACCTTCAAGTTAGTTTTCTTCGGTGGCTTCTGATGTGAGGTCTATCATGTGATACTAGTGTGGGAGGCCAGGGCACATCCGACTAGAATTCACATCTCTGTTGAATACCTATTATTAGTGGGGAGGTATATGACACTTTAAGTGCTTTTGTAGGATGGAACGTTCACTCCAGAGTGGGGTGGGATTAGTGCCTTCCAAGGGGGTGATAACTCAGTCATAGCCATCAAGGATGGGGGGATCTTGGTTTTGTGTTCATGGCGGTAGGGTGGGATCATATTTTGGGTAGATCAAATTTATGGTAGATCCATAGGCAAGGGATCATTCTTAGGTAGAGGCTATCCATCTTCATGCAGTGGATCAAGCACTAGTGGGATCAATGGAGGGACTATCGACCGTTCGAGGTACCATTTTGTTTGAATATTCTATAAATTCTTCTATATTAGATACTGGTGCCACTATATCATTCATTTCTTACCATTTTTTGTACATACAGAATCTTCCAACCATGATTTTTTCTTTTTTGATGGAGTTCATGACGCCGCTAGGAAAGGAGTAGGATATCAGGTGCCCATCGTGTGCACTTTTCGTGCTAGGGGTTGAGATGGAGTGGGACGTACTAGTCTTAGATATGGATCTATTTGATGTGACACTAGTAATGGATTGGTTGGTACCCTTTCAAGTGCTCATTGATTGCTATAGGTGATAGGTCAGTTTTATGGCACCTGATGGGAGTCATCAGGATTTCCTTGGGGATTGGGATCCTCGGTCGGGTCGTGCAGGACCTCCACTCCAAGAGTCGGGAAATGTTTTCTTCTAGTTATTTTTGCTCACACTAGAGGACTATGGTATTAGTCATGAAGGTGGACTATGTCATGTAGTGGATGGGTTTCTAGAGGTATTCCCAGATAATTTTTTAGGACTACCTCCAAAGCTGGACGTGGAGTTCTCGATCGATTTGTCACAAAAAACACAACATATATCTCTTACCTCATTTATTAGGTTTCCAAATGTGCTGATCGAATTAAAGATACATACAAATTATTTATAATCCAAAGGATTTATTCTCTTGAGAGTCTCTCCTTGGTCCTCTCTTGTTCTGTTTGCGAAGAAGACTGACAGATGCCTCTGATTATGTATTGATTATCAGAATCTGAACAAGGTAACCATCAAGAACAAATATAAATTTCCCCGAATAGATGACTTGTTTGATTAGTTGAAGGGGGAAAATTGGTTTTCTAAAATAGACTTTCATTCGGGTTACCACCAACTCAGGGTGAAAGAGGCATATATCCCGAAGACGTCCTTTCGAAGCAGGTACGACCAATTTGCGTACTTGGTCATGCCCTTCGGATTGACCAATAATCCCGCGGTCTTTATGGTACTCATGAATAGGGTGTTCCACCAGTATCTTGAATCTTTTGACATAGTATTCATGGATGAAATCATTGTTTAATTTGGATATAAGTAGGACCATGAGTATCATTTGTGGATCGTGATGGGAACCTTACAAGAGAACTTCCACTATGAAAAGTTTTCCAAGTGCACTTTCTAAATAAAGGAGGTGAAGTTTCTAGGGAATTTGATTATGAATCAGGGGGTTTCAATGGGCCCCAACACAATCAGTATGGTTATGTCATGAGAGCATCCAAATAATGTGTTCGATATCAGGAGATTCCTCGGTTTGACTGGTTACTACAAGCAATTTTTTTAGGATTTCTATCGACTTGCTTCGCCCATGATCGCACTCACTTAGAAAGGGGTAAAGTTTTTTTTGGGGAACAAAATGTCAGGAATCCTTTGAGTAGATAAAGTTCTGGTTGAATACCACCCCTATTCTGATTTTTCTAGAGGCTGGAAAGTGTTATGTGGTGTATTGCGAAGCTTTGGGTATGGGTCTCGGGTGTGTGCTTATGCAGGGTGATCACATTGTGGTGTATGGTTATCACTAACTCTAACCAAATTAAAAAAATTATACAACCCATGAATTGAAGTTAAATGTTGTGATACGTGATTTAAAGACTTGGCATCACTTCCTTTTTGGGGAGAAGTTTGTGGTCTACTCTGATCACAAAATCTTGGCCTACAGCTTCTCTCAGACAGATCTAAATCTGAGGCAGTGCCGCTGGATCGAGTACTTATTGGGGTTCAACTTTGACATTGTCTCTACCCCAGGAAAGGAAAATGTGGTGGAAGATGATTTGAGTAGAAAAGTACTAATGAAATCATTAAGGAAGTCCAGTGATGAGTATAATTTGATGGAGCTCTTTGCTGAGATGCATGTGGAGACCAAGGATCACAGTGGATGTGAATTGTTGGAAATCATTCAGTCGAATCCTTCTCTCTTAGAGTTAATTCTGAGATAATATTCTAATGATGATATTTATCAGTGGTGAAGGCAGTTTCTTCATTGTGGGGAGACATCTTTTGAATGGTCATCATATCTTAAGGGCATCTTATTCTTCAAGGGTCGATCAGTAGGTCCATCATCTTTGTGGAAGGCTGTGATGTAAGATAGCCACCAGTCTCAGTGGAATGTTCATCCTGGTGCCACAACGATGTATTATGATGTGTGTTAGAAGTTATAGTGGCCATGTATGAGATGATACATAGACAAATTCATATTGAGATGCTACATATATCAGCAGGTGAAATCAAAGCACCAAAGGCCCTTTGGTTTGCTCCACCTATTACCCATTCCAACATTTAAGTGAGAAGAGGTCGCCATGGACATAATTATTGTCTTGGCTCGTACACCTCAGGATAATAATTCCATATGGGTAGTGATTGATCATTTGATAAAATCATCCAACTTCATTCCGATCAATGATACAACTAATGTGGATGTATTGGGCAGTTTATATATTCAGAAGGTGGTAAGGATTCATGGTTTTTCATTAGCATTTGTCTTAGATAGATACCCCCATTTTAATTTCTGGTTTTGGGTAAGACATTTAAAAGGCCTTGGGGTCACAGGTGAAGATGATCACGACATACCATCCTCAAATGAATGGTTAGATAGAGAAGGAAAATCAGATACTAGAGGATATTCTTCGTGCACGTGTTTTGAAATTTCTAGGTTCTAGTGATAGAAAATTGGGATTGGTTGAATTTTTCTATAATAATAGTTTCCAATCCTCGATTATAATGGATATTTTTGAGGTGCTCTATGGGAGGCCTTGTCTGTCCCCCCTTTGTTGGACTGAGATAGGTGAGGATTCACTGTTGGTGCTGAGCCTTGTTTAAGAGACCTCTGAGAAGGTAAAGTTGATCAAGAAAATATTATTGACATCTTAGAGTCACCATAAATCTTATGAAGACCATAGGTGTTGAGACCAAGAGTTTTCTGTGGGTGACTGGGTATTCTTGAAAGTAGCCCCTTGTCTGGGTCATCGTCATTTGGGAAATAAAGGGAAGTTGACACCACAACATGTCGAACCTTTTGAAATCACAAAGTGTATTGGAAATGTGGAATACAGGTTGGATTTTCCTTCTTATTTGGCATCCATTCATGATATCTTCAACCTATCCTAGTTAAAAAATTAAAACCTAGATCTTTCCCTTATTCTGAATTGGGAGGAGTTGGACATAGAGCTAGATTTGTCTATTTTGAGTGTCCAGTGAGAATAGTTGATTACAAAGATAAGGCGCTTCATGTAAAGTCTATTACACTATTTTGGGTCCTTTGGAAGCATGAGAATTATGTCCACAAAACATGGGAGTGGAAGTTGGGGGTTTAGAAAGAGTACCCATTCTAGTTTTCCGATCAAGCTTCAAGTTGACTTTCTGGGGTGGGAAGTCTTTCATGGTGGGGAGAACTGTCAAATACATGAATTATTTTAAAGTTATTTTTTAGGTAATTTCCATTATTTCTTTGTTTTAGGGGTTTCCCATGAATTTTTGTAGGAATGGGTCTGTTTTCAAGATTTGGCCCAAACCATTTGCCCATATCCAGATTTAAAAATAAATTTTGTTTCTTTTATAACTCCTCTATTTTCAACATTTTCACCCATTCCACTTCCCACCTGGCCTACCCTGACATATTAAAACTAAAATATTCATTTGGACCCTTTAAGAATCCATAATCATGTTGGATTTGGGTTATTTACTATGGTATTGGGCCAACATGTAAGCCTATTTCCAGTTTTAAAAAAATAAAATTTTTCTTTTATATCTAATTAATTTTTTAATATTTTTTAGTGATTCTACCTCTTAGTTGAGACCACTGACCATAGTATCGCCCCTATGTTCGTTTATCGCTCTTTAGAGCTGATGTGAGATGCATGGGGTGGACCAATCTTCACGGCGTAGGGTGGCAGATGAAGGATGTGGTTCTGGGATAAGTGGCGGATGATGGGTATAGATAGTGGATTCCAGTAGTCAATCAATGCTATAAAGAGCGCAACCTACTACTTAAAAAACACACTCAAGTGAGGGATGTGATATACAATCCACACAACAATGAACTTGGGTTGAGGTATAGAATTGAATTCTTTGTGATCTTGGATCACCAATCTAACTTGTAGATTGACAAGGCAAGAATGCACAAGAGCTAGGAGAAAAACCAGGACAATCATCACACAATGGAGAGAAACAAAGCATAAGATCTCAATTAAGTCTTGAATGAAAATAAAATTCCATGGGGTGGCTATATATAGCCTAGGGGTGATACAATAGTCAAGGGTCTAATACCCTAAAGTCATAAAGGCTAAACCTACCTTGTCCCCTCAAAGGTCAAAAAGATAAAATCTAATAAATACTTTGGGAAAAGTAGCACACAACATTCCAACTATAGCCATTCATATTTGACTTTGAGTGTATAGCCCAGCATATTTGACTTTGGTGTCCAAATATTCCATTTCTTGAATCCTCCATGTGGGAAAGGCATCCAAATTCGTGAAACCATGTAGGTGAAGCTTTAAATATCAATTTTGGGCTTGAATAAGTGATATTATAGGCCCATTTCTCCATCCATGCTAGTCAAGATCCATTGGGCCTTTAGTTAAGAAAGATTCATTCCCATTGTAGCATTGAGCCTCTTTAATCCCCCTCGTGTCATTGGACCTTGCAAATCTAACTCTTCCTCCAACGAAATCGACTTGGTGCCTTTAACATGGTTCTCGTCATCCTCCGCTTCTTGAAAAGGAGTCGTCCTCGAATCTTCATCCTCTACACCCATAAAAGGAGAAATATCGGAAACATTGAAAGTGTCACTTACACTATACTCACCTAGAAAATCTATCTTGTAATAATTGTTGTTAATCTTATCGATCACTTGGAAAGGTTAGTCTCCTCGTGGCATGAGTTTTGATTTACTCTTGTCAGGAAATCTCTCTTTTTTCATATGAATCGAAACCAAATCCCCAGGCTCAAACAAAACTTGTTTTCGACCCTTTTTTGCACAATAAACATAATTTTGGGTCTTCCAGTTGATATTTTTCCTTTCCTTTTCATAGAGTTGTTTGATGAATTTTGCATTCCCTTTAGCATCCATATTATTTGATCACTACAAAGGAAAAGTAACTAGATTAATAGGGGAAAGAAGGTTAAAACCATAAAAATTTTTGAAGGGAGAATATTGAGTAGTGGAGTGCTTGGTCCTGTTATATGCAAATTCAACATGTGGTAGACACTCCTCCCAATTCTTGATATTATTCTTGACAATTTTTTACAAAGGGATGATAGTGTCTGATTCACCACCTCCATTTTCCCATCGGTTTTCATATGAAAATTAGTGGAAAATAGTAACTTTGAACCCATTTTTCTCTACATGATCTTCCAAAAGTAACTAATTTTTTTTTTGTCTCAATCCGACACAATAGTCCTTAGAATTCCATGGAATTTGACTACTTTCTGAAAGAAAAGTGTTGCAATGTTAGTGGCATCATCGATTTTGTGACAAGGAATAAAATGTTCCATTTTTGAAAACTGATCCACCACAACAAAAATGGAATCTCTCCCCCTCTGGGTCCGTGGTAACCCCACAATAAAGTCCATTGATATTTCCTCCCAAAGGGTGTTGGGGATTGGGAGAGGAAGATATAGTTCATGTGGGTTCAGTTTTGATTTGGACTTATGGCAAAAAAATGCACTTTCTCAAAAATTTCTCAACATCTCTAGATATCCTAGGCCAATAAAAATTCTCACTAAGAACACTTTGATTTTTTGTAACACCAAAATTTCCCATTAACCCACCCGAATGTGACTCCTTCAGTAAAAGTAAATGGTTAGATCAATTAGGAATGAAACGCTTATCAATTCAAGATACGAATCCATCATGTAAATATAAAATTTTCAAACTAACTCCATGTTTAAAATGTTCATAAGGTTCTCTAAAATCACTATCAGTGGCATATAAATCTTTAATTTATTCAAAACTTAGGATTTTTTAATCCAACAAGGATAAAAGAGAATATCTATGTGAAAGTGCATCGACCATAGTATTTTCTTTTCCCTTTTTATGCTTGATTACATATTTAAATAATTCAATTAATTCTAGCCATCTATCATGTCTTCTATTTAGTTTATGTTTTCTTGAATGGTATTTAAGAGCCTCGTGATCAGAATGGATCAAAAATTATTTAGGCCAAAGATAGTGTTTCCATGTATCTAGTACTCCAAACAATGTATACAACTCTTTATCATGTGTATCATAGTTTATAGTTAGGTCATTTAACATATGAATAAAATAAGGAATAGGCTTACATTCCTGCATGAGTACTCCACCATACCAATTCCACTTACATCTCATTCAATCTCAAAGGTCTTACCAATGTCTGGGAGTGAAAGTCGAGGGGAGTGGGTGAGTCGATCCTTGAGATCATTAAATTCCTTCTCTTTAGTTGTCCCCCATTTGAAAGGAACATTATTCTTTGTCAATTAATTCAATGGCACTTCTAGTGTGCTAAATTCCTTCAAAAATCTCCTATAAAAACTAGCAAGTCCATGAAAACCTTTTACCTACCCAACAAAGGTTGAAGTTGGTAATTCTTGTATTGCTTTGATCTTTATAGTGTCTACTTAAAATTAATTCCTACTCACAAAAAATCTAAAGAAAACAATCTTATCGAGGAAAAAGTAACACTTATTAATGTTTCCAAACAAGTTTTCTTTCCTTAAAACCTCTAGGACTTTTCTTAAGTGATCTACATGGTCATTCAAAGTTTTACAAATAACCAGAATATCATCAAAGTAAACTACCACAAATTTCCAATATATGAATGTAAGACATGATTCATTAACCTCATAAAAGTGCTAGGTGCATTGGTGAGACCAAAAGGCATGAATAACCATTCATAAAGTCCATGTTTTTTCTTAAATTAAATTTTACACTCATCTCCTTCTTGCATCCTAATTTGATGGTAGCCACTTCTTAAATCAATTTTTGAGAAAATAGTTTAACCTTTTAACTCTTCTAGCATATCATCTAACCTAGGGATAGGATGACGATACTTGACTGTGATGTTATTGATGGATCTACGGTCAATTAAAATTATCCTTGTTTAATACTTCATTGGTACTAGAAGCACTGGTACAACACAAGGACTAAGGCTCTCTCTGACATATCCAACATCCAACAGCTCTTGAACTTTCCTTTGAATCTATTTTATCTCTTTTGGGTTGGTGTGATATATAAGGAGGTTTGGTATTTATGCTCCATGTATGAGGTCAATTTGATGCTCAATACCTCTAATGGGTGGAAAACTAGGTGTCACCTCTTCGGGAAACACATCTTCAAATTCCTACAACAAATACTCAACAACATGTGGTAAAGAAGATGTTAAGTCGTTAGTGTTCAACATCATCTCTTTGTACATAAGTACTAAGATATTTTTTCAACAAATAAAATCTTCCTTAACCTCAAGATTTTTTCCAACATCACATTTTTCTCTCCTCTCAAATATTTTCCCCTATTGATTTTTCTTTGATCTCCATTTCTTTTCTTCTATCATTTTTAATTTTTCCCTCATTCTCTCCTTTTTAATTTTCGCTCTTTTTTCCCTCATCACTCATTTTTTTATCTTCTATCAAAATGTGATCATCCATAATTTGTTTTAGGATCATGTATTTGATTGTTGTAGGTTCCCCTCGTAGTACGAAAGAGTGATGGTTCAAGAAACCATCATGAGTAACACGCCGATCACACTACCACAGTTAACCCAACAAAAAGTGACACACCATCATAGGAATAATGTCACACAATACATCATCCTTTTATTTACCAATGGAGAAAAATACCTTCACCAGTTTGGGGACCTTCATCTCTCCACAATCATTCAACCATTGAAGCCGATATAGATGTTGATGCTTCAAAGTAGGAAGTCCCAACTTCTCTACTAACTATGTTCTTGCAAAATTAATACAGCTTCCTCAAACAATAATAATACTAAATACCTTCACTTGGACCTTTCACCATTTATGAAAAAGGTTCTCCCACTACTCTTTCTCTCCCATGGTCATTTGTGCTCTTATAAATCTCTTAGTGATAAGAATCTCACCATCTTCTGCAAATTCTCCACTATCAATTTTTGGAGATTCTTCCTCCTCTTCAGAGCTCTCTCCATCAGTCTCCCATTCTGTATAATTTTTTATGGTCATGGTGCACCAGTTTGGGAACTCAATAGAAATGTGACCCCTTACTTGAAATTTGAAACACCAAATATCCCGATTCCTGGTTTGGTTAGCCTCAAAAGTAGGTTTCTTAGGTGGAGGAATTACCTTGACACTTTCGCAATCAACCACCTCTTTTTTCCTTCTATGGTTCTCCAATATCCTTCCTTGTATTTCTCCATGGCAAGAAAGGGGTAGCGTGTTTTCTCATGTTGCTCATCCTTTTGATTTGTTTCTTGATCTTGGTGGATTGATGGATCATATCTTGTATTTCTACATGGTGGTGCATCTCCTCTTGATTGAAAATCTCTTGATTTAGCCCATGTAAACACCATGCCATGGTTGCCTCCGGATCCCCCTCAACATTTTCACTAATCATGGAAATTTTCATCTCTATGTAGTAGTATTCTACACTCTTACTCCCTTGGGTGAGGAATTTATGTTTTTTGTAGAGATATCTATGGTAATGTGTGGTAACAAACCACTTCCGCATGGAGAACTTAATCTCTTCCCAAGTGTTGATGTGACATTCAATATATCTAGCCCTATCCTTTTTAATTTTATCCTACAAAATTAAATCATAATCAAAAAATTAAAGGGAATAATGTTTGACCTTTTTCTCCTCAGAATACACATGGCATGAAAATAATTTCTCAATCCGCATCTCCCACTCCAAGTATGCTTCTAGGTTGCTTTTTCCTTGAAAAGAGGGCACCTTCACCTTGATCCCGCCAAGTAGGTCATCATCAGGATGTCTCCTTTTCCCCCCTCTAGGTAGTTGGTACAACCTCCTCTTTTGTGGTTCATCATCAAGACCATCATCAAAGTTAACCATCTTCTTCTCCATGATGTGGGGATGACGTGGTGTCGGATCACATCGCGGGTTATCATGGAACATCCTTGGGCTTGTTTTATTCTAAAATTCATCAATCCTATCATGTAGCACTTCCAAATTCCTATCAAGAAGCTTCTCCAAGTGGCTCACCAATACTTTCATTTGGAGTTCTGTAGCTTCAGGTGCGGGAGATCTACTTCAACTTCCTTCATCGCTAACATGATCAATTTTCTTCCCACGATCTTTTTCCATGATAAGTTACATAAACACAAACACACACTGGGGCGGAGGACACACACAACGATACACACTCACTCACACATGTGAGATATAAAAACACACATACACAAGATGTATGCACTCACACGCACAAGAATACACACTCATGCACAAAATATATACGCACTCACACACACAAGTTGTACACACACACACGCACAAAACAAGATTCACAAACTCACACACACATGAGATATTTTTTTGCCTATTTATCTCCACTCTCAACACTCAATTCAAATTCCAAGCTCTTATGAAATATAATACCTTGTTTAGGGTGATCACTTTCCATCAATCATTCCCCAATCAAGATTGTGTCAGGGCTGGTTTATCACAACCCGCTTGAGTTGTAAAGGGTAAAGGGAGAAAATAGGGAAGAAAAATGGTTCAAGGGTGGGTGGAAAAGGGGTTAGAAAGGTGGTATTTGGGTTTTTCCTGATTGTGAAATATAAGAAAAATTAATTACATTACGAGAAAAATATAATATGGGGATGATGCAAAATTACGTAGAAAGTGATGTATGGAAATGGAAAGTGCTAATAATGTAAATCATGATGATGAAGTAGTTTTATCCACTTTTTTTTTTAATTTTTTTCTCGTCAAATCTCCCTAAAAAGTGTTTTGCTTGGACTTTTAAAGCACAAGATGATGAAGGGAGAGTAAGAATTGTTTTTGTTGAAACCCCTCAAAGGAATGAATGTGCTTAGTTTTGAGAAGCACAAAATGATGAGTAGAGAGAATTTGATTTTTTTTCAGATTCAAATCACATATAGTGAATTAAATGCAAAAAGAAGAGAAATGAAAAATTGAATAAATGTGAAAATATTTCAATCTTGCACAAAAAGGACAATTTTGGAGGTTTTCAAAGAAAATGTTTTTTTGAATGGGTGGATAATAAGGAATGATGAGATGGGTAAAGGATAAAATAAATATAAATGAAGGGATATATGCCTACCATGTGAATTGGGGCTCTGATACCAGCTGATGTGAGATGCACGGGGTGACCCGATCTTCACAGCGTAGGGCAGCAGATGAAGGATGCAGTTCGGGGATAAGTGGTGGATGATGGGTATGGATAGTGGATACAAGTAGTCAATCACTGCTATAAGGAGAGAAACCTATTAATTAGACAACACACTCAAGGGAGGGATGTGATAGACAATCCACACAAAAACGCACTTGGGTTGAGGCACGTAATTGGGGGGTTTGTGATCTTGGATCACTAATCTAACTTATAGATTGACAAGGAAAGAATGCACAAGTGCTAGAAGAAAAACCAGGACAATCCTTACATAATGGAGAGAAATAAAGCATAAGTTCTCAATTAAGTCTTGAATGAAAATACAATTCCATGGGGTGTCTATTAATAGCCAAGGGGTTATAAAATAATCAAGGGTCTAATACCCAAAATTCCTATAGTCTAAAACTAACTTGTCACATTAAAAGTAAAAATGTTGATGTCTAACAAAGAATTAGAGAAAAGTAGCACTCAAAATTTCAACTATAGCCCATCAGATTTGACTTTGAGTTCATAGCCCACAGATTTGACTTTGGTGTCCAAAGATTCCATTTCTAGAATCCTCCATGTGGGCATGGCATCCAAATTCGTGCAACCATGTGGGTCAAGCTTTAAACATCAATTTTGGGCTTGAATAAGTGATATTATAGGATCATTTTCTCCATCCATGCTAGGAAAGATCCGTTGTGCCTTTAGTAAAGAAATATGTGCGCCCATTATAGCATTGAGCCTCTATAATCTCCCTCATGTCATTGGGCCTTGAAAATCCAACTCTTCCTCCCACACAATTGACTTGGCGTCGTTAACATGGTTCTCATCAAGAGCTTATCTTTATCATGAATTAAGGAAAAATTTCTCATTAATTCTAAAATCATCTAGATTTGAAAAGGATATTTGTTTCTTTCATAACTCCTTCATTATTTACTCTTTTCCCCAATTTAAGTTCCCAATTTACCTCCTCAGTCTTATTAGAACCTTCATATCAATTTTGGATGCATGTAGATTCACCTATTGGTGTATTTTGGGTTATTTCTTCAAGATCTCTCAAGTAATTGGGTTTCCTTCATTCCTCCTCCCATTTTCATAGGGTTTCACCTTGTTTTCTCAAAGTCCATAATGTCTAGAAATTAGGGATTTGAACCTAGGTTTTGATACTGAGTTTCGTGTTCTAATATTGTCGTTTTTGGTTTAATTTAACACCCTCGTGGTGTGTTGGTGGTGCTGTTGAACTTTCGCACAAGGATTTGGTGTTTTTGACACTTTCGGTTGGATATTACATGTGCAATCACTACTATATGAGTTAGATTTTCCTGATTTATATTTTTAACATACTCTTACTTCATTTTAATTGACGTGAAAATTATTTTTGGTGGAATTTTTTAAATAATTGATTTTTTAATGCCATTTTTGTGTGAAAATGGGTGTTTGATATGTGTATTCCATGTTGTACCATTTGGGGCTGTTTTATAATTCATGGAAGGGTTTTATTAAAATGTTTTGATGTAAAAAATTCTTCTTTGGGGTAATATTGATGGAAATTGTGTTTTTAAAAAGGGATTTTAGATGAATTTTATGTGCAAAGTTTGGTTATATTCCTTGAAATTGTTTTGTGGGAATTATAAGTGGTTTATTAAGTTATATAAAGGGTGAAAAGAATTTGTAGCTACTATTTCAAATGTGTGTGAATATAACTAATGGTTTTATATTTGAAAATGGATTTTGGTAATATGTGGAAATTTTTTTTATCACAAATGGGGAAGCCCGGGTATATAGGTGGGAAGACGTGTACTTGTATGCTAGTGATCCGGAGTGGTTTTGTCCCTATTTCACTTAGAATATTGGAAATTGAAAACACTAAAAAATTATAATGATTATTATTGGGGTACACTATGTTATGGGTATTCTCCTTACTAGTGGATCATGCATGAGATTGGATATGATTATGGTTACTTTACACTGAGATATGAGGTACATGGGGACCTAAAATTAACTAGTTCCCAAGGGTGTTCTCGAGATTAGTGATCATTGAATATTTGGTATTTATCATTTTATTATGGTGTGTTTGGATGGAAAATTCATCATCATACATGTTTTAGTGAAATTTGTTCATTCTTGTAAATTTACCTTTGAAAACTATTTACTTTTAAAAGTTTCGTTCTTTAGAAATTATTGCCACCATTTTTTATTTATTAAAAATTACATGATTTTTATCTTGTATTGATTAGAATACTATTTTGGGTGATATCATATTTTTATTAGGCTCACACCCTACTTACAACCCTTGGGTGTAAGTATAATTAATCATGTTTGACACATGTAAAGTCAAGGGCTTGGGTGGTGGCGATTCATGTTGTCAGTTTCCTTCCATGGTGCGATGTTGTGGAGATGACTCGTGGGTGATGAAACCTTATCATGTGGAGTTCATTGGGATTTTTTTGCTACTTTTATGTATATTTTCATATATTGTGTCATGTTTAAGACCATGTATTTAGTTCTGAATTTTATTTAAGGCTTGTTTGGTTGGTAATTTTTAGATTTAGTTTATTGATTGTATTTTGTTGTTGAATGATTCTAAAATTGGGTAAATCATTCCCAAAACAATATTTAAGATACCTGGGAACTTGTGATAGACCATGGAGATAGGGGAAACCCTTCGAGACTTTCCATGGGCTGAGTTTGGTGCTAGTTTTTTTGGCGACCAGATTCGGTTTGTGACAATGTGATATTTAAATTATTATGAAACCCCAGCCGTCACTGATAGTGCAACACATGACATGTGGCATGGAATCACACATCATGTGATCTTGTTTTTGATATTTTTATCTAATAATATCTAAAAAATTAACCAATTATACCATTTTTGTATTTTGATCATTTTGGAAACACCACCACGAGTTTCTTTCAATGCTATCATACCTTTAGGGGTCAACTTCATCCTTCATTGAAGTCCCATTGACCGTACTTGGTCAAAATCTACCTGAGAATGATCCCTCGATGCCAAATACCAATATTTACCATAATATCTCATATAGACTAATCTCTAATTACCCAATGTTTCCTTACACATATTCCATGATTCCTTTATTCTCCACTATCATGCCTAATTCATCTTAACAGAAGCTCATATACCACTCATTCACTGTTTTGAGTCATGTTCATATGACCTATATCCATATAAAATTTTAACGGTGAAATCATGAAGAAGAGGGAGATATAACAAGGAGGAATTCAAATTTGGTGGATAATATAATGGTATTAACACCATTCATAAAATACTGATATGCCAATGGTGAAGAACACAAGTGAAATCATGAATTTCAACTAAAGAAGGAATGAATAATAGTGTGGGGGATTTACATTACGATAGTAAACTAAAAAGATAAGATATAACATTAAATTGAAAAAATAATAAAAAATAATAGATAAAAAATCACAATAATGAACCCTACCTCAATTTAGTATTGTTTTTCAAAAAAGATCGCATCCACACCAAGATCCGTTGTTGATCTCTCCAAGAATGCATAAATAAGGATTTATGATTGTCTCCTTAGAACTTTATCAAATTTAGGGTTTAAGGAATATAAACCTAATTTTAGATTTTAAGGGGGATTAAATAAATAAATTTAGGGTTTAACATATATAAATATATATATATACTAATTAATAATTTATTAAACAATACACTTACAGTGGACTATCCAGGGGGCTCAAAATGAAAACCAAGTTTATGTCATACCTAGTGTAAACCCCCTTTCCTAGATGCAACCATGGGTTTAGCACTCAATTTGGGCTAATAGTTAGGAGGAAAATAAAATTTCTTATATATGAATATTTATCAACTAAAAATAATAGATTATGTTAATTATAACATATTCAGGAATCTGTGATGCTAATCCAACAAAAGAGGCTTAGGGGCCGACTCAAAAAATATTATTAAAAATATTATAAAGGTTCAGAAAATAAGAAATTGGGTTGTTTCAAATTAAATAAACTATTCCTAAAAATATACATTCTACACCCACCTCTATAAAAAGTTTTCTCCATATTTTAAAACGTGTCCACTAAAATTTTAGCCTATTAAGAAATCAACCTAAAATGTCAATATTGAAATCGCCTCACATGATATAAAATATCTAGTAATAATATAGTAAATGATGCATAACTATCTAAAAAATAATTAATTTTATAGACCACCAACATAGAATTAGAATCAACCATAATAAAAAACCAATCAAAATGACATGTAATAATGACACTCATAAAAACTACCCATTATTTCAATATAGGAACATCGGTTTATAAAAATATATTTGACACTTCTACCACCAATTTTATATAGATATTATAAGAAACCACTACAAACCCATTTAATAAGATACTTACCACAAAAAAAATAATCTAGATAAACCTTTAAACACCCATAATCAAGAGGTTTCCAATGATGTAACTCAAGATTGAAGTTCTTCTCCCCCATTTCCTGAAACCAATTTCCTAACTCTAGGGAAATTAAAATTTGAATAGATATAGAATGTTCTAAACCTAAGAACTTTATAAAATTATTTTCATTCCAAAGTTTTCATTAAATAATAATAAATATCACAATAAAAAAAACAACACAAAATGTTGAAAAATATATATCGAACAACCACATTATTATAAAAATGAAAAAATTGGGTTAGTATCTATAAATCAATATCCATATTCCAAGTCTTAAAAACCTGGTTAAAATCATCAAAAACACCACAAAAGAGATAATAAGAATAAATAAAAAGTCCTTATATCTCTAACATATATTTTTTAGAAATAATTGTATATATAAATCTCTATAAATAAAATAAGAACCTTATGTGGCCCAAACATGTTCCAAATATAGTGACCTAAATTTTTTCTTACCTGATCATTAAATTGTTTTAAAGATAAATAACATAATAGAAATACATTATATAATTGAAAATATTTAGTATATTAGGAAAATTAGGTTCATAAATAACTTTTTTGTAATAAAATTTAAGCATTATTTAAATAATTTTTCTTTATCCTCTTAAAATATCTCCCATTCTCCTTAGTAAATTTAATCACTTGAGAATTTACATCAAATAAAGTGGGAGCTAAAAGACTAGTAATTAGAGGAATAAAATTGGAGGAATAATAGATATGAATAAATAGTAAATGGGGTAGAATAATAATAATCATCATCATATCATAAGCATAAGACCATCATCATAATCATAGGGGAATAATTTATAAATGGAATGGAATGTGGAATATGTATAATAATGAAGCATCATAACATAGTGCTGAAATACCACACACAGTTGAGAAAAAATATTTAATTATGTTCATGAATAACATATGTTAATAAATCATAACATCATAATTGTGAAAAAATATAACATAATCAATTAATTGGAGGAAAATATTATTCCAAGCCCACCTTTCACATCATAAAATGATCATAATCATGCAAGCCTAATAGAAAGAAAAAATATAACAATAATAGTCTTGAAATAAACCCATAGAAAGGAATGAGTTTCATAAATATTTTGTAAAGAATAAATTAATGAATAACCTTTGGGGTTCCCAAATGAATAGGGGAAATCATATTTTGGCATAAAACATCATCATTATTGATTGGAGAAGAAATAACTCATGTGGAGTTGATGCGGTGTTTTTGGAAAATAAATTCATTTTGAGAAATATTTTAAATTGAGTTAGGAATCATTTAGATAGGGTTATGAACATGTATATCCCTAGAAATAAAATTTAGAGAATAATGAAAATAAATTTCAAGGAAATTAGAGGAATATTAATATTGAAAATAATTTTAAAGAGGAGATAACCCAAAAGAAAGAGTTAGGTTTGAGAATCCCCTTACCTTAGATCCATATGTATTTAATCACATATCCTAATCCTATATAATAAAATTAGGTTTATTAAAACATAGAACTATAATTAAATTATTTTAATTTTTTATCTATTTATCAATTAAAATCACTATATTTTATTACTTATTTACCTTTATTAAATGTGAAACATTTTGATGTCATATTTTCCTTAAAATATCCCATCTATATTCAATTTAATGATCTTTTTTTATTAATATTTATAAATTATTTAATATTAACTCCTTAAACTTAACAATATATATATTTATAAATTTACATATTATAAATAATTTATTATAATAATCTATAATTTTTTTGATAATTTGAGAGTCGCCAATATCCTCATGGGTTGTTTACTGACAATTGATGGGACATTGCCAAAAGAGGGGGAAAAAGAAGTAAAAAACATAAATACATCATAAATATACCAATTAAAGTTGTTTAAAATAATTATTTAATGTTAATATACTACATAATTAATCATAAAATATTTTTATTTGAAAGGAATATAGATAAAGAGGAATATTAGAGGAAAAAATAAAGAACAGTTTATGAAAATTACCCTCTTATCAATGTTACTTCTTTTCTACAACACTAAACTCCTTGGATTCTTGGAGTTAGTTTACTAAATAATTCCCCAAAGGATTATAATAGGATTAAGATATGGTTTTTGTGTATAATTTTTCTTTTTAAGTGTAATTCACGTGGTTTCTGAAGGGGAGGGAGAGGGGGTATTTATACTTGAGGTGAGGGGTGTTTTTAGGATATAATATTGAATTAAATATCATTTAAATGGTAAACCTTATAATAGTGAAATTTTTTAAATTATAAAATATATTTTAATAAAATAAAATGATTTTTGGACATTAAAATACTTTATAATTAATATTTATTTATTTAATCAAAAGGAATGAAGAAAAATAAAAACATGTTTATTTAAAGGGACGCTTTAGAATTTTGTACATTGGAAAAAACTTTTTGGGATTATAAATTTAATTTCATGGATTATTAAACTTATTAAACATGTTTTTGGTTAAGATTAAAATTATATAATTTATTATTTCATTATTACATAATGAATTATTTTATTAAAAACATATATCTTATGAAAAAAAATGTATTTTTACTGTTCACATAAAAATTGAAATATTTAAGAAAATTACCAAACAAATCACCATTGGGAGATTATGAGATGATGATTCTAAAAATGATATTCATTTTATAAAAATAATTTTCTAACATAGGTAATTTTAATTTTTAATATTAAAATTATTATTTTTATGAAATATATTAACATACAATATATTAAAATAATGCTCATAATTCCTTTAAGCTTTTAATCTGGATATTTATTTTATTAGATTAAAATATTCCTTTTCTTGAAGTTAAACATATGATTATTTATAAGATGAATTTTTCTCTAGCCATTATAGAAAAAAGTTCTATTTTACTACATTTTTATGAGATCCTTCGATATCCCCTTCATCTAGATAAACCCATTTATAGATTTGGTGATTGACACATAATCTGCTTCCATTTTAGACATTGTAACAAGTGTTTGAAGTCTTAAAATCCAACTCACAATCATTCCTTTAAAATTGAATACATTTCTGGTAGTACTTATCTATGTGTTTGTATATCCTCTAAATTTTGAATCCTCAACCCTCATAAATGAATCCTTTATTATGAAATATTGTGAAATGCCTTCAAAAACATTTTGATACTGGAGCATCCACTTCATAGCTTCCTAGTACCCCTTTCCAGAATTATCTATGAACAAACCGATGACAATAACTACAAACACAATGATCGAACTCGTAAAAATTTTAAAGTACATCGAAATTCTGACCAATGATGCATATGGAATCTCTGCCATAAACCCAAACTCATCTACCATTCCTAATTCCTTCTCCTTATATAAATTGAAATATCTATCCAAGAGAGTTACTGTAGGATTAGATTCACTTATTCAAAATATTTACACAACTTTTAATATGTAATACACTTTAATATAAACAAGGTTTTGGACTTTAAGTCCCTTAAATTTTTCATCCCCAACATCCACTTAGAGGAACCAAGATCATTTATCTTAAATATTTTATAAAATTTATCTTTTGAATAATCAATCTAACCTATCCTATAACCCATAATAAGTATATCATCCATATAGAGGAAAAATATGATGAATATCTCATCAATAAACACCTTCCAATAATTTAAACTATCTTTATTATTATTGATGATTGAATTATATTCTATAAATACATTGATATTTTGGTTCCAATTCACGGGTTCTTGTTTCCACCCATAAAACTCTACTTGATTAGGAACACTACACATTTTTTCCATTCTAAAAAACCTTTACGATTATCCATAAATATTTCTTTCTCTAATTCATTATAAAAAAATTCAGTATTAAAATCTAAATGATCAAAATAGATTCCCTCTTTTGAAACCATTCTGATCACTATATGAATTGTTTAATTCTTTAAAACTAGAGAAATGATATTTTTTTGAAAAATTCACTCATTTTTTATAAAAATATATTTAAAATAATATTTTTCTTATACCTTTTCTTACCATAATTTTCTACTTTCAACTAGTATATAAACTTTTTCTAAAGATATATTTTCCAACAAAGAAGTTACATTATGTCCCATGTTCCAAAAACATGTAAAAAATTCACTATTTATTTCATTTTTAACTCTCACTATATCAAGTCACTCAAAAGTTCCTCCTCTTTTGAACTATTGGGTTCTCCACCATCCTTAATAAGTAAGGAGTTCATTTCAGTTTTGAACATCTTCACTATGTTCCTAGCACTTTTAGATCTCCATAACTGATCATATGACTCTTATTATTTCTAAAACACTAGTTATGAAATTTAATCTTCCAAAGATCTACCCCAAGATTCTATGGTCCTCAAGAATTATAGTATAATTGTTATTGATGATAAAAATTGATTTTAATTCCATTAAAAAAATTACCTTATGGGAAGTCTTGTTTCTCTAGAACTATTACATTACCTAGACTATCAAGAAATTCTATATTTTTATATAGATTAACTTTTGTATGCATATATTCCTTGTTTTGCACAACATATTCTGATAAGTTTCAATCCTTACAATAGAGATCATCATTAAGTGAATATTCCAACTTCTAAAGACCTTTTATAATTTTTCATCACAGTTAGAAATAAAATTATTTGTCACCAAATCCAAAAAATAAGCACACCAAGGACATTGAATCTAGTTTTTCCATATCCCTAGTTTCAGAATGGATATGTATGATATATATAAAAACTTTGATATGGGATATATCCACTCTGATTTGGGAAAAAATTATTTTGAATGTTTCTATCCCAACAAAGTGGAAAGACTCAGATTCAAAAGATAATCCACACAATTTACATCCTCTATCCAAAATTCCTTAGGGAAACTAACATGAAATCTCATGATTCTAGACCTCTTATTAAATGATCAACTCATCCACTTTGAGACCCTATTTTAAACTATTGTTCCAATTACACTTCTAGAAATGTATGACTTTTTACTAATAGAACATTTAAAACTCCATACTTCTATATTCTTCCTCATAACCAGACCTCAATAATTTACTCTTAGTTCTAGTGTTCTTTTCAAACATGGATCTCTATATAAAAATGGTTATGAAACTTTGAAAGTTGTTATTGATAAATAACATCCAAACTTTTCATGTCACATTGTTGATTAAGTCACAATAGTATAGTGATCCCTAGAGAAAATAAATATGGAGAAACCCCTAAACATTCATCTAAAATATATCTTGAAACCAATTATTTAGTGCCTTTTATTTCATATTGACGTACACCTTCCATTGATTTAAATGTATTCACTCCTTAGTTTTTCCATGATCCATGCTTTAGTGTTTCTTTATTCCCTTTATATCCATGAATAGTATACACTTATCACCAATATGATCATGTTGTTAATTTTATAACCTCGCCGATACATAAGTTGATTATTTATCATGAATTTATCCTTTTAAATTCTTTCTAAGATAAAATTTCTTACACTTAACACATTTTACCACCACCATGGATCCTCGTGTGATTTTTGATATATTATTTAAAAAACTATACAAAATCCCACATCTTGTAGCTATCCTATTGAGATTAGGTTCTTCTATATTATAGTTATTTGTCACACACCTTACAAATCTAGAAATAATCAATTGGAAAATCATGTGGAAACATCACCCTTTACCATAATCTTGAGAGTTTCATCATCCATAAGACGAAAATTATTGAATCTTCTAGAAACATAGTTTCCCATGCTCCCACTCTCATACATAGTAAAAATAATACCAAGAGTCAACTATCCATGACTAAAGAGTACTAGTGACATTCAATACCAAACTTATCTTATCTTCAAAAATAGGATTTACAGATGAAATCTTGGAAGAAAACCTTCCAAACTTAACCCTTCCTTCCCTACATTAATTCTATAAATGACCCTTATCATAATTCAAACATATAGATCTAGGTTTATCCAAATTACCTTGACTACTCTCTTTACTTTCTCCTTATTATGAGTTTTTTGTTATGTATAATACCCTTTACTTTTACATTGAATTTATTTATAGTATAATCTTGGGTATCCTTCCTCTAATTTTTTTATTCATAATTAGATCTCAAATATCCTTAATCTCTAATTATTACTTACCATTATAATTAATCACTATAATTACCATCATATCCCATGATTCTAGAAGTGATGAGAGAAGGATCATTACCCACAATTCCCTAGAGAAATTTATATCCACTAATTCCAACTAAATATGATTCTCATTGAAGTCATTAAAAGAATATACCACTGAAGTTACTTACTATATATGGTTAGATAAAATTCACTATATCATAAAGACTTTTTTCATAGTAGCTGGATTCTCATAAATGTTGGTAGGTGTAGTCATTAACTCAATAGTGGTATTCACTTCCTAGATGTTAAAGGCCATTTTATGACCTAACTTCATCTAGGATACCCTTATTACTTTATGATCAATCCTTTACCATTATTACTTTAACATCAATTCCAGTTTGAATCTCTTCAATAGAACCTCTAGATATATCTGGAATAGATATTCTTCAATCTACATCCTCAAGAACTTGAAATCTAACCTTTCAAATTTATTAATCCACACCTTAACCTCTTCTAATTTCATCCTAATAGAATCAATAAACTACCAATAAATATAAATAATATAAAGGGATTAGTAACCACGGACCATAATTATACTACAAGTTCAAGAATACAATGATTATCTTCACAAATATTTTAACTCTTAACTAGAGTTTGAACACGATAAAATTTATATAAAATCTATTATACCACTTACTATTCCAAAAAAATTGATCTAAAAGTTATCCTTCAAGACCCTAAAATTCAGAATAATGGTTCAAAACCGATGAAATAGATGATATCCAATGTTAGCAACAAAACTCAGAAACTAGGATTTAGAATATATATATTGAATTTACTCATAGTCTAACAAGAACTTGAAAAAATAAAAAAATAGAAAAAATATAGAGAAGAAAAAAATGATGGAATAATGTGGTTTATACTTCTTACTACTTCATAGGAGGAACATTGGAACTTTTTTATTATGATAGAAAACCTTTAAGTTAAAAGATACCTAAATTCCATAACTATACTTGAAAATAAAAGATGGTTAGTGAAAAAATTAAGCATTATAAAATTGAACCAACCACACTTTTATAAATTATTATAGAAAATTTTACTATTTTTACAACCATATGATCTTTATAGTCAACCATCACTTGATTAATACAACTGTTAGATTGCCTCTGATTGCAAAGACTCAATTTGTAGCTTCTAATGAATAATTATTTCTTCAAAACATATCCCTCAATTTATTATGTACATTTGGAAAATCACACATAATGAATTCATTTTTAATTTCAGGTTTCACTACCTCTTATTACACCCAGTTCAAAATCATAACTTACAAAAGCAATTATTTAAGAAGCCTTCAATGCTTAGTTGAAATACAAACTCTTCATATTCAAGCCTAATAGTAATATATCTATAACATTCTATTTAATATATAAATAATACTCTCTTGAGGAATTACTAATAACTTGGGGAAGGATGAGATACCAGTCAAATTATTTAACCTCTTGAACTCCCATAAAGTTGAAATTGTGATTCATAACATCATTTTGATTATTAAGATTGAAAAAACCATATTTCCAAAAAATGTTTTTTTATGAGAACATTAAAATCTTATGATGATCTACATAATCATTCTAAAATAAAAAATAGAATCTGGAAAAAAATAATCATATTATCCAAAAAGAATAAATGAGAAATGGTTGTACCCAATCTTAAAATTTTCACCCTAAGAAAATCTTTTCTACATTAACCAATTTCAAAAAGGATTAAAAAACTCCACAAAAAAATTAAGGAATAATGAAAAAGGTGATTATATTTATAGATACCCCATGATGTTTACAAATTATTCACAAATAATAATAGAATATAAATAGATTTATGATTCACAAAACATCATGAATGATAAAAACTATTTAGAAAAATCTATCATAATTTTCACTTTAGCCAAAAAAAAACCCATCCCACTTTATCATAATCCTTAATTAAATCAATATTTTAATACATACACCCACACTATCCCCTTAAAATATTTTTAAAATAATGATATTAATCCAAATAAATAATAATATTATCAACAATATACCTTTCCCCAATAAAATCACACCACCTTTGTTAAATCACAACAAGAAATATATTCTTCAAATGATTAGAAATAATATTTGTAAAAAGTTTATAAAAAAACCACACAAACTAATCATCCTGATGTTATTGAGTAAAGATAGAAATTTTACTTTGGGAATTAATATAATTTTGGTATGATTTAAATTATCCAAATAATTTTACATGTTAATAATAATAATGAAAATAGAATAAACATTTTGAATAATAATATAATTTTTTTCAATGAAAAGAAAAAATATACCATTAGTCCGGGAGCTTTCAATTGATCCATCAAAAAAATAGAAATCAAGACATTAAGTTCAGAATAAACCTTAAAATAGATTCATTTATTTCTTTTATAACCTTTGTATACATGAATTGTAGCATATCATCAATCCCAAATGGTACTTAAAATAAAAAATATTTGTGAAATACTCTATAACCAATCTTTTCACACCCCTTCTACCTCATTCCAATCATCAAACACATCCTTTAATCCCTTAATAAGATTTACACAATGCCACTTATAGGCCTTAGAATAAATAAAAACTTATATTATCATATTACTCTTTAATAAAAATATTCTTATTATGTTGTATCCATAAAAACTCCTCAAAAGAATAAAGATAGTATAACTCAGCCACCAAATCACTCATAGAAATAAACCCCCCACTATTTGACACATACTCATAGAATGTCATAAAAAAAATCCTCCTTTTATTGAATACACTTTTGAACATTACATATTGATGATTATTTCTACTAACATAGGTGATTCTTATTTTTTCAAACCCTCCATCCTAGTAGTAGGTTAATGGGAATAATCTAATCATCAATCATTTTGAATGATCTCTTCATAATCCAGTCAATGAACCCAAAAATTTTCAAATCAAACCTCACAATATATTTAAATAGACATCACTATAGAATCCTAATCCACATAAATGAATAAAATTTAATGACCAAAAGTAAAATATGGTAAATTTTATATAATTGATCAATAAAAGGAAAGTATCCAGTTAGTATTACACACATCTAGATAGAAATTATCCATAACTATCTCTACCCTCAAGAAAATATTAAACACTGTAAAATTTGTTCCAAAAAAACCATATTGTGATGTTTTGTCATTAAATATTCTATTTAAAATATTCCATTAATTACCATTTTCCCCTTTTTCCTCCTCTCCTTTTTGAATTATAAATAACTTAATTAAAATTTCCCATATTCAATCATGACATATATGAATTATATCCCAAGATAGATAATATATTCTAAGATTGATATCTCTCTAAAATCATTAAATACACAAAAAAACCAATAATAATCCACCATTATACCTCACCCAAAATTCAGCTAACAACATGAATATGATAATTCAAAAAAGGCTTCAAATAGATATCTAACTCCATATTTGATAACAAAACCAGTCAACTTGAATGTCACTTTAAGGGAATAAAAAATATAAATGGAAAACCTGATCTAATATTAATAATCTCAAAATCATACTGCCATATTTTATATTTCATAAAAAAGAAGAAGTTGGGACCATCATGTCCACGAAAAAAAGAGTTCTTGAACTAAATAAGATCTCCCAATCCCTCTAAAATTAAAAAAAAATTAATCCATCAAAACATACCTACTCAACATCTCCTATTGAAGTAATTTAAGAAAATAAATTCAGATAATCCTCCTCTATATCTATCTTCTTTTCTATTAGAACTATACCCGAAATCCAAACCTTCAGTGTATCAAAATAGGAATCATAGAAAATAGATGTGAAAAATAAAACTTCTAAACCCCCTAGAAATATAAGAGTGGATTTTATATTCTTAATGGATATGGATGAGAAAAATGAGGAAACCTAGATTAAAGTAGATCAAGTATAATAACAAAATATTTAGAAATAATAAATCAAAAAGGAAGTATAAATAATATTGAAAAACCCATGGGAGGTGAACAAATATTATTTTGAATCCTGAAAGAAGTAAATGGATTGCATAAAATAGATTACATAAAAATAATAAATCACAAATGAATCCACACAAGTTTGAACAATACTAATTATCCTTATCACAAAATAGATCAATAGACAAGATACGTCGATTGAAAAATCTATATAAACCAAAGGTTATTCACCTATATGTTTGATATTTTTTCTATATTAATATTGTTAGTTAGTTACACAATGGTTTAAATCCACATATCTAGGTGCTCTATAATTTATCACCATATAGGGAGGTGTTAGGTGTGGTGGATTTAGGATCAATCCCATGAAATGGGTTTCCTATGTATCACTATAAGGAGTATCAAAACCCATTTAGCTAGTAACACTTAATGAGATATATAATACCTTTTATAGTCATCTAACAAGGACTAATGTCCTTTAGATTCATAAAACCATGACCAAACTAATCATCAATTAAGTTTGTGTGTTTAAGACATAAATTATGTACCATTTATGATTGTATAATAAAGACCATCAATATACTTTTTAGGGTCATAAAACATAGACCATTGATATAGATTTTAATTTAATCAATCTAGGACCAATGTATCATAAAATTTACAGAAAAATTATGAGGACCAATTACAAGAAGTTTAATGTGGCATGGAATGGACTACTAGGCCAAGGGAAACTAGAAATGGTTTTTATGTGACTTATGCATGAGTTAACCTTGTTGATTCATCATATATTTTGGAAACTAAACAAGAGAGGGTATGATTTTTGCTTATAGCTTCTGGGAGGTCCATGGTATTTATAGATCAATAATTAGGCATTGGGATGAGATTATAAATGAGGACATGACCAAAACCATAATAGGAGGACCATTTGGATTATCTCCCACCTATTTGTAATTAGACTAGAGAGGAAAACTAGAATCATGGGTAGTGTGGTTTAGTAAGGAAGGGTAGGGACTTTGAACGAATTAGAAGCCTATGCTTGTCTTTGGATCATTTATTATGCAGAAGGAGACATTCTATATTCTTGAAAGATATGAGGACTACTATAGAGTATTTAGAATGAGTGTGTGTTTTTTTGAAACTGTTGAAGGTCAAGACCCACTTTATAAAAGAGTAAAAAGGAAAAAAATATTTTGAATAATGGGAGAAGAGAGAAACCATTACCTGAAAGAGGCACATATTACATAAAAGCAGGACTCAAAATCCTATGAAATCAATGAACTAAATGTAAAAAGGTAAGAAGAAATCAATACAAGAAATAAAAAAAATCCTCATCACCCCTAATGAACCATGCAGAATGAGATCAGTCGGTGGAGATGCCTCATCCCCTACCAGTGAGCTGTGTTGTTTTGGAATAAGAAACTTGACAGAGAACTCCTCTAACCCACATTAACATGTGGGACTAGGACTAGGTGATAAGTTACAACACACCTATCTCTCTTTAAAGATTCCCACACGACAGTGCATGTGAAGACACCAACATAGTCAACACGATGTGAAATAAAACCAGGAAAAATTACAATGAAAAAGATCAGAATGGTGACCATATATCCAAATGAATAGATGTCTGATGATGGGTGTCATCACACCTATCCCTATTTTGTGGTCACCCACACAACATCAGCTGGAGGATATGGTAACTCCATTCAGATACAACAAGAGAGACTAAATGCTCGTAAATTCATCAACAACCAATAAAAAAACAAGATCCAAACACCTCCAAACAACTATTATCTAACGAAAAAAACCATCACCATCAATGAAAGATATATAAAAACCAGACAAGAGAAACGACACCATCACTACACACTAAATCCATTAGAAACAAGATCCTCACATCAGGAAGTGACCTTCGAGCATCGTCACTAGAAGAACCATAACAATACCATCCAAGAGACTACCACCGAGATAGCTGGTTGAAGATCGATCTCTGATCTGTAAACTCTAGAGCTATTGTAAGCACATCACAAGAGACTACCACCAGGATATCTGCACAACAAGGCCACTAGAAGTACTAGGGATGTAAATTCGAAGAAAAAAAAGTAGAGAGGAGGGATAAGAGACAAGAAATGGTTTCAACATGAACAAAAGAACCTGTGAAGAAAAGTTGCTCCACCACTACTACAAACCCATAAAAAACCGGTCCTATCAACTCCACCAAAAAACAGAAACAATTATCTAGCTTCAAAATAAAATAGTGACATATCCCATTCTAGAAGCAGTCGTTGATAAAATAGTCTCTCACTATCAAAAATGATACTCCAATGATACTGGAATGAAGCCAACTTGAAACCACAATACATTGTGTATAGTTTCATCTCCTCAAACTAGATGAAATTATCATGAATAGATGACTTAGACTCCCACCTTTTTTACTCCAAACAATACCAATAATGCACCACCACCACTAACAGAGGCTAAGAGAATGAGCGATCCACCCAATTCCTGACTAGAATAACCTGAAAGTGCCTCCTCATTCCTCTTAACCTAGAAAAGATGATTCTATAGTGCAACCACTACCAATACATCCACCCAAAAATGACAAAAAACATACCACCTAGTAGATCTATGCAATAAATCTCAAATCTGGCCATGAAGTCTAGGACGAGGGAGATCTATGTAAGGATAGTAGATCACAACCATCTCCATTTGGTGCTACAAACAAAACATTCAAGGAAGTAGGGAGAGAAATAAATGGGGGCCATGAAAGGAAGTACGGGGAGATTCATCGATGGAGGAAGGGAAGAGGAAGATGAGCACATAGTGAGACATGCACTCCCAGTGAGTGTGGGACCATTAATCATGCTCAGATGAGTGTGTTTGTATAGGAGAGAGACCACTAATTTTATAAGGTTGAAGGACCTCATTATTAAGGAAATGAATGAATTTTAGTACCCCAAGGATCCTACTGATTAGGGAGAACAACGCATTGAACATATTATAAAAATTCTTCAATATTTATTATAAAAAGAGTAATGATATAAGGTTGGTACATAGAAATTAATTGTAACTTGATCATGTATGTCTGATAGATTGGGGGTGGGGTTTGATGGAACATGATTTTTGGGTTTTTGAATTTTGAGAATAGAAGAGAATAATGTCATTTGGGTGGCCAAATCTACCCAGGTGGGTGACCTAGGTGAAGGAGGGATTAATAAGGAGGAGAATATGTCCATAAAAAATGACATTTCATGAAGTTTCTAACCATTGGTCAAATATTTCATGATGATAGACAATAAAAAAGAATGAAATATATAATTTATAAATCATAAATCTCATATAATATTGGGGTTATATTTGAGTGGGTGGAGTCCTCCAAAGGCATGGGTGCTTAAGGATTTCCATCACATAAGATTTATGTAGTTGGTATCCCTCAGTAAAAGAAATTCAGGTGGTTCCTCCAGAAATATTTATTTAAATATCGAGTCATTAAATTATTTAATTAGGTAACATTTGACCTTAATTAGTAATGTATTTATAAAATATGGTTGGGTTTTGTTAACTTGATTAATGTTTTTATTTAATTATAAAATAACTATGTTTTTTATAAGATATTAAATCCCAATAACACACACATACATGTATCTATATTATATACCATTGAAGATTTCAAATAACCCTACCCATTAAAGAGAAATCTATTTTAAGCGATGGTTTGGTGTTGGATTCCATGTGAATCAAACCACCTAACTAATTACATAATTTAATTATTTATTTAAGTATTCTTGAGTGGAATAAATATATAGTTCTCATTGAATTTGTACATTATAAAAATGATTTACTTTTAACAGTGATATCACACCAATTCAAAAAATTATTTGTTATATTTTTTATATCCCTAAAACGAAGAGAGAAAATTAAAATATAAGGTTCAATTGAGCTAAATAAACAATTTGAAAAGTTGGAATAATGTGAATCAAATTTTAAACATACTAGGAATATGATGTATAAAAATAATTATAATAAGGGGGGTGGTGAATATATATTATTTTTTAAAAAATATTATTTTATCATTGAAAATTTTGATCAATGTTGGTCTTTGATTTTTTAATTAATAATAATAAATAAATAATATATTTATTTTATGTTGGAATTCTTGAAAAATAACCATTCCAAAATTCCTTGATTAGTTAACCTAGTTTTTATGGTCATTTTAACTAATAGGTTTAATTGAGTTTAATTTGTTAAAATTATTATAGATTATTCAAAATGATTCGGATAATTTTTTAGCCAAAATTAAAATCATAATGGGATCTTGTATATTTTAAATGATTATATTATAATACATATATTTTTTTCCACTAATATTTAAGGTGATGTTCAGATAAGTAGAGTTTCACTCAATCTCATCAATCAAATTTAGTGTTTCTCTATCTAGACTGGTTCACTTTACCAATTCTTCCTAAAATTATTTTTTAATATGTGTTTTAAAAAAATAAAATTTAATTTTCATTATTCATAGAACTATATATGAGATGCCTATCAATGTTGATATCTATACATGCTGAACCATGATCGATGCCCATGAAAAGAAAAAGAATAAACACCATTGTCCATGTTTCTTAAGATCCATGTGTTTGGGAGATTGTTTTAAAATTCTTCATTAAATATAAATAAAGAGTTTTACTTCAACAATTAAACATGTGAAAACCACTATAGATTATTCTAAAGATATAATATACATAAATATAGGGACTATTTTTTTCTTATTTAAGATATTATGGAAAAAAGTAATTTGTTTTTTATATTTGGGATATACTCAACCAGGAAACCTAATAAGATGGATTCATAGATATATGACGCTGTTTATATTATTAAAAATAATTATAAAATAGTTTTATAATTAATTATTAATTTTTTTTATAGAGATATAATTGATAAAAATTTTCAATATAAATAGATTTTTTTAAAGGAAAAAGTTGAATTAACGTATATTAAGATATGAATTTTGGATTACTAATAATAACGAGTTTTATTTTAATGAGATAATATTCAATAAAATACCTTATTGAATATATATTAATATATAATACTATTATTTCATATATTTGGTTATAAAATTACATGAAATTTAACACATCCTACAGATTGTTCCTAGGATCTATATTTGATAAGAACAATCTAAAAGAAAACAACATCAAGGATTAATAACATTATTTAATAATATTTCTCAAAGATGATAAGAAATTTTTCTATATGAAGAAATCCATTATTGTAATGATCATTTTTAAGGATGGATATATTCCATAATAATATAATTACTTAAGAATCATTTTGGCTATATCATATTTTATGATATATATATGTCATAGTGTATGACACAAGTGAAACCAAGTCATATGGTATTCCTTGGTTAGGGATATCATATGGTGTGATATTGTGATATCTCACAACTTCCTTAAACTATATCAAAGTGTAAAATATATAAATATTTTAAAAGTTAATATATTAGCTAATTGTATGATACAATTAACATAGGAATTGGAACATTAAATATTAATTTTATATTATCAACCATATAAATATTTTGTTGATTGTGAATATTTCATACGATAACATGTATTGAAAATAAAATGAATTTATATGGTAAAAACATAGTTGGAAGAAGGATAAAAATGTTGTAACCGACATTACATTTACTCATATGTTATTTAACAAATGAAAAAATGTATAAAAGGCTCGAGGATCATTCATGAGGATTATATAAAGAAGTTATAAGGCTCTGAATATGGTGTTGATGGTTCCTGTTGATTCTTATTTCTCTATATACACTTCATCCTTATTCCTTTTCCACTCAATATGCTAGTATATCATGGAATAAAATATAATCCCACAAAAACATTGGGTTATTCATCTCAAATCATGGATACATAATAAAAGAAGGATCTCATTGGTTAATTCTTAGTGAACTTCATAAAAATTGTTATTAGAGACATTAGTTAGGGGAAATATATGTGTAAGGTACACTAATTATATTCTTTATGTGGTTTTGTTTCATAGAATAGAGATCTTATTTTAGGGTATATTATTGCCTTCCACTATTTTAATAAGTGTCATATGGTCCCTATTAACCTATCAGTGGAATCAGAGTAATGTGATGTGTTTTGTTTCTCTAAATCATATTGAAAATGAAGAAGAAATTTAAATCACATTTATTATAATAATAATTGATATAAATTTTAAACTATACCTCATTTTTTGATATGGGATTCCATAAGAAAATATGTGAATTTTCTTCTATGGAATGATTTATGATATTGGACATCATAAGTAGTGATATGTTCACATCATATTAGAAACATAAATCATCATTGTTACTTTTATATTTACTTTACTTCTCTTCTATGTTTGTTTCAATGATATGTGCCTGTTTCAGTGCATGAGGGGAATTACTTGGTGTGGTGTATTAGGTGCATCTTAACATAAAATTTCAGGTACATCAGTGTCATGTGGTTATTTTGGTCTGGGTTTTTCTAGATATTTATGATATTTTTTAATCTTCTAGATGGTTTTATACTAGTGATTGATGGTTTTAAATCCTAAGATGTAGTACCAGAGCTTATGGTTTTTAAAGCCTTGAAAACACACTTATTATAATTTTTATTAAGGTAACATTCCTTTATTGAAGTCTTTTGACTCATTAGGAGTAAAGTATTTAAGAAGGTAAGGTATTGGAAGATGGTAAATCCTGGATAGAAAAATTTCATGGGATGGAATTTTATTCTAGAGGAAACAAATAGAGGACAATATGATTTATATGGAACTTGAGGTTTTGTTAAAGGGATTCAATCAATAAAAAATGTAAACAAAGGAATGAGAAAGGTTGGATAGAAAGTCACTTTGGTCGGTATGGATGTTACTAGCATGGAATTATTCCTATAATATCATAGAAATTAATACCATAGTGAAGTTGATGAATTATATGATACACATTTATGAGGATCCATCTTCTATTAATAAGGTTTTCAAAATACAAATGTTATTTGGAATTATTTTCATGAAAGGAATGCCAGTGGATGATCATGTGAATAAATTTAACATGGTTTAGTCAGCTCAAATCCCTTAAAGTTCAATGAATATTTGTGGGATCTATTTCTTATATCATCACTACCAGAATCATGGGATGTGATGGTGACTATCATAATAAATACATACAGGAAATATAACCTTGTTTTTTAGGATTGTATGAGTAATTTTTTTAATAAAGATCTTATATTTAAGGAAGTCCTTGCACCAACCAAAACCACACTTAATGAAAAAGGCATGGAATGAACAATTCAAATGAAAGGCTGGAAGAAATATGAAGATAGATCAATATATAGAAGTCATGATAGATTGAATAGATCTAGACTCGTATATAGGAACCGTGGGAACAGAAGAAACTTGAATAAAATTTCCAAGGATCATAGTGTGAATTTTGATAGTTTTAGTTCCATAAATTATATAGTTGGTGGTGAGATAATTTTACCTCTGAGTGTGAATATTCCATTAGAATCATGTATTATTGATTTTGGGGTTTTATTCCATTCTCAAACTAAGAGAGGATTAATGTAAAATTATGTATCCATAGGATTCAAAAAAGTACATCTTGTTGACAATCAATCTCTTGATATCATGGGGGAAGGGAGATATTAAAGGTTAAATGTATAACAATATATTCTTGAAGTTATATGGATTTTGAAACATACATGGTTTATAAAAGAACATATTTTCTGTTGGTCAGATAGATGAAGACGAATTTATAAATAGTATCACAAATGAATTATGAAATATTAATTATAGTTCAATGGTTATGTATATAGGTGTAAAATTTGGAAACTGAATATGAATGGAAGTTTATATAAAGAAAAAATTTCTTGTAAGAAATTATCTGAAAGTTTAATGTTTTGGAACTGTCATCTTGGTAAACTATAACTAACCAACCTAGGGAGTCATCTAACCTAGAACCTATCCTGGTCCATAATAGGACATGAAGGGAAATCCCAATCCCCCTGAGCTAGAAACTAGAACCCTCCCATAGCATAACATACAATGGGAATGATTTATCCCTCATACAAAAATATAAGTAGTGAAAAGAAAACTATAAACCATGTATTGAGAGACAAGAATAATTGAAAATATAATACAATGAATACAACTAATACATAAATGATGGAATAATAGAATTATAAAATATAAATTGTCAAAGACCAAATCAAAACCCAAAGATATAAAGAAATCCCGAAACTAGCTCCAGTGGGCCTACAAGTCACCCACAGTCACCATCCAACCACACATCTCCCCCAAAGATCAAAGAGTAAACAAATTGAATGGACCTGAACATATATAATATAGCAATGAACTAATATACTAGGAGGTATCTACCCACTGAATCTAATCAGTTACTTTCTTATTACATCCCAACTATTAAATTTTCAAATATAGTATAAAATAAAAAAAAATCATAAGGATTTAAAAAAAGAAACAAAAAAACATTAAAAGTTTATTAAATATCTTTTTTAAATATTTTCATTAAATGAAATAAGTCACTTAGAAATAATTTCTCCCTTTTATGAAGTCCCTAAAAACCACCATTTTAAAGTCCCACATCAAAACTATCTCATAAAACACATCCTTTCTAAATATTAATTTATGAAATAAAAAGTGGTTTCTAATTTTCAAATGGTTTTAAAAAACATAATTAAAACATAAATTCCACTTAAAACTAGGCATGATGTCCTTAAAACATGTTCTTGAACCCCATACACATTCAAAGTTTAGAAAACTAACCATTTAAAAATTTCCACTAAAACACTCCAAAACTCTTTTGAAAATAATATACATTTAAATATCACCCTTATCAATATTATTTAAATTTTTTTTTGAAAGAACTTTAAAAGATTCACTTTAACTTACCTTCCTTAAAAGCCTTTCAAATCCACATTTTTAAAACATTTTAAAAGTATACAATTATGTTAAGGAGAAGTAAGTCACAAAAGTTAACACTACTATATCAAATCACAAAATAAGGAAAAATAAACAATAATAACATAATTGGAAAGTTATAATCCAATAATCAAGGGATATAATTGAAGAATAAGGATAAGTCCTCTAAATGATCCTAAATAGGATCCTAGTTGAATTTTCTCTAAAAATGGAATATAACAAATATGAACTATAATAACTTAAAATAATCATAGTTTCTTTATGAACTAAGAATGTATATAAATTTGGAAACTCTCTCAGTCCTCACCAACCTTGAAATCTCTTTGCCTTATGGGAAACATTCTATTTGTGATCTCTCTTAGTATCATAGAAACATACATTAACATAAAACATTTTAGTTCAAGAAATCAACCACCTAAGACACCCAAAACATTTACAAGTTCTACCATGACAAGTCAATAGAGGTGATTACAAACTAATCATCACATAGACCAAATGTAAAGAATTAAATAACTCATTACTAGCTTCCTACAACCTCACAAATATTCATACCCAATAACATGAATGCATAAAAGGCTTTTAAGGATGCCTTAATAAAATACATCCCCTCTTGGTATTAGAATACACCATAATATAAAAAAAAAAATAGGGATCAATGAGGTTTCACACCATTTATTAAAAATAACTTTTCATTAAATTTTACACAATCCATTTTAAAAAATGCTTGGAATGCCAATCCAACTCAAAAATTTTAAAATCCATCTCAATCCACTCTTAAAAAAATTAATAAACAATTTATTGAAACCCATTTTGATATCCAATGATATCCTTAAAATATGTAAAGATATTTCCAAAACATTACTCACATGGGTAAACAAACCCCTCTATAACCAAAAATCCCACTTTGATTATCTCAAAGGATTAAAAACCTCAAACATTTGATTTAAAAATAAAAAAAGTTTAAAAAAGGTTTCAAATATCAAAAAAAATGGTTACTATGTCACATTTTATCCAAATTACCATGTAAAACATTTTAAAAATCTTAAAACACTGAAAGAATTGGTTAAAAACAATTAATGAAAGGAATAATTAAAAAAACTAAATTGGTGATATCCACCACTTTTAAAACCAAATTAACCATTTAAAAATTATTTAAGAATTTTAAAAAATACTTAACATGGAATAATATTATATTCCAAAGGATAAAATAATTTAAAACCATTATTTTTATCTCAAGGAACACACCCAAATAAAATCTTTTAATAAAGAATCACTTGAAAACTAGAAGCATTCAAAGGAAATGTAATATAAATAAATAAATAGAATCACTATAAAGACCCGGATTTTCCATGTATTTTTTTAATTATAAGGAAATATTATGAGTCTGTGAAAACTGATAGTGCATTATTCTGAGGCTCGGTGTGCCCAGAATGAATTTTTAAACTTTTTTAAGGTACGTTAAAAAATGAACAAGCAGCGTTTTCTATCTTTTGAACTCGTGCTCAGATTAAAAATATGAGGGCACCATTGAATCTGTAGCATTGAGATTCTCTTATGGGAGACTTCACTTCAACTGCAATAGGTTGGGAGAAAAATATAGATTTTGGGACTTTTAAAAGAATAATAAAATTATTTAGTTATTTTATTTCTCTCATTTTTATTCCTCCAACAGACAAGAGGCAGTGGCGAGACCAACGAAGTGTGAATCCATTAAATGGATTGAATCCTCAAATTCTATGTAATAGTACTATTGAAATTAGGAAGGTTCCCAATAAATAAACCCCCATTAATTCCACAAGCATTACTCACCCTTCCCCTCACCTTTTTATATGGATCTTGGGGAGGGGTATTTTCATGACTTCAATAAGTGAAGAAGTTCTGATAAAGTGGCACGATGCCAATCACATGGAGGATGGGACTGGTTCTAATGAGCGGTGACGTGCACCAATGAATCACAAACAGAAGGATGACGATTGAGTGGAAAAGTTGTGGCATGTTGCGGGGACGATGAACAAAAAATCTTCCTCAATCATAAGCTCTCCAATGAACTTGAGGTAGGGATTTAGCTTGTTTTAATTTTATAAATTTGTTTAATCCTATTCTACCCTCTTTCTATCAAGCTAACGCGGAGTGCATGGGCCAAACAAACAAGGCTCGAACCCTCTGCTACTTGTTTAAACAATGTGTTCTTCATGAGATTTTGTTCAGATTAGATAGATTTTAGAACGGAGAGATAGGCGACGAAGAGGGTGTCCTGAGAGGTCCGTTGGAACCTTCCGATGGAAAGAAGGGCCACTAGATCTCACCTAGTGACCCATGGATGACTGCAGGCGCGACCCTGGTATGGAATCACCGGCGACCAGGGCCGGTGGGTGAGGGTGGTGGCCGGCACTGGCTAGCAGTGGAGGAGGCGGCGTGCCATCACATGCCATAAGAGGAGGTGGTCGTGGCTTTACAACCGTAGCGGTCGACCAGGGAAACGAGCACCGGCCAGGCATAGAGGCGGAGTGGTGCACCGTTACATGCCGCTGGAGGTGTTCATGCCTCAAAGCCACGACAGTGGAAGGACCCACCCTCCTGTGGGTCCCACAGTGACTGGACAATGCCCACGTGGTGCCGCTGCGTCACAAACCGAATGACTATAGTTGTTCAGGAAAACCGGGGAGCCGCTCCCCCCCCCGCGCCAGCTAGGGCGGACCCCAGCCAATGAAATGCACCCTCCACAGGCTGTGACGTGTGATCCTAGCAGACCATACGCCACTGTGGGTTGGGCCGCGTGAGCTAGTGGGCCTCGCCCTTCACAAGTCTGGTCGTGCCAGCCCAATAGGCCATGCCCCTTCGGGGGTCAGGCCACACCAGTCCAGTGGGTCGCGCCCTCCACGGGCTGGACTGCGGCCCCCCTACTGGTTGGGCTGGACTGCAGCCCAGTGGGCCGAGCCCACCGCCGCTCAGCCCAGCCGGTCCAGACCTAGACCAGGTCGGGCTTGGTCGGTCCAACCAGGTTAGACTGAATCTGGACCCAACCGGGCCCAATTTTTCTTAAAAGATCCATAACAATAAATATTATCATCTGTTTGAAAAACTATCTATGATGTTGGGATCCTTGGAGCAAGAATGTATTTTTGGTATACTCCACTTGAGTTTTGGAGAAAGTTGGAGAATGGACGGTTTGGATTGAACCCAAATCCAACTAGTCCCCCAGAACTAAAACATTTATAAATCACAGACCGGGCGTCTGATCGACGCGTCACCTATTGCATTGGAACCCTTAAGACATGCTAGTCCTTTGGGATACTTATTATTGAAAATTAGTAGAGTTTGAGGTATGAACTATGTCTTGAGGAGTGGTTCACCCAAAATAAAGTGTGCAATGAGTGGGAATCCAGTGGCTGATAGTGAGGTGGAGGATGGAGATTGATCATATGGAGGTTAGTACCTAGCGATCCTGTGTGGGTTAGCACTTACCGATGTTGTGTAGGTCAGAAGCTATGTTGGTCAGTGCATAGTGATCCTCTATGGGTTATCACATAATGATCCTGTGTGGGTCATATCCTATTTGGGTCATATCCCGTGTGGGTCATTTCAGGGGTTAGTACCTATCGATCCTCTATGGGTCAGACTCCGTATGGTTAGCAGCAGTGCCTCTTGACAGAACATGATGATCTAGCTTCACGACTAATCATATGTACTTCTATACTTCACTAATACCTGGTGTGATCTGAGTCTTTTACCTTCATGGTGTTACCTTTGTGGTACCTTCACCTTCATGGTGTTATCTTCTTGGTGTTACCTTTGGGGTACCTTCACCTTTGTGGTGTAATCTTCATGGTGTTACCTTTGTGGTACTTTGACCTTCGTGGTGTTACCTTTGTGGTACCTTCACCTTCATGGTGCTATCTTCAGAGTGTTACCTTTGTGGTATTATTACCTCACGTATGAGATGAGTATATCTTGATAACTTAGGTATATTTATGGGCGTATACCTAAGTAGAGTTGTTGACTGGTTCGTGCTTTGTGGTTGAGGTCTTTCTTTATGGGTTTCCTTTGTGGAACTCTGGGAGACCATCAGGGGCCTCGAGGTCCCTATTGAGTATTGTTTTACTCACCCCTGCATAGGCTTCACTCACACCTTGTTGTGTCTTGTGCAGATGACAGACAACGTTGATTGGGGATAAGGGAGCCGGGACTGGACAATGTTCAGAGGTGGACTATTTGACGTGACGTGATGTACTGAATATTGACCGTGAGGTGTACCTACCCTTTAGGTAGGATCCTCAGTAGATGTTCCAAGAGTTGTTTTCTCTTTCATTTATACTTGTACTTTCCAGTTGGGCTTGTATTCCAGACCCTTTAAATTCAGTACACTTTTTACTACAACAATTTACTTTGTTGTTTCTTATTGTTGTGTTCTTCGATTGTGTTTTTGTATAGGTTTAAAGGCAATGCATTTCTGTTTTAGGGATGTGACTTTCCGATGCTAGTTTCCAACACCTAGCCAATGGAAGGAGGGATTGGGGTATTCACGACATGGGCCCCAGGGGACGGGTCATGAAAAAATGGTATCAGAGGAGTCAGTTCTAGAAAAGAACTAGGACTCTAAATTTTTCATTGTGGAAATAGTGTTAAGTGTTATGAGTGTGGTTTTCAGTTTGGGGAATCCAGTGTTGGTACGACAACCTACATATCCATATACCAGGACCCTGAACTCTAATTTCCAACTTAGTTCATGGAAACATTGATTGTGTGTGTTTTGTAAGTGTTTTACTTTTGATATCTTGAGTTAGATCACCAGGTATAACATATTGACCATGGTTCACCTATTTCCTTTCAAGATGCTGACACATAGACAGCTGGATAGGATTCTTGAGAGAGTACATGATGAAGGCCCACCGAATGATGAGGCTTCAGTGTAGGTCCCTCTTACGACAATAGTACCATCAGGTGGTGCACCAGTAGCACCACCACCCATTAGGCATCAAATGTCACCATCCCCACCTGAAGAGGTCACACGCCAACTGAGCATGTTGCATGAGTTTAAGAAGAAGATGCCTTTGATGTTCTGAGGCGAGATAGATCTGCAGGCGGTTGAGGACTGGCTGGAGGCTATGGCCAGAGTTTTATGCTTAGTTGGGACACCAGCTGATCTGATGGTGACCCTAGATGCTAGTCTCTTCTATAGAGCAGTTGGGAGATGGTGGAGTCTGACACTCCAGATACATGATGAGGAGACCCTCACCTGGGCAGACTTCGAGGTCCTTCTCATGGAGTATTTTGTCCTAGTGACTCTATGCTCAGTGCGTATACAGGAGCTGCTGCACTTACAGTAGGTCATCATGACTGTGGCCTAGTACTCATCAAGGTTCAATGACCTCTCTTGCTACTCCACTGACATGGAATGATACCATTTCTTCAGGGCTCGAACCTTTTACCAGGGTCTCTAAAAAAAGATTATGGAATAAATGATATCACTCAGCATTCTGAAGCAGGCTGGGGTGCTAGAGAGAGCACTTTTGTTAGAGAGCTTCCTAGATGAGCAGACACCCATATCGAGAGCCACCATCAGACTCTAGGTAGAAGATTCATCTATAGTAAGTAGTAGACGGATGACACAGGGGCTCAAGTAGGCCAGAACTTCTGGTGGAAGAGCACATGATACAGGGTCGGTGGTTAGGGACTCACGGGACAGTGGAGGATAGTTGAGGAGCAGGTAGTGCTACTCGTGTTGCGGGCAGGGTCACATGGCCCATGACTAATCGACCCGACATATGAACAACCAACAGACAGTCTAGGGACCTCTGAGACAGAGGCACAGATTCAATAAAGGAGTTCTGTAGGCATTAGGATGATGTGGCAGAGGAGCTATCCATGTAGCGGGTGGTGGGTGGCGATTTGAGGTTCTACCACCACCACCTCTAGGTGGTCCACCCTGAATATAGGGAGCAGGTGGACAGGGAAGAGCTCAGCTCCAGGAAGCTGATGCCTACAACCACGACACTCTAGAGCTGATTAGAGGTATGGTATGTGTCTACTCCACCTTAGTCATAGTACTTATAGACATCGGTTCTAGTCACTCTTTTATTTCCACAACCATCGTTCGGATCTAAGGGATTTCGGTGGAGCCATTGGATCGATCCTTATGTCTAGAGAATTATATGGGAGAGGATTCAACAATTACACAATGGTGCCAACAGTGTGAGCTTACAATAGGAGGTGAGAGATTTGGCTGTGATCTTTTATTAGTGGAATTGGGGCCTTACGATGTCATCTTGGGTATGGATTGGTTATCCACAATTCATGATCAAATTGACTATATTAGGTGAAAAGTGTGGTGTGTTCATGAGGATGGGACCAGGTTTTCCTTCACTGGTAAGAAGGGAACCTTTGCAGCATAGGATGGACTTTCTTGGATGAGGGTGCCATTGATCACACATCAGTTGGCTAGCCTTACCCTCAAAACTATTTATGTTGAGAGTCCGAGATATGCTATAGTGGTGGACCAATATGCTGATGTCTTCCCTGATAATGTTTCTGGACTACCTCCTCATAGAGAGGTGGAATTTTACATTGAACTATACCCCAGGATGACACCGATATCTATACCAACATATTAGATGGCTCCTACGAAGCTTTTTGAGTTACAGGTACAGTTGGAGGAATTGTAGAGGAAGGGGTTCATAAGGCCTAGTGTGTCTCCATGGGCAGCCCCAATTTTTTTTTCCAAGAAGGAAGACGGGATTTTGAGGCTCTGTGTTGATTATCAGAGCCTAAAACAGGTGACCATGATGAATAAGTATCCACTTACAAGGATTTATGATCTTTTAGATCAACTGAAGGGAGCTCGTTAGTTTTCAAAAATAGACCACAGATTAGGATATCATCAGCTCAGGGTATGAGATGAGGCTATGTAGAAGACGAACTTCAGAATTCGGTATGGCCACTATGAGTTATTGGTTATGCCATTCAGTGCGATCAATGCCCCAATAGTGTTCATGGGACTAATGAATAGGATCTTCCATCCATACCTTTACTGCTTCATTGTGGTCTTTATTGATGACATCTTGGCTTACTCAGTGTCAGAGGAGGAGCATTCATATCATCTGTAGAGAGTTCTAGATACACTCTGAGAGCACTAGATTTATGGTAAGCTCTCAAAGTTCTAGTTCTGGATATGGGAGGTCCACTTTCTGGGATATTTTATCTCAGAGGCTAGAGTTGAAGTGGATCCGGTGAAGGTAGAGGTTGTGCTGGATTGAGAGCCACCCCGGAGTGTGACCGAGATGTGAAGTTTCCCGGGGTTGGTTGGGTACTACCGGATATTCATACCAGAATTTTCTAGAGTTGTGACACCCTTATTAGCTTTGACAAAGAAAGGAAAACCCTTCGTATGGACAAAGAGATTCCAGTAGAGTTTTTAAGAGCTGAGGTAGAGACTGACGAGTGCCCCCATCTTGAGGATACCAGAAGAGGTCATTTGGTATGTAGTCTACTGCAACACATCAGAGACCGGACTTGGATGTGTCCGGATGCAGGAGCTAGTAGTGATCATGTATGGTTCTCAACAGCTAATACATCATGAATAGAACTAAGCTACCCATGAAATGGAGTTAGTTGTAGTGGTATTCTCCTTGAAAATGTGGCGACACTATTGAATGGGTGAACGGTTTACTGTATACTCTGATCACAAGAGTCTCAGGTATATCTTCTCATAGAAGGAACTGAACCTGAGGCAACGATGATGGCTAGAGTTCCTATAGGACTATTAATTTACGATATTCTGTACTCCTGGGAAGGGTAATTTAGTGGAAGGCACACTCAACAGGAGGTTTGGTCTATAACTACTGAGTGAGGCGATAGAGAAACTAAACACGTTACATATATCCTTTGTGGACAGAGATGGAGCAGCATACCTCCAGTCTAGGACTATCACTCCCCCACTTCATCAACATGTTCAGGAGGCACAACTTGGGGACACTGACTGAAAGGCTAGACGTGCTCAACTATCCTCAGGATAAGAATCTGATAGATTTTCTGAAGGTTGGGTGAACGTCATTATATTTAGAGGATGCACTATGGTACCAGTGGTGCTACGAGAGGAGGTGTTGAAGGAGTTCCATATATCCCCTCTGGAAGTACATCCTGGTGTGGATAAGATGTACCAGGACCTCCAGTGTCATCACTGGTGGCTAGGGATGAAGAAGGCAGTGGCATAGTATGTTTCATGATGGATGACTTGTCAACAAGTGAAGGTCGAGCATCAGGTTCTAGTAGGCTTTGTACAACCACTAGAGGTGTCAGAGTGGAAGTCGATTGGTATCTCTATGGAATTTGTGATAATGATTACATGTATATCTAGGGGACATGATTCCATCCGGGTGAGCATTGAACAACTCCCCAAGTCGGCCCACATCCTACCCATTTGAGAGAAAGGACTAGTAGAGAGCTTGGGACGCCTCTACCTGTAGGAGGTTGTATGACATAATGGGGTGCCATCGATGATAGTATCTGATCATGACACACATTTTAAATCCTGGTTGTGGAAGGGATTATAGGAGGAGTTTAGGACTTAGCTACATTTGAGCACTGCCTTTCATCCTCAGATGGATGGTCAGATGGAGCAGACCATTCAGACACTGGAGGATATGCTCCATGCTTGCATCCTAGATTTTTTCTGTAGTTGGGAGGATCACTTGTCCTTGGAAGAGTTTGCGTATAACAACAACTATCACTCCATCATCAGTATTTCACCATTTGAGGCCTTGTACAGTCAATCTTACAGATCACCTCTATGCTATACAGACCCAGGGGAGTCAACACTAATGGGTCGAGAGTTGGTACAAGCTATCACTAAGAATGTGTAGGTCATCCAAGAGGAGTTGAAGACTGTATAAAGTAGAGAAAAGTCTTATGATGACAGAAGAAGGAGGCCTTTGGATTCCTAGGATGGAGACCATGTTTTCGTATGGGTCTTACCTCGATGAGGTTTGTGAAGATTTTTCCGAGGTGAAAAACACTCACCAAGGGTTTTCAGACCATTCCTAATACTTCATAGGATTGGTGAGGTGGCATACTACTTGGCACTACCAGCACATTTAGAGAGGGTGCATGATGTCTTCCACATATCCCAGCTGAGGAGATACATGCATGACCCATCTCACGTCATCGACCATGGTATGCTGGACTTTGATGATGATGTGACATTTATGGAGGTTCCAGGGGAGATTGAGGATTGATAGGAGTGAGTCTTTCTTGGGCAATCAATACCACTAGTGTGCATTATCTGGAAGTATTGGAATCTTTAGGAGAGAACATGGGAGTATGAGGCTCAAATTTGTGCTCAGTACCCCCATTTGTTTTCTTAGTCTATGTTTTGGATTTCGAGGACAAAATTACCTAAGGTGGGGATAATGTAAAGACCTGGATTTCCCTTGTATATATTTTTTAATTATATTGAATTATTATGAGTATGTGAAAATTGACGGCACATGATTTCGATGCCTGGTGTGGCAGGAATTAATTTATGAACATTTTTTAAGGTACGTTCAGTAAGCACGTGAGCAGATTTTTCTATATTTTGAACCGGTGCTCGGAATAAAATATGAGGGCACCATTGAATCTGCTGTGTCGGGATTCACTTAAGGGAGACTTCACTTCAACCATAGTAGGTTGGGAGAAAAAGATATATTTTGGGATGTTTTAAATAATAATAAAATAACTTATTTATTTTATTTCTCTCATTTTTATTCCTCCAATGGACAAGTGGTAGTGGAAGGACCAATGATGTGTCAAACCATTAAATAACTTGACTCCTCAAATTCTGTGTAATAGAACCATTGGAATTAGGAAGGTTCCTATTAAAATTAACCCCCATTAATTCCACAGGCATTACTCACCATCCCCTCACCTATTTATATAGAGTTTGGGAAGGGGTATTGGAATGACTTCCCCAAGTGATGAAGTTCTGATAAAGTGCCACAATGCCAATAAATTGCTGGACGGGACAAGTTTTGGTGAGTGGTGACATGAGCCACCGAATCAAAAACTAAAGGATAAAGATTGAGTGGCAACATTGGCATCTTATTGTGGGGATGATGAACACCAACTCTTCCTTAATTACGGGCTCTCCAATGAAATTGAGGTAGGGATTTAACTTGTTTAAATTTCAAGATTTTGTTGAAACCTATTCTACCCTCTTGCTGTCAAGATAATGTAGAGGACGCAGTCCAAACAAACAAGGCTTGAACCCTATACTACTTGTTTCACCAATGTGTTCTTTGTGGGATTTCATTCGGATTGGATGGATTTCAGAATGGAGATAAAATCAGCAAAGAGGGTGTCCTGAGAGGTCCGTTGGCACCTTTAGATGGAAATAAGGACCACCAGATCTCACCTAGTGACCTGCGGAAGACCACTGGTGCGACACCAGCATGGAAGAACCAACAACTAGCATAAGTGGGTGATGGCAGCGGTTGACATCGACCGGTCATGGAGGAGATGGCACACCATCACGCACTGCAAGAGGAGGAGACCACAACTTTACAATCACGATGGTCAATCAGGGAGGATGACACTGACCTGTTACGGAGGCAGTGCGGAATTCTATCGCACACTACTGGAGGAGGTCGCAGCTCAAAGTTGCGATAGTGGAGGGACCCGCCCTCCTGTGGATCCCGCGATGGCCAGATGACACCCATGTGGTGCTTCTGCTTCACAGACTGAATGTCTATGGCCATTTGGGAACACCAAGGGGAGCCGCTCCCCCCCCCCCGCGACAGCTAGGGATGACCCCAACCATTGGGTTGCGCCCTCCACGAGTTGGGCCGTATGAGCCCAACAGACCATGCGAGCCCAGTGGGCCGTGCCCTCACGGGCTGGGTCGTGCCCCCTTTTGGTTGGGCTGGATTGCAGCCCAATGGGATGAGACCAGCATAGCCTAGCCCAGCCAGGCCAGACCCATACCGAGTCAGGCTGGGTCAGTCCGACCGGGTGGGACCAGACCCAGACCCAACTAGGCCCAGTTTCACTTAAAAAAGCCATAACGTGAAATCTAAGCGTCCATTTGATGAATTGTTTATGGCACTAGGAACCATAGAGCGAGGTGGACCTTTTGGTATACTCCACTTTAGTTTTGGTGAAAGTTGGAGTATGGCCGGGTTGGATCGAACCTGAATCCAACCGATCCCTCAGAACTAAAACACTTATAAATAAAAAACTGGGCGTCTGATCGACGTGCTGTCTGTTGCATTGGAACCCTTACGTCATGACAGTCCTTTGGGATACTTCTTCATTGAACTTCATGGTATTTTAGGTATGTCTGATGACTTGAGGATCATTTCACCCAGAATCAATCATGCTATGAGCTGGAATCCAGTGGCTTGCAGTGAGGCGGAGGTTGGAGATAGATCATACAGAGGTTAGTACCAAGATATCCTATGTGGGTTAGCAGTTACCGATCCTGTGTGAGTTAGATCCTGTGTGGGTCAGTGCTCAATGGTCCTATGTGGGTTAGTGAATATCGATCCTATGTGGGTCAGATCCTATGTGGGTAATTGTGGGGGTTAGTACCTATCGATCCTGTGTGGGTAAGACTTCATATGGTTAGCCGTAGTGCCTCTTCACATAACAATATGATCTAGCTTTGAAATTTATCATCATTAATTATATACATCACTAATACCTATTGTGAGTGGAGTCTTTTACCTTTGTGGTGTTACTTTTTGGTACTTTCACCTTCGCGGTGTTATCTTCGTGGTATAACATGTGTGGTACTTTTACCTTTGTGGTGTTTACTTTGTGGTACCTTTACCTTCGTGGTATTATCTTCATGCTGTTACCTTTTTGGTATTCTAAACTCATGTATGAGATGAGTATATCTTGATAACTTATGTATATGTATGGGTATATACCTAAGTAGAGTTTTTGACTGCTTTGTGCTTTGTGGTTGAGGTCTTGCTTTGTAGTTTTCCTTTGAGGAACTTTGGGAGACCTTTGGGGGTCTTGAGGTCCCTACAGAGTATTGTTTTAATCACCCCTACAAGAACTCCACCTACACATTGTTGTGACTTATGAAAACAACAGACAACATTGATCGAGGGTGAGTGAGCCAAGACTAGATGGTGTTTAGAGGTGGGCCATTCAACATGACATGACGCAGTGACTACTGATCATGAGCTATACCTACCCTTCAGGTAGGATCCTTGATATATGTTCTAGGAGATTTTTTCTCTTTCAGTTATACTTTTACTTTCTAGTTGGGCTTTTATTCTGTCCCCTTTACTTTCAGTACACTTTTTACTATAGTAGTTTACTTCATGGTTGCTTCTTATTGTGTTCTTGGATTGTGTGTTTGTACAGGTTTAAAGGCAATGCCTTCCCATTTTAGGGATGTGCCTTTCTGTTGCTAGTCACCAACCCCTGGAATATGGAAGGCAGGCTTGGGGTAGTCATGGCATTGGCCCTAGGGAACGGGTCCTGAAAATCACCTATATTGATTCGATGACAATAAAATGGAAGTTCATGTCTATGATGGAAAACATCCCCTCCAAGATAAGTTGTTCCCTTTATATCCCCTACATGAGAAAATCCTTATAATTCATACCAATACAAACCCTAAAATTGACCCACATGATTATCAGGGTTCATGGAAGGAGATAACTCAAAAGAAAAATAATAAATCTATGAGAGTAAGGGGTTCAATGAGAATTAACATGGAGAAATCCAATTGAAATTAAATAGGAGACCCACAAAAATGGAAGAGAATGAAGGGGAGATGCTCCCTTAGTGTAATGACCCAAACATTTATTAGTGAAATTACCTTTTGAATGAATATATATGTTATTAAGCAATGTAGTTATAGAAAACCCATACACTACATTGGTTATTTTAGACCACTAGAAAATATAGTATGTAAAGATTAAAAACATTATTAAGAATAATAAATTTTAATAATATAGACTTTCTATAGTGACCACTATGATTAGTATATATTAAGGGCTACAATAATATCAAATTCACACATAAAAAAGAATCATTGGTCTTGACCAGCATGATCACACCCTATGAATCCCATTTATTGGAGCTTCTAAGGGAGATAACATCACTTGGATTTTATCTTGACTATGGACAAGATGATACTTAACAACTAAAATTCTAATGCTACCATTTATAGGAGAAGTTCAAGATTATTGAGATCATCTCCTAAACCATTTTCACTAAACCACCCCAAGAAATCACCACCATCAAACACCTTACCATAAAGGAACACAGTGGTTTGATAAGGGGTTATGTATCTAGACTATAGTGATATGAATTTATATATTTTCATTATTAATAAAATAATTTTTATTTTTATCCTTTTTCATTATTAATTTATACACACGATTATATAATGATTATAAAAAAATATATTTTGATATGAAGAAATAATTTTTTAGGAAATATATAGTTTCAATTAAAATAATATTTTGGATAAATTCAATATTTTTTAAATAAATTTTATTTTCATAAAATATTGTTTTTATGTAATATTTATTTAAATATAAATGATAATATAAATTAGTGAAGTCCAATGTAGTTTTTATAAGGTTCATAAAGTTATCAATTTTATAAAATAAGTATTCTATAGTAAATAAGGATTTTTATTTAAAATTTTAAATTATCAAGTTCAGAAAAATATTTTGGTAAAATATTTTTTTTTTGAAATTATCTTCTCAAATTTATCTAATGGTTAATCTTTCCAAATTTTCCAAAACCCTTAAATTTTTGGGTAAAAATTAAAATACGATATAAATATATAGTATGTATTATGTCATCATAACAGCCCAAAAGTGATGTGATAAATAATATAAAGGGATTCGACAATAGAAACTAAATTTCCCATTTAAAATAATTTTTTGTAGTTATTTGATTGATTTTACCAACCTAAAATGAATCATTTAAAACTTATATTTTATTTTTAGGTTTTAAAAATATTTATTTATGAACATGACTCACTTCCACATCATGAATGACACAATTTTAAGGATTTAGGTAATTATATTAATAAAATATTGAAACACACCTATCTTTTTCAGAAAAAATGGGAAAATACCATTATATGGTTTGTATTTTTGATTATTTTATTAATTGAAGTACAAAACCTAACTTTATAAATTGACAAATAATTCATCTCTCTATTGATATAATACCCACCCAACCTCCCATTCCACTTCATAAAAAAGAAAATTTTCACAAAATTGTTTCATTATCCCTCTCTAAGTCCCTTCCAAGATGTTCCCAAGCCCTTAAGAATCTCCTCCCAATCATTTAGAATCACCCTCTCAAGTACGATATTATCTCCTCTTCCTTTTTATTCATGTAATTTCTTTGTACTAAGACTTTCTATTTCAAAGTATTCATGTTGTAATGAGTTTTTACATATCCTTTTAATATCTTTATAATTCCCAAATAATTATTCCTCACCTTTTACTCTTATTAAATACTTACATTAACTTTTATACACTCCCATTATGCTAATGGAAATTATTCCAAGATTTTCTATGCCTAATTTTTATGTTGTGAATACTTATACCCATTTCCACTCAAGGGCATTAACCAAGATGTACCTATAATTAATTGATTGTGGAATTACTTGAATATAACCAACAATACTTAACCATGTGATTAAAATTGATGAAATATATTGTTATATTATATGATCTATATGGAAAAAAAATATATGTGCATAATATGAATGTGATGAGAGAGCCTAAAAATATACAGTCATCCAATGCATTGGGTAATTTTTTCATCTCATGAGAGTATGGTGCATGAGTGGTTAGCCTAATAACACTATTTTATTATGCCTCAATGATTATCCTTGAGTTATGCTTATGATGTCACGTTTTATGTTTTAGCCACATTCTAGTGATGTATTGAATTTATCATAATATACCATGCTTTGATGTTCATGATTATGATTCTAACCTCTCTATTATGCATCTTGAATCACATGTACTACTTTACTTTATGATATTTGTTGATAATTCCCTTATCGGGATGGATATATCACCCCTTTCTTATGTACAACCACATGTTATCCCATACAGTATTATAAGATCAATGGAATTTAAGGGAATACTTTGGTGTTTTAAATAATTCCATTGTATCCCTATTTCATGTTATTATGATATGTATCTAATTACCCAAAGACACAAGGTCTCTCGATCTTTTGGGATTATGTTACATGTATCTTAACGTAAAAAATCATGAAATAATGTTTATAAAAGATATGTGTTGTCATAGTTGGTATCATAGAAAGGTCAGGTTATTTTTGTGATTAATATTATAAAAAATTAGTGAAAACCATATAGATAAGACTAAACATTGGAAATCTTCTCTAAATTTTGATAAAGTATAGATCAAGTGGTTTCTATGAAAAAAAATTCATATCTGGATAGTACAAGTGGAAGTGACATTGACACAATTGTACCTAGGGGTAATAAACCCAAAGGGCATATTGGGTATTGGTCAATCATTTCCTGGTGACAACATAGAGGCATTACAAAATACCTGGTTTGACACACCTGGGGGATATTCTTTGGTTTGTTCACAAGCTATTTATGAACCATTATGAAGGAAAAAAAGTGACTATGAAATTTAATGTTTTGAAATAGACTATGGATTCTTTAGATTCAAACCCAAAAATTTATAGGTTAGGAATACATGTCATTTATGTGTCATCCCTTTCATGTTCATAAGTTTCCTATTTACATGCTTAACAGTTTGAAAAATACCATCCCTAAGTCTATTTTGGATGAAGTAAACCATTAAAACCAGAATCAAATAATGAGGGAAGGATAATAGTACATAAATGATCTTCAAATTTCACATGTGACTATGGTTCTATTAATTTTTTTGAATCACACAATTTAAGTATAATTATTCAAACATTGAATAAAAAACATGGAAGTTGAGTTATCGGTGAAAATAGAAAATGGGTCAATTATTGCAAACTAAGATTATAAATCACCCCTATCAAAATTCACTTGTTTAATTTCCTAGAAAACCATGTGATACACAATTTAAAAGAATTAGAAGTTATTCTTGGAATAGATTTACTTTTCTTATATAGATCTGACATTAATTTATGGGAGAAGGAAATCACCCTCTCTGTAATTAATCACCCTATAATTCTTTACAAGTGTAACGAGGAGGATGGTTGAACTTTGGAATAATCATCTCAATCATGGATATTATTTCCATATAATAAATAATTTCTATCAAAAATGACTAATACTAATGAAAAGATCATCCTTTATGACATTCACATTGTAAGAGAATATGTTATTGTGTTCCCCAATGAATTTTCTAGTCTTCTACCTAGTTGAAAGATTGATTTCTTGATCAATATTACACCTGGTTCTATAAAAATATCCAAGAATCCATATATAATAGCCTTTTTTGAACTTGAATTACTGAAGAAGAAACTACTTAAAAATAATGATAAAGGGATTATATGCCAAAGGACTTCATCCTGGGGTGTTCTGGTCATTATATTCAAGAATGATGGTTCAATGCACCTATGAATTAATTATCATGAGATCAACATGATCAGAATGAATAAAAAGTATCATCTACCACAGATTGATGAATTTTTTCAATATCTATATGGAGCCCAGTATTTCACTAAGGTGGATATTCTGTCAATATATTATTATGTAATAGTGAAGAAAGAAGATATACCCAAGATTACTTTTCATATAATTTATAAGATCTATGATTTCATAGTGATTAAATTTAGACTCACTAATACTCCCACTATATTTATAGACTTAAATAATAAATTATTTGGGGAGTAACTTGATAAATTTTTTGTATTCATTACAAAATATATTATTATATACTGAAAAATAAGGGAGGAACATGTGGAGTATTTAAATATTATATTGACGACCTTGAAAAAGAAAAAGTTGTTGGAATGGAGTAGCCTAATACATTTGGATGAAGTTGGGATAATTGCTAGTGGCCAAGACTAAACACCATACTAGAACTCTCATGATTTCGATAGAAAACTATGGCAGTGTGGATTTTGGCATCAGTCACTAAACAATCTTATAATTTTTCTGTAACTATATTTTCCTTCTCATTTTGTTACATTACCAATTTTAGTGGTTTGAGGTGTTTGGGGGGAGGTTTTGAGAGTTTCCCATGGAACATAGAGTTACAAAACAGCTTCTGTAAGAAATATATGTTCTATAAGGGTATTACACAATGTGTAACAGTGGTTTACAACCTATGTGAGTCTATTTCATGAAGTGTAAAAAGTTATTCTTTTAATACTTTGTGGAAACATGATTTTTAGTGAAAGGTGTGATTTTTAAGAACCTGTGAATTACACATCATGTAAATGAATTACACGATGTCTAAACATCGAGATCCATGTTTTATTTACCTTTTTCTATTAAATTATCATTAATTTCGCCACTTATCTTCCTCTCCCATATTTTGAGAACCCTAAGAGTCCTAACAAGTCCTCCAAGCCTTCCTTCCCCATATTTGATCCATTAGTTCCAATGATTATTTGTTTGAAATATATGGTTATAAAATCCTTCTGGTTGGTTATTTTCTTTTGTTTCTTCTTCTAAGATTCACTGTGGTGGTGTAGTTTGGTATGGGTTGTGTATTTGGTATGTGTTTTGATGGTATTGTAGTGCAGTGAAGTTTGATCCATAGTTTATCATGGTGAGGTTATGGTTTTAAAGTGTTATTATTTTCCCTATGACACCCAGTGATTCATAAAATATTATTTGATGTAGGAAATCCCTCATTTATATTTACTAAGTATCATGTGGGATGAGTTCACTCTTGTTTATCTAGGTATTATGATTGTTATAGATTAATAAAAGATAAATAATTGGTTAATTTAAATTTAAATATTAATGGGGTTTTATTCACATGACTTTTATAGATTTGAGATGTTTGTAATATTATTTATTGTACAGGCTTGATTCCCCAATGAATATTATAGCAACTAAAGAATTTAGTTATGTTGGATGATATGTGCTGTGACTATTACTTTTTTTGTGATTGTTCTGATATCACTCTAAAATGGATATTTTCTAACCACTTATATTTTGTTAATCAAATGATTGTCCTAGGATTATAGATTGTGTGATAACACCCCTAAAATAAAGTGTAATGGGACTAAATAACCTTTTTAAATCTATAATATGATCTTGATATGTTGTGATGTGTGTCCATGCTTGTGGAATGATGATTTGTGGTTGGGTCATGTGGGGATGATGGTTTGATGGCCATGATTTTGGGGGTAATGAGGTGGTTTTTTTCATGCTTTTTGGGGTGTAAAGGAGGTGTATTGTTGTCCATTCTTTTTGGGTGGTGAGGTGGTTTGTTTGGCCATTATTTTGGGGTAGAGAGGAGGTGATTTTTTTGCCATGATTTTGGGTTAGTGAGGTAATTTTTTCCATGGTTTTAGGAATGTGAGGTGGTGGTATGTTGGCTGTGCTTTTGGGGTGGGGTGGGTATAGTACGATGGGAATGATGGGTTTCTTTAAATGTGTGCCTCTATTTTGAAAAATGCTTGTGTAGTGATGGAATACAAAATTATTTAATAATAATTGAAATGACATGGGATGGCTGGGTTAATGTAATGAGAATGATTAATGAAAAATTAAATGATGGTTTGTTTTGTTAAATGTAGTTGAAACTAAATAATTAAATGAAATGAATGAATAATCAGAATTTTTTAGAAATGTGAAATGTGGATTGTGTCTTATTGTGTGGTGTTTTGCATTTAGAGGTGAAATCGAAAGTGGTGATGTTGTGACTAGATTAGTGTTTGGTTTAGAACCCATAGGTTGGGATTGTGTGTGTATATATATATAATCACATAATCATATATTCCTTGTTATTTCTATATGAACCCTATCCATGATTATCACTATGTGATAAAACCTGTATAGTCATGAATGTGGTGTTTTTCCTAACATTTGGTGAGGAGGATGAATGGATGGGTACCTTCTCTTTCTCACCCTCTCTTCTAGGTTAGGTAAGTATTTTATAGATTATGATGGCTGGAGGACTGTTAGTGTATTAGATAGTGGTTGAGATAGCCCATGTGTTTTTAGGAAAGATGTGACCATGCTTGTGGGGCAATAGCCTAGGCGTTTTTTGGAGAGATGTGATATGACCATGATTATGGTGAGGCTTTTGGTGGGGGTCATTCATGGTAGGAGTAGGGAATGAGATTGATGTCCTGCATGTTCATGATACCCAACTACTAGGTTATGGAAGTGGTTGTATGCGATAAACCAGGTATTAGCTGGCGATATGTGATGTGGCTGTGATTGGGGTGCCACAAGCCCATGTGTCTATTAGAATGATGTGTTGTGACCATGCTTGTGTAACTATGTGGTATATGTAAGATATGGGAGCCCCATGATGTACAATGTTGGTGTATGAGAGTGGCATACCAGTAGGAAAGTGGTGTGGGGTTCCCTTATTGATATTATTCTTATTATATTATATTACTTTACTTAAATTATTTTTTGATCATGCCTTAGTGATGTTGGGATAGATAATTGACCTATTTAGGTGATTTTGGTTCTTTTGTTTTCTGACAGGTTTATTAGTATTCTTCTTTCACATGTCCATGAGAGATTTTTTTCCTACTGAGTATACTTGGGTGATCACCCTACATATATAAAACTATTTTCCATTTTCCAGGAGGATTACATGGACCATTATTGACATTACTATCTTGGATATTTGAATAGATGCTATGTCACTAATTTAGCTTTGTATTTGGGTATTTAATTTGGAAAATTATATCTGTATTAGTTTTATTTATACATGTAGTATGGGATGGTTTAGATTTATTTTTATATTATTTCATGGAGTTTATTGTGGATTATTCATCTTATCTCCCTATCCTATTTATATTATATAGGGTAATGCCTCCCATACATAACATTTTTATACCCTCAGTTCTAGTTTTTAAATTGGGGCCCACTGGAGGTAAGACTCGAGGGTCATTATCTATTTCCCATCATTGTTGTATATTTGGAGGGAGGGGGTCTTGATAGAGTTGTATCAAAGGATACGTTTGAGATATAAGATGAAGTTTGGAGTTATCCATAGTGAATATTTCATGGGTTTGTATGGAAGTAACTCCAGTTGACCTTGGTTCTGGACATAGACTACAAAGACTGGCTAGGACATGTGATTTTAGCCCCCCCACTCCCTGTGATCTAGTGCATAGACACTAAGAGTATTGAATGAAAAAGTTAGGTGGACCAGTTTTCAGGGTGGATACCTAGGAGAGGTATATTCATCATCAACACTTTTGTTCTTGTTTGAATTTGGGTTTTTTGGAAGGTTAAAATGAATAAAATGAATTAAAGTGAATATAAACAAAATTAAATACTACCCGATCATAGAAAATTTTTTGTTTCATATTTCATCTATGAATCCTATTCATCATCAAAATGTAGATCTAGCAGTTGAAGTTTATCAGGTTGATCTAGTTGATCTCTAAAGGGTTGATCCAGTAGTAGAGGATGAGTCTTGGAAGATGATGTTGTGTTATTTCTAAAGGCAGACTTTGGGGAAGTATGAGGGAAGTTCTTCATATATAGATATAGAGAGTTGTCTAGAATATCTTGATATTAATTTTAATTTTATATAGTATTTGGTGTTGTACTGGGTCCCTTTTGTAGTTTAGTCAGATGTGTGGAGCTATGCATTAGTGGTGGATTCAATATTTGAGAGAGTGAAAGGAGATACATGTTTTCTGGGTCAAATTCCTAAAGGAGTTCTTGGTAGATTTCCATTCATCAAATATGGAGGTAGTGAAGAGGTAGGATCTTATTTATATTTTATTAATGGATCATGTTTGTTTGAGAGTTGTTAATAAAGTTCAAAGACCTTTTGTGTTTTTCCCCAGATCTTTTTCTGGAAGAGGAGTCCCATGCGAGACATTTTGAGGAGACACTCTATCTGCAATACCCCAAGATTTTATGAGATAAATTATTTTTAATTTCTTTGATGTCTTATGTTTTATACTACACCAATATTATCTTGTGCTACACACAACACTATATTATCTTGCAGTATATGCAACACTATTCTTGGTTTTTATTACACAAAATTTCATGTTCTTTTGATAGAATTCATTTCACGCAACATTGAGTACATATTTTGTTCAATGTATAAAATTAATATGTTTAGATTATGTTATACACAACACCAAATTAATATTTCACTACACGCAAAACTGACTTGGATTGAGTTACATGGAAGAGTGACCTTCTTCGATAGCTTGCATTGTATGCAATTCTGAGTTTCACTAAACAATAATATATTATTAAAACATTATTATTTAATGGGATATAAAATAGCCATTATTAATAGTATTAAACACATTTTAAATTTTATATAACATTTAAATTTATATTATTTATTTTTTAGGACATGATATAAGAACAAATTCAATTTTTTCAGATCAAAGAAGTATTTTTCAAAAAAATGCAGTTTTTCCACCTTTTGATGGCGCACCCATTTAAAATATCGTTTTAATACTTTTATATATTATATTTGAAAAAATACATATCTTCTTTGGAATAGGGATATAAAAATTTAATTTGGTTGGATTTTTTGTATTTTTATGATAAAATTCATATTTTAATGAATAGTAAAAAAATACTGCATTTTAATTCAAAACAACATATTCATTTAATTTATTTGTATAGTTATATTATCTTTTTAATTAGTTTTAAAATTAAATTTGACCATTTTTTATCATTTAATACTATTTTTTTCATTGGAAGTAATTTAACATTTAAATTGGACAAAAACACATGTCAATCTTTTGATAGTTTTTACTTCTTAAAAACCTGCTTTCTAGTTTTGACAAAAAGAATTAATTTTAAATTAATTTCTGCTAATTATGCGTTATGAATTTAGAAAAATGGATTCCATAATTTTAATAATAATATCCAATTTATCTAAATAGGTCCCTTTTATTTTTTCATAATAGGAATAGTAACTACGATAATTTTTATTTACCACAATTAAAGGTAAATTAGGTAAATTAGGGTAACAAATAATATGATAAAGGTAATAACCTTACCCTAACACATTCCAAAATACTATTGGATGAATAAAAGTCTACCCTTAACATATTTGGTTCGAAACTTAGTCATTTAATGGACACATGATAATGTAAATGACATATATATTAATAAAACCAATGAAAGTTACAAAATGTCAAACTCACATTTCATATAAGTATAATAATTTTAATATAGGGATAACCGTGTAATATATTCATACATAAATAGTACATGGAAATATAAAATAATTAACTATATCATGGTAACTTATTTTAAATTTTTAGGAAATAAATAATTACCTTAAAATATTATACTTTGATGACGTAAAAATTAATCAATTAATGAGAAATTAATAAAATATTTTTTTATTAAAATATGAATAACCATAAAAGTCCAAAACACATGTAATACTCTTATTGGTTGAGTATATCTCGACCATAATATTCCAAGGGACAATAAAGTGACCATTTGGAGTCGTATAGAATAGATTATGACATTTATATTATTTTATTTAAAGTAATGTTAAAGTTGTCACATTCATACTTTAATAAGTATAACATTTTTAATGTTTCATTTTATAGTAGATACATTCTACTACATATATTCTCATGAAATATATTAAATTTGTCTTCTGCATAGTGTTTTATTTTTAATTTTTACTCAACAAATATGTATATTAAATAATTACAGAAAATCATTGTAGTAATTATTTTATTAATGGAGATATCAAAAAAATGTTATTAATAATATTAAAATTAATATATTTTGGGATAATTCATATGTCCACTAAATTTTATAGATAAATTGTCCTCCTAGTAATATAATAAAATAATTTTTCAAAGTTAACTTATTATCTTTTTATTTTTAATGCTATCCTTAGCAGTTGTTTCTAGTGAGACTGTTCTAGGAGTAGGGGCAATAGGCTTATGCTCCACTGAGGGGAGATGGAGCAGGTAGAGGCCAACCTCAGGATATTACTTATGTTAAGGTTCCATGGCCTAAACTTGGTCATGAAGGTGTATGTTAGAAGATATGCATAGGATATAGGTGTGGTTAGCTACATGAAGTGGAGGAAGTAGTTCTAGAGGGGACAAAGATCATCAGAGGTAAGATTAGTTTGTTTAGTACCCTTGTTTGTGCCTTTTTTGATTCATGAGATTCACAATACTTTTTTGAACCCCATCTATCCTATGTTATGGGATTAGATATAGAGAGGATTCCCATGAACCTGGTGTTGACTATGTGAGTTGAAGGCTAGACCAGTGTTTTTGACTGTTATTGACTGCTTCCAAATGAGATTCATGTTTTCATATGTGGATGATCAACATGTAGTTTTTGTTGGTGAGAAGGGTTTCTCAGTGGATATTCAGCATGTAAATAACCTTATTCATTTATGATCTATGTTTTCAGTGGAATTAGTTGAGGCTGGCATGGTAGAGGTTCCTAGGGTCATTTTTGAGTTCCAAAATATTTTCCAAGAGGAGGTTGTGACACTATCCCCTCAACATGATGTTAAGTTTGGGATAGACTTGTAGTCTAGTGTTTCTGTGATATCTATGGATCCTTATCATATGGAACCTTACGAGTTATATGATTTGAGGATTTAAATATATGATCTGATGAAGAAGGGTATTATATGGCCCAATGTGTCTCCATGGGGTGCCCCGATGTTGGTCTCCAAGAAGGAAGAATGTAGTATGAGGTTGTGCATAGACTACCTGAGATTGAATCAGGTGATAGTAAATAACCATTACCATATTCTAAGGATCTAAGATAATTTCAACTAATTAAGATGGGTGAGTTGGTTTTCTAAGATAGATATGCGGTTTAGACATCACCATTTGAGGATGAAGGGGGGTGATATCCCGAAGACTGGATTTTGATAAAAGTATGGGAAATTTGACTTTTTAGTAATTTCATATAGTGTTTCCAATATACCATTTGTGTTCATGGAACTTACGAAATTCATGTTTCATGAGTTACTAGATCAGTTCATATTCTTATTAATTTATGATATATTTATCTACTCAATGTAATAGGGGGATCATGCCAAGTATCTTAGAGATGTTTTATAGGTTCAATGACACCACCAGATCTAAGGAAATTAGTCCAAGTGTAAGTTCTATCCATGAGAGGTGAATTTCATCATGCATTTCGTGTCTTAGTAGGGTGTGAAAGTGGACTCGTTGAAGGTTAAGTTGGTTTTTTCTTGGGTAGAACCCAAGAAAGTGGTGTAGGTTTATAGTTTTCTTGGACATGTTGGGTATTTTCAGAGTTTTGTACACAATTTCTCTTGAGTTTCATCCCTATTGAAAATATTAATCAGGAAGGACTAGGATTTTGTTCGGAGTGATCAGTTCTTGGAAGCATTTTGTTACCTGAAGGGGAAGTTGGTCAGTGCTCCCATGATTCAGTTTCTTGAGGCAGGTGTGATGTTTGAGGTGTTTTTTGGTGCTTCTCATCTAAGATTGGGATTCATGTTGATGCATCAACATGATTTTATCTCTTATGGGTCTCAATAGTTATTTTCACATGAGACTAAATATTTCACCCCTAATTTGGAGATGAAACTAGTGTTTTTATGCTATAGTTGGGGTAGAATTACCTCATTACGGACCACTTTGTGATCTTCACAGATCACAACAGCTTGATGCATATCATTTTTTAGTTAGATCCAAATTTGAAACAGTGGATGTTGATGGAGTTTTTTCAGGATTTCGATTTTGAGATCTCCTAATTCTCAAGAAATGGTAATGTGGTTGCCTAAAATTTCAGTAAGAATCCATGGAATTGTGTTTTTATGGAGTCCATGGATGCATTGAGAGAAATGAAGGAGTTGAGAGCCTCACACTTAGATGCAAAGTTGGATGATAGTAGAGGTTTTTTTTTTTCAAATAACAGTTTATTTTTATTTGATTTAGAGGGTGGTGTAGTCTCAGTGGGGAGAATCATAGGTGAAGGTGATGTGCGATTGTGTTGGACATGGTGATTCTCCAGAGGGATGGTCAAAGGATGGTCAGAACCATATGTTGTTTCATGGGAGGTTGTTTTTTTTGGTATTTATGCAAGGACAGTCCTCTGTGAGTTTCATATATCACCTTTGGTTGTACACCCAAGAGTTTATAAGATGTATCGTGGGTTGAGAATTCAGTTTTGGAGGCCAAGGATTATATGGGTTGCGGTAGAGTCTGTGGAAAAGTTTTTGGTTTTCTAGAAGGTAAAGGCTGATCATCATGTTCCTGGAAGTTTTTTTAGCATTTGGATGTTCTGGAGTGGAATTGGGAAGGAATATCAATAGATTTTTTCACTTGGTTACCTAGAGTATAGGGTGGTTGTGATATTATCTGGTTGATTATGGATCATTTGATGAAATATTCACACTTCTTAGAAAACAATGAGTTGGGATTAGTTGATACATTGGATAATAGGTATGTAGATGAGGTGGTGAGGTTTCATAGAGTTCCAAGGTCTATTGTGTTGTATCTGGACTCATGTTTTACCTTGTGATTCTGGAGGGGATTACAATATTCTTTTGGCATTCAGTTACTCCTCAGCACTACTTTCCACCATTATAAAGATGGGTATATAGAATGAACTATCCAAATTCTAGAGGATATGTTGCAGGTATATATCCTAGACTTTATTGGATCTTGGGTATGAAACCTTCTTTTTTTTTTGATTTTTATACAATAAAAACCCTTATTCTTCCATTAGATTAGCTCCATTTGAGGTTTTTTATGAGAGAGAATGATGTTTTTCATTATGCTAGATGGAGGTTGGGGAGGAAATAGTTCTTAAACCCAATGTGGTGTAGAACACAATAGAGAAGGATCATTTTTTTCATTAAAGGATGAAAGTAGAACAAGACCAGAATAAGTCTTAAGTATATATCAAGAGGAGGCCCTTGGATTTCAAGGTTGGAGACTACATGTTCTTTAAGGGTTCCTGTCAATGTGGGTAGTAGATGTTTTCCAGGGGAGTAAGCTTTATACCATGCTTATTGGGCCCTTTGAGGTGTTTGGGCTAGTTGGCGTGGTGGCGTATTGATTGGTATTTCCACTGTAACTCAAGAGGACCCATGAAGTCTTCCATGCTTATCCTCTTCATTGGAATCTTCATTATAACTCCCATGTTATTGACTGGGGAGAGTTGGATATCGACAATGATACGATGTTCGTGGAGTGGCATGTAGAGATATATAATCACCAAGAGAAGGTGTTGTGTGGATGAACCATTTATTTTGTTCATGTGTTGTAGAGGGATGGTGACATGGAGGAGAGTACCTATGAGTGAGAGATGAATATGCATTCCCAATACCTAGAGTTTTTTTAGTTTTATTTTCATTTTTCCTTTCTAATGTGATGGTTGGACCTTGTTTTATCAAATGACCTGATCTCACAATTTTTTGATGTCTATGGAGTGATGTGTGATATATTCTTGATATATTAAAATGGGAGGACCTGATTCCTAACCTAGATGCATTAATTGTGATGTGATTAAACCCATCTAGGTGATTTAGTGTTGTTCAGAGTGGATAGTATTTCGAAATGGAGGATTGAATTTCTTGATTCATGTGTTTGGGTGTTGGGACTCATGGGGGGTTGAGATGTTTGTGATGATATGGTCATGTGAGATGAGGGAATTTTGTGGACGTGTGGTGATGAGGTTTTGAGTGAAGTTTGTGGCTGTTTGTTTTGGTGTTCTTTGTCTAGTGGTACTATTTGTGGTATGATGAGATCTTTAAGAGGTATCTCACAAGGTGGTTATTCGGGCCCCTTTCCTTCTCGGATTGGTTTTGGATTATTAAGGGAGATAATTATCTGATATGTATATCGTGTAATGTTCCATGCCTTTACTGTCTATTACTTTACCCGCCTCAGTGGTTGGAGTGGTTTGGGGGAGGTTCCAAGAGTTTTTTGTGGAGGATGGAGTTACAGTAGAGAAATTGTGAGAAATATAGGCCATACAAGTGTATTAAATGACATGTAATGGTGGTTCAAAACTTTTTTGGGTCCGATTCATGATGTTTAATAAACCATGTGTTTAATCCTTTGAGGATACATGTTTTTTGGTGAAACCTTGGTTTTTAAAGAACCCATGAATAACACGATGTGTAAATGAATTACATGACGTATCAATATCCAAGTTTTAAGATCTTTTTTTGGATTTTTCTCATTCATTAAGAATCATATCTTTCTATATCATTTCAAGGAAACCATAGAAACCCTGAAGATTCCATCAATCCATCCATCCTCTCTATTTAATATATCAGTTTAGGTGATTTTTTGTTGGCAATATATGGTAAGACCATCATTTTTCTTAGTTAGTTTCCACTTTTCATTCTTAGGAGTTTCACTATGGTGGTGTGGTTTGGTTTAGGTTTTCTATTTTGGATGTGTCTTGATGTTCTTTAGGGTGTGGTGTAGGTTGATACGTGGTTTCCCATGCTAATATTATTGTCTATAGGTGTTCTTATTTTTCCTGTGACGCATAGTGATTTGTCAAATATTCTTTGAGGTAGGGAATACCTCATTTCTATTTATTGTGTATCATATAGGAGGGTTTTACTCTTATTTATCTATGGGATATAGTTATACTGGATTAATCAAAGATAAATAATTGGTTAATTGAAATTTAAAGGGGAATGTGGTTTGATTCACAAGCTTTTTACGACATTGATATAATTGTGATATTGTAGATTGTACGGTCTTGATGCCCCACTACAAATTATGGTTTATGGGGGAGTTGTTTGTGATAGATGATATGTGTTATAAAAGTTTCTTTTGTTGTGATATCACCCTAAAATAGAAATTGTATAACCACTTTTATTTGGTTAATAAAAATATTTTCCCAAGATTATAGCTTGTGTAATAATTCCCTTTAAATAAAGTGTAATGTGAGAAAATCCCATTTATAAACTTGTAAAATGATATTGATATGTTGGGATATTTGTACTTTCTTTTGGGATGATGATGTATGGCTGGGTAATGTGGGGATGATTGTTATTTGGTCATTCTTTTGGGGGTGGCGAGGTGATTTTTTTGGACACACTTTTTTGGGGCGGCAAGGAGTTGGTTTTTTGATTTTTTTTGGGTGGAAATGTGGTTTGTTTGGATGTGATTTTGGGGTGAAAAAAGGTGTTTTGTTGTAAATGATTTTAGGGTGGAAAGTTGATTTATTTGTCCATGATTTTAGGGCGGTAGGGAGAGGGTACAATGAGAATGATGAGTTGCTTGTGATGTGTGGTTTTGTTGTAATAGATATCCGATCATTGATGGAAAAAATAAATATTTAATAATAATTAAATTGACATGGGTTGGTTTTGTTAATTAAATGAGAATAGTGAATGAAAAATTAAATGATTGGCTGGGTGGTTCAATTTGGTTGATACTAAATAATGAAATGGATTGGATGGTTAATTGGAATTAGTTGGAAATATGAGATGGGGCTTGTGGATTATTGTGTGGTGTTATTCTTTGAGAGGTGGTAGTGAAAGTACTGAAGTTGTGAGTTGATTAGTGTTTGGTTGTGATTTTCATAGTTTGGTCTTATTTGTGTCTATATATATATACTTATATTTTATTTGATTTCTATACATACCCCAACCACATCAATCACTATGTGACAACACCAGCATAGTCACACAAGGGTTGTTTTTCCTGACATCCAATGAGAAAGATGAATGACTATGTAACCTCTATTTTTTTCTCTCTCTTCTAGATAAGGTAGATATTTCATAGGATGTGAGGGTTGGAGATCAATTAGTGCATTAGATGGTAGTTGTGATAGTGCAGGTTTTTTCGGGTGAGATGCGACTCTGCTTGTTGAATGGTGGCCCTAGTGTTTTTGGGTGAGATGTGATATGAACATTTTTAGGCGGCTTATGGTGGAATTCATTCTTGGTAGAAGAAGGGCATAAGTTTTATGTCCTACATGTTCATGATACCCTACTATTCTTATTATGGCAGTGGTTGTGATGTGATAGGATATTTGTCTATGGGTGAGATGTGATGTGGCCATTATTATGGGGCGGCGAGCCTATGTGTCTGCAGGTGTGATGTTTTGTGACCATGTCTATGGGGTGGTGTAGTGTACATAAGAGATGGGAGCACCAGGTTGTACAACTTTGGGGTGTGAGAGTAGCATACTAGTTGAAAAGCGTTGTGGGGAACCCTTATCAATGCGATTGGTTGTTATATTATATTAATTGATGTGCGTTATTTGGTGAGAATTCCTTGGTGATTTTGGGATATATGGTTGACCTACTAATCCCTATTGTTTATTCTATTTTCTCATGGGTGCATTAGAATGATTCTTTTACATGTGCATGGGATAATTTAATTTTCTTAATGAGTATATATGTATGCTAAGCCTACATATATAAACCTATTTTCAGGTTTTCCAGAGGATTACATAGACCATGATGGACATTACTAGCTTAGATATTCGGATAGATGTTGTGTCACTGCTTTATATTTTCTTTTGGATATTTACATTGGATAATTTTATCTCTACCAGTTTTATTTATACATGAAATGTGGGATGGTTTGGATTTTTCATATTATTTAATTGAGTTTGTTGTGGATGATACATCTTATATCCCAATCCTATTTATATTGTAGAGGTTAATGTCTCCCAACCATGATATTTTTATACCCCCAGTTCTAGTTGCCAGCCTGGGGCCCACTTAAGGTTGGACTCGGGGTAATTATATCCCTCCCCTTATTGTAGAATATTTGGAGGGAGGGGGTCATGACATTTGGGGGAAATGTTACTATATCTCGATGAAATTCCAACCACTAGTTACTGCATCAGTTAGGAAAGTGGGGGTTGTGACACTATAGCTCAACATACTTTCTGTGTAGTTGGTGGAAAAGTGAATCATCTTCTTTATTGGCACATTAGAGCTTGAGATTCTATGTTATTTGATACTATGAAAACTACTTATAATCATAATATCAATTATCATTATATTTCTACCTCCCCATGGATATAGGTATTATTTCCCAAACCGCGTAAATTTTTGTCTCTCCTATGTATATTTTTCCTTATTCTTTGGTTCTATCTTTTATTCATTTATGTACCTATATAATATTATGACTCTTAACATTTCTGCAATAAAAGTTCTATGTGAAGTACAATAAATATGAGTTTTTTATTTATAAAGTAACATTCTAAGGGGATGTTATCACTAGTAAAAGTATATATATGGATACTTATAAGATATAGGAATTTAAAGGATTTCCTAGACTGACATCTACCATAGAGATCCCTAGTATCCATTGATTAGGTGAGTACTATCGTCAATTTTTTCGGGAAATTATCTCAATTTTCATGCCCATTAAACAATTTAACTTGGAAGGGATTGAAGTTTTTTTTGAATTATTAGTGAAATGAGAATTTAAATAGTTAAAAAAAGGATAATTACTACACCAGTGCTCTCATTCCCCACTATCAGGGATGTATTTTGTGATCTATAGTAATGTTTCCAAAATAGGATTTGGTTTTATACACATGTATGATGATTAAGTAACAACCTATATCTGTCACTAATTCAAGATCCATGAGTAGAACTACCCAACTCATGATCCAATTTTTTTGTAGCAATCATTACATTGAATATTTGGTGACATTATCACTATGGAGAGAAGTGTGACATATATGGGGATTATATATGCCTCAAGTATATATTCAAACAAAATGAGATCAATATAGACAAAAAATTTGATTAGATATGATCAAAGATTATATTTTTTCAATCTATTACCATACTAGAAAGGATAAAAAAACATAAGATGCACTGAGTAGAAATGATCTTGAAACCCTATCCAAGATAAGGATTTAAAGGGATCCAATCCTATTGAACATACAAAGGATGGATACGAGAATCATAAAAGGAACTTCATCTTACTGTTCTCAAATAACTTCTCAATTATCCATTATAAATAGGATCAAAGTGGCCCAAAAAGACAATATAGAGCTATATAAAAAGGTAACAAATACTATAGAGTTAAACTTTTCTAAATATAGAGCTATATGGTTTGGAACCCAGATATGTGTCCCATCAAAACTACAACTATAGAAGAAACTTTGAAATTATGCATACATTACATCCTTCTATTTTCATCCCAAATCCACTAATATGTATAGATATTTGAATTAAAACATATTCTGGGATAACATGAAGAGAGATATTTCATAATATATATCTTGATGGTTGGTTTTACAATAATTCAAGGATTAATGGTAGAAGTCTAAGGGTATGATAAAATAATTTCCCATACCAGTATGGAAATGGGAAAATATAAACTTGGATTTTTTTGAAGGAATCCCTTTTATATATAAAGGTAATAACACCATTTGGGTTGTAGTCAATCACCTTACAAAGTTAGCACATGTCATTACTATAAAAGAATATTTCTATCCCGACTAACTCAATAAGATATACATAAGATTAGTGGTAAGACTACATGTGGAACCACTCTCCACTATATCTAATTAAGATCCGAGGTTTAGCTCTAGGTTTTGGAGAATACTTCAACAAGAATTGGAAACATAGATGAGTTTTAGTATTACTTATCACTCTCAAATGAATGTTCATTTTGAGAGATATATCTAAACATTAGAGGATGTATTGAGATATTATTAAATAAATTTACAAGGATATTAGGATCAGAACCTTCCCCTTATAGAGTTTTAATATATAATTTTTTAAATTATAACATTCAAATGGAACCTTATAGGCCTCTGTATGGGAATAAGTTTAAAAATCCAACATACTTGGATGAATTTGGATAGAGGAAGCTTATGGGACCTGATATTATCAATGAGATGATAGAAAAGGTTAAAACCACTGAATGTCATATTAAATACTTGAAAAATCTATAGAAAATATGTGCGTACAATCATCAATATGACCTAGAGTTTGAGGTTAACAATAATGTGGTTCTTTTTATATCACCATGGAAGCAATTCATGAAGTTTGTGAAAAAAGGAAATCTTAGTCCAAGATACATTAGAATATTTGAGATCCTTGATCATGTTGGAGATTTGGAATATTAACTATCACTCCCCCTTAACTTATCTTAGGTACATTAAGTGTTACATTTATCCCTCTTAAGGAAGCACATACCAGACACCTCACATGTATTAAATCTAGTGGTGGTACCTTTAGAAAATGATCTTTCTTAAAAAGAGCATCCAATTATGATAATATATTATAGAGAAAATTTTCTTTGAAATAAGAAAACTCACATGGTCAAAGTACTATAGTGGAATGAAAAGTTTGAGGTGAAAACATGGTAATCAGAAGAGGTGACGAAACATAAGTACCCAAATCTATTTTAGTGTATGAAATGAAAATTTGAGGGAAAATTTTCGAAATGGGGGAATAATGTAAAAAACTAATTTTTGAAGTGAATTAGCATTTTGAATGAATAGATACCTTATTAATAAATTTAGTTATAAAAAACACATGCACTACATTGGTTACATTGGAGCATTATTAATTAATAAACTATCAGACTTAAAATAATGTTATATATCATAACCACTGATAATATGGACATTCTACAATAATGATTAAGATTATTATATATTAAGGGTTATAATAATATCTAATTTACATATAACGATGAAGAGTTGTCCTTGACCAATAGGATCATATTCTATGAAGCCTATTTATCATAGCTTCTAAGAGAGTTGGAATCACTGGGCTTTTACCTTGACTAATCCGAAGGTGATATTCACAAACGGAAATTTGAGTGAAACTATTTATGAGGTATGTTCATGCTTATCGAGATCATCTCACAAACAATGTTCACCAAACCACCCTGAAAGAGTACCACCATCATACACCTTACCCTTAGGGAATAATCTAGTGTAAGAAGTGGTTATGTATATAGACCCTAGTAATATTAATTTATCCAATTTCCTTTTTAATAAAATAATGATTATATTTATCCCTTTTAATTATAGCTTCATACACATGATTATATGACGAGTTTAATATAAACTATATTTTGATAAAAAGTGACCAGAATTGTATTTTTGGAAAATATATAGTGTTAATTAAAACACTTTTTTATTAAATTCATGAATTTTGAAATAAATTATTTTTTCACAAAATATTATTATTAAATAATATTTATTTAAATATAAATGATAATATAATTTAATAAAGTATAATGTAATTTTTGTAAGGATCAAAAAGTTTTTAGTGCCGTAAAGACTAATATTATCCTTTAAATAAGGATTTTTATTTAATAGTGAAAATTTTTATATATAGAATTTTATTTGGAAAAATAAATATTATTTTTAAAATCATCATTTTTAAAATAACCAATGGTTAATTTTTCAGAATTTTTTTAGACATAAAAATTTTTGGGTAAAAAATTAAATATGATATAAATATATAATATGTTTTATGACACTATAATAGTCCAAAAGTGATGTAATAAATAATATAAAGAGAATAAATGACCAAAAACATATTTCCCCTTTAAAAAATGTGTAATTGAAGTTATTTGATTATTTTTACAAACCTATAGTCAATCCTTCAAAACCTATATTATATTTTAATGTTTTAAAAATAATTATTTATAAAAATTTCTCACTTTCATATCATGAATGTTATTATTTTAAATTGTTTTGTTCTTATTCTAATACAATATTTAGAACCACTCCTCATTAGTATTGATTATTTTATTACATAGAGTCCAAAACATATGTTTAGAAATTAATAAAGGGTTCCTCTCGCTTTTTCTATAAATACCTACCCAAAATCCCATTCCAATTCACTCAAAACCTAATGATCAAAAATTTAATCTCCATATCACTCTCTAAATATCTTACAATGTGTTCCAAATCTATTAATAAGATCATCCCATGATTTTAGAAGCACCATCTTGAGTAATGGATTCCCTTATCTTCATTTTAATTCCTATAATTTCATTGTAACAATCCTTTTGATTTATAATTATTCATGTTGTAATGTATTTTTATACATCCCTTTACTTTCCTTATAAATACCAAGTAATTATATCCCACCATTCACTCTAATTTATCCCTTCCATAATCCTTTATGTACACCCATTATGCTACTAGAATTATTCCATGAATTTCCATGCCAAAATTTTATATTTTGAATAACCATCCCTATTTCCACAAAATTGTATTAAACAAGATTCACCTATACTTAATTTATTTGTTACTTATATATATATATAAACCTCACTACTTAATCATGGGATTAAAAGTGATTATATAAATTATTATGTTGTATAATCTATATGTCACACAAATGCATGTACATAATTTGAATTTGATGGGTGGGACCAAAATTATATAGACCTCCAATGAATTGGGTAATGTTTTCATCTGATGATATATAATAAATAGTTAATGGGAAATTATATTAATCACACTATTATATGATGCATTAGTGGTCATCCTTGACTTATGCTTATGATGTCATGTATTATATTATTTCCATATTCTTATGATGTATTGATGTTATCATCTTATACCAAGATTAGATGTTCATGGTTATGATTCTCAACATTATATTATGACTCTTGACTCACATGAACTAATTTAATTTATAATATTATTTGATTAATCCATTTATGGGATTTATATATCACCCATTTCTTATGTAGGTCCCTAGGTTAGCCCATGAAGTACTGTAAGATCAATGGAATTTAAGGGCATCTTATGAAGTTTTAAATAATGTTATTGTATTCCCATTTAAATTTATTGTGATATATTTAGGTATCCTAATACACTAGTCCTCTCAATGTTTTTGGATTTTTTAACGTGTATCTTAGTGTAAAAAATCATGAAATGCTGTTTATAAAATATATGGGTAGTCATACATTGATGTTCCTTGTTTGTATGAATGAGAGAGAGGAGAAAATAAGGGTTTTGAAAATATGAGTAAGAGAAAATGTGGAAATTCCACTTAATTAACCTAGTAATATCACACAGTTTTCCAATCAATGTGCCAACCATGCACAATCCATTGACTAGAGAAAACCCACTCACATGGTTTACCTGGAGATGCCACATAATTGGATTAAATATGCGCCAACTATGCCAAATGTAACTTAAAATTTTTGAGCTGATTCACATGCTTGTTAAATGGTTTACCAATCTATGTATAAGATATGTGCTACACCAAGAAATTCCCAAGGCCCAAAATAGATTCCCACTAACTTGAATAGTTTGGAAGAAACCTGTGAAACCCAAACCATGTTTGTTCAAAATGAACTTCACATAATGGTTTATTGGATCCATGTTATTGTCTTTACATGGATTACCCCAAATAATGTTCCTTAATAAATAAGTAATAAAACTCCAAATTTTTCCATGTTTTAGGCCAAAACACCCTAAAAACTTAGAAGGCCCCTCAGTTACTTAAAATAACATAAACTAAACACCATAGTGACATATCGGATGTCATAACACCTTAGTGAGAATATTATATAGTTCTTGGTGACTATGAGTATACTAAAGCTCATTCATATAGTGTTTAGAAGTTGTGAGAGTTCTATACTCATAAATAAGAGAAAGGTGTCATTCAATATGAATAGAATTTCACCCAATTCTTTGAAGTTAGACCTCATAGGAATTAATGTTTTGGGGACTACACTAGTATGTTCTCATGGTGGGTAAATTTATTTTATTATATTAATAAATTATTTAAGAATTAAATTATGGGTTTAATTCCTTAATCAAAGATCTAAGTTACTCAAAGTGTTTCTTGATGGAGGGTCATAATAAGAAAATAGACCAGAAATAAGCTAAAATGTTAAAGGTCCAAGTAATATTGGAGAGTATAGTAGTATGTATATCTAAAAGTTTTAATTGAGATAAGGAATCAAGTTTGATAGGAATACAATTGAAACACCCACACAATTTGTGTTATAGAGAGGATTAATTTGATATTAATAGAGAAGTCTTAGATTATTATACTAAATTAAATAATTTACATGGAAATTTTGGTAGAAGTAGTAATTGTGTGGTATAACTTGTTAACTGGAGTCCTTCCACACCATTGTTAAAGATATTATAGAAAAATTATAGTACTAGAAAACTATTTGAAGTCTACCACATAAATTTTTATAGAAGTTTTTCTTATTCCCATGTTGATTCCATGGATTTGTATAGACTCAATTCAAATTACCAAACATTATTCTTTATGGGATATGGTGATGACAACATTTTGTTTTGGGATTTGGGATAAGAATTCTTGGAATTAAATTAGAATAAAAAATTTACTATCCAATGATATGTTTATGTGTAAAGACCAAAACGTGTCTAAAAATGGTGTTTAGAACCAAGAAACAACATAATAGATCCAAGTTAATATAAATAGAATTTATAGATGGATATAAGTTTTGTAAAGTTCAGGGGGCATAGAAATTTATAAATAATTAGTAAGGCCTGAGGAAGTAATAGAATGTTCAAGGATTGTACAAGATCAGATAGTAGTTATATAAGGTTTTGTTTTAGAAGATATAGTTAAGCAAATAAAATAACCTTAGTAATTGTTTTAGAGATACACTAGAATTATAATACTGGTTAATATATTTTGAACTTATTTAAATTATTTGTTTATTATAGATAGAGGTGATACAAAGACCCTAAAAGAAGCATCTAACTTTAAAAAATGAATAAATTTAAAGTTATCCATGACATATGAAATGGATTTGTTATATTAAAAAAAACATAGGACATAAAATAATTACCATAAGATAAGAAAAAATTTCATAAAAGGGTATTCCATTTTAAATAATAAGCTGATGGTAGTAACATGTATAAGGAAAGGATGGATATGATGGTGTTTTAACTAAAAGAGTAAAATTTTATGAAATTTTATCACCCATTGTTAAACATGAAACCATATAGAGAGAGTTAATATTGGTTTCTTATGAAATATTATATTAGGAATAGATGGATGTGAAGAAAATATTCCTTTATAGTGATTTTGAGAAGAAAATCTATATGAATCAACCATATGGTTTCATTGTATAACAAGACAACAAATTAGCTTGTAAACTAAAAATAAGTATTTATGAATTGAAACAAGCACCAAGATAGTGGAACCAAAAGTTCAATGCCTAAGAATGGGGTTTCCAAAATAAATTAGGTCACCATTTATACCATAAATTGTTCAAATATTTGAGATATATCATATTACGCTTATATGTGGATGACATGCTCATGGAGGGTAAAAACATTAAATGGATCATGGAGGTAAAAGTTATTTTGTATATAAGATTCATCGTTAAATATATTGTTAAATACAATAAATTATTGGGAATAAGGATTGGGATAGATATGGAAGTATAAAGTTTGGTTTTTTCTTAGAAGGATTGTATATGAAAAGTTATGAAGAGATTCTAAATGATTGGATGTAAACTAGTCTCGACACCATTAGCTAGAAAATTAAAATTATCTAAAGAGAAATAACATAAAATATTAAATCAGTCTAAGTACATAGATAAATGTCTATTTTTAGTAATGTTAATTAGATTGATGTACTCTATGGTATGTTAAAGTATGAATATTTATTTTTAGTAGGATTTATTAGTTGCTTTATGGAGAATCAAGGAAAAGAAACCAATGAAGATGTGAAGTGGATTCTCTAATATACTAATTATTTGGAAGATAAATCCATGTGTTCTAGAGTAGATACTCCATTTAGAGTTTTTTGGATAAAAACATTGTAGGGGATATAGAAACATAGCATAGTTCCATAGGTTTTGTGTTAACTTTAATAATAACAAATTTAAGTTGGATATTAAGGTTGTATCTAGTTATAACACTATCTACAATGAAAGATGCATACTTGGATATTATAGAAGCATGTGAATAATTGATATGAATGAGGTTTTTATTATTAGATCTCAGATGAAGTTAATAAAATTGATTACTCTTCTATGATAGTTGTAGTTCAATTCGTTTGGCTAAGAATCTCGTGTTTCACTCATGGATAAAGTTTATTTACCTAAATTATCATTTCTTTTAAAGGATGACAGGATATAGAGTGATTAAGATACAAATGATTAATGGAATTTAGAACTTTTTAGATATTCTCACAATGATTATATCCTAGTAATGTATAAGGAATAATATTTTCTTAATGGGACTTGGGTAATTATAAGGTGGAATGAAGACGCTCTTTGTTATTTCATAATTTGGGATGCTTAGTTTTGTTCTATGTGGGGGTGATTTTCAAGTTTAATTGAAAGAAGTATTAAATTGGAAGATTATTGGAAATGTTAAGTCAATTTCATGTTCTGATTCACTACATATTAAAGGAAAAATACAAAACATATATTTTTTCTATTGGAGACTTGTATAAAAATAATTCCAGTGATGGTAGTAGTCTATATGTTGTGTTATTGAACAATAGATTACAAGTGTTCATGGTTCAAATAATGGATGGGTGGAAGTTAATACTTACATAATGGTTCATATTATTTCTATGTAAGTGTAACTTTCATGTTAATTAGATGATTATGGTCAAGTCAGAGGCACCTATGGGTAATCAGAGGTGGCAAAAAAAAAACATTTTGACCACCATGAATTTCAAAAGGTAGTGGAACATGTAGACTGAATGGTCCCACCTATGAAGGTGGTGTAGGAATTCTTTTACATGTATCAATTTTTTATTGATCTAATTGGATGATTTTTAAATTGTGATTTTAATCTTGTAACTTTTACTAAATGAAAGAAAGATGTGGTTTTATCTCATTGATAAAGGGATAATATATATACCACATAAATATTTTGGGGTTTTTTTCATTTTCATTATTTCAATTGTTTTTTTATTATGTTATTTATTATTTTTTATAGTTTAAGGGAAAAAATGGGGTTGATTAGGTGAAAATTGAATTTTAAGTTACAATACATCAATGTCACAGGTTTTTAGTCTGGGAAGTTATAATGATTTTTTTCATACTTGAATATTCCTAAGGTTTTTATTCTGGTCATTGGTGGTTTCTAATACCAATTAAAATTTTATAATATCCTTAAAAGAAAAATAATTCATGGCCTTCTATGTTGGTAATATAAAACTTTCTTATATAAAATTATATGAAATGAAAATATATTATGTTAAGTTTAATGGAATCTAGGTCAAAACAACTTGGAAATGATATTGATGTTTTATTTTCACCATTAATTGCTGATTTTAAACTACTATAAGATTAATTTATCAAGGTTATTGATTTAATGGGATGATAATTTTCACTATAAATGATTTTCATGCAAATGGAAATTTTTATGGATATAGTGTTAGGAGACATAAAACATCACTAATTTTTGAAGAACAGACTTCATATAATCAACTAAAACATGATAGAAAATGGTGTATATGTGTAATTTTTGGTTTAAATATTTGGATCACTCTTATTAACTATTAAAAACAGTTTCTAATGACTCACAATAATTTTTTGTTTCTCCAAATCCTTTATTATCCAATCAGTAAACTAAGAGGGTGAAAAAACTGATGTCATATTTAAGAAAATAAAAGGATCCGATAATTATAGAAATACATGGATCGTATTATCAATATTTTTTAATCTTATTTATTGGAGATATATTTAATAAAAAAAATATAATTGATGTGATTTATATTGAGAATAATTTTTTTAATAATTTTCATGAATGTCATTATATAATAAAGGAAAGGATAAGGATGCATTAAATGAAAAAATAGACTTACTATAAATTGGACTATGTATGGTGTAAGATTCCACTCCTGAATAAAAATTAAAATACATGTCTATGGTTTAACATAATTTATCCAAGAGAGATAAAATTATTTCTTATTAGTGTTTACATGGTATTAAAGTGACTCATTTTTATTCTTCAAATGTAATTTTTTTTATATCATTACAAGATATGAAGTTAATTGGAATTAGATCTCATAATTTTCATGTTTTTATAAAATAGATACCATTAGTTTCACCATGTGTAATACTATTGATCTAGGTCATAATTATTATCATAAGATACATTACCTTTTTAGTTCTATTTGAAGTAAAGTTTTGGATCCATATTAGTTAAAAATTTTAGAGAATGAAGTATTAAATATACTTTGTCAAGTGGAATTGTATTTTACACTATATTTTTTGATATCATGGTACATTTAATGATATATTTAGTACAAAAAATAAATTTATGTGGGCCTATATGATTACGTAGGGTATATACTTTTAAACAATATATGACTATTTTGAATGGTATGTTAAGAACCCATATTGGATATTGTACTCTAATATTGAAATTTATATTTCTGAGGAGGTGGAAGAGTTATTTATGAACTTCTTATATGAATAGGACCATGTTATTCTTCCTATATCTTTTCACGTGGGAGTAAACAATGAAAAAAATAGGATATGTTTTATAAAAATTAAGTCAATGACACATACAAAAAATAATGAAATCACTTTTTTACATATTTAATAATGTAGTAGAGGTTCATTTATATACAAAATTTCAAATTAATGCACCAAAAAAATTTTATTCAATGAATAAAGATATGTGGGAAATAAATGAGAATAAATTTTTTTTACATAGTTCAAGGACAATGTGGATTTTTATTAAGATGTATCATAAAAATATATATGGTCACAAGGTGACTGATTTTTAAATTTCATTACATGTTATTATTATAAAAGAAATTGATATACATTTTATTTGATAGACTAGGACAAAAAAATGTAGTTTAGAATAGTGGAGTAATTATTTTCACTAAATAATGGATTTTTAAGTGAAAAATACAGAAACCCAATCTCTTCATCAATTTAATATTATAGAGTTATTGAATATATATGGGATATTTATTATATGAAAATTTAAGTACCTGTTGATGCACCCCTAAACCCACACATCTGGATCTGGTGAAAATCATACACACTTTAAAAAAACAGGAATTAAAACTAACTCCCAACTTCTAAATTTTATTATATTTGGGAAACAGATACATGTTATGTCACCAAATTATAAAATTTTAACAAAATACTTCATCTTAAACCCCCTTGTAATCTAATAAAACTCTCTTTAACACCTATGATCATCGAGGGAAATGGGTAAACACTAGAAATGAGTGACATAAAATTCTAAGAAAGGGGTAAAACATTAATAATTATACATAAAGAATTTATCAAAATGTTATAAAAATTTTGAGACACGAACATGTGATAAATGACATGACTATCATAATAGGATCATGAAATCATTAGAAGTAAAAATGAACAATGAAAAAAAAATAAAAAATACGGTGTTAAAGACCATAAAATAGTCATATTAAAATCATAAAATATACCAACAAGATTATTTAATTAGTGGATAAACCTCCTAGGATAGATTCATACTACCATACATAGTGTAAGAAATTTCATCATGACATAGTAATAAGGTTTAAACATAATGAATGTCATCATAAACATAGGTTCATGATAAATTTCAATACATCATAACTTGTGGGAAAATTTTTCTACACTCAGTGAACACAAGAAATTAGAGATAAGGATAATCACACCTTACCCATTAATAATTTTATAGACAAGTATAACCATACCTAAACCACATATAAAATTATGTACAAGGATAACTACACCTGCCCTCATTTAATGATCTCATGGGAGATTAAACTTTACCCAATTGATTGGGGGATTATATATGTTCATATCCACCTATAACATCATAATATTACATGTATATAATTGTGAAATAGAAAAAAACATACATAAACCATAAACATGAAATAAACCAATGAGAAAGAAATGGGTAAAATAATAAGTCCACAAAACATTGATCATTGAGGTATCATGTAAGTTCATAAGAAAAACAGGGATTGAAGCATCATGGATATAAATTTTCAAACAAAATATCACTATATAAGTCAAAAGTGAAATAAAATTAATAAAAAATGACAATAAGATTTCATAAAATGAAATAATTCAATATAACATTTAAGAATAATGGAAAAACATCTAAAATGGGTAATATAATTGTTTTTGAAAAACATTGGTGTAAAAATACAATTTTTTAGGTTAAAATATGGAGTGTTTTGGAAATAAAATAGATAAAATAATATTAATAATATAATAATAACATAATAAGAATTTTGAAAAAAGAGACAAATTGAAAAGGCATCCCTTATAAGATTTTGAAGGATTGAATTAAGAAAACAATAAAAATATAAACAAAAGGGAATGTATATTCTCAATAAAATAAATAAATTGTAATAATAGGAGACATGAATTAATTTTATTTCAAAAGTATAAAGAGGAAGAGATAGAGATAGAGTGTGATTGATAACATATTATATAGAAAGAAAAAGTTTAGGAAAGAACCAGTATTTAAAATATATGGTACACACTATAAATACTAGAGTTAGGAAAAGTGAATATAAATCCAATAGAACTGATGGTAAAATAGTAATTCATGCATTCAAGACCGTATATATGAGACCGAAGAGAATATAGAAGAACAATACATGAAAATAATATAGATTTTGAATGAGACCCTTAACTCGAGCCCTAATTTGAATTGTATGCCCTATAACTTATTAGACAATTAAAAAATATTAATCATTTACTTCCTTCAGAACATATGTAACGTCCTCAAACTGGGATCCACTAAAACAGTGCCCCAATTTGGGTCATCACATGAGCTCAAGAATGACTCCTCGTATTCCATAGGATATCGACTAGCTTCTAGGGTATGATTAGCCACATGTGGAGACTATAACTTCTTTACTAGGGTTGGACACAATAGTAAATAATATAAACAACTGAAAAAATATGTAATAATCAATAAACATGCACAACCAATAAACATCCAAAACTGGGTACAAAACAAAAATCAACTTTAACCATGTCATATCATGTTAGTAGTTCTAAAATGAAGGAATCCCAAAATAAATACAACTAGATGAATTCCCAAAATGGTCCTGAATCCATGTCTAAACACTCATCCATGTATATCCCAAGCCTGAATCAACCCCCTAGCACCAAGTCATTTCCCTTATATGAACCTTTAAAAATGAAGTTTGCTCAGGTACCCAATGACGGTACGAGAAGGGTGTGTGTACAACTTAGTAGTCTATAACTAACTGTGTCTACAAAATAACAAATATAAATAGATAGTGATTGAAAGTTTGAAGTAAACATTAATATAAATAAAGCATAGATTGAGTGTAATTAGGTATCAACGTAAAATTAAACTGTTCTATCTTTATTACCATTTTCATCATTTATACCAACTTTATTACTTAATCCCTTTTAATCATGTGTTCCATGGGTTAGGCATATACATCATCTAAACATGGGTCTAAGGAAATCAATCACTATGTATAAGGGAATGAGTCAAGTCCCTATCTCACTAGGGATAAAAATTTCATTATAGCACATCATGCTTACCACAGAGGCTATGCCCATGTAATCTCTTCAAATAAAACCATTAGGGGCATAGAGCATCAGTCAAACCCAATCCGTAGGTGGAGCCTCAATCCTTTATCCCACCACTAATAGATGTTCACATTCTTATTTATCCATTCACCACTCACATACCATATCCTAACCAAACATAACAAATGAAAATAGGAACCACATTTCATAACCATCAACATGGGAGTTAATTCTATTCCATAACCCATTAACACATTTTCCCTTTTACATTTCATATACATTTAGCCCAATTCCCGTTCACATGCCTTACACATTAAGTATATTCTATAATTCACATACATTATCCAATATTCATCCATTACCATACATTATCCCATTTATCCCATTCATCATTTCACAATCATTTACCCACTTATACATTTCAAGTATGATTCTTATATCACACACAAAAATCACATTATTATATTCAACCCATTAGGTATACCCTATAACACCCATGTATTAACCCATTTAACATATTCATCATTTCATATATACTAATCCATTTAGTCATTTCAACATAAATCATAGGCCATTTGACATAATATCAATTAACCAAATTAATCCCTTTTTCAAGCCTCACTAAGCAACCCCTTATGAAATTTTAAAAACATAGGAACAACTATAAATACTTAATTTTTAATTCCAAGAGACATACTAATATGGGATCTACATTATAGAAAGTAAAATCTATACTTAACCTTACCAATTTATAGGTTTGGGACTACTGGTGCACCCCATGGGTGGCTCTAAATCATTATAATCATCCTCCAAGCATCCCATTGGGATTATGATGGGTATAAATCATTAATTATTGAATTATTTTACCGAATATTACTCAAGGAAACAAATTCACAATAAGAGGGAAGAGATATCTCAACATACATGCACAAATCTATAACCAAACTGTAATATATAACTTGTAGACCTCCTACCTTGAATCCGATGATAAATACACTCTTGATCGCAACCTTACATACCGATTCCAACAACATTTGAATCTGAAACCCACGTTCTGCTAGAAAAAGATGTTTTTTGAGCTTTGGAAGGACGGGAGAAACTACATACCCTAATCCGTAAAAGAGAAGCATGGGATGCGATAGACTTACCCAAAGATTTGACCCACAACCAACGACACTCCAAATAGCTTATAAATAAATTATATCAAACACTTGTAATCTTGGGTCTAAATGGGGCATCTCTAGGGATGGAGGAATAAGAGATGGGGGATTAATTGGATGGGGATATTAAAATCCCGTAATGAAATTTTTTAATTTTTTCATCTTATATTGGGCCACACGGTTTAACCTCACAGTTTTCCAAACTATGTGTAAACCATGAAGAAGCCAATTTATAAGGAAGGTGAGGATGAATGGTTACCTGGGAAGCTTCTCATGGTTTAAAAATGGTTCTCAAACTATGTGATATTCCACTATCCAAGGATGCATGGTTTTCCTAGGAAGGCCACACATTTTACTTAACCGTGGACCAACCGTATGCCTCGCATAGGTTGGCCCAATTTTCCTTTCATTTCATGAACCACCGGAACAACCATGATTCCCCTCATACAACTGTGAATCATTTTATTAAAAAATAGATTGAAACAAAAATTTATACATGGATGGAACTTTATGAAATCTAGGATCTTATAACCTCCCCACCTTATAATGGTTCATCCTTGAACCACATTCCCAAGCAATACTATGCTTCCTAAACAAGTCAATCAAGCCACTAGTCCCTCTTATCCATCCCCCTTTACCAAGTTTATCCTAAAATTTACTATAATACAATAAAACCTAAACCAAAGGCATGATCTTGACTTGAAATACATTCTAACTATAATCCACCACACGAGTTGGATACTCCTTGAATGACACATCATATTTAACCATACCTCATCCACTAGAACTCCAAATGGAACCCTAAGAAACACTATCTAATTCAAAGCATAATAAAAGATCCCACAAATAACCATACCATCATAGATGAACCAATTGTAACCCTATCGGTCTGATCCTCTTCGTAACTCATGACCCTAATTCCTCGGTGCCATTTTACACTATTTCTAAGACTCTAAGTGTGACCAAAACTCAATATCACCTAAAGTTAAATACACAGTATCTCCAACCCAAAACTTAAATTACATCATTAACTAGACACTCACCCATTATGGTACTCCCCACCATATTTTGTTTTTTGGAACCCCAACTATCGAAGGGAGAACACCATAATTTCTACTCAACTTTCACAGCATACCTGATACATTCCCCACTCACCATGACCAAACATCATATGCACTTAACCCTATATTGGAATCCAAAAAATCCATTGAAATATTCTAAAAGGAAATTCCAACTTTATAAATTATAGGAATAAGATAAACCTGACCTCACTCAAGTATGACTTCATTTCCAAATAGCACTTACCGCTACAACATTAAACCAGAGCTGGGTCACTCTCACCACACCCATTCATGTATACCATATCATGTCAAACGACCCTCAACTGGATTGTCCTGGAACACATGAATACATTTACCCAAGTCTATTCCCGATCTTTTTTATAATTCTAAAACCCAACTCCTCTTCCCACAAACAATTTCCACATCTTTCCACCCCTTAAATGACTTAACATAAGCATATCGAATTCATTTGGAACTACCTTGATCCCAAGGCCACTACTTAGCTAAATCAATCCCTATAATATAGGACCCCTATAACTCTTTACAGTATCCCCTTGTGCACATTGATGGGTTTTCATTGGAATCCTAGTGCCACCACATCATCTCAATGTTCTCCTCCCCACATCCAGTACTAAATTACCACTCCCCACCTCAAGAGTGATGTTACCACTACTTTCTATGTGGAATTACAACAACCAAAATTCACAATAGATCACAAGATAAACCCAAAAACTTAGAAGTGACTATCTAGATACTCATCAAACAAGAAAATGAGCATATCATATATCCCATTCCTGGTTTCAATGAATGGTAACCATGATGTTAACTAACCCATGGTTCATCCCAAGGACCTTACCTGAAATCTGTTGATGGTGCATATCCCACTATAAAACTCTACATATACTACCCCGCAAGGGTAAACTTTGTGATGCACTCATCCAACCAAAATACATTCAAGTATATTGGCATAAATCCAGAGTTTCTCAAATTACATGGTATGATGTCAAGATGTTGGGCATGATCGTCAGTGAATGAGGTATGTTAAAAAGTTGTCAAAGAACACTACCACTAAATCATACATTACTAATGTCACCTCCCACTATGGGATTCCATGAACATACAAGTATCTTAGTCTTCCCTACTTTTCACATCTCATCAACACTTAACCACCACTGCTCAGGTGATATTTCCAACAAAACAATCGCCACCGCTCCATGACCATCGTCAAAGAATCCGTGAACCAACATATACTGTGACACTACTTCTACCAAACCCCTAAAGATATTCCAAAACAACCCTAATGAGTGTCAACCAAAAACAAAAATCTATCACACCAATCAAAACCAAAGGTCTTTAACATATACATTCTTCCCAATTTGGGTTTTCATAGATCAACATACAATTGTCCTATTCTAAATCAATCCTTACTTGCCTATACCCACATATGAACCTTATTATATCCCTCAAGTTTCAAACTTTATTATGACCACACTTAAACCGACTTTAGTTTCCATGAGCCAACCATCACCTCTGTGTAGACTAACACCTGGTTACTTACCAACCCATTCATAAAAACAAGTTAAGCCACATGACCAACCTCACATTAGGTGTCACTTTTAAAAAAAATCATCTAACCATGATTCATTCTCCCTTGTCTCTCATATCGAGAACAACATCGAGGATTCCATTAATCTTTATCCAAATAGGAGATTCAGGCACTCATATGATATAACATTTTGAAACATACCTTATAACCTACTACAAGCACTCATGTGACCTTATGAGAAAACCAAGGAACAACCATACCACTTACAAAAACATAATGGTACTCATTATGCATTAGTTCACCTCTAAAGCATATCCCATGATTCTTATTTCAAGGCACCCACATCAATCGGATAACTTCCTATGAGGTCACCCTTGATTTTCCAAAAACTTTCAACACATAACCAAAAATTTTGTCACATCACCAACCATAAATCTTCTACTTATCCCTCTAGGAAAAACCCACACCGGGTAACACTCTCCATGTCTCACTGAAAAAGTCCAAAACATCCCTTATGAAACACCCACCTAAAATCACTAGGAACCCCATATGACCTCTCTCACAGGTCTATATGAAGGTCAAATGATAGAAAAATTCCATATTAATATACAAAAATCAAAATCCATTGGCCCTCTCTCCAAAAAATACACATCAATATGTGAACAAAACAACATTCATGAATGAAACCCTTACCCCTGTTCTGATACACACTATTCATAGTGAACCAAGTGAAAATTAACTCCAAGTTCTAAACTAAAGGTAAAAATACACATAAATCAGAACTATAGTCCAAACACCATCTCTAGCATCCAAAGTAAAACTCAGTAGGGTCCCTACTCATAGGGTCACCAAAACCTAGGAGCCATCCTTAAGGTAAAGAATACACTCTATACAATCACAACCCACACGAGTTTACACACTCACATTACTAAACAACACCCCGTGAACCAAAGTCCATATCCCTACTAAGGGATATCCAAACACATCTCCTATGCATATCATAACCAGCAATGTCTTACAACCCAAATACAAGGTCACAAACTAGGGAACTCTCACTACCTGAAACCACCCCTACATGGGTCAAAATGAAAACACAAGGAATATCCACTACCCAGTTAAACCCAAAGTTTTGTTATTACACATCCTTTCATAATTAACTTCCCCATTTTATTTGAACTCAACCATTCACATCTTAAAATCCCCATTCACTCAACATTTTAAAGTCCCTCTTGATTCATGATCAAAATCAAAAACAATTTCTTCAACAAATAATCTAATGAATGTTTGACATGACTTAAACCACAAATGGAAATGATATTATTCCATCATATTTAAGAAAACCACTCCGCCAACACTATTACAACATTCATCATCACAATTAGAAAACTACCCTCTGATATCCCTATCACAGGTCATAGTCAACATGGGGTAAACCAAATTACTTAATCATAAGTATTTCTTCAACCACCATTGTAAACCATTTCCTATCTCACCATAAAAATATTTTCTCTAATACACATTACTCATTTTACAGCTTGTTACAATCCTCATTCTAACTCATTTACACATTTAATTAGGAAATTCTTTGACCATTTTACCATCACTATTAAATATTTTTCTTTTAGACACCTTTCAACACTTATAATTTATCAACACCCAAATTTCTAACTAAGTCCTAACATTTTGTTTTACAAAATATAACTTAACTATATATTTACATTTTTTTTCATTTACCCACGTTCATTACAATTATTAGACACCATTTTATTAATTTTTTTTCAGGGAAGTAAAATGAATTATATTCCTTATACCCCCCCCACACACTCATCATGTGTGTTATTATCATGATGCATGCCACCTATATCCTTAGGTGCTTAAAATGATGCATGAATGCACAACTACATCCCATGTGTTCCTATCACGATGCATGCCACCTATATCCTTAGGTGATTAAAATGATGAATGAATTTACAACCTCATACCATTCATACCATGATAAATATATTATAAATTAGCCACAACACACAACATGTACATCTTCCAATAGTGAAATATCATTCAACATTAACACCACAAATCATGAACAAAAAATTTCCACCCCGAGTGACTTGGGATTTACTTCATACATGGGTTAGATACTCCCAAAAAATATATATTTACCAAGGCTCAACACATCCCAACCTCCTTTATTACATCCCAAATAAAAAGACCATAGAAAATAACCCATCTAATAACACATTGCAACATCCCTGGCCCAGGATATGCTAAACTGATGCCCTGATTCGGGTCATCACATGACCTCATTCATGCCTCCCCATATAATAGAGGTTTCCAACTTGCAGAAAGGGTCTGATATTCCTTGTGGGGAGACTATACCCTCTTTACTAGAGTTTTCCGCAAAAGTTAAAAATATAAACAACAAAAAAAATATGTAATAATCAATAAACATGCATAACCAATAATCTTCCAAAACTAGGTACAAACCAAAAATAAACATTAACTATGTCATGACATTCTAGTTGTTAAAAAAGGAGGGAAACACAAAATAAATTCAACCAAAAGAATTCCAAAAACAGTCCAGACTCCATGTTTGGACCCTCATCCATGCATATCCCAAGCCTAACTCAAATCCCTAGCACTGGGCCCTTTCCCTTATCTGAACCTACAATAATAAAGTCTACTAAGGTAACCAACAGTGGTTCGAGCAGGTGTAACTACAACAATGTAGCCACCACCAACAGTGTCAAAAAATATCCATTCTAAATAGATATTTCATGCAAGTTCAAAGTAAATGGTAAGATAAACAAAAGGACAACCTAGGTTCCACTAGATATCCAAGTAAACTTAAACCATTATATATTTATTAACATTTTCATAATTTATACCATCTTCATTACTTAATCCCTTTTTATCATGTGTTTTGTGGGTTAGTCATATACATCATCTACACATGGGTCTAAGGTAATCCATCAATATAAATAAGGGAATGAGTCAAGTCCCTATCTTACTAGGGATAAAAAATTCAAAACAAAAAATAACACTTACCTCAAAGCCTCGGTCTAGGTAATCTCTTCAAATGAAACCACTATAGTCATAGAGTGTCAATCCAACTCCTTAACCCATGAATTCCTTTGTGGGTATAGAGCACTAGTCCAACCCAACATATGGGAGGAGTCTCAGTCCTTTATCCCACCACCAAGCCATGTATACATTCTTATTTATCCATTCACCACAAAAATACCATATCCCAACTAAACACAACCAATGAAAATAGAAACCACATTTTGAAACCATTAACATGAGAATTAACACTACACCATAACCCATTAACACATTTTCCCTTTTACATTTCATATCTATTTATACTAATTCACATTCTCATACCTTACCCATTAAGTATATTCAAAAATTTCCATACATTATCCAATATTCATCCATTATCAAAAGTATTCCCATTTATCACATTCATCATTTTACAATCTTTTTACCACTTATGAATTTCAAGTAAAATTCTTATATGAAACATCAAAACCATTGTATTACAATCAACCCATTAGGTATACCCCATAATCCCGATGTATTAACCCATTAAACATATTCATAAATTTAATTATTTAAACATGTTTAAATGTTATTCTATTCACAAGAAATTTTTAATTTAACATGTTAATCATTTCATATATACTAATCCTTTCAGTCATTTCACCAAAAGTCATAGGCCATTCAAGACAACCTCAATTGACCCAATTAACCATTTTTCAAGCCACACAAAACAACCCCTTACGACATTGTTAAAACCCAGACACAACTATCAATACTCCATTTTCATTTCCACTAGAAATATTAAAAATGTTCAATATGGTATTTACGTTATCATAAGTCAAATATTCACTTAAACATACCAATTTCTATGTTGAAAAATGTCGACACACCCCATGGGTGGCCCTAAATCATTCTAATCATCCTCCATGCATCCCACTGAGATCATAAGGGGTAAAAATCATTAATTAGTCAACCATTTTACCAAATATTACTCTAGGTAATGAATAAAAATATGAGGGAATAAATATCTCAAAACACATACAAAAATCTATAACAAAACTATGGGATATAACTTCTAGACCACCTACCTCGAATTTGATGATGAATGCACTATTGATTATATCCTTATATTCAGATTAAAACAACCTTTGAATCCCCAACCTAGGTTCCACCTAAGAAGAGGGTTTTTGAGATTTGGAAGAAGAAGGAAGAAACTACACACCAAAATCTGGAAAAGAGAAGCATGGTATGCTATATACTTACTCGGAGCTTCGATCAGCAACCAAAAGTTCTCCAAAAGGCTTAGAAATGAAGGAGATAGAACCCTTGGAATCTTGGGCTGAAAAGTGGTTTCTATAGGGATGGTGGAGGAAGACATGAGGGAGAAATTAGAAGGGGATCTCAAAATCCTATAATAGAAAAGATGTAAATTTTCCAACTTTTACTGGGACACATAGTTTACCCACATAGTTTTCTGAACCATGCGTAAACCATGAAAAATCCACTCTCCAAGTAAGGTGAGGTCACACGGTTACCTGTAAATCTCTTCATGGTTTACAAAAAATGCTCGATCCATGTGATATGACACTATCCAAGGCTGAATAGTTTTCCAGCGAAGGATGCATGATTTACTTAACTGTTTTCCAACCATTCTCCTTATACAGTTTTCACCGATTATCCTTCCTTCCATGTCTTGAACCCTCAGAACACCCCTAAGGCACATTATACACCCAATATGAATTTTTTTAAAAAAAATATATTGAAACCAAAATTTATAAATCTAAGTACCTTATGAAATCTAGGATCTGACAAACTTTTTCATGTTTATTTCATTATAAAAATTCAATTTTATTATTTTATTATCATGTACATTTCATTTATTATATAAAATTTTATTATGTTGGTTGTTTTATGTTATTTTTGTTCATCATTCGAAAACATATTTGAGTAAAGGGTAATGGTATGCAGTCACTAAAAAATGGTTCTATAAGATCAATCACTTTCATGGTATATGGTTAAAATATTTCTAGAATTTATAGAGATCAATAGATCATTACGTACTTACAAATTCTAAGAATTATCCATAATAATCTTATTTATTACGATTAAAAATGACTACAACTATTTACATATAATATCATTATTACCATGCCCATTTGTTATTATAAAACCCTAAAAATAATATTATATGATTATCATGTTATATTAAATCTTGAAATATTTTTTTAAGAATATCCATAAAAGGAATATGTGAAAAATAAAACATCACCATTTGTACATGTAGAATAAAACCCACTATGGTTGAATAATGTTTTTAATGTTTTTTTAAAAAAAATGTAAAAGTAATAAACATTTGAGTTTTTCAAATAAATTATATTATAATTAAAATAATGTTTTAAATTCAATTTTAAGGATTAATTATTTTATTGAGAGTTGTAATATGAGAATTGAAACACAAGGGCATAATTTTTTTAAACCCACCATTTCAATATAGTAATGACTTATGGAAAAAAACCTTTGGATTAGTGGGAATGGTTGATATATAATAAATAAAGGATAAAAAGTATGTTAATAACATGTTAATTGAACCCTGACATCAATATAATATGTGGTTGAAAGGATTTTATTATAGAACAATCTCAAATATCAGGAAGAAAATAGGGGCATGGGAACCTTTACTTTAGCATTGTAATAGATAATGAAAATGTGTTTTATGAGAGGTAATGAGTAAAATCTCATAATTAATTGATAAAAAGGATGTGAATAATATAAAAATATATAATTTTAGTATATAAATAGGATAGTAAAAACATATTATAATGAAAGAGTTTCAAAATAATGTTGTATGGCAAGGAACCCTTAACTTGATTATAGATTCACCTCATTTGGATTGTGTTTAAATCCTTCTAACTAGGGACTTTTTTCTAGACCATATACAAGGAGACATGAATAGGGGAGTTAAAATATATAATTTTGTTGATATTTTAAAAGGGAATGATTCTTTTAATTGAGGGGAATGCGGGTGAGGAGGGGTGTCTATATAGCTAGGGGTATTTTAGAATAAATTATTGGTTATATTTTTATTTAAGAAAAGAAATTATGAATATTATTGACTAATATGATTTTTATTAGTTCAGAATTAAAAAATGGAGGTTTATTTGAAATTTTAACACACCCAAAAAAATGCATCTTGGAAATATTTTATGCAAGGCCAAGGATTAAAAATAGTTTTTTATTATAATAAAATATAATTTATGAATTAAAATTTCAAATTTTGGTTTATAAATTAATATTATTAATTTTATAAGAATAAATTATTTAAATAAATAAATTTTAATTCATTAATTTTTCTTTATAAATTTCTGAGTCATATTTATATCATGATGATGACATAAAACATAAGGCATTCATAAATATTGTATTTTTTAATATTCACTAAAAAATAAATTTTTAAGGGACAAGTAAAAAACAACCCTAAGATAATTTCAACATTGTGATCGAAAAAATAAATTTCAATTTATCAATTTTAAATTTTAAATTTTAACTTTTAAAAATATAATATTTAAATAAAATTGTATAATATATAGGATAACAATTTTATCTCAAATAAGGACTATTTATTTTGTCATGGATGTTTACATTTTTATTCATTATTATTAATTTATTATTATATGATTTACAATTAATTATTTATTGATGGAAATAAATAAATTTTAAAAATTGTGTCTTCTATTTTAGGGTAATTTATCTTTTAAATACATGTTTTTGAGAATATTTATGGTGAAATGACTATATATATTAGTGTCAAAATGTTATTTAAATGGCCATGTTACTTTTATAAGGACTATATTATCAAAATTTAATATCATTTTTGAAACTTTAGGCTCCTTCGTGGCATCAAAAAAACCTAGGATCAAATCCGGGAAGGGGTGAATTTTCGAGGTACTATAGTAGACTATAGCAGGGAACTATATCAGTGGTGGAACTGTTCCAGCGGCAGCATTGTAGCAGTAGAGGGACCATAGCGGTGGCAATAGTAGCGTGGGTACTGTAGCAGTACTGTTCACTGAGGGGTCCTTTGGGCCAGAAATGGGCTTTCAAGCCCTGTATTCAGGCCACTTGGCCTTGGACCTTCGGGCTATGTAATGGGGCTTCCTCTACCCAATCTAAAGTGGTCCCTGCTTTAATAATAATTTTAGATTTCAGAGCCAACCATTTTTTAAAAAATATCATTTTTGGATAATAAGATACTATTCATATTATTAATTACATTTTCAAATGAAAAATAAATACTTTATAATGTAATTTTAGTATAAAAATTTTATTTAATATTTTATAAAAGAAAATTATAGAGTAAATTATTCACATATAACATGATAAAAATAAACTAAACATCAAATTTATATAAAATTATAAATGCATAAAAAAATTAGTGAAAAAATATAATTTTACAATTTATTTTATTAAATTATGTACATAGAATGTTATATGACATTAAAAGATATTACATTACTTTAAATGAATTTATGTTATAATTATATAACTAATAAAACTTATATAATACTTTGTAAGAAATTATATTCCAATGAAAAATTTACCATTGAATTGAAACTATTAATAAGAGTATTATAATTATCAAATAAAATAAAATGTATAAAAAATATTGAACTCGGTAAATTTTATTTTACAAAACTATTTTGAAAAACAATAATTAATGAAAAAAATACATTATATTTCAATTAAATGTTTTATGAAAATCATGTATTCAATAAAATAAACTAATTAGTTCACATATGTATATATAATATAAGTTCATATTATTAAAAAACAAAAAAAAATAAATGCATTTAACATTCACATATAAAATATTAAAATGAAAATTTATAAAAATACTTATTGAATATTAGGGATGTCACATTACCTCTTCAAGAAAATTACATACTTAAAGTTATAATCATTGTTAAACAATTATTAATGTTATCTCCAATTTTTATGAACAAAAATACTATCCCTAATTTTAAATTATTCATTATTAATGGTGAGGAAAAAATATGACTTAGAATAAGTACATTTAATCCTATGTGGACATTATAGTTATACTTAAAAGAGTACTTTAGAGTGATTTTCTATCTAAGTATTTATATAAAACTTTTACTTATTCATAATTCCTAAAAATAACCAAACTCTGATCTGATACCAATTAAAGTGCCTACAAACCTGAAAATATAGATTTGATACTAAACAAATATTATTTTACACATAACGTTAATTAAAATAAATTTTTAGTAACATAGGGAACTAGGTATATATTACACCACAAAACATTTAAATTTAACGACATCCTTTATCTTATACCACCTTATAATCTGATCAAAATAAATTTAATACCTATGATCACCAATAAAAATGGGTACACATAGGAAATGTGTAAGCTCAAATGCTCATTATAGGATAAAACTTTAACAATAATACATAAAAGGGTTATTAATAGATTATAAACAAATTTTAAACATGATAAAGTGATAAATGGAATGATTAATGGAATAATATCATGAAATCATAATATTTGAAAATGAGGCATGATATAATAATAAAACATCATTGTATAAAGTTTATAAAATAATGATATTAAAATAATGACAAATACCTACGAGAGAATTATATAGGTAGCTAAAACTCATTGGTGGGACTCTTTTCTCCATCCATAGTGGCAACTCATTCTTCCGAACATAAAAACATGACACAAACATAAGGCAAGTCAGCGTGAACATAAGTCAAGTCTCACTTTCGAGACAACATAATATTATGGAAAATTATGACTACTCTATTACCACATAGAACATTATAAAAAACCTTTCTAAACTAAGACCATGACTTAAATTATGTACAATGATAACTACATCTGGACTACATATAACATTATGGAAATGGTTACCCCTGACCCATTCATAATGTCTCATGAGATATAAAGAATTACCCAATCTATTGGGGGGGGGGTATATAATTTATATCTCATCCATAACATCATAATATGTCATTTATATTATTGAAACATATAAAATAAATATATATAATGCATAAACATGAAATAAACCTATGAGAAAAAAATGGGTAACATAATAAGTCCATAAAACATTAACCATACAGGTATCATGCATGAGTTTAAGAAAATAAGGTATTATGGCAACATGTATTTAAATTAAAAAATAAATATTATTGGACATGAAATTGGATTTTAAAGGGGAATAAAATTCATAATAAAGTATGAAAAATAATTTATAAAATGAAACACTTCTATTAAACTTTTAATGAAAAAATAAAACTGAAATTAAAAGGGATACGACTATTATGTTTAAAAAAAATCATAAGTAAACCAAAGTTTTTATGTGAAAACAATGAGAGTTTTTATAAATAAAATATAGAAAATAATTATTATATGAAAATAGAAACATAATAATAATTTGGGAAAAAGGGAGAAACCTAAAATTTTTACCTTATAAACTTCAAAATGGTAAACGTAAGGAAATAATAAAAATGGACACATAATAAAATTCATATCCCTAAAAATGGAATAAACATGACGAAAAAGGATATATGTTAATAACATTGTAAATTTAGAATGATAAATAGATTGAGATAAATAGTGATATAGAACATATCCTCATGAATAAAGAATAACGAGAATGAATCCTTATAAACAACATAAGTTATAAACTATAGAACCATGATGGAGTAAATGAGGCTAGAAATTCATTAAAAAAGAATGAAAATCAATTTTTCATGCATTAAATACCTTTTATATGATCCTTAAAATATAATATTAAGGAATAAGACATGAAAAAAATGGATATTTGGAACTAAATTCTTACCCGGAATCTTGAATTGACAATATATTATATCATCAATTAATATTAATTATTTAATTTATTCAGAACCTTTTATCTATATTTATTTAATTAATTATATTTTCTAATTATTTTAATTTCAAATAATTTTCGTTTATTAGATTAATCTTTTTAGCATAATTAGTTTTTAGGTAGTTTGGTTTATCATTCCAAAATTATATTAGACAATGGTAATAGTCAATAGTCAATATCCAATGGTTCCGTAAGTTCTATAAGTGCCTTGATTTATGTTTCATATCATTCTAGAAATGATTGAATTCAATAGATCAGTAGATAGTTATAAATTATAAGAATTATCATCGATAATATTATTTTTTATGGTTGTTTGTCCCTTATCAGTGAGATTTACCCTAGGATGGGTGGGTAGTGAATCAATGTAATAAATATTTAAAAATATAAATACCTTGATTATAATTTTTTCTCTTGATGTGAATAACCCTCCTCTATATCCCTTAGTTTCTATCTATTATAGACTGAATGTAGTAAATCACATAGAGAATTTTCTTAAGTATACCCTAATGAAGATAATACAAGGAGTATTTAAAGTCAATGTTCCTAGGCACCAAAAACACTAGAGTACATGTATAATATTTGGTTTTCACAAAAAAGAAGCTTAAAAACCCTCTAAACTCACTATTTACACAATTTAAAAATCTCACCACCTCTATCCATAAGGAGTAAATCATTGTTCCTTATATGGAAACCTTGGTCTCATTCATGAGATAATAATGTGAACATACACCTAGAACATTGTGAGACCTATTTTCAATTTGATGACATTCTAATGAGATAAATATTCTTGAATTTACTCTTGATTTATTAGTTTAATTTTTTTTTCATTTCTATAAAAAATCATCCACCTTCCTTTTTTCAGAACCTCTTCCCATATTTTCCAATATATATCTCTAAGTCTTTATTCTTGTGTAATCACTATGCACAATTTTATACAACACAACCAACTTGATTTTATACAAAGGTTAGGAAAAATAACTTCTTCCTCTCACTCCTAGGATTATTCTATTTGTATATCGTACTTAAATATGGTGATTAAGGACCATTAACATTGCATTAAAGGCCTGAAAACCCAAGGATAACTACCCTATCAAACCTATACTCTTTCAATCTAGCTTATCAAATGTGACATGATTGTACCTTATATAGAATATAATTATCCTTTTAGATATTTACTCGGATTTATCCTCCTAAATTAACATACAAAAGTGATATTTAATCAATTTCTATTATCAGGGTCTCCTATTATGTGGTGGAGCCTCATATAGTTGACCAAATCCATAAAATCTAACTTTAATTTAAACAACCTACAGTAATTTCACAATATCCTCATGATCTCCTTAACTCTCTTTCATACACGTATGAATTACTATGATGTGATCTTATATACTAAATCATAGTCACCTAAAGGATTTGACATCACCAAAATATCAATTTATATTGAATTCACACCCTCATCTACATAAATAGTAGATGTAGGGTAAGAATTTATACCTTAATAGAGCTACGGTGTAGAACACTATCTATAGGGAAAGAACCCTTAATATTCCAAGGGCACTAAAATTCATCAAAACTCCATTCTAACAATCACTATAGTTTATGCACTTGATTATGATGTATTCCATGAATGTAAAATCCCACATTAGACATACATCCTAAAATTTGAGGATTTGTATTTATGTATGCCTCTCAATATCTCATTTGAGTCTAAATGGTAACAGTGCTTACCCATAACATCCCATGCCAACCCACATGTGTGAGACTAAGGACCCCTACTCACGGTTCACCTTGATTCATGGACTTCCTTCACATGCACCTGTTATTACAAGCAGAGGTTTTGAAATTAACACCCCTACTTTTCCATTCATCTATGTGGTGCTTGAGCATGACCACCGACTTTTCAAGATGTTGCTCGAGTGATGGAATTGAGTGGGTTTGTCCATATTTTCTGTATCCTATGATATTTAATATAGTGAAACAATACCTCCATGACACATATACCTATAGCTTTCCAATGACGCAAATACCTTTACATATCATCCCATGATAACATCTATGTCATGAACAGTTGTAATACAGTGTAGGATTCCCTTTATATAAATATCTTAAATATAAGATAGGGTCTAAAACATGAAGTTTATATCATAGATATAGTTCTTCACCCAACAAATCTAAGTCTTATAGATTTATTAAATCTATAATAATCCTCCAATAATCATTAATTTTTCACAAATCAAACACATATTTAATATTTAACAAACACAATCAAGAAAAAAATTACAAAGTGATTTTTTATAACAAAATTTACTATTGGGTTTGTTGAAAATTCCATTGAAAATCAATAGTTATCAAATCTCTTCCAGAATTAATGAATGATTTCATAACAAAAAACACATGAAATTTTTTTTAGTTCTCATATCATTAAATAATTCATTAATGACTCATCAATCAAAAACTATAAGCTCATGTGGGGAATGAATCAATGTGAGAAAAAAGAGTTAAATGAAATAATTATCATATTAAATATCATTGCACTACATATATCATACCATTAAACCTTTACATGAAAAATTGTAAACAAACACTCTCATCATTTATAGAGACAATATTCTTTAGCTTCTCTGTGAGAACTTTATCCCCCAAATATAATCTTCTCTTTTTTAAAAAACCATATAGTACTTCCTCGAAGATGAAAAGAGAGAGATAGATATATTATAATGGTATTGAGAAAAGAAAACATAACTTGATCAAATAATAATGTCCACTCAGAGTGGAGGTTTCATCTCCAATTCCATCTAAATAGATGGATTCAGTTGGACACAAAGGGACAATCGATACCATTCAAAATCTACCTTGGGAAACAAATTTATCATGATATTTTATACTTGATTTTGGGTAGGAATATACTCTTACTTTACAACCTATTTTTGTACTTTATCTTTGAAGAAATGATATTTTATCTCAATTTTCTACATCCTCAAGTTATGAATGTGTTTTTTCTAATGTTTATCATAATTGATCTATCAAGCATGATTATAATACGTTATACCACTTTAATACCAATATATTCCAATTTTTGTTACATCTATATCAATTTAGTACAATCTTGTGTCATTGTAGTATATTCATCATCTATAGTGATTAATGAAATGTAGTATTTCTTTTTTAAATTGACAAGAAATAACAGAGCTTGAAATATAAAAAACACCATCAAAAATTTGTATTTTATCATCAATAAAACCTTCCCAATTAGCATTAATATACCCCACCCATTTCTTCATTGAATTTTGATAATAATATAGCCTAAAATTCATTTTTTGGTTTATGTAACATATTATAAACTATTAAATTCCTAACCACGATCTATGAAATCATTGATAGAGGGAGGGGTGAATCAATGATATCCTTTTCTTTTATGTTTCATTTATTATATAACAACCTTTTCCCTTATTTAATATTTATCACATTACTGAAAATAAACCATTTACATATTTTTAGAAACATATGTATGTATATGGTTTACCACTCAAAAAGAGTAGCTAGTCCTTGGCATGGTATGAAAATAAACTAATATGACACAATTCACTAGAAAAAAAATACTTTTGTGTGGTTAAAATAGATAGGAAATACCCTTACAATTGTGTTGTAAAATGATCAATATAATAGTGTATGTTATTTTTCCATCATGGAATATGTAAATAAGATGTTGTAAAATCTTTAGAAACCTTCACCAATATGTTCAGAACATGTCACTATACTACTTCAACAACAAACACATTTTTAATTCTTCAAAAAAAGTATTCAATGTATTTTCTAGAAGCAGGTAGGAATAACTTCTCTAGAATTCATAAAAAAACTCATTCTGATCATCATTCTAATTTATTTGACCGATTCTTCACTGAATATAAAAGTCTGATTCATTAGTATGATTTTTTACTCTGATCCAATGAATTTGAAAAAAAACTTCCATTGAATACTTATTCTATACACAAACATTTCTATGAAATTCTATTTATAAATCAAAACTATAATGATATTAATATTGCACACATGGATAGTGTCAATGCATGTTTTACTTTTACACTTTTATATAGGTGTCCCAAAAAATAGAAAAGGCAGGAAACTTAAATTTTTTTATTGCTCAATGAAATTCAAATATATGAATTTTTTAAATTTAAACTTCATTTGACCATTTATCAATGCTCCTCAACTCTTATGAATTATTATCGAATTTTCATGAAATATCTATAACTTCTAAATTATGAACCTCATTTGAATAAGAAATTTTCAAGTGTTTCTTATACAATTTTATAATCCATAACATCTCATTATGAAACACAATTTTAAATTATAGTTATCTTGTTTGGTTAAAAATAGTAAAACTCAAGACATCCCACTCCAATGGTCTAGCCCAACTGAAACTATTTTTTCATAAATATATTTGAAACCTATAAAGACTATATAACCATTTTCATCTAATTTATTCATTTTTTGAACAACTTATTAGAATGATTAATTATTAGTTTTTGAAGTTCAGCTAATGGATCTTTGTCAACGCTTTAATGATGAACCTTAACCCAAATAAAAATGGATGACTGTATTATTATATTTCATCTAATTGATCAGTCTAGGAAGCTCATTTAATTCATCATTGTTAAAGACTTCTCTTCTAGGTCACTGTTAACAACTTTGGTCCATCAGATACTATTTGGGTAGACTAATATTATAACTTTTATATAACTATTCATCTAATGCCTTATTAGTGCCCACCGCTTGTCTGATGGATTGGTGTCTGCACTGATATGATAGTTTGGTGTCTGCACCTGTCTAATGGATCTATGTCTGCACTCATTTGATGGATTGGTATCTAAAAACTTATGATGTATAAATTCATCAAATTGATTTTCTTTCAGGATAGATTGACCGATCAAAATTATTTCAAACCTCTTGAATTCATAAAATTCAAACTCTTAGTCAGTAATCTACTTTTGATTCTAGTAATTCTCAATTCAGTTTTCTGTGATCAGAAAATGTCAACTCCGTAAAAATAGCAGATATTTTTATTTCCTTTATTCTTCTCCCACACACATTTTTCCATCCCTTTCTTTTAAAAATCCTGTATAAAAAGTTTTTATAAAAATTATGAAGTTGGTAAATTTTATCAGAGAAAATAATCATTATATTTTGTGTTAAACATCTCTAAAGACATTCTGTATCGGATACAACTTACTGGTCTATTCCAAAATCTTTATTTCAGAAATTCAAGTCTAAAAATAATTTCTCCCATAAAACAACATTCAGAATAGAAAAAATAAATTGATGAAATTTGTTAATAAATATATTTTTGGTCTTCCATGTCTAATATTACACCATCTAATCCCCAAAAAATAACAATGTAAAGAGATTTTCCATGAATAGAACAAAATACAAAAAATTCTGAAACCACTTCTTCCAACATCCAAAAACTAACTTCATCTATCTTATTCCCAATAATACCCCATTGGATTTTTTTTCAACCAAGATTCATAAATCCTTGAAACTTTTTTTACTCAATCTACAAATAACTAATGTTTAAACTAGTAATCCCCAGTTTTTTTTCCAAGAAGGCATACTGGAGCTTGAGGTTACGTTTAGACTATCAGAGATTAAACTAGGTGACCATGAAGAACAGGAATCCACTACAGAGGATCGATAACATCTTGGATCTATTGAGAGGGACACGGTGGTTATCAAAGGTTGACCTCAGGTCATGCTATAACCAATTGTGATTATAGGATATATATACACCTAATATGGAATTTAGATGTTGACAATGTCACTATGAGTACTTGGTAATTCCATTTAGAATGATGAAAACCATAGCAATGTTCATGGGAATCACGAAATTGATATTTTATCCTTTCATAAACTAGTTCATTGTAGTCTTCATTGAAAATATTATTTTTTACTCGGTGACCAAGTAGGATCATATAAGACATTTGAGGATGGTTCTTGATATATTCAGAGAGCACCATATTTATAGAAATCTCTCAATGTTCTAGTTCTAAATTTAGGTGGTTCAATTTTTGGGACAAATTATATCAGAAGATGGAGTGGAATTAGACCCTTCCAAGGTCGAGGCAATGTTATCTTGGGAAGCAACCAAGAGCGTAACAGAGGTGCACATCATACTTAGGCTGCAAGGATCTTAATAGATATTCATACATGATTTCTCTAGGATATCATCTCACATGATATATTTGACCCAAGAGAGGTATACTTTCATGTGGATAGAGAGGTTCCATTATGATTTTTAGTATTTGAGTAAGAGTATGATGAGCTATCCCATCTTAAAATTTCTAGAGGAGGGTGTAGAGTATGTAGTGTTTAATGATGCATCAGTAACCATACTTGGTTGTGTTTTGATTTAGTATAAGGAAGTGATTTCATATGGTTCAAGTTAGTTGAGATAACATGATAAGAACAATGCTACCTAAGATCTTGACTTAGTAGCGGTAGTATTCACACTAAGGATGTGGTTACATTACCTAATGGTAAAGAAGTTTGTAATCTATTTTGATCACAAGATTCTCTAGAATATCGTCTTTTAGAAGGACCTTATCTTTAGATATAGGTGATGGCTATATTTCCTTCAGGATTATGACTTTGATATTGTCTACACTCTTGGGAAGGAGAACGTAGTAGAATATTCTCTTAGTAGAGGATCTATTTCACAGTTTTTGAATGAGGTGTAGAAGAATTTGGCCTCATTTTATTCATCATTTGTGGATAGATATGGAGAAACTTACCTTTAGTTGATGGTTATTACCCCCATTCTCTTATAACGAGTCAGGGAGGCATAACATGGGTATGCCAACTGTGAGATCCTACGTACTTAGATATCGACTGAAAATGCTCATCATGGATTTTATTAAGGTGGGAAGCATGCGGTTCATTTATGAGGATGTATAATGGCCCCAGTGATGTTACTGTAGGAGGTTCTGAAAAGGTTTCATACATATCCTTTAGAAATACATCAATGTGTGGGAAATATGTACCATGAACTTTGATATCAATTTTGGTGGATATGGATAGTGAAATACCTTTCATAGTCTATCTATAAATACCTTAATTGTCAGAAAGTGAAGCCTAAGAACTAAATTCCAATAGGTTTATCTCAACCACTTGAGGTTCCATATTAGATGTGGGATGGAATATCCATTGAATTCATGATGGGATTACCACATATGTCTAGCAGACATGATTATCTCTCAGTGATCGTATACTAACTCACCAAGTTATCTCACTTCTTAGCTATCTAGGAGAAGAGTTAAATAGATATCTTATGATGAATCTATATGTAGGATATAGTCTAACACCATGAGGTTACATTGAAAACTATCTATGAATATGATTCAATATTCACATATCGGCTATGTAATGGATTATAGGATGTTCTTGGGACTCAGTTATTCTTGAGCAAAGCATTCCACCCCCAAACTTATGTCTAGACTTTGTGGACCATTCAGGTATTGGAGGACATGCTGTGAGCTTTCATGTTATACTTTGGCTGTAGTTGAGAGGATCACCTACCAATGGTGGAGATTTCTTACAATAACAGATACCATTCCACCATCATTATGTCACTATTTGAGGTTTTTTATGGGAGGCCCTATAGGTCACCACTTTGACAGACTGAGCCAGGATAGTCAGTACTTATGGGCCCAGAGTTGGTGAGAGAAACTATCGAGGTGGTGAAGAACACCTGGGAGTGGATGAAGAATGCATAGATTAATCAAAAATCTTATGTGGATAGATGATGGAGGCCTTTGGAGTTTGGGGAGTGGGGATATGTGTTCCTATGGGTTTCACTTAGAAATGGATCATAGAGATTTGGTTGGGGTGACAATCTATCGATAAAATCCATTGGACCTTTCCATATATTGTTTAGATTTGGCAAGGTGGCATACCTCTTAGCTCTAACACCATAGTGAGATTGGGTATACGATGTATTCCATGGGTCACAGATAAGGAGGTACATGCATGATCCATCACACATTATCAACTGGGGAGAGCGGAACATCAAGGATGGATCCTTCTTTTTTGAGTACCTGGTAAAGATCTAGGATCTGTAGGAGAGGATCATTTATGGGTGAGTGATTCCTTTGGTGTATATCTGGTGGCATCACAAGAATCTTCAAGAGACCAGATGGAAGAGGGAGATTCATATTCATTACATCTCTTTGTGTAACCTTTATTTTGGCATTTTGGGATGTAAATAACTAAGGAGGGGAGAATTTAGTGACTTTTATTTTCTTTGTATTATTTTTAGATATTGTATGGATTATTTTTGAGACCAGGATCTCTGACGGCGTGCGATTCCAAGGCCTAGTGTGCCCAAAATAGATGTTTGAAATATATTAAATATATTAAATAACATGCGTGTGTAGATTTAATAAAAAATAAAATAACTTTTAAATGGGGGCTAGGATCCAAAATCTGAGAGTACAATTGAGTTTAGAACATGGGTTTTACCCAATCTGAGATTTAAACTTGGTTGGTGTGGGTATTTCGTAGAAAAGTCATTAAGGGTGTAAAATTAATAAAATAATTAATTCAATTATTTTATTTTACTTTGTTGATCTAAATAAATAACCTCTTTAATTAATAAATAGTAATCGGGAATTCCTAGGTTTAGCTACTAAAGAATAGAGATCCAAAAGACCGTTGGAGAGCTACTGAAAAAGATTTTTTTGGAAGACGATGACCATATCAGAGATCAAAGTCTAGTGCGAGATGAATTCAATGGATCTCACCAAAGATCATGAAACAAATATATTCTTCATCAGTGATCGATAAAAATCAATGTAGGATATTTTTTTTTGTATTTCTTTCCCTATTTCTATTTTTTTGATGAAAATTAATCAATTAACCAATAGACTAATCCTTGGTTCAGTCATATTGTGGAATGGGATAATTATGTGGGAATTATATTGGGTTTTTAATTATTTACTATGATTATTAATTTGTCATTCTAATGAAAATAAATTGAGTCCAAACTAGCACGGTCTATGTTAATTCTTATTATTTGTGTTTCATGGTTTTCTCTCATTGTTCTTCATGTTTTCATTATTTTGGTCTCATTTTACAAGTTATTTGACTGAAGTTCCAAATAATATAACATTGTGCACATGTTTCTTAGCATAAAGATTTGATATCATAGATCTGAACTAGGTATGGTACATGGATCATGAAACAATAGTAGCAGAGAGTGGATTAGGACTGGTTGGGCATGCATGTGTGAGGTTCTTGGAATCACCACAATAGCGGAAAATCGAGATGATTCCTAAACCATTGAGGCCCTTGTAAATATAATCAACGACAATGATCATCCCCAATTGACCTAGATTTGAGTTCCAAGAGCATGATGGGTGGTGATGGCGGTAGATCAAGGAATTAGATGAGAAGATGACAACATGTAAAACCAGATATGGAAATTTGGAATTTTCTGCACTACAAGACATATAATGTAGAGGAACTTGCTATGTGGACCCATCCTAGTGGTAGCTTGTGTATTGGGGGAAAGTTAAGGACCACATTGTGTGTGACCCTATAACCTGGTGTGTGACCCCTCCCTAAAGGATCAGTGTGTACCTCAGTGGGTACACAAACATAGAATGGAGTATAGGGGCCCTATAATGCCATGTACTCCCACACTGACATGGATTGGCCTTGTGTACATGGGTATACTCGTGTACTGGTACATGGGAAAACCACATGTCATGTACTGTTACACATACAAAGGCATCTTACATGATTCATTTTCACATGCAAGACCCAGGATCAAGGGGACATGGTGTGTAACCCTACTACACGCCATGTACTTACTTAAAGTTGTCTTGTATCCCTTGCCCTCTATATCTTGGACCAGTTTCATTAGGGTTCAATACCCATATCCATTCCATGAGGGTTAGTATGGAATCTCTTCCTAAACATAGAACAATGATTCTTTCAGTAGGTATTCTTAGATATAGTTGTTGTAATCACTATATGAGTATTGAATTAAGATCCTATATTCATATTTTTTCCCTAGGTGGAGTCATTGGTATCATCGTGACTAACACTACATGGGCACTGATCCTCTACTTAGCGGGTTAATCTAGATTGATTTTTTGGTATAACCCATGTCCTTTGGTTTAATCCTCATCTATGTATCATATATCTTTAGACTATTATCATGTAATTATAGTGGCAAGACCCGATTAGCACTACCTCTCAGATGGACGTCATCAGTGCTTTCTGACTAAGAAGTGTGTTTTTTCCCAATGAGTGCTATGTGGATCCTTCGAGCTGGGATCCAAGGATAGTATTATAGTTTTGAATTAACTTTAGATTGTTTGTATTGTTGAGTATTTCTTGATATTCATCCTATATATTCTATATATATTTACCAATATAGAAATGAACATATTCTTTTGTTGCATGTTTTGTTGTTTCAGGGTTTCCTACTAGTTATTATTATACTCACCCATGAACAGTATTTGCCCACACATGTAATGTCTTCTATAGATGATCGGACTTTTGATAGAGTCCTAGAAGGACTAGGACTAGATGGTTCTTAGTGAGATCAGACATATCAAGGTCTGTTCTTGCGGTATCATGATAGCAGTCCCCAGTATTACTTTCAGGTTGGGCTTGTTCTCAAACTCTTTGTGGTGGGATTTTAATTGTCCCCATTTACATTACTTTACTTCTAGTAATAATATGGCATTGGTATTTAAATGTATTCATGCATGGTTGTTTATTTGTTTTTACATTTTAGTATTGTATGGGATTGGTGATGTGTTCATGTGTATAGGTACCTAGGAAAAGTCCTACCATGTTAGTGATATTCCTACTCAGTACTAGTCTCCATCCTCTAATGTATTGGAGTTGGTCTTGTGGAGTCATGGAATGATCCCCCTTGGGATAGGTCATGATATAATGTGGTTCTAAAACTTATTTTCTAGTTTTTTCAACAAATTTTTCATCAAAATAATCAACTAACTTCCTTGTTTATTTTTTTTAAATATATATACAGTCTACCATTAGGATCATAGCCATCAAAAATTCTATATTCACTTATTTGATCAAATTTTCCTAGATTTACACGTTTTTAAATGATGTAGGGAATCCAAAAAACTCTTAAGTGTTTCAAACATGAAATTTCTATGTAGAACATTTCATAAGGATTCATATCAAAATATGGTTTATAGAAACATTGATTCTAAATATAAACTATTGTACTCATTACCTGTTTCCAAAAGTAGTGATAAAGACCATGTTCAATCAGAATTATATTCCCTATATCCCAAAAAATAATATAATTTCTTTCAGAAACACTATTTTGGTGCGGTGTGTATAGTACACTAAACTCAGGACGAATACCAAAATTTTCATGATAATTTTATTATTATTAATTTTTATATTCACCACCATTATAAGTTCACAAATTCTTTATAGAATATTCACGCTCCTTTTCCTCTCTTCTCCCAAATATCTTAGACATATTTTGAGCTTCTGATATATGTTTTAATTACATAATACAAGTAATGAGAGTTAAATCATCAATTAAATAATGAAGTACTTAACTTCAAAATTTGATTGTTTTCTCAGAGCCCATAAATATTAAAATGAATCAACTGAAGGGGATAAGTTGAATTAATTGTATCTTTATTATTCATTGAGTTTGTAATATTCCATTTCTAACATATAGAAAAACCTCAATATCTTATTATTTCATATTAGAAATATCAAAAAAACTGTATTAGTTTGTTAAATTTATCACATTCCTCTGGAATATATATCCCAAAATTTTATTCCATAATTTATTTTCTTCTATCATGATTAGATAACATGAATTTTTTAAGTTACCAACTTAAAATAAGTTTCCCTTTTTTACATTCCCCTCTTATAATAACTTTTCCATCTTCAACAATTTTATAAAAAAACAATATTTTATAAAAATAACATTATTGACTTCATCAAAATGTTGTGAAACACTTACTATGTTGTGTTTTTGTCAACCCACAAATAAGGACTTTTTTATTTCAGTTATTCTTCTCTAATAACAGTAGATCAAACACCTTTGATTATGATTGATTCATCATTATAAAACATCATTGTTCCTCATTTAGAGTCTTTCAAATTCTTCAATAGCTTCAAATATCATATCATATATAAAGATATCCTACTATCTGAAATCCAAGTCTGTTCCCCTTTTATATCTTTGAGAAAATTTTCTACAAGAATAGTTTTTCTTTCCCATTATCTTCTATCAAATCTATCTTTAGAGAATTTTTATAAATATTTTGTTGTTCTTATATCAAAATAAGAAAATATTTTTCAATATTTATAGGATTTTTAAATATTTCAAAAATAGTTTTCAAATGTTGGAAATATTTTCATTATTTCAACCAACTTTCTTCAGATTACATATTTGATAGGATTGAATCCCCTTAAAACTTTTTTTCCTATTACTCAAGAGATAATTGTAGTTTTTTATTTAACCAACACATATTTTATGTATATCCAAATCATCTACAATACTATCAATAGAAAAAAGAAGAATATTTTCCTTTGTAACTTCCATACTATTTAGAGTTTTAAACTTGTTTTTATATATCATTTTTACCTTCCACATTAGAACTTTTTTGCGCCCCAAACTTTCTTTTATCACCCAAAATATTCTTCTTCAATTTGAATTTATTACCAAATTTTAAAAAATTACAACCATGGACAAAATTTGATTCAGAATTTAAAAAATTTCGAACTTTTGAATTTTTTAGTATGTTAGGTTTGGAAACATACATGATTTTCTTAGTTTTATTATTATTATTAATATATTCACTTCTGTTTTCAACATTATAAAGTAAATTTTGTTCACCTTTCTTAGGTTCAAATTTCTCAGAACTTTCACCAATTTGATAAATAGATTTTTTAAAAAATGTATATCCTTGTAAAATTTTAGATAACTTTGGTTGAAAAAGTTATAATTCAGACTCGTTTAGTTGTATCTTTACTTAAATTTGTTTATTATGATTATTTTTTAAAAATATTTCTTCAATTGATCAATCTCTTCCAATAATATATATTTTTCTTCAAGAAAATATTCTCTAAATTTTTTTATAGAACTTTCATTTTTCAACTTATTAATTTATTTTCAAGTATTACAATCTTTTGAAGATATTATTTCATCTCTATTTTAAAAGAAATTTATAATAGAGTCTCTTATTTAGAAATATTTCTTCCAATATATTAATCATTTAATTTTGAAATAAATGTGTTTTCAATAGAAATTTTAGTGAATTTTTTTATCATCAACTTCACTATCATCATCTTCATCATATTTAGACAAAAAAATTCTCCTTTTGGATTTGGTTAACCTTTTATATTTTCTATTAGAATATTATTTTTATTTGTCAACATGTTTCTTCTAAGTTATTCTTGACATTATTTTATCTTCATCACTTTAATTTTCATGTTTTCTTTGGGGGATGCCAAATTCTCAATGGACCCACAATCAAAGAATTTTAGAGGTAACTTCCCTTATACTTTCTTGTGCCTCTTTTCCCATTTTTTGAAAACAAGGGAAAAATATTCCAAAGATTGTTACTAACCTCATATTCGGTGTTAGATTCATCAACTTCTTCTTCTTCTTCAAGAATCTTCTTATATTCTATGGCCTTAAAAGAATTTAAGGAAATTTCTTGATCAAATTTTCTTTTATTTTAAAAACATTAACTCTTCTCATTTCATATGTCATGATATTAGTATGTAAGTCATCGAAAGATAATGTTTCAGGATCTATATCTACAAAATATCATACTATGTTATCAAAAATTTCAAGAATAATTTAGATGATATTTTCAAAAATAGTTGAATCTTAAATCTTCTCACTAAGACATATTATGGTAATAATATTATAATTCCCCCTTATAAAGAATCCCCAATAGATTCATTTTCACCTATTTTTATATCTTTTTACTCCAACCTTTAGATTTTTAACTTTTACTTCTTCACCTTAAAATTTACTTCACATATATTTTTCAAATTTTCCCAAATACCTTTATTAGTTTTTACTCCCATCACTCTTATAAATCCACTTTTATAGAGTGATGAAATTAATTAATTTTTATACCTTCCATCATTATCCATATTTTTCTTATCAATATATATAAGAGGAACATTTTCAATAAGAGAAGAAAATACATCTATAAAAACTTCCAAAACATCACAAAAAAGAGACCTATGATACAAAACAAATTCTATGTTTCTATATATGATAGTTCTTTCCATAGAAAACAGGAATCCCATAACTTTTCAAACAATAAAAATTCTATATAATTACACGTCTTAAAAAATAATAAGAGATTAAATGAAAGGACCTTCACTTTGATACCAATTTAAATGGACCAACCAAGATCAATGAAATCACTGAGAGAAGGAGGGGGTAAATCACTGATATAATTTTATTTTATGTTATATTTATTGTATCACATCCATCACCTCCTTTTATAGATTTATCACTTTGATGAAAATAGATAATTCATACATACATTGGAATAAAATTATTTATAAGGTTCACTACTCAATAAGAGTAGATAGTACTTATCATGGTTTAGAAATAATCAAATACCACACAATCCACCAGAAAATAAACATTTTGTGTGGAACAAAAAGTATGAAATACCATTACACTTGTGTAGCACTACGATCAATATAATAGTGTATGTGATTATCCTAGTATGAAAGATGCAAATAATATGTTTTAACAAGTAAAAAAACCTTCAAAAATAGTTTTAGAACATGTCAGTATGTTTCTTTAAAAACATCCATTTTTTGTAATACTTCATAAAAAATTCTTCACATTATTACCCATAAGTATGTAAAAAAATTCTCTAGAATTTGTATAAAAACTCAGCCTATTCACTCACTCTGATTCCTCTATTTGATTCTTCAGTCCAAAAACATGTTTGATTCATTAGCCCAAATTTTCAATATGATCTGGTGAATCCTGACCACAACATCTTTTTAACACTTCTTATATCTAGAAACCAAAACTCCAACACTCTGCCTCTTGTACATATGAATATAATTACTGTCTATTCTACTTCTACGCCTTTATATAGGTGTCCCCAAAAATAGAAATGAGGGAACCAGATATTTTTTCCTACTCAATGAAATTAAAATATCAAAATTAATTTTGAAATTAAAACTCCATTTGACCATTTATCAATGCTTGTCAAATATTCTAGATTCTTCTAAAATTTTCTTGAATTCTCAAGAACTTCTTAATTTTGAACTTCAATTTAATAATAAAATTTCAAGTGATTAGTCTGAAAATTAATAATCTAAAACATCTAATTTTTAAACAAAAAATTTCATTCTAGTTCTCTTTTGCTGATAAAAATAGTAAAACTCAAGACCTCTCACTTCAATGCTCTCACCCAATTGAAAATATTTTTTCCTAAACATTGTCTCAAATATTAAAGACTGTAGAACCCTTTTCATCAACTTTCTTCATTTGTTCAAAAAAAATATCATACTCATAACTTATCGGTGTTTGAAATTTATAAGGTGGATTTGTGTCAATGTTTGTCCATTGAAAATTGACCCAAATGAAAATAGTTGACTATATTATTGTGTTTATTATGATTTATTGGTCTCTGAATCTAATATTATTTATCGATGTTGAAAACATTTCTGCTCATTAACACTCAAAAAAATTGGTCCATACAATGAAATTTGGGTATTCTACTGTTCTATATTTAATGGAGCTATTCATTTGATGTCTTATCGATGACAACCACTTGTCTGATGTATCAGTGCTTTCACTGGTCTGATAAATTGGTTTTTGTACTCATCTGATGGATCAGTGTATACACTCGTCTAATGGACCAATATCTGAAGTAGTGTGATGATCAGTTTTTCCAATGGATCAACTCATCCAATTAGTCGACCAATCAACATTTTTTTAATCATCTTGAATTTTGAAAATTCAAAATCCTGGTCAAAAAATAACTTCTACATCCTATGATTCTAACTTGATGACTTGAAACCATAAAAATTTTAGTTCATAAAACACTAATATTCACATTTATTTTCTTCTTTTACCTAAAAATTTTTCTCCCCCATTATTTTACAAGTCTTGGATCCCAATGTTTTCAGAAAATTATGATGTTTATAACATTTATCACAACAAATAATAATAAAATTTTTTGGAGAATATCTCAAAATATATTCTATATCCAATTACACTTCTTGGTCTATTCTAAAATATTTTTTTGTCTGAAAATTCAATTCCAAAAACAAGTTCTCCCAAATAATAACATTCAGAGTGGAAAACTTTAGTTGATGAGATTTCATAAGAAATATGTGTCCGGTATTCTGATTCTGATACTCCTTCATCTAATCAACAAAAAATTACAATTTAATTAGATTATTCATGATTAATATAAAATAAAAAACATTCATAAACCACTTCATCCAGTATAAAAAAACCTAATCCAGAGAACTTGGTCCAAATATACATCAGAACCTTTATAAGACATTTCTTTAGACAACTTTCATACTAGAAAACCTGACATATGGAAAACCCAATGTCTAAGTGAGTGTATACCAACTAAATAAAAATGAAAATAATTTTCCTATATATCATCACATTAACTTTTTTACCTTCACCATCCTTTGAAAATTTCATCCATATCTCTTCCGTCATAGCCATCAGTCTAGAATAATCCATCTGAAATATCTTAAACTCCAACTTATTATACTTGATTTTGTATAAAAACATCTTATCCTTTAATTAAATTACCTTTTGACAAGGGAAAATCATAATTCATTGATTAGATACATTTTGAATTTTAACCTCAATAATTATAAAAACTACTTGAATCGGGTTCCATCCGAGCCTCTAATGATGATTTATCAACATATATAAGATTATATATCCACTTCCCTTTCTACTATTTAATGTATATGTTGTGATCAACCCAAACTATATTATAACCAAGCTCCCTTAGGCACTGATCTATTCATGAGTATAAAGCTCATCGTGCTTTTTTCATACCATAAGAAGTTTTCTTTAGTCAGTACACTTTTCTGTCTCACCATTATGAATTATAAATCCATTTGGATATTCTTTGTAGACTTTATCTTTAAGGACATAATTAAAGAATACTGATTTGAAAAATAACTAATAAACGTTAAAACTCTTTTACATAGACATAGATAAAACTAATATAATGGTTTCAAGCACATCCATTAGTGAAAATATTTTATCAAATTCAATTTAAGTAATATTGGAATAGCCATTTCACAGTAAACATGCCTAGTTCCTTATCACCGTGCTATATTCATTGATTTTTTCCTGAGAAAAACCATTTGGTTCCAATCATATTCTTATTTTTCATCCATGATATAATTTCCCAAGACTTGTTTTTCTCAATATAGTCAAGATCCTCATTCATTTATTGAAACTAACCTCTATGAATGGTAGCATCATCCAGTGATTTTTGGTTCCATCTAAGATAAAAATAAAGTTTTATATTATTTCTTCATCTTTCTTCTCTAAATTATAGTTTTCTAGTCACCCATGATGTTGTTATCAGTGATCTTATCTCTGTTGAACTATATTCTTGAACATGTTATTCCGACTACATTTTCATTATCATCAGATCTGTCATTGGAGTTTATTTCAACCCTTTTAAATACCCTAGATCTATAATCATATTCATAACTTTCCTTCTAAAACATTTAATTGTTTTTATAAAAAATATTCTTGTTTGAATCCAAATTCAGCTCACTTTCATTCATAGTCACATCATACTTTTCAACAATTTTATCAATCAATTTTTTATAACAATGATACACTTTTATCCTTAATTTTATCCAAGAAACATCCCTTAGTCTCCACACACTTCAAAATTTATATTCATCTCCTTTTCTCAGAATCAAATAATCCCTTACCAACACATATTTGTTTTTCAGTGTGGGATTCTTTCCATACAAAATTTCTCATAGAATATTTTCTTCATTTTGAAATAACAATGATTGATTAAAGATATAGGCTACTTTTAGAGAAACCTATTTCCAATAATTATATTGTCGGGAATTTTTATTGATTATACTAGTAGACATGTTGTTGATGCTTCAATTTCACATCTCTACAACTCCATTCTAATGAAGAGTTCTCATTATTGACACTTGGTGATGAATCCCAAGATTTTCTAGATATTCCTCTACTAGGTTATTTGTGAATTCACTTCCATTATTAGAGTGAGGATTTTGGTTTTTAACACTAATCATTTTTTCATCTTCTCTCTGGTAATGAATGGCAGAATTTTACAATTTAGTTTTATGAGTAATCACTATTAACTGATCCATGCAACTAAAATAATCAAAAAACAACATAGAATACCTTTTTTCTATCACATTATTTAAGAGTTATTGGCCTAAAAAAATACACATGAACAAGCTCCAATACTCTTAATGATTTTACTTTCTTAAAATTGGTTATATTTTAAATATTATTTCCCTTTTATCAAAAATCACATGTATTTTTGTTTTCAGATGTGGTATTTGTGAAATCACAAGATCCATCATTATTCACCATATTTTCCAATGATATTTTGCTCAAATTATTGATCTTCTTATGCAAGAGATTCTTTCCATATCTCTTGGACAACATGAACCAATTTTAACCACCAGTAAGATAAATATATCTCTTAGTCCACCTCCTTGTAAAATAAGTTAACCATCTTCTGATTTAAGGGTATACCCCTTCTTTCCAAATTCTATAGCGTGTCTCGAGTCACATAACTGGATTTCACATAGAAAATTGTTGCTAAGTACTTCCACAAAGAGCACATCAGTATTTCTAAAATCCGTTACATAGACCATGGACTTCCTAGATAATTTTTTATCCCTCATCATTACTAAATTTCATTACTCCACATTTTCCATATTTCATATTGATGATAGGATCTTTATTCTCAGTGATGTGCACGTTTCACCCACTGTCCAAAACCCATAAAATGGACCTATCCATTTCTCTCAAATAAATATCATTATTTTTTTCCTTCTCATACCATTTATTATTCTATCATTACCATTGTGAAGCTTATATAGATGATTGATTTACTTGTCTCACCCTTAGTTCAAAAAAATTCATTAATATCTTGAAAAATTGAGAACCTGTTTTCACTTTTCAATGTGTTTATTGAAGTTTTCAGTTTCTATTTCTCTTCTTTAAAAGTCCCAATGTTCACTTCTAATTAAACCATTAAGGTATATTAGGATAATTTGTGTCTAAAACATTACTACAAAAATTAATAACTATTAAAATCATAATAAATTATTAAAAAAATGTTTTCCTGTCAATGGTGTTAATGATCACTAAAAAACCTTTTTTCATTGGAGAACACATAGTTAATGTGTCCTAATTTTCCACAAAAAAAACACCTAATTTTTTAGGTTATTTTCCATAATTTACTAGTAGATCAATATCCTTTTGAACTTCTCCCAATTCCTACAAAGTCTAATTTCCTCTAGGGGTTGATACTTGAGGTCTACTGTAAGGAATGACTATCTCCTCCTTATGATCAAGCTCCACTGTAGATTTTCTATTATTTTTAAATCTCTATAATTTTTGGTTGGGTACACTCTCTTCCTGAATTCCCAGAAGTACTTAAATATTTATTTATTTATGATAATCCCCCTTTTTTAGGGATTATGGGGGATCCCAATACTATGGTGAGGGTAATGATTATTTCTTGATCCTCCAGTTTCCATCACCAAACAATGACTTTTTATTTGAGTTCTTAATTATTTTAACAATTAATTTCATAATATCTATCAATGATGTTCAAATATTGTTATTCTTTCATCTTGATCTCCACATTCATTTTTGATTACCATGAAATTTTTTATTTCAATTTTTCATTATAGGTTTTGAGTTCTGACTTCTCTTCCATCTTTTGTTGAATATAAAACTTTTTCATAACTTGAACCATCAGGTCCCACCAAGCTAATGGAAGGACAAGCTGTAACAACCCCAAGATCTACACCACAAGCATGGGGATAGTGAATAAGGCTAATAAGAAATAAATATAGTTGGATACCTTTTCTTAATGTGCCTATACACATGCACCCAAACATATCCATACAACAGTGTAGAGGAATAGTAATGTGAAAGACTATAACATATAGACTAGGCCATTCTTTTATAAAAACTATAATAAATAAAATAGAGTTTGATAATATATATATGAAATTTAAAGGAAAAATACATTATTATCTTGAAATGAGGTCCCAACCTTCCAAAAATAGAGAGAGAAACAGCTAAGGGAGTTAGATTCTAGATATATAGAACCGACCACAGAACACAGTCTATGAAACAAAGTATCTCTATGATTCTATGATGTCACCACTATTGTTATTTTAATCTATATAAGACACAAAATGTGTGGTAAAATCCAATTTAGGATTGAGTATATATATATATACCATGTAGGATGCATGAAAACATGAAAGGGTAGGAACATAGAGATACCATGAAAGGTTAACTCAAACCAAAGAAAGAGAGAACATAAAACCCAAATGATACTCATATATGATCATAAAGAAACCTATATGAGATATAAATGGGATCTCTATCATTATATCCTAGCTAGAATGATTATTTTGTCACCAACTACAAAGGTCCATCTCTAATTCCCAACATCGCATGTATCCATATAACTAATATATATTGAGGACCCACACCTCACCATTGAGAACTAAAGTATTAGGGGAAAAATATTCATTTCCATTGGAAGACACATGAACCATTATTTTAGGGGGTGTACTAATCAATATATATATGACCCACATCCTAGGGCGATAGGGAGTACTACTCAATAAACATATAGAAGAACCTCACCCTAGAATGTATAGGGGTTCCTTATAGTATATGGGGGACCCAAACCTCTATGAAATAAAGGGTTTTGACTTGATGAATAGAGGACCCACACCCTAGTATGATGGAGGAAACACTCATTGGATAGAGGACCCAAACCATAGTATGATAGGGGGTTCCACTAAATATACAAATAAAGGAATTGTGCCCAAGTATGATAGGATTCCCACTATATAGGTAGATGACACACACCCTAGTCTGATAAGGGGTACCACTTATCCTATGAAAATATCACGGGAGTCCTATGTCTTGATGTGATAGGGGGTTTCCAAGACCAACATATATAAGAGAATCATGCCTGATCACCACCATCATCGAACATCACTTAATGAGGAATCATTTTTTATACACCTCACATCATATCTCGAATGATACTATGAAAGACATTATCACATTCTACAAAGAAAACTAATCAAGAAAAGATACTATTGGGTCAAAATATAAGTCTGAATAATGAGATAAACAAGGTGGAAATTTAACATAGGGGTACATAACATGTGACCTCACTTAGAAACTTGTCCATTTATGGATTTCACATGACTTGGCTAGCAATGTGCCACTACAAAGTGTGTACTTGGGCTACATAACATTTTTCAACCTCCCAAGATCTTACCATGTGCTTCTGGATGTGGCTATGTACTTTAGGCCGTGCCTGCATACCTTGGTATATACTTGGATATTCATGAGTATCAGGCCATTCCCATGTACATTTGGACATACCCGTGTACTCCAAGAGTACATGGTGTGTCCTCCTATACTGGGTCTTGGGTGTTTGTTAGCCGTCACATGAATATTTTACCTAGGTTGGGTCACATAGCATGTGGTCCTAGCCATAGTTCATGGGATACATAACTCCACCTAAAACTCTAGCTACCCTAGCTGGGGTACTACACGACATGTGTTTATCCTAGTACATGTTGTATAGTTGGGTTGTTCATAGAAACTAAATTTCATTCACGCATTCTCTATATCCAGCCTCCCCTCCAGGAAATGAACCTATTGACCACCCAAAATCAAGGGAACCTGCCTCTAGATATTAATTATGGGACTATGCTAGCTAGAAATCAGAAACTGTTGATCCCCTAAAAGCCCACAACTTTGCTGTCACACCTCCCATTGCCTTCCGTCACCGCTAGTGGATCTTGGGTCCATGATTCACCACTCGGTACCATAAAATCATCCTGATACATCTATTATCTATCAATCCACGTTTCATATACACTACCAAAATGAATCTATGGGTTCGATTGTTCTTGAAGCCACCCTAAAAATGTCAAACTGTGACCTTATCAGCTAATGGTGAAGAAACCAATGAAAAGAGAGGGTAAAATCACAAGAATGAAGTGAATCCATCATTAAACAAGAAATATTATCCAATGGTCACATAAATATGGTGATATCATATTTAGAAAGGTATTTAATAAGATATATAATACAGATAAATTGACTAGGCTCACACAGAAGTTGGAAAACACTAGATTTCAAAGTAGAAAAATTAATCCATTATGAGTTTAATAAAAACAAGGTAAGAAACCCAAAAATAAATGCACTACCACAATAATATATTATTCATTGGTGAATAACATGTTTTCTAGTGGTGAATATTATCCAGTGCATTCACTGCCTCTTGATCCAAACACCCATTATTCATTGATCTTGATACGCCAATGAATAACACTCAAAGGCTCCTCTAAATACTCTCAAGGTTATACAACTAAATCTGGGGGATTATTATAAAATTTAATTTATAATAGTAATTAGTTATTGTTCATTTGAAACAAAATATATTAATTCATTTAGACACTCTGCCAACAACTTCCTAATCTAAAAACCTAGTGCCGACGAAATTTATGTCGCGCCTAGGGTAAAACCCACCTTTTGGATTAAAAAGTGGTCTTAGGTTTTTCATCATAGGTCTTAAAAACTTGAAAATAAAAACTATGCAGGTTCTTGATATAATATATTGAATATTTTTAATACATCAATACTGAGCCTCTTAAAAGATCAGAATCTCGAACTGAATTAGTGGATGGATCCAAAAATAGTATTTAATATATTTAAATTTTGTACAAGTAAAAAAATATTATTTACATTCTACCCTCCTTCAAGTATTTTCGATAAAAAAATACAATAAAAAGAAATAGGTGGGGATATTGAGCCTTAATATGTCTCTCACTCTCTAAGGATCTCTCCTTTAGGATCTCGTGCTTCCAAAGTACATAAACTAAAGGGATGGTCCATCCTCAAAGGATCCTCTCTAGGTGATTATTTATCTCCACTAAGTACACTGCAAAAATTGCCTCTATCCTTGATGTATATCTCTCCCAAGTAAATGATAGTCATATGATCATACACCTACCTCCGCAGTTGGGAAATGTGAAAGATGTCAAGTACTCATTCTAATTGTAGTGGAAATGATAGGAAGTGAGAAAACATGAAAATACTCTATAAGATCTCAAACAACATGATAAACCTCAAGGATAGCTTTTCTCCCTTTCTAAACATTCAAAATACCCATTGTGGGGAAACTATTAAGAAAACATGGTCTCCCTGATTGAACTATAATTGCCTACAATGTCAATATATTTAGGATTTATATCAGCTCGAGGATATCCTCATCCTATCACAAATCACATGAACCTTATCTATATTAATATGTACCATATATGGCACAAAAATAGAATTATTAACAATATTAGACTAGAATAAGGGTGAATTGAAGGGTCTCTGGTATATGTCCTCAAAAGATTAAATTATAATAGTATATTGATAAATATTATTATAAGAAAACACCACTAGTATAATTTGATCCTCCCATATCTGACTGAAGTCTAACACAAAATCTATCAACATATCCTCTAACAACTTCATTGTTCTCTCAGTATTCCTATTGATCTGATGGAGAAATGATTTACTCATCCTCAATTGGGTTCTAAAATAATCCTATATACCTCTCTACAACTATGGCATGAAATCAAAAATCATGTTTGGAGACAATAATCAAGGTTTCCCCATAAATTAGGATGACATCCAAATAATATAACTACACAAAACTCTCCACCAAACATTTTCTCCCTAATATAAAGAAAGCAAGACAACTTGGAGATTCAATAAACTATCACACAGATGGCATCATGACTTATCACTATCCACAGAAGTCCCATCACAATGTCCATGGATATGTTATCTAATTTCTACTATAGGATCTCAAGAGGCTGTATCAAACGTGATAGAACCTATTTCTCAACCTTAATCTTCTTACAAGTGAGACATAGAGAGATGAACTCAATAACACTTCATCTCATTCTATCCCACCAATATTGCTGCTGAAGTTCCTTGTACATCTTATCCACACTGAGATGTACAACCAAGGCAGAACTATAGAAATCCCTCGTCACCTCCTCTCATAATGCGACCTGAACCACTTTCCATCCCCAGAAAATGATGATGTGTTCCCCTCCTTTAGAGAATCCATCTGGTGCTTCCTAAAAGAATATATGGTCACAAAGAACCTCATAGTTTATGTCTCCCAATTGAGCCTCCCCCACTTGCCCGATCAACAGAGTATTCAACACCGTCAACTAAAGAAAATTTGAAGCCCTCTCCTCCACTAGGGTCAGTTGTAAATAATCCAACTGCTCATATGATTCCTCCAACAATCAAGAATGAGAAAACCTACTAATGGAATCCACTAGTAAATTTACCTTATCGTGAGTATAGACTATTTGAAATTAATAGACATGTAGAAATTCAAACCAATTCCACTATCATAGTATAATATATCTCTAATTGAAGATATACCTGAGACTTCGTTGGTCTAAGTAAACAATAAAATGCATTCCTAGAAGATAGTAACTCCACATCTTCATATTAATGACCACAACTTCCAAATCTAGGTCATGACTTGCATAGTTATTCTCATGGGGTATCAACTACCTCAATCAATATGTGATCACTTGATGAAAATGTATTAACATGAATCTAATCCTAGCACCACTAGCCTCACAAAAAACCACATACTTCACACCCTCCTATGGTTTTCTCAACATAGGAGAACTAGTTAGCCTTAACTAAAGCTTCTTAAAGTCTCTCTTACACTACTCAATCCAGGTAAATGTACTACCTTTCCATATCTGGGTGATCAAAGGGGATGAAATAATAAATAATAATTCCAAAAAACTTTTATATTACCCATATTAGCCATAAAATATCAATAACTCTATCAAAAAATTAGGTGGCTCCCAATAAATCACTACATCAATATTCACCGGGTCAATAACTAAACCATGATCAGAGAAGACATGTCCCAAAAATTTAACCTCATAAATATAAAAATAACACATAGAGAGATTAACATAAAGTTGGTTTTATTGAAGTAAGTCTTGGACTAACCTCAGATGCTCTACATACTCCTCATATGATACAAATTAAATGAGTATTTCATTGATGAAGATAACCATGAATCAGTCCAAGTATGGATGAAATATCAAGTTTATAGGAGCCATGAACATAGTAGGGGAATTCATTAACCCAAAAAGAATCACCAGGAACTCATAGTATCAGTAGTGATATTGGAATTCCATCTTTAGAATATCAAACTCACAAAAACTCAACTGGTGGTAGACAAACCTGAGATCAATCTTTGAGACCAACTCACACCGCACAGCTGATCAAGGAGGTCTTCAATACTTATAAAATTGTATTTATTCTTTATCATCATCTTGTTCAAGAGTTGATAATCAAAACAAAGAATCAAGATTATATCCAATTATTTCTTGAACAAAAAGAGATCTACCCAGGGGTACTATTGGGTCTAATAAAGACCTTCTCTTGAAGGTCCTCTAACTGCACTCTTAGCTCCCAGAGCTCAATAGGGGAAATTCGATAAATTGCCAAGGATTTCAGTGTGGTATCAGGGTGAAAGTCGATGTAGAAGTATATCTCTCATTGTATAGGTAGTCCCAAAACATCCTAAAATAAAATATTCATATAATAATTCATGACCTATAGAATATAGAAGCCTAAAGAGCATGATACACTAAGAGACAAACTCATGAATTGATGGATGATGTGTTATAGCTTCCTACTTGCAAAAACCACTCACCCATCCATGTGATATCTTTCACACAAAAAGAATAATATCATCCCATATTCCTATAAGAATCTAGCACATATACTGTGACAAAAATTTTGGGCCTAAAATAATAAAAACCAATCCATTACCAAGATGACTTAAGATGTCCCACAAGAAACTCTCTCCTTCGAGCGACAACTCGCTGTAACACCCTAAGATTTTTGAACATAATTATCTTTAAATATATTAAATATTTTTGATAGTATATATGACATGAAGATACAATGTTATATGGTAATATAATACCCAAATATTTCATAATATATTTATCTTTAAATAAATTTAATATTTTTGATATCTTGTGTAACCCGCAATATAGAGTCTAAATGAACTGCAAGTTACTATTAAAATATTATTATGACTATTACTGCCTAGCCATTAGAATGGAGGGTATGGATAGAATTAACTAAATTAAAAAATGTATGGTATAAAAATTTAAAAAAATAATTCTATTGTCACAAATTAATTATAAATGAAAATAAAAAACACATAAAAATAAAGGAAGTCTTTTTCTGAGAAAACTATTTTTATGCACACAAACACATTCCATCTCAATAAATTAAATTAATCACTTTGAGTGAATGATTTTAATGATATATATATATATATAATATTAAATAATTTTTTTCAACATTCATTGTATATTTTTATAGGTAAGATATAAGAATAAATCAACTTTTATGCATAAAAACTATAATTTAAAAAAAAAGTTTTGTCACATTTTTTACACTTATTTTAAATATAATTTAAGACTATTCTAGAAAACTTAATTTAAGAAATTAATTGAATTTTTTAAATCATAATGAATAAACTAAATTATAGTAAAAATTTGTTATTTTTTTGAAAAGAATATTTTTTCAGTGAATCGTAAAAAATACCGCTTTTTGTAAAATTGTCACTTATTTTCAATAAAGTACGCAACTTAAAGGCAAAATTATGATTTGAATTTTATTTCACGTAAAATAAATATTATTAAGTTAAATTTAATCCAATTGATTAAATTTGAATCATCTTTATAATTTATTTTATTATAAGTTTATTTATGTTTTTAAAAATTCATTTCTCTAAATATAGTTATAAAGTTTATAATGTTTATCCATTTTAATAAATTAAAATAACACCTAGTGAGAAATTATTTAAATTAAATTTATTTATTAAATATATATAAATTTTAATTTTAATTAAATATATTTATTATTACTATTAATATAGTTAATATAAAATCATCTTTTGCTTGAAAAATACATTTCTTGAAAAACCTATTTTTTGTCACGTCTATGGGTTTAATGTTAAATTAAAATTTTCCACTTATGCAAATTAAATTCAGTAAAGTGGATATAATATTTTAAATCAGAATAATTTATATTATATAATATTTTAATTTTAAAATTTTATCATAATTAAGAGTGAAAAAAATAAAAATTAATTTTCACGGTTAATGTAAGGATGGATTAACCAAGGGTAAACTAAAATTATAATGGTTAAAATGACCTAAAAACATGTAAAAATAATATTTTATGTCAACAATTTAACCATGTACATATAAAATTAGAATATAAGGCTATTTCTATGCATTTTTAATGGGAATGAATTTTATCATTTTGAACTATTTTGGGAGATTTCCAAGTGATTTACAAGAAGGTACACTTTCCCAACATATAGAAGGTAATCACATATTTTCACTTTTTCACAAAAATAAATCCATATAGTTTGGAAAAAATACCACTACTCCGTCTCCATAATCCTTTTACATGTTCTAAGGTAATGGTCTTTCCAAATGACAAAACTAGGTTCTTAATTTGTGATCTAGTGGAGGATCTTCTAAGTAAAGGTAATTGTATCCACTAAGATCATTCTTTAAACTTGTTATTTTATCACCTCCAATTTTTTATTAACACTTACAATATAATAAAACCGGTATATATGATATAAATATTTTTTTATATTGATGGAATAAATATTATCGGCGTCCTCCTTTCTCAAAATGGAAACAAAGCCATCGTTCGTGTGAGTGGTGGACTATCGCCTCACGAATCGTTATAGTTTATTTTCTATCACCAAATAACATATATAGTCATAATTATGGAACCAATAAATATATATGATAATAAATAAATTATATTTCTTTTATAAAATTAATATTTCATTCAAACATGTAGTAAGATGTAATAAAAGTATAATATATTATATTATAAACATAGAAATGGTTTTTTATAAATAAATAACATATTTATATCCACTATAAATGAGTTTAAATAATGTTAAACTGAATGGAAACATGAGTTAATTCAATATATATCAATTTTAATTCATTGAGTAATATTTTATTTTCATGCACCTAAATTCATTTATATGGTGTATATAATACCCCTTTTACATGAAATATCATGATTACATCATAATTAATGGTATTTTATGTTTCAATTAAATATAATTTATCCAATGGGATATGAATTTAATTTTACCAAGTGGTATGGGTTTCTTGTCTCACTTTTACTTCTGTGAGTCATATGACATATTCACCACTTATTAATTTTGTGTAGTGCATATAATTCCCCTTTAATTTGTTATATTATTAATTACTTTATCTTCATGTTATTTAATACTTCATATATTTTTATTTCATTAACATGGATTATGTTTTAGAAATTACCATGTCGTAAAGGTTTATATTATAATCTCACAATTTATCAGGATTATTTATTATTATGATTACATTGATGAAATCTTATGATATACCTATCAATAAATTCATTCATTTTATAAACCTCTAGTTAATCATGAAATTTTAATATAACAATATTATTTCCCACTATTTGGACATTTTAAATGATTTAGAATTTTTTTTATGAATAATAAAATATATTTCTTTTTCTAGTTGAAAATGATTTTTCTTGAAATCCAAGTTTTCAAAAAAAATTCAAAATGTTTTAATATTATAAAAACTATTTATTAAAGAAATTTTTACCAATTTGAAATTCAAAAAGTGATTTTAAAGGAATCTTCTTAAAATTTTCCAAATGAAATATATTTTTTCCTTTACCAAAAATGTGAAAGGAATATTTCTTTTAACTTGTCTGTAATGGACTTTATTTCTCACCATCATGAACATTATCTTCTTTGAATCTTAATTTATAATTTTACAATGTTATTTTCAAGGAATTATTTTAAAATGTTTTATAAAATTTAGTTTTTATAATGAGATTTATAAATTTGAGAGTTTGTTTTTCTCAAGAATTTTCTTAATGATATTTTAATGGTATTTCCATTTATCAATATCAACAAAAAATGATGTTAGTCACACTCCAGTGGGATTGTATTGCAATGATATAATCCTTATTCTTTATACAGATGGTTTATAATCAATTTGACCCACAAAATATTTTTAGTTCATTTCCTTAATTTACTTTGTATTCATTCCCTTAGAACTTTCACTTTCTATTGATTATTGGACAATATATTCCGCATAAATATCTATATTATTTATCATGGATACGATTATTTATTAAAGCATATACAATATTTAATTAGGGTTCATTACATTGAAAGTATTTAATTGATTAAGTAATTATAGATAAACTTGTATTATTTAGTTAATATATATATTTATTGATAAGTAATTTTGATTCATGAATTAAATATATCATTTCAATATACGAGGAATGCATTGGACATGAAGTGATGGGTGGGGACTATAATTATATATCCCTGTTATGTGTTGGTATTATCATGGGGTGAATCAATAAGATATAATTAAATGATTTTTACTCATAATGATTAAATTTTCTTGTGAAAGGTTTTAAAAGTATATATACCATGATGTTTGAGATCATAGAATCCAAAATTAAGCATTTCCTTTATTAATAATTTATTTATTTTTATCCATGGGATTTTCACTATGATATTACCCTTGGATGTAGTTTATACTCAAGTTATTGGTTAAATGGAATGTGGATTTAGTTATTTACCTTACCACATTGATTATGCCTTACCTTACCATGATAGAAAGGCTGTTGAATAAGTGACATGTGTATTCAGTTATTTACCATTCCATATTGATTATGCCCTAATTATTCATGTTTGACAAGTTATTAATTAAATTTCATTTGAATTCAGTTATTTAACTTTCCATAATTATTATCATTCATTTATTATTGATTCATGATATATTCTTCTACACGTAACCATTACAATGAATTTGAGATCAACCTTATTTTTTTCCTTTCCCCAGAATATAAAGATGGAATTTTTGAATGAAATAAAGGGTGAATTTTTTTACCCTCACTATGTTGCATTTTATGTTTTTAAATGTAATTCATGACTCAAGAATGTATGTAGTTTACCAAGACTACTAAACTATTCAATCCTTTGGGATGGGATTACTTGTATCTTATGCTAATGTACTGAAGTAGACACCAGCTCCAAGCTACTAAAATCATGGTCATTATAGTAGGTATTGAAGAATGTTTATTATAAACCATGGGAACTAGATTAAGGAAAAACAGTGACTATGGAACATAACCCTAAGTTATAATTTGAGGATAAGTTTATAAAAACATCCTAATTTTTTGGTATGGAAGAGATTATGTGATTTTTCAAGAAATTACATCCGTGTATGTATACAAAAAATGGGTGTGGTTTTGGCATATAAGTACCTATGAGAAATGACTATGAAAAATTAATATCATTATTTAATGGATCATTACTTGATACAAAACAACGGGCCTTATGGTGCACCTGATTTGACACTCCTGGGAGATAGGATTTGGATAAATCATGTTTTATTTACAAACCATTATGAATTATTTGAATAGATGATAAATATGGATGACCTAGATTAAAACTAAAGAAACTAAGATTTAAAATAAATGTGTCATAATCTATAAACCCTTTTTAGGTTTTTAGTGGTGTTATTTTCACGTGATTAATGACAGTTTGGGAGACATTTATAGTAATATAGCCTTTGGGATTTGTATGAGTTTTAGTAAAAATGTTATCTGAGAATGAATATAAATTAATTTTGTGGTATTGCTAGTCTTTAGAGTTAATATGATCATTAATGTTAATGTAATAATAGTTTATTAAGATAATTTGATTTTGTGAGAAAAAAAGTTATATAGAAAACCTTAATGGTTTAAAAGTGATTTGATAATTAATGTTATTATTTTAGATGTTCAACATATTTTTGATAATAATCTAGTAATTATATACATATATGTTTTAGAAAAACCAAAAATAAAATTTCATGTGGCCACCCACATCTAGAAAGGATATGAGGCTTAAACCCACAATAAAAGGGAGACAAGGGTGTAACACTGAACACTAGCCTACATGATGTTACATTTAAAGTGGTATTGTTTTTTTACATAAAAACCATGATAGATAAATATTATGTTGAAAATTGTGTTTCACTATTTAGGTTTAGAGATTAATGTATTATAAAGGATAAATTATGCTAACCATATTGGTTTTAGTAATGATAGGAGGAATATATCATTATTATTTTGTAGACTGGGTAATCCATTTGAAATTTATTTTACTACATCAAGCATGAAAACCTCATCTTTAATACTCATCATTTAAAAAAAATTATATTATGATGGGAATTTATTATAGGATGAAATAAAATTTTCATTTAAGTATATTCCATCATGTTCTTAGTCTATATAGTAAATGAAATACCAATACTTTAGGAAAAGATATTGAAATGAAAATTTTATCCCATTACCTTTAAATATGATGAATCAAATGGTCTTTTAACTCATCATAGATTTATTGTTTTGTGGTAGTTGACTTTATCTTGATAATTTACTCTCTTCTGATCAATTACCGTTATCACTCTCCATAAATACTCATGACTTTTTTCCATGTCCGAATCTTCACATCCCACCAGTGTTTTTATTTTTAGAAACCTAGTTACGTGACCTTCATATTTCTATTCATCTCTTATTAAGAGGATGGTATAATAACCCATTTCAAAATGTGGGTTTTCCATAAATTGATTTTTTAAATTTCAAACCCTAGATTACTAAGAACAAGATGAAATTGCGAGGAAGCAATTTATTTGGAGGGGGGAGAATATAACACCATGATATTTTAGAAAATAATTCTCCTTAAATAAATATAATATCTATAATAGCATACATGTCATGAAACACTAAGCTTATTTTATAATGTAACACCCTAAATTTTTATAATATATTTCTCTTTGAATAAATTTAATATTTTCTATATCTTACGTAACATGTAGTTCTGAGTGTAAATGAACCATAAGATACTTTTAAAATATTATAATAACTGTTATCGCCTAGATGTTGGAATGGTGGGTATGAATAGGGTTAACTAAATTATTAAAATTTATGGGTTACACATTTATAAAAGTAATTTTATTGTTACTAATTAATTATAAATAAAAATAAAAACCGTTTGAAAGTAAATGAATTCTTTTTTTGAAATAACTATTTTTTTACACACAATACATTTTATCTGAATAAATTAAATAAATTTATTTTGTACAATTATTTTAAATATATATATATATATATATATTATATTTAATAAAATTTATTAATATCCATATTATATATCTTATAAGTATGAGATAAGATTAAATCAACTCCAATGCCTAAAAACTTTATTTTTATAAAAATCAATTTTGTTGCATTTTGTGCACTTATTTTAAATATGACTTTTTGGATTTTAGAAACATTATTTTAAAAAATTAAATTATTTTATTAAATTATTTTTTATAAATTAACTTAGGGTGAAAATTTGGGTTTGTTAAAAGAATGATTTTTCAATGAGTAGTGGAAAACACCACTTTTTTTTCTAAAATTGTTACTTATTTTCAATAAATTAAGTAATTTAAAGGTACCATTTTGATTATAATTTGATTTAAAATAAAATAAAAATTATTTAGTTATATATAAATCAATTAATTAAATTTAAACCATATTTATAATGTAGTTTACTATAAATTTATTTTTGGGTTTAAAAACACACTTTTATGAAAATAGTCATAAAGTGCATAATGTTTATCGATTTTAATTAATTAAAATAAAAACTAATGAGAAATTATTTAAATTAATTAATTATATATATATGAATTTTAATTCATATAATTATAATTACTAGTCATATAGTTAATATAAAATCATCTTCTTCTTGAAAAATACATTTCTTGAAAAACCACTTTTTTCATTGCATCTGTGTGTTTAATGTTAAATTAAATTTCAAAAATTTATGTGAGTGGAATTTTGTGAAATTTATTCCTTATTTTTAATCATAATTAATTATATTATACAATAATTTCATCTTAGTTTTTTACCATAATTAATAGTGAAGGAAGTAAAAATTAATTGTCACAGTTAAGGTAATATTTGGTTTAACAGAAGGTTAAACTAAAATAAATAATGATTAAAAGTCCTAAAATTGAAAATAAATATTATTATATAGAAGTATATCGACCTAATATATATATACTTATAATATAAGATCATTTGGAATCATTTTTAATGCGAATGACTTAATCATTTTGGACTCTTTAGGGAAATTTGAAAGTGATTTCCAAGAAGGTCCGCTTTCATCGCATATTAAAGGGCATCACAAACCTTCATTTATTTACACATATAAACACATATAGTTCTGAAAAAACCCTAAAAATATCCCTTTAAAACATTCTTTTCCACTTTATAATGTTATAATCTTCGCAAAAGACCAACCTAGGGTCCTTAATTAGAGATCTGAATGAGGTTTTTCTAAGAAAAGGTAACTGTCTACACTAAGATATTTCTTTCTAATTATTATTATATCACATTGAATTTTGTATTAAAACTTAAAATATAATAAAACCAGTATATAATATATAATTTTATGTTATTATGTTTATGAAATAAATACTATCCATCTTCTATTTTATCAAATAGGAAACAAAGCCATCTTTTTCTGTATGGTGGACAACCGCCTCGCTAACTGATGTCATTTGTTTTCCATCATCGAATCACATATATAGTAATAATTATAGAGAAAATTAATATATACTATAATTAATGAATTATATTTATTATTTAAAATTAACATGTTAACCATATCCTTTTTATTTCACCATTATTAAAATGATATCATCGCTCGTACTTACGCACAACCTACCATCTCTACGACCCAATGCAATTCATTTTATATAAAAAATATCAATAATGATTATAAAAATGTATCTAATAAATAAATATTATATTTATAAAATTAATATCATTATGGATATTATGTATCTACATCCTATGTAAAATTACTATAATATTCATGACAAAACATGCATGAGAAAACAAGGAAATTAACACTTGAAATAATAGTAATAATGGAATATAATTAATGAGTGGGAGATAAGATGTTTTAAATAGATCATATATGATTTTATAAACATGAATATGATTCTTTTATAAATAAATAAAAGTTTTATATCCATTATATATGAGGATAAATATTGTCCAACTAATGGGAAACATGATGTAAGGGAGTTGATCTCAATTTTGATTTATTGAGGTATATTTTATTATTATGTACCAAAATTATTTTATATGGTGTATATAATAACCATTTTACATGAAATATCATCATTCCTTAATACCTCTTGGTATTTTAAGTTTCAATTAAATATAATTCATTCAATGTTATTTTACTAGAATGCTACCATGTGGCATGGGTTTCTCATCTCACTTTTACTTCAATGACTCATATGATGTATTCACCACTTATTTCTTTTTTGAAGTGTATATACTACCTCTTTGATATGTTATATCATGAATTAATTTATCTTAATTATTTTTAAATTTTATTTTGATGATATTTCTTTCATGGTTCTTATGATTCAAAAATTACAAAGTGGTAAAGGTTTATATTAAAATCTCACTATTTATTTGTATTGTGTATCATTATGCATCCAATGATGATATATTATAATATACCTCTCAATATACTCATGAATTTTATTCTTTTATATTTATTCATGAAATTTTCATGTAATAGTACCATTTCTCTATCATTGGTACTTTAAAATGATTTAGAAAATGTTTCTTATGAAAAGATGACTTTATTTCTCTTTTTAGCTGAAAATTAATCTTCTTCCAAATATATGTTTTTTAAAAAAAATTAATTTTTTTTTTAATTTTATCAAATGGATTTATTAAATATAAGTTTATGCATTTATACTTTTTAAAAGAGGATTTAAATGAATATTATTTTCATTTTTCAAATGACTTACATTTTTTATTTTATTGAAAAAGTGAAATGAATATTTTTTTAAATTATATGACAAGAATAAAATTTCCTTCCATCATGACCATTATTTAATTTGAAGATTAGTTTATAAGTTTATAAGGTTATTTTCAAAGAAAGATATTTTCAAAATATTTTATGAAAATTTATTTTTAAAAAGGTAATTTTTAAAGTTGTGAGTTTATTTTCATAAGAATTTTCTTAATGTTATTTTAATGGTATTTTCATTCAAAAACATCAAAAACCCTCTATATTACTCACACTATATTAGAATTATATTATATTTATTCCATTGTTATTATTTCACTGGATGGTTTATGATCACTTTTTCCAAGGAATGTATTGGCATTCACTTCCATGGTTTACTTTGTAGTCATTCCATTAGAATATTTACATTTTAATGATTATTGAACATTATATTCCCCTTAAATATAGATATTATTTATCATTTATATGATAATTTCTTAAAACTTATAACATTTTTACAAATGGTGATTTTATTTGAAATTATTTTATTGATTGTTCAATTATAAATAAACTTGTATCCATTACTCAATGTTTATATTTATTGATAATTCATATTGATTCATAAATTAAATAGACCATTTTGATATACGAGGAATATGTTGAAAATGAGTTGATGGATGGGGCCCAAAATTATATAGCCCATCAATGCCTCAATAATCTATTGGGGTGAATCAGTAATCCAGCATTAAATATTTTTTTAACAATAATGATTAAACTATCTTTTGAAATGTATTGATAGTATAAATACCATGATCTATTAGATCATGATATAAAACATTAATAATTTACAACATTATGAATTTAGTTATTATTATCCATGGGATTTTCACTATAATTTTATACTTGGTTGTAAATTTTACTCAAGTTATTAATTAAATGGAATGTGTATTTAGTTATTTACTATGCCATACTTATTGTGACTTATCTAACCATGATAGAAAAGTTTTTAAATAAATGGAATTTGTATTCAGTTATTTACCTTTCCATACTAATTTTTACCTAACTATTCATGTTAGAAAAGTTATTGATTAAATTTAATGTGTATTTAGTTATTTACCTTGACATATTGATTACGATTCATTTATTATTGATTCATGATAGCTTCTATTATATGTAACCCTTACTGAGATTTTCATTTCACCCTTATTATTTTCATTTCCCTAGGATATGAAGAAGTAATTTTTGAATAAATTCAAGGATATAGAAATTTTACTCTCACTATGTTGTATCATAGGTTTTGAAGTGTAAGAAAGACTCAAGTATGTATCTCGTTTACTAAGACTACTAAAAAATTAGATCCTTTGGGATTTAATTACTTGTATATTATTCCAATATACTAAAGTAAGAATTGGATGAGGGCTATTGGGGTAGGGGTATGTACACTCACATTATTAGAATATGTGCGATAAAGTTGAAGATACGTATGTAGGTACTTAAATCCATAACTACTAGGATAAATTCTCAACTAAAATATCTATATCTCACACCAGGTGTAAATAGATTATTTAATGACTCACTAATATTTCTATAAATACTAGATAAAGATTAGAATAAACATAGATCGTATCTAGGATCATGTTATGTACAACCTGGTCATATCACTCTAGGGCATGCAACTATCCATAGCCCCGACTGCCAGGTCCCTGAGCTAAGCATGGGCCACCTAGTGGTGGTAGTGGGAGTATCTCATAAGATATACCACAACCAACTATTCCTACCTCTTGAGTTTCACATCATCCTCCACTAGAACCTCCTCTCTATGGGATTCCCTATCGATGTCTAGAAGACCCTGATCATGGTGTTAACTCTTCCATGGAGGCCTATATCTTGCCTTAAATCCTTCATATGCTCAATTATTTGAGAAATCACATGCCATGTAACATTTATTATCACTAGAATTACATTTAACCTCTCCAGGATGGTCGCATCCTATGCATGTACCCCATGCCTGAGTCCGGCCTTGAGGGGGTCTCCTACACTGAGACCCTAATGGGTGTTGTATGCTAGCTGATAAAAATTACAATACCCCATGACTCCCACTACCATATAAAACATTCTATAATACCTAATATATAAATATATCTATAACTAGAGCCTACTCTAGCACTCCAGTATAGGTGGGAATGAACAAGGGGATCACACTGTCACAAACGTCTCTACTGAGACCCTTCTTAATCATCTACACTTAGAAATATCCATCTTGTATCATGTTAATGGAGTACCATGTAAGGTTAATGAACCTCAATACATACTCATCCATTATTATGAATCATTTATACATATTAAAATGATCCTATATCTAAATCGAGCAAAAAAAAGGGTAATAATCATCAACAAATAACTACTGGAAGCTTGACATGAGAGCGTTGTCTTATTATGGGTCTGCGTAACTAGAATCCATTAACACCTAGATGATCCATGGAAAAGAATGGATGAAAAAATAACTATCTAATCTATCATGGTCTTAATAAAACAAAATACTCAAATCACTAACTCCAACCAATCCAATACCACCTAAGGATTTATCTCACCACAAAACCCTAATGACCATTGGTGTTGGAACTCATGTATCATGCTAATACAGTGAAAATACTTTTATTTTCCTTATAGTAATATTTATTGATCCAAAGAAAAATATAACTACTCCCTTACCCCTAGAGGACTCACCTCATGAGTAGGACCCTAAATTGAGACCTTATCACTCAACTAAACATTGTCACATTTCTTTTTTAGTATCCTAGCAGCCTATCTTTGTGAAGGCATCCTAAGGGTGATCAAAATGTATTAGGGTTAGATGAGAATATATGTATGGGGATATTAATCAAGAATTATATCCAAAATAATCAATCATATATTATTATTGTACCATTTTCGTCCCTTCAATCGATGTTTTGACATGTAAAGTTGATGATTACATAGTTAGAGTCTTGTTGTCTGGATGCATCAAATGTCATACCAATATTGAGTTACCTAAATTGGAATATTCTATCAACCCAATATGATAGAATTGAACTAATTCCCAATAAATCCTTATATGGGGATAAATCTAAAAAATATCCCAAGGTATAAAATACTCTAAAACCACTTTGTCACGACACGACCCACTAGGGACCACCTCGATAGCATATGGATAATTTATGACAACCCCAATCCCACCACCATAGTCTAAGAGATGGAGACTAGTGTAGGGTAGGTATATCTATAATGGTATTCCATTACCTAATGTAATTTTACACATAAACCAAAACATATCCATGAAATAGTGTAGATGAATAATAAAGGCGAAGACCGTAACATCTAGAGTATATCATGAAAACATAATACCTATAAGAAATATAATATAGTGTGATAGTATATATAAAAAATGTAAAGGTAAAATAAAAACTAACCAAAAATGAGTTCCCAACATGAAAAAACTGAAAAAGAAGAAATTTGAGAGAGATTATCCCTTAATCTCCATTCCCAACCACCGAACATGGTCTATTCCACCAAGTATATCTATTCTCCACTGCTGTCACCACCGGTGGGCCTATTGTCTGCAAAAGACACAACATGTGATGGAAAATTCCATACAGGGCCGGGTATATAAAAATCAAGTAGGAAGCCATGAAAAATGAAATGGGAGAAATAGTGAGATACAACAAAAGTTCAGATCATCCCAAAGTAAGAAGGAAATGAAAACCCAATAGATACATATATATGATAATAAATAAATCCACATGAGAGAGAAATGATATGTCCATCTCCACACACCAACTAGAATGGTGATTTTTTCTCCAGATCTAAAGGTGAATCTATGATTCACATCATCTTCCATATTCATACAAAGAATATATAGAGAGGGGCCACAACTCTCCACTGAGCTCCATAGTTTGAAGGAGAATAATATTCATTTAGATGAGAGGACCCATGCCCTAGTGCTTTTGGGGGTACAACCCAACATATAGTGGACCCACACCCTAGCGAGATATCTTAATTACATAGTATATAGATAGGGCACATGTATCCTAGTACATTAGGGTGTTTCTACTTATTAGAAAGAGTACTTTCACTTCTATGGCATGCGGGAGGTTCCACTTAGTGAATAAAGGACCTGATCCATAGTACAATAGGGGGTATAACTTAGTGGATAGAAGACCCAAAAACTATTATGATAGGGGGTTAAACTTAATGTAAAAATAGAATATCCACACCCTAGTATGATAGGGAGTTCCGATCAACATGTAGAGGACCCACACCCTGGTCCTATATGGGGTACCACTCGTCTTGTGTGAAGAGCAAGTGATACCTACAATCTAAGGCAATAGGGGGGTTTCTGAACCTTGAATCTCTTTGAGGATCATCCCTAATAACCTCCATCTCCAAACGTCTATGGAAAAATAATCATGATCATAAAACCTCACATCATATATCAAAATCCACTATGAAGGACCCTATCACATTCTATGTGGATTTTTTTGGATAGGCTACCCAAGAGATGAAATTTGAGTCGAAAAGAAGAAGGTATAAAAAGTGGAAGATCAACATCAGGGTACACAATGTGTCCTATGGGTCACATGGTGTGTGAATTTACTTGGAAACCTATCCATGTATTGCCTAATCATGGCTTGTCTAGCCATTTTATACTACATGACATGTCTTGACAACCTGAGGTCTATCTGTGTGCTCTTGGTCATGACTGTGTACTTTGGGCCTTGCCCATGTACCATGTTGTGTACCTAGACACGCCTAAGTATCAAGATATTCTCATGTACTCCTACCCATACCCATGTACTCCAAGAGTACATCAAATTTCCTCATTCATGGGGTCTTGGGTGTGTGCTAGCTATCACATTGAATGGCCACTAGTGGAGGGTAATAGGATGTGTGGGACTAGATACATGAAGTGTGATCCTTAACTCCTCTTGAAACACTAGCCACCATAGTTGGGGTACTACACAATGTGTGTTCATCCCCTTAAACACTTTGTATTTGATTGTTTCTCATAAACTGAAGTTCCTCAATGTGTTCTCTATATTTGGGCTCCCCATCATGAAAATCACCTATTAATCATCCAAAATTAGTGGAAATCACCTTAGACTATCGATTTTTAGCCTATAATAGTTGAAAGTAAGAATTTTGTGACCCCCTTAAAGCCCAAAACACCACTATCACACCTCCCATAACTTGCTGTCAATATTTAAGGATTCTGGGTCAATGATTCTCCACCCACTACCCGGAATTTTTCACAATCCATGCAAAATCTATTGATCAGCATGTTGCTTTCTCTATTAAAATTAATCCTGGGTTTCAATCACCCTCAAACCCACACAAAAAATGTCAAACCAAAACCCCATGGAATAATGGTGAAGAATGTGATGAAAGGAGATGTTAAATTAAAAGAATGAAGTGAATCCATCAATGGAATAGTGATCTTGTCCAATGATCACATAAACATTGTGATATCATAGGTAACAAGGCATTTAATCAGATATATAACATCAAAAAATTGACAAGGATCATGTAGAAGTTGAAAAAATCCATAAATTAATGAAGAAAAAATAATTCATGCTCTATTGAATAAAAAAAGATGTATCCCAAAAATATGTCCCCTACATCAATTATGGATTGTTCATTAGTGAAGAACATGTTTTCCAGTGATGAGGATGATCCGCTACATTCACTGCCTCTTAATCCACCTTGATCCAAATGACTTTCTTTCATCGATCCCAATATTCCAATGAAGAACACTCAAATACCCCCTTTAAATCCACTTAGGGTTATGTGTATAACCCTAGTGGATTATTATAAAATGATATTTATAAGTGGAATCATGTTTTGGGAATTCAAAACATAATTAACAAATCATTTAATTTGACTCATTTTAACAGACCACCATTGACTGCCTCAACTAAAAACCTAATGTTGACTAACTTTATGTCATGCATAGAGTAAAACCCTCATTATATATTCAAAAATGGTGTTGGTTTTTCATCCATGTCCTGAAAAATGGGAAAAATAAAACAATCTGTGTGCATGGAATAATACATTTAATATTTTTATTATATCAATACTGAGCCTATCCAGGGCCCAAAATCTCATGCTAACTTAGAACCTAAATATGAAAAAAGATTAAATACCATAAAAATTATTATAATGAAAAAATAGGGTCATTAAAATATTTAATTCATGAAAAAATATGTTTTCTTTCTTGGTTTTATCCCTTAATTTGTCAAGTTATCCAAGGGTTTCCTTAATCTAAACCTAAAAATCAAATCTTCCCTCAATGTTATCATTTTCACCATCACTATAATCATCTTACAGACTATCAATAACATCTAATAAATCATCTTATCAGAGGTACCTATAATCATCAAATTATTATAAATATAACTCATCAGAGATATCATCTTTATGAGATAACATATTTTTCTTCTTGAATAATTTCTACTATAGTTTTATTCTTCTTTTGTCACCTATGAAAGGTTTGTTTACATAATATTCATACTCATCATATTGAAATATTTTAAAACACTTAATAGTGAGATTACCTATCTTACCACACTATATGAAAGAATGTAAGAGCTTACCATTAAATTTTCCTTTTCCCCTATTGAGGTTTTAGGAAATGAAAGACAACACTTCCTCAAATTTTTCTTTATGTAGAACTTATTTAACAAAAAGTTTCTTCATTGAATTAAATTAAACCTTATATGAGGTATTCTTCACCCTATAATCATTAACATCATTTCCCATTTCATACATGATATGTTTACTATGAATCTTCTCAAGATAAATATACTTCAGAAACTTGTATTCAGTAATACACAACTTTTCATTGAGTATTTGTGGAATTCTCCTCATGAATGTTTTAACAAAAAAATATAACTTTATTATTTTCTTGAAGAACATGAATTTATTCTATAAGAGCATTTAGATGATCAAACAACACATATACTATTTAGGAAAATATTACCCTCAAGTATTTATATATATTCCAAAACACTTTAATCTTTTACTATAAAACATTAAAATCACATCCATAAACATTCAAGAGTTTTTTCCACATAGAATGAGTGATTTTTTAGGAAATTACCTTGGTATAGATAGGGTTATCCAAGTCTCCTCATAATTAACTGATTACCATTATATATGCATCCAATTCATTATGGTGGTATTTTTCATATAAGTCTCCACTTTCCATGTTTTCTATAATACCATGAATAGATTCTATATACAATTCCCTTACTAAAGAAATGAAATAGTGGTGTAGTATGGTCTTTGATAATTGGAAAATTTTCCCTTAAAATTGGAATCCCTTTAGTATTGGATATTACCATTTCTTTCATGATCTTGATAGAGAAAACATCACCCAAAAAAACTTCCCTTTGATACCAATTATTAGTCTCTTATCAAAGAGATTTATCCTTAGAGGGGGTGGGGTATGAATCAAGGTAATACAGATTTAAAAATATAAATCCCTTGATTAAAATCCTACTCTCTAAATTTGAGGTACACTCCTTTATCTCCCTTACCTTATCTCTATGAGACATTAAATTAAGTAAAGAACATTGAGAATTTTACTTGGTTCACCATAACTAGGATATCCCAAGGAGAGTATAATGGGGATGTGTTTATGCATAAAAAAAATTAGAACACACTACATCAATTTGGTTTACTCAAAATAATTGTATCAATGGCCCTTTGAACTCACTATTCATACAATTTGAAAAAATCACTACCTCTCATCACAAGTTGGAACCAAATTCTCCTTCCATGAAAACCATGATCTTATTCATGAGATAAGAATGTGGATATTTACTTAGAATGACATGTCACTTATTCCCAATTTAATAATGTTACAAAGAGATAAATCACATGGAATTTTCTACTACTTATTTACATTAAATTTCATAGAATTTCTAAAAAAACTCCTCCAGCTTCTATTTTTTAAGTGCAACTTCTCATCTTCCATAATATATATCTCTACCTATTCCTAATTATTTAAATAATATGGGTTGTTGGGGAAAACAAAACCAAATTAATTTTATCCAAGGGTTTTTATCAATAACTTATTTCTATCACTCAATATTAGAAATCCATGTGTACATCCCACTTAAATGTGGCGATTAAGGACATTTAACTTCTTATTTAAGGCCATAAAACTGGAGCATAACATTCCTATCAGACTTCTAGTATTTCTCTTTAACTTCTTGGTTATGGAAGGGATGCAATTTTTTTAGTGTATAATTCTCCTTCCAAATATTCAAAATAGTGCATCCTCTTATACTACTTCTTTTAATAGGGATTCAATAAATTTCTACAGTCATGTTTTTCTATTCTATGGTGTAGCCTCATATAGTTGATCAGATCCAAAAAATCTAGTTTGAATTCAAATCACCCATGATCATAATACGATCTCTTAATGATCTTCTTAACTCTCATTTTAACACATGCGACTTCCTATGTAATAATATTCTTTACAATGTGTGGGAACTTGTTGGATTTTATATCACTAAAGTATCCATTTTTTTTAATTTTTACTCTCCATGATGCAATTGGTAAATAAAACATGAGAATTATTACCTCAATAGAACAAAAAGGTAGCTTGATCTCCATGGGGAAAGAACCCTACATTTTCTAGGGGAAATGAAATTTATTAAAGTTCCCTTTTCAAGAAGAATACTTTATTATAGAATATCCCATGAATACTGAATCCCACCTCTAGATTTCCTCTAGAAATTACATGACTAAAAATTCTAGATAGATCTAAATAGATTATTTTTTGTATAAATGGAACCAAATCTCACATAAAACCTCAGGTTCCAACCTTTACATGGGAGGAAACACACCCCTTTTCATAGTTCCCCTTTCATTGTGGACTTCCTTCACATAAAAACTTATTCCCAGACACATGAGTTCTCACATACGCACCCCTTCCAATCTTTTGGTCTATGTAGTGCCTGAGTTCAACCACTATAATTTCTAGAGGCTTCTTGGGTGTTGTCCTTGAGTGTACATAGCCATTTTTTCACATCTTCCATCCATTAATGTGACTCAATAATCATCATATAATGTGGAAACATATATCTTTCCAATAATGGAAATTTATTTACACAACCTTCCATGATCACCTATATGTTGTTTTCAGTTGTCCTACAACACATGCTTTCATTTCCACAAAAAACTATGACATGTGATAGGGTTTGTGGTGTGGAGTCAGTCTCCCAAATATAGTTTTTCTTCTAGAAACACCATGGAAAATGGTAAAAAAGATAATGATTGTTAACATTTAATTTCATTATTAACATAACAATTTTTTCGTTATAGACCATATAAATGATAATATATTTTTATTTTGATATATTAAATCATTAAATAAATTTTTAATAATATATATAAAAGTCCCAACTAAAAATAAAACATTATTGGGTAGGTTTCGGGTGCAGAGAAAGTGTGGTTGGGACGAGACCCAACATTGATTTTTACCATGATTAATGATTATTCTAGGATCAATACGATGATGAACGCAAGTATACACAAAATATAATCACAGATTTAGATAATGAAGAAAGAGGCTTGAAACCTTAGAGAGAATCTTTCACATCACATTTATAATTAATTTAATTAAGAAAAATAATACATGTATCTTTGGTATTTTTCTTCATTGATGATGTTGATCATCTAGAATGATCCTTCCGAATTATCTTGTTGCCCTTGTAAGGATCCTAACTAGAATCCCTCTAGTGGTGATCCACATGTGCTTTGATGGCCTCTGATCGACACCACTCATTCTCAGGGTGCTAGCACAGTGAAGCGAGTGTCTTGTGTCAGTCATTCTTGGTCGCTTGTTCTTCTTCCTTGAAGAACATCTCTCATTATTGAGAGGGGAGAGAAAAGGATTCGAGAGATAAATTGTTTGGCTCAAAAATTCTCAATTCAACAGGCATGTGGTGTGGTGTTTGGCACAATAGGCTTACTTGCCTATTTATATACATGGAATTTCAGTTACAATATTTAATTTCATAGCAATAATTAAATACATTCATGAACTTAGAGAAAACTGAATAATTTAATAATAAAAACACGTCATTATTTATGGTGCACCAACTTGCGCAAAACATAATTATAAATAAAACTCTATGTCATAAAATAATAGCAGCGATATTTTAATTTATTCCAACTAGTTAAATAATTATTTACTGTCTTGCAAATAATTATTTTACTACCAGAACGACCTTGGGATGCTCAAAATCCATTTCCATTTATTAAACACCCAAATAAATAAATAAATAATTTATTCTCTTAAATAAATATTTTATTTACAAACTAGTTAATAAATATTTATTAAATATTTAATAAAAGAAATAAATATATTTATATTAATTTATGCGATCATTTTATCTTGAATAAAATTATTCCATGGTCTTGAGAATAATATTTATTTAATTAATTGAATTCAAATACAATTTAACTGAGACCACCAAAAACACTTAGTGTGTGACCCTCTAGGATTCTTTCTCATTGGCATTAGGAAAGTTTGCCTAATTTCCAAGAGTATTGTGTAGCAATGGGTCAAGGAACCCAAGAGAAAGAACGTAAAGTCTCAATAATGACATCCACATATGAACACTCACTATGTAATATAATCCCTTTGTCACAATATCTCATCAAGAAAGTTTCATGATTGTGTCATCAGCTTATATGTTTGATACGTCGTTATTTGACTACCTGAAATAAACTCGTCATTACACCATGGACATGGAATTTCGTGTGACAGTTCTATTTCAATCAGACGACCAAGATATCAACTTCCATTAATGGAAGGGACAAATCCTTCCTCAACTTATCCATTAATAACATGCCACTCATGATGCACCCATCATACCCTAATTCTCACCAAATGTCTGCGTGATGGTTTTTTGTCATTAAATCAAAGTGCATAAGTCATGACACGTATTAATGATAATATTAAAGTCTAAGGATCATTACAAACACTCACAGATAGAAATATCTGATGACACAAAAACATGGGGAATTCCTACTAGCATGTCTATTATCATTAATCTCTTATCTTTGAGACTTCCAATTGTGAACTTCATGAGAGGAAGTATCATCTGCTTATGAGTACTAACAATTGATTGTATGAAAGCTATGTGTCCCATCATAGCATGTCATCCAACCACAGAACTATATTTAAGAATATTGTTATAGCATTCCAAGGTTCTCATCATATTAGGGAACTGCCTTGACCTTATCAATGAAACAAATACTCCAAGAAATTATTACATCATAGTCATGCAGAGAAATGAACAATATTTAATAATAAATTAAATATTCATCTAATCAAAGTAAAACTAGTTGGTTCTAGGATACCAACTCCTACAAACTCCCACTTGAACTAGAGCCAACTGCCTACGACTTTCAGTTCGTTGGACCTCACATGATGATCATGTTTCTGCTGAGTCAAGGATTTAGCCAAGGGGTCTGCCATGTTGTCTTCCATGGAAATAATGCTCACTGAAACTTCACCTCACTGACAAAAATTAGTCAAAAGATGATACTTCCAATGTATGTGATTTTTCCTCTAATGTGACCTTGGCTCTTTTGCGAGAGCCACCACTGTAGTATTATCACAGTACAGTGTGATGGGATCTTTACTGCTAGGTATCACATCTAGATCCTGGATGAAACATCACATCCAAACTTCTTCTTTATCTAACTTAGAAACTACAATATACTTAGACTCTACTAGATAATTTTCGACCACACTCTACTTTGAGCTCTTCCAGATCACTGCACCTCCTTTCAAAGTGAATATGTATCCCATTTTCAACTTCATTTCATCATGACCAGTCTGGAAACTAGTATATGCATATCCTATGATGACTAGTTCCTCATCTCCTCAATAAACTTAGAACATATCCTTATTATTCCTCAGATACTTTAGGATAGCCTTTACTACCATCTAATGGTGGTCACCTGGGTCAGTTTGATATCTGCCTACCGCACTCAATGCGTAGGCGATATTCAGCCTAGTACATATCATGACATACATGACTGGCCCAATCGCAGATGTGTATGGAGTACTTACCATTATATTTCTTTCCTTATGTGTCTGAGGACACATTTACTTGGAAATATTAATGCCATGTGATATTGGAAACAATACCCTCTTGTATTGTTCCATACTGAATCTCTTCAGTATCTTATCAATGTATGTACTTTGACTTAGTCCCAACAATCTCTTGGATCTATCATTATGTATCTTGATACCAAGAATATACACTGCCTTTCCCACGTTCTTCATGGAGAATCATTGATTCAACCATGCATTAATAGACTATAAGACTGGTATCTCATTTCCAATAAGTAATATGTCATCAACATATACTATTAGGAAAATGACTGAACTCCTACTAAACTTTTTGTAGACATAAGGTTCACATTCATTCTTGATAAAACCAAATTATTTAATGGCTTAATAAAAACTAATTTTCCATGACCTGGATGCTTTCTTTAATCCATAAATGGATTTAGCAACTTACATAATTTATTGGCATCCTTTGGAGTCACAAACCCTTCTGGTTGTTTCATGAAGACATATTTTTGAAGGTTATCATTACAGAATGATGTTTTGACATCCATTTTCCAAATCTCATAGTCATGGTAAGATGAAATGGCAAGTAGAATTATGATGGATTTCAGAATTGCAATTGGTGAGATGGTTTCATCATAGTCAATTCCTTGACATTGTTTAAAACCTTTTGCAAACCAGTCATGCCTTATAGGCACTGACTTGTCCTTCCATGTCTAGTTTATTCTTGAATACCCATTTGTAACCAACATGATTTACATCAACTGGTGGATCTACCAAAATCCAGATATGGTTTTTGAACAAGGAATCCATTTCAGAATTCATGGCATCTTGCCACTTAGTAACTTATTTTCCACTTAATGCTTCTTTATAGGTTAGAGGATCATTATTATCAACTAATAAGGAGTCACCATTCTCGGTAACTAAGAAATAGTATCATTACAGTTCTCTAACCTCTCTTGTACTCCTATGCAGTACTTGTGTCTATGGAAAATATTCTTCTTCCATGAGGCTCTGTGGAATCTATTCCTGTACTAACTCTTGTGTACCTTGAGCCTCAACTTCATCAAATTCTATCTCGCTCCCACTATCGCTTTTGAAGATATGATCCCTCTCATGGAATATGGCATGTATTTCTACTATAACCTTTTTGTCTAAGGGGTTGTATAGGTAATATCCATTTTTCCTTAGGTTATCCTATAAAGATACACTTTTTGCCTCAGGGTGTGAGTTTGTAACCTGAAGAGGCCTTAACAAATGCTTCACTACCCCACACATGTAAATTCGACAACATGGCTTTTCTTCCACTCTATAACTCATATGGGATACCATTTACAAATTTAGTTGGTACTTGGTTTAGTATTCTTTCCACTTTTTATAATTTATATTCCAAAAAGGATAATAGAATACTCACATGACTCATCATTGATCTCACCGTGTCCAACATGGTGCGATTTCTCCTTTTTCTCACACCATTCCACTAGGGCCTATTTGGAGGAGTGAGTTGCGATAGGATCCCAAACTCCCGTAAGTAATCAATGAAGTCTTGATTAAGATATTTTCCACCTCGGTTTGAGCAGAGTTTCTTAATCTTCTTACCATGATGGTTCTCAACTTCATTCTTGTATTCTTTGAACTTATCAAAAGAATGTGACTTATATCTCATTAAGTAGATATATACATATCTACTAAAATCATCAATAAAATTTATGAAGTATGAGTATCCTCCCCTTTCTTCAACTAGAAATGGTCCACACACATCCGTATGAACCGATTCAAGAAGTTCTTTTTCCCTATCACCTTTCCCACTAAATGCGGATTTGGTCATTTTTCCTCATAAACTTGCATGACATACGCCAAGTTGTTTTCGTTTGAAAGAATCTAAATATCCATATTGATGTAACTTTGTCAAGATTTTATAATTTACATGACCGAGATTGTGATTCCAAAGTTGGGTGTGGTTTGATTCAAGTGATGTATCTTTGTTATCGATTGCCATTACTTGGTTAGTGTAATCCAACACGTAAATTCTGTTGTATAAATGTTCCCTAACATAACAAATGCTATCTTTGTAAAAGAGTCAGAATTAATTTCCAAACTTGAAAACAAATCCACATATATCTAATATGGATACAAAAATAATGTTTTTAGTAACATAAGGCACATAATAACAACCCTTTAACACAAAGATCATCATAGTTGGCAATGTGAGGTGGTGGTCCCTGATAGCTACAACAAAAAGTCTAGCTCCGTTGGTTGCTCACTGATCTACTTCCCATTAATAAATCATCATGAATCTACTTGGTTGATGTATTTGGATACATATGTGAGAACCAAAATCTATATCTATTACATAATTTTGAGAAACAAATAGATTGCATTTGATAACAGATGCACCAGAAGCTTCCCCTTTCTTCTTAGGCTGGGTGCAGTTCTTCTTCCACTGGCCCTTCTTACTACATGCGAAAAAAAATCCTCTTGTTCCCTTTCCTCTCCTTTGATATTCCTTTTCTTGAAAGGAAATAAATAAGATTTGGGCTTAATGCTCTTCACCTTCACTTTCCTCTTATTCATTATAAGGATAAAAGGCTTTTCATGCTTCCTATATTTGTCCACTTGGAAAATGAGGATAAGAAGATCAGATAGAGACTTCTCAATGTTATTCATATTGAAATTGACAATAAAGTTAGAGAAGCTCTGAGGGGGTGATGCAAGAATGAGATCGGTTCCCAGTTCTTCGAGGAGTTTAAACTATAGAACCTCTATGTGCTCAATGTAGCCAATGAGCTTGACTACAAGAGGCCAAGCTGGGGAACCTTCTCCAAGATTACTCTGAAAGAGTGCCTTAGAGATCTCAAAACTTTCCTATCTTTCTCTCTCCTGGTAAAGACCATGGTGGTGCTCAAGCATGCTATAAGCATCCATGTTTTCATGAGACTTCATGATCTCACTAGACATTGATGATAACATCAAACATTGAACATCGACCGCGTCGTTCATATGTTTCTTATAGACTAGGAAATCCTCATAACTTGCCTCTTTGGTAGGCAGATCAGGTAATGCTGACTCCAGCATGTAAGACATCCGTTCATTGAATAGGATAACCCGAAGGCGTCTAAACCATTCCTAGAAGTTACTGCCAGCAAGGATGTTGTCTTTATACAGAATTGTTCGTAGGGATAGTGTGGTTGATGAGTTTGTCATTTTTATTCTACAATTAAAAGAGAAAATCATTAGTACTTTCTTGATTACATTTTTTAAGAAAAAATAAATTTTATTAAGTCTCCCACTATTTTATCAAGTCCCAATAGCCCTCACCATTGAACTCAGAATGTAAAGTTTCCATGAAATTCTAGTGGCAAGGATCCATACTCCCCTTCACATAACCCCAATAAGGGTTGGTCAAGATATGAGAATGTATTTTGGTAGGAAGGTCTTTGCCAACATTAGGCTTGCAGCTCCTTGATATGTTGAGTGGACTCCCCAATCCTGAAAATCATGACTTTGGATTTCCTCAACTCTTGCCTCAAATATTACACCAATTCTAGAAAGGGATACTCTTCTTGATGTAATATGGTTACATCAACCTGAAACCTTTCATAAGGTCTTCCTGTATAAAAGTAAGTGTCCCAACAAGGGTAGGTCAAACACACAATTTTACTGGGTTTTTCCCTTAATCAAGTAACGGACGACTTGATTTGACTTAATATTTTATTTGAGGGATTTTTTATCTGTTATGAATGAATTGAATATTATCATTATCACAAGCTTGTTAATATTAAGTGGAACTTACTTAATTGATTAATCAAGTCTTGATAATATTTATGCATAAGTCTAGTTTATTTTAGTTCTATCTTTCATGCTTGTTTAATTCATTAATTATGTGATCATGATAATACACCCATAATGATAAACCATGCAACTGATAGGAATAAAATAATGTAAATGGAATGATCATGACCTTTTCTAATGGTTAGTTTATCTTGTGGTTGATAATCTAACCCTGACCTAGGGGAGAAACACCTTGAACCTTTTGGGTTTGTGTTTACAGCTTCCACCTGTCCACCTCTATATATATTGGGATTGGTTTCATATCAACATTAGATTGAACCGCCTCTACTAGCTTTGGAGTTCCATACCTTACATATGCCCATTTTTTTAAATCACATGTAGGTGAGGTGTAAAAAGGTGTTTTACATTAAAGAAACCTTGGGCACGCATGGCCTATATATTAATGAGGAGAAGGCTCGTCGAGCAACAAATTTAATTCAAATAAATAAATTAAAATATACCATCCACATAAAAGGTCTTGGTCTTGACCATGATCATCCATACATGCAACAATATTTACACATAAATAAAACTATCAATTAATTCTTTAATCATTCTTGTTTAAGATAAATCGCACTTGAATCAATTAATTATCATATATAATTAATCAATTCATTTATCTTAAACCCTTTTCTGAATTTCCTTGAGATTCTCATCCATTATAATTTTAAACAAATAAATTAAATTAAAATTATCCTTTTACCTAACATGTTCCTTGGAGGCAACCCGGTGAATTCCAATTCATAACTACCCAATGAGTAGAAATTAACATTACACAGATGTTAAATTAAACACACATATATAAAACACCTATCCCATGTTGGGACCCAACTTTATTCCAGAAAGATAGTCCATGTCTCAAGGGTTTGTATAATATAATAATAAATTTTAATAAATCTGCATAATTTTTATGAGTACCTGATGTGTAGTTCCAACTACACGACATGTATTATTTTTCACCATCTATCTGAAGTACATGCCCGGGGAAACGACGTGTGAGTATAATTCAAAAATATTCAGAGTACATGGCATGTCCAGTGGGCCACATGCCATGTAGTTCCTTGTTACATGGTCTCTAGTTGAGAAATCCATGTACAAGGTACACGGTCCAACCCTAACCCAAAGGGACTACATGCCATGTCCATTGGACGACACTGTATGTAATCCAGAATCCACATGCCACATGTTTCTGGTCAACACATAGAGTCATTTAAGACTTATAAAGACTGCAACACAAGGTTTGGTTAAGTGGATGGGTCTGATGCATTGAATCTTGACTACATGGAGTGTACTACCGAATACCCACTGTGTGTTCTAGTGTTGTATAGATAGGAAGCTTTGGCACCTCTAGATGAGATCCTCTATTTTATTTTAATCAAAATTAAAAGAAAATATTGTTTCTGTAAGGTGAACAAGAAATTAAAGAGGAGAAATAGATCTCAAGATTAAGATTTGTAGAATGATCAACTTGAATTGAAACAACTAAATTCTTAAATGCGCAATTCATCAATGAAATATTTAAATAATTATAAACTATGATGTAACTGCTCTGATACCACTTGTTGGTTCTGGGTGTAGTGGAAGCGTGGTTGGGATGGGACCCAACATAGATTATTACCATGATCAATGATTATTCCGGGACCAATACGATGATGAACGCCAATATCCACATGTAACGCCCCGACCCCAGCTACCCAGAGTCGGTGCATTATTACATAACATTGGCATGATCACAAGAAAGATCAAATCTCGAAAGACCGATTGGTTTAGTAGCCTTGGAAACACTAGATATAACCATAAAGTTTTACATTACATTTCAAAGTGAAAAACTACTACAACAACAAAGTCTTCATATCCACACTATTAACCCCTCATAATATCCCTGCAAGTCATTCATAATTTACTTCTTCACTACCTGGGAAAAATAAAACATAGAAAAGGGGTGAGCTCAAATGCCCAGTAAGGATAACAATATAGCGGAACATTCAAAAATAATCATAAACATTTAAGGCAATGAATTACTAAAACAAAAGCCTTTTAAACTTGAACTTCAACATAGTATGGCAAAAGTAAAATGAAATAATGCCATTTACTTGTTCACATGGATATTCTACTAATCGAATAATCACATGCAATATCAATAACCACTTTCATAATGTTGGAATGCATAATGTCAAACGTTAATTTCATTGTCTAGGCCTCATCCCAAGACCTAGGGGTTACTTCTAACCGGAACCCAACCCGGAGTGCCTCTAATAACCGGACACCAACCCGGAGTGCCTCTAATAACCGGACACCAACCCGGAGTGCCTCTAATAACCGGACACCAACCCGGAGGGCTTACTTTTACCAGTCCCTAACCTGGAGGGCTTACTTTAACCAGTCCCCAACCTGGAGGGCTTACTTTTACCAGTCCCCAACCTGGAGGGCTTACTTTTACCGGTCCCCAACCCGGAACATACTTGTCTAGCACATTCATCTGAATAAAAGTTTGAAATATAACATAAACATTAGGATTAAAATTAGCATACGAAATGTCAATAGTTTCACCATAAACTATGAATGGTATAAAATAGCACATCCATAGTCAAACATATCACAAAACCTTCAATACAATATAGAAGTTTTGTATTATAATAAATCAACTTCAAATACGCGTAAAATCCATTAAAGGATGTTGACATAGATGAAATCAAAACACTTTTTAGAGAAATATCTCTTTTTATTTTGAAATCATTTAAGATCCATATAAAATAAAACATTTTCTTTGAAAATATTCTTATAAGCTTGTAAGGAAAGCTTCGACGATTTTATAACGGCGGAAAATAACCGCACCCGCCGTATAAGTTAAAACATTCTTACCTCAATTCTGTCGAAAAGGTTAAAAAGGACCTTGTTTTGAAAACGACGGAAAGATTCCTTTATAAACCTCTTATAAAAAGTCAAACAAGGGTATAAATGACTTTAACTCATATTCTTGTAAATAGTAAAAATGTTTTGAAATACATTTCGAAGAAACATGGATGTGGATGATAAAGAGATCCCAGTAGATTATTACGTATAATACAACCTCGGATAATGAAGAGATTGTGAAATAACCCTTACCAATTTGGTAACTTATGAAACATACAACCCATGAAAGAGGTATCATATAATGAAAATGTAAATACACATAAGGTAAAGTGTATTACACAAAGAATACAATTATGGGCAGTACATACACCACACAAAAGATAATAGTGGAAATATGGCATGAATCTCACGGAAATAAAGAGTGAGATGAAAACCCCTTACCACGTTAATCAACTGAGTCGTATGGCCAAAAGTTAATAACCACCAAATTATTTACAGAATAACATGAATATAAAGATAATCATGATAATATATATATCAAATGCTAGTACACAATACACCACTTTCAATAATTTAGTGGCGAATAATGGAAATCTCACGGAATTGAATGTGAGATAAGAAAATCCCTTACCTTGTACTTTTCCTTGGTTGGGGTAGGTTAACCTCCTGTATAATGGTGAAATAATTGTTACTAAATTATACATTAATATGATATCATATATGATCTTTTAATATTGATTTGATAATAATATCTTAGTATTATCGTTGTTTCGGGTGTTAACTTACTCATTTTTGTTTATGTGTTTTGTTACGTAAGACATGTTTGTATAGGATAGGTTGTATATTATTCAAATCCAGAATGATATCAAGTCCTTAAACATCATTTTTAAATCATCAAATGATAATTATACTTGAATGGATACGATGGAGAATGAATCTCATCGCGTTCGTGGAGACGGTAGTCCGTACGTACGCACGAGCGACAATATCATTCTTTTGATATTAAAATAATATATAAATGGATGGTATATCATATATAAAGAATCATTAACATGTTATATTTATTATTTATATGAGTTACACATCATTATTATACCCATCCAAATAATATTATATTGAATAACATTTACACCACGACGTGGAGACGGTAAGCCGTACGTACGCACGTATGGTGACATGTTATTATTAAAAGGGTGGATAGAATACTGAATATGGTTGTACCATATTTATAATAACATCACAGTATATAAATGATACTGGAGTTATTATTTTAGAATGGTAACAACAAAGGAAGAAGAAGTGGAAGAAGAAATGAACTTGGAAAAGGGGTGGTGAAAACATTACCTCTTCTTCGGGTTCTTCCTTTTGATTTGATCAAAAGGGGTCCTTAGGTTGGCTTTCTGATCAAACTAAGGCCTCTAGGTTGTAGTGAGGGATGTTGGGAGAGTATTTGGGCAGAGTTTGGCCGAGACAAAAGGCTTTGAAGGTGTGAAGAAATGAGAAGGAGGAGTGCCCTTTTATAAGAGGGGTGAGGGGCACCTTTGGAAAAGCTAGAAATATTAATTTATAATAAATTCATATTCGGTTTCTAATGGCTCCAAAGTTGACTATTCAAAGGTTAAGGTGGGGATAGGTCGAAAACCACTCAACCAATAGAATTTAGACAGGTTTGGGTACTTATATTAACCTTATCTTTAAGTATTAACTCTAAGTTAATTAGTTTCACTTTTACAATGTCTCTTTGTATTTTTATATAATATGGTTAATAAACTTACCATATACAACCAAGCGACCCCCAAGTGGTCCATTAATGAGGAACCTATCATAATATAAGTCTCTTGGCCGAACCTTAGATTTTTAGGAATTTAATATCAATTAATAATATAATATTTGTTTTAAGAACTCTTTTATGTCAATTTTGACACTATTCAATAGTTGATTTTTGTGAAACTCCTAACAGATTGATTACTTCGAAAAAAGTCAATTAAATCAATCCTAATATATCATATTATCATAGAAAATTAGTTTAATTCATTAAAAGTTTCATATTATAATTATTTGGGTATTTATAAGATCAATTATTTTTATTTTTCACTATTTTAGTAATTACTGCATCATCATTGTGTCATAAATAAAATACATTATTTAATGTCTAAAAATTATAAATAAAATATCATTATGTAGGAAATCTTTTTAGCTTTATAATGAATATTTATAATCGAAAATCCAACATGTATAACCCTATGTACAAATTGTTCTTCTAAAAGATGTAAGCTTATGCCATTTTTATTTTTATTTTAACTTTATTAATATAATGTGTCATTATCACTTACAAGTGGATCCATGGGGTCCCAGAATAGACCCAAAGATGCCCATGGTCGACCATGTATCAACCAATAGGGTTGAGACACGTTTTAGGGTAATTTAGTATTATTATAATATTATTTTTTAACCCTTATTTACCGGATTTACCCTTAACCATGGTAAATAAAATATTTACCGCAGTAATTATTCAAAATGTCTAAAAATAAAAGTTACCTATTTACAAAATTTGAACATCATGATTCCAAATATGGAATCCATTTTCCTAAATTCAAAACATAGAAGTGGCAGAAATTAATTTAAAATTAATTCCTGCTGTCAAAACAAAAAGCGTGTTTTTAAGAGATAATAACTATCAAAAGATTGACACTTGTTTATGTTCGGTTTAATTGTAAAATTATGTCCAATGACCAACATTATATTAAACGGTAAAAATATATTCTAAATATACTTTAAAACCACTCAAATTCATAATTTATCACTATTAATTATTTTGATTAAAAAAGTTGTTTTTAATTAAAATTTAGTAATTTTCACTATTCATCAAAATATGAAAGTTATCCGAAATGTACCAAAATTTCACCCTAGGCTAATTTTGATATTCTGAATCCAAAAATGAAGCCCATTTTGAAATATAGAATATATATGATTTCAAAAAGTAGGTATTACTATTCACAACGGCTAGTTTAATTAGTTGTGGTGTGTGTTAGAACTCAAGGTTGCGTACAACACATGCTACTGTATTATTCAAAGAAAGCGTACCGTGGAAGCTTGGGATGTTTCATTTTAAATTTTTGATGTCCCCATTTAGTCAAAAAGTTTAATATATTGTATTTAAAAAGGGTTCACTATTAAAAGTTGATAAAAGTGCAATACTGAAAATGAATTTGTTCTTGCATTATATCTAAGAAACTCATAATATGGATTCTAAAATTATAAGGATTATATAAAGTTTAAAATTTAGTTAACACTATTCATAACCTCTTTTGAACAGCTTGTTTGGTAAGTCATGGTGCGATTCAACTTGTTGTTGCGTGTAGTGAAAGTTATTGAATTATTTTGAAGAAATAACACACTATAAAATCTTGGGGTGTTACATTCTCCCCTCCTTCAATAAATTGCGTCCTCGCAATTTGAAATTGTTCTTCGAAAATAAAAGGTTGAAAATAAAAAATATATTTGTGGGAAAACCCACATCGGAAATTGGGTTACTAAAATTTAGTCTTAATATGAGGAAAAGAGAAATCAAAGGGTCACCACCAAATTATGATTCTCGATTAGGAGAACATTGGTGGCAATTAGAGACATAAAATCGGAGGAAAAACGTAAATATTTATAGGTAGTGATTGAGGTCATCAATCACAAACAAGTGTATAATTGAGGTCCTTAAATTCATCAATCTATGATGATTTGAAATACCATCGGTTCAACAAAACATAGGGTATTAGGATAACACATTTTTGACGTTTCAAAATATCTTAGTTGAAATCCCACATTGAAAAATGAATTAATGAGGCCTCTATTTAAAATAAAGAGTGGAAAGAATGAAGATTACCGAAAATAACACATACTAGGGTTCCATGTAGGAAAATATGGATTTGGAAGAGAAATCTAACCATCAATTATCTGATGGAGAGTGGTAGAGAACATGGCTATGAAAAGGCCAACAATCCCAAAGCCATAAATTAGTGATGATTTAAGGTACCATCTAGGACAACATTTTTGTTCTAAGTTCCTTTTCTTAATGTTGAGGAATTTATTTATGAGATTGGATAAGATCATAAGGAGATATACTTACTTTATAATTAGAGTTTTGTCCATTAATATATTTCTACCACAAACTCATCTTTCACTCTAAAAGATAATAGAATGTATTTCGTACAGGGTTCCAAAATAAATGAATTTATAATTCATCTACCAGATCTTTAAAAAAACAACATTATTTAATCTTGGACATCTCGTGGGCCAGTGGTAGGTGATACACCCTTGTCGCCCTTCGGTTGCGGGTTCAAGTCTCGCAGCCTTGCCGGACGCGACGGGTTGCCGCCCGACCTCCGGGTTGTCCTTTTATGGTAATCCAAAATAATCCAAACTAGAACTATCCAAAATACTTCTGTCCAAACTCACAGTCCAACATTCATAAGGAAGGTAAACATAATATAGAACCTTTTTACCCCGTAATAGCATATGAATACCTTCATCATGTATTACCATATTCCTTATTGATTACATTCATGCTCCCTTATTCCATATAGAATGCTGGATATACTTCATTAATCCAAAAATGTTTTAAACCCCAACAATGATGGAATATACAAATCATTAATCAGTTCCAAGGTAGTCAAGAATATCCAATATAATTTATCCAAAACAATCACATATTATTCCAAAATCACTACCTCAGTATCAGAACTATATTATGGTTTATCATTCTCTCAACCATATATTTTCCAAAAATTTATCCTTCTATTGAGTCACTTTTCTTTGTTCCACAAAATCTCAAGTCCTTAATGAAATAGTACTGCAGTACAATCGTTATATACTCCATAATTATTATAACAAGTACATTGTTGATACAACACTCAATTGACATAATCAACATAAGAACTCTAATCATTCCTCTTCATCTGTGGTAGTATCATAACTCGATTATTATCCAATAGAATCATTTGCGTCATAGACTGATGACTGGGACATAGGTTCGCGTAGTGTCCAAACTCCTTGCAAATGAAGCATTGTACATTTGAAACCATTTTCTTACCCTTGCAGTCACGTACTTTGTGCCCTTTTCCTCCGCACTTATAACAAACTCCCATTCCTTTCAGGCAAGTTCCAGGGTGTTTCTTTCCACAGTTACCACATATGGGAAAATTCTTCTTTTCCCTCTTCCCTTTATCCATATTTCTCTCTTCCATCCTTTTCTTCTCTTGCTTCCCTTCAAAGCCATAGGACTCAGTAAACTTTTTACTTATCTTATCAATACATGATATTATTTCTTCATATGATGATAATACATGGGAGACTATTTCTCTTATAAATTCTAGCTTAAGACCATGAAAGATATGATCCTTCCTTCTCTTTGGATCATGTGCATTTCTGGAGTTCTCATTCCTTCTACTGGGCGCCATTTCTAAACAATGGCATAAACTAGATCAGTTTATGAATCAAAATACATAATCCCATACTTATAAAACACCTAACATAAATTGAACTATTTATGGATAAAATCCATAACCATAAGAATGTTTTCTTTGAGGAAGTATATACTCATAATCCCTTCAAAATGATTTGTAAAGAAAATGAGAGTTATCCTAAGCATATCCCCCGGGAGTGTCGTAACCAAGAGTGCAGCAAGGCCCGTTGTCGTGCACCAGTTCCCGTTCGAGTCTAGCTCAAAGCGGTGTTTTCGGGTTTTACCCCTAGGTACATCTGTGCCAGAGCCGCCTCTACCTGCTCGTATCCAGACAGGGATGTATTGCTTGGAAAACTCACAAAATCTCTACAATACCAAAATTCTAGGAAGTTCTTCTATACTAATCCTCAAAGTTCATCTTAGGTCTACGTGCTCTAATCAGAGTTTATCTAAATCTAGCTTCCAAGGTTTGTACTAAACTTCCTCTGATACCAACTGTAACGCCCCGACCCCAGCTACCCAGAGTCGGTGCATTATTACATAACATTGGCATGATCACAAGAAAGATCAAATCTCGAAAGACCGATTGGTTTAGTAGCCTTGGAAACACTAGATATAACCATAAAGTTTTACATTACATTTCAAAGTGAAAAACTACTACAACAACAAAGTCTTCATATCCACACTATTAACCCCTCATAATATCCCTGCAAGTCATTCATAATTTACTTCTTCACTACCTGGGAAAAATAAAACATAGAAAAGGGGTGAGCTCAAATGCCCAGTAAGGATAACAATATAGCGGAACATTCAAAAATAATCATAAACATTTAAGGCAATGAATTACTAAAACAAAAGCCTTTTAAACTTGAACTTCAACATAGTATGGCAAAAGTAAAATGAAATAATGCCATTTACTTGTTCACATGGATATTCTACTAATCGAATAATCACATGCAATATCAATAACCACTTTCATAATGTTGGAATGCATAATGTCAAACGTTAATTTCATTGTCTAGGCCTCATCCCAAGACCTAGGGGTTACTTCTAACCGGAACCCAACCCGGAGTGCCTCTAATAACCGGACACCAACCCGGAGTGCCTCTAATAACCGGACACCAACCCGGAGTGCCTCTAATAACCGGACACCAACCCGGAGGGCTTACTTTTACCAGTCCCTAACCTGGAGGGCTTACTTTAACCAGTCCCCAACCTGGAGGGCTTACTTTTACCAGTCCCCAACCTGGAGGGCTTACTTTTACCGGTCCCCAACCCGGAACATACTTGTCTAGCACATTCATCTGAATAAAAGTTTGAAATATAACATAAACATTAGGATTAAAATTAGCATACGAAATGTCAATAGTTTCACCATAAACTATGAATGGTATAAAATAGCACATCCATAGTCAAACATATCACAAAACCTTCAATACAATATAGAAGTTTTGTATTATAATAAATCAACTTCAAATACGCGTAAAATCCATTAAAGGATGTTGACATAGATGAAATCAAAACACTTTTTAGAGAAATATCTCTTTTTATTTTGAAATCATTTAAGATCCATATAAAATAAAACATTTTCTTTGAAAATATTCTTATAAGCTTGTAAGGAAAGCTTCGACGATTTTATAACGGCGGAAAATAACCGCACCCGCCGTATAAGTTAAAACATTCTTACCTCAATTCTGTCGAAAAGGTTAAAAAGGACCTTGTTTTGAAAACGACGGAAAGATTCCTTTATAAACCTCTTATAAAAAGTCAAACAAGGGTATAAATGACTTTAACTCATATTCTTGTAAATAGTAAAAATGTTTTGAAATACATTTCGAAGAAACATGGATGTGGATGATAAAGAGATCCCAGTAGATTATTACGTATAATACAACCTCGGATAATGAAGAGATTGTGAAATAACCCTTACCAATTTGGTAACTTATGAAACATACAACCCATGAAAGAGGTATCATATAATGAAAATGTAAATACACATAAGGTAAAGTGTATTACACAAAGAATACAATTATGGGCAGTACATACACCACACAAAAGATAATAGTGGAAATATGGCATGAATCTCACGGAAATAAAGAGTGAGATGAAAACCCCTTACCACGTTAATCAACTGAGTCGTATGGCCAAAAGTTAATAACCACCAAATTATTTACAGAATAACATGAATATAAAGATAATCATGATAATATATATATCAAATGCTAGTACACAATACACCACTTTCAATAATTTAGTGGCGAATAATGGAAATCTCACGGAATTGAATGTGAGATAAGAAAATCCCTTACCTTGTACTTTTCCTTGGTTGGGGTAGGTTAACCTCCTGTATAATGGTGAAATAATTGTTACTAAATTATACATTAATATGATATCATATATGATCTTTTAATATTGATTTGATAATAATATCTTAGTATTATCGTTGTTTCGGGTGTTAACTTACTCATTTTTGTTTATGTGTTTTGTTACGTAAGACATGTTTGTATAGGATAGGTTGTATATTATTCAAATCCAGAATGATATCAAGTCCTTAAACATCATTTTTAAATCATCAAATGATAATTATACTTGAATGGATACGATGGAGAATGAATCTCATCGCGTTCGTGGAGACGGTAGTCCGTACGTACGCACGAGCGACAATATCATTCTTTTGATATTAAAATAATATATAAATGGATGGTATATCATATATAAAGAATCATTAACATGTTATATTTATTATTTATATGAGTTACACATCATTATTATACCCATCCAAATAATATTATATTGAATAACATTTACACCACGACGTGGAGACGGTAAGCCGTACGTACGCACGTATGGTGACATGTTATTATTAAAAGGGTGGATAGAATACTGAATATGGTTGTACCATATTTATAATAACATCACAGTATATAAATGATACTGGAGTTATTATTTTAGAATGGTAACAACAAAGGAAGAAGAAGTGGAAGAAGAAATGAACTTGGAAAAGGGGTGGTGAAAACATTACCTCTTCTTCGGGTTCTTCCTTTTGATTTGATCAAAAGGGGTCCTTAGGTTGGCTTTCTGATCAAACTAAGGCCTCTAGGTTGTAGTGAGGGATGTTGGGAGAGTATTTGGGCAGAGTTTGGCCGAGACAAAAGGCTTTGAAGGTGTGAAGAAATGAGAAGGAGGAGTGCCCTTTTATAAGAGGGGTGAGGGGCACCTTTGGAAAAGCTAGAAATATTAATTTATAATAAATTCATATTCGGTTTCTAATGGCTCCAAAGTTGACTATTCAAAGGTTAAGGTGGGGATAGGTCGAAAACCACTCAACCAATAGAATTTAGACAGGTTTGGGTACTTATATTAACCTTATCTTTAAGTATTAACTCTAAGTTAATTAGTTTCACTTTTACAATGTCTCTTTGTATTTTTATATAATATGGTTAATAAACTTACCATATACAACCAAGCGACCCCCAAGTGGTCCATTAATGAGGAACCTATCATAATATAAGTCTCTTGGCCGAACCTTAGATTTTTAGGAATTTAATATCAATTAATAATATAATATTTGTTTTAAGAACTCTTTTATGTCAATTTTGACACTATTCAATAGTTGATTTTTGTGAAACTCCTAACAGATTGATTACTTCGAAAAAAGTCAATTAAATCAATCCTAATATATCATATTATCATAGAAAATTAGTTTAATTCATTAAAAGTTTCATATTATAATTATTTGGGTATTTATAAGATCAATTATTTTTATTTTTCACTATTTTAGTAATTACTGCATCATCATTGTGTCATAAATAAAATACATTATTTAATGTCTAAAAATTATAAATAAAATATCATTATGTAGGAAATCTTTTTAGCTTTATAATGAATATTTATAATCGAAAATCCAACATGTATAACCCTATGTACAAATTGTTCTTCTAAAAGATGTAAGCTTATGCCATTTTTATTTTTATTTTAACTTTATTAATATAATGTGTCATTATCACTTACAAGTGGATCCATGGGGTCCCAGAATAGACCCAAAGATGCCCATGGTCGACCATGTATCAACCAATAGGGTTGAGACACGTTTTAGGGTAATTTAGTATTATTATAATATTATTTTTTAACCCTTATTTACCGGATTTACCCTTAACCATGGTAAATAAAATATTTACCGCAGTAATTATTCAAAATGTCTAAAAATAAAAGTTACCTATTTACAAAATTTGAACATCATGATTCCAAATATGGAATCCATTTTCCTAAATTCAAAACATAGAAGTGGCAGAAATTAATTTAAAATTAATTCCTGCTGTCAAAACAAAAAGCGTGTTTTTAAGAGATAATAACTATCAAAAGATTGACACTTGTTTATGTTCGGTTTAATTGTAAAATTATGTCCAATGACCAACATTATATTAAACGGTAAAAATATATTCTAAATATACTTTAAAACCACTCAAATTCATAATTTATCACTATTAATTATTTTGATTAAAAAAGTTGTTTTTAATTAAAATTTAGTAATTTTCACTATTCATCAAAATATGAAAGTTATCCGAAATGTACCAAAATTTCACCCTAGGCTAATTTTGATATTCTGAATCCAAAAATGAAGCCCATTTTGAAATATAGAATATATATGATTTCAAAAAGTAGGTATTACTATTCACAACGGCTAGTTTAATTAGTTGTGGTGTGTGTTAGAACTCAAGGTTGCGTACAACACATGCTACTGTATTATTCAAAGAAAGCGTACCGTGGAAGCTTGGGATGTTTCATTTTAAATTTTTGATGTCCCCATTTAGTCAAAAAGTTTAATATATTGTATTTAAAAAGGGTTCACTATTAAAAGTTGATAAAAGTGCAATACTGAAAATGAATTTGTTCTTGCATTATATCTAAGAAACTCATAATATGGATTCTAAAATTATAAGGATTATATAAAGTTTAAAATTTAGTTAACACTATTCATAACCTCTTTTGAACAGCTTGTTTGGTAAGTCATGGTGCGATTCAACTTGTTGTTGCGTGTAGTGAAAGTTATTGAATTATTTTGAAGAAATAACACACTATAAAATCTTGGGGTGTTACATTCTCCCCTCCTTCAATAAATTGCGTCCTCGCAATTTGAAATTGTTCTTCGAAAATAAAAGGTTGAAAATAAAAAATATATTTGTGGGAAAACCCACATCGGAAATTGGGTTACTAAAATTTAGTCTTAATATGAGGAAAAGAGAAATCAAAGGGTCACCACCAAATTATGATTCTCGATTAGGAGAACATTGGTGGCAATTAGAGACATAAAATCGGAGGAAAAACGTAAATATTTATAGGTAGTGATTGAGGTCATCAATCACAAACAAGTGTATAATTGAGGTCCTTAAATTCATCAATCTATGATGATTTGAAATACCATCGGTTCAACAAAACATAGGGTATTAGGATAACACATTTTTGACGTTTCAAAATATCTTAGTTGAAATCCCACATTGAAAAATGAATTAATGAGGCCTCTATTTAAAATAAAGAGTGGAAAGAATGAAGATTACCGAAAATAACACATACTAGGGTTCCATGTAGGAAAATATGGATTTGGAAGAGAAATCTAACCATCAATTATCTGATGGAGAGTGGTAGAGAACATGGCTATGAAAAGGCCAACAATCCCAAAGCCATAAATTAGTGATGATTTAAGGTACCATCTAGGACAACATTTTTGTTCTAAGTTCCTTTTCTTAATGTTGAGGAATTTATTTATGAGATTGGATAAGATCATAAGGAGATATACTTACTTTATAATTAGAGTTTTGTCCATTAATATATTTCTACCACAAACTCATCTTTCACTCTAAAAGATAATAGAATGTATTTCGTACAGGGTTCCAAAATAAATGAATTTATAATTCATCTACCAGATCTTTAAAAAAACAACATTATTTAATCTTGGACATCTCGTGGGCCAGTGGTAGGTGATACACCCTTGTCGCCCTTCGGTTGCGGGTTCAAGTCTCGCAGCCTTGCCGGACGCGACGGGTTGCCGCCCGACCTCCGGGTTGTCCTTTTATGGTAATCCAAAATAATCCAAACTAGAACTATCCAAAATACTTCTGTCCAAACTCACAGTCCAACATTCATAAGGAAGGTAAACATAATATAGAACCTTTTTACCCCGTAATAGCATATGAATACCTTCATCATGTATTACCATATTCCTTATTGATTACATTCATGCTCCCTTATTCCATATAGAATGCTGGATATACTTCATTAATCCAAAAATGTTTTAAACCCCAACAATGATGGAATATACAAATCATTAATCAGTTCCAAGGTAGTCAAGAATATCCAATATAATTTATCCAAAACAATCACATATTATTCCAAAATCACTACCTCAGTATCAGAACTATATTATGGTTTATCATTCTCTCAACCATATATTTTCCAAAAATTTATCCTTCTATTGAGTCACTTTTCTTTGTTCCACAAAATCTCAAGTCCTTAATGAAATAGTACTGCAGTACAATCGTTATATACTCCATAATTATTATAACAAGTACATTGTTGATACAACACTCAATTGACATAATCAACATAAGAACTCTAATCATTCCTCTTCATCTGTGGTAGTATCATAACTCGATTATTATCCAATAGAATCATTTGCGTCATAGACTGATGACTGGGACATAGGTTCGCGTAGTGTCCAAACTCCTTGCAAATGAAGCATTGTACATTTGAAACCATTTTCTTACCCTTGCAGTCACGTACTTTGTGCCCTTTTCCTCCGCACTTATAACAAACTCCCATTCCTTTCAGGCAAGTTCCAGGGTGTTTCTTTCCACAGTTACCACATATGGGAAAATTCTTCTTTTCCCTCTTCCCTTTATCCATATTTCTCTCTTCCATCCTTTTCTTCTCTTGCTTCCCTTCAAAGCCATAGGACTCAGTAAACTTTTTACTTATCTTATCAATACATGATATTATTTCTTCATATGATGATAATACATGGGAGACTATTTCTCTTATAAATTCTAGCTTAAGACCATGAAAGATATGATCCTTCCTTCTCTTTGGATCATGTGCATTTCTGGAGTTCTCATTCCTTCTACTGGGCGCCATTTCTAAACAATGGCATAAACTAGATCAGTTTATGAATCAAAATACATAATCCCATACTTATAAAACACCTAACATAAATTGAACTATTTATGGATAAAATCCATAACCATAAGAATGTTTTCTTTGAGGAAGTATATACTCATAATCCCTTCAAAATGATTTGTAAAGAAAATGAGAGTTATCCTAAGCATATCCCCCGGGAGTGTCGTAACCAAGAGTGCAGCAAGGCCCGTTGTCGTGCACCAGTTCCCGTTCGAGTCTAGCTCAAAGCGGTGTTTTCGGGTTTTACCCCTAGGTACATCTGTGCCAGAGCCGCCTCTACCTGCTCGTATCCAGACAGGGATGTATTGCTTGGAAAACTCACAAAATCTCTACAATACCAAAATTCTAGGAAGTTCTTCTATACTAATCCTCAAAGTTCATCTTAGGTCTACGTGCTCTAATCAGAGTTTATCTAAATCTAGCTTCCAAGGTTTGTACTAAACTTCCTCTGATACCAACTGTAACGCCCCGACCCCAGCTACCCAGAGTCGGTGCATTATTACATAACATTGGCATGATCACAAGAAAGATCAAATCTCGAAAGACCGATTGGTTTAGTAGCCTTGGAAACACTAGATATAACCATAAAGTTTTACATTACATTTCAAAGTGAAAAACTACTACAACAACAAAGTCTTCATATCCACACTATTAACCCCTCATAATATCCCTGCAAGTCATTCATAATTTACTTCTTCACTACCTGGGAAAAATAAAACATAGAAAAGGGGTGAGCTCAAATGCCCAGTAAGGATAACAATATAGCGGAACATTCAAAAATAATCATAAACATTTAAGGCAATGAATTACTAAAACAAAAGCCTTTTAAACTTGAACTTCAACATAGTATGGCAAAAGTAAAATGAAATAATGCCATTTACTTGTTCACATGGATATTCTACTAATCGAATAATCACATGCAATATCAATAACCACTTTCATAATGTTGGAATGCATAATGTCAAACGTTAATTTCATTGTCTAGGCCTCATCCCAAGACCTAGGGGTTACTTCTAACCGGAACCCAACCCGGAGTGCCTCTAATAACCGGACACCAACCCGGAGTGCCTCTAATAACCGGACACCAACCCGGAGTGCCTCTAATAACCGGACACCAACCCGGAGGGCTTACTTTTACCAGTCCCTAACCTGGAGGGCTTACTTTAACCAGTCCCCAACCTGGAGGGCTTACTTTTACCAGTCCCCAACCTGGAGGGCTTACTTTTACCGGTCCCCAACCCGGAACATACTTGTCTAGCACATTCATCTGAATAAAAGTTTGAAATATAACATAAACATTAGGATTAAAATTAGCATACGAAATGTCAATAGTTTCACCATAAACTATGAATGGTATAAAATAGCACATCCATAGTCAAACATATCACAAAACCTTCAATACAATATAGAAGTTTTGTATTATAATAAATCAACTTCAAATACGCGTAAAATCCATTAAAGGATGTTGACATAGATGAAATCAAAACACTTTTTAGAGAAATATCTCTTTTTATTTTGAAATCATTTAAGATCCATATAAAATAAAACATTTTCTTTGAAAATATTCTTATAAGCTTGTAAGGAAAGCTTCGACGATTTTATAACGGCGGAAAATAACCGCACCCGCCGTATAAGTTAAAACATTCTTACCTCAATTCTGTCGAAAAGGTTAAAAAGGACCTTGTTTTGAAAACGACGGAAAGATTCCTTTATAAACCTCTTATAAAAAGTCAAACAAGGGTATAAATGACTTTAACTCATATTCTTGTAAATAGTAAAAATGTTTTGAAATACATTTCGAAGAAACATGGATGTGGATGATAAAGAGATCCCAGTAGATTATTACGTATAATACAACCTCGGATAATGAAGAGATTGTGAAATAACCCTTACCAATTTGGTAACTTATGAAACATACAACCCATGAAAGAGGTATCATATAATGAAAATGTAAATACACATAAGGTAAAGTGTATTACACAAAGAATACAATTATGGGCAGTACATACACCACACAAAAGATAATAGTGGAAATATGGCATGAATCTCACGGAAATAAAGAGTGAGATGAAAACCCCTTACCACGTTAATCAACTGAGTCGTATGGCCAAAAGTTAATAACCACCAAATTATTTACAGAATAACATGAATATAAAGATAATCATGATAATATATATATCAAATGCTAGTACACAATACACCACTTTCAATAATTTAGTGGCGAATAATGGAAATCTCACGGAATTGAATGTGAGATAAGAAAATCCCTTACCTTGTACTTTTCCTTGGTTGGGGTAGGTTAACCTCCTGTATAATGGTGAAATAATTGTTACTAAATTATACATTAATATGATATCATATATGATCTTTTAATATTGATTTGATAATAATATCTTAGTATTATCGTTGTTTCGGGTGTTAACTTACTCATTTTTGTTTATGTGTTTTGTTACGTAAGACATGTTTGTATAGGATAGGTTGTATATTATTCAAATCCAGAATGATATCAAGTCCTTAAACATCATTTTTAAATCATCAAATGATAATTATACTTGAATGGATACGATGGAGAATGAATCTCATCGCGTTCGTGGAGACGGTAGTCCGTACGTACGCACGAGCGACAATATCATTCTTTTGATATTAAAATAATATATAAATGGATGGTATATCATATATAAAGAATCATTAACATGTTATATTTATTATTTATATGAGTTACACATCATTATTATACCCATCCAAATAATATTATATTGAATAACATTTACACCACGACGTGGAGACGGTAAGCCGTACGTACGCACGTATGGTGACATGTTATTATTAAAAGGGTGGATAGAATACTGAATATGGTTGTACCATATTTATAATAACATCACAGTATATAAATGATACTGGAGTTATTATTTTAGAATGGTAACAACAAAGGAAGAAGAAGTGGAAGAAGAAATGAACTTGGAAAAGGGGTGGTGAAAACATTACCTCTTCTTCGGGTTCTTCCTTTTGATTTGATCAAAAGGGGTCCTTAGGTTGGCTTTCTGATCAAACTAAGGCCTCTAGGTTGTAGTGAGGGATGTTGGGAGAGTATTTGGGCAGAGTTTGGCCGAGACAAAAGGCTTTGAAGGTGTGAAGAAATGAGAAGGAGGAGTGCCCTTTTATAAGAGGGGTGAGGGGCACCTTTGGAAAAGCTAGAAATATTAATTTATAATAAATTCATATTCGGTTTCTAATGGCTCCAAAGTTGACTATTCAAAGGTTAAGGTGGGGATAGGTCGAAAACCACTCAACCAATAGAATTTAGACAGGTTTGGGTACTTATATTAACCTTATCTTTAAGTATTAACTCTAAGTTAATTAGTTTCACTTTTACAATGTCTCTTTGTATTTTTATATAATATGGTTAATAAACTTACCATATACAACCAAGCGACCCCCAAGTGGTCCATTAATGAGGAACCTATCATAATATAAGTCTCTTGGCCGAACCTTAGATTTTTAGGAATTTAATATCAATTAATAATATAATATTTGTTTTAAGAACTCTTTTATGTCAATTTTGACACTATTCAATAGTTGATTTTTGTGAAACTCCTAACAGATTGATTACTTCAAAAAAAGTCAATTAAATCAATCCTAATATATCATATTATCATAGAAAATTAGTTTAATTCATTAAAAGTTTCATATTATAATTATTTGGGTATTTATAAGATCAATTATTTTTATTTTTCACTATTTTAGTAATTACTGCATCATCATTGTGTCATAAATAAAATACATTATTTAATGTCTAAAAATTATAAATAAAATATCATTATGTAGGAAATCTTTTTAGCTTTATAATGAATATTTATAATCGAAAATCCAACATGTATAACCCTATGTACAAATTGTTCTTCTAAAAGATGTAAGCTTATGCCATTTTTATTTTTATTTTAACTTTATTAATATAATGTGTCATTATCACTTACAAGTGGATCCATGGGGTCCCAGAATAGACCCAAAGATGCCCATGGTCGACCATGTATCAACCAATAGGGTTGAGACACGTTTTAGGGTAATTTAGTATTATTATAATATTATTTTTTAACCCTTATTTACCGGATTTACCCTTAACCATGGTAAATAAAATATTTACCGCAGTAATTATTCAAAATGTCTAAAAATAAAAGTTACCTATTTACAAAATTTGAACATCATGATTCCAAATATGGAATCCATTTTCCTAAATTCAAAACATAGAAGTGGCAGAAATTAATTTAAAATTAATTCCTGCTGTCAAAACAAAAAGCGTGTTTTTAAGAGATAATAACTATCAAAAGATTGACACTTGTTTATGTTCGGTTTAATTGTAAAATTATGTCCAATGACCAACATTATATTAAACGGTAAAAATATATTCTAAATATACTTTAAAACCACTCAAATTCATAATTTATCACTATTAATTATTTTGATTAAAAAAGTTGTTTTTAATTAAAATTTAGTAATTTTCACTATTCATCAAAATATGAAAGTTATCCGAAATGTACCAAAATTTCACCCTAGGCTAATTTTGATATTCTGAATCCAAAAATGAAGCCCATTTTGAAATATAGAATATATATGATTTCAAAAAGTAGGTATTACTATTCACAATGGCTAGTTTAATTAGTTGTGGTGTGTGTTAGAACTCAAGGTTGCGTACAACACATGCTACTGTATTATTCAAAGAAAGCGTACCGTGGAAGCTTGGGATGTTTCATTTTAAATTTTTGATGTCCCCATTTAGTCAAAAAGTTTAATATATTGTATTTAAAAAGGGTTCACTATTAAAAGTTGATAAAAGTGCAATACTGAAAATGAATTTGTTCTTGCATTATATCTAAGAAACTCATAATATGGATTCTAAAATTATAAGGATTATATAAAGTTTAAAATTTAGTTAACACTATTCATAACCTCTTTTGAACAGCTTGTTTGGTAAGTCATGGTGCGATTCAACTTGTTGTTGCGTGTAGTGAAAGTTATTGAATTATTTTGAAGAAATAACACACTATAAAATCTTGGGGTGTTACACCACAAAATATAATCAAAGATTTAGATAAAGAAGAAAGAGGCCCAAAACCTTAGAGTGGATCCTTCACATCATGTTTATAACTAATTTAATTTAGAAAAATAAAACCTGTATCTTTGGTATTTTTCTTCATTAATGATTCTGATCGTTAGGAATGACCCTTCTAGATTAATTTTTTTGTGTTTGTAAGGATCCAAACTAGAATCCCTCAAGCGGTGATCCACACTTGCTCTGATGGCCTCTAATCAACACCGCTCGTTCTATGGGTGCTAGCGCGGCGAAGCGATTGTCTTGTGTTAGTTGTTCTTGATCACTTATTCTTCAGCCTTAAATAATGTCTTTCATTCTTGAGATAGGAGATAAGTGGATTCGAGAGAGAAATTTTTTGGCTCAACAATTTTCAATCAAGAGGCATGTGGTGTGGTGTCTGGAACAATAGGCGTACTTGCCTATTTATATACATGGAGTTTTAGTTACATTATTTAATTGCATAGAAACAACTAAATTCATTCATGAACTTAGAGAAAACCTATTAATTTAATAATAATACCATGTCATTATTTATGGCATGCCAACTTGTGCAAAATAAAATTATAAATAAAATTTTGTGTCATAAAATAATAGCAGTGTTATTTTAATTTGTGCCAACTAGTTAAATAATTATTTACCATCTTGGAAATAATTATTTTACTACCAGACCAACCTTGGTCTGCTCAAACTCCACTTCCATTTATTGGACACTTTAATAAATAAATAAATAATTTATTCTCTTAAATAAATATTTTCTATACAAACTAGTAAATAAATATTTATTAAATGTTCATTAAAATAAATAAATTTATTTTATTTAATTTATGTGATCATTGTAACATGAATTAAATTATTCCATGGTCTTGAGAATAATATTTATTTCATTAATTAAATTCAAATAGAATTTAACTGAGACCACCAAAAACACTTAGTGTGTGACCCTCTAGGATTCTTTCTCATTGGCATTAGGCTGGCTTGCCAAAAGTCCAAGAGCAATGTCTAGCAATGGGTCAAGGCACCCAATAGAAAGAACATAAAGTCACAGCAATGAAATCTACATACTAATGCTCACTGTGTAATATAATCCCTTTGTCAAAATATATCATCATGCTGGTTTCATGATTGTGTCATCAAATTTTATTCTTGATACGTTGTTCTTTGACTAATTGAAATAAACTCATCATTACATCATGGACATGGAATTTCTTGTGATGGTTCTATTTCAATCAAAGGGACGAGAGATAAAATTTTTTAAATAAAAGAGACAAATACTTCCTCAAATTATCCATTAATAACATGCCACTCATGATGCAAAAAACGTACCCTACTTCTCGCCAACAGTCTGCATGACAGTTTTCATCAGTAAATCAAAATGCATAAGTCTTGACACATATTAATGATAATATTAAAGTATAAGGATCATTACACATGATCGTAGATAGAATCATCAGATGAAACTAAAACATGTTGAATTCCTACTAGCGGGTATGTTCTCATAATCTCTTATCTAAGAGATTACCAAGTGCGAACTTCATGAGAGGAAGTTTCATATGCTTACAATTACTCAAACCTGATGGTCTGCATGCTATGTGTCCCATCATAACATGTCATCCAACCAAAAAAATATATTTAAGAATATTGTTATATCATTTCAAGGTTCTCATCATAGCGGGGAACTATCGTGACCTTATCAATGCAATAAATACTCTAAGACATTATTACATCAGAGTCATACAGAACAATAAAAAATATGTAATAATAAATTAAATAAACATGTAATAAAAGTTAAAATAGTTAGTTTTAGGACACAAACTCTTTCAAACTCCCACTTGAACTAGATCCAAATTCCTAATACTTTCAGTCCGCTAGACCTCACATGATGATCATGTTTCGGCCGAGTCAAGGCTTTAGTCAAGGGGTCCTCTATATTGTGTTCCATGGAAATAATTCTCACTACAAATTCACATCTATAAGAAAAATCCCTCAAGAGATGCTACTTCAAAAGTATGTGATTTTTATGCTGATGTGACCTTGGATCTTTTGGGAGAGTCACCATTGTATTATCACAGTATAGTGTGATGTTATCTTTACTGCTAGGTATCACATCCAACTCATGGACAAATCTTCACATCCAAACTACTTCCTTAGATTCCTTAGAATCTGTGCTATAATTGGACTCTATTGTATAATTTGCAACCACACTCTTCTTTGTGCTCTTCCAGCTCACAACACCTCCATTCAAAGTGAAGATGTATCCCGTTTGTGACTTCATGTCATCTTGATCAGTCTGGAAACTATAATATGCATATCCTCTGATTACTAGTTCCTTATCTCCTCCATAATCCATGAACATATCCTTAGTACACCTCAGATACTTTAGGATAGTCTTGACTTCCTTCTAATAGCGGTCACCTGGGGAAGCTTGATATCTACCTACCACACTCAATGCGTAAGCGACATCCAGCCTTGTACATAGAATGACATACATGACTGACCCAATTGCTGATGCTTATGGATTCCTTGCCATTATCTTTAATTCCTCATGTGTCTGAGGACACATTTTTTTGGGAAAGAAGAATGCCATGTGATGTTGGAAACAATCCCCTCTTGGATTTTTCCATACTAAATCTCTTCAGTATCTTATCAATGTATGTACTTAGACTTAGTCCCATAAATCTCTTAGATCTATCACAATGTATCTTGATCCCAAGAATATAGGCTATCTTTCCCAAGTCTTTTGGAGAAGGATTGATTCAACCATTCCTTAACAAACTATAAGACCAATATCTCATTTTCAATAAGTAATATGACATCAACATATACTATTAGGAAAATGACTGCAATTACACTAAACCATTTGTAGACACAAGGCTCACATTAATTTTTGATAAAACCAAATTCTTTTATGGATTCATCAAAATGAATGTTACATGACCTTGATCTTGATTTAATACAAAAATGGATTTCTATAACTTGCATACCTTATTGGAATCCTTTAGAGTGACAAAACCTTCAGGTTGTGTCATGTAGACATCTTCCTCAAGGTTCCTGTTAAGGAATGCGTTTTTGACATCCATTTTGAAACTCTCATAGTCTTGGTAAGACGAAATGAGAAGTATAATTCTGATGGATTTCAGCATTTCAACTGGTGAGAAGATTTCATTGTAGTCAATTCCTTAACACTGTTTAAATCCTTTGGCAACAAGTTGTTCCTTATAGGTACTGACTTGTCCTTCCATTTCCAGTTTCTTTTTGAATACCCATTGGAAACCAATAGGATTTACATAAATAAAAGGATATACTAAAATCCAGACATGGTTTTGGTATATGGAATCCATTTCATAATTCATGGCTTATTGCCACTTGGCAACGTCTGTGCCACTTACTGCTTCCAAGTAGGTTATAGGATCATTATTATCAACTAATAAAAATTCACCATCCTCGGTAACTAGAAAACCATACCATTCTGTTTATCTAACCTCTCTTGTACTCCTACGCATTACTTGTGTCTCTGGAACACATTCTCCATCCACGGGGCTTTGTGGAATTTGTTCTTGTACCAACTCTTGTGTACCTTGAGCCTCAACTTCATCGAAGTCTATCTCGCTCCCACTATCTCTTTTGGAGATGTGATCCCTCTCAAAGAATATGGCATGTCTTTTCACTATAACATTTTTTTCTAAGGGGTTTTATAGATAATATCCCCTTGTTTCCTTGGGGGTATCCTATAAAGGTACACTTTGTGCCTTGGGGTGAGATTTTGTTACCTAAAGATGTCTTATCAAATGCTTCACTACCCCACACATGTAAATTTGATAACATGGATTTTCTTCCACTCCAGAACTCATATGGAATACCATTTATTTATTTAGTTTTTACATGGTTTAGTATGTGTGCCAATGTTTATAATGCATATCCCCAAAAGGATAATGGAAGACTCGCATGACTCATCATTTATCTCACCATGTCCAATAGGGTGCGGTTTCTCCTTTATCTCACACCATTCCACTGGGGTGTATTTGGAGGAGTGAGTTGGGATAAGATCCCAAACTCTCGTAAGTAATAAATGAAGTTTGGAGTAAGATATTCTCCACCTTGGTTTGAGCGGAGTTTTTTAATATTCTTTCCAAAATGGTTATCAACTTTATTCTTGTATTCTTTTAACTTATCAAAAGAATCCAACTTATACCTAATTAAGTATATTTATCCATATATATTAAAATCATTAGTAAATGTTATGAAGTATGGGTAACCTCTCCTTGATTCAATTGGAAATGGTCTAAACACATCGGTATGAACCAATTCAAGAAGTTCTTTATACCTTTCACTTCTCACACTAAATGGGAATTTGGCCATTTTTCCTTGTAAGAATTCATGACATCCGCCAAGTGGTTTTAGTTCGAAAGAATCTAAATATCTATCTTTATGTAACTTTGTCAAGCATTTATCGTTTACATGACCTAGTAAGTGATTCCGAATTTGGGTGTGGTATGAGTCATGTGAAGTATCTTTGTTATGAATTTCCATTACTTGGTTTGTGTAATCCAACATGTAAAGTCTGTTGTATAAATGTTCCCTACCATAACAAATGCTATCTTTGTAAAAGAATCAACATTCATTTCCAAACTTGAAAAAATACATTTGTATCATATCTGGATATAGAAATAATGTTTTTAGTAACAGAAGGCACACAATAAAAACCCTTTAACTCCAAGATCATCCCTGTTGGCAATGTGAGGTTGTAGTCCTAGACAGCTATAGTAGTAAGTCTGGCTCTATTGGCTGCTCGTAGATCTACCTCCCCTTGATCAATCTTCCTAAATCTACATGGTTCTAATATTTAGATATTTATCTAAGCACCACAAGCTGTATCTAATACCCAATTTGGAGAAACAGATAGATTGAATTCGGTAACAAAAACACCTGAAGCTTACCCATGCTTCTTAGGCTGGGTGAAGTTCTTCTTCCAGTTTCCCTTCTTGCACCATGTGAAACAAATATCCTCATGTTCCCTTTCCTCTACTTTGATCTTACATTTCTTAGAAGTTTGTTAAAAATCTTTGGGCTTAAAGCTCTTCGACTTCCCATTCCTATTTTTCACCATAAAGACAGAAGGCTTTTCACACTTTATATCTTTGCCCACTTGGAGAATGAGGATAAGAAGATATGATAGAGGCTTCTGAATTTTGTCCATATTGAAATTGACAATAAAGTTACAGAAGCTTTGAGGGAGTAATGAGAGAATGAGATCAGTTCCCAGTTCATTGGGGAGTTTAAAACCTAGAACCTCCAGGCGCTCATTGTAGCCAATGAGCTTGACTACATGAGGCCAAGCTAGGCCACCTTCTCCTAGCTTACTCTGAAAGAGTTCATTAGAGATATCAAAACTTTCATGTCTTTCAATCTCCTAGTAAAGACCACAGAGGTGCTCAAGCATTCTATAAGAATCCATGGTTTCATGAGACATCATGAGCAACTAGAAATTGATGATAACATCAAACATTGAATGTTGACTACGTCATTCATATGTTTCTCATAGACCAGGAAATCCTCATCACTCGCCTCTTTGGCAGGCAGATCAAATAATGATGACTCCAGTATGTAAGACTTCCATTCTTGGTGTAGGACAACCTGAAGGAATCTAAACCATTCTTAGAAGTTACTACTGGTGAGGATGTTGTCTTTATCTAGAATTCATCATAGGGATAGTGTAGTTGAAGATTTTTTCATTTTTATTCTACAATTAAAAGAGAACATAATTAGTAATTTCTTGATTACATTTTATAAGAAATAATAAATTTTATTATGTCTCCAACTATTTTATCAAGTCCCAATATCCATCACCATTGAACTTAGAATGTCCAGTTGCCATGAAATTCTAGTGGAAAGGATCAATATTTCCCTTCGTATAACCCCAACAAGGGTTGGTCAAGCTATTAGAAGGTATTTAGGTACACAGGTCTTTGCCAACTATTGGCTTGCAGCTCCTTAATATGTTGAGTGGAATCCCCAATCCCAAAATCATGGCTTTGGATTTATTCAACTCTTGCCTCCAATATTAAACCAATTCTAGAAAGGGATACTCTTGATGTAATATGGTTAAGTCAAAAAAAAAACCTTTCATAAGGGCTTCCTCTATAAAAGTAAGTTTTCTAACAAGGGTTGGTCAAACACATAGTTTTATTGAGTTTTTCCCTTAATCATGTAATGAAATTCTTGTTCGGACATAACATTTTTTGAGGGATTTTTTATCTCTTATGCATGAATTTTTTATTATCATTATCACATGATTTTTAATATTAAGAGGAACTTACTTAAGTGATTAAGCATATCAGGATAATATTTACGTATAAGTCTAGTTTATTTTAGTTCCATATTGCATGCTTGTTTAATTCCTTAATTATGTGATCATGACAATACATCCATAATTATAAACCATGCAACTGATAGAAATAAAATAAATTATATAGAATTATCATGAGATTTTCTAATGGTTAGTTTATCTAGCAGTTGATTAACTAACCCTGGCCTAGGGGAGAAACACCTTGAACCTTTTGGGTTCATGTTTACAGATTCCACCTATCCACCTTTGTGTCTCTTGAGATTGATTTCGTCTCGACTCCAGATTGAACCACCTCCACTAGCTTGGGAGTTCAATTCATTACATATGACCTTTTTTTAACACACGTGTAGGTGAGGGGTAAAAAGGGGTTTTACATAAAAGGAACCTTGGGCACGCATGCCCTACATATTAATGGGGAGAAGGATCGCAGGCCAACAAATTTAATTAATAAAAATAAATTAAAAAAATCCATCCACATACAAAGGTCTTGGTCTAGCTCTTGATCATCCATACATGCAATGATATTTACACATAAATAAAACTAGCAATCAATTATTTAATCTTTATTTTTAAAGATAAATCACACTTGAATCAATTAATTATCATCATTAATTAACAAATCATTTCATCTTAAACCCATTTATGAATTTCATTGATATTCTCATCTATTAGAATTTTAAACAAATAAATTCATTTAAAATTGTCTTTGTATGTAACTTGTACCTTGGAGGAAACCCGATGAATTCCTATTCAAAACTAACCAATGAGTAGAAATGAACATTACACAGATATAAAATTAAACACATATATATAAAACACCTATCATGTGTTGTGCCTTAGCCTTATGCCCACACGATGGTACACATCTCAAGAGTTTGTATAATATAATAATAATTTTTTATAAATTTGTGTAATTTGGATGAGTACACGACGTGTTGTTCCAACTACACGACGTGTATTATTTTTCACCATCTATCCGAAGTACACACATGAGGAAACAAAGTGTGAGTGTACATTGGAAATCCTCAGAGTACATGGCGTGTCCAGTGGGCCACATGCCAAGTAGTTCCTAATTACATGGTCTTCAGCCGGGAAAGTCGTGTACGGGGTACACGGTCCAACACTAACCCGAAGGGACTACATGTCGTGTCCATTAGACCACATGGTGTGTAATCTAAAAATCATGTTCCACATGTTCTTGGTCAACACATGGAGTCATTTAAAAATTCTAAAGACTCCAACACATGGCTTGGTTTGGCAGACCGGTCTGCTGCATTAAATTGTGACTGCATGACGTGTACTACTGAATACATGCCACGTGTTCCAGTGTTGTACAGCCAAGAAGCTTTGGCACCTCCAGATGAGATCCTCTATTTTATTTTAATCAATATTAAAATAAAATATTGTTTCTAGAAGGTGAACAAGAAACAAAAGAGGAGGAATAGATATCGAGATTCAAATTTGCAGAACAATTAACTTGAATTGAAACAACTAACTTATTAAATGCGCAATTCATCAACAAAATATTTAAATAATTATAAACTATGATGTAACTGCTCTGATACCACTTGTAGGTTCTGGGCGCAGTGGATGTGTGGTTAGGACAAGACCCAAAATTGATTTTTACCATGATCAATGATTGTTCTGGGATCAATATAACGATGAACACCAGTCTCCATAGAATATAATCAAAGATTGAGATAAAGAAGAAAGAGGCCCAAGACCTTATAGAGGATCTTTCACATCATGTTTATAATTAATTTTATTAAGGAAAATAATACATGTATCTTTGGTATTTTTATTCGTTGATGATGTTGATCATCCAGAATTACCCTTCCCAATTATCTCGTTGTGCTTGTAAGGATCCAAACAAGAATCCCACTAGTAGTGATCCACATATGCTCTGATAGCCTCTGATCGACACCGCTCGTTCTATGGGTGCTAGCGCAGAGAAGCGAGTGTCTTGTGTCTGTCATTCTTGATCACTTGTTCTTTGGCCTGGAAGAACATCTCTCATTCTTGAGAGGGGAGAGAAGATGATTTGCGAGAGATATTGTTTGGCTCAACAATTCTCAATTCACAAGACATGTGGTGTGGTGTCTAGCACAATAGGCGTACTTGCCTATTTATATATATAGAATTTCAGTTAAAATATTTAATTTTATAGCGATAATTAAATACATTTATGAACTCAGAGAAAACCCATGAATTTAATAATAATACACCGTCATTATTTATGGTTCACCAACTTGCACCAAATTGAATTATAAATAAAATTATGTGTCCAAAATTAATAGCAGCATTATTTTAATTTGTGCCACCAGTTAAATAATTATTTACCATCTTGAAAATAAATATTTTATTACTAGACTGACCTTGGTCTGCTCAAACTCCATTTCCATTTATTGAACACCCTAATAAGTCAATAAATAATTTATTCTCTTAAATAAATATTTTATTTACAAAATAGCATATAAATATATATTAAATGTTCAATAAAATAAATAAATATATTTTATTGAATTTGTGTGATCATTGTAACTTGAATAAAATTATTCCACAGTCTTGATAATAATTTTTATTTCATTAATTAAATTCAAATAGAATTTAACCGTGATCACAAAAAACACTTAGTGTGTGACCCTATAAGATTCTTTCTCGTTGGAATTAAGAGAGATTTCTTAAATTCCAAGAGTACTATTTTGCAACGGGTCAAGGTAGTCAAGAGAAAGAACGTAAAGTCGCAACAATGACATCCACATACAAATGCTCAATGTATAATATAATCTCTTTTTCTCAATATCTTATCAAGCAGGTTTTATGATTGTGTCACCAACTTTTATGATTGATACGTCGTTCTTTGACTACCTGAAATAAACTCATCATTACACCATGGCCATGGAATTTCGTGAGACGATTCTATTTCAATCAAAGGACGAAGATATAAACTTCCATAAATGGAAGGGACAAATCATTCCTTGACTTATCCATTAATAACATGCCACTCATGAATCACCCAATGTACCCTACTTCCCACCAAAGTGCGTAATTCATGACACGTATTAATGATAATCTTAATGTCTAAGGATAATTACACACACTCGCAGATAGAAATATCCGATGACACCAAAACGTGCCGAATTCCTACTAGCGGGTCTGTTATCATAATCTCTTATCTTGGAGATTAACAAGTGAGAACTTAATGAGAGGAAGTCTCATCTGATTACGAGTACTCGCACTTGATGGTCTGCATGCTATGTGTCCCATAATAACATGTCATCCAACCACAGAACTATATTTAAGAATATTGTTATAGCATTTCAAGGTTCTCATCATAGCGGGGAACTTCCATGACCTTATCAATGTAAAAAATACTCTAAGACATTATTACATCATAGTCATATAGAAAAATGAACAATATGTTATAATACATTAAATATCCATGTAATAAAAGTAAAACCAGTTGGTTTTAGGACACCAAATCTTACATATTGTTCACTTAGAATTTTAAAAACCGGTCTAGATGAATAATATTTAAAAATAATAATTTTAAAGAAATAAAAATGTAATAAATATTTTCATTTTATAAAAAATACATTACAATTAAAATTATTTTTTGAAATCAATTTTATATATTACTTATTTTATTGAATGGTTTAGAAAGAGATTTAAAATGGAAATACACAATTTGTGAAACTCGTCCTTTCCAAATTGTAATGATTTATGAAAAAAGGTTTTGATGAGATGGGATTCTTGATATCTTAACAATAATAGATCGAAATGTTGCTAGTAGAATGGTAATAAAAACATGGAATCCTAATATAAGGATGTTTTAAATTGTTTATGATAGAAAAAACCAAATAATAGATGGAAAATGGGATTAAGAACAATTTCTTTAATATAATAATGGATAATGAAAAAGGGATTGATGAGAGTTAATGAGTAATATATCCTAAATATTTAATCAAAAGGATGAGAATTCCATTAAATTATTTCCATTTAAGAATATAAATTATATATTGAGGATATATTATAATAAAAGAGTTTCAAAGGAATGTTTTTAGATAAGGAACCCTTCTCTTTCTACTTGTGTCATCATATTTGGATGGAATTTAAAACCATTAAAGGAGGTAATTTTGCATAAAAATATACAAGAATATGGATAAGGTATTTTAGATAGGTATTTTGGATGATATTTGATAAAGGAAAGTGTTTTTTATGTGAGGAGAAATGGATAAAGGTGTAGAACTTATATAGCCACGTGGAAAGTGCATTTTGGAATGTAGTACTCGTTACTTTATTACATAGTACAAAGACTATGAATAGTGATTATTCATATTTCCAATTTTAATATATTATGGTGGATGTTTCCATTCTTCAAGGACCTAGTTTCGAAAGGTAGATGATCACTGGGACTTTACCAATGATACTTTTTGTTGCACATTGGTTGAGAGGATGGGAAGTTGGGATCATTTCAACCTTTTTGGGGAATTATTTAGTAATTTGGGGTTCTATTATATATTTATGTATGTTCATGAATACTTTCCAATAATAGTTTTTTTCTACCAGTTACCACCCTGAATGTGGTCGATCAAAAGTATGCATTTTACTAGTTAGTTTAACTATGGTTTGAAGATTCAAAAATGAGTAGAATTTATCAGCAGATCGTTAGATGATAATAATTTGGTATTAGGACCATGATTGGATTTATATGTATCCCTATGAAGGGAATTAGAACCTTAATAGTTCAGTAACACCTAATGGGACATGTTTTACCTTTAAAGATCATGTGAAAAGAACTAATGTGGTCTATTTTAAGATCTTAAATCCATGATCTATTGAAGTTCCTTTTAAAGTTGTGTATCTAGGAACAATGGGGTTTTGTAATTGAACTTCATATAGGAATCATACATATCCTTGTTAAGAGGGATCAAATCCCTCATATTCTAAGTTTCACATTTTAAGGTCTTTTGATATGATTAGTCTATATAGTTTATTGTTATATCGTTAGGATTTTGGGGAAATGAAATGGGTGACAAGCGGATATTAAATGGGGATTAATCAGTGTAAAAGCTTTACTAGGACCTCCTTTCTATTGAAAACTAGATAGGAGAGGGTATGTTAGGTTCCCAAGAAATATGACCCAGTTAGGAATGATGACTCATAGATAATATAGCCCATTGAAGAATCATGATTCATAAGGAATATATACTATTGAAGTAGAATGAATCATGGGTAATATAAAGCATTTAGGAATGATGAATCACAGGGAATATTTCCCATTTATAAATGAGAATTCATAGAGAATATAACCTATTAAAAAGGAATAATTGGTAGACAATATAGCCCATTTTGGTGTAATGAATCATTGGGAATATGGACTATTCAAGAATATTGAACACCATGGAATATGACCCATTAAGTAATGAGGAATCACAGGGAATATGTAACATTTATGAATGATGAATAATAAAGAAAATTTCCCATTGAAAAATTATTTGAGGATTATGTATGTTCCAACCATACATGGATGGATCAATTAAAGATTTTAGAGACAAGATCACTAACAAGAGTTTATTGTATATTACACTTCATAAGAGGCCTTTATACAATCACCCACTTTTTATCTACTAGTAACCAAAGAGGGAAGTATTACTAGAATAATAGGGAATATAGCCCAATTAGGAATAGGTTAGAGATTTCACTTAGTAGGAGTCCCTTATGTGAATGCCCACCTCCTGTCTGTTGGTAACTAGATATGGAAGTATGTCTGGACACATGAGTAATTTTCCTAGTAAAGAAGATATTAGAGATTACAACTAGGAGGAGGCCCATCCCCTACTTAGAAATAGGAAGGATAAGTGTGTGGATCACACACATGTTGGTATAGGGTGTTTGACCTAGTGGGTGACTAAAGTGTAGATAGGTTTTTGGCCATTATACCACATTATAATCCCTTTATAATAAGATGGATAGTTTATTAGACCAAAGGGATAAGGTACTGTTGAGTATATGGTTAGTTATTACACTAAATAGGAGGAATGTATATTACTTTGGCTAATTGAGTGGAAAAAATGGGTATATTAGAGGTTGGTGCTATCATAATGACAGATATGGGGTAGCTAGAGAGAATCACGAGGTAGGGGTGTTTCACTTATATCCTTACAACATAGACCCCAGTTATCAAGGGAACACATGATCATAATAACTATGAGGTTCTATTGGTTTGGGAGTAAAACCTAAAAAAGATCCATTATCAAAGGAATACTTGATCAAATTGGTGAACACTGGTGCATAGCCCAATCAAGTATCTTGAGAGGTTATATATGATGATTAGGTTAGTAGGTGCCCATGGTAAATAATCTTGATGAGGTGAAACCTCGGTATATAGAATTGGATGAAATAGAAAATTGGTATGGGGGTTTGGAAAAAATGGTTCCCAAGTAGATGGATCTTTTATTGGACAAAATGGATAAGGTACTAGTGAGTATATGGTTGGGTATTACACTAAATAGGAGGCCCTTTTATGCCCTTGTCTAATTGAGTTGAAAAAATGGGTCTATTTTATGTTGGTGCTGAAATAATTCTTGATATGGGGCAGCCAAAGAGAATAGTTATGGAGGGGTGTTTCATCAATATTGTTACATTATAGACCCTAGTTAACAAGGGAATACATGATCATAATTACTATGAGGTTCTATTGGTTTGGGAGTAAAACCTAAAAAAATCCATTATCAGAGGAATACATGATCAAAATAGTGAACACTGGTGCATATCCCAAACATATATCTTGAGATATTATATAGAATTATTAGGTAAGTAGGTGTCAATGGTATAAGATCTATATGAGGTAAAACATATGTATATATAGTTGGATGAAATAGAACCCCAGTATGGGGGGTTTTGGAAAAATAGTTCCCAAGTAGAAGGAATCGGTGAGGGTGTCCTCAACTATAAAATCAAGGTAAATAAATAACCCAACTATATTGTTTGAGAGAAATGTCACCCAATTATAGGGTCTTGGATGAAGTATCACCCATGTGTTGGTTCCTAGGTTAATTTTTACCCTAATGGGGTTCCTAGGTGAAGCATCACTTTAATGCTATACTTGGGAGAAGTGTCACCATAATGGATTTATTTAGCATGACAGAGGTATGTGGAACCTTTGTTCCTTATTCTGAATAAGGTTGGGAATGTATCACCCTAGTATTATATTTCTAAGATATGGTCCTTTTAACTAGTTTTAAAGGGGAAGTGGTATTTCATGAATGATAAATTTTTAACATCTTCATATGAAACAATTACCCTCCATCACCCTTTTTATCCTTATGTTTTGTCTTAAAATTCCACATAATGTTTCCAAGGGAGGATTGGACATACACAAGGGGTGTTCTTAGGTTCTTCCTATATCCTCTATTAAAATCAATGCATAAGGGTATTTATAGGAGAGGGGAGACTAGGGTGTAGGGACAGATGAGAAACCAACTCTCATTGACTAGTGGATAACACATCATTCAAGAGTTCCTAAGAGTAGAGGTTGGTCCTTAAAGGTGTATACATAAGTGATTCCTAGAAGGGAACCTGAGCATGGAGACTGGGAACAGAAGGTAACACAAATGGGACTTGGGTGAACTATTTTGGTAACATAGAAGGACTCAAGCAAAATTTAAACTCATATCATGAGGAATTTGGCATATGACCGAAGTATCTATCATTACTGAAAATATGGAACCAACCCCCCTAAAATTAGATCTAATCGACCAGAATAGAATCAAATTATAATGAAAATATGACTATGGGAAAAAGATGGATTCAAAAGAGTGTGTGTATATAAAAGTCAAAGAAGAGGTTACCAAATGTGGTAGCACCAATAATGTGTCCCAAAATGGGATTTGAGAACACGATGCATTATAGAACATGGTCACAATATGCAACTCCCTTTTATAAATAATTAGGGACTAGTTTAATTCCATTCATCTTTTTACTTCATAGAATCCATAATTTTCATGCCCCTTTTCAATAAAGAAGCACACTCTACCCAAGTATAGTTAACACCATACTCATTTACTATATATTTTATAGGATAAGTTTTGGTGCATCCTTGCTTAGTGCATTACCTTCACTAAGGTGAGGTGACCTGGGAAAAGGGGGCTAGGTGATGACACCTAGTAAAAGTTTTATCCTTTTCTATTTTTTATTCAGTGGTATTCATGTTTATATCATCTTAAATATCTATTTATTTTCATTTATATGTGATTTATCCATCTGAAAACATTTTTGAACTCTATTATATATAAATAAATGGTCTTGTCCTCAATAAGATTCTATGAAGAAGTTTTAACTACTCATACTGAAGAGATGACTAAGGGAATTAAACCTAGTTTATTTCATTCTATCAGGAAATGTCATGAATCACATTAAATTATTATTGTACAGTATAAGAATAACTATCCACCATTATATTGGTTTCCTCTATACACATTAAACCTTCTAACTAATACTCCAATCCAGATCCATACATTGAACCTCCTATTATACCAATCATATCTTCATGAGGTGTCACTTAGACAAATATCTACAATTTTAGATATATTATTTATGAAGATAAAAATTTTGAGTCATAATTCTTTTCCCATTCACTAAAAATGAACGTCAATGAGTCTCAAGTATAACTAAAAATGAAATGATCCACTTTACAGGGTCAAGGAAAAGGATGGATCCTTAAGTGATACCTGCAGCCTAGAGTAAGTTTATATAAAGAGTGATCATGGCCATACTAGGTGAATTATAGTTACATAGAGTTAAAGGGTTATTTGAGAGATTTTGGTCTTCATGAGTCCATATAGACTTCACATTTCTCAGTTTATCATCACCACAATCTTATTCAAGAGTTAATTTGATAGTGGTTCCAAAAATGAAAACCTTCCACCTACCCTATAGAGATGTGGGTATATGTCTCTAGGATATTTATAAGATCAAGGGAGTTTCTATACTTGATGACATGTATGGTGATTTATTCCATACCTATATCATTTTGGGACAATTCTGAATGAACACCCATTTTTTATAAATTTTTTGAAACTGGTTGAAGATAAACTGAATATAGAAGTTATTCTACCTATCAACATCCCTTTTAGTGAGTGGATCATGATATTTTTTTCATCCCAAAAGATAAAGAACCAAATAAAAGAGACTAAGTACCTACCCAATAAAATATGCTATTGGGACCTAGAATACTTACTAGCCCATCCTGGATAACAACCAACACATGTCATGGGGTTACTAGGGAATGCTATATCTAAGTTTATACAGTTAGCTAGTGGGAATCCATGTGATGTTTCTCAATGGGCGGATATTAACATCACAATATTCCTATAACGGGGTGAAGAATTTTAACTTTATTATGGATGAAAAAATACCCATAGGGTATGAATTAACATTTCCATACTAACCTTAGGTAGACTTTGTCAATTATTGGTCCATGTTCAATAAGTAATCACTCCTCACATGGCATGTAGTCTGATCTAATTTCTACATGTTGGATGGTAGAACTCCTTATCGACTATATCTTAGGGAATAGGATGATTAACTCTCACTTAGCTTATAGTACCTAACTAATAGATCTTATAGGAATAAGGTTGATCAATATGGACACCCCAGAACTAGATCATATTTTAGAGGACCACTCAATGTTTATGTATACCCCATATGAAGCTCCTATTGGGACACTGGTGGCTGTCATCAGTGGATTAATAAATTGCTTCTCATATAGAATCATTTTTTATAATGGAACACTTGTCATAATAGTTTATGGGGTTTATATATATGAGCCTTAAATTACATCATGTTTTGGGAGCTAATTTCAATAAATAAAAGAGGTGATCTTGTATCCCTATCATGAAGTGTGTGGTGAGAATCACCCTATGATCTTATTTCAATCATATTTGATGACTATGTGTATATAAAAAAGTTCACCTACCAACATGTCTCTAACCAATTCCATAATCATGATATCTTTGGATTATGCTCAATCATGTATCAAATGTTATCATACTATAATTTGAAGAGGATCCCCCCCCCCCCGAACATGCATACCACCCTTCTAAATAAAGGGGTAGGTTTGGGAATAACCAAATTTTAAAGATTATATCATCGATCTAGGTTCCATAACTGATAAATGGGAGACCTTTACTTCTAAATTTTGTATTGTGGTCAACAAGCCTTAAAATAATTACACTACAAGAAAAATGAATTTATACGATGGGTTATTTGTGATGAGTAGGTCACCCATCACAAATAACCTAGAAATAAAATTATTTATGATGTGACAGATTTTCCAATTATAAATAATTCCTACAAAAATGTATTTTCAATGGGAGATGTTTTTCCATTGTAAATAATATTATCAATAATTCCCACCAAAATATAGGAAGATTATTTGCAAGGGGAATGATCCCTTATCGCCAATAGTTATTTATTTGATATATATATTTAATAATTCAATGATACATGTGACAACTTCTGTTGAAAATGTATATTATTGTCAATGAGAACCATAAATATTAGTAGGTTATTGGTGACGGTAACCATCATGATTATTATTTTTGTAGTAATTATTTGTGACTATAGCCATTTTAAATAACTAGTTAATGCCACCATACACAATTATTCAGGGTAAATTTTGTGATGGTTCCCAATCATAAATAAATATGTTTGATATGGGAATCTAAATGAAATAAATCCCATAGAAAATAATCACAGCTATATATATTCCCCCTATCCTAGGTTTTAGTTCACTCAATGCTCTTCTGTTATCTTTTTCTCCCCCCTACTCTTATTTGTATCTTCCGATAATTTTTTTAATTTTTACAAGGAATTACACTTGAGAAATTAAAATATGTATTTTTATTTTGAAAAATTTCAATATTTGATGTATTTTTTTAATTTTTTTTAATGGATAAATAATTTATTTCTTATATTAAAAATTATCATTTATAATTTATTTATTTTTTCATTGTTATTTTTTTTGAAAATGATAGACCATAGAAGTTAATAAATCAAATAGTGGATTATATAGTTTCCAAATAAAGTTATTTATTATTTTGTTAGTGGATTACAGATTTGAGGCTTCCATATGGTTATGTTTACAATTTGGATAGATGTTTCCGAAATGGTAATGTTTCTATAATAAAAAGTCATGACTGACATGTTATAGTAAAAATAATTTTACAGATTGGATTTAGTGTTTCTTTGAATTATATCATTTTGGATGAACTAATTGAAACATAATACATTTTTCAACACATTTTTGAGGTGAAAATAGACTACAATGAACTTTCTAAACTATAAGTAGATGTTGTTTCAATTTTTTGTAAAATGAAAAAAATTCATACCATAATTCTTTGATTCAATGGAACATTTGATATTAAATTTTCTTCATGAAGAAAAATGTGGAGGGATAAAATAGTTATGATGGATAAACCCATAGCATAGATTCATGCAAAAATTAAAGAAAAGGGTATATAAAAAAGCATCAATAGAAGGAATAATTGCATAAGATTATTTATTGGAAGAATTTTTTTTATGATATCATTATTTAGCATCTGATTATCCATTAAAACATCAAAAATGGGCCATAATAAGGGAGATACTGATGATGAAATGAATAATCAATTATCAGTTTTTAATCATCATAATCTTGTCATTAGTGGATTTCTTGAATGATGCATTTTAGATGATGAATGCCACTAGGTTTATACATATGTTCTTCTAAATTGTGAGGAAATGATGACATTTGTATAGTGAGTGCCACTATACCCAATTCTATTTTTTAAATTTAAATTTAAATTATTTTATTTTTTGAGTATATGATGATCATATTAGGATACAGTTTTCAAAAATTACACCAGCTGCTCTTGAAGAACATCAAAAAAATAATGTTTCCTACTGGTTTCAAAGATTGGTAAAGTAAATTATTTATATTTTAACATATGAAATCAATTTATTATTTATTATATTTATAATTGTTTCCTATTTTTCATGTTTCCCAACATACTGATAAAACTGATAAAAAATTTTGTGTATTGAGTAACAGACAATACAGAGTATTTTAATCATACAATACATATGTGGTGAATGGTTTTTGATTTCATACATGTGCATATAGTGAATGAAAAAAATTAATACTTGTGTTTTATTAAGAGAATCTCATCATAAAGAAAGTGAAGTTGAATTTTATTGAATAGTGGATGAACTAATTGAGATATGTTATCTATGAAGGAATTATGTAATGATGTTTAAATTTCATTGGTTAGATAATGATAGAGGCTTGTGTTTTCATAAGTTCCATAGAATGGTTAATATTAAATGTAATATTATTCTTATAGTAAATAAAGTTTTTTATTGGATCATAAAGCACACTAAATTTATTATGAAAATTATTATGAAACTTTGAGAGAGTTGATTGATTGGTGGAGCAGTATAAATTGTAAATATCATGAAAATCATTTTATACAAACTGAATATGGTTCTACTAAAGTGTAAGAAATATATTTTTTTAAGAGATAACTCCAAATACATATTTTCCATAAAGATACATGAATATTGACGATGATACACCATAATTACGAGTTGACAGTGATGATGATGCAGATGATGTAACAAATGAATTTGAAATAACTATAGATGATGGATATGAAGATTTTATGGATATTAATGATACTAAGGATGAATATGAAGTTATTGACACAATCATATATATTGATGAAGATGAAGATAAATAATGAAACAATTACATGTTCGTTATAAAAATAATATATATATATATAATACTCATTTTTAATTATTTGATAAAAATATTCATTTTAGGTTTCAGATGGCTCACAAATATTTAACTGAGATGTTATGTAACTTTGAGCAGGCTATGTTTCATGGTGATGAGCCCGATTCTTCATCATGTTTTCCTTATGTTGTTGGTTGTTCATCGATGACTCTAAGTGGTTGAGTTATTTTGAGATTAATGATTCTTGACCCCATTCCTAGGTGATGTCCACATCTTGATTTTTGATCCATGCATATAGAGGTATGTTTAGTTGTGTATTTTAGATAATTTTCATTAATTATCAATAATTCTCATTAATTTATTTATGTACAAATTTCAAGATTATTTTTTCTATTTTACCACATCTTTTTTCATATAGATTTTGGATAGGGGAGTTATATTATTTAGAACTATTTTTTTGAAAGTAAGGGTGACATGAGATCATATTCTCACTTATTCTCTACATTACATATTTGATCATTGGATGATATGTAAATACATAATAGTTATTTTTCAATTTATTTTATTATTAACTTTCCATTACTAATTATTTATAGGGTTAACGGTATCCATTTGAATATAACTTGAGACACTCAATATAAGAGGCCTCAAAGGTCTATATTTGTGAAATTTGTATTCATTTTTTTGCATAATTTGAGGAGGAAATCCCTGATGAAAGTCAAAGTTACAATTTTTAAGAAGTATTGTTGTGACCACCAACTAGATTAAATCTGATCTTGGGTTTGGGGAGGATTGTGTTCATACTGCATGGGTGATAGTTTATAGAGGATATCATCATTATGTCAGTAGAACCTAGGGAGGTATGAGGTGATGCATCAAGGTGGTAGTTGAACATTCAGTACTCATCAACAATATATGTTAAATATTTTTATGTAATAATTTGTATAACATTAAATGTAAATTGTTTATTTTATACTCATATAGGTAGTTGAACATCCTGATATCACAGAGTTTGATGTTTATAAGAGGATGTATATATATCCTATCATTGGAGATATTACAGGTGGTCACCAACGTCATATTTTTCTAAGTATAATTTTTTTTGTGTTTTAAAATTTACTAAAAGTAATATCATAACTATTTTAATTTAAAATTGTAATAGAAGGAGTTATATGGGGCTACGAATTCTCAAACATTTGGTGAGATTAAAATGAGACTAAGGGACATGCTACCAGTGCATAAGGATTTGATGATGCAACATGGATGCATGTGACTCATTATTATTTTGTTAAATACTAATTTTTTAGTACCAATTCATGATTGAAACCCAACAGTTTTTATGGTAATGATGCATGGGTTGTGTCCAAATTTATGGGAGATCATGGAAAGTAATCATCATCATATAAATAGTATGAGGGGAATCTATGAGCTCTGATTGAGGTTATAGAGACAATGCGTAGGGAGAAGGAAAAGCATTTTCAATAGCAACAACAACAATAAGCAAAAATGTGTTGATGAAAGGAGAAACAACATGAGAAGTTGATAAAGTATATGTAAATACTAGATCAGGGTATAATAATGTAGTTCCCTACCCATCCTATTCCAAATGACTCTCCCCCATCCGGATGACCCTCCCCCTCCATAGTGATTGATACATTATGCACAGATTTATTATATTAAGATTTTATTGAAAATATTTTTTGTAATATTTTATTATTTTATATTCTTACAGATTTTTATATATTATAGTTTTTAATTTATTTTGATGCATCAGAAAAATAGTCTTTTTCATCGACCCATTGAAAAAATAGTCTTTTACAATGCCTTTTTAGATATAAGAGATTTTCGATTGGGTCTCATCGCAAATATCACATAAAAAATACACCGTTTTCCAATTTTGAGTGACCCATTTAATGTCACTAGAGGTATTTATCACCTCAGAAATTCCCAACATCCATTACAACTAGAATTTCCTAGAACAGGTCCCTATTGAGATGATGGTTTAAAATAAAGTATCATTTTTATTTTCATTAGTTGTGTGGGCCTTCCCAATATGAGACATTATTCCATAGTATTTTTTGGTTCTTGAGTTTGAAGAAAACTTTAGTGATGAATCATCTTCCATGAATTGACTAACAGATGAAAGGGAAATGAAAAACAACTATGATTTGATCACTCAGACTCCAATTACTAAGATGGGGGAAAGGAATATTACCTACTCTTACTGATTATGGGTATGAAGATAATAGGACTTGAATGTTAGTAAATATATTTTATCCCTCATTAAATCATATATTCCAATGAACAATTAATGATCTAGGAGAGAGATATCCAATCCTTAAAAAGTAAAAATTGATAGGTGGAATCTACAAAATGGGATACCTGAGAATTGTACTAATAAGCTGTTGAGGAATCAAATCCCCATTAATGGGTGGGATATTTAAGCAAAGAGATAGAATAAAATGATATATATGTATCCAACATAAGAGTGTACTTTTTTGAGGCAAAATTTGGACTTGATACCATCAAATAGATAAACCTTCAACTAGCCACATGTGTTGATCTTATAGATACATACAAATTTAAATCATATATATTACCTGTTAATAGATAAATTTTAATTATAAAACATATAAATCTATTCTTAAATCATATAATTTTAGTTCCTTTGAAAAATTGGAAATAATAAAAGATGGTGAAAAATAGTTCTACATCATCTTCCACAAAGTTCATTACAACTAGTTCCCTTATATAAAAATCATACATAATACCTTTCTTCATAACCTCGGGAAAGGAAAGATAAGAAAGGGTGAGATCAAGTTCTCAGTAATGGAAAACAAGGGCTATATAAACATATCATGAGTATAAGGGTATATGATCATTAGAATAACATTTGAAAACATACCCTTAATGTTGTAGATCATAACCACGAGTCATGGAATCGATCCAGGTAGTTCATAAGATATGAATCTTAAAGGAATCAAGTTCCATAATCCATGAGAGAAAACATAGACATAGGAATGTGAAAAAAAACATATTCTTATAATATTATAAACAAGTATAAATAAGAATAGGTCTACTCATTACGTTAATGACAAGAATTCAAGCCCTTATATAAACATATAGACATGAATCCAGGTCAACACATAATCGTATGGACATGAAAGTAGACCAACAAATAACATTATGGATATAAAAGAGGGTCCACGAGTAAAATTGTAAAAATGAAATTAGGTTCATGCATAACATAATTTTCTAATGAGTTATCCATCTTTACCCAATGCATTGGAGGGAGATGTAGGTCCCACCAATCCTTTCTTATAATGTAACCACCATTCGTGGTTATAACGTTACCATATTTCTTAGTTATAACATTACTAGTATCCTTGGTTACAATGTAACCACCATCTTTGGTTATAATGTAACCACTGTCCTTGGTTATAACATAACCACTATCCTTAGTTATAACTTAGGCACCATAATTTTTTATAATGTAACCGTTGACACACTCATATTTCATGCATATTTTTCAACATTATTGATTGATTTTTGATGAATTTTAATGAATAATTTCCTTGTATTTTAATGATTTATTAAATTTTTTGAATTTCTAGTTAATGGAATAAAAATAGTCTAAAGTGATTTTTTTGGTAAATTTTTAATGATTACTTTTATTTAAGATATTTTGGTTGTAAATTTTCAATTTATTTTAATATTTTTAGGTAAAAATTAGGTGTCAAGCTAGACAGACCTCAACCAATCGAAACAATTCACCTAGCTAGACCATACGGGGAGGACTAGTCAAGCAAACTTCTATGAGGTCCAACATGAGTTGATAGGGGTGTGAGGCCACACAATGGACTAGGCTAGTGTGGCTTATAGCCCAAAGGGAGGAACCTTTGGGTGTGTAGAGTAGGTTGAATCCTACATGGGATGCACAATATGATTTATCCTATTTAGTGAGTGCCTGTGTATCTGGGATACAATCATATTCTAGGCTTCTAAGCTAAATTCATCACAAATTTATACTTAAATGCTCGCAAATATACTTCCATCTTCCAATGTGGGAAGAGACCTTTTAGGTAATATTCATTTTTAATAAAATTATCTCATCTCACATCACCCACACCTTGTACCCACATAGACACATGCCCTAGTAATTTCCACCATTCACTGCCACCACTCAACACCACATCCAACTCTATAAAAAATGATCACTACAATATAAGACACTAGGTGAAATTGAAATCAAGTAGTTGGCCAATACTAGGCCAACTACCACTTGATATCAACTTTAGACCCATAGAAAACCTCTATAAAACCCATTTTGAAACATCATATGGCCACTTTGAGGCCTAATGACTTAGAGGGGGATCTGTAATCAACTAAAACACTTGGATGGTTAAGCTACACCTTTTTTACCACCAAAGAACCACTATTGATGCTTCCATATTTCATGTGGAAGCCCATGAAGAACCATGAATGTATGATGTAATACCCCACTGTTGCTCAGATCTATGAAATAATATATTGAACACTTAATAGCTTCGGGTGATTTAACTCATGAATATTTATGATATCCATGATTTATAAAATCTAAAAATGAGGGGAAAAGATAAACCTCAACCTAAAAATTTGGAAATATTTGAAATAAGGGAGGTTGTACTAAGGTGATTTTATACACATAAAGGGAGGGATCACCCAATTTTGAGAGAGAGATCACTCATGGGACACTAAGGTAGGTACCACCGGATGCTTCTTCCTTGGTTATTTATTTTATATTTAGTTTATTTCAGTCTGAATCTTTCTCAATTTCTTCTTTAATTTATTTTATTTTCTTTGAACTCCATAGATGACTTATTCCTATTATATCAACTCGAATACCCCATCCACGAAGTAGTAGTTATTTTTAGTGATTGATAATGGTGAGGCACGACCAATTACTTTTTTTATTTTTGCACCTAAATGAATAAAATTATTCATTCTTATTCTTTTTGGTTCAAATTATTATTTACTATTTAAATTTTCATATGTAGTTACATTGATTTTTCATTTTATTTATTTAAATTTCCTTGGTTAATGATCCATATATCACTCCATAAAATTCTTTTATATATACATTAGAATAGATAAATGTTGGGTGGTGAGTGCATTATGGTTATCATCAGGTGTTAGGAATTATATGTTGGAACTATTGGCTTATTTGGTAAAAATAATACCTAGTCAAGTATTTATCCAATTAATAAATTTGAGATATAAAACTCTCAAACACATAGGAAGGAGGGTGTGACTACTAGGGGTTTTAGATAGAAATATTCCCACCATAATTATTTGACAAGGGTAGAGATAAGAATTGGTAGATGAATCTCTCTTCTACCAGCCATTACGGAAAAAAATTGGTAAAAATTGGAAAGTAGGATAACATTGATGTAGGTCTATCCAAACTCGACCCAGTCACTACTTATCATTTCTATTTAAAATAAATCATTTATTATTCTTTTTGAATATTAAATTTTATATCCAATATTTAAATAAATTTTTCAAATCAAATAAAAAAGTGGCAGGCTCATTTTGTGTGGACTCCTCTTTTGGAGACAACGTATGGCTAACTACTAGTCTTCATGTAGGCAATAAAAATTATTTTTACACACCCCACAATATGTGTGAATTATACTAGTAGGTTAATTTTGGGAGGTAGTGCCACAAGACACACTAAAAAGTAAAAAAAATATTAACATTGAATGGCCTAGGGAAAAATAATAAATTAATTAACTTTGATCTAGAAATTGAAATAATTTTAATTTAATTAATAAAAAAATTTCAATATGGGTTTGATGAAATACACCTCAGAAACTCAAGTGAAACTTTTAAAATTCTATTTTAACTTGTAAAAATGGATGGAAATTACAACCAAACCCTATGCAATATTAGTGAAACTCAATTTTTATAACCAATATAACCAAATTTCTATTACTTCATTAGAAAATGATTTTTAACTATGAGTTAATATGACTCTTATTCTCCCAAAAATTAATGATCTTATATGAGAATACCCAAATCATCATATTTAATAATTAAACTTCATTTCATCAAGAACTTTGTTGAGGGAATCACCTGATGATCAATTCATGTGAAGGGTATTTCACTTTTCACTCAGATAATAAGATAAGGAATTGATGTATTTTATATAACTAGGAGAGGTTAATGATTGGGAAGAACTCAAATGATGATTCATGGAGGGATTATTTTCCACATCCCGGAGAATGGAAATCAGAAAGGGTGTTTGAGTCATATTTCATTCAACAAGAGAGACTCTCTATGAGTACTATGAAATTATAAAGAAACATTATGAAAGGTGACCAAATTTAAAAAAATTAAGAGAACCATTTTATTTTGTTCTTATACCAATAATCACTTGAAAATGACTGAAATATACTAGATGCCTCATATGGATGAGCCCTAATTGAAAAAACACAAGTAGAAAACAACATTTTTATTGAAAAGATTGATGAAAACTCATTGAAATTTGGGACTGGAGGTACAAGAATAATGGTAATCCATGGGATAAGAACATCTAATACAATATCCTTTTTTATAAGTCAAATGAATGAATTCACTAGTTCAGTAAGAAAAATAACTGTAAACCAAGTGAAATGACAATAAGGCCCATGTCAGTTATGTGGCTTAGGATCTTATAATAATCATTACATCGACTTGTGACCAGAAGCACAGGTAAAAAAAGTAGTGTTGTAGCCTATCAGCAAAGGAAATTCTAGCTGAATTAGCCACATCAACCCCAAACCCAACCATGATATCAATTCTAATAGAACCAAGATTGACCACTTTTTTAGAATCAAAACCAATAAAACCCCTATTTTAGCAAACCCACAAGTCTCCCTACCAAAAAAGGTTTTTTAAAACACCACATTTCAAGTAGAAAACTTATGAACATTATTCAAATAGTGCATAATCAATTTATTATAAATAACTGTAGTCAATAGTTTTAGGACTGGAGGATAATATGAAAAAGATAACATACCCACTATGATGTTTTATAGAATTTATTTTAAAAAATCTAGGGCAACTACTATAAAAAAGATTCTAAATACCAATGATAATGTTAGCATGATTACAACACAAATTCAAAAAGAGCTCCCATAATCTGAACAAAGGAAGGGCGGTGATTTTGAGAAGATTTCTATAAATCCTCCCATCCATAAAAGGGAGGATAATATGAAGCAATAAAATTTAAGGATTAGGTTTGGAAGATAAATACTATAAACCCCATTTAAGAATCAAAAAAGAGATAAAGAGGACATGCAAGCACTATTCCCTTATGCATTAGCTGATTTGAAGAAGGTGGAAGAGGAAAAACATAAAAAATAAATTCGGGAGACCTTTCAAAAGGTCAAGATCAATATTATACTATTTGAATAAATCTTAAAAAATCTTAAATATGAATTATTTATTAAGGAGTTATGCATGAAAAGAATGTGGCTCTATAGAAAAGAGTAAATTAGCATAGGGAGAAGCGTCTTAGAAATGATCACACCACTGATACAACACAAATGTCAAGACCTAGGTAAATTCTCTATTCCATGAAATATAGTCTCTTTAAATTTTAGTGATGTGTTATGTGATATGGGTGATTCAATAAATTTCTGGTGTCACTCCTTGTTTTCCTCTTTTTATATTCGATAATTGAATTCAACTAGAGTAGTTGTGCAATTAGAAAATAGATCCATATTATTTCTAGTGGGGTTATGGAATATATAATCATAAGAGTATGTTATTTGATCTTTCTAACTTACTTCTACATACTTACCATTAAATAAGGAAGAACACCAGGACACTCTCCCATCATTAGGGGAGACCTTTCTTAATGATGGAAAAGACCAGAATCAATGTACATAAAGGGAAACTCACAATAGAACATGGAGATAACACTATGAATTTTAACATTCTTCATGAAATGAGGAATATATCAAGAATTAAATCACTTTATAAAATATCTCATGAAGAAGGTACATAACCAATTGAATATTTAGGTATGGTTCTTAATTTCATAGCATTAAGATATAATTTTTCATTTAAAGGTATAAACAACCAAGAACTCAAAAATCCTAATTTCAAGTTAGAAGAAGAGTTGACTTTTGATTTCATTGATTATTTATTAATAGAAACTAAAATGATACAATATATCCAATCTCTGGAGGTAGGAAACCTAAACTCAGTATTTTCCCTTGAATAACCCATAATTTTTAAGTCAAAAGCATTTCTAAGTGATTTTAAAAAAACATTCTACTATATGGAAGGAAAAATATTGCAAGTGATCATTACAGATAATCAATCTAAGACTCAAGAAAAAACTATTATTGGTCTTATCAAAATAAATTTCCATTCTAGATGAGATATTTCATGTTATTTCTTGGGGATCAACCCTAGAGTCGGCTCCATAGAATATTTTTCGAAAGTGATTCCTACATGGTAAGATAAATACATAGAAGAATTAATCCCACCATAATGGAGGTTGTTAAGAAATATATTGTAAAATTAATATCAGATGATATCATTTACCTTATCTATAATTCTTAGTGGGTCAACCTCATCCATGATGCTGCAATAAAAAATGGTCTGACCATTGCTAAAAATGAAAAAATAAACTATTACCCATGATAGTACAAAACAGTTTTAGGGTGCGTATAAATTACAGGAAGTTGAATTAAGTTACCCAAAAGATCAATTTTCCATCCCATTCATCAATAAAATACTATAAAGGTTGGATGTAAAAACTCAATTCTACTTTTCAGATGGTTTTTAATGATACTTTTAGGTACCAATTTCACCACAATACCAAGAGAAGACAACCTTCACCTGCCTATTTGGAACTTTCACAAACAACAGGATGCCTTTTGGACTATAAAATGACCAAGGAACATTTTAATGGTGTATAGTGAGTATTTTATAAGCTCATATTTAGGAGTTATTGAAGGAATATCTTATTGATTTTTCATTTTTTGGTAATTCATTGGATCACTTCATTAGGAATTTGGAAAAGTTTATGAAAATTTTAATTGAAAAAAATATATTTTTAAAATTTGAAAGATTTAATTTCATGGTTGAAAAAGGAATAATGTTAGGTTACATAATTTCAAAAAGAAGCATTGAGGTGGAAAAATAAAAAGTTTAAGTAATAAATTATTTTACAAACAGAACTTTTATAAAACATGTTAGATCCTTTTTAAGACATGAATGATTTTTTAGAATATTAATAAAAGATTTCAGTAATATTTCTCTCCCTCTCAGATGATTACTATTAAAGGTATCCGAATTTTATATTGATAATGTGTGTAGTATAGAATTTTATGAATTGAAGCAAAGTCTGATCACACCACCAATAATGAAATAACCTAAATAGGACTATACTTTGAAACTAATATGTGATGTATCCAACCAAGTTGGGGGACCCACCCTCTAAAAAATAATTGATATCAAACCTCAATTCATAGAATATTAATTGAGGATATCAGATTCCACAAAAATTAATTACATAACTACATAAAAGGAGTTCCTTACTGACATTTTTTCACAAGATAAATTCAGATCTATTCTTCTTGGAACTAAAGTTGCTTTTTTTCAAATCATGCATCTTTCAGGTGTCTAATGAAGAATTTTGATATTAATACATGGCTGTTGAGATAGACTATTCTCTTATAATATTTAAAACTATAAATTAAAGATAAATCAGGGAATAAAAATCATATAGAAATCCTTCTGTGTCAACTACCCAACACCACTAAAGGAGAGATTCTAAATAAGAACCCACTCAATGATGATCTTTCTGATGAAAAAACCTATATAATGGAATGAAAAGTACCATGATATGCCTAAATGTTAAATTATTTGTTAACTTCTTAGGTAATAACTCATTTAAACACTCATAAACTGCACAAAACATTATATGACTCTAGATTTATATTTTAGATGACACATTCCTATAGAAAATATTCCCTAATTAGGTAATTAGATGGTGTTTACCTGAAAGTGAAATTAAATTAGTTTTTAAATTCTATCATACATTAGCCTATGGAGGCCACTTTGGATCCCAAAGGATGACCACAAAAGTTTTAGATTCAGTAATTTATAGGCCAACATTATACAAATATTCTTATTAATTTTGTAAAAATGTGAAAAAATGTTATTTTTTAGGTAATATCTCAAAAAGAAAAGAAATTCCCCAAAATTCAATTAAATTTTGATAATTTTTTGAAGTATGGGGGACATACTTCATGACACCATTCTCATTTTCATTTGGAAATTCATATATTCTTCAAGCTATAGATTATGTTTAAAAATGGGTGGAAGAAAAAGCCACACAGACTAAAGATACTAAAGTTTTATATGATTTTGACATGGCGAACATATTTTATGGACTTTTATTTCAATGAGAAATCATGAACAAACAAGTGAATGATTTCTACAATAGTAAGATAGAGTAATTACTGAAGAATTGTGTGGTACATTATAAAATTTCAACACTATACCATTCATAAGAAAATGGTTATGTATAAGTATCCAATGAAAAATCAATTGAATTCTAGAAAAGACTGTTAAACCCAACAGGAATAATGGGAGCCAAATATTGGATGACACCTTATATACTTATAGTACTGCATACAATATGACCATAAGTATGAGACCATATATATTGATTTATGGAAAGTGTTTCCACCTCAATTTGGAATTGGAATACCAAGCTTATTGGGTGGTAATATAGATGAAAATAGACCTTGTAAAATCTAGGAAAGAGAATATATTATAGCATTAAGATATAGAGGAAATTAGGAGGGATTATTTTGAAAATTCATAGATCTTCATATAGAGAAAAAGGATAGACCATGATAATATAATTAAACCATGAACCTCTATCCTGGAGATAAAGTGATTTTATACAAATCCAGACTTAAACAGATGTTAGGTAAACATTGTTATAGATGGTAAGGTCCTTTTATTGTTATTCATTTATTCTCCATTGGTGTCATGAATATTTCAAATAAAGGAGGATAAAACCCATTTACTGTAAATGGTCATAGTCTAAATAAGTATCATGTGGCCTTATCTCATGAACGATTGGAGAATATTACACTTCTTCACTCTGATTACCAATAAATACCCACTAGTTCTCAACCTTTCTTTATGCTTGATTAAATATGGAAATTCCAATTTTAATATACTTACACAAAAATACAATTTGAATTGATTAAAAAAACTAAATCAATTATGTGTGGGAGGAGGGGGATCTTTCAGTTTGGGATTTTTTTAAAGGTGATCCAATGATTTCAAAGGAAATCACTTCCAAGAGGCAACCGATGTTTTTTTGCTTTAACCCACTCTTACCCTAATTTCTATTTATGTTAAATTGAACATAAAAACACTATTAATTTTTTATTCTTATTTTCGTTTCCACAATATAAAAAGGAATCTCCAAAAATATTGGATGAAGAGGTCTAAATATTCATGGAATAGAGAGTCCATTTTTATATTTTCTATATTTTAAAAGCCCTAGTTTTTTTCTTCTAAAAACCATTTTGAGCTTTAAAATTGATAATCACATACCCATACGAGGAATTTATTCTTTACTTGATATATGTAGGACACATTAGTTTATTATGAACCCTGTGATACCATATTTTAGAATTAAATGATAACATTACTAAATTTTAAATTCAAATAATTAAATTATTAGAGTGAGGCATGAATATTAAAATAAAGACTCATGATTTGAGGGAATTAATTGATTCATGTAAATTAAATATCCCTATAATTTTAATTTATTTGAATTTATAAAATTCATAATATTTTATTTTTTTTATTATTCATTTCATGAGTTATTTTCCAATGTTATATTTTTCATTTCCAAGATGATTTCATGAACAAATATTTCATATTTTATCTTTAGCATATTTCTTTAGTGATCCTCTGGCATTCCACCTATAATAAATTTTATTAAAACATGAGAAAGATATGGCTATGAAAAATTAAAATTATTGAGGAATATTTTGATAATACCGTAACCTTGATATAAACTTATACATTAATCCTTGTTTAACACATTGTGACCATAAATGGCCTTGTTTGGGATGATACTTGTTTTAATACATTTTTAACCATTCCTACCCTAATCTTTTTATTTGAATGATATTTTAAAGTTGAATTGTGGGGTGAGGGAATTCATGGTGAAAGGGAAGAAATACATTGTAAGGAAAAAATTTGGGGGTGGTAATTGTGTGTATTGAAAAAACTTGTTGATTTAGTCATTACACCTTATCATTATCACCCTTTTAAAAAAATAAAAAAAGGAATGAGTTGTTAATTGGAAGAATAAAAAATCACCATTATCAAACCTATGATCTTTATCAAATGTGGTCAGGTGATGGATTTTATATTCATTCCAATCATAGCTTTTTAAAAAGTAAACAACATCAAAAAATTTAAAAAAAGAATAAAAATTCAAGAGGTTACACAAATCATTCATTATGCTTTATTTGATCATGGAATTTATATTGAGTTTGGGGAAAGTGGGAGTTTTCAAAATTTTAAGTGAATATTTTCATTACACATATACTTTTGATATCATACATTTTTATTTATTGATAAACATCTTAATTATTCCTTAATTTTTAAACATAATATTCTACCAACCTTAAGCCTCAGTTCCTTTAGAATATTGATAAAGAATCCCTCATGAGTTTATATGTATTTTTCCTTTACAAGGTGGATAAATTAGTTCCTTTAAAACTATATGGTTAAAGAGACTATACTCATTATATGATAATAACTATACTTGAATTTGTATCATGAGTGACGAGGGAAAAGATTCAAAATGTTGGAAAATTATAATTTTTCTTGTTTAATAATAACAAATTGAGGAACTTGAATAAATGAAAGGGAAGGATACACCATTTTGAATAGGGAAAAAGTAAAATGCGGGGATTTATTGATCTTTTAAAAAGTGTTAAATTGAATTGATAGTTTTTTTTGAACTTGAAAGTTTAATTTACTACTAATAATTTTCATTTCATTTCAATTTAAATATTATTATAATTGGTGACCTCTTGAATTCTATGTTGATATTTAATGCATGATAATAATCATGGTTTAATATTTGGGGTATCTAACATATTCATATTTCATAAAAATTTTAAAACATAATTTAATATTTTTTTAAGGATTTTAAAGAATAATTCCAATGTATTTTAGTGATTTATTAAAATGATGGAATTTATAATTAAAGGAATGAAAAGGGGTTAAAATTATTTTTTTGTATATATTTAATGATTAATTTTATTTATGAAATTTTGGTAATATTTTTTAAGTATTCTAATATTTTTAGGTAAAAAATCAGGGTCAAGATGGCCAACACTCAACCAGTGGAATATATCCACATAACCATCCCACAAGGGTATATCCAACCAATCCAACCACTAGGAGGGCTAGTATTATCTGAAAAGGGTGTGAAGTCACACATGAGACCAAGACAATGCATTGTTTGGCCCCCAGGGAGGAACCTGCAGGTGCTTAGAGTGGCCCAAATCCTGCATGAGCCATGCGGTGTTGAGTGGCCCATTTGGTGAGTGCATGTGTATCTATAATCCAACCCCAATTTAGGCTTCTAAGCCAAATGCATCACATCTTGATGAATAAATACTCATAGAGTCACTTCTCTCTTCTGATATGGATAGTATGTTTTCATGTAATACTTATTTTTAATAAAATGGTTCACTCTCACTTCACCCACACCTCATCCCTACTCAGACACATTCCCCCACCATCTCAACCACTTTCCACCACTACTTGATTCCACCCTCACCTCATAAACACAAAATATTCAATGTGGTATTCTCTATGATATATCGAACTCGAGATGTTGGCCACTTACAATGATGAATACCACTCTATTTCACATTTGAAACCCCTTATGACATCCATGAATCCCATTTAAAAACTACAACTAGCCCATGTGAAGGCCATATGACTTAAAGGATGATCCATGCAATGCATCCGTACAAGTCCAGTTGAGCTACAACATTGAACCCCTAAGGAAGAACTATGCACACTGCCACATTCCATGAAGAAGTACATGAATAACCGTGCACATTAGAATTATATACCCTCTTCTTCTTGGATATTTGAAAAAATATCTTGAAAACATGATATATTTTGGAGATTAAACCCATAGATATTTAAGATATCCATTATTGAAAAGATTTGAAAAATGAAAAAAGATCAACATTAATCCAATTTTTTTGAAGGATTTGAAAGAAGGGAGGCTGACCTGAGGTGATTCTCTCTCTATAAAGGGAGGTTCTGCCCATTGATGAGAGAAAACTCTATCATGGGACATAGAGAGAGATATCTTCTGATGCTACATACTTGGTTCTTCATTTTTATTTCATTTTTACTCATGATGAGCGTTTATCAGTTTCTTCTTTATTTTATTTTCTTTTCTTTTCACTCTTCTGTGGACATCATCCTCCCACATCAACTCAACAACCCCATCCATATAGGGTAAGTTCTATTGAGTGATTGGGAAAGGGAATGTTGGACCATTTTTTCTCTAAAATCAATAAATCCATTCCTTCTTCTTCTTTATGGATCCAATTATTATTCACAATTTAAAATTATATATGTAGTTGCATTGTATATTACGTTTGTTTATTTAAATTTCTTTGGTTAATGATCCATATATCCTTACATCCAATTATTTTTCGTATACTATGGAACACATAAATTTTGGGTGGTGAGTGCATGATGGTCTTGAGAACATGTCGAGAAATGTAAGTTGAAACTATTAGCTTATTTGGGAACAACAATATCTTTTTAAAGATTTCCTTAATTAATCAATTGAACTACTAAAATTCTCACACACATAGGAATGAGGGTACGAATACATAAGGTTTCATATCTAAATATTCTCATCCTAACCATTTTACCAGGTAAGATAGAGGAATTGGTAGTTGAATCAATACTCTACTAGCAAATAGAGGGAAAATTGGTAAAAAAAGAAACTAGGATAATGGTGCTTTTGGTCTAGGAAAACCCAACATGGTCACTACTTCTCATAATTATTTAAAATAAATATTTTAATATTCCTTTTTCATATTTTTTTTTCAAATCCTAATTTTAAATAATTTTTTCTAATAAACATAAAAAATGATACCGTCATTTTATGTGTACCCCTCTTTAAGAGACAACCTAGGGCTAACCTCTAGACTTCACCTAGGCAATAATTTGTTTTACCATGGCCCACAACATGATTTGATCAACTACCGTACTTGGTTATAACATAACCACCATCACATAATGAAAACTGTAAATATGTGTTCCATAAGAACATAAAACATTCTATATATCATCATATCATATCCCATGCTAAGAAAATGGGTTTCAAAAACATTTCAAAATTTCATCATAAAAAACCCTTAGAGAAAATGATCTTTGTAAAAATATCATCATCATTATAATAAACCATCTAGATAAAGATAAATTATGATGAAATTGGATCATATACCCTATAAAACATGAGAAACACTGAATTTTGTTGTCATTGATGAATACAAATTTTATAAGGATATTATTAAATATTATTAAGGAAAATAACCTTTATGGATTTAAAATCACCTATTTAAAAGTATATCTTCAGAAAATATTATTAAAATACCTTTGATAGAGAGTCAAAGAATATTAGGTTCCATTTTGGGGGGTGGGGTGTGAACAAGTGGTACACTCGTTTTATGATTTTTTAATCCTGAATTAAACCTATTAAACTTAATAAGGTTATAGATCCACTCTATGATATCTCTCAATCTCACCTCATGTAAAATAGTATAAATAGAGAGAGTAACACATAGTATTTATATAGTTGGGAAAAGAATACTCCATGTTGTATATCGTTAATCTCCCCAATTAAAAATTCATCACTATAAAAAATTGAATATAATGATTCAACTACAATTGAGATACTATGTTTTCTTCCAGCTCCAACTAAAAGTATTCTTCTATAGATCTTACTGAGAGACTATATTTTCTTCAATATTAAACTGAAATACTTATACTTTGGATAATATAGAGAGACTCCGTATGCACTTAGATCCAACGAGAATATTTCACCTTCTTTCAAATCCAATTGGAAGACTTTAACCTTTAAACAAAGGATATATCCACTTTAGAAAGAACATTTATCTTACTCCATTGGATTATAGGATATAAATTTCTTATGTACCTATTCAAGTAGCTTTAACAGCCATTGATCATGTTTGTTAGCCATGCTCAATAAAATCTGACCCTCTATACATCAGTAATTGACTTAGTAAAAAAATATTAGGCTATAATTCATTCTTCTGCTCATGAATACCCATACTAAATTTTATGTGTGCAATATATGTACACAATTTCTTCACATATTTTTTTATGCATGAATAAATTTCACAACTCAATTAAATTCTTGAATTCTCAAACCTCATGCATGTGTAATACAATGTATAGACTTCTGAAGCATAAACCCTAGAACCCAAAATTTATTCTTTCTTATTATTTTATTTGTGAACTTATATGTTATTTTCAAGTTAGATCAATGTTCTAAGGGTTTTAATGTATTTATTTAAGCATGAATGCGCCATGTAAACCTTATTATTTCAATCTTTACACACCTCAAATACACCTTACACATGCATATAATCACATGCATGTATATTGCATGTAAATTTAAAATACATTGTATGAGGGTGTGTATACACTATCCACTTCATAGTTTATTTGTGCACAAAATTTTTTAAAATAAACTATCTAATTTTGTTTCTAAATACATGTGTATGAATACACTATCTTCATCACATAATTATTTATTCTCCTTCATGAAATATAGAATAGGTGCATACTACCTCACAGTATCTCAATCGGTTCATGAAAATAAGAAAGATACATGTGGGAGTATAATGATATCATAATTTCTTTTTGGAATAAGTTATTTAAAAAGGAAAACAAGTGTGCTATGCATAATTTTTATTCCCATGGGGTTCTTTTCTCTTCACGCATACATAGAGTTCTTAATGGAAACTCTTCAATATAAAACTGCATTTCATGGATTATTGGTTTCAATAAAAACAAGAGTGATTATAAATATATATAGCATATACTTGGGTTTATGCCTTGGTATTTATAGAAAAAGATCATTAATATATTTAACCATGTTATATCTGAGAAATATTGATTGTTGATATTCAATAAAATGTGTCGTGTCATGCACATATAAATCACTCAACTCATTCAGGATTACTCAAATATACACTGAGTTTCATGGAGTATTTCTTATATGATATATCATCACATTCATGCAATATGGGCCCAATTATTCTCCTCAATATTAGAACCCAACCTCCTCCATGTAGATAGACACACTAGAGATTTGTGCCATCCTTAGAAAAATTGTGTACTTTGACTCTTCCATGCATGCAAGATGAATATTTCATTAATGGAGGTCCTTGTACTTAGTATCTTAGCTGTATTATAATCATGGAAACCTCAGTCTCTATGGATGGAGGTTCATCCATCTTTTTCAAGGAACAACAATGTTGTCAAAGGTTGAGAGGATGAAGATAATTTAGCAATGATCAGACAACTTAGATCAGCCCCATCTGATAGCTCATGTTCTATTCATTTTCTTAATGATGGAGGAATAATATCACGATTTCCTATTTCCCACAAAAATTTATGAATTTTGTGATAAGTTATTTATTAATGATCCCATGCCACAAAACCACTGGTCCATAGAAGTGGGGAATCAGCACCTACAAATCACTACTCACATGCCACACAGGCTTTAGCCCACTAATTTAAACAACCCAACCTATTCACCTTACAAAATCTCTCTCATGTAAGATTTACACATGGGATTACCTATACCTATTGTTCTATGTGGGACTACGAGCTAGATCTCCCACGAGGTTGACCAGTGGTCCCCTAAATGTGGTTGATGGGATTGTTATATGGTCTTGTATTGGCTAGCCTATTTTTCATATAAGGACTAAATTATATTTTATGTTTAAAATATATATTATGAATCCAAATATAAAAAAATTCAAACCTAAAAGAATCAATAATATATAAATCTTCTTGATTAGCCTTCATGATTCACCTACAATCACTTACTTTTCTTTTTTAGGGAATCCTTATAATAATCATGAAATGATATTATAATTAGATTATTTTCTCCTTATTCAAGGAGAAATGATAATTTAATTTCATGGTATTATTATTCATAATCTTGTAAAAAAATTATTATTGAAACAAGTCTTGGAACTTAAGAACACTTCAAAAAACATCACATTTAACAAGTATAATTATCCAAGCATGAAATCCAATTCCATAAAATGAATCCATAATAATTATACACACACAACCACTTCATCCACATCTCACTAAAAACATATTTTATATATCATTGAAAATAAATTCAACACTGAACCAAAAAATATCATTTTTTATTTTGTTTCCAATACGTATCCACATTTTAGAAATTCAATATGTGTGCTTAAACTCCCCCTATTGAAAATAAAATACAAAGAATAACTTGGGTCTTCACAAGGCATCTTCATTTCAAAAAACATGATATTCTCCCTAATATGAAAATTTATGATCAACTCAAAGAGAAGGACGATTTCAGATAATTCTATTAGTAAAGAGCCTTCAATTAATCAAAGTTATGTCTACATAGGATTACCCAATGTAGAAAAAAAAGATACAAAAAAATATGAATAATTTGTCCATAAAATACCATGTGTGTGAAATCGTACTCAGAAAGTCTCAATTATCATTTAAAGAAATATAATTAATAAGATTTATCAATATAAATCTAAATCCTACACAAAATTCAATAAACATATAAGAAAGTTCATGAGAAAAAATTATTGCTCCCCCTTTGTCTCATCTTTCCATCAACCAAACACTCCCACATATTTGGTATGATTAATACAATTAAGAATTTGGGATGAATGAATGATTGGAATAACTCATCTAAAAAATTTTGAAAAAAATTTAAGAATCACTACATTTAATGTGTGGTGAAGATTTAATAACTTTATTTTATTAATGATACCCTTCAAGGGATGAATACATATCCTTTAATTCCCTATATGTTAGTTTTGAGTTGAAAATATACATTCTACACTTCCTTTTATTATTTTTAAAAATCACACACTTTCTTAAAACCTTATTTTACAGAATTTAAATATTCCATGTATTTTATAATGTTCTTTACCAGAAATGCCTTTTACTGATCATATAAATATTTCTTAAATAAATGTATATAAAATTTATATACTTTAATATGATCCATTGGACTGACCTAGAGTCTGGTCCATTAGACAGAATAATGTTATATCCATTGGATAGACTAGTGTTCTAGCTATTATAATGAACAATTTCATATCCATCAGACTGAAAATAGTATAGATCCATCATATTGAAAATTATTCAGTTCATCATGTTAATAAATAGTATAGTTCATATGAATTCCAAAATTTTATAATTGGAATGGTGGAATTATTTCTATCAGGCTGAATTTATTATAGCATTCTAGATGGGAAGATTTTTTTGAGATGTTAATTTATGATCAATTGAGGTCATTACAACCAACTCTATAATTCATAGAAAATATGACTATTGGAGGATGCCAATAACTAGGAGTGTATTCAAGGATTTGAGACATGATCCATTTTCAACTCAACATGTCTGAGATTTTTGTATACATAATCATATCATTTGAATGATTCAAAAAATTTTAGAGTGGTTCAATTATATGTAATTCATGTGAGGATTAAAAATTCCTTATAAAATTTTTCTTTTTTACTAGATTTTTCTAATTGAGGTATAGATCAAGGGATTCTGGGGATAGAAATATAGGTGATGTCGATCCATAAAATTGAGGGATTCTCTAGATAGGAAGACATAGATACTTTGATAACCATATCAAAGGTTTTCTTGCTTATGAAATATAGAGCTAAAATTAATCATCGTATCAAGAGAATACCTTGTGTGTAAAGACCAAAGTTATAGTTTTGTTGAAAACTATGGATATCTTAAGTTATAATTTATGACTTCCTTAACTCTTAATTTTAAAGAATATAATTACTTTTCTAAATATTGTAAGTCATTCTTACTTTGTCATAAAATATTGCAATACTTTTTTATAAAAGTTTAATTTTTCTCTGTGAAAATTACATTATAATTCTTTTACTAATATTTCTAATAACAGTTTTATTGGACTTTCTATAATTCTGATTAACAACTCTGATATATTGGAATAATTATAAATATGATATGTGTACCCTGATCATCAAATGATTTTAGAATCTGGTTTTTTAAAAAAAAATAGGTTTTGGGATTTGTGTTAGTTTAAATTTTTAAACGATAATTTACACCTATTGTAGCCATCATATACTCTTATGATCCAACAATTAGTATCAGAAGAGGTTCTACTTCTATACTTATTGAATTTTAACTTTTTTTATCTACTACAAGTTTATTAATTTTTTTATAAAATTCATGTTTATAAACTATTATTACAATATCATGTATTTTAGAAAGAGTTTATATTGTGATAATATTGAAGGACTAAATTTTTTTACTGTTGAGAATTTTAATCCCAACAAACCCCCAAGTTTTTATAGAAATGATTATGAATATTGGTGTGATAGAATAAAATTTAATGTTATAAATACTAGAGTTGACAACATTGTGATGTTAATTGGTAACTATAATATTCCATATAAGAAGTTTGTAACTTTTACTAATCAAAAAAATTTAGCATATCAGTTGAATTACTGAGTAAGAACACTCTATTATGTTATATGAATAGAAACATCTACAGTTGGATTTCTTATTATGAAGTAGAAAAAAGTATTTGGAAGAAATTAGAGGTAAGAAATTTTTGTATTTATAAAGTAATTGAAAAAATAAAATTTATTCTTATAGATGATTATCATGCTTTTGGTTTTCTACCTGGAGAGTCATTTACAAAAAAAATTATCAAAGGTTTATGACTATTGTTAATAATTTAAAATATCTTGGAGAGAAATATCTTGAATATTGAATTTTTGTTGAGAATATTATTGAGACCATTAATGATGAATGGGAATCCAAAAGAACTAATTTGGATGTAACAAGAAGGATTACTAATATTAATCTTTATGATATTATTGGAATACTTATTCAGTATGAGGGAATATTGGAAAGATATGTATAAAAATGAAAAAGAATAATGGAGGAATTGCCTTTTCAACTACATAAAAGTTTCTTAGTAAATTCAATTTTTTTTGATAAAGGTGTTGAATAAGATAATAGTTCATCATAATAGTTAGTAAACAAATTGGTTAATATTCCTAGAATGATTAAAAAGATAGTTGGGAAGAAATATTTCCAATAAAAGAATAAATAAAATAACAAGGATAAAGGTGATAAGAAAAATTATTCTGAAGTTTTATGTTATGAGTGTAAGAAATCCATACATACCAGAAAAATTTTTCCTAAGATGAAAATAATGGTTAAGAAGTAAATAAATTATGATAGGAATTCTAAGAAGTATTATAGGAATAATAATAACAAGATTCTAAAGGATTCTGACACATGGAGTTCTAATGTAGAAGATAGTCCTTCTAATAATTTATCAGATAATGATGGTTCATGATAGAAGAATATTAAAATATTTTCATAAATACTAATGGTTAAAAAGTTACTCATAGATAAGGTAACTAAATAATCTCATACAGTTCTAAATTTAAAGTATAATTATCTATATAGTGATGTTCAAAATTATTATTCTACATTATATGATTAATAATATTCTTCATATGAAGAGAAATTTTTTTACCATGTTTTGAAAAATTTTCTAGATTTTTTATGTTGTTAAAAAAAATTGTAAGATATAAAAAAATGATAATTGTCAAGAAAAAAATATGAAGGAAAATTCAAGGATTACTGCTCTTACTACTAAGATATCAGATATTTATAAAAAACATGATAAATATAATTTCTAAGAAGACAATATTTCAAAAGAACATGAAGAATATAATTTCAAGAAATCTAGTTTATAGAATGATTTTGTAAAACATAGTTCAAATACAATTTCTACTTTGAAAAAAAACATGGTTGTAAAACTAAATTTCTAGTTTGATTAATCTTTTGTTGAAGTTTACCAATAGAATAGAAAACTACGATAAAATTTATAATTAAATTAGACCTCAAAAATATTTTTATATAATGTTTTTTACCAATAAAAAACCAAATTTTATGTAACTCACTTTGTTGAGAAAAGTTTTCTATTTTTTCAATAAATACCAAAGTGATGGACATTGGAAGAAAAAAATTTCTTTAAAAAAATTGCAATATTTTGGATTTCCTGAAGCCTGTTTTTTGAAAGAATTGAAATTTTCTCAATATTTTAAAGTTGAAAAAATATAGATACCTAAAATCATGCTTTCCGATAATATCTAACCCAAGAAGGTTTGGGTTATGAAATAATACGGATTTGTTTCCATGAAAATAAGAATTATACCAACAAAAAGAATATTTTTTATATGGATATTTGTTGTTCAAGTGAGAAAACTAGAAAAAATTACTTATTTTAGATGATTATTATTATAAAATGTGGTAAAGTCCCTTGGGATGATAATGATCAAGGAGAAATTATCAATATTGGTAACATTATTATTATTGGAAAATATTAATTTCATTTTATTTATTTATTATTGGACTTAAGAACAACCTTATTAGCATAAGTAAATTATGTGATGAGGATTATCTTCTGAACTTTAGAAATGGTAAATATACTATTAAAATTTATAAATATGAGTTTATTATTTCTTCCAACCAATATGATAATGTCTATACATTAAACTCAGAAAACCTTAAGAGCCAATATATTTTATGACTTAATACAATGTAATACCAATAATGGTTATGAAATTGAAGATTAAGAAACTCTAATATTAGAAATTTTTCTATGTTGTCTAACAAAGGACTAGTTAAGGATCTACTAGAACTTAGGGTTGATACTTATAAAGTATCTAATCATTCTCAATCCAGGTAGAAAATTAAGTCAAATTTTAAGTATGTTAGTGATGTCTCAACTTCAGATTCTTTAAAGTTAGTACACATGTACCTTTTTTGTCATACTAAAACTAGAAGTATTAGTGGAAAATACAATGTAAACGTTTTAGTTGAGGATTACAATAGATATAATTGGGTCTATTTTCTAGTAAATAAATTTGAAGCCTTTTTTGTTTTAAAACATTTATAGACAGAGTTTGAAATGAGAAAATCCTCTCCTATATTACTATTCATAGTGATCAGGGAGGAGAATTTTTATGTTCTAATTTTGAAACTTTTTGTAGTAAAAAATGTATTATAAATAATTTTCTAGAACCTAAAACTCAATAGAAAAATGGTGTAGTCAAAGGAAGAAATAGAATTTCTTAAGAGATTACTGGAACCTTTCTTAAAGAATACTATGTTTCTAAATATTTTTGATATGAATTAGTTAGTATTTCTTATTACACTATAAAACAAGTTTTAATAATACCTTGATTAATAAAACTCTTTATTATTTGTGGACTAGAAGTAAACCAAAACTTTATTACTTCAATGTTTTTAGTTGAAATGTATTACTTCTGAATACTATTTAATAATAACATAAGTTTTCTACAAAATTAGATAAAGGTCTGTTTTTAGTTTATTATACAACTTATAAGGCATATATAATTTTTAATAAAACCCTAGGTACTATTGGTAAAATAGTAAATGTAAAATTTGATGAAACAGATCCTTTTATTTTCAAACAATATCATCTAACATCTCTGTATGTTATTTCTAAAACTAATTTTCAACTTGTGTTGGAAAGTTCATCTCATGAGATAACAACTAAAGAATAAATTTTCGAAGTTATAACTCAATATTAATTTCAACATATTGTTTTATAACAAAATCTTGTAAACCTATGAAATCAGTTTTTTCTTAGAAGTCATCCTAGTGATAAAATCATTAGTGATGTAGGTCAACCAGTTACAACAAGAAGTCCTTTGAGAAATGAAATTGGACATTTTTTATTTTTTCCAATTCAAACCTAAAATTCCTGACGAGGCTTTACATGTTGATGATTTTATTATATAAATGTATTATAAACTTAATGGATTTGAAAGAAATAATGTTTGGACTTTGGTTGAACAACCTAAAGATACTTTTCTAATTAGAGTAAAATGGATTTTTAGGAACAAATGTGATAAAAATTGAATAATAGTTAGAAATAAAGATAGAATTATTGGTAAGTTATGTAATAAACATTAAGGTATAGAGTATAGAGAAATTTTTTATCCCGTATCTATACATTAAGTTACTCGTGTACTTCTAGAATATAAAACATTATTAAATTTCAAAATATTTCACATAGATGTAATGTTTAAATTTATTAATAGATATGTTCAATTGGAAGGTTATGTTGAATGGCCTCTAGTTTTGGAAATACCAAACATCCAGAACATGTTTTTAAACTTACTAAGTCACTTTTCAAACATAAACAACCCGCTAGAGCCAAGATTGATAGGTTAACTTAATTTCTGTACCAAAAAAAACTTTATTAAGGGAGTTGTAGATCCAAATATTATTATGAAATAGGTTTCTTAAAACATTATCATTGTTCAAATTTATTTCGATGACATTATATTTGGATCAACTCAAAAATGATTAACATATTCTATTGTAGATATAATAAATTTTGATTTTGAAATGAGTATTATGGGAGAGCTTTATTATTTTCTATGTTTTCAAATTTAAAAGAATACCAAAAGGAAATTTTATATCTCAACATAAGTATATAAATTATCTTCTTAATAAATTTAGATATGAAAATACTAAAAGTGTTAGTAACCATATCCAAATATTAAATACATTGGATATTAATGAATCTAGGAAAATAGTTGATCAAAAAATCATTAGAGGGATGATTAAGAGTTTACTTTACTTAATATCAAGTCATCTATATTTAATGACTTATTTATTCTTATTTTATATATTTTCAAGATAATCCAAAAGGTTCCCACTTTAAAGCTGTAAAATAAAATTTTCATTAGCTTAAAGAAACTAAGAATTTATGAGTATTTTATTCTTCTAGAAATTATTTTGAATTTAAAGGGTTTTTAGATGATGAATTTTGTGTATGTATAATGGATAGAAAAATTAACTCCGAAATATGTCTTTTCTTAGGAGAAGATTTTGTTTATTAGCCTTTTAAGAAGAAACAATCAGTATAACTGTCCACTTATGAAGATGAATATGTGGTAGGTAAAATTTTTTGTGATCAAGTTTTGTGGATGCAAGACACACTCACTAACCTTGACATGTGTTTTATTAAAACTAAAGCCAGAAGTTGATGTACTCAAGTGTTGTGGATGCAACACACACTCACTAACCATGAAATGTGTTTTAATAAAAATCTAGTATTGTGTGATAACACAAGTTACATTTCATTACGTAAAACCTTAGTACATCAATCATGATAAAATACCATATATATTATAAATAATTTCCTTGACTATCACACACTTAAAGGACATATAATTTTATAATTCATCAGAAATCAAGAGAAAACTACATATATTTTTAATAATCCACTTAGTTCTGATTGATTTGAATATATTAAATAGAAATTAGAAATTATCAACATCAAATTATTGTTTATATCTAATTTATGTTTTCCAATCTTCTTACATTAATGAAATCTATTTCAAAGGGGGAGTACATATTTTGTGGTTTTATAAAAACTTTTTGGTTTTATAAAAACATTAATTCTATATTTTTGTGTATTTTGGAATCAAAATTTCTAATAAACGTTTTCAGAAACATAATTTCTATAAAATATTTAAGAATCAAAATTTTATTTTCATAAATCAAAATTTTACTAAAATTTTTCATATAATCCTTTTTTAGAAAGTTTACTAGATTCAATTTCTATTACAAAAAACCTAGAAGGAAAATTTATTTAATAAAACAATCATACTAAAAGTAATTTCTACAATAAAGTGTATTCATTTAATCTTTTAGTTTTTTTAATTATCTAATACTATTTTTTCTTTGTTGTTTTACAAATATTTTTTCAAAAATATAATTATTTAAAAATATAAAAGTTTTCTTAATCATAAATTTCTTTACTCTGATGAAGAGTCTTACTATATAATATTAAGAGTTTAGAATAATATTTAAATAATTTGAGGATTCAATCTCAATCATCAGATTAGATTATGATTTTAAATATGAGATATTATATTTATGGAATATGAAGGGTAACTGTTGAGACTATATATAAGGGGGTTTTCACCCTTGTCCCACATTGGATTCTATTAAGTTCTTCATGACTCTCATCACCCTATTTATTTCTCATTACGATTGTTTTGTATTCATATGATTCACCTATTGAGTCCAACATTTGGCATCAGATCCAGTCAGATGGCTTTAGTATAAGATTTCATGAAGATATATGTTTTAAGAGAAATAATGATTGAGAAAACATGGTATAAAAAGTATGATTTTTTTTGAAAATAGTTATTAAATTTCAAGGTTTTGGAGAAGAATTATGTTTAAAAAGTGAATTTTTATTTACAATATCTTAAAATCATAATAAAATTCTATTCATTAGTAGAAATTAATATAGAAGATTATATATAAGTGATGGTCTTTTCTCTTTTTAGAGAAAAATGAAAAATTATGTTTCAAAACTTTGCTGATTTAGTTAAAGTCCCATTACATGGTGAGGCATATATTCCATCTCTCAAGCTTCCCAAATAGCTTGTTAGTTTTGAGAAGTCAAAGGAAGAAGATTTTTTTACTTTTTACAGGAAGGTTAAAAATGTATTTCAAGTGAATATGTATGTAAAAAATGTAAATTTATAGATGTCAGGATACTTTAATAGAGGAAATGTCATAGGGATATTATGAAAGTCCTTGAAATCTTCATTTTGGATTTTCTAATTAGTATGAGGTATATCAACTTGGTGAATTTAGTATTTGTTTATATCGAATAAATTTATAAAACATCAATGTGGTCTTGAATTATTATGTTAATTTAATGTATTAATAATATGTTAGTAAATTTTATGGTGGTTTTCCAAATTAATAATAATTCATATTATTTTAGATAAATGGGTTCTCTTATTGGTGAGGAAATAATGGTGAAGATGAAGTTGGTTTTTAATCCAAAAGGTGATAAAATTTATTGATAAATCAGATAAGGATATATCCAATGTTGAAACTATTAAGGAGAATGAAATTTTAAAAGAGAGGATTAAATATGAATCCTCTCCTCCTAATGTTTAGAATAAATAAAAATATATTTTTTATGGGGAATTCAAGAAGCTGGTGGCTCATAAAGCTCAGAAGATGTGAGGGGCTCCGTCCTTTGGATTTAATGAAATAGAGCCATTTTCATTAAGGATAAAAATAAATGATGAAAATAAATATTAAAAAAATAATAAGAAGATGAATAAAAGTCTATATGAGGGAAAGATTATGGATAATTTCAATAAAGGATTTTAAAGAGTGTCTTTTTGTCAACCTATTTCAGTATCTTCTTTATCTATAGATTAACCTATTCAATGTTACAAAACATTTTTTTTCTATTGATATGTAGATCAACCTATTCCATGTTCCTGAACATTTTCTGATATTAATGAAACAATTACAGATCCATCAGAACCATAAGTTTTAAAATTGGTTGAAACTTAGGTTTTTTCAGCTATTATTGACAAGGGAAAATGAAAACATGTCGTATAAGAAGTTGATACCAGAAATAAATTTCAAAAGTAAGTTCAAGAATCGATTCCAAAATCATTTTTGAAGTTATTCAAGAAGAAAGTAAAAAAATTCAGGTCAAAAGGTTGGAAAGGTAGTTTTAATAAATATAAGACATTTGGAGAAAGAACGAGAAGATGAAAAATAATATTAAGAAAAAGAAGAAGAGGAAGTAGAAGAATAAGGAAAAAAATAATAAATTTCATCAAATTCCAATTCATCATCTAATTTGACATCATCTCAGTCTTATAAGAAACTAGTTATAGATGTTTCTATGGATAAAAAATAATCATCACAATATAATGAAGTGGAAGCACAACATTCTCATACCAAACTATCAGATAATGTAGAGACTGATATGGTGGTTTATGTAATGAATGATTCAGATGATAAAAATGTTAAATGAAAAGACAATACTAATTTTAGAACTTCTTGTACACATATTTCAAAAGAATTATCAAATTCATCAGCCAAAAAATCTCGTAAAAGTATAGATTATATTTTTAAAACTCTAAAACAGGATAAAAGATTCAATTATATATATTCCAAATATTTAAGCATTGTGAAAGTATCATCAGAAAAGTTTAAATGATAAATTAGAATCATTGAATTTTAAATAGGCTTATTAATTAAAAATAAATCCAATGTCAAGTGTTTCAAAAGAAAATATAAGGGACACAAAATAATATTCAATCAGATGGTGAAGTGGACAAGACAAGTCAATGATGATCTAAAGGAACTTGATGATAAGATAATAGAAGTTTAAAAAGTGACATTTGATATAAAAAATTCTTTTGAGAATATTTTTTAAAATTTTATAATAGGTTAATATTTTTAAATCATTTTAAAGACTAATATGATTCTCATAATAAAGAAATATCTTAATTAAAATAAGAGTTTCTTAAGAGGAAATAATGGAATGTTAGGATCAGGACTTTTGAAGAAGAGTTTCTAAAACTGGAGGTGGAAAATAAGAAGATTGTTTTTCTTGAAGAGGAGGTCATAATCTTAAAGGAGGAAAATTAGAGGCTCTTAGTAATGGAGGATAAGATATACAACCTCGAGTCTACATTAGCTGAATACAAGAAGGGAAAATAGTATTTTAATATGGTAAAATAAGTTTTCAAAATGTTTTAAAAGAATTAATGAACATATTTTTTCTAAAATCTTAATGTCTTTTAAAATTTTTTGAATGAAATTTAGTTTTGATTACTTATTCTCCAGATATTTTGTGTTTGAAAATTTTATATTTCTACTTGGATGAATGTTCTTTCTTTTTTATCTTTGTTGAATAATTAATCAATCAAAATTGTTTCATACTATATCTTTCTAAAATTTTCAAATAATGTATTAGTTCCCTATAATTTTTTCAAATAAAAAGGGGGATAATTTTTCCAAATAGGGAGAAATGGTTGCAAGGAGAGAAATAATCTAAAGGGGATAAAACTATCTAAGACATAAATTTTATTGTGTATGAGAATATGAAGTAATAATATTATCTATCAGATCAAGAATGATGAAAAAAAAGAAGCAATAAATATAGGGGGAGTGAAGATAAGTAAAGGGAAGTTATTTCTTAGGAAGAATATCTTTTAAGTTCTAAAATAAAAAAAAAGGTGTAATTATTTCATAGTTAACATTTTTTTATTTTAAGTGTTGTGTTTTTTTCTTTACAAAAAGGGAGATACTGTCAAGTCAAAAGCATACTTTCTAATTTTCCTTTCCGTAGTTTTGAAAATAAAAAAGTGTTTATTAAAACCTTATTTTTCTTACTTTATATATTCCAAGTATTTTAGAATGTTTTGTAGAAATAATATTTTTCTACAAAACATATAAATAGTTCTACTATAAAATAATATAATCTTTATATACTTTAATTAGATCTAGCAGAAAAACCTAGATCTTGTCCATCAGAATGACTAATGTTTTTTCCACTGGATATACTAGTGTTCTATCTATCAAAATAAATGAAGTTATATCCATCAGACTAACATTAGTTCATATCCATTAGACTGCCTATAGTTTAGTTCATCTAATTGATAAGTAGGGTAGTATATTAGACTATCTAAAGTTTATAATCATAATGTTAGAATTATTTCTATTGGAAAAAAAATATTACTTAATTATAATAGTGATAATAGAAAAGACATCATATGGATAAGTTTTTCTGAGATTTCATATGAATATCATCCATATATATTACAACCAACTCTAAGATTCACAGATTATATGACCAACAAAGGATGCCAATAGGTAGAAGTGCATTTGAGGAGTTGGGAGCTGTTGCGTTTTCCACTCAACATTTCTGTGATTTTTCCCTTCCATAATATCTCATTCTTACATTTTTTAATATTTTGAGAGTTATATATCTATGGAATATGTGTGAGGATTGAAAATTACATAGATCATTTTTATTTTGTATTTTATTTGTCTGATCAGGGTTTAGATTGGGGGATTCCAAGTATATTAATACAAGTGATACTGATCCATATGATTGAGGGATTATGGTAATTAGAAGAAATATCTATTTTAATCGCCTTATTGGGTGAGTTATTATTTAAGATGACAGAGTTGACACTAATCATTGTATCGAGGGATTTCCATGTGAGGGAATAAATAACTTATGATTAGGTTGAAAATTGTGGATATCTTAAGTTATAATTTTTGACCACTTTTACTTTTATGGTTAATGATTATAATTAATTTAATAGATATTGTCAATAATTCTTAATTTTTTATAATATTTCATATTACTTGTTTCTACAAGTTTCATATTCTGGTGTAAAGATTACATGAGAAATTTTTTATTACTAAACATTCTAATAATAGTTCTATCAGAATATTTGTGAGCCCGATTAAAAAATATCCTATATCAGATAAAAATTTAATCTAATACATGTAATTAGATCAGATAATGATTTCTGGGTCCTATATTTTTAACAAAATAGGTTTTTTGTTTTTTATTAGTTTAAAATTTTTAACTATAATTCACCCCCTCTTGTAGCCATCATATACTCTTATGATCTAAAATTCAGTACAAAAACTTATATATGTGTGTTAATATAGGGGAATAAGGGGGAAACTTTTTTTCACAAGTAACATTTAGGCTAATAACTAACTCTCAACCATGGTTAATATTTTTTCCTAATATGAGTTTGATTTATCATTAACTTTGTGTCGAATAACTTTTTCCACCTCGGTTTCTATTTCCAATTTCTTTCCTTTAGATTTATAATTTTTCTTTGATTCGTCTAATTTTGTATCCAATTTCTGCTAATTTTGAAAAAAAACTAGGCATTCTTTCATGACATTATTTTTCTTCATAGAATCTTCACATTAATTTCTATTGTTTTTCTTTTGAATATTATTCCCATTCTTATAATAGTGAATATATCCTAGAAATATTGTAATACATTTCTCAAATTTGTGACCCTTATGCTTATATCTTCCACAAAATTCTTGTAATAATTCATACCTATTCTAAATTGGCATCTTAGATGGCCCTTTAGTTATAGTATTCTTTCTATGATAATTTTCTCTCAAATTTTATCCATAGACTCCCCTTTATTCATACCTATTTCATTAAAATTAAATGTTTTAACACCAATAGTAGGATTTTTTCATGTACCTTTCACAACACTAGAAAAAACCACTAAACATAGACTTTACATCTTGATATGTATTCCGTATAGACACTTTTTGTTGTTGTATGTATTCAACTTGAACCTTATTTTTTCGAGGGTGTATTGATCTTCTTGAAATATTTCTTTCTCCCTTTGATTTAGGAGAGGATCTCCCAATTTTCTTGTTTCTGTATGGATGTTTACTTATCTTATTGTATTTTCACATTAGAAGGATGACTTATCACCTTTCATTTTCTGTGGATTTTTCTTCTCTGGTGCATGTATTCTCTTTTTTTAACCTTTACCCCTAAATAAATTCCTTATGTTATGTTCATGAATTGTCTTATTATGACAATATTCAAAATATTTGTTCCCAAAATTCCTATAATACCAAAAATATCCATGATCCTTCTTTTCTTCTTTTGTGGTGCAGAATATTTAGATTTCACTGATTATGAGTGTTTATTCTTTTGAGTGGAACCATCACTATTTTGGACACTTCTTGGGAAAAAAATATTCATATTTCTATTCACATCCGCCTTTTATGTGGTGGTTTTAAAATAACATTTCACCATCCATACTTTCATAGAGTGTGGTTAAAGCCTGTACCATCACTTGAAATATCATATGTACACAAGATAGTGTCTGTGTTATGGGGAGAATGTTTCCATTTGATTAGAGAATGTTCACATGAACTTATTGAACTCTTGATCCTTAATGTAAACTTATATAGAATCTTATATTATTCTATCAATGTGGGAAGATCTATCTTGTAAAAATTCATGATTTTTCAATTTCACCTCCATCTCTAAACACTTCGTGTTGAGGGTGTTTTTCTCATCCTCAACAATTTTAGCTTGTATTCTCAATATTTCTTCATCTTCTTTATTTTTTATTCATGCATTTTTGTTGATTCATGAAAATAATTTTCAGTTTCATTTACCCTAATTTCTTCATCTTTCAGTTTAGAATCCTTGAAAACTATAGATACATTGTGTAAATTTTTAAATTCATGGAAATATTCTAAAATTAAAATCTCAGATAATTCATTCCCATAAACACTTTTAAAAAATTCCTCAAAAGTTTTAACATATCTTTCATTACAAAGAGTAAATTTTTCTTCCTTTTATTTCACATGTTTTGTGATTGTGTCAGATATGCTAACCCTTTTACCCAATAACTCCTTAATAATATTAAATTCTTCTTCTAGATATAATTTTTCATCATGAAGACCTTTTCTCTCTCTAAAAATAAATTTTACCACTTCCATGGGGATGTTCTTTTTATTTTCATCACATATAGATTGAACATCACTAAATGATCCATCATCATAATAGCTTGACCATGCATTGTCAGAAGAATTGTAATCAAAATAAATTTTTTGCAATATTTACCACTTTGATTAACTGGTGTCTCTACCATTGCTGTAATATTGTACTTTATCATTCTTTCATGTATTTTATTTTTTCCTATGATTCTTGATAGAAATATCAGTATTAATATACAAAAAATTAAATTCCTTTTTCATTAGTTTATTTAGCTCACAAATTTCCTAAATTCAATAATTTATGAAGACTTTCTTGGATATTTAGAGATAACCCACACTGATACCACTTATAGAGCCCCATGTTGGATTTGGTGCCACTAGGGGGGGTGAATTAGTAGTGCAATTGTTTTATGATTTTTTAATTTTTAATTCATCCTCTTAAACTTGTTAAGGTTCTAGATCCACTCTATAAAGTCTCTCAATCCCACCTCGTGTGTTGTAGTAAAAATAGGGAGAGCATCACACATTATTTATACGGTTAACAAAAAGTATAATCCTTTCTATAACCAGTTATTACCATTGTCTACATATTATTTACTATAAAAAAGTTATTATAACAATCTTAATCCAAACAAGAGACTCCTTTTGCTTATAGATCTTATCAAAAGACTTTTAATCTGTCTCCTATTGAGATAATATATTTTCTTCCAGTTCTAACTGAAAGGCTTCTACTCTATCTCTTACCAAGAGACCCCATCTTCTCCATGCTCCAACTAAAATAATCCACCTACTCCCATATCCAATTATAATAATTTAACTTTTATTCAAGGCTTGATCCACTATAGGATGTTCTCTGATCGTCCTCTAGGATCTTGTAGGATATCACTTTCTCCTGTACCTGTTTAAGTACCTTTAATTTTTATTGATCGAGTCTGTCAGCATTACTCGATACAATCTCATCACTTGAACATGACTAGTTGTCTCAGCAAAATAAATTATTGATCTATAGTTATGTATTCTACTCATGTAGACCTTACCTTAATTGTTTGTGTTAAATATATTCACACACAATCTTCACATATTAATTTATATATGACTAATTTATAAAAATCAGTTTAATTCATTAATTATCAACCCTTATGCATGTGTAATATAATTCATGGCCATATACATCTTAAACACTAGCACTAAAAATTTCTTCTTTTTTTATTTTATATGCTCACATCCAAGTTATTTTTGGGTTATCTAAATGTTATATGGTTTTGAACATATCCATGTCATAATGAATGCACCACGTCCAACTTTTTCATTCCATATTCACACACCTCACTTAAAACTTATGCATTCATGTTATCCATATAATGTATAATGAATTTAAATTGTAAATCCTTCACACAATGGTGTGTATACAATTTTTACTTCTTTGTTTCTTCACACAAACATTACACACACACACACACTATCCACTTTAGTTTCTCAATTCATGTGTATGAATGCATTGCCTTTATCGCATAAGTACATATTATCCTTCATGAAATATAGCATAGGTTTACACTATCTCACCATATCCCAATTAGTTCTTTTAAACATGATGGGTACATGTGAGATTACCAAATTATCCCAATTTCTTCACAGAACAAGTTCTTTGTGATGTAAAATGATTCTTCTATAAAAAAGTTATATGATAATGGGATCATCTTCTCTTCACTCACGTAGGGAGTTTTTTATTGAAAATCCCACACATGAAACTAAATTTTACGAATTCTCTATTTTGTTTGAAACATGATAACTTCTCCATATATACAACACCTCCTCTTGTAAATGCCTCATTATATATAGGCCAAGATAACCAATATATTTCACCGTCTAAGATTTGAGAAATATTTTGTGTTGATATTCAATAAATTTTTTCATTTCATGCACATTTAAATCACTCAATTATTTCGGGGATACTCAAACATGCATTGGGTTTCATGACATATTTTATTATTTGAGAGATCCTTATGTGAATGTAGTATGGGTAACCTGATTTGACTCAATATTAAAGCTAAAACTCCTCTATGAAGATAGATGAAATGGATATTCATGTCATACATGAAATAATAATAAAATTTGACTCCTTCACACATAAAAGATAAATATTGTATTCATGGTGGTCCTTTGACTCAGTATCTCAGTCGTAGAACAACTATGGAAAGCTCAGGCTCCATGGATGGATGTTCAACCATTTTTCTGGTGAACAATGGTGCTGTAAAAGGTTGGGAGGATGAAAATGATTTTTTTTATTTTAAAGCTCAGATCAATCACATCCATCAGTTCATATTCTATCTAACTATTTAATAATGGAGGAATAGTATCATGATGCCCTACACTCCACATTTATCAAAATCTTGGTTGTGCTTCTATTTATTAATAATCCTATTCTAAAACACCACAGTTCTATGGAAGTGAGGGATTAACACCTGCACATCACTACCCACACCACACATGAGTTTCATCCCGCCAGATTAACTATACCAACCTATGCACCTTCTGGGCGTGGTCTCCTATGTGCCTTACACATGGGCCCACCCACACCTCTTCCTCCACATGGTCTTGTGGGACGACTCTCCCATAAAGTTGAACCATATGTCCCCTAAATGCAGTTTATAGGCTGGCCATGTATTCTTGTAGTGGATGGACTATTTTTTTTGTATAAAGAAAACATTATATTCAAAGTGTATATATATTATTAAGCCAAATATCATCAAATTCCATCCCCAAATACTAAAGATTATCTAAACCTTAATCAAGAAATATATATATTTCATGGCCTTCACAATTCCCCTTCAAGAACATACTTTTATTTTTCAGGGAATCCTTCAAATAATCATGTAATAATATTATAATTGTATTTTCTTCTTAATCATATCATAAAATAATATTTTAATTGAATGGTCTTCTTCTTATTAATATTATGGTAAAAAAATATCATCATTGAAACCACTCTTGAAACTTAATATCACATTAACAATTATCACATTTAACATGGATAATCATCCAAGCGTGAAATCTATTTCCATAACATGAATCCATAACAATTCTCCACGCATCATCACTTCATCAACATCTCACCAAACTTATATTGATATACAATTTAAAAAAATGAAACATTTTTCCCAATTTGTTTTTGAAAATAACCTCTAAAACTTATAAAGTATGATATAAAACTTTGAGTGTCCATGACGGTGAAAAATATTGTTCATGTTGTACATGTTAAAACAAATATTCCTTTCACATTTTTGGTAAAAGTCAAAAAGTGATTTGCACTGAAAATGAAAAGAAGATTATATTTATTTTTTTTGTAAAAAACAATAATTGGTAAAAAACACTTTAAAAAATCATATGATAATACTAAAACCTTGTTTAAACAGTTTAAAGAAAACATGTGTGTGGAAGAAAAATTTTTTTTGACCAATGAAATAAATGAAGTTAATTTAATTTAATTTTTTTATATATCTTGAGTTCTTAAGGGGAAAAAAGTGAAAGGAAAAAATTTATTACATATAAATAAAAATATAATGAAAATATTAAAGGTTTTAATTTTTTATGTATCATATAATTTCATTAAATGAAAATTTAATGATAAATAATCTCGATTAAAATGAGATTGAAACATAAATCCTTTACCACATTGGTAACTTTTGAAACATAAGCCCCATGAAAGAAATAACCTTACATGTAATTATAAATCCCATTAATTTCAATGATATGAAACATAAAAATACATTCATGGTAATTATATACACCCCTTAAAAGAGAAAATTACATAATGTGGAATGTATCTCATAGAAGTAAAAGCATGATGAAAATATTTTACCTTCAATCTTGAGTTCCATCATACACATTTGAACCTCTTTCGTTATAAATATTGATTTAATATACATAAATTACATAAATATACTGATATGTATCATAGAAAATTTAATTTACTTGTAACCTTTTATCCTCAATTTATTAACTATTATTTGTTAAAGTCACTATTTCGTGCGATAAAAACTTCATCTTTCATGTATGTTTTTTTCAGTAATTTTAGTCCATATACATTGATCATGGTAAATTATATATATATAATGGTAAAAATGATATAAATATCCTATATATTAAATATATACATATTTATAGTCATCCATAAAATTTATAGTTTGAAAATGAATTATATCGTTCATAGAGATGGTAGACCGTACGTATGCGTGAACGGTGTTTCCATTTTCATGACTGGTGGAATTAAAAAAAAGTAAAAATTAATTCACATTTATAGAATAATTTTAATATAATATATATTTTAATTTATACTTATTAAAATCCATGTAAAAATAAAATTAAAAATGTTTCACATCGTTTTGTGGAGGTTGTAGTCCACACGTACACATTAATGGCATTATTGTTTTCCAACGATTGAAAGGTAAGAAGGTAGATGTGATATTATAATTAAATAAGTATAAAAATGTCATAAATATTATATAAATATGTTAAATCCATCATTGTATCTATCCATGAGATTTGGTGATGGAAAATCAATTACTTTGGTTTGTGATGCGGTAGTCCGCCACACACACGACGGACAGTTTCGTTTCCTATTCAATAGAAGAGGATATAGATGTAATTTATTCCATTAAAATAATAAAATCATGGTATATGTGATATAATTATGTTATTATATCATCATAGTGGAATAATAATTTAAGGATGAATAATAAGAAAGAAAATAAAAATGCTTGGTTAAGGAGGATTCCTTTTTTACAGAAAACCACCTTAAGTTGGTACCAAAAGACTTCTATAAAGGGATTAATAATCAAAGTATGGCCTCTAAGAAATGGTAAGGATAGTTAGTAATATTTTTTTAGTTATTTTATTAAAAAATTATTTTTATGTGTCAATAGGAGAGGATAGGAGAGCTTCCTTTATAAGTGGTGGAAGGGACCCTCTTAGAAACTACTTGGAAATTTCCCAAAAGAATACAAAATGATAGTAATTATCAAGTGAAAAAGATTAAAAATTACCCAATATTGGAACATGTAATAGTATGAGTTCTAAATATTAAAATCCAACATTATTTTTACAATATTAGTTGTAATAAATAAGAATATTTTTTGTTTTAACCCCCGGTAAACCTATTTTAACCTTTACCATGATAATTAATTTTTATAGTTGTCACTATTCATTATGAAAAAATAAGTTAGATTTTTAATATAATATTAATTAAAATTATTCCAAATAAGGAATAAATTTTATATAATTAAATTAATATAATTGAAATATTTCATTTTAAAATAAAACCCACAGATAAGATGAAAAAACTATTTTTCAAAGAAACGTTTTCCTAACTGAAAAAAATTTAATACCAAAATTCAATATAAAATTTATTTTAATAACCTAAATTGCTTAAATTATAATATAATTGAACTTATATGAATTTTAATATAACATTATAGAAAAGGAAAAATTTTAAATTCTTTAAACTAAAAATTATTTTTTAAAAAATTTATATTGTTCACTATTTATTGAAAAATTAATCCTTTTAGAAAATTATCAAAAATTAACATTAATATAATATTAAAATTATTATTTAAAAAATTATGTTAATTTAATAAAATAAATTATCAATAAGTTTAAAACTCTAATTTTTCTATTTTTTCACAAAAATCAATGAAAATCATTTTTGAGAAGAAATATATTTTTGATGTATATAAATACATTACAAAAAATTACGTACTTATTTATAAATATATTTTATTATTATAAAACCTTTATACATAATTTAAAAAAAAAATTTATTACAATTCATACCTATAGGTTTAATATATTTTTTATAATGTATATTTTTAAATAATAATATTATTAGTATATTTAGGTTAGTTAAAACTCGATGATGCGTGTAACACAAGATATTAAAGAAATTAAATCTATTTGAGAAAAATATTTCATAAAATATAATGGTTTTGCATCACACCCCCCTTAAAATTATTTTCTCCCATGAAATTTCTTAATTTTGATATATATAAGATAGGATACTTCTACCTCATCATATCCTCAGGTTCCTATATAGCTTCGTCAAATTGGTTGTTTTACCTCAAAAACTTGAACAGGGGAGTGGTATTTTTTCATAGAAGTTTCTCACTAGGATACAGAATCGATGCTGGATATTCATAGTAAAATAGAAATTTCTCCAACAGTATGACCTCTTAGTTTAGTACATGTGAAAGACCAGGTTTTTACTTTCTCAAAATATGTTCATGGAACACATCGTAAGCCTGTGAGAGGTTTGGTGAAAGCATCAATTATTTAGATACCATCTTGATATGATCAAAAACATTGAAAGGATCAATATACAAAGGGATAAAAATTCCCTTATTTCTAAATCTCATCACCCTCTTCTAGGGAGATATTCATAATAATACCTTATCACAAACTTAAAACTATTGAAATTTCTAATGATTGTAAGTATAAAACTTTTACTATCTCTAACATGCCCTTATGTGATGGTGAATATCCCTAATTTATCTATTATTTTTTTAGATATATTAGGTCCTGATAGCTTTCTTTTATATAACTTCATTCCAGAAAAATAGAGTTTCTCACTTATTACCATAGTGGGCTTCCTAAAGATCCATTTGAATATTGGATAGAATGTTATTTTTAAAAGAAAATTCCACCAAATAAAGCTGTTGAACCCAAAAACCTTTGAAATCCATATATGAGTATCTTAAAATTTCTTTAAGAGTATTAATGTTCCTCTTAGAATTTTTTTCTAGGGATGATAATTAGTGTGAATCTTAACTCTCTATCCAGATCTTGTTGAAATATTTTCCCTAACATCAAGGTAAACCTTAGATACTTATCATATGCAATTAAATGTAATACACCATGAAACCTTACCACTTCCTTGGTGTTTATCAAGGAATTTTTTATCAAGATACAAGCCTTCTTAGATAATAATAAAGTGTGCTAATTTTGTAAGGATATTGATGGACTAAAACCCAAATATAATTATACCCTTTTGATGTTTTGCGGATTCCAATAAAAATATACATGGTGATGTTTTCCCATTTACATTATGGTATGGGTAATGGTTGTAACATCCCCTTATAATTTTTCTCTTGTACTTAACTTGCTGATATAGCAAGCACTGAGATACAAACTCTTTGATTTCTCTTTCCAAGCCATCCCACCAAAAAGAATATTTCAAATCTTTATACACATTAATATTTCTATTATGTATAGAGAATTATGAACTATGTGATTCGTCCAATAGATGCTTCTTAAAATATGGTTTGTACAAGACACATAAAGGGTTCCCAAACCTTATCATTCCATCATAATAAAGGTTGATCTCAATAACATCTTTCACCAAATTTTTTAGCTAAACATCATACTTTCATGCCCCTTTTATCCTCACATTGTTAGATGATTGAACACACACTTGAGAAAGATAATATTTATTACCCTCATTCAAGATTTAAAGACCCATCCTTTTCAAATATATAAATATCATAACTTTTTTGATCCTCATGATGGATAATATTTCATGATTTTTTAGCTTAGATCATCTGACACCTTGTGTATTTTTTCACTGTGGTAATGTATTAAGAATTTATAATAATTAATAAATTAAAACCATATTCTCAGGTGATCATTAAACTCAATCTATTTGAATCTATAATTTAATATTTTATAATCTATATCTATATCACACATTTCTCTATAAATATAATTCCACAACAAATTTGATGGAAAAATTACCATAACTAACTCCAAATCATGAGTTGGGGTAATTTTTCACATGAAACATCAATTGTTGTGAGGCAAACTCTATAACCATGTCGATCTTCATGAGGGTGCATCCCAATCCCTTATCGATACATCATTATAGATTACAAACCCTTCTTCCCTATAGGGACCTGTAAGAAAATGTGCACTGACTAACATTCTATTCAATTCCTTTAAATATTCCTCACATTAATCTATCCAAAGAAACTTGTCTCTATTCTGAGTTAACATGGTAAATGGATTGAAATAATATGAGAAATTCTTCAAAAATAATCAATAATATCCTTCTAAACCAATAAAACTATGAATCTTAGTAATTTTTGTTGGTCAAAGACAACATTAAATATCTTCTATCTTTGATCGATACACCAATATACCCTTACTTGATATTATATAACCACAAAATGATTTTTTTGTAGCCCAAATTTACACTTTTTTAATTTTCATATAGCTTCACCTTACATAGGGTCTTCAGTACACTCTTCAATTGATCTCCATTCTCTTTATTTATCTTCAGGTATATGAGAATGTCATCTATTAAAACTACTAAAAATTACAAGGAATCAATACAAATATACATTGATTCATATTTTTTAACAAATATAATAGGCATACCACAAGGCGACACACTTGGGATAATAAATACCTTTTAATGATTCTTGTGGAGTAGCTTCTTCAATTATTTAAACTATTTTATTGCCATTTTATATAGAGTTTTCTAGATAGGGTTATTGCTAGGTTTGTGTTTTATTGAGAACACAAATTCATGATTTGGTGAAATATAAGAAAAATATTTTGAATTGACATAACAAAAAGTCCCATACAATAGGAATATCAATGATTATGAGTTTCTCCAAAAAATATGAGATAAAAACCCATTTTTATTGGAATCAACACTCATTGCATGGATATTATTTCCATAAAAAGTTGTTTTTATTGCCACACTGATAGATAATCATAGTTTGATTCAAAATATCATATGTGACATAAATTACTCAGAAATTGATGTTGTATTTATGTATATAAATCCAATCCATTCCAAATATAACTTCAAATCCAACTAGAGGAAGAATAATATGATTTAAAGAAAGCACATTTTGGAAAACACTAATCAGAAAATAATCAGAGATTTGAAATGGGATCATCATACCATTTGGTGTTTTCGATTATAATTCAACATATAATCTTTGAGGATATGAATTAGTATTCATTGAGGCTTTTCTGATATACATTAATTCATATAATTAATACCAATAGGGTACTTCAATATTTTAGCATACCTATTTACACCTCAATATCATCATCCTATATTCAATCCCTTACAAAAACCAAAATGGTTAGCATGACTATTAGTATCATTTGATCAGAGTGATCAATCATTCATAATACATATAAATCATAACACCTTGTATTCCATCTATAAATTCTTAGGTTTAAGATAAACCATTCACAAACATCATCTATTCAAATCATTTATAATGGTTCATAAATAATATGTGAATTAACCAAAGCATGTCCCATAGGAGTGTCACACTAGGTGTACAACACGACCCATTATTGTGCACCCGGTGACTATCAAGTCCATCTCAATGTTCCCTTTTGAGGGTTATTATCCCTAGGTATAACTATTCCCAAGACACAAACACTTTTATTTTTCATATAGATATGTTTTACTAGGAAAACAACACCCCTATTTTTACCATAACTAAGGATGTTATGCTATAATTTGGATTATCCTAAGGGTTCTTACTAAATTTTTCTTAACCTAGTTTCCAAATGTTAACAAAACCTTGATCTGATACCAAATATAGTGACCCAAAATTTTATACAGAGATATTATATCTTAAAAGATGAATATTTATTACATAACATAAGGATCCATGCATAAATCTTATAGGTTTATGCCTTTAGAAATATGGAAACATAGAAAACTAGTTTATAATAGTTATATAGCATATCCCACTAAGGTCATTATAACTGGAACCCTTCTAATAAAGTCATTAACAATACCTTTATACAAAACCCAAGGTAAAGAAACATAATAAAGGGTGAACAATGATGCTCAACAATGGCAAGAAAGGTATATATAAACATTTCACAAGAATAAGGGTATGAGATCACTATAATAACATTTGAAAACCATGCCCTGCATATCATAGATCCTAAAATTGAGTCATAGAATAGATCTTGATAGTTCATAAGACATTATTTGTAATGGAATCTAAGTACATAATCCATGATATAAAACATAGACATATTAATGTTTCAAAACATAAGCTCATAACATTTTGAACATGTATAAATAGAAATAGGTTCACTCATTAAGTCAAGGACATATAGTCAACCCTCACATAAACTTATGTACTTGAAACTAGGTCCCAACATAACCTTGTGGACATGAAAATATGTCCATGCATAAAATTATGGACATCAAATTATGTCATTTCATAACATTGTGAACATGAAATTAGGTTCACACATAACATAATTAACCTAGAAGTTATCCATCTTAAATAAATACATTAGATAAAGATATAGGTCCCTCACATCCTTGGTTATAACATAACCACCATCCTTGGTTATAGAGTTACCCCCATCCTTAGTTATAGAATAACCATTATTCTTGTTTATAATGTAACCACCATCCTTGTTTAGAATGTAACCACCATTCTTGGTTACAATTTAACCACCGTATTTGGTAATAAAATAACCACCATCCTTGGTTATAACGTAACCACCATCATTGGTTATAGTTTAACCTTTCTAACATAATTAAAATTATACACATGTGTTCTAAAAGATCACAAAACATTCATTATATCATCATATCATAACCTATTAAAATAAAATGGGTTTCATAAAAATTTCATAATTTCATCATAGAAAAACCATAGAAAACAAATGGGATTAAATAAAATATCATCATCATCATCATAAACTATCCAAATACAGAGCAAGGATGGTACCATTAGATAATATCTCCATTAAAACATGGGAAACCCTTAAGGTTGTTTTATTTGATGATTTGAAATTCTATAAGGAGACCACTAAAACATTCTTGAGAAAAATAACCTTTCCACTTTGAAAATTACCTTTTTAAAACTAAATGTTCACCCAATATTGTGGAAATATTTTTATTTTAAAATAAACATGAAAACTATAAAGGTAGATTTAGATCTCTGAGTGGTTATGATAGAAGAAAATACTCTTCATGTCATACATCTTAAAATAAATAGTACTTTCACATTTTGGTAAAATAGAGAAAGTTCCTCATTCGAAAAACGAGAAGAGTATTACTTTTAAATTTATTATAAAAAAGTATATAACGGGTAAAAACTAATTTAAGAATCATGTAATAATATTTTTGATGTTTAAATACATGTGATGCTTGTTTGGTTGAAGAATCAATGGCCAATTTGAATTGAATCTGAGCCAAAATGACCAAAACATCTCTCAAAGGGGATATTTCATAAATCTCACCACCTTCGTGAATGGTTAATTCTTGTGAAGATATCTAAACATGTTTCTCATTTTCAATCATTAAAATATCTAATGGGTACATTTATGCAACTTTAAGGCCAGGTCATGGAGTGCTTCATGACCACACAGTGGGTAAATGATAATTTTTTCACTACGTCATTCAGACTCATAGTGCTCTTCCTCTTGTGAAGGGTAAAAATATACATGAAAGCCTACAAATAACATGAAACCCACATTTCTATAAAATATCCATTTAATACAAATTTTTAGGGGATTAAAACCTTTTAAATTTCGATAATCACTCTAATTTAGTGAACCTACTGAGCTCCATTAGTGGAAGATAAAAATGGATCACCCAAGGTATCCATTCATCACAAAAATACTCCCCTTATGTTCATGAGAGAATCCACCTAATGTGGAGATGCTTCTTGAGAGAACTTCCATAACTGTGATGAAAGTATAAATCCTTGTTTGGAACTTTGGGATTCTTGAGGAATCTATTCTTCATGAAGATAATCATAGGGGAACATAGAATTTACCCAGAGGCATGCCCATTTGTTTAATAAATTTTACCACTTCACAAATTCCATAACCTCTAGGAGGCTCCTAAGCTTTATGAACCACCCCTACTTAAGGATTAAAGATTCAAGATTCACCTCTCTTGTGCCTCTCCATGGTTCCTCCATTCAACTGACACCCTTTTGTAAAGGGTGAGTGTTTGGGCCCCATAACAATCTGGGACTAGTTCAACACCACCCTAAATATTTGTGTGATTGGTACCACCCACTCCCGTGTCCACCCACATAACCTCAAGTGTGGCCCATACCCCCATTATAGCGACCTTACTTTTTCTTACATTACTATTACATCATTTTAAATTTCAAAAACATAAAAACATGACACATTGAGGACCCAAAAGTTTAGGGTCTTTGTCAAATTAAGACTATACATAACTTTTACAGTAGAAAACACAAATAATTATTTAATTCATTATTTCTTACCTTCTTATTGTCTATTTTATTCTCCTTAGTACAATTAGTCACCTGAGGATATACATCAAAAAGGGGTGAGCTAAAATCCCAATAAAAGGATAGATAACAATATAACATGGCGTTATCTCAATCATTATCATCATAACATAGGCGTATGATAATAATCCTGAGAGGAAGCATTAATAGAAGACTTGGAATGTGGAAATGAAAAAAAATTAAACATCATGTCTTAGTGGTCAACTAGCACACATAGTTGTGATCAATGATAAAATCATGTTCATGCATATTTCATTTTACTCATGATGTTCCTCACAGTACCCAATTAATTAGAGCGATATATAATTCCAAGAACACCAATCAAATCATTACATTTACATTACTCCATATAAATCAGGGTGCACCCATTGCATAAAAACATTTACATTACCATGCATTCCACATAGAATATATACCAATCTTCACCTTATAATAACCCATGGAAAGGAATGGATTTTATTTCATAAGCATACATTCATAAACTTTTATATTCAAAAATTAATGATGGAATAAAATACTTGATGTAAAAATAATCAACCATGAGTGATGGAAAAAATATTGAGAAGTAAAAGGTGTGTTTTTTTTGAAAGAAGAGTTCTTTTGGAAAACAATGTGTGTCATGAACCAACCTGGGTCGTCCCTAAACCGATCACCTGATCCGGTTCATGTCAATGCCCGAAGGGTGTTCCCAATCCCTATAGACTAGAAACTAGTGTTGGGAATCAAAACTAACATGTGAGAATTATTTTACCCATAAATGAAAGAAAAATAAATAAATGAATAAAAAATGAACAATACAGATAACCACTGACAACAGAAAGAAGATAAACTGCACATACCTTCATGTAGACTTCAAGGTCACCACCCATCCAAAGAAAAACCTTACTTAAATAATGAGAATATAATACAGTAGAACTTGAGCAAAGGGAACCTACTATTTAAATGATAAAATATGCATGAGCACTAAAATGCTCAGTATGGATGCCAAGAATAAACCACTGAATTAGAAAGATCCATTTACCAAAATAGGCCAATAAAACTAGTTTGAAAATTTAGTTATGAATTAGGGTTTTCATTTAAAGGAAAAAATTATCATTTTTTCCATTTCTAAAATCCAACTCATGCTAAAAATCATTTCCAAAACCAAGCCCCTATTTATATAAAAAATCAAAAAAGAAGCAATACCAAGGTTTTGCTAAAAATAAATAAACAAACAATTTAAGATGAAAATAAACTAACATGTATAATAGAAAATAAATAGGAAATACAATAATAAACATGGGTGATCCTAAAAATCACTATAAGACCCTTGGACGTACCCAGTTTGGAACAACCTATCGGTGTATGGTGAATCCCCTACGTCAATAACCAACTAGCTGCCCTAACCTGGCCTCACTAGTGGAACAACCCTCCTGGATTGATAGAAAATCCAAGGGGTACCAATCTATCTAATTATGGTTGATCAACAAACTTCACTAGACCCTAAAAAATATGCCCATGAACCCATGGTTTTTGTAGTAATGATATGTAAGTAGGAGGACCTCATATATGTGACTGGTCTTACCTACCATCACCACACTTGCTTACCCCAAACAGTGACACCCAATACGATAACCCATAAATGGATATTTCTCCTATAGAGGTTACCACTATATATATATATATATATAATCTTGTATACATCATATCATCCAAGGTACCAACCGGGTCATCACATCACATGTACTTTTAAAACATTTCACAAATCACCTTAAGTTGTCAACTAGGAACTCACACTTTCAAAGTGACATAAGCTTCCAACCAGTCCTTTATAACATATAACCATTTAAAACTTTTCAAAAAACATTATGGTTTCAAAAAGGGCACATAGTTTCCAAAACATAATTATTTCAAAGAGTCAACACAAACATTACACTAGATTTGGAAGTTCCAAACATTCCCTTAAGTTGACATGTCCAATTAATTTACCCAAAACATATTTCAAACATTTATTTTATATTCACCAATCCAAACATTCCTTTATTTTCAAAAAACACACACCCAAACAATCCAAGTTTACCAAACGGGCCATTACCTTTTTGAAACTCACACAATGATACGTTTAAAAATCAAATGTCTAAATCTAAGGACTCATTCAAAGCCACATTTTTTCAAAACACATGAAGTAATACACTATAAAATATAATTTGAAACATTCTTCAGAAAACCCACAAGAGGGACAACTTTATTGGAAAATTCAGAGCCATTTGTGAAACCAAAGTTTGTAAAAAATACCACTTTTCAGGTACCATCTTCATTTGTAGGAACGTCTATGTGTGCACCTAGTGCACCCATGGATGTGACAATATCCACTGGCACATTTTAATGATGCAGGATAACCCTCAAAAAAAATTCCTCAAAATTTCCACTCACATTCTTTACAAAAATCACAACAACCCCTTTCCAAATCACTTTAACACACACCACAAGCTATAAAACTACTCAAACCAAATACATCAGCAAAAAATTAACATCACAACATCACAAAGGTATAAAAATTTCACAAAAGGGGAAATTACAATTTATGTGTTTAGAATTATTTCAAATAAACATTCTCGGTACCCTATGCCTAGGAAATTTACACCAATCACAGTAGAAATCTATTTTAATAAGTTTAATCTTCATGTAACCAACATTTACATTTAGCTATGAGCCTATCAAAGGTATGGATATCATTTTAAAAAAGAGTTAAAAATATTCAAGTAATAAAATATCAATCTGGAATGGAAAAAATGGATTTTTCTACCTCAAATCAACTGTGAATGGAACAAGACTCTAGGGAGAGGAAGAATAGGGCCCCATGGATGAACTTCACACCCTAGCCATAAGGAATCACCAACCAAACAAAAAATATACCATTAGGGTTTGAATAAATTAAATAAAAAACTAATGAAGAAGTGAAACCTGATCATACTGAAGAAGGGGAGTGATGTCGGTGAGGAAAAGGATGGAAAAAGCGAGAGCAGATGACACCGGTAGGGAGCATACCAAAGTAGATCACAATAGGAAGGGGGGTCAAGAGGAGCGGACACATGCATGGAGGGCCTCATGAGAGTGAGAGAGTAGGGGGAGGGTCCGGAATAGGTGGAGGGATGCAGGTGGACGGGGAGTAGGCCGTCACACCTATGGAAAGGGAAATAGGTGGCTGCCAGACAAGATGGAAGGTATGGGAGTGTAGGTTGGGGGCTGGTGCATTGTCGAGTGGGAGAGAGGGGTGCAGTCCCATGAAGAAATGGGGGAAGTGGAGTGGGGGTGCTGGGTAGATTTAGGGTTAAAAAAATCAAATATCAATTAAAGGAAATTATTTTAATAATATTAATAATAATAAAATTTTAATGACAACATTTATAATAACATTAATAATTATATAATCATAACAACATCATTAATTTTCTTAATGATAATAATAATAATAATGACAATAAAAATAATATTAATGATAATCATAATTTTATTCATTTTCTTTTAAATAATAACAACATTATTAACAAATGATTAATAATTATTTTTATAAAAATATAATTGATAATAATATTATTAATAATTTCTAATAATATTATTATTACTATCTAAAAATATTATTATTATTATTATTAGGTTTTAAACATGTACCTCATTTTATTTTATTTCACATTTTATCCTAATTAAATTTATTTATTTTAAAAAAAAATTGGGCAACTACATGGTTCTCATGTGTCCAGATGTGTAGCTTAGTAAACCATGCTCAAACTAAGCCACATATCACTACCCACTACAAGGTCAATTGGAATGCTCGTTTCATGTTTTATAAATTGTGCACAAGCCAAGCGCCTTAACTCAAACCCACTTGGGCATCCACACGAGCACCACACGGTTACTCCTAACCATGTGGGCTGACCATGCTAAGGTAAAAAGGCTAAAAAAATTTTAAAACTTGACCTACCAACTACCAAAACTCAAATTAATAATTAAAATAATTAACCACCAAGGTTGGGGTGTGACAATTCTCCTCACTATAAAACTTTATGCCCCCAGAAATTCACCAATCCAAATGTTAACACAACTGAAGCCATGCCCAGACAAAACCAATGGAAAACAACAGTATTAGGGTGACCATTTCCAACACACATCACACCATACCTATTCAAGAAAAACCAATACCTGATATTTAGCAGAGAAAACGAGAGGGTTCTCTCTACCACAAAAATTCTCTAACACAGAAACCTTGAAACCCGAACACACCACTCCCAGGGGGGAAACATGGGAAATCCTAACCTAAACTCATGTCATTTTCTCTTCATAGACCAAAAAACACCCTAGAGACTTAAACAAAATGATTTTTAGGAAATGACCCAGCAACCTGAGGATGAAAAATTAACTCAACACCTCCCACACCAACAGAATAAAATCATCACTGCAACCAGAGACTAGGGAATTCTTTTCCCGAACACAACCCACCTTCTCAATTCTAATGGAACAACTCTACAAATATGATTAAAACCATTATGAGTAAAACTAGAACATTGGTACACTGAGATGGATTAATTCCATATAAAACCAAACCCCACTAGAGTAAAACCCATAGAGAGGTGCCTGAACTAAGAAAGGGCCCAAAAACACAACCAATTAATTTCATAAAATTAAAAATTCCCCTAACAAACCCAACTAAGACCAAACTCAAAATCAGAATGGATCCATTTATTCACAATCCTAACACCCTTCATAGAATCTGAATAATTTATAAACCAAACTAAGAGTAGATAAGGCCACTTAGATTTTGGTAGAATGAGCTCATCACACCACCACAAAAATGATGAGCATATAACGATGATAAGAATAGAACAAGTATACTTTGTATATTTCCATACCATAGCTAAAAACATGATCATGACCAAGGTTCCACACACCTTTGAAAATTCCTAACTATTCATGATCTTCACCCCAAGACATGTGGTTGGGGCCCTGATGGCTAAAGCATCTCCTACCTCACAGTCAGACATTTGCATCCTCTGGTTCCCAACTTCTTTTTCCTCCTGATGATTCAAACGACCACAATAATGGTACATTTTCAAAGGGATTCAAACTGATGGATTATAATGTACAAACATTCCATACTAATGGTTCATTAGAGGTGTTTTGACAAACTAGGTGTCATAGCCAACTAGGATAGCTTCTTGAAGATGGGATCCTCCAACAGCCACTCCTCACCAAATTGGGAGACCTTACAAAAGCCACCCACCACAAAATTCACCCCAAATTATACTAACTATGAGACATCCCATATTTAATATTCATTAAGTATAACTTAAAATAAACCTAAGATGGTATGAACCATAACTACTACTAGTGTTCCCAACAATCCAAAGACACACTCTATCTCCATGAACCATACAACTGCCTCTAATGGACTTTGATTACCTTGATGAATGAAAACACATGAAAAAGAACATGGAACTGGGATTGACTCATTGGAATCCATGGGGTAATTTCTAGGTGTCACATCCTAAAAACATGAAACAAACAACCAAAAACTAAAATCAAGACCAGACCCTACTAAAAAAACACCCCAAGCTCCAAACGACTGGCTCGAAAGCCAAACAAACTTGGGCACAACCAAAAAACCTCTTTTCAAAAATCCTATTTCACATAAATTTTTTAAAATGGAATTATTTCTAGGGGACGTTAAAAATTCTAAAACCCACTTTTTACACAAAATTCATTTCCCAAAAATTCATTTCCCTTTTCAAAACAACTGTATACCTTTAAATTTTAAAAAATCACCTATGGTATCTTTTGAAACTTCACGTGTGAATTCATCCAATCCCACTTACATCATCCATGGATAAGTGCCCTCACACACTCTACATTCTTACCCACGCACATGGGATCCTCCAAAAGGAGTTCCAAGGTCCAAACATCTCTTTTCCTTATCAAATTGACACATATACTAAATTTTCCAAATGGATGCACTTACTTTTTAAATACCCACTTCACCAATTTCAAAATAAATTGAAAGAAACCCTTTTACATCTCAAAACCACTTAAAATTTTAACACACACTCAGATAAAATTAAATCAAAACAAAACACAACCAACAAAAAACCACCAGAATGAGGAATTGGTGTCTATGCTTAACCCGGTGACATGGTGGTGAGCCATGCCCTGAGTAAGGTATGACACAAAGAGGAAATTGAACTAAGAACTTGGAATCCACATGGTTCACCACCCCATGTGAGGCTGCAACATAACCTGATTCAACTCCATTTTAATCCCTCAATCCAAAACATCCCAAGAGAAAAGACTCAAATCCTAGAATACCCCTGGTAACTTGAGAATCAGTGCGAGAAAGAGTTCATGATTCTCTTCCTACACATACCTCCTGAGTCCTGACAGTTCAAATATCCTTCTACCAGACACACCAAGTAACAAGGGCCTCCTTTGATACCATTTTGTTATAAACCAGCCTGAGTTGACCCTGGACCGGTCACCCGAGCCAGTCTGCAACATGTCCTGATGGGTGTTCCTAATCCCCCCTGGGATAGAAACTAGCGTTGAGAAGCAAAACTAACATATGGGAATTATTTCACCCATAAATGAAAGACAAATAAATAAATTATTAAAAACTAGACAATGCAGATAACCACTAATAGTGGAAAGAAGATAAACTTCATATACCTCCATGTGGCCTTTTAGGTCACCACCCTACCACAGACCAACCTTGCACCAGTAATGATACAATAATAATAGTGAACTTGAGCAAAGGGATCCTACAACTAAAATGATAAAATATGGATGAACCCTGAAATGATTAGTAGGCATTCCAAGAATTAACCATGGAATCCTAAATTTCCCTTTCCCAAAATTGTCCCAGAACATTAGTTTGAAAATATAGTTATGAAGTCGTATTTTCATTTCAATTAAAACATCATCATTTTTTCCATTTTTAAAATCCAAATCATGCTACAAATCATTTCCAATACCAAACCCTTATTTATAAACAAAAGATAAAAATAATCAATACCAAGGTTGTGCTAAAATAAATAAATAAACAGTACAATCAGGAAATAAACAAATAGGTATAGACACAAATAAACAAGAAATAAAATAATAACCATGAAAAATTATAAACATCCATAGAACACCCCTGGACGTATTTGGTTCAGAACCACCTATCGGCGTATGGTGAAACCCATAAGTCAATAACCAACTAGTTGCCCAAACTTTGCCTCAATAGTGGCACAACCCACCTGACCTGATTGAAAATCTAGGGGTTACCAACATGTGTAATTGGGGTTAATCAACAACCATCGCTGGAACCTCTAAAAGGAACTCAGGAACCCATGGCGGTAGTAGTTATGTTGGAGTCCCTTGCACGCATGAATCACCTTATCTACCTTCATCGCACTTGTCTACCCCAAACACGAACACCCTATATGATAAACCATAAAGGTATATCCCTCCTATAGAATTGACCACTATATATATATATATATATATGAGCATGTATACATCATATCATCCAATGTACCAATCGGGTCGTCACGTCGTATGTACTTTCAAACCACTTCACAAAGCACTTTTAGTTGTCAATCAGGTGCTCACACTTCCAAATTGACATAAGGTGCCAAACAGGACTGTATAAAATATAACCATTTATTTTTTTTCACAAAACAATAAGGTTTCCAAATGGGCACAAAGTTTCCAAAATACAATCCTTTCAAAGAGTCAACACAAACAGTACACTAGATCTGGAAGTAACAAATATGACTTTAATTTGACATGTCCAATGCATTTAACCAAATAATTTTACAAACACTTATTTTATATTAACCAATCCAAATAGGCCATTAATCTCCAAAAACACACACCCAATAAATCTAGGTTTACCAAACATGCCTTTACCTTTTTGAAACTCACACCAAAACATGTATAAAAATCAAACGGCCAAATCTAAGTCCTCATTCAAAGACACATTTTTTCAAAAAACTTTAATCAATAAACTATAAAATCTCATTTGAAACCTTCTTTATAAAACCCACAAGAGGTACAATGATATTGAAAAATTGAGATCCATTTGAGACACCAATGTTTAGAGAAAATACCACTTTTCGGGTACCATCTTCATTTGAGGGAACATCCATGTGTGAACCTAGTGCACCCATCGATGTTCCAAAGTACCATGACATATTTTAATGTTTTAAGAGAACCCTAAAAACCATTTCATTAGAATCACCACTCACATTCTTTAAACAAAGCACAAAAACCCCTTTCCAGACCATTTTAACACACACCACATTCTGTAACACTACTCAAACCAAATACATCAACCAACAATTACCATCACAACATCACAGAGGTCTAAAGAATTCATAAAAGGCCCAATTTAAATTTAGAAGTGTAAAGGCATTTCAAATAAACATTCTCAATACCCTAATCCTAGTCAATTTACAATAATCACAATAGAAATCTATTTTTAAAAAGTACAATCATCAAGAAAACATCATTTGAATCTATCCATGAGCATAAAAAAGGTGTGAAACAAAATTTAAAAGGAATTAAAAAAATAAAAGTTCTAAAGGATCATTCTGGAAAGGAAAACTTGGATTCACCTACCACAAATAAAGAGTTAATGGAATGAGACTCCAAGGAGAGGAAGAACATCGCCCCATGGATGAACAACACACCCTAGCCATAAGGAATCACCGCCCACAAAAAAACCCTAGCATTTGGGTTCATATAAATTAAAGAAAAAACCAAATAAGAAGTAAAACCCAATCATACTAAAGGAGGGGAGGGCAGATGGTGAGGAGAAGGATGAAAGGATCAAGAGCAAATAATGCCAGGAGGGAGCATTCTAGAGTAGCTCACACTTGGGGGGTTTGGAAGGGAGGACGTGTGTTGGGAGGGCTGCACGAGAGTAAGAGAGACGTGGGGAGGGGCCACCACTGGTGGAGGGATGCGACCAAAGGGGGAGTAGTTCTTTATGCCTAAGGAAGGGGAAGGAGGTGGCCGCCAAAAAGGATGGTATGTAGGGTAGTTTGGGTAGGGGGTGGTGTGCTACCTAATGGGAGGGAGGGGTGAATCACCATTGGGAAAGGGGGGATAAGGGCACTGGGTAGATTTAAAGTTAAAAAAATAAAAAATCAATTAAAATCAATTATGTTAATAAGAATAATAAAAATAATTAAATTTTAATGAAAAAATTTATAATAATATTAGTAATTATAAAATCATAACAACATCATTAATTTTATTAATGATAATAATAATAATGATGATGATAATAAATATAATATTAATTATAATCATAATTTTATATATTTTCTTTTAAATAATAAAAATATTATTAACAAGTGAACAATAATTATATTTATAACATTTGTAATGATAATAATATTATTAACAATCATTAATAATAATAATATTATTATCTATGAAATATTATTATTAGGTTTTAAACATCTACCTAATTTTATTTTATTTCACATTTTATCCCCATTAAATTTATTTATTTTAAAAAAATGGGAAACTACACAGTTGAGCTATGACCAAATGTGCAGCTTATAGAACTGTGCTCAAACTGAGCCACTCAACACTACCCACTAAAAGGTCAAGTGGTACTCTCATTACATGGTTTTATAAACCATACACTAGTCGAGAACCTTAACTCAGACCCACTTGGGAATCCATGAGAGCACCGCACAGTTACTCCTTACCATGTGGGATGACTTCACAATGGTAAAAAGGCTTCTAAAATTTTAAAACTTGACCCTCATACTACTACAACTCAAATTAATAATTAAAATAATTATAATGATTAAACAACAAGGTTGGTGTGTGAAAATGTGTTTATCATAAAATCAATTAGAAAAAATGTGTATCCTAGAAAATGTAAGATAATGATGAATAAATTATTTTTAATGAAAAACCATAATGATAATGGAGTGAAATAGGGAAAACCCAAAGAAACAGAGTTTGGTTCAATAATTACCCTTACCTTTTTTTCTGAAAGCTTTTTTCACATAAATATCCTATATAATCACATTAGATTTATTAATTAATAATTAAAGAACCTTTTATACATGAATATGATTTATTATAGTGTTATTATGTTCTTTTATGGGATTTTGGATGCATTATAGAGTTTAATTTCATTGTTCGGGAGTGTTCGTTTTCTTAGATTTAATTATCGGTTCATCTATATAAATGAATGTATGTTTGTTTAAAATTTGGATAAACATACCAAATTGTTATTATATGTTAATAATGAATTCCCATAACTTTAAATGATCTTATAAATAATTTGGTTATATACCATGAGGATGATTCATTAGATAAAATGTAGTGGTGATCATTTTTGGTTCATTTGGGTAGTTTTTCAATCATAATGAACTTGTTTTGTTTTATCATTCACTATCATGTATCTAAGTTAGTTACATAATATAAAAAGGTTTAAAATTTACATATTAAAATATTTTTCCAAACATTTAATGGTTTTATTGTTATTTTTGGAAGCATTGGAGAAAAATGAAGGTGTATCGCCCAAGATGATGGTAAATTAACACATCACATGTGATGATTTCATAACAGATAGGGGGAGGATTTAAATGATTACTCTTACATAAAAATGATATAATACTAGTAGAAAAAACATTATGGATTTCTCATGAAATTTGGAAAAGAGAATTTGAGGATAAGAGAATAAATGAAGTGAAATTTTAAATGAAATTGAAAGAAAAGATAGAGAGGAATTGCCTCTTGAATTCTTCTCTTGAGATCCTCTTTAAGGAGCATAGGTTTGGTCTTTTGATGAGACCAAGATATCCTAGACGTGTAGTAGGTACTAGGTAATAATTTTGGCCAGAATTTGGAAAATTCATGAATCTTGAGATGTGTGAAGAAATGAGGTTGTGAGGGGTGGTATTTATAGTAGAGTGGAGGGGTGTTTTCTCAATATTTAATTACTTAGTTTATTAATTTCCCTCAAGAAAAGAAATAGTGATGATTAAATGACTAAATATAGTAAAATGGGAAGGAGAGTTGTAGATTATGAGCTTACACCATCCATATACATCAGTGATGACTCAATAATTCATTTATTTAGTTTTTATCGTAAAATATCATATTTCAGTATTCACCTAAAATTCAAGTATTCTAAAAAAATCCAAAAAATTAACCCTACCCATTTTTTGATGTGTGTAATTCAAAAATGAATTCAATTTTATGAAAATTATTTTCTAAATATGAGTAATTTAATTCTTTATTGAAATCATCATTTACTTGGAAAATAAAATTTTTCAAATTAAAACTGATTTTATAACACTTTAAAAAAATTACTTAAGGTCTCATAAAATTATCATAAAATCATAAGACATCAAAATATTAATTTATGAACACATTTTATGGAAAGAAATTTTCTTTTAATTGTTAAACTAATCATTAAATTGTAATTAAATAGTTATGAATTACAAAAATACCAAAAGTTAATTAATAATTTTTAAAATATTTACTTATTTATAATATGATATAATTATATCATATTTTCCCTTATAAGATGCATAAATTTTATTTACACTTTAATGAGTGAGGTTAATATTCATTTGTCTGGTTTACTATTCATAAGGGTCATATTACTACTCATAGTGTCAAGTTTCTATTTTAATCAGTATAGGTTCCTTAACTTCTAGAAACACTTATTATTTCATTAATTCATCATTTATAAAGCTTTTATTACGGTATATAAGAGATTTTATTTGCTTCATACTATATGAAATTACTATAAGAAGGGATAATTTCCATTTTTAAATATTGGGTTGTTACACCCATGCTACCTACTTCTTCTAAGAATAGGTACCCTAATTACAATTGCTTATAATCATATAGACCATAACACTAGTCTCCTGATTGACCACTCCTCCATGGTAGCACCAATTCAATGTCCCACCTAGATGTGTATGGTCAGTGGTCACATAAGCCCAAGAGGGAAATATTTGGGAGAAACTGTTCACTTGTCTTGTTTAATCGTCATTGTGTTGGATCTTACACATTTTTTAACATGGACCTCCTTGATTTGTGAGATCGCCAATGTCCGAGCTACATGATATAAGACTATAAAGTTCTACATCTAAGTCATACAACATTAAATTGCATGTAAAATACCTCAAAACTTGAAGTAAAACGGTTACCTTACCTTGTCTGACAAACATAGGATTCCCCATGTATTATCATCATGGGATTCCACCCTCACCCACAACAGATTAAAAGACACCCCATTGGGAATATTCCACATATAAGCCGCACACCATCCCTCATAGAAGTTTCTTTTGTGACATGAGAGTCCTTACCACAAGAAGTTAAATAGAAAGGATCTATTCTATCACATGACCCTAAACTATGGCATTGAACTACATGGGTCTTGATCCCTATATCTAAACAAGGAATGTAGAATGCCTCATTGAGTTTCAATCTTGACATTGGTAAACTATCTAGATGTTACATTTTATATACTAAGGACAAACCTCCCATATTTTCCACCCTGAGGAATTTTTATCCATTGTTAAATTATCCAGGTGTTTTATATTACCTCTGAGGGTTGCACCCCTCAGATCCACCTCCATGGGGTGGTCTGATCCATTTAAGAATCCAGGTGTGATATATTTCTTCCTTGGGATGCACCTCCCAAATCCACCTAAACAGAGTGTTCTAATCAATTGGTAAACTATATAGGTGTGACCTCTTCCCTCATAGGGATGCACCTCCTGAATTCACCTCATTAGGGGATTCTGATCCATTAGTTAACTATCCATGTGTGGAATCTTCCCTTCTAGAGATGAAACTCCTAGATCCACCTCAACATGGTATTCTAATCTGTTAGTAAACTATATAGGTGTGACATTTTCCCTCATAGGGATTCACCTACTTGGTCCCCATAAATTGGGAATTATGATCAACCATACTTTCCCTATAATACATTAACCCTATGCTATATCCATTATATGTTAAACTCATACCCTGCTCAGTCTTACTAAGAATTCCTAATTCATCTGCACACTACATAGAACATGTTACATGACCCTGAATACCTACCCTATACAATAAACATGGGATTTTCTAGGTAAAATGACTTTTTATACATACTCACCTAGAATTTATTACCTTTTAATTGATATAGGATTCCTTGGGTTCCATTCCTAAGATGACTCACATGAGATAGCCTTTAATGAATACAATTAATAGGTGACCAATGCACCCATTGTCCAGACATGCCTAGAGATGCTCCATGTGACTACTCTCTAGACCAAAGGTCCCTACATTTTGAGATAAAATAAAAATAATTAACCTATATCCACATTGATATGTCACTAGTAATGAGTTCCATGAACTTAACATTATCTATTAGGGAGACCCAAACTAGGAAATTAACTCAAAGGATGATTCCATGGATGAAAAAACTGATATCACTCCACCCCATTTCAATCAAGGTGTAGACATCACTGATGGATGTGATGAAACCAACCCACCTTTATAAATTGGTGATAAATATAAATAGAAGCTAGCATGTGAAATTATGCATGGGTTCCCTGACGTAATTTTCATAAACAAAAATGGTGAACTCGATGTGAAAAGTTTCTCCTAAAACCACAAGGACTAGTAATTCATGATGCTAGATTTGGGATTGAACTTAGATTTTTATTTTGTTGGAATTTTTCAATTGAACATATATTTTTCTTATGTCCCATCATCAGATTAGCATGTCACTATATTCAAACATTTTGTGCAAGGTTACACTAGAAAATGGTGGGTACAACATGAAATTCACCTAAGAATTTAGATAGTTAACATTGGGGCATCCTTGGTTTATGCCATTTTCTGCATTGATAATTATCTGATTCATAATATTTGATGAAGTTAGGGAATTGGGAATTTTATTTCTTATACATGTATTGAAAAATAAATATATATGATTTATAGGACTCAAGCTTATGGAATCCAAGAACCTAGTGCATGTAGGTGCAAGTCCATGAGAAACATTGATGTAACAATCTTGTGAAACCATGATTTCACCATGACTCCCCACACAACTTTTGTTATCAGGTTATCATGCCCCATAACACCATATAAGATCATTCATACGAGGGATATTGATTCCCAAGTGCACCGATATGAATAGAAGGGGGACATTTCCACAAGGGACATGGCTCTCAAGGATTTACAAGAATCAGTGCCTCATCGACACTACCACCCTTGAGGGATCTATCAAGGTCAACCCCCACCTAAATTATAATAATTAACCACTTAAAGAGCCTATATATAAAGAATAATTATGACACAATCCCCAAAACCAAAGAGGTAGGGGACGTTTGGGTCACAAAAACCACAACTACCACTTGGGATCCACCCAGGAGGGCTCCCACTAGGCCTCATAAATTCCAGCACTGAATGGTACCATAGGAAAAAGAGAATTTGGACTTCTCCCTCACTCCATATACCTTAGTATGAAACAACTGAAGCCAATGGAAGGGGTAGGATTAGGACACTTCCCAAAAAAAAGCAATCTTTCATGGATGATATGACCTCTGCCACTACTGAAACATCCCCTAAAATATTTACGATATGAGAACAAGGATCCAACTTAGAATCATTGGGGTCAAGACCCCAGCCACCTCATAGATAGTCCTAGTTGACCCTCTCAATCACTAACACCACCAACATATATTATGTGTCATCATATTATGAGGAGAGGTGGTGCATAGGTCCTCCATATTCTCTCAAAATCCCTTACAGAGGTCCTCCCCATGTTTCAACCATCCAAATAGGAGGTACTCTATAATCCTTTACAAAAAAACATAGAGTTCCTCTCCATTCCATCAACAACCAAAGAGAGGGTCCTCCCTGCTTCATCAATAGTCAGTACATAGGCCCTCCTAGAATTACCTATTCTCAAAATAGAGGTTCTATCCATTTCATTACTAATAAACACATAGGTACACCCCATGTTTCTTTTAACCAAATTAGTCTTTATCCCCATGTTACAACAAACCAACATGGAGATCCTCCCCAAGATAAAGACACACCCTACCCATAATAATTATCCCATGGTAGGAGGGATAATACTCACAGTCATAAGGGAAACCCTGTAAAGCATCATGTCATCATTGAACTCATTGAAATCTCAGATTATGAAGAAATTGACAAATCAAATATTGAGCCTACTCCCTAGCTGCCAGAGTCTAGGATAGCATCATGAAAACTAATATTCATGATCTCGGAGGTTAAGGACATAAGATCCCCATATCCCTTTATAGGTACCTGCAAGATGAGGATGTTCTGGCTCCCTTACTCAGGATTGTAGTTCATCCACCTATGTCACCAAAATTATCCATCCTCTATAACTATAAAAAAATATGTGGTAGAGATATCTGGGTCAAGGTTTGTGCCTTTAGATGGTGATCAATTCACCGAGCCACAAATTAATGTTTCCACCCTCTCGCACAAGGTAGTCATGAATACTCTATCCTATATGGATGTGATGATGAGGTTAACACCACATTCGAGAGGTCTTCCAACATTTAGTAGACATCCAATTTTTATAGTGACTCTTCTGCTGGTAAACCAATAGAAGAATTGGTCCAAAACTATGCCACAACACACATCTTGGCCTGTGTTAATCGAGGCTTTGGCCAACCAAGATAAGGACCCTTCTTCTGAGCAAGAGGTCCAATGAGAGGATTTGGATACCATCAAGTTGTCAGCTCTCTTTTATCTGGCTAAAACTCCAAATTTTGACATCCTAAAGTCACTCTTGGAGGACCAAGTATTTTTTTTCATTTATATTTTCTAGGCAACATTTCACCACATCTGCTATTGTTAGTTGGACAAACCTATAATCCTAGATCACCTAGACACTATCTAGCAACAGTGTAGGAGGGTTGAGATCACAACTCTCCTAGTAGCTCAGCACCAAACATCATATGGTTACTACTAGACCATTAAACATACCTATGTTAAGTGAATCATAGTGATCCTCCATGTTATGGAAGAAGAATCTCCACGCATATAGATCATAGGTTGAGGAAAATATGTTGCTCTTCACTTCAGCCCCATATTGTGGTTGTTTGGATTGTCCTTTAATGATGATAGTTCCCCTCCAGGTATTGTTAGGGTAAACATGGTTATCTTCATCCTTATAAGGTAATAGTGGGACATGGTTATCAATTTAGTTCTTGATAGGGAAGATCCACCCCAAGGGGTGGCATAGTACAAGACATACCCTTCGATATGTGTCCTTACCTGTCAGAAGAGGTAGGATATTAGAGTCAAAGACCCCCTTGATGAGGAATTACTTCACAAATTTCAACATATAGTAAACGGAAAGGATCATAAAAAGGCCTCCAATCCATTCATGGAAACAAGGAAAATAGAGGTGGATCCCATGATAGTTTCCCTACTCCATAAATTTTAGGAATAAAAATATCTTACTACCAAACTTATTTCTAAGTTGTGCCCAAATTATACCCCAAGAGATTGAATATCTACCCTACTAGGGAAACAAGTACTCCTTGGATACATTCCCATGTTTTAAATTGGTTTCCCTATACAACCAGTTATGGAAGAAGATGAGGGATAGAAAAGTGATTGTGGTATAAGTTGCCGATCCCGCCATAACAGCATGATTATCTTCCTCAAGATCTAGCCCATGTTGCTCTCCGAGTTGATGATCCCAATCTATGAGTTTATGAGCCCATCAATGAATTATTATTCATATATAATCTCCAATATTTCTTTATATAAACTCTCATAAATCAATTGGAGGCCCTTGAAACATGATATGTGGAAATCAATCATGATATAATTCCATACCTAGCATGGATAAACAACATTCGAGAACCCCTGGAGTTTGGAAAGCCCATACTCACCCTCATTAACTGGGATTATAACCATCTAAAACACCTTTCCTACTTTATCACAAGGTTTGGACCCATGTTGGGGACCCTGTAATAGTAGGAGGCTTCCACACATTGATGTTTAGTTCAAACACCGGAAGGACCAACATTATTCTGGTACAACCAGTTTCCTATAGAGTATGTCTCTAGTTAGAGAGACCTTCACTAATGGTTCCTATACTAGTTTATCTCCACCACACAGAATACATGTATTTATGACCACTTCAAGTGAAAAGAAATTTTTGATGAATGAGTTGAATACTTTTTCACCTCATGGAAATGCCCCATGAATTCACTTGTCATGTTCTTTTACCATGAGAAGCTATTAACAATGGTCATGGGGAACGTGAAGGGTGATATGGTCCCTTCCCTCTAATCAATCAAAACTACCCATGTAGTATCTAGTATTTATCTAAAAATTCTCAACATCTAGAGGAAGCCTTTAAGTAGGTCATACCAAATCCATTCCCATTGCCTCTTCGAGATCCAGTGAGAAGACCTACTAAGGTAGAGACTGCCACCACCGTGAATGTAGGGGTTCTTGATCTAGTAGAGTTATTGGACCCTTTTCCTAAAGACCCTCACAAAGTGTAGCCTTATCAGCCACAAACATGACTAGAACAGAGCTGCCAACCACCACATCACCAAGAGCAAATGCCCGGGTGAGAAAATGTGGCCCTGACTCTCATCAAGGTCTGCCTCCTAGTATTCCCTTTCCAGATAAAAGAAACATGAGCTATTCCTTTAGGGATTATCAAGTTCTAGGATACTTTATATATTCCCCAAATATGGGGATTCTGATGTTTCTAGAGTGAAAGAATTCCTAAGAGGCTATACTCACTAGTTATCCCGATCATTTCTTGTACCATAGGACCCTCAATAAAACCATCAAAAAATTATATGTATTCTAATATTATATCTATGAAAAAGTAGATCATGGTGTGGTCAAGTTGGGTGGCTTCCCAGCAAATGTAACACATGTCTCTGCTAACATCGACAATGTAATTGCATACTATAGTGAATGAAAGAAAACCTCTAGCCACAGAATGTATAAATATAATGACTGTTTGGATCACAAGTTAGCTTCCCATTCCTATAGAGCCACTCAGGATTCCTTAGTATGGCTAGAACCTCTGGTGGTCTCCACACACCTTTAGAATAATGATTATATATCAACATCACAAGCGTCCAAATATCAAAAGAATAGGCATCAATGGTGCAAGGGAAACCAGAGTCTTCCACTAGTATCGAATCCTTATCGCACTCTTAGAGACTTCATACCCCCTAAGCTGGGTAATGCTTCCAAGGTCCCCCAAGAACTGGATGAACTCAATTAAGAAAATTAGTAGTACACCTATGTGACCACTATCGAGTTTGTATACCACTTCATAATGCCCGATAGGGAGGAATGAAAGGAAAACCCCTTAGGTGCCTCAAACTGACACTGTCGAAGAAAATGTTGAGGACATGAAAGTCCTAAGAATTCTCAGTACAGTTACTAAAACTGAGACATGCATACTATTGAGACCCAAAAACAAGTTCTATATAGAGCTCAACATGAACTCTCATATCAATATTCTCCATCGGGTATGCCTCCATATCTAATGATGTAAGTTGATCAAGTAGCTCATTTGTTCCCACACAATAATCAGATGCTTATAGCCAGAGTTATGCCCTAGCTAACAGAATGTCAGCTGACAGTTGTTCATAGAAGGCTATCTAGTCAGAAGTTGAATTTTTATAGCACTTTTTAGACCCCAGTAGCTCACCCAGCATCATCTGTTGCACCCCCTATCATGGAGCGACCTTCTGCAAGAAAAATATATAACATTGGAACTAAATCATTATGTGTTGAAGCACTCTTTGACATATTCATGAGAAATTCAGTCCTTGAGGCCCTCCACTTATAAAAGGAAATTAATGATGCCCTACTCTTATTGAAGTTGAGGTACCTTCCATAGAGGCCTACTATGCATAGGAGTCTGAGAAAGAGGAATAAAATGAAATTATCTCATTTTTTGGGGAAGATGAGAGCACCCTCATACATGGGCACATATTCCTGATTTATATTATAGTTCAGTTCAATGACATGGAGATCTTCAACTTATTGGTGGATTATTATTATAGGATTAACCTCATTTTGACCCACATGCTTCACAAGCTGGGAATGACAGAGGTAGATCTTACTCCCTTCAACCTAAAGATTCTGGGTTATGAAAAGAGTTATCAAAAACCAAATATAAAGGTTTGGCTGAAGGCCCAATTTAGGGGCCTAATATTAAGCATCGAATTCATGGTAGTTTCATAGGATACCACCTACAACACACTATTATGTATGCCCTAGATTCATTTTCATGAAGAATTTCTCTCCTTGTATCGCCAATGCCTTAAGTAATCCCTCAATGGTGGAGTACGTGTACTCCAAGGTGATGCATAGCCCATTAGATTATTTTGAGTCTCGATACCTAGATTTCGGCTACTATAAGAGGGAGATGATGTAGGTTTAGATTTATGGGGTTGAGAAAATTAATTATCCCAAACAACTACTTTAGTAAATCCATGGGAAGACTTGAAGGATTCATTCATTCTCTCAATTCATTGTTTGGAGTCCATGATGCCAGACATGGGAGCTTTATTTTTCATCAAGAATAAAAAGTGTATTTGTGTCCATCAGAAAAAAGAGATCCCATAGATTACAACATATTGCTACACTGAATAGGTCGAGGTGATACCAAAATCCCATACCCCATGAAATATTGAGAATTTCATCCTATATACACCATTCCACATCATTCCCAAATGTTCTATAGAGAAGGTTGAATCGATGGAATCTAACTCACCATCATTTCTTTAATATAATGATCGGACCCCATGGAAAAGGTCAAAATGGAATTGGATCAATAGATTCTATGTACATGGTTTCAGTAGAGTAGGAACCCCTCAGTAAGGAATCCATGTCCACCCAAGCCGACAAAAGTTCTTCCCTTGAGTTTGATGGGTTAGAGGAGCCGCATCCTCCCACTGATTCTCCTTCTTCATACAATGAAGAAGAACTAGAGGATGAATCTCTATCATTTTAAGAGGGTGTCTTTACCACCATAGATGAACTGATTCTGGTAGACCTTGGTATTTAGGAATATCCGATAATGATTTTGATTAGTGTATCCATGACCTCAGAAGAGAAGCACCAATACTTGGATTTCAGGAAATAGTATCATAATGTCTTCACCTGGATCTATGATGAAATGTCATGGATAGACACTTAGGTCTTTGTTCACCATATTGGCCACTTAGTGAGTCATTTTGGGTTCAAGAAGCCTCCCATAAAGATGGAACCCTCTCACGATTCTATGGATGTGGCTGAATTTGACAAGCCTATCAAATCCCACTTCATTAGGGAATTCCAACACACAAAGTGACTATCCAACATCATCCCATCTAGAAAGAATAAAAGATATATCAAAGTCTATATTAACTTCTAAGACCCAAAAATCTATTTTATGAAGTATTATTTTCCTCTCCCCATGATAGATATATTGATAAATGTTATAAGAAGGTTCCAAGACATCTCTTTTATGGATGGATAATCTATGTACAACCAGAACTGGATGACCCCTAAGGATGAGGAGTCCACCACCTTTAGGGAACCACAAGGTACTTTTTTCTATTAGGTGATGCCCTTCAGATTGAATAATTTAGAAGCCCCTTACCAGAAGTTCATTAACCATGTATTAAAAAAAATTCTCAGGATGTTGGTGGAATTATACATGGCTGAATTTTTAGTCAAATATTTACAACATTGCAACTATATTAAAGATCTTGAGAAATTGTTCTGCTTCCTCCACTCCAAAGATTTGAAGATAAACCCCTTAAAGTGTGCATTTGGGGTTATCATTGAGAAATTTATTAGCTTCATCGTAAGATATAGAGTAATTTAAATAGAACTGAATAATATCAAGAACATCAATTAGATGCCTCCTTTGAGAAACCTCTTGGAGTTGCGAGGACTCCAATACCACTTAGCCTACATATGATGAATTATCGAAAATCTGGGCAGAAAGTGTATTCCATTATTGAGGCTCAAGAATAAAGTAACCATTTACCAATGTGACAAGAAGTTATAGACTACATTTAATGATATCAAACAATAACTAATATAAACTTCAGTTCTAATGCAACTTGTCTTAAGGAAACCCACGGTCCTTATATGACTTCCCTAGAGTGGTCCCTCAGTGTTGTTCTCACCTAGAAAAACATTGTGGGCATATAAATTAGTTTATACTATATCAATTTCACAATCCTTAACATTCTTACCTGGTACTCCCCCATCATGAAGAGCAACCTCATGCCAGACTTTGTAGTGTAGAAGTTATGGCATTATCTATAGCATAATGAGATATAGATAGTATCATGTGAGGGCATGATGAAGTATATTATCAATATCACCATGCTGAAATGACATTTGGTATGTTGGTAAGTGGTCCTCTAGTAGTTCTAAATTAGTATCATTCTATAGAAATCTATCAAAGGCCAGGAATTTGATGATTTTGTGGTTGCTCATCCAGCCCCTGAAGAACTTCCCCTGGATATTGATTTCCCAAATTAGGCTATCCTCTTAGTGGATCAATATATTCCCTGTTGGTATATAAATTTTGATGGTTCCTCCCAGATCTTAACTAGTAGAAGGATCTACAATCCCAATATTAATAGAGTAGGTCTAGATATCATCTTCATCACTCAAACACATGTTGCCTCTCCATACTCATTAATTTTGATATAAGGATGAGGAAATAATGAGGTAGAATATCCGGCCCCCCATTATTTGTATCAAGCTAACCCTTGATATTTACAGCCCTCACTTTCATTTGAATAGATACTTTGAGTTAGTCATCAAATAGACCAATGGTGACTAAATCATCAGAAAGCAAGGGCTTATGACCCAACTAGAGTGAACACACTATCTAATGGCACATTTCCCTTCTTAGATGGAAGTTAATTAAGTCCCTCAATCCCAGAATGGTCAAGCTGATTCCTCTTTTAGTTTTTTAACATCCATTTAAGAGCCTGAATAGAATGACCCAATCAACCATGTGGGACACTAGAGGGACATTACCCCCCACTATTTTAGATAATGATGATAGAATATATGTAAACTAACTAATTGTCTGTGATTCTGTACTAGGACCATCAGGTCCCCCCATAGTAGAGTAAACACCCGATTGGAAAACTCCCTTCATAGAGTATCTCCAGCATAACATCCTCCCAAAAGACTGATTTGATCATGAGAGAATCAGCTGGTATGTAGTATAGTTGACCCTCCATAATGGGAATAACGTTGAGAACACTCTCTAAAGGTTTGTCTTAAATGGTATTGTCATTTTTTTTATCCAAGGATACAAGATATCCTAGGTTTTGTAGGAATTCTATGCCGAATCATGTGAAATACATCATATGGGATTAAATCTCTCCCAACAGTTCCAAAGACTGGATTATTTTTGTCCCACCATGGTCCAGGACTACATAGAGTTATCTAATAGGTTTAATATGTGTTATATCCACACTATATTTTTTTATCTACCACTAGAGCATCTCCACATCACCAAGTATTCTTGTCCCTTTTTATTATGGGGACTCGATGTTGTGGGTCCATACCCTCTAGTGGTATCTCACTAGTAAAGGTTTATTCTGACTATAATAGACTTCTTTTCCATTTGGGTAAGAGAGATTCCCCTTAGGGAGGTAAATTATTTTCATGTGATTGAGTTCATGGTATCCCATATCATCTAGAAATTTGTAGTTCCTCACTCTATTCTCACTATGAATGGAACCAATTTTAGGATGCTAAGATGAAGGAATTGTATGAAAATTACAACATCTGGTCCAATTATACTTCTTTCTACCATGTGTTGGAAAATTTATTGATTAAGGCGTTCAAAAATAACCTCTCTAACATCCCACAAAATATAGTTGGCCAGAATAAAATTAATGGACAAAAATCCCCTCAATTCCCTATGGGCCCATCAGATGAGGACATGGAATTCTACCCATGTTACCCCATATTCCTTGGTGTGTGAAACAGAGGAAGTATTTTCCCACTGAGGTTTAGTTTCCATCACTCTAAAATTCTATACATGACTACAAGACATCAAAAAAATGGTATAAGTCCTTCTATTAGAGATATAATCCCTTGAATATAATAGGATTCATGACTTTCATAATATATAGAGGCATCAAAATAGGATAGAGAGAGAATTAAATAAGAAGGTTCACCACCATCCTACCCCCAGGGTGAAACGGGGTCTTCTCTCATACTTCCAATGATCACTGGAAAGAAGACACCAATGTTTGAGCCCAAGCTGTAAGGAAGTTACATAAATTATTAAGTCTAATAAAATAGAACCTACTCTTTTATCACTATGTATAGAGAGGGTATCACACCTTAAACTAACACCAAGTTTCTCAAGTAGTATATCAATTGTGGAAGAATCCCTGAAGTTCCAAATTCAATGACCATAAACTAAGATCCACGGTATGATATTTATGATCATAAACTAATATCATCCCCACGGTTCAATTAGTATGACATTAAAAAATTTTAAATTTGTCTTAGATTTATCGCCTTAAACTAATATCTACCTCATGGTCTATGCAACATGACCTTTAAATAGTTTTTTATTGGTCTAATAATCATTTTGGTAAAATATATATAGACCATATAGTTTGAGTTTTATGAATTTAGACTAAAAGTCCTAGAGTTCTCAATTCATTAATTTAAACTATGATCTTACCCAATATCAAAATGGGATGTCACTTATTGATAGATGACTTTACCCCATGTAAAATTGGGATTCCTTCTACGATACATATGAGAATATCAAAGAAGTAATATCCCATATACAACAAAGATTCCACATATGGTAGGTATGAGATGATCAAAAAACCTTATTCCATCCCTTAAACATGGGAAAACCCATAATAATTATAGGGATCCTCAATTCCATTATCATATAAGATTTCCTCCACTTTCGAAATCATTATTTTACCATTTTGTGTTCCATAAATACGTATGTCTTGATTCCCGTCATCATGGGATACATAATGACTCCTCAACTTTCTATATTTGGGCCTAACTGCAAATTTATCAACCCTTTGACTTCTTACCCCCATTCATGGCCCTAAAATCACAACCTTAAACAGTGCACATTTCATCACAATGTGAGCATGTGGTATATAATCATCCTTGGATAGTTTCACACTTAGGTTTACCTCTTTCATTCCATGAAAATTCCCTCGAAACAAACATAGTCCAAGCATCATGACATTAAATAGTTTTGTATAGTCCAAGCATCAAGACATTAAGTTGATTTCCATAGTACATGATGTATGAACTTAAAATGCGTAAAACTGGATTCAGGATGCTTCATGTGGTTTAGATCCACTTTGGATCCATCCATGTTAGGGTTTTCCTTAAATCCCCACCCATGGTCCAAAAATTATGACATTAAACTATTTCAAATCAGTCTAATCACTATGACCCTAAAGTGTGTGTATTCACCTTTAATTTTCATGGATTTATTCAGATATGGTGCTTTAGTAATCCTATTCCTCCATCATTTCTATAATTACATGTGGCCTGATTCCAATCCTCATGAGATATGTAGTGTCTCTTAGACATTCTATCCTTAGTCCCAGCTACATATTCACTCTGAACCCATCCATTACCTACTATGCTATCAACATAATATTCTCACATAGACCTCATTTTTAGGAACATTACTAATCCACATTAATTTCCCTTGACCTATCAATGGGTTGAGATGACTTTATATCCTTATATTAGTGAAAAACGAATGGTCAACTTGATACACAAGTCCTTTTGATATCCTTTGTGCCTAATGTTAAACTAAGATTTAACCTTGTATAAATCATGATTCCTCTTAATGAGAGATTATTTTACCCTATATCAAATCATGATGCCCCATATGAAAAATATGCGATGAAAAAACATCAATGCCCTTAGAACATGATGTTAAATTGTTTCCTTAACCCGAATAGATTTTAAATGCCTCATATCATAATATGGAAAGATTCAATATCCTCATTTGATAGGGTATCCGCCTTATTAAATTGATCTCATTACACACTATGTTTCAAAACTCGGTGTGTCTTGATTTGCATCCTTATGGGATAGGTAGTGTCACCCGAATAATTCGACCTGGGCCTAGCCCCTTTTTTGACTCATTGTGGGGCCTTTCCTTCCCCAGTGTGATGACGTAAACATGGGGTATAGTTTTTTGAGTTTCATATAGAAGCGGTTCCCTTTTACCCTCCTTTCACATATGGTTATCAGTCTTTCAGGTCACAAAAACCTTTTTGGGACACCCACCACTCCCCTTTGGTCAAATCTACATAACCATAAAAAAATCATCCCTACAGTCCATGCTCTATAACTTAAAACTAGTATATGCCCTAGTCTAAGTCACATGACTTAAAAATACTAAGACCAACATCCTCAACGCACAATGTTAAATTGAATAGTTACCCCATTTGAAATTTGGATACCTAATTTGATAAGTATGGGATACAAATAATAATAAATCACCCCATATAAAACCGATATGCCTCATGTGATATGTATGAGATGTACCATAAATTACCCCATATAATACTAAGATTACTAGTAATGTTTGATGATCATATACCCTCACAAGAGAGGGCATCAACCCCACAATCATTAGTCTCTTACAACACCACATTCCATAACTACATGCAGCTTGGTTCCCATCCTCATGAGATACATAGTGATTCCTGAATATTTCTTCTCAAGTCTATTCCTACAACCAATCCATTTCTAGGATATGACCTAATTTTACTCCTCTCTATGTTTTCCCCGATCCGAATCATTGTCATCATCCCATTTTGAATAGGCTCTTCAGTGGAATGATCTCATGCCACATTGGCTCACGCACCTTCCTAGGATCAAACCTTCAAGGATCTCAGGTATAAAAAATGAAACTTGTATTTTGAACTTGGTAAATAGTTTATACTAATTTTTTCCCAATATTTATCCAACATGGGTATTGAACCTATGTTTCAAACATGGTAAAAAGTAGTTCCCCATTCATTTATTATTTCATTCTCACTATCTAGGTCTTAAATGTTGCAATCTCCCTCATGGGATTGGTCGGTCACTTACTCCAGTCATTGTGTTCTACCCTGTAAGAAAAATGAACTTTGTATAACTCCTTATTTCTCACACAGAGCATGGATCACACATTCTTAGGTGTTGGGAGAATGTTTTCCTTGAGAAATGTTGAGATATGTGAGCCCCACATATTATAAACTCTACAACATAAACTAATATTCCTAGTCCAAACATCATGACTTTAAACTATATGGGTGTCACCCCAGGAATGTGTTGTGTGGTTTAAGGTCTTACTTGGACCTCCATTCATGGAATTCTATCACCTTTCCATGATATACATTTAATTTTGGTGTATTCATTCATATGGTCTGAAATTTAGGACCTTAAACTAAAATCCAAGGTCCAAGAATCATGACTTTGAACTGTGTGAAAGATTCCTTGAATACATTCTGTATGGAATTGGGTGGCCTCATAGGATCCTCCATTCGCATTTGGTAACCATTCATTGATTTCAAGTATATTCTTTTGAGACATCCCCCCATATGATCCATGCATTATGACCTTAAAACTATATTCCATGGTCCAAAATTTATAACATTAAACTAAGAGATCGGGTCCCAACATCACATCCTAAAAATATTTTAGCCTATCCATTACATTTTATGTGGAGCCAGACCTCTCTTGGAGCTCCATTAACATCAAGTTATTAATATTTCGCGCCATGACAAATAATTTAGGGTGCACATTTGTATGATCTTGACGATTGTAAACTAAAAGCCAAGATCCCTTGGTCAAAACTCTATGAACATAAACAAGGAGTCTATGTCCAAGAATAATGACATTAAACTATGTTTCATCCCTCCATGGGAATGTTTTGTGTGGTTTAAGGCCGCTCTTTTCCTTCCAGTAACATTGGTTAGTCACTTTTCCATTATACACATATCCATTTTGGGATACCCACCCTATGGTTCAAACTCTATGACCTTAAAACTAAGCGTCATGGTCCAAGAATCAAAACCTTAAACTGTGTGTATTAAAGGTGTCTCGGAGATATTACATTTACTGAAAGGCCTCCATGGAACTATTAACATCAAGTTACCTCTCCTCCATATCTCACATACCCTATTAGAACAATACCCCCGATATGTATATTATGACCTCAAAATATTTTCCCCTCATGGTCCAAACATCACGAATAGTAACTATGTGTGAATCACCCCAAATTAATTATCTTATTAGATGGTATCATAATCACCATTAACCTTATATGAATCTCTAGGGAGTTCCCCCACTATGCTACCCTCTTATTCCTCTTGTCTCTGTGGTAGGGCAGGTGTTGTTTAAGTCAGTTAATAAATGTCCTTTCACATTACATTAAACTATAATCATACCCCATAAAATGGACATGGGACTCAATCTTGATCTAATATGGGGATGGAAATAAAGGAATATCAATGAATACTACCCCAAATTAAATCCCAATCATACGATTTTTAAAATGTGAAATACCATGTGCTTTCTATATGATATTAAATTGTGATCTCAATGTCCTCACTGTAAAACATTAAACTGTGTGTTTGTCATACTTTTTTCACAATATAAAACAAAAAGGCATCTTATACCCTTACACAAGAATCCCTCTCTTCTGGTAATGATCACCTACCACATCATTCTTGTTCTTTGACTATCATTTTACACTTGAGATGGCACCCCCAGAAGCTGAGTTTGGCCTTTTATTAGACTGATATGCCGAACCAATGTTATATAATTCATGGGGGTGTAATTATAAGAGGGTTAGAATACATTCAAAAATTTCCCAATTAATCTCAAGGATTATTATGTCCCTTTATTTGGATTCTCATCCTACTCCATGTTCAGACTCCCCCTTATGATAATGGTTCCTAGAAAAACTGGTTCACCTACCATCTTGGGAACATGCCCCGAAAGACATTGGAGGAAATTTTGAGATAGGTTTTTTGTTTCGAGAATGGTCAATATCCGGACCACAATTTTTTTATCCCCATACTTGGCTAAACTATATAGATGATATGTTTTAAAAATGGTGAGTAGATATCCCATATAAAAATTCCACCCAACTGTGTTTTATATATTGAGTATCATGATTCAAGCTCTTCAATACTCTTTGTTCGGGTATAATTAAATTCTCATTGAATTAACCCATTCATGTACTAGTGTACATTAGAAAAGCAATTATGTTATTAAATGATCTCCATTATCTCTCTGGAGCCCTTACCATACTAAACACTCTTGGTGGTCAGTCATAAAATTTAATACTTGAGTGCTCGATGATTGTATGACACTCTCATATGAATAAGCAATAATATAGTCATCCCTTATTTCTCACACCGATCGTAAATCACATAAGCATTTGGATTGTTCATTTTTTATATCATTTATATGATTGAAGTTTGATAATAAAACAAAATAACCATGTTCAAGAATGAGGGAGTTTAAAACAAACCATCCAACGTTTCAGAGGGTTATTCATATATTGGAGCTTCTCATTTGAAAAAATATCCAAAATATTGACCCTGATGATCGAGCACTCAAGTTTATCTAGCCTCATGAAGTGGCATCCAAGGTCGATTTATGCTTCTCTAAGTCATCTGCCTCTTCATTGGATTTATGGAAAAATTCTTTATCCCTAATCAACATCTAGTTTTTCTCATCCCAACATTCATCTTCCATGGATTTCACCTTCTCCAACTTCACCACATCCACTGCCAATTGGGCCTCTAGATTATTAATTATCTAATATTAAGAATCTACCATGGATACATTAACATTTGTCATCCCTTCTAGATAGGATATCTCCCATTCAGATACCTAAATCTCATTTGATCCCTCAGTTTTGTGATTCTTGCATGTGAGATCAAACACCTTTCATTTGATTAATGCGAGCTCCATGAGGAAGCCTTGATCCAATGTGTGAAGGTCACTAGAGTCTACCCCACTAGTCCCTAGGATGACTAGCTAGTGGTGGAGAGTTTCCATCTAGTGTGGATGGTAAGATATTTGTGTAAAGATGATAAGGTTCCACACATACCTCCAAGCCTTATGATGAACAATTCTGTTCTCCTCAGTGGAATACAAGATGGAATCCTTGATGAATTCAGTTGGTGAAGGCTCATAAAGAGGAAATACATCCCAGAAATTAGTGTATGGATCAAACATGGGAATTTTATTGGGTATGAGAGGATGGAAATGTATTCCCAAGTACACATCCTCATTAACCCCTTCACCTAGAGAATAAGCCTCAACTGCCCCTTATAGAACCTCTGAGGTGTATGTGACCATCCAAGCCTCCTCATCTACCTCTTTTAGTAGGGAAATTTCGGCCTCATCTCATATATCCACCACTAATGTCAATTCTGGGATAAGAACTTTCAACTCAGCTTCCCCAATGGCCTAATATTCTCTATCAATTTCCACTTCCTCTATTACAGCTTCAACTGCCACAACTGCCTCTTATGAAACCTCTATGATAGGCTCAACCACTTCAATCTCTACATCCTGCCTCATTATGGGAACCGTATTGACCCCTCCATCAAGGAATGGTCTTATACTTCGCTTCTAGTAGAACCTCCATTGTTGGACCGACCACCAAAGAATCTACATCCATCTCCTCCAGATAAATAACACCCACAGTCACCACCTCTTCCACTAGCATTGCTGGCTTAGACATTGATGTTGGTAGCATAGCTCTAAACACAGTTTGAACTTCCATTTCAAAAAATATGAGGAAAACATTGAAAGGATGGTAAGAAGAGAAAATTTTGAAAGGGGTAATAGTATTACACAAGTAATATAGTCTGGTTAGGAGCTTAGACATGTTCACAAGTATTTCCTTGGACAAGGGTATTCCTCTAGTGTCGGATACCGCAGTCGTAGGTGTCCCTTCAAATGATGGTTTTCCACCCATGACCACAATGTTAGGTAGTGAAACCATGATCTCCCCATAAAGGGTTGATGCTCCCAATCCATCATCTAATGGTTCATCACAAACCTCCCCCTCCTATGTACTCATCAATCCCAGTTCAAATACAATAAGAGTTAGAAAATACTCTTGTGGAGGGGCGGTTGTTTTCTAATCACACGAGATCAAAGAATTTACCAGTTTAAAGGAAAGTCCTCCTTATATAAGAGATTCCTTATAGGTTTTTCTCTCCTAGGAATCATCCATGTCTCCTTGCAGAGGAACCCAAGAAAAAAAATCATTGCCTGAGAGTTCTAAGGAGGATGTCATACCTAGTAGCACCTTTTCTCTGGGGGTCAGAAGATGCACTATACCATGAGAGTGGACCATATACCCTATATCACTGGTGCATAACACCACCCCATTTAGTGTAACATGAAAGTTAAACCTTTCATGACCCATACCTATGAGTAATATCCCCTCTCAGTTGAGGTCCCACCACATCCGATGAAGATTCCTAGTCTATCTAAAGATCCCCCAAATCTCTTAAGAATCTAAGAATACAGAATCTCTTGGATTGTCCATACGGCACAACCAATTCCCCATAGCTTTAAAAAATAACCTCATGATAGCCCCAAAGGGTTCATCTTCTTCCCATGACCACTTTCCTAGAAGAGAAGAGACTGAGGCTTCCCCTCTCCCTGTATACTCTACCTATGCTGGGCCGGGGACTACCAGCTTTGTAGCAGCCTTGGTTAAACCCATTGTACCAACCCTACCTCTATAGAACACTTTGAACCCACTCACCCATGGACACATTGTTGTATGGCCTATCCTTCATTACCTTGGGTGGTTCGATGCCTCAACATCTCCCTAGAATATGTTCTCTCAAATCTCAGTGTGTAATCATGGGTGAGTCCATATGCAGTAGTTGGTGGTGGAAACTCATAATGCTATTTCCCATATTCATGTATAAACATGCACCAGATCTACCTCAATACTGATGGATGGACTCAGGGTTCAACTCCATGTATACCTTGGTGGTTATCTGCTATATACATCTGAACTTCATTACAAATCAGTGCGGGTTATACATCTCATAGATCATATTAAAATCAACTATTTCCATAAGTTTCCCACCTTGGAAGTCCATGAGGTACAATCACTACTCAATGGTCCCTATACCATCATTACTCACCATCCCTATTAGAAGGGATAATAGGTGACACATGAATCACTCCACTAACCCAACCCTTTCTCGCATATCCACAAGGCTAAAAATGAGTGATAGACTACCAAAAATGTTCAGAATCCTTGTTCATAATTTCATAGTTAGAGGGGATATGGGGTTTGGGTATTTATATCCTCCCATTTTTCTAGACACCCAACTATACAAAAAGTGGAGGGGTCTACACACATGGAGCAGAGTCTCCTCTTGGATGATGTGGCATATAGCATCCCGCCATTTTATAACATAAACTTTCATTTCATTACATGGAACTGAGGATCGTTAAGGTTTAGTGTCTTGGAAACAAGGATCATAATACAAAAAAAAACATAAAAAAAAATATTCTTCTTAAACACTTGAAAGGCTTCTCCTTTAGTTCATCCTATGTTCATTATGCATCTCATAACCTGGGGACATACATCAAAGAAAGGGTGAGCAGAAGGCCCAGTAAGGGAAACAAGAGAAACATTTTACAAGTGAACTTGAGATACTTCAATAAGGACATGAAAAGAACTTTAAGGCATGAGAAAGAATTCATGAGATACATCATAATAAAAATAATCATTTTTCATAACTTGAAGATTTGGCTACAACATTTAATATTGAAAATCATTTCGTTTCACCAAGGTCCATCCCCAAGGTGTCGTTAAAAATTACCAAGGTTATTCACCAAGGCGTCGTTAAAATGGTCATCTCTAGAGATTAAGTCTTTACCCAATGCATTGGAGCGCTATCAGGGCGCACCCTTAAATTTGTCTTTATTTTCATGTGATCCACATATATCATCATCAAACATTTCATAAATAACCCATATAGCATAAAATAAATGGGTTTCATTTCATAATCATAACGTTTTAAAAACTGCTTTAAAGACATGATCTTTACGTTACTTTAAACCCACGGAAAGGTAAAGCGGGTATCATGTATGTAAAACCCAGAATTTAAAATGGAACATTTTGGTATATATGTGAATACCCTTGTAGAAATAGGAGCTTTGAGTATTCACTTTATAACATAAAATAATTTTTGAGAAAAGAGAGAGGGATTTTGAGGGGAAAAATTCTGCAGCATAACGGCTAAGTTTCGGGGTTTTAGAAAACATTAAAATGAGAGGGGACATGGGTCACCCACTCATAAATGATCCATAAAACAGTAGGGTGAAAGAATAAGAAGGACATATGGACATGGTAATGAAATTTGAGGCACATACCATTTGAAAGGAAAAACATGGAAGGAAAAAAGATTAGATTTCTCTTATGAAAATTCGGCAGCCTTACGGCGTCACTTAACTTCAAAAGAAAATGATTTGACAAGATAAAATAGGGTCCCTCATCATATGATCATAAGAGATCAGTATGATAGATATAGAGATCATACCCCAACATAATAAAAAGGAACTTGAAAGACTTGACATGAAAATCGAACTTGAAAAAAATGAGAAGGGTGAAAGAATCACTTAAACATTCGGCAGCCTAACGGCGCTACTTAAAACATCAAAATACTGAATTGAAGAGATCAAATGGGGTCTCTCATCATATGAACATAAGAGCCCAGTATGATAGATATAGAGATCATACCCCAATATAACAAAAAGGAACTTGAAATAATTCACATGAAAGTAGAACTTCAAAACGAGAAGGGTGAAGAACCACTTAAAAATTCAGCAGCCTAACGGCGCTACTTAAAACATCAAAATACTGAATTGAAGAGATCAAATGGGGTATCTCATCATATGAACATAAGAGTCCAGTATGATAGATATAGAGATCATACCCCAACATAATAGAAATTAACTTGAAAGACTTGACATGAAAGTAGAACTTTGAAAAAGAGAAGGGTGAGAGAATCCCTTAAAAAAATTCGGCAGCCTAACGGCGCCACATAAAACTTCAAAAAAATTGAATTGAAGAGATAAAATGGGGTCTCTCATCATATGATCATAAAATATCAGTATGATAAATTTAGAGATCATGCCCCAACATAATACAAAGAAACATGAAAGACTTGAATGAAAATAGAACTTGAAAACGAGGAAGGTGAAAGAATCCCTTAAAAATTCGGCAGCCTAACGGCGCCACTTAAACATTCTTAAAACGAATTGATGAGAGAAAGGGGGGGTCTCTCATCATATGAACATTAAATAGGCAGTAGGATTAATATAAAAGAACATCCTCCAACATAAGAACATGGAGTATAAAAGAAAAGACATAAAAGAGATTACTTGAAAAGAAAGAGAGAGGTCGGATCCCTTACCTTAAAATGTAACTCTTAAACCTCAAAGGTTGGGACCATGAGGGATTGGGGGCACCTTGGGAGGACTCCTTGGGAGGTAATGAGACCAGAAATTCGTTGGGAATGAGTGGGGAGTCGAATGGATGAGAGGAGGGCTTGGTATTTATAGGGAAAGTGAGGGGACAAGGCATTAATGGCCAAGGGACACCTCACATGGGCTTTTCTCAAACCCATGTGCTCTCCCTTGTCATTTATCATGGATTTAGGCCACATGGGGCCCCCAAAACAATAATTCATCACCCTTGGCCGGCCAACCCTCAAAAGATCTCATGAAATCATCATGACACCGTTATGATGTCATTAAACATACCGAAACCCTAAAACTGTATTTTTACTATTCACTGAAAATTCAACTTTCTCAGAAAAATCCCAAAATTTCACATTAACCAAATATCAATGCTCTGATTTCAAAAATGAAATCCATTTTATAAAAATAATTTTCTAAATATTTTTAATTTAATTTTTAAATAAAAACACTATTCATCGAAAATTCATTTTTTTCAGAAAAAACCCCAAAAATTACCATAACATAATATCGATGCTCTGAGTTCAAAAATAAAGTCATTTTTATAAAAATAATTTTCTAATTATTTTTAATTAAATTTTTAATTAAAAAATACTATTCACCTGAAAAAAATAATACTTGAATAATAATTAATGAAATCTTTATTTAACTATTTTATTGAATCACATTACTTAATCAAGGTGCCTAGATTATTTTAAAACTTTCTTTAAGTGAGATTACTAATCCATTTGGTCATATTACTAATCCTAATCATAAAATCACTATTCATAATTTACTATTCATCAAAAATCAAGTTGATCTTATTAGACTCTAAATTTAGTACCGAACATAATTGTAGAAGACCATTTTTTGAAAATCATTACACATTTTTAATTATTTAGGGTTTACATAAACATATTTAAAATATCCTTTTTCTAAAATTCATCAAAAATATGCATACTATATTTATCCGGTCATTTCAAAATTCATAAACTTCATCATAAGAAGAAATCCAAATTTTTATTTAAAACAAGGATTACACAAGGTAGTTATGGTCTCGTTACATAACCCCTTATAATACCAGCATAGGACCTAAGAGTAAGGTGTGTTAGGGTGATAGAAGCTTGGGGCGGCTCAGTCAACATTGCCCGAGTAGTAATTTCTATCAGTTTGAACTTCTCACGAAAGCGATTTCGTTCCAGCTTCACATGATGAAGTTTGGCTTGGATTTGATCCAGAGCAAAGCCCAGTGGTGCTACCTCCTTCCCAAGCTCTGTTAGATGGGCTTCGATCGGTCCAAGACTACTAGGTGAGGCCATCGAATCTTCTTTCTATAATAATTAACCAAGATTACTTATATTTAGAGACAATAATCAAAACATTTTGTTCACAGCGGTCATGTTGACCGATGGTTATATAATAGTCAAAACCCACTGATCTCATTTTAATTATAATCATGTTTATCAAATAAAACATTTTTGTTGAGTATAACAATAACACATAAAATTAGGGAACAAAATTTATTTAAAAATTTCGGGTCGTTACAATCTTCCCCCCTTAAGAAATTGCGTCCTCGCAATTTTAAAATTGGGTTTTGAAATTTCATTGAAAGTCCCACATCGGAAAAGGAGTCAGTAAAACTATTACTTTAAAATAAAGAAAGGGAAGTACAATGGTCACCCGAGTTAACCCACACTAGGGTTCCATGTAGGAAAACATGGACATGGAGGAAAAAAACAAAGGGTCAAGTTCTGAGGGAGAGTGATAGAGAACATGATTAGGAGAAAGTTAACCATGAGAAAATCCCAAACTTATGATGTGTGTAAACGGTCTTTGATTACCTAGTAGGAAACGTAAACCAACAACATTTTTGTTTTACGTTTCTTTTCATAATTTTGAGGATTTCATTTACCAAATAGAACAAAAACATAAGAAAATATACCTACCTTCAAGTAGAGTTTCATCCTTTAACAAGTCCCTACCAACACTAATCTTTTCTCCAAATGATGAGAATTCAAAAACACTTGGTCTCATAAAAGCACAAGAATCATCTTCTATAGAATCACATAATCTACAAAAGATTAACTATCTATTTCTTCTATCTTTAAACATTATCCCAAAAACAGAAAGGTTAAGGTAAAACAACTCTTCAAAAAGAAAGAATCCCATAGGAATGGAAACTACTTTTAAATCATCAAAGTTCCATGGTACTACCCAAAGTTCATCATAGTCCATTCCGTAAATAATGTTCCTTAAGATTCCTCAAAATAAACCAAACTAAGATTGAAACCCAAATACAAGAAAGATTTGATAACATTGTCTTCCAAAATAAACTTCATTGTTCATCTCCAAACATCATCAACCACTCCTAACATCTTATAACAAAAGTAGCTAACCTAAACATATTTTATCCAAGATAGGTTAGTCATTCTCATAAGTAACCTAAATTACTATAAGTTCACCTTAAATTCATCGATTCTTCAAAATATAAGTCAACCTTACTCCTCAATGAAAATACCGTAGTAATCTATTTACCTCGATCAAATATGGTTCCCAAAATAATGAACGTCTTCCAAAATAATAATCATATTTTAATCCCCTAATCATCCCTGTGATATTAATACGAAAATCGTCGCATTTCCTATCACATTGGTTGTCGGAACATGTTCTTACATTTCTCACCATTAACTAAGAAGAGAAAGCATAATTAGGGGCTTAAGTACTTAGCTAATAATCATGAAAAGGAACTGAAAGCATATAAGGATAACTTGTATATGAAAGTTATACCCTAACTTGTGATCTCCTAGGTTCCCATCTAGGTTATGAATGATCATATATTCTTATGTGAACCTTTATTTTATTTTATCTTTGATCCTTTAACAATGGTTCATACTAAGCTTATGAATTTACCAAAGCATATCCCCCGGGAGTGTCGTAACCAAGAGTGCAGCAAGGCCCGTTGTCGTGTACCAGTTCCCGTTCGAGTCTAGCTCAAAGCGGTGTTTTCGGGTTTTACCCCTATGTACATCTGTGCCAGAGCCACCTCTACCTACTCGTATCCAGATAGGGATGTATTTGCTTGGAAACCCCTTACTCAATACTCACCAAAATACCAGGAAGATTTCCTATATTTAAACTTTTCTATAGGGTTCTTCCTAAAGTTTTTATATCCTAATTTCCACAAATAACTAAACCATCCTTTGATACCAACTATAGCATCCCGCCATTTTATAACATAAACTTTCATTTCATTACACGGAACTGAGGATCGTTAAGGTTTAGTGTCTTGGAAACAAGGATCATAATACAAAAAAAAAACATAAAAAAAAATATTCTTCTTAAACACTTGAAAGGCTTCTCCTTTAGTTCATCCTATGTTCATTATGCATCTCATAACCTGGGGACATACATCAAAGAAAGGGTGAGCAGAAGGCCCAGTAAGGGAAACAAGAGAAACATTTTACAAGTGAACTTGAGATACTTCAATAAGGACATGAAAAGAACTTTAAGGCATGAGAAAGAATTCATGAGATACATCATAATAAAAATAATCATTTTTCATAACTTGAAGATTTGGCTACAACATTTAATATTGACAATCGTTTCGTTTCACCAAGGTCCATCCCCAAGGTGTCGTTAAAAATTACCAAGGTTATTCACCAAGGCGTCGTTAAAATGGTCATCTCTAGAGATTAAGTCTTTACCCAATGCATTGGAGCGCTATCAGGGCGCACCCTTAAATTTGTCTTTATTTTCATGTGATCCACATATATCATCATCAAAAATTTCATAAATAACCCATATAGCATAAAATAAATGGGTTTCATTTCATAATCATAACGTTTTAAAAACTGCTTTAAAGACATGATCTTTACGTTACTTTAAACCCACGGAAAGGTAAAGCGGGTATCATGTATGTAAAACCCAGAATTTAAAATGGAACATTTTGGTATATATGTGAATACCCTTGTAGAAATAGGAGCTTTGAGTATTCACTTTATAACATAAAATAATTTTTGAGAAAAGAGAGAGGGATTTTGAGGGGAAAAATTCTGCAGCATAACGGCTAAGTTTCGGGGTTTTAGAAAACATTAAAATGAGAGGGGACATGGGTCACCCACTCATAAATGATCCATAAAACAGTAGGGTGAAAGAATAAGAAGGACATATGGACATGGTAATGAAATTTGAGGGACATACCATTTGAAAGGAAAAACATGGAAGGAAAAAAGATTAGATTTCTCTTATGAAAATTCGGCAGCCTTACGGCGTCACTTAACTTCAAAAGAAAATGATTTGACAAGATAAAATAGGGTCCCTCATCATATGATCATAAGAGATCAGTATGATAGATATAGAGATCATACCCCAACATAATAAAAAGGAACTTGAAAGACTTGACATGAAAATCGAACTTGAAAAAAATGAGAAGGGTGAAAGAATCACTTAAACATTCGGCAGCCTAACGGCGCTACTTAAAACATCAAAATACTGAATTGAAGAGATCAAATGGGGTCTCTCATCATATGAACATAAGAGCCCAGTATGATAGATATAGAGATCATACCCCAATATAACAAAAAGGAACTTTAAATAATTCACATGAAAGTAGAACTTCAAAACGAGAAGGGTGAAGAACCACTTAAAAATTCAGCAGCCTAACGGCGCTACTTAAAACATCAAAATACTGAATTGAAGAGATCAAATGGGGTCTCTCATCATATGAACATAAGAGTCCAGTATGATAGATATAGAGATCATACCCCAACATAATAGAAATTAACTTGAAAGACTTGGCATGAAAGTAGAACTTTGAAAAAGAGAAGGGTGAGAGAATCCCTTAAAAAAATTCGGCAGCCTAACGGCGCCACATAAAACTTCAAAAAAATTGAATTGAAGAGATAAAATGGGGTCTCTCATCATATGATCATAAAATATCAGTATGATAAATTTAGAGATCATGCCCCAACATAATACAAAGAAACATGAAAGACTTGAATGAAAATAGAACTTGAAAACGAGGAAGGTGAAAGAATCCCTTAAAAATTCGGCAGCCTAACGGCGCCACTTAAACATTATTAAAACGAATTGATGAGAGCAAGGGGGGGTCTCTCATCATATGAACATTAAATAGGCAGTAGGAGTAATATAAAAGAACATCCTCCAACATAAGAACATGGAGTATAAAAGAAAAGACATAAAAGAGATTACTTGAAAAGAAAGAGAGAGGTCGGATCCCTTACCTTAAAATGTAACTCTTAAACCTAAAAGGTTGGGACCATGAGGGATTGGGGGCACCTTGGGAGGACTCCTTGGGAGGTAATGAGACCAGAAATTCGTTGGGAATGAGTGGGGAGTCGAATGGATGAGAGGAGGGCTTGGTATTTATAGGGAAAGTGAGGGGACAAGGCATTAATGGCCAAGGGGCACCTCACATGGGCTTTTCTCAAACCCATGTGCTCTCCCTTGTCATTTATCATGGAGTTAGGCCACATGGGGCCCCCAAAACAATAATTCATCACCCTTGGCCGGCCAACCCTCAAAAGATCTCATGAAATCATCATGACACTGTTATGATGTCATTAAACATACCGAAACCCTAAAACTGTATTTTTACTATTCACTGAAAATTCAACTTTCTCAGAAAAATCCCAAAATTTCACATTAACCAAATATCAATGCTCTGATTTCAAAAATGAAATCCATTTTATAAAAATAATTTTCTAAATATTTTTAATTTAATTTTTAAATAAAAACACTATTCATCGAAAATTCATTTTTTTCAGAAAAAACCCCAAAAATTACCATAACATAATATCGATGCTCTGAGTTCAAAAAAAAAGTCATTTTTATAAAAATAATTTTCTAATTATTTTTAATTAAATTTTTAATTAAAAAATACTATTCACCTGAAAAAAATAATACTTGAATAATAATTAATGAAATCGTTATTTAACTATTTTATTGAATCACATTACTTAATCAAGGTGCCTAGATTATTTTAAAACTTTCTTTAAGTGAGATTACTAATCCATTTGGTCATATTACTAATCCTAATCATAAAATCACTATTCATAATTTACTATTCATCAAAAATCGAGTTGATCTTATTAGACTCTAAATTTAGTACCGAACATAATTGTAGAAGACCATTTTTTGAAAATCATTACACATTTTTAATTATTTAGGGTTTACATTAACATATTTAAAATATCCTTTTTCTAAAATTCATCAAAAATATGCATACTATATTTATCCGGTCATTTCAAAATTCATAAACTTCATCATAAGAAGAAATCCCAATTTTTATTTAAAACAAGGATTACACAAGGTAGTTATGGTCTCGTTACATAACCCCTTATAATACCAGCATAGGACCTAAGAGTAAGGTGTGCTAGGGTGATAGAAGCTTGGGGCGGCTCAGTCAACATTGCCCGAGTAGTAATTTCTATCAGTTTGAACTTCTCACGAAGGCGATTTCGTTCCAGCTTCACATGATGAAGTTCGGCTTGGATTTGATCCAGAGCAAAGCCCAGTGGTGCTACCTCCTTCCCAAGCTCTGTTAGATGGGCTTCGATCGGTCCAAGACTACTAGGTGAGGCCATCGAATCTTCTTTCTATAATAATTAACCAAGATTACTTATATTTAGAGACAATAATCAAAACATTTTGTTCACAGCGGTCATGTTGACCGATGGTTATATAATAGTCAAAACCCACTGATCTCATTTTAATTATAATCATGTTTATCAAATAAAACATTTTTGTTGAGTATAACAATAACACATAAAATTAGGGAACAAAATTTATTTAAAAATTTCGGGTCGTTACATGGCATACCACCCTGTATAGCTTTAACAATATAAAGATTTATAAATTTATGTGCTTCCAAATCCCCAGTATCAACACCATAATGAAGGTTCTAAGTTACACCCCCATGTGTGCATCCCTTTGTTGGAACCAATGTTGTTATTTACTGAAAAAGGAGTTCAGTTTGTGTTTTTTGTCAATCTAATTTGGGTTTATCATAGTTTGTGTTTGTTATTGTAAACACTTTCAAGGATGATTAGAGAGATTGCATGGAAATGGGTCATACAGTTCGATCTGAAATCAGTAATGAAGGTGTCATTGTTCTCCAGTGTTTGCTAAATTTTGGGGGATAAAAATCCAAAAATGGAGAAACGTGTTTTTGGAAAAGGAATGTACACGAAAGATTTGATGTGTGAGTGAAATATTGGATTTTTTGCATGTAATATTGAAGGTGTTTTTGGAACATGCATGCAAGACATTTTTCAGGATCAGAACATCGAAAAATGGCTAAGTCATGGAGTGCACAGAATATGATGTTCCGCGAAAGGGTTTGCGTGCCCAATGCGACATCAAAAGGGGTTTTTCACACTCATGAAGCATCTTGTGCGCACCAACAAAGACATGTTGGGATCTTGAATGCAGGTTCATCGAGGGACTATAAATATAAGGCTACCACCAAGAAATAATCAATAATTTTCCATGGAAAAATTGGTTAATCAGCCACATAAAAGATTTGGGTGCGAAAGATTGGAAGAGAGTAAATCTTGCAGACAAGGTGTTCCTTTAGTCTAAGAATTCCAATTGAAACCTTCGGTAAAGTCTCATGAAAGATAAGGGTTGTGTGGAAAGTATGTTTTTCACAAAATTCATGTTTGCAACAACTCGCAAATCTTGCACGTAGGTTGGGGTATTGTGAGAAATTATGGTGTTACGCTCCAGACAGGCTTTTGAATATCTGGTTTTGTAATGACCCAAAATTTCATCAATGGAAATTCCTCTTGATCTAATTAAATGTATTATTATGGTTATTTAAAATGTGAATTTCATTGGTTTTACGTTTCATAATTTTAAAATATCATTATGAATTGTAACCGTTGCTAATATAGTCGTTCAATAGTGATCACATGATTAGTATAAATACATGGCATTAACAAATCCCATTTACTCAGACAAAGGAAGCGATAGGCTCATCCAGAAGACTTTCCCCTTACGAAGCCCATTTTTCAGAGCTCGGAAAGGAGGTGTCTTCATTGGGCCACACTCTTGACCAATACCAAGCCAAGCTTGAACATGTTAAGCATGAGCGGAACTAACTACGGGAGAAGTGGAAGTTAATAGAGATTACCTCCCGAGCGATGTTATCCGAGCCACCCCAAGAGTCTATCACCATCACACACCTTACCCTTCGGTTTTATGTGGGTGTTATAAGGGGTTATGAAACAAGACCCTATCACTATGACTATGTACATTATTTTTTTTATAAAGAATGTGCATTCATTTTATTATTGTTTCTTTGTAAATAGTTTTTAAAGAAAAAATAGTATTTTTAGTTAATATTATACTAAGAAATATATTTTGTTGAATTAATGAATTTTTGAATTAAAAAATATTTTCATAAAATATTATTATTATTGTTAAATTTATTTTTATTAAATAAAAAACATCATATAATTTTATGAATGCAATTGTAATTTTTATTAAGGTTTGAAAGCTGTTTTTGTCAAAACCCATGAATTTTCAGTAAATGTAAGTTTTTATTTTAAAAGAAAAAATTAACATATCTATAAAATTATTTATATAAAATTAATATTATTTTTTGAATCAGGACATTGAAATTATCCAACGGTGAATTTTTCATAATTTTCTGAGACAACCGATTTTTTGGGTAAAAATTAAATACCGTTTAAATATATAATGTGTTTTATGACATCATAATGACCCAATAGTGATGTAATAAAATAATATAAACATTATGTTCGGCCAATATATGTTTTATCATTAAAATAATTTTATTTTGGGTTTGTTTTATTTATTTTACAAAGCTTTAGTGGACCCTTCATGGCTTATAAAACATTTTGTCTTTTTAAATTGTTTTCCTTGAGAGTGTGACTCACCTCTATATAAGAAACCCTATTATTTTAATAAGTTCAGCCATTGAACTGATAAAATATTGTTTTCCACTCCCGTTTGGAAAAAACTGTGGGCTGGTTTATGGTATTTATTAGTTTAATGTGAGGTGTCCCAAACTTAAATAATAAAGAATCCCCTCTCCTTTCCTACCAAACTCCCACTTCCTCTTCACTCAAAACCTTTAGAGTTCGTCCAACCCCTGCCCTACTTTCTCTAGAATCCTTCCAAGGTTCCCCAAGCTTCCAAGAAGCCTCTCTCAAGCCTCTCCCAAGCCTTGGGGGCACATTTCCAAGTAATGGATTTCTTCCTTTCTCATTTTTGTCAAATTTTCTTTAAGTTGTTATGCACTTTATTTCAATTACAAATGTTGGGGTATGATTTCACACCTCCAAAAAACTTTCCTCTTTATGTTTGAATTATGGGAGACCCCTTTATCCCTCATTAATTCTTCCATGTACACCCCTTACCATGCCGAAGTTCCTTGAGGGATATCTCTCTCTTATTTTACATCCAAGTAATTCTTTTGTATTATGCATCTAAATTCCATTACGTTTGTTGGGACATGTATCTATATTACCCCCTTACTATCCATTTCAAGTAAATATTATGAGACACCCTTTTCGATCTCGTCAAACATTTTTATGAATCCTTATGTCATGTCGTTATGCTGCCGAAATTGCACCGTGTTTTTCCAAGACAAGATCATTGTGTAGTGAATACCATACCCATGTCTCAATCAAGGGTATTCAAATTTATGAAAATATAAATATTGAATGGTAATTTCATGTATTTATTCCACATTACTTAATTGTGGAATAACTTATGATGTAAATTGATTCCCTGTTATATGATCCTTATGGCACACTTATGCATGAAATGAAATGTTTAAGATGGGTGTTCCCTGATAGTGCTCCAATGCATTGGGTAAAGTATAGTATCATGATACATCATGTACAATGGGTTTTGATTCATGATAATTCAAGTGCAATGAGTTTTTACTCGTTCTTCATGTGCAATGAGGGGTTACTCATGATCCATGTGCAATGAGCCCTGACTCATGAAAATTCCATGTTAAGGGTTGTTGCCACATTTCCATATTATGATTATCATCCTTTATCATGCCTTTATGTTCATGTTTCTCTTTTTTTCCATTGATATTCCTATTTTCTAACATGTATTTTATTCCTCGTGTTATTCTATGTTTATCCCCTTACCGGGCTTTATAGCTCACCCTTTTCTCATTCATGTCCTCAGGTTATCCCATGCAATGCTAAGTATGAGGGAATGTAGTGGTCCTGTAATGGAAGTTTTCAATAATGATGTTGTGTGTTTTATGTTCTAAGATGTTATGTAATTTTCCTAATCCCCAAATACACCATACCTATCAATATTCTATGTTGTATCAAGTGAAAATTTTATGTAATAAATCAGGATTAAGTGTGTCATAAAAAGAACAGGGTTGTTATAGGTTTAGTGGTCAACTGATTTCAAGTGCATCAATCTGATACTTCAATGAAAGAAGTGTCTCATGCTAAAAAAATAAAAATACATTAATGAAAATCTATTGAAAATACCTTCATGTCAATAAAATGAGTGGGTCTTTACCCAAGGTAGTGAGACATTGGGAGTCAACAGGAGTGACCTGAGGGAAGCAATGAGCTATTCCTGAACCTTTGTAAAGGCAATCTACCTAGGACATAGTGACTATACCCAACCCTTGTATTCCAAAAATAGTGAAGTTTAGTGGAATTATTTATGACTGAAAACCTATCAGCATATGCTCCTTGGACGTATCCCTTAGTGGTGATCCAAGTAAAAGTGTTGTTTCATCTCCTGACTTTCATTTGTTTGATAGATTTAACAAGTTTCTACCAATGTGGGAATAAGATCCAAAAATTTAAAAAGAAAAAGTTCACACCATGATTCACCTATCCTCTCCCAAGGTGTTTCAGGGTCCTTCACCTTTACTAAGAGTATCTAGCCAAAAATCAGTGCAATAATAAACCTCTCCAATCTAAATATAGGGGCTTCAAGATTTTTGGTGTATCCTCACATTTTTCACCATCTCACCTCCAAGATCCACCTTTAAGAGTGTGCCTTACCCCACTAGAATGAGCCATGGCCCATATATGTCCTTATAGGTATCCTCTTCACTATATTTTTCAACAATTAAGTGAACCATTTCTTGAATGGGATATCTTTCACCCTCTAATTCACAACCTATAGGGATCAAAATAACAAATTGATCATTAAGGGTGCGATATTAACAAATATAAATCACATGATTTTTCTTTTAAAAATCCTATTAGTCCCTCTATGGGTTCCCTCTAATATATATAGGTGTAAAACAACCCCATGTACATGAGGGGCTTCGCAAAGAAATCATCTCAAATTGGCTTTGCAAATTACCTTTGGAAAAAAAAGTTAATTTCTAATTTCTAGTGATTTTCCCTCAAAATATGACCCTCCTTTTCTCCCTCATATCCAATTCTGAGGGGGGGATTTATGCCTAAATACACATTCCATAAGAGAGTTTTAGGAAACCCCAACTAGTTGAAAGTGAATATGATCCAAAAAAATCCAAAAAATCCCTCAATTGGACTATTTCGTGAAGCTCAACACCTTCAAGAATGGCCATGGAACACAAAGATCCCAGTCCAAAGAAGTCCTTCATCTAAAATTTAAAGTTCAATTCATGGAGTGCCTCATGACTATATAGAGGTTTGAAATTTATCTCCATGTCGCATCATTCAGAATAAAAAAATGCTTCCACTCAGGAAGCACAAAAATTTTCATGAAATCCTCCAATAATCATGAAATACAAATTTAAATAAATACCGTCTTTTTTCAAAAAATTTAGGAGTAATGATACCTTTGAAATTCTGATAAACACTCTGAGTTCACAGACCTCATGAGATCCATGGGTGAAAGAGAAAAATAGATCCCCCATGGTATATATTCATCATGTTACTGCTCCCCTTATATTCTTGAGGTCCTTCACCTAATATATAGATTAATTTCAGGATGTACCTCTACCTTCATGAAAGAAGAAATCCCTTTGTGTCACCTGGTTAATTGAAATTAATACATCCTTAGCGAATCCAATCCCATGGGAATAAAGGGCTTCCCCTCTAGGAAGGTCCATCCAGTTTTAAAAACCATACATCTTCGAAAAATCCCTAAACTATGAGAGGCCCCAGAATTCATGAATAACCCATCTGTGAGGCCCAAAAAATCACGAAGAACCTCTCCTGGGCCTCTCCATGGTGCCTAACATCACATGACAACATTTCATGAAGTTTGAGTGTCTGGTACCCCTATACCAATCTTGGACCCATTCAACCACTCCATAAATCCCTGTGTGATTGGTACCACCCACTTCTATGTCCAAACAATTCACTTAAAGTGTGTCCTATACTCCCAAAAAACTTACTACTTCTAAGAATAGGTACCCTAAGACCCACATTTTCTAAGCATAGGGACCTGAATGTTGGTATCCTAATTGACCACTCCTCCATTATATTTCCAATGCCATGTCCTACTCAGAGGAACATTGTTTGGGGTTAAGTAATCCCTATAGGGAATCATTGAGGGAAACTATGCACTTTTCTTAGTTGAGGGTCCTTATGAATGATATTACACTTTCCATGACATACTACCCCTTAAGAAGTGATCCTGTCAAAGTATGGGCTACATGAAGTAAAACTACCAAGTTCCATGTCCTTGTCATATGTTGTTAAACTGCATGAAAACATCCTCAACACATGATGTAAAAATGTCATCTTAACCTATGTATCCAAAAAAGTATGTCCCATATACAATCACCGTGGGATTACACACTGTCCCATCATAGATTATAAGACACCCACAAAGGGTATCTTCCACACATAATCCCCACACCATCCCTCATAGATTTTAATTTCATGAAACATATGTCCTTATTACATGATGTTAAATGGCATAGATTGGTCCAATCACATGATCTAAAATGGTGTCATAAAACTCCGTGGGTTTTCATAACTTCATCTAAATAGGGTATATAGGATGCATCCTTGTGGTTAAATCCCCGCATTGGTAAACTATCTAGGTTCGACATCATTCTTCCTTGGGATTCACCTCTAAAATCTACCTCCACGGGGTTTTATTTTAATCCATTGGTAAACGGTCTAGGTGTGACATCTTCCATCCTTGGGAAAAAACTCCCAAAACCCCCTCAATGGGGTGTTCTAATCCACTGGTAAACTATCCAAGTATGAAATATTTCCTCATAGGGACGTGCCTCCCAGATCCACCACAATAGTACATTTTGATCCATTGTTAAACAATGCAGGTATGAAAACATTCCTCATAGGGACACACCTCTTTGATCAACCTAAATAGGTCATTCTTATCCATTATTAAACTATAATAGGGTGACATATTCTCTATTAGGGATGAAACTCCCTCATATACTTTAATAGAGTGTTCTGATCCATCGGTAACTATCCAATTTTGACATCTTCCCTCCTAGGTACACATCATTTTTTCCTCAATAAGAAATTATGATCAATAATATTCTCCCCAAAATACATTAACCTTATTCCCATATCTACAATACAATAAACTCATGCATCGATCTAGGTTACTAAGAAGTCTTGAAAAATATCTACAGGATGTAGAACTTGTGACCTTACCCTGAATACCTCCCCTATGAAATAAATATGAAATGCATGAGGAAAAATTCCTTGGAAGACATACTCTACTGATATTGATTAACTTGTGATAAATATAGGATTTATTGGGTTGCATGTGTCAAATGACACATATGAGATGCCCTATAAATAGGAATATTCATAGGTGACCCATGTACCCAATGTCAAAACATGCCTAGAGATTGACAATGTGACTAATCTCTCGACCGAAGGTTGATACCCTGTTGAGATAGAAGGAGAATAATTAACTAATGTTCACATTGATATGGAACCAAAAAAAATTCCATAAACATGAATGAATCTATGAGGGAGACCCTGACTAGGAAATTAACTCCAATAAAGAATCCTTGGAAGAATAAACTAATATTCCATCAACCCGTTTTGATCATGGATAAGGCATCAATGATGAATGTGATGAAATTCACTCATCTTTGGAAAGTGGGAATGTAGGGAAATAGAATCCAGCATGCACAATGATGTGAGGGGACCCCAGTGAATGCTTTGGAAACCAATATTAAAACCTTAATTACTTTTTTAAATAAAACATGGATATTTAAGAAAAAATGTAATGACCTAAACTATTATATGTGAAATTTTCCTTTTGATTTAATTAAATGTGTTATTTTGTAAAATGGATATTAAAAACACATGCACTCCATTATTTTAATTATATATATTTAAATTTAAATGACCACTAAGTATCATTATTGTTGATAATATAGACATTGAATAGTGACCACATGACTAGTATAAATATAGGGGTTTAACAAATCCTTTCAACATAGGAGGTGATAGCCTCAACTAGTAGGATCATTCCCTATGAAGCTCATTTATCGGATCTTACAAGAGAGATAACATTTATGGGATTTACCCTAGACCATGATCAAGTCAAGATCCAACAACTTAGGCATGAGCAAAACTGTTTATGGGATAAGTTCAAGATCATCGAGATCACAACCCAAACCATGTTTACCGAACGACCCCATGAAAGCCCCACCATTACACACCTTACTCTTAGGGTTTTTCCGGTGTAATAAATCAATATGTATCAAGACCCTAGAATTTTTATTATGTAAATTATTTTTGTATAGAATAATGAATATACTTTTATTTTATTATTATTTTTAAAGCACAAATAGTATTTTTGGTTAATATTCAAATTGAATTAAGAAATCTATTTGGTCAATTAATATATAATATTTTAATAAAATATTATTATTAAAATACTTTTATTAATTATAAATGATCATTGAATTTTTATGAGGCCAAATGTAATTTTTATTAATGTTTAAAAACTGTTTTTATCAAAACCCATCAATTTTCAGTAAATGTTAGTTTTTTTTATTTTGGATGTTAAAATTTACTTATTTAGAAGATTATTTGGATAAAATTAATATTATTTTTTGAATCTGAACATCAAAATTATCCCACAGTTAATTTTTCATAATTTTTTGAGATAGTTGAATGTTTTGGTAAACACTAAATACCATATTAATATATAGTGTCTTTTATGACATCATAATGAACCAATAGTAATGTAATAAACACTATAAAATGGAAATTATAAAAAATATAAGTTTTAACTTTAAAATAATGTTATTTAGATCTGTTTGAGTTCTTTTATAATTCCTTAGTTAATCCTCCAAAATGTATAATATATTTTATGATGTTAAGTTCATTTATTCAATAATATGACTCACCTCCACAAAATCAAGGATACTATTTAAATATATTTGATCCAGGGCCTTATAATTGTTTTACACTCCTCTTTGGAAGAAAACTGTGGGAAAAATAGTGGGAAGGTTTGTGGTTTTGAATATTTAATTTTATAGATTCCAAAACCTAAGATTGTGAAATATTAAAGAATTCCCATCTTATTTACAATATAAACCCCGCATCCTCAAACTTCTGTTCAATAAAAATAATTAAAGAACTTTTTTACTCTTTCCTCCCCTCTCTATAATCCTCCCAATGAAGCCCAAGATCTCATGGAGCCCCTCTTTAAGCTTTTTAAGTCACACGCTCAAGTAAGGGCTCCTTCTATTCTAATTTTTTCCCATGTTTCCTTATATTGTTACAGTGTTTTATTTTCATTTAAAAATGATGGGGTATGTTTTATCACCTCCACCATACTGACCTTATTATGTTTTAATGATTTTATACTCCTTTATCTCTCATTAATCCCTCCCATGTACACCCATTACCATGGTAGAATTTCACAAGACTTATTTCATTTCTCCTCTTTCATCAAGTTTCTTTATTATGCTATACATTATATTTAAAAATTAATTATGTTGAGACATGTATTTCTATGACCTAATTAATATAAATTTCATTAATATGTTATCAGAGACCTCTTTCACTGTCATCAACCATTTTTATGAATTTTTATTTCACGCAGTTAGACTGCCCAAATTGTACTGTGAATCTCCATTCCAAAACAATTGTGTAAGTGAATACTGTACCTATTACCTCTCAAGGGTGTTTAGTTTTATATACATATAAATTTTTATTTATGACTTAAATGTATTAATTACACATACGTTTATCATGGAATAATTATGATGATGAATGAATCCATGCTTTATGATCTATGTGGCACACTTAAGCATGAGAATGAAATGAAAGTGACGGGTGAACCTAGAATTATATAGTGCACCAATGCATTGGGTAATGTTTATTATCATGATAGAAAATTTTGGTATGAGGGTTTACCTGATTAATTTATGGTTCTTTTTCCACTATCACATCTTGGAATTTTCTCCTTGATTTATGATGCAATGTTTTAAGTTGTTTCCACATTTCTATGTTATGATTATCGTGCTATATCATGCCTTTATGTTCATGTATCTTTTATGATCCATTGATATGATTATTGTCTAACATGAGTTTTCTTCCTAATGTTATTCCATGTTTATTCCCTTATTGGGATTTATATCTCACCCCTTTCTTATGTATGTCCTTAGGTTTTCCCATGAAATGTCAAGTATGAAGTAATGTTGTGGTAATGTAATAGATGTTTTCAATAATGATTTTTTATATCTTGTTTTAAGTTTTTATGTAATGTTCTAAATTTCCCAAGAAACTTAAATTATGGAACTTTTAGTTTGTATTTAATGTAATTTTATGTCATTAAGTCATGTATGAATGTAATAAAAAGAACAGGGTTGTTATAGTTGGTATTAGAGGAAAGTTTAGATATTTTTTGGATTAGGATTATAAAACTCTAGTGAAATCCATAGGGATAAGACTAAGTATAACAAAAAAATCCCTAAATCTTGATAATTATAGAGTATTTGTTTTATTAAGAAAATACATCCCTGTATGGATACGAACAAGTGGATGTGGCTCTAGCACAGATGTTTCTCAGGGTAAAACCTGAAAACACCGCTTTGAGATATACTCGAATGGGAATTGGGGCACAACAATGGACCTTTATGAACTCCTATTTTGACACTCCCTAGAGGATAATATTTGATAAATTCATAAGCTTAGTATGAACCATAATTAAGGGAACAAAGAAATCCTATAAGAATAAACATTAGGAAGTAGATCATGGTTAACTTAGATCGAAGCCTATAAATTCATAAGATAAGGGAAAAATGTAATTTATAAGTTATCCCTTTAATGTAATTTGATTTCCATTTTATGTGTATAATATTTTAAAATATATACCCCTAATTTTCTTTTAATTATAGCTAATCTCTGGTAATAGGAGGAATCGGGCCTATAATTTATGTGAAGCTCATTGTAATGACTGCCCTAATGTGATTCCCAATCTGATGGGAGAAGGAATCAAAAACATTTCCATGATACTCTTTTAGTGTACTAAAGTTTTGGATAGAGACCCAGATTAAGATAAAATTCCACCCCCCTAATAAATAACATGTTTCAATCAAGAGCATCATGAGACAAAGGCCTCCTACTTTTAGTGGATCATTAGATCCCTCAAACTCCGAACAATATATCAACTCCACTAAGAATATTTTCTCATTACTTCAATGCCCCAAAAAAAGAATCTTATTCTAGTTTCTTATCTTATGGAGGGTGTAGCTAATCAATGGTGTGAATTGATCAAAAAATAAAAATCCTGAGTAAGAGATCTAAGCGATGGGATGGAAGGATTTCCAGAAAATGTTTTTTGATAAATATTTTCCTCACACCCTTTGACTTAATATGGAGAGGGAATTCCTTTCCTATATGCAAAAAAGATGATGAATCCATAAGAGTGTATGAGAAAAATATCATTTGGCTTGCACAATATGTCTCTAAATTTGTGGTTACCCTCAAATGAAAGTATGAATGCTTCTTTTGTGGGATGAAATATAGCCTACAGAAATACCTGGAGATCTATGACTTTGATAGATATGAGGAAATATTCTGATTTTCCCTCATAGTCAAAAAAGTTATTGGAGAATCTCAGGGGTATCACAGGTATAATAAGTGGAAGGTAAAGTAAAATTATGGCAGTCCGATAGAGAGATATAATGGTTCCATAAAATTTCAACACCCCATATGATAAAGATATCGAAAGAAGAACCCTGGAATTTACCTGAAGGGGAAAAGAAAATTCTTTAGGTGTAGGAAGGAAGAGCACCTAAACAATGATTGCCGGCAAGAAAAACCCACTAGTTTGATGGATGAATGAAATGCTCTAGTAAACCCTTAAAGCATTGTTCATTTCTACAATTGGAATAATCTGTGGCATTTCTCAAACCAATTCAACAAGCCCAGGGTTTTGGATGTCAACCAAGAACCTATAAGGAAGAAAGGATGAGCTTTTTTCCCCACTATGGCTGAAGTGAATACCAAAAACAAAGTGGTGAAATGTATGTTAGTTATTCATAAAGGAATAGATAATTTACCTTTTGATTCTAGTTTTATAGATTATTTTATATCCCTAAAGTTTAGTATAATAATCCAAACACCACCTATAAGGCCCCTGCCTTAAACATTACTTATTATTGAACTAAATGAATAATTCACATTGAGGATCTTTTCAGGTTTAGAGTTTTAGAGAATTAGGACATAACTATTACATCTCAAAGATTACAAAGTATACACTTCTACTAAGTTTCCATAAAATAAAAACTCTTAAAAAGAAACATGTCTAGTTCCATGTCTTAGATATCATGTCTTTCCTTGATCCCATCCTTGACCCTATTCATATTTAAGTCCTGTGGAAAACATTTAAAAAACATGGGATGAGCATAAAAAGCCCAGTAAAGGATACACAAAGAAGGAAAACTGTTAGTCTTTCAAAACAACAAGTAAACAAAGAATACTCTATCAAAGTAATACTTTTCACCCTTATGAAGTAGTAAAAAAACTCTTCACTGAATAAATGATCATTACTTACACCTTTTGTAACCAAAATATTACCATAAAAACCCATATAAAGAAAACATAACATATAAAGGTAACTTGGGAAATAAACATACTTAAATGGAATAACCATATGGTCGACTTCCACACATATCACTTAATTGAATAGCCATACGACCGACTTCTATACCCAATGCACTGGAGGTTATAACGTAACCACCCGTCCTGGTATTCACGGAACCACCCGTCATATGGTTTATCACGTAACCACCCATAAAATGTCCAAGTACCATCATTAAACATAAAATATTGAAAATATAAACATTTCAATAACAACATTTCATTTACAATCATAATAAGTAATTCCAAGATATTGAATTAATCAATCCATTTTCAAAAACCATTTAAAAGAGATTTTTGAATCAAAGTGCCCCATACCACTTTGAAGATTTTAATGGAATTATAATTTTAAAACATTAATGTCCATATAAATAAATAATGAAAACCATTTTGAAAACATGGACATTAAAGATAAAGATTTAGAATAATGAATCTTTAAAACATATAAAAAGATATTTTTGTTAAAGAGTTTTTAACAAAATGAGAGACTCTTGAATACAAATAATTTCGGAATAAAATTTAATCCGAGATTTATAATATCATGAGAATAAAGGGATTCATGATATAATATGTCAAAGGACAGTATACACACCATATAAGAGTGAATTGGAGAATCACAACAATGAAGCCTCAATGGAAATGTAAATTGAGATGAAATCCATTATAAAGATGGTATCCTCACATTAAGGATAAATCTATCACATAATTATGTGTTAGAAATATAAATACACCAAATATAAGTGGATATTAAGTGTGAAACAATCAGAGGTCATTCACACATAATCTTGGAAAAACAAAACCAATGACATAGATATTTAACTCAATGAAATGATATTGAGTTATGATTTCCCATACATGTTCGTAAGAATTTATCAATGATATGATTATGTGTAGAAATAGTATATCTACACAAAGGTTTGTGGAAATTACAACATGATAAATTATGAATTTGAGTGGTTTTAAAGTATATTTAGAATATATTTTTACCATTTAATATAATTTTGGTCATTGTACATAATTTTACAATTAAACCAGACATAAACAAGTGTCAATCTTTTGATAGTTATTATCTCTTAAAAACACGCTTTTTGTTTTAACAACGGGAATTAATTTTAAATTAATTTCTGCCACTTCTGTGTTCTGAATTTAGAAAAATGGATTCCATATTTGGAATCAGGATGTTCATATTATGTAAATAGGTAACTTTTATTTTTATACATTTTGAATAATTATTGTGGTAAATATTTTATTTACCATGGTTAAGGGTAAATCCGGTAAATAAGGGTTAAAAAATAATATTATAATAATACTAAGTTACCCTAAAATGTGTCCTAACCTTATTGGTGGGTACATTTCCAATCATGGGCATCTTTGGGTCGATTTTGGGACCCCATGGAGCCACTTGTAGGTGATAGGGACACTTTATTTTAATTAAGTTAAAATAAGTACAAAAATGACATAAGCATATATCTTTTAGAAAAACAATTTTTACGTAGAATTATATATGTTAGATTTTCGACTATAAATATTAATTAGAAATCTAAAAAGATTTCCAACATAAGGATATTTTATTTATAATTTTTAGACATTAAATAATTTAGTTTATGTATGACACAATGATGATGCAGTAATTACCATAATAGTGAAAAATTAAAATAATTGATATTATAAATACCCAAATAAATATAATTTGAGACTTTTATTGAATTACACTAATTTTATAGGTTAATATGACATATTAGGATTGATTTAATTGACTTTTTTATAAGTAATCATTCGGTTATGAGGTTCAAAAAAATCAATTGTTGAATAGTGTCAAAATTGACATAAAAGAGGTTTTAAAACAAATATTATATTATTAATTGATATTAAATTTATAAAAATCTAAGGTTCGGCCAAGAGACTTATATCATGATAGGTGTATAATCAATGGACCACTTTAGGGTCTTTTGTATGTATATAGTAAGTTTATTAACCATATAATATAAAAATATAAAGAGACATTGTAAAAGTGAAACTAAATAACTTAGAGTTAATACTTAAAGATAAGGTTAATATAGTGACCCAAACCTGTCTAAATTCTGTTGGTTGAATGGTTTTCGACCCATACCCACCTTAAAATTTAAATAATAAACTTTGGATCCATTAGAAACCGAATATGAATTTATTATAAATTAATATTTCTAGCTTTTCCAAAGGTGCCCCTCACCCCTCTTATAAAAGGGCACTCCCCCTTCTCATTACTTCACTCCTTAAAAGCCTTTTGGTTCGGCCAAACCCTGCACAAATACTCTCTAAACTTCCCTCACTACAACCTAGAGGTCTTATTTTTATCAGAAAGCCAACCTAAGGTGCCCTTTTGATCAAATAAAAAGGAAGAACCCGAAGAAGAGGTAATGATTTCACCACACTTTTTCAAGTTCCTTTCTTCTTCCACTTCCTCTTCCTTTGTTGTTACCATTCTAAAATAATAACTCCAGTATAATATATATACTATTATGTTATTATAAATATGGTACAACCATATTCAGTATTCTATCCATCCTTTGAATTACATGTCACCATACGTGCGTACGTACGGCTTACTGTCTCCACGTCGTGGTGTAATTATTATTCAATAAATTATTATTTGGATGGGTATAATAATGATGTGTAAATCATGTAAATAATAAATATAACATGATAATTATTCTTTATATATGATATAACATCTAATTATATATTACTTTAATATCAAAATAATGATATTTTCGCTCGTGCGTACGTACGGATTACCGTCTCCACGACACGATGAGATTCATTTCCAAGTTCACCATTCATCGACGATTATAAAAATATATATTACTAATAAGTATGTAATATATGACATTATAATGCTACTGGAGATATATATATATATATATATATATATATATATATATATATATAAAAGTATTTATGTACTTACATATATCTTATCCACTTACTTCCGTTCAATACTATATGAAAACAGAAACAACGTTTATGCGTATGTACGGACTACCGTCTCCATAAACGGTGTTTTCCATTTCATATATATGTCTATTATACATATTTATATTCTAAATATATATTATATATTTATCATGTTTTATATTATGGAAGTATTTAAATCATGATCTAAGTGATACAACCAAGAGTGACAAGTTAAAACACGTACGATAAAGAAAGTGATTATTACCCGAAATGTTAACTTAACATTGAAATTATTATTAAATGGGTAATATAAAGTCATAAATTAATCATGTATGATATCATAAATATTAATATGGTTCTGGTATAATTTAATAACATACTACGATCTTCGTACAAGAGGTTAAACGTACCCTCGGCTAAAGGAAAGTGCAAGGGGTTTTCATCTCACTCCTTATTCCCGTGAGATTCATGCCATATTGCCACCATTAACTTTTGTGTGGTGTATGTACTGCCCATAATTATATTCTTTGTGTAATACACTTTAATTTATGTGTATTTACATATTCATTGTATGATACCTCTTTTATGGGTTGCATGTTTCGTAAGATACCAAATTGGTAAGGGTTTATTTCGCAATCTCTTCATTATCTGAGGTTGTTTATACGTAATAATCTACTGAGATTTCTTTATCATCCACATCCATGTTTCTTAAAAATGTATTTCAAAACATTTTTACTATTTACTAGAATATGGGTTAAAGTCATTTATACCCTTGTTGACTTTTATAAGTGGTTTATAAAGGAATATTTCCGTCGTTTTCCAAACAAGGCCCTTTTTAACCTTTTTGACAAAATTAAGGTAAGAATTTTATTTTAACTTATACGGCGGGTGCGGTTATTCTTCGCTGTTATTACAGCTTTGAAGCTTTCTTCACAAGCTTATAAATATATTTTCAAAATAAAGGTTTTCTCTATAATTATGCGACTTTTAAAATGATTTAAAAAAAAGAGATATTTCTCTCAAATAGTATTGATTTCATCTATGTCAACATACATTGATAAATTTTAAACTTGTTTCAAGTTGATTTATTATGATACAAATCATCCATATTGTATTTAAGGTTTTGTGATATTTTTGACTACGTATGAGTTATTTTTATTCCATTAATGGTTATGATTAATGTTTTGACATTTTGTATGTTTGTTTTAATACGAATGTTTATGTTATATTTCATCCTCTTCTTAAGATGAATGTGTTGGACTAGTATGTTCTGGGTTGGGGACCGGTAAAAGTAAGCCCTCCGGTTTGGTGTCCAGTTATTAGAGGCACTCTGGGTTGGTGTCCGGTTATTAGAGGCACTTCGGGTTGGTGTTTGGTTATTAGAGGCACTCCGGGATGGAGTCCAGTTATAGAGGCTCTCCAGGTTGGGCTCGGTTACAGTTATACCTTATGTCTTGGCACGAGGCCTCGACACAGAAATTAAAGTTTGGCATCATGCATTCCATCATTATAAAAGTGGTTAGTGATATTGCATGTGATTATTCGATTAGTAGAATATCAATATGAATAAGTAAATGGCATTATTTCATTTTATTTCTGCCATATTATGCTGAAGTTAAATTTTAAAAGGCTTTTATTTTAGTTTTATACATTTCCTTAAATGTTTATGCTTATTTATGAAAGTTACCGCTGTATTGCTTACCCTTACTGAGCATTTGAGCTCACCCCTTTCTATGTTTTATTTTTCCCAGGATTCCAAGAAGTGTAATGTGATTGATCTGCAGGGTTAAGCCAAGGGAATAATGGCGTTCATAAAGATTCTTTATGTTGTTTTGTACGTCATAAAGTGAAAATGTAACATTCATGTATGCAATCTATTTTTCCAAGACTGCTAAACTGATCAGTCCTTCGGGACTTGATTCCTTGTAATCCTGCCAATGTATTAAAATAATGCACCGACTCTGGGTAACTGGGGTTGGGGCGTTACATTATATGTCATTTTTGACGAATGAAGTGGCCACCTTATGACGATTAATGAAAATGAATTTTCATCCAGATCTAGATCTACTAGGGTTTTAACTACATTATCCAATGCATATACTTGTATTTTCTATGAATGTGGTATGTGAGACTATTTCATATTTTTTGGGAATTCATCCATCAAACCTTATACATAATTTAAAATTGGAATTAACTCTTTCATATTGATTTCATAGTCACCATTGATTTTCTTGATTATTAACTATGAATCACCATTTATACTCAACCCATACATTGGTATCTATGGGGAAAACTACATTACTACAATGATAAAATGATATTCTATCTTATTTTTAGTTTATTCTTATAAAAATAGGAACAAGTAGTGAAAAACTGATTTTCATAGAGCGATGAATATAATCCCTAAGCTGACCTGGTTGATCTTGGGGTCTTCTATCCTTCTACTCATTGATCTCCAAAAGTCATGTAACTAACTAAACCAGTTTGATCTAATATATAACTTAATATAACATTCCATATGTCCTGAAGAACATCTCCATATATTCTTAAGGATTTCGACTAGGGGTGTGGGTCTAAAAAGATACAATGGGGAGATTATACCCTTAGACAGAGTTTAATAACAGTGGAAAAATAACCAAAAGCATACACATACATAATCAATATCAGAGTATTAAAAAATAAGTAAAAAATTAAGGAATATTATATATCAAAATAAATGATGAAATAGGAATACAAACTTTAATAATGTTAATAAATAATTTTTCACCCATCGGTTTGATCACATATACATACAATAAATAAAGAAAACAAAATACAAAGGCTTTACTACCAAATCTAAGATATAACTCATACATGGTCTCCAAAAAAACTCAAGATACTACATCCTAATCATAAAACAACAAATGAGTTGTCCCAATCAATCAAGCATTACTGGGCCTCAACCCCATCAACATTACAACTTGTGATCCACCTGAAATAATAGATAAGTATCTTCACACACAATGAGGTTCCTGTACAAGGGTGAGAAATAAATATTATTAAGAAAACCCTAGTAGTGTAACTATAATATGATATCATAATAGATATATGGAATAGATTAAATTCCTTAACCTTTTGGGTACAAAACCACTGTTGGTATAAAGTAAATAAGTTGTGCTAAAAAAAATCCAACCCCATGATCTAAAGTGACACTTGAGGTAAATCTACCCCCACTTCAACCCAATACCAGATGATTTATAGCATATATATCACCCATACACATAACATTAGGCATGTTCTTCATATCTTAAGTAACTCATAACTAGTTTTTGACATAGAATATGATTGGTGGGAAGTAAAAATAAAGACATGGAAGAAAAGTTTAAATAATCTTAGACTGTGATTGAGGTTATCGATCACAATTAGGTGAATAATAAATGGAATGTTAAGGTACTAAAATCTATAGATTTTTGAGGATTTTTAATACCATCAGTTCAATAAAAATGAAGGAATTAGGATAAATATATTTCAACTTTATTTTCCTTGATTTGAATAGTTATTTCACTATCTATGAACATATGTAAATATACTTTATTTCATTCATTTTCATATGCTTAATATCACTATTTTGTTGTACCTTTCTTGATTTACCATTCATATCTTAATCCAAGGAATTAAAGTAAATTTTTCATTACTGAAGTAAAAATATATGATGAGATCCATACATATAATGATAATTAATACCATCAATATTTTTTTTATCATATCTGAAAAATTCATAGTACTGGTTATCCAATATTCATAAATCCTCATATGGAAATATAATACTATAATCTCTAAAACGTCATATGAAGTTTGACTTAAACTTTCCATTAATGGTAAACCTTATAACCATTCTAAAAATTGAAAATAAAAAACATTATAAATACGTTTCATAAATTTCATAAAATTAGTTCAACATTGATCTCTCATATATCATAAAGTATATCTTGATTTTCGCATTCCAAACATGTGAATACATTCATCGTATGTTATCTTGAAAAATGGTAATAACAAGAATTACCATAAACCATATCGGAAAACATGAATGATTCCTTAATGTAATTATTATTGGATATATTATTTAAATCTGGGTAGTTTTAAATTTCATCCATGATAACATAGAACTCATTTTCAACAAATAAATAACTAGTTCAATGATAATGTGTACTATCTAATTTAACTTATCAATATAAATAATAAATTTTCCAATAAAAACACAATTTTCTCAAGATGATTAATACATTAATGGTTACCTTCCCTTAATCAAAATATCACCTATCTATTAAATCACTTCTCTTTTTCATCTGCAACATTAAATATATTTTTTCAAATCCTTAATTGAAAACATATAATTCATGATTCATATAACATAATTTTTTAATTCCTATCCATATATACATTAATAATCCCACTATATTCTTAAACCATTACATATGCTTTATCATATTATTCAATAATATCCCTTTACTAGAATATTAAGTATGAATCATGTCTTAAGGTTCCTCAACCTCAATTTAGTCATTATTCTTACATTTAATGTAAAAAATACTGTTAGAACATCCTATACCTTTCACGTGTAATTCATAGTCTCCTTATATTTAGTAGCATAACCAATACTCATGCAACCTTCTAGATTATCTTCATGAGATTTACACTTATGAAATTGATTTTCTTAATTTCTATACCTTCCACATATGAAAAATTAAGTTTAACATAGTTCCTTCTTATTCCTTATACTGACTAATAAAATAAAGCATAGTGTGAGAAACACTTATCATATAAAAAACCATGTAATCAATAAGAATTACTTATTGGATGCCTAAATCACTACACCCTCTTTTAAATATATGAAACCATAGGACTATCCATAAAGATATCCCATAAACATATCCCTGGAAATATCCCTAGGGATCTCACAAATGTTTTCTTATCCTAGTTTCCAAAGGTTGACTAAACCTTTATTTTGATACCAACTATAGTGACCCTAGATTAATATACATAGATATACCATCTTTTTAGATGGATATTCATTAAATTGTAAAAACACAAGCATAGAGACCATAACAGTATACTGTCTTTGGAAATAGGGAAAACAATATTCTAATATAGTGAGAGATCTTCAATGTCTCAAGTAAATATCATCCCCTTTAGTACTCCTACTTAAAAAATTTATTCATAACCTAGGAAAAGGAAAAAAAGAAACAAATAGTGATCTTAGATTCTTAGAAAGGGTAAAAATAAAAGAGATATATAATCCTAACATGAAAAAAGTGTATGAGAACCTGATCATAACATTTGAAGATCATACCCTGCATATCAAAGATCATAATAATGAGTCATGGAATAAAGAATGGAAGTTCATAAGACATGAAACATAATGAAATAAAATAACATGAGTCAATAGAGAATATAATTTTAATAATACATAGAATTACAGAATACAAATCCTATTATAACATTTTGAACATGTGTAAAAAGAAACATGTTCACTCATTTAGATAAGGAAATGAAATTAGTCCCTCGCATAAACTTTTGGTCATGAAAATAGGTCCACCCATAAAATTTTCAACTCATAATATATTTCACTCAAAAAAAATTTAACATGTAATCAGGTCCATTCATAAACATATGGTCATGAAACCAGGTCAATACATAACATTAAGAACATGTTATCAGGTTCCGGCATAACATTACGGACACGTAATAAGGTTTACTCATAAAATTATGAACATGTAATCAGGACCACACATAACAATATAGATTTTGAACCAGGTCCATGAATAGCATCATAAACATGTAATCATTTTCACTAATAGATTTGTGAACACGTAATAATGTTCACTCATAATATTGTGAACAAGTAATCATGTTCAGGAATAGGAAACAATACTTCCTGGCTGGGACACACCACCATCCAAAATGGTTTCCCTTTCTTCTTAGTGAACAAGGTTACACCTTCTTCTCATAGTGGATAAAGATCATAGACTTGTTCCCATTATTATCTAATGAGATATTAATATTTACACAATGTATTGGATGGATCTATGGGTCCCACCATTCTCATTATGAAATCATACATACGTGTGCCACAATATCATAAAAATTCTTCATAACCTAACCCATAAAATCAAATGGGTATCATAAATATTTAATCATATCATAACATTTGTAAAATATATTGGTTTTAAAATAATTTCATCAAATAATAACTCGTGAAAAGAAGTGGGTCTCATAAGCATATAACCCATAGTAGCAAAATTGGTGTCATGGATATCATTTTATTAAAATATAAACCATTCAGAGAAAGAATTTGAATGGTACCCTTGGATAATATCCCAATAAAAGAATTAGTAACACCAATGGATTTTATCCTGGATGGAAAATAATTTTAAATATCTTTTGAAAACATTTGTTTATAAAATTATCCTTTTTTATTTGAGAAATGCTTCTTAAAATATAAAACATTTTTTAAAAAAATTATTTGAAAATAGATTTGAAAAAATATAAAGAAAGATATGAAAATAAATTAAATTATTTTTCTTTTAAAATAATTTTTAAATATCCTTTTTAAAAAAATCAATTTTTTAGAAAACATGTTATTTGAATAAAAATGATTTTTGACCGAAGATAGAAATAACGTCATATTTTATTAGAAAACTTTATTAATTATATTAAGTAAAAATGAGTGGTAAAATGGTAAAAATACGAGAATATATCATTAAAAAATAGGATAAGGAACATCATGAGAATTATTGAGAGATGGATCATAATATTTCATCAATGTAAGTATAATCATAAACAATCCCGGTAAACAATGAAATAATAATAATAAAATATTACCACTTTGGTAATTTTGAATCAAAATCCCCATTAAATAATAACATGACATGAATCTTAAAATATCATTAAAATGAGTAGTTTCATGATATAACAAGTCAAAGTTTAGTTTATACACCTTGTAAAATAATATATGTGCATAACAAAACATGTGTCTCAATGAAGGAAAATTGTGACAAAAGCACCATACCAAATTGGTATCTTTTGAACTGTAAATCCCCATGAAATAGTGATAATAAAATGGATATTTGAATACCCATAAATTTAAGGATAATAATCATACAATAATTTAATTGGAAATATATACACCACACAAAATAAATGAGTGGTGAATAAGGTATAAGTCTCACAAAAATAAAAATGAGACTAAAAATCCACTTACCACTTGAGTAACTATTGAATCATGATCCCCATGAAATAATAAGAATAAATTGGAAATTTTAATATAATTAAATAAATTAAAATCATGGTATAAAATTTCATAGTTCATTATATATACCACATAATAACAATAAGTGGTGAATATAGCATATATTTCATAAAAATAATTGTGAGGTGAGAAAACCCATACCTTAAGTCTTGACATTATTCGTACATGTTCAAACCTCCAATATAATAAATATAATTTTACAATAAATATACCATAGAAACATATTCTTATATATTACACCATATATGTTTTCAATATGACTTTATATTAACCATTTGCTAACAATTTCATGTAAAAGATTCATTTTAGGTAATAACCACTTTGTATTTCATATATGTTTTGACATGTTATTCTTGATCCCCTTACATAGATCATGATTTAATTATTTATAGAATGTAAAAAATTATATAAATATCTTATATATTCATTATATAAGTATAAATAATAATCTATAAAATATAGAAATATAAAATTAAATACACTGTTCCTAGAGATGGCAGGTCGTACGTACGCATGAATGCTGCTTCAAATTTATTATCATATCTATAAAGAAAGAAAAGTAAATAATATATATATATATATATATATTAATTACAGTGGAATTATTATGTCACATATATAAAATATATGTGTTAAACCCATACTTACTACATTACATGTAATATGATAATGAATCACAACGCTTTTAAGAGGTGGTAGTCCATACGTCCACAAATGAAGTTATTGTATTTCTGAAAAATGGAAATCATGAACATATGTGTTATATAATAATTATATAATCATTAATAAATCATATATACCATATATATCATTAAAAAAAGTAAATAAATATTACCATCCATTAAAGGTGGTAATGGAAGAATAAACAACATTTGTTCTCGAGGTAGTAGTCTCCCATACACATGAATGAGGATTCTGTATCCCATTTGATGGATGTGTGTGTGAGTGTAGGTCATGAAATTTACATAAATAAATCTTAGTATATTAAGTATACCTAGGTTATTATATAAGTATTGAATAATAATAATTTATGGGGTGGATAAATAAATAAAACAAAAGTTCTTATTGAAGGATGTTACCTCTACTATGGTTCATTCCATTTGGATTGCACCAAAGGACTAACTTGGATTGATTTCCTACCAAATTAAGACTTATTTGATGAGAGAAGGAAATTTTAGAGAATATTTATGTAGGTTATCTATGATCCAATATTCTTTATATGAGTGAATAAGTGAGGGGTGTGGTGAGTGGATTTTTATAATGGAGGGGGAGTGGCATTCTTGTAAATATAAAAATGTAAACACTATTTAGAGGTATCTCTTACATCATGTGCCTCCAATAGTTTTTAATTTTAAAAAAGGTAGTATGTGGTATAAATATGACCTAAAAATTTCTTTTGTACATGTATAGGGTATTTGGAACCTTAAGATAATGTTTAAACACTTTGTAAACTCGTTTTTACCTTAACCGCTATAATTAATTTTAAATACTTTCATTAGAATTTTTTTGTAAAAATATAGGATATAATTAATAGACATTATAAATTATTATAATTTAAAATTTTGAATCCATTTTTTCAAAATTTCTTTAAATTTAATTGGAATAAATTAATTTAAAATTAATCACGTGGACGGGATGTAACAAAAAGTTTTTATAATAAAATGTTAAAAATATTGAAGTGTTTTTATATCCAATTCCAATGTAAAATTGATTCCAATGACCTGTATTGGATTAATATTTTTACAAGTTATCTTATTATTATTTAAAAACAATAAAAATATAGTTTAACTTTATAAATAAAATAGATAAAATTCAATTTCCAATTAAAATTCAATATTTTTCACTATTTATCAAAAAATGAAACTTATCAGAAAAATATAAAAAATTCACCAAAAGTAAATTTTTATATAACAATTTCAAAAATATAGTTTATTTTTTCATTTAAAAATTATAAAAGTTTCATAAATTAGATTTAAAATTAGTGTACCATTAAAAGGCGGTAAAATTACCTTTTATAAAAAGACATCTTTATATTACTAAAATTGGATTTATTCTCATATTATAACCATCCAATATATTGGATGAGTTTAAAAGAATTTGATTGAATTTAAAATATATAATTTTTTTTAAAAAAAATTCATCAAAAGTGGTTTGTTTAATTTTTTGAGGTAAAATTTTGTTTTTACATACAAAGATAATTGTCTTAGGAAATGATTTTATTTATTTTCAAATAGTTTATAATTTTATTTATAAGTAATTTATAACCAAAGGATTCATTTTATATACATTTTTAAATCATATCTCTAAAATTTAGTAAATATTATTCATAACTTTCATTCCAATGGATAGGTGGTAACTATAATATTATTTTAATAACAATATTAAAAGTATTTTGTAGTTTGGTAAAAATCAGCCTTGCATGTAATGAAAACTATCAAAGGGACTCAGTATTGTTTGTAACACAATAAAAAAATTACGATACATGTATCTCAAGCTAATATATGTGTTTCATGTAGCATAATATTAACTTGGTGTTGCATATAACGAAATCCAAAAATAGTTCTTTCACATAACAAATTCTATATTTAGTGTTTCATGAAATGAAAAATATCAAAAAGATTAAATTAATTAAAATGATAATAATTCAAAAAATCTAGTGGTGTTACATGATAAGCACCCATACTTGGATATAGATCTCGTGTAGGGAAGTTAGATCATATGGGATGGAAAACTCTATGTAGTTTATGGTTTTGTTGGGTGATACACAAGTGTTGTAGTTTAACATCACATGACATGGATTTTTCTGCCATATAGTTTATGGATATATGATAAAGATCTATATTTTGGTTTTATTTCATAGATTTTTCTCAAGAATTAAATAGAAATGGATTCATCTAAATACTGGACCCATTGTGAGAAACCCCAACATGAATTTTAGGGTCCTATTCAATAGAATTATGGATGATGGAATTTTCCATTCGACCTAGGCTGGGATACAGGTGTAACTATATATTCGAAGGTAGTAAGAATCAAGACATATATAATTTTGGGTAAAATGATTTTATTCTAATATGAGGCCTTTTATGAAATTTAAGTGAATTAAAAGGACCAAACATAATGATATAAATATAATTAAAATTTATGGGATTCATAATAATATTTGGGATGAATTATATTGGTATTAATATTTATCCTAATATAATATAAATCATACAACACATATTTCTTGTGATGTCTTAGTATAGGGTACATTGGATAAAACCTAATGTAAATGAAGATCTCTATACTAGGATTGAGAGGGGTTGAAGTTGATAGAATTTTTGTATGGACCTAGGATAGGATATCTCTACATCACTATATATCTTGAAGTAATGGGAATTAATCAACATGTAATTCTTAAATAAGACCTCCCTATATATATGGATCTTATATTGGTGTGAAAATAGAAAATTTATGTGTGCTATAGTGATACAGAATCACGAACCCAACATGAATTAGGCAAGGACTCATAATAAATAAGAAACAAAATCTAGATATAAAAGCTATGTTTGATATTAGGAGAGGAGATCTAGGTGTCACTATATATCCTAAAGTAGCTAGAATCAAGACACTAATAGTTCTGATTGGGGGGTAATTTTATTCATAGGTTATGTGAACCATAGAATTACGGTTGGTTAATATAGCCATAACCATTAAGTCACCATATAAAGAAACCCCTAATGTAGATTGAGATCTTATATATAGGCCATTTTTTAATTTGTGACCTCATGAAATTAACCCTTCTAAATAGTATAATATCATGCATGATTGACCATTATAAAAAATATAAATTCATATAGGATAGACTAGATTTCATTAAAATTAATGTTATTCAATAATTTACTTCTTATATTTAGTTTATAATCATGGTATAAGGACATTGAGATACAATTTTACATCATTTTACAAAAAATAGTTTAATATTGTTTAAAGTCATGCAGGGAGGACTATATACCCAACATTATTTTATGAAAAAAAATCTTCAGAAACCAAAAATTAATGGTTGGAGTGATATTCTCTCTATCCACTATGATCAAGCTATAGGCTCTATTGGAGTAGACATCATGTAGAGCATAAGGAACTTCCCATTTCAAGTCTATATTTTGAGGTTTCTTCTCAGGTGTATCGGAGTTATCAGAGCCAAGACTATTTTTTGATGAATGAGTATAAGAAGACCTTCTTGTTGAATTCTCAAGTGACATGATTTTGGAAAAACTCTAGTTTATGTAGTGTGAGTAACATTTTCACATTGAGTTTCTCCCATAAATCCAATCATTTCTAATACTTTTCATATTCAATCAAATGATTGAAGATTTGACCATGAAGTGAGGGTAGTTGAACCTCAATAGATATGACAACCTATCTCCCATATATAAGAATATATAGGGTAAACTGTGTGGTAATGTGGGTTGTCGTATGATAAGCCTATAGATCATACAAGTGTTTTTATGGAAAATAATTCTTATCCTTATCCACCATCATATAAAGGATATTAGATAAAGTATATTTTGAATGACTCTATCTATTCATTCACTTCTATATGACAATTATATTAGTGTTTGGAATAGATATTATATTCTTGGTAGAAACTCCTTAATTCAACGTGTGGAAATTTTTGTCAATATTTTTTAACATTATGTGAGGGATACTAATTCTAGTAATGATATTAGAATTCAAAAAACATATAATATCCATTTAGCTAACTTCTTTGAGGGATATAGCCTTATAAAAATTGGAGAATAAATTGGTGTTGGTAAATATATACTTGAACTGCTTTGCTGTAGCTAGGGGATATGGCACCAAGAAAACCATTCCTCAAATGGAAAATGGTCAAGAGTAAATAGATATATATAATTATTTCATGGGATCATGTATAAAGTGGGAATGTATAAGAAAATATTGAAACTTCATTGTGAAATCTATGAAATATTGCATTATTTATGAAATAATTATCCATGTATTATAATTTTATAGAAGATTTTTGGTCTTTACAAGTGGGAATTGTAAGCACCAACATGGACTTCAAATATAATAGCGGGGGTCTCTACACCTTCAATTTACCCTAGGATAACTCCATCAATGCCTCAATTATATATCACCTTCATGGAATTAGGATTATATCATTGGAAAAAGATCATAGCCCACTACCATATCTGGCATTTTTTGGATCAATCTAATGGGAAGATCCCTTTTTGATGGTAGTATAGTATGAGAGAAATGAATATAATTGTTGAATATGTTGATGTGAAGATATTATTTTCTTGATCATGGGTGGTGAAAACATTTTTGATCTCTTCCATGTCATTGTTGACTAGTGGAGAGGCCACCTTATGATGCATAATAAAAATGACTTTTCATCCTAATCTAGATCTACTGGGGTTATAGCTAAATTATCCAATGCATCTAATTGGATTTTCTTTGAATGTGGTATATGAGACTATTTTCTATTTGTGTGGAATTCATCCATCAATCCTCATACATAATTTAAAATTGGAATTAACTCTTCCATTTTGATGTCATAGTCGGAATTCATTTTCATGATTATTAACTATGAATCACCATTTCAACTCATCCCATCCATTTGTAACTATTGGGAAAACTACATGAATAAAATGATAGACTGGTATTCTATATTATTTTTATTTTATGCTTATAAAAACAGAAACAAGTAGTGAAGAACTCATTTTCATAGAGAGAATAATATAATCCCGAAGCAGACCCGATTGAGCTTGGGGTCTTCTATCCTTCTACTCATTGAGCTCCAAGAGGAATGTAATGAACTAAACTAGTTTGACCTAACAAATCACCTGATACAACTTTCCATAACTCCTCAAGCATTCTCCACAAATTCTTAAGGCTTTCAACTAGGGGTGATGGTCTAAAAAGATACAATGGGGAGATTATACCCTTAGTCAGAGTTCAATAATAGTGTAAAAATAATTAAACACATACAAATCCATAATCAATACAAAAGTATTCAATAAAAAATAAAAAAGTAAGTAATATTCTATATCAAATGAAATTCTAAAATAGGCATACATACTTAAATAATGTTAATAAATAAATTATCACCCATCAGTTTGATCACATATATATACAAAAAATAAAGAAAAAAATACAAAGGCTTTACTACCAACTCCAAGATATACCTCATACTCAGTCTCCAAAAAATATTAAGATACTACATATTAATCATAAAAAAACACATGATTTGTTCCAATCAATCAATCATCATTGTGCTTCATCCCCATCAACATTACAACTTGTGATCCACCTGAAAGAAAAGATAAGTATCTTCACGCACAATGAGGTGCATGTACATGGGTGAGAAATAAATATTATTAAGAAACCCCCTATAGAGGAACTATAATATGCTACCATAATAGGTGTATGCAACAGATTAAATTCCTAAACTATTTGGGTAAAAAAAACTGTTGGCATAATGTAAATAAGTTTTTATAAAAATAATATATAAGATATCCAACCCCAGGATCTAAAGTGACACTCAAGGTAAATCTACACCCACATCAACCCAATACCAGAGGATTTATAGCACATAACTCACTCATCCACATAACATCAGGCATGTTCTGGCCTAAGGGAGGTTCTTACTCTTTCAGATCTTCCATTGTCTTTCTATTCTCATCTAACCACAATCAAACAATATATGGGAAAACTAGATAAATCATAGGGACAATGCCTAGTTCAGTAATATCCCTAAGGTATCCTCCTATAATAACCTTAGGATAATGAATTTCCTTAAACATCCGGGCTAAAGGCTAACAATGTACATGTAGATTAAATATCCAACACATCAACTAGAACACGACTAAAATGGGCTCAACATCAATCTATAGGTTATAAGGTTAAACCCATCACTACCAACACTGAATATAAATTAACACCTCAATGATTCAACTAAAATCATTGGTATTTAATGGTCCCATGGATCACATCCATCACAAATAATGGGCTATGATCAAAACAAGAACAACCTCCATTACTGGCTCGACACCTGATCGATCCAGGATTAGCAATTCACCCATAAGGGAATACATGAGAGGAACCATGACCACACGGGTTATCCAAAAGTATTCATAAATAAAACCATACTAATTAATGATCAACAACACACCAATAATGGCATCCTTGAGAGTCCCTCAAACCCATCTCAAATAATAACTCAATGACAACATATTTCCCTCAACACCCCACAGTGTCAAGCGAGACCAAAGGCTCCAATCAAAATAAACCCCAAGAAAATGCTTTTCAACCTCAACTAATCAAATATAGAGTAAATAGTACACTTTCTCAAGGACCAAACCAATAAAAATCAAACTAAACCCCCTTGTAATTTTCAAGCCCAATCACCATTTAGGAATTATCAAAATAACCTTAATGAATCCCCTTGGAAACTCATATAATAAGTCATCCAAAAGACCAATGACCCTCACCTAGTTTATAATTTCATCTCCCTTAATATTTCTATCAAGTAAAAACTCTTTGATTCCAAATCTAAAAAAACCATCAATAACAAGACCCACTCTTAAAGAATTATAAATTTAAAACCTCAATCAACCCTAAGAACTACCCTGTGACCCCAAAACACCAGCAAGAATCCCTGTCACATCCTAATTAGAAGGTTACAATTGAAATGTAATTTAAATAATCCCTATAAAGGTTCATATATAAGTATTTCATCCAATCATCCCTTCACTAGCTCCACGCATAGCCACCAATAACACTAGGTGTTTTTTTCAAAATATAATCCACGAAATATGGTATTTTAAATCAAAACCACTTTACATGGCATACCAAAAGCCAATACTTCCTGAATAACCATACAAAAAAACCCTCAAGGGGATCTCAATAGGTAAAAAATCTTTTTAAAACAATTAAGTGATTATAATTTAGGGAAAAATACTAAAAACCCCTTAACCTACCTTATGTTTTAACTGCCAAATATTTTGGCCTAAACCCATTCTCTATAAATAACCAAAGAACCTTACTCAAAATGTAAAATGAAATTTAATTAATTAAAATAGTTAATAATGTATTATTTCATTAAGATAAAAGAGGAATAAATCATAAATACTGACTAAGGTGGATCCTATATGTTCGAATAGGACCAACTATTTGTGGAAGGCCCACAATGCACCTCTTAAACCATTCAGTGTAAAATCACCAACACATGATACCTAATTACATTGAAATTCCATTTAATTTTATTATAAATTATAGAAAAATATACCAGGAATCATAACACCATTGAAACAATGGGATGTAGTTTGAAAACACCATCCAGGGATGCCCTCTCACCAACCCATGCTAAAGCCATATCATCCTCATCGGATTCCACCATGCTCTAGTGGATTTATAACTGAAACCCTAAGAGGAGACACACAAATCAACTACAAGAAAGGAGGAAGAATAAATGGTGGAGGGATGGAAGGACTAATACTATAAATGATAAATAACACACCTAAAATCCACCCATGATCATGGGGGACTATGGTATAAATGGATTGGGAGAGGGGATGGCATGTGCACGTACAAGGGAGAAAGATGGGGGGGGGGAGAGTTTAAAATATTGGGGGGGGGGGGTATTTTTCTATGTTACCATTTTTAACCCAATACGTAAATACACATATTATACCAAACCATATGCCAACTGTGTATTAGGCCCTTAAAAACCAGCATCCCTCAAATAGTTTGTCCATGTGGTTTACTAACCATTATCTAACCATGAAAAACAAAATTAGAACACCTATATAATACCTCACATGACTGTTTTTGACTATTCTGCAATAGTGTTCAAGTCATGCACCATAGAACTAAAGTCAAATCACCCCACATGATTATCTCTAAAATTCAAAAAAATTTAACTTAAATTTGTGAAATTAATTCCAAAAAACAATGCAAGAAAACGCCAACTAAAATTACCATAAGCCTCAAGGGGCCATAATGTTTTCACTAAGCCATGCACACTGATCATATTATAGAAAAGAACAATCCGAAATCTCTAAATTTCACCTAATTCAATTGAAAGTATCTTAAGAACCCGAGAAACATATTTCTACTCATTCCATTCCTAAATCAATAAAAAATTCTCTAACTCCAATAATTTTAATTTAAATCATAATTCACTAGATGGCCCCTCAATAAAACAAAATTCAAATTTTCACTGAATTTTATAACTCATAATATTGTGGATAATTATAAACTCCCCACCATAAATTATTATCACCCCTAAAAATCCTTAGTGGTTAACCTAACTCAACAACCACTTCACCAATAAAAAACCATGTTCAAACTCAGAATTCCATGAACACATTCATTTCACAACTCAAAATTCTAAGACCAGACACACAAACCCTTCTCCAAAGAACCTAGGTTTGATCCCTATACCACCCGAACCACATCTCAAATTACATTCTAGAAATGGATTCCAAACCTTCACATCCAAATATGTATAAAAACACATCTGAACCCCTTTATTTTAACTCCTCCTATAATTCTCACCTTCATCTATTGAGGCACCACCAACAATTTTCATTACGATGATTACACAAACACCTCATCCAAGACTAATTATAACATTAAAAATACATATAATACTATATCGAAGTTTTTAATCTTTTATTTCCCTTGGAAATAAATATATTTAGATCCAACAACACACTAAATTTATGAATCCACTATGACTAACCTATGATCGGTAGGATGCTCCTCTCCATAAGAGTACCCTCATCATGACCTCATAGAAAAACTCCAAGCTTCATAACTTATTATCTATCCACCAAAGAACATAGTAATTGGGTGCGGGTGACCCATCTTCACCTATGTACCAAACCAAAAATATAAACCACTACCAACTCCCAACTCACTAGGAATAATGTAATCTAATGACCTATTGTTAGAACCCCTCTATAAGGATTTTCTTACTCTATTCCTTGAGAAAGGAACTCAATACTTCCACCATGAAAATTCTTGTTAGGTTTAATAAGACCTAAAAAATTCACAACAGGACCACAAAAAACTAGTGTTCATTTTCCCCCATGTGAAAAATTCCCCATCTCACCCAAACATGATAGTTTCACTTTTTCATGAACTTTTTCATAAAACTAGAATCATGGTCACATAATCCATGTCCTAACACACATATTATAACCCACCTAAACTAATAGCCATACTATTTATTTAGTTCAGTTCCAATAATCCAGAGAACCCTTTATGTGCTTTCTTAAAACTAAGGCATCTCCCTCAGTCCATGATTAAACAAATATCTACTCACCACCAAAGTTTATTCCAAAACCATAAGTTCCTAACCAAAATCCAATGAAATGCTATGAATAAAAACCTAAAATTTTTAGGGTTATGCATATAACCAAACCTTACCTCACAAGAAATCTCAAAAAAAAAAGAACTCCAACTCCCAAGCCTCAAGGATTTCACATACCTAACCATAGGTCTTCTCATGAAAATACAAAGATGCATAGAAACTCAATCCTTATTTGAAAAACAATATGGAATCCTTTCCATCATTCATTAAAATATAGGGCTTCTGGATCTTTTACTAACATACTGGGGTCATCGCACATCCCTCAATGAAGGGAATACATTTCCATAATTAGAAAACACATTTGTAAAAGATCTATATGATTTTTTTATCAAAATAAAAAGTTCATGTGGTTCGGTTGAGTATATGGGACAAAGCCATATAGCGTGTTGAATACACTTTAAAAACTGAACCTCCCTCATTAGAAAATCACACACAAATATGCATATTTCATGTGAATCTTATGTTCCTTGAATTATATATGTATACCATTCTATTATCATAAGAATGAGAATAAAAACACACAAATCAACAAACTAAAGTGAATCACCAAATTTTATATCCTAAAATATTATAAATGTAAACCAAGAATATAAATCCCATCAAATAGGTAACCTAGACATTCCATTAGAAATGTTTTTCATGGTGGATCAATCTATGGTTCATCACATGACCTAAAACATAACTAATAATTTTGTCTACAAACTCCCTAAATCTAGAAAACAAGATAGTATCTGGTACCATGTTGTAATGAACTGAATTGGTTCTACCTAATACATCACTCAATAAAACTCTCCTCAAGGACTCAAGTGCATCTCATTGAATACTATAGAATTTAAACTTGCAATGAGGGTTTAAAAATATTCTTTGGGGTGACTATACTCTCAGTAAAAGTTCAATAATAGTATAAAAATAAACAAACACATCCACATCCATAATCAACATTATATCATACTATAATAAATAAAAAAGGAATAAACATGCTATATAAAATGAAATGTGGAAACAGACATATAAAGAATACTAAATAACAACTGATCACCCCCAAATCCAATCACATTACAGGTAGTAAATATAGAAAATATAATAAAATGATCTACTAAATACAATAAGATACACACCATACCCAATCTCAAATAACTATTGAGTTCCTCCAAACTGATCATAAAAATCCACATGATCGGTCTTTCTTGATCAAGAAACACTGGACTTGGACCTATCCACAATGAAACCTATTATCCTCCCAAAATAATTCATAAGGGTATGCACACACACATAGGTGAATACATAGGGGTGATACATAAATCTCAATATACCCCCAGTGGTGAACCTATAATATGTTGTCATAACATGTTTATAAAAAATGATATTCCAAGCCTTGTTGAGTAAAACAATTAACTACTAGAATAAAGTAGTTTAGTGGGTGATAAACAAAATAAATAAAAAATCCAACCCTAATTTCTATGGTGACACTCGAAGTAAATCCACCCCCACTATATCCTCATGCTAGATGATTTATAGTATATAGATAAGCCAGAAACATAACATCAAAAATGACATGAAGATCAATAAAGTTGCTCTAAATGACTAACAAAACAAATTTCATGAGTTTCATAACCCAATGTATAACCATAGGCATCCACATGAAAATGCACTTATCTATCGATATTTAAGACTCCAATTTCATGATTCAAATGGGTGATAGGATCTTTAATAACACTAAGAATTTTTATCCAATGTATGATTTCCCCATTGAACTAACCATCCCTACAAAATATAATGTGATGGAAAGGAATAAATGACAAAACAGGGCCATCAAAACATCAATCCCCATGGACATCCAGCCCCTAGCTGGGTAAGTATCCACTAGCCTAGGGGGGTATTTACACCTCTGGATGATCCATTAACACTTTATTCACATATAAACATATCTAACCAATAGAGAAGAAAAACATATAAATATCAAGTCCAATGACTAGTTCAAGGTCTCATCATACAACAACATCCTAAGAAATAAAAAACTAAAACATCCTAGCCAAAGGCAAAGAAATAAAGGATTAATAAATTATTGAACCCATCAAGATGATCACATCTAGAACGATATCTATAAAAGTCTCTGATTTATAAGGGAAGACCTTATTTCACTAATTTTGAGCCAGAATTGACCCCTCATAGGGTCTACATAAATTATGGGTCTCCTATGGTCCTCTGGATCACAACCATCTCAAAACATAGGGCTTTCCCAGAACAAGAAAAACCTATATTGGTGACTCAATACCCAACCCATACATGAACAATAACTCACCTACATGGGTGTCCATCAGAATTACAATGTCTTAAATAGGCAACCACAAGAATCTGTCAGTGGAACAATATTAATTACTAATCAGTAACCACCCAAAAGGGAATCCTTGAGAGTCCCTTAATCCCATCTCAATCCACAAATCAATGAAACCTTTCCACACCCAAAAACCAGAAATTCCAACCATTCACAAAGGATCGAACTAAAGTATACCCTAAACAACTGAGTCAAAAACAACCACTCCAATACAAATCAATTTTTCATATTTCCCAAGGACCATCCCAAGAAACTTAAAGCCAAACCCTTGGAATTCCCGAGCTAGGTCACTGTTTGATCATGAGATGTGGGAATCATATGAATAACCTCAATGCAGACCCTTGTTACTTCCTATGAAAAATCTTAAAAACACCCATAACCCTTACCTAGGCTGTAAATTCATCTCCCTTAAGAGATATATCAATAATAACCACATATAATCCCAATAAAAGACAACCATAGAGCTAAAATACTCAACTTAAGGATTCTAAATCCTAAACATAGATCAACACAAAGAACCACTACATAGTCCTTATGTACCTGAAATCTTCCCAATCACACCCCACTCAGGAGGTGATACTAGAAAGGGACTATAAACAAGACTTCTCATGGTTAAAATATGGATATTAAATCCTAGATTCTTCCCTCCACAACATTTTAAAATAGCCACACCAAACATAATAAGTGTATTTTTTAAAGACAAGACTAGACAAGCGGGTCTCCAAATAAAATCATTCTACGAGGCTCCAAAAAAACTAATCCTTTCCATAAAATCAAAAACAAATTCCTCAATGGGTGATCAATAGAAAAATAATCATTTAAAAATTATTAATTGATTTTAAATTAGGGAAATAATTCCAAAAAAACACCTAACCCACACCAAGGTGTAACTGCCAAAGCTTTAGGCCCAAAATCACAATTCATCAACAACCAGATCACCTAACTTAATCCATAAAATGTTATTAAAATTATTAAAACAATTAATAATTAAATAATTAAATTAAAAGAGTCATAAATATTAAAAAAGGTACTAAGGAACATTCTCCCTATGTAACTACGACAAACTATATTTTAAAGGAATGTAATTACCCTATAGAATAAAGTAAGGTAAAATACATAACACATTATCCCAAATTACATGTAAAATCAATTCATTTTAATTTAAAATTTGAGAAAAATACATTAGGAATTTTACCTTCACTAAAATTATAGGGACACATAATTTTCATACATAGATATTACATCTTATTAGATGGATATTCATTACATAAAATTACAATCCCTAATATAACTATACTATTTTAGTATCTTTGGAAACATGGATACATAAAAAACTGGTTCACAAGAGATCTACATCATCTCCCTATATGTTATTTATAACTATGACCCTTTTTATACATATCATATGTAAAACCTTTCTACATATGTTGAGGAAATGAAAAAATAAGAAAGAGTGAGATCAAATTCTTAGTAAGGGAAAACATGGGAGATATCAATTATCACTTAAGCATAACATGAGCATAAGGGTATGAGAACATGTGATTAACATTTAAAAACCATTACTTATATATCATAGATCATAATATTAATTCATGGAATAAATATTGATATTTCATAAGGTATGAATCATATAGGAATCAATTAGCATTATCCATGAGATCATAACAATGGCATAAGATGTTAGTTTTTAGAATACACATAAGCATAGAAAGTCATATATATAGAAGAAATGATAACTACTAAGACTATCATAGTGGATTGGGTTCACTACCCATTCCAATATATCCTTATTTTAGGTTCACTATTAGTACTATCATAGTTGCAAAGTCCCTTATTAACTGCGTCCTCTCTCTATTTCAATCCTCGTTATCTCATGTGATATCCAAATTTACCGAATACATTGGATGGATATATAATTCAAGGTCCAACCATTACATAATGAAAACAATATATATGTATTCTAAAAGATCATAAAAAACCATTATATCATAAAACATGAAAAAAAGTCTCAAAACATATTATAATAGCATAACATGTGTAGAAGAAATTATTTTCTTAAACATTTCATCATAGAATAACATATGAGAAAAAATATGGTCCATAAAAATTTGTTAATCATAATGATAAACTATTTATCGAAAGAATAAGGATAAAACCATTGGATTATATCCCCAGTAAATATTAAGTAACATTATATAATTTCATCATAGATTAAAAATGCCTTTAAAATATCACTTGAAACATTTCATGATGAAAATACCATTTTCACATTAAAATAATTGATTTGAAATATAAAATTTTCACAGATATTAAAATAAATTATTTGGAAATAACCTCATAAAATTAAAAAATAATATTCAAATCACCGAGTGTTCATGATGGTGGGAAATTCCATTAATGTCATATAATATAAAAGAAAAAAATTCTTTTCACACATCAGTAAAAAGGTCCAAAATACCTTGTTCAGAAAATGATAATAAGATTTTTAAACGAATTTATAAAAATATAATCAAGCATAAAAATTAATTTAAAAAATAAGTGTATAATATTTGAAACAATATTTAATTTTCATTAAAAAATCGACATCGAAGAAAAATGATTTTCAATTGAAGAGAGAAAGAATGTCGAGTTTCCGGAAAAAAATTCTTTTAGTATCTTGTAAACTAAAAGAGAGAAAAATAAAAGGAAAACATGTAATCTTAAAAAATAACCTTAGGAGAAGAAAATTAATGATATTATTGATAGTTTTGTCATTAAATTTCATCATCATAAACTTATTCAAAAATAATCTTAGTAAATAATGAGATTTTAATATAAAACCCATACCACTTGGGTAACTTTTGTAGTGTTTAAAAAATGAAAAAAAAAATAAAATTAAAATGTAAATGTCATTAAAATAATTATATTAATTATGTAACATGGTAAAGGTGTAGTATATACACCTCAAAAAATAAATGAGTGGGGAATATGGCATATGTCTCCTTGGAATATAAGTGAGATTAAAAATCCATTTCCTTATGTTATTCTTCCTTAAAAAGTGATCTAGCCTCCAATATAATAAATTTTAATTTATTATAATTTTATAAAAAAATATTTTACATAATTATAGAATAATGTATATTCCACTTATAATATTTTATCATCCATTAATAAATAATCCATTATTAAAATAATTATTTCTGGGTTTTAACTATTTTTCTTTTCATGAGAATTTCGGTTTGTTAGTGCTGGTATTTATTCATTAAAAATGGTTGAATCATCTACAGCAAATTAATAACAATATAAATATAATATATATTCAATATAAATGTATATATCCATAATTTATATAGTTATAAAAAATAATTACATCGTTCATGGATACGGTAGGTCGTATATACACATGAACACTATTTTCACTTTTCAATGGATGAAATGAAAGGAATTTAAATAATAATTCACCTTTATTATTATATCATAAATATTATATATATTCATTATATATATTGTTATTATCATCCATGTAATGATAAAACAAAAAAAATGAATCTCATTGCTTCGTGAAGGTGGTAGTCCAGACGTATGCACGAGCAACATTATCATTTTCCAATGAATTATAAGGTGAAAAGTAATATATTTTATTATCTTTATAGAAGAATAATTATATAATAAATATAATTTATAAAAATTAAACCCATCATATTAATCATCCATGAATTATATTTAGGGAAAATTTACTTTATCACTGTATGGAGGTGGCAGTCAACACGTATGCACAAGTTGTACTTTCACTTTCCATTTGACGGAATAGAGGGTGTATAATGATGATAACATAATAATAATAAAATTATATTATATTTAGGACAATTAATTTAAAATTTAACAATGAATACCATAGAATTTTAAGAGGTAGAATAATAAATAAACAGGTTGAGTTCGTGTATGATTATTACCTCTTCTTCAGTAATCCACCCTTAGATACATTTTTAAGAACTTTTGGAATGATATTTTAAGAATTAAAAAACCTATAATTCATGGATATGTAATTTTATAAGATAATTGGTCCATTTTTGTTTTATATATAAGGCTTAATTTGATGTAAATAAAATGGATAAGGGGTGTCCTTTTATAAGGAGGAGAAAGGAGACACATGGAATTTGGAAAAAGACTAAAATATAATCAATTAATTATAATGAAAAGTACTTAAAAATAGATATATATTTAAATAAAAATAATATAATGTCTAAAAACACCATCCAATTAATATTATATAGGTTTTAGAGTCATTTTTAACATTATCTTTTGGTTTAAATCCTTGGTTAATAAATTTTAACCTTAACTATAGTAATAACTTTCTCAATCGTAAAGGTTTAATATTTTTCTTATAAGAAGAATATTGTATCATAAATGGAAAATGGATGAAATTTTAGACAAAATATTTTCCACCTTGTACTATTCCAATATTCGAATGATTTTTAAATAATTTAAAAAAATATTATTTTCATAATATTTTATTATTGCAATTTTTTGACACTATTCATTAAATTTGACACTAAAAACTCCAAAACAGAGATGGGATAAAAATATAATCCCTTAAAACATCCTTAATATATCATATTTATCTACTAGATTCGTAGAACACAATAATCCATCGAAATTGTACTACTTGTAATGTTTTTAAAATCATTTTTTATTTTTCTAATTGAATAAATACCGTGCCGATTTTGAGTAAGAATTTAATATAATTATTCAATTACTTAAAATTATAAATAAATTAATATGATAATATTAATTAATTAATATTTCGAATAAAAATTTATATCTGAACTTATCCTCTTTTGATCCTTATAATTAAAATTTAGAGTTATTAAAGTCATGGGAGTGACATTTTGTATCTTCCATTTCTTAAAATAATATAAAGGTCAAAATTAAAGAAAAATAGAACCAAATGAACATATAGTCAAGACTATAATTGTAATATATGAATAATAACCCATATATTAGGATTATGAAATGTTTTGGGTTGATTTTGAGACCTTATCACATGGTTTTAACCATATTTTACCAATTTTACCTTTACTAGGGTGACAAATATTTACCATTGTTTATATTTACAATGATAAAAAAATAATAAGGTACTATTTAAAAAAAATCAAACTTCATGATTTTAAATATGGTAATTTTTTAATATTTAATATCCGTAAGTGGAAGAAATTAAATTTAAGGTAAAACACAAAAGACAACGAAAAAATATTTTTTTTCAAAAAACTCCTCTTGATATATACAAACGTTTTCATGAAAAAATCCACAGTAAAATTGATTCTAATTAAGATAATTATATGAAAAAAAATATAATAGAAATAATTTTACATTAAATAATTTTAAAACAAAATTGATCATTGTATATGCTTGTAACAAAAATACAATTTTCAAAAAAATAGTATTTTTAAATATTCAGGGGAAAATCATTATTTTCATAAAAATACCAAAAATTCACTATAAGAAAAGTTTTATATGATGATTTAGAAAATTAACTTTATTTTATCGCGTATATATATATTCTATAAGTGGGAAAATGATATAATATCTTCCAATAAAAATTAATAAAAAACAATTTTAAAGGAAATTCACATTTTAAACATAATACAACTTTAATAAAAATTGAATTCTCATTTCCTAATATTTAATAAATACCTTTTTAATGAATAGTAAATTTATATCTCTATATATATATTCCATTATATTGTTATTATTATTAATACTCAATAATTCAATACCTTGGTAATAATGCTCATATATAAATAAAAATATTTTGTGGTTTGTTTAAGACTGGTGTTTCATTTCATATACACAATTAAACATAATGGTATTATTTAAAAATATCAGGGTGTAACATTATACCCCTTTTAATAAATTACATCCACTTAATTTTAACTTGTGCTTGTTAATAAAGGGTTTGATATTTGAATATTATTTTATTGAAAACACACATTGTAAAAAGGGTTAATAAAACATCCCCTTGAAAAGAGAGGAAGGGAAATATGAAATTCATCTATAATAACTCCTAACTAGGTTTCAAAATAGGAGAACATTTGTGGGAGATGATAGTATGGAAATGGATGAAATCATAATGTCCAAATAGTAATGGAAATTCATAGAGAACATTGATCAAAAGAAATTTTTTGATCATGAGAATGTCCAGAAAACCATAAATCAATAATGTGTGAAAAAGACCATCGATCCTTCATAAATGAATGTAATAGAAAACATTTCTATTTAAAAATTATTTCCTTAAAGTTGAGTAATTACTTTACCATATAGAGTAAAAACATAAGGAAATATACTAATTTGAAAAGTAAAATTTCATTATTTAATTAATTTCCACCATAAACTCATCTTTTTCTCCAGACGATGAGTATTAAAGTTTAATTGCACATGCTAGAAGCACTAAAATATGCTACATAATCCTTAAAGGATATTAATGTACTCTTTTTATATTTAAATATTATCAAAAAATTAATAGTTAGCATAAGCTAAAGAAATATCCAAACTGTATAAACCTTCACATTTAAATAAAAAATTTCCACAATAACAATCAAGGTTCCACTGAGATCATTTTGAATAACCCTACATCCCGAATAACCTCAATAACCTAATATTAAATAACTTTTTAACCTCAATGGTTATCTAATACCTTTCAAATTAATTATCCAAAAATTTAATTAGATTTTTTCCAAATAAATTTCATGATAAATAACATGTTAAACCCAAGGGTTACATATTCCTCAAACCAATTAAACTTCTCCCAAAAATATTATTGGTCACTATGATTAATATTATAATGTAGTTAAATTCACCAAAATGTCACAAATAAAATTTAGATACTAACCTGAAAGGTTATCCTTATATTAACCATAAATAGCTTTAAAAGAAATTCCATTTCAATGAATCGATTTTAAACCATAAATATTATATATGTCCCATTATCTAGTAAAAAGTAATCAATTTAAGATCAAATCATATATACTAACAGAAAGGGTTATTTAAACCTAAATAGATTATTCATCCTAAAACCTAGTAAATTTTTCAAATCACCTCAAAATCCCATGATATAAAACATCAAAATGGGAATATATTATTTTGAACTTATGATCAACCATAAACTTATAAACTAATTATTCTATCCATAAATTTTATGTTAGCCTCACCTGAAAACTTATATACTTCCAAAAATTAACACAAACCTTATTACTCCAATAAAATATCAAAATATCAAATATATTCCATAAATCAAAAAATACTATAAACTCTATAAAGGATATAACCAAATTCATCATCAAATCACTAATTAGTTTCATGATCACTAATATTATCCCATCAACATCATCAATTTCATTCATTTCATTATACCACCCAAACATTATCACATTAATACTAAATCACCTTTCTTAATTATTGGTACCTCTCAACATATTCATTTTAAAATCCATAAATAAGATATATTATGGAACAATACATAAATGTCTCAGGATTTTCATATCTATAATATCATGGATTTATCACTTATACATCATAATTCTAAAATCCTGAAACAAAAACACTTCAATACATTAAATTCAACAATAAGAATAACATAGATCCTTCATTGGTATAGGAGTACTATTAGATTTGGGAATTGGATCAAGCAATTCCCATATTCCCTAAAAAAAGACATCAAACTATAAATGGCACCTTAGGATGAAATTCATATCAATTATTTAGACAATTTATTTTTCCTCAAAAATTAATTGCTCTATGACCTTATTTTACACATATAAAATATCTTCTCATTCCTCTATGATATTTTACAATGTTCTTCTTCCCACATAATTGACAAATAGGAAATCAAATCTTCTTCCCTCTATGTTCTTCATGAAAATACATTTTTCTCTGATTAGGTGTGTTATTAAACTCATCCTTATAGATATTTTTAATCATATAATGATATAGATGATTAGGAATAATCACATTTTTCCACATTTCAACTCCCGTTTAAATTGTTTTCTCAAGAGGAAAATCATACCATTTTCCATCAAATTAACCATTATTATATTAATTCCTAATTAAAGAAATTGACTAAAACTAAAAATGTATGGTATGAGTAGCTATAATGATAGTATGAAATCATGAAATATCATTCATAGGATGTATAAACCCTAAATACTTGATTTAAATCTAAGACAACATAGGTTTAACTTAGGTCATCCATGATCAAATCTTTTAAAATAATTTATAATGGTTTGTAAATAAAATGTGAATTAACCCATGAATATCTCTTAGGGGTGTCAAAATAAGTGCACAAAATGGTAACACTCATAATGCCATAGAATGATGGAAAATATATAATCAACTAACTCATAATCATCATTGATTGAATTTTTATTAAAAAGAGGAGAGAACACCCACAAAAAAAGGGTCATGGGAAAGTCCAGAGATACAGTCTTAGGGAGGTCTAAAGTAGTGAAGACTGAGATGGACTCCCCTAATCAGATTCACTCCCTCTGGTTCTATAAGTTGGGTATTTGGGAAACATTTAATGTATGTACCCTGCTCTTCCACCATCAAGGATGAAAAATAATCAACCACCTTATTACCTTTACTCCATGTGTGCACCACCTTAATTTTGCTACTGTTGAGGCTAGAACGACACCTCCTGATGATATAGGCTATCATCCAAGGAGGAGCGATTTTTTCTTACGTGTAATCATGGATTACCATAGATTTTGTTTCATTGTGATTAAGAGAAAGCTCCTTCAAAGTGCACAATATAAGTCCGGAATACATAGCCTTTGCCTATGCTTGGATGGAGCTTCCACACCCATAACAGGCAGAAAAAACTAGTAGGAAACTTCCCATGCAGTCCCTAACCACTCCACCACCACGCATAATAACAAAAATACATAAACCATCAATGTTAGGTTTGAAAACCATAATATGTGGTAACCAGTGTATGCATTTACCTCTCATCCCAGGACGTGATTGTTTCACACCAAATTCATTCACCTTCATGGTTCTCAAAGAAGGAGAATTACACCAATTTTTTATAATAATAACAAGATCAATTAAGAGATATTTATTTCTCATGATAACAAAACCCTATGTGGAATAAATCCCTAAAAATATGGATTTCTTTCTAGCCTTAAATATACACCTACACCCAGCATTTAAAATCACTGATCTTTCTACTTTTTCAGGGCCCGTGAAAATTGAACAATGAAACCATTTTTGAAGAAAATAAACATCATGAAGTTATGAAGATATAAGTACAATGAACTCACCAAATAATCTCCAAACATCCATATCCCATTAACCTTCAAAGAAAAAGTGATTTGAACTATCCTACTTATACACCATATAATAATGGAATCTGGATACAATGCTAATACCCATATTCCTCACATTGTCATTAGTGGGTACTGCCTAATTTCGTATCCTCCATAAGAGGAATCTTAACTTGGTTGGAATTCTATCAAACCATATCAAGTTATTCTAGGAGTGATGTTGTCCCCGAGGAAAAGAAATCCTGTGAAATTCCTTTGTAGAGAAGTTCCCAGAACTGGAATTAGTGAAAACACATTTATCAGGGTCTAAATTTAATTCAATGAGTTCAAAAAACACCTTATGTTCATTATCCATGACAGAATTGATGAATCTTGAATACATAATGGCCTCCCTAAAAGATATATTAGAGACAGGACATCCCTGGAAGCTGATTGTCAAACCAGCCCAGTTTTGATGCCAGTAAGAGAAATCCCCTTTTCCTATAATTCATCAATAATGCTACCTGATATTTGGTAACATGTCTTGTATTAAGAACTATAAATTAGATCCATGTGTTATAATATTATCTACAAACCTATCATCTTTATAATACATAAGTTTTACCCAAAGAGTACGTTCCTCCATAACAACCTACACTAGCCTTGCATGCATGTAGTGAAAAATATCTTCCAGACTTCGTGCATTGATTTTGACCTCATAAACAGGTCTTGCCAGTCTATCCCATGATGTCCAATGAATTTTTCCCCTCAGTTTTCATGTCCCAAATAAAATTTTCCAGTATTTTTTCTATATAAGAGAGAACCCCCTTCTTCACCTTTCATGTCGAGAATGCATGGATGGGGATGGATGATAAAACATTGTCGATTAATGTTATCTAACATCCAAATGATAAGAAGTGGTTATTAAAATTGAGCACATGACTTACAATCTTATTTTCATTAATATCAAAATCCTAGATCCTGATTCGTCCAAGAGTGATAGGAGATCCTAGGTAAACCATTGTAAAAGTTCCCCTCCTCATATTCAAACTACTGCACAAAGAAGATGCTTGTATGTCCCCACATTTGTTTGAAATATATAAATTACTCTTGGATTTTTTTATTGACTTCCCACTCCATATATAGTATTCATCTAGGATGTTAGATAGCCACCAACCGATCTTCTACCTGCATTCATAAAAATAAGAGTCTCATCCGCAAACATTAGATGAGATATCGAAGGCTGGTTCTTTTTTCTTTGGTAAAGAAACATGTATCCTATGGATATTTTCTTACTAATAAGTCATGATAAGGGGTATTTCATGAGGTTGAAGATGTTCGGGGATATGGGGTCCCCTTATCTGAGCCTGTGAGAAGTTTTGAAAAAGCCATATATTTTTTCCATGAAAGAAAATTCCATCTCGGAAGAGCTAAAGCATATAAAAATTATATCTACAGCCCAAGTGGAGAGACCCATACATTTGAGCACCTTATTGATAAAACCACATTCCATTCAGTCATATTCTTTATTTATATCCATCTTTAGAGCCATGTTGGATCCACATGTTTTGAAGTTAATATCTTGAATCATCTCTTTCGCCAATCCAACCACTCACTAAATAGACCAGCCTCTCAAAAAACCATTTTTCTCAAGGGATATCCATTTAGGAACATACATGGACATGCATGAGTTGATAATGCTTGATAAAATTTTATAATGGAAATTTCACATGCTTATCGGCCTATAGTCTGGAATGGAAGATGGATCTTTGATCTTTTGAAGCATTACCAGAGTTGTAGCACCCACCACCCATGGAATTAAAATTCTCAACTAACTTCTTCTAGGGTAATTACCCTTAGATAAATATGTTCCAAATCCATGTTAACCTATAATATCCAGAAATGGATGTTTTTCTAGGAATATCACACTACATTATTTATTATAACTCAATAAATTATCAAATACATATGTTTATACTAATGTCATTCTTTAATGTTTTCTTATCTTAGTTTCCAATGATTTACTAAACCCTTATCAGATACCCACCAAAGGAACTCCATACATTTCATACATATATATTACATCTTATTAGATGCATATTCTTCAATTAGAATTATGGTCCACACTAGAACCAAAATGTTTTAGTGTATTTGGAAACTTTTATACATAAACAATTAGTTCATAAGATATCTACATCATATCCCACTAATGTATTAATAACTACCACCCTTCTTAGACATATATTATTTTTTGGAAAGTAAATATAAGAAAGGGTGAGGTAAAATGTTTAGTAAATATAAAAAAGGAGGTATTATTAAACATTTATTCATAAAATGTTCACAAGGGTATGATAACATGATATTAACATTTGATAACCAAACCATGCATATCATAGATAACAATCTTGATTCATGGAATAATGATTTACATTTTATAAGACTTGAATCAAAATGGAATCAAAGAACTTGAGCCATGGGTGCATAAAATTAGCATAAGGCTTATGATTTTGGAATACACATAAGACTAGAAAATAATTTCTTTAATAGTCAAGGGTCACTAACAATAATATCATATTGGATTAGGTTCACACCTCGTTCCATCATATTCATAGTCAAGGTTCACTCTAATGACTATCGCAGTAGACAATGTCCTTTACTAAACTAGGGTAAATTTAAATTTCAATCATTATTATCTCATGAGATATCTATATTTACCAAATTAATTTGATGGAGATATAATTTTTGAACCACTTATCACATAATGAAAACCATACATATGGGAAATGATGTGAAATTTTAAAAATGAAATTCATTTTTTGAATGAACTAAGTCCATATTAAGTAATGATATTATAGAAAACACATGAATTACATTGGTCAATTTTAATAGTTATATTGTATTTCATATTTAAAAGATCATTACTCATCATAAACATTTATAATATATCCATTGTATAGTGACCATTAAGATTATTATATTAAGGGTTATGATAAAATCTATTTTTTATAGACGGAGTGTACGATGGCCTCATCCAGTAGGATCATACCCTATAAATCCCATTTATTAGAGCTTCTTAGGGAGATAGAATCACTAAGACTTTAAATTCACAATTACCCAATGAGATTGAAAAACTAAATTATGAGTGAATCTATTTAAGGGAGAAGTTCAAGCTCATCAAGACTATGGACTAAACCATGTTCATGGAACCACCCTAAGGAAATCTTACCATTACACACCTTACCCTTAGGGATTTTGTTGATGTAATAAAGGGTTAAGTATCTATGCCCTAATTATATGAATTTTTATATTATATTATTTTTAATAAAATAGTGATTATATTTAATCCTTTTTATTATTAATCTTTAAATGTTTAAATAAGGAGTTTGATAATTAAATAAATTTTTATATGATGAAACAAAAACATTTTTTTTGGAAAATATATAGATTCAATAAATACACTCTTTTTGATGAATTCAATAATAATTGAAACAAAATATATCTTATTAAAAAATTATTATTAAATAATAATTATTAAGTATAAATTATATTATAATCATTAGGAAGTCAAATTTAATTTTTATAAACTTTCAAAAACTGTTATTTTAAAAAAACCAACATTTTTCAATAAATGGGTATTTATTATTTTAAAGTTAAAATTATATTATTTATGGTATTATTTTATTAAAATAAATATTATTTTTGAAATGATCAAGTAAAAATTCTTCAATAGTGAATTTTCTATAATGTTATGAGACTATCATATTTGTAGGTAAAATTTTAAAATGGTATAACTATACGTCATATACTATCGCATCATAAAAGCCCAAAAGTGATGTAATAAATACAATAATGAGTATCAAAGAGCCAAATTATGTTTTAAATTTCAAATAAAATGATTTTTGGATGTTATTTTATAAATTTTATAAACCATTAATGAATCCTCTAAAGCATAAATTATTATTTAAGTTTTTAAAAGCAATTATTTATAAACATGAATCACTACCACATCATCAAGGGTACTAATTTAATGATTTAAGACCTTATCATTATAAAATAATGAAATAAAATCTTATTCTATTGACCTTGGGAAAAAATCATGGTATTGTTTTTATTTTGGATTAATTTATTATATAGAGTCTAGAACGTATGTTTTGAAAATAATAAAGAACTTCAATCTCTATTCCTATATAAACCCACCAAAGATCCTATTTCTCTTCACTCAGAAAAAATGGATCCAAACAATAATCTACCCTTCTCTATCTATATACCTCCCATAGTTCCCCAAGTCTCTCAAGAATCTCTTCCCAAGATTTTAGAAGTGTGCACCCTAGTTAAGGGACCCTCTCCTTGTTCTCTTATTTAAGAACATCTTTTATGTTATATCTTTTTTTAATTGTTCATGTTGGGATATGTTTTCTCTTATCCATTTTCTTTACATTATGGTTTACATGTGATTACATAACCCTTTAAATCTCATTATCCCCTACCATGAATCTTCATGCACCCATGTTATTATGCCAAAATTATTGTATGATTTTTCATGCCAATCATTTTTGTAGGGAGTGCACACCCCCTTTTCAATTCAAGGTTAATCACCTAGATATACCTATAATGATTTTACTATGGAATTCAATGTATGAAATACATAATACTTAGTAATGGGATTAAATTTTAAGAAATATGTTATTATGTTGAAATATATATGTGGAACATGTAAGAATGTACATATTATGATGGGTGCACCCCAGATAGCACTCTAATGAATTGGTTAATGATTTAATATCATGATATGTTATATATGAAATTAAGGAGTAAAAATAATATATTTTAGGAATTTTCTAACCATTTTATGATGTCTCAGTGGTTATCTTTGACCTATGTTTATGATTTCATTTTTAATATTGTCACCACATTCCCATGTTTCCTTTATCCTATCATGTTATATCATGCCTCTTTGTTCAATATTATGATTCTGGACCCTCTTATGTTACCTTTACATGCCTCTTGGATTATATGTACTAATTTACCTTATTATATGATTTTTTGATTCCATTAATGGGCTTTATATATCACCCCTTCCTTTTGTACTTCCCCAGGTTACCCAATACTGTTTTAGAAGGTCTATGGATTTTAGGAGCATGTCAAGGAAGTTTTAAATAAATTAATTATATACCTATTTTAAGTTGTTATGTCATGTAAACAATATCTTGAAGACACCAGGATTCATGATCTTCCGGTGTTTTATTAGTTGTTACTTTATGTAATAAATCATGAATTAAAGTGTATTTAAGATATGGGTTTTCATAGTTGGTATAAGAGAAAAGTATAGTTATTTTTTGGAATAGGATTAGAAAAATCATGTGAAATCCATAAGTATAAGACTAAAAATATTAAAACACTTTTAAAATTTTCTAATGTATAGAGTAAGTGGTTTTTATGAAAATACTTCATAATATGGATACTAAATTTGATGTGGCGCTATCATAGTTGTACCTAGGGATAATAACCACAAAATGATGCATCGAGTTGGTCTTGATCATCACATAGTTCATGATAATGTTACTTTATACACACCTAGTTCACATAATATAGGGGTTCTCATTAGTAAATTCACAAGCTCTTGAAGAACCATTATGAATTGAAAGATTTCATATAATGATTTATATCAAAAAATTGATCATGAATCATATAAATTAAAACCTAGAAGTTAAGAAAATTATGTCACTTGGGAATTATCCTATTAATGTTCATGTATCTCTATTTATGCGATTAATAGTTTAAAAACTATCATCGATAATGTTTCCATAATTATATTTAATTTCTAAAAGTTGGAGAAACTAGGTAAAAAATGTGAGGGGAAATGGGATGACACCACAAATGATATACCCAACCTAATGAGAGAAAGAATAATAAAATTCATGAAGAAAATTTACCAATTAAATTAATTTTTTAACAGATACCTGATTTAGGAGGAATTCCCAAATCCTTATAAGAAATGACTTGTTAAAATTGGTCCCTCTATGCAAAAAAGTACTTTAGATTTCAATTGATCTTCTGGTTCTTTAGTCATTGAATAATGGATCAAATTCATTAAGAATATATTCTATATCCATGAATGATATGATAAAAGATAATTTCATGCAAGTTGTTTATCTTATGGAGGGAGAAGCTGATAAATTTTGGACATTTATAAAAAAATAAAACATTTTAGGAAGAGATCAAAATGATGGAGTGAATGGAATTCTGGAAAATATTTTTTGAAAAATATTTTCCTTAATCTCACTATCTTAAAACAAATTGGTATTTACCTATTCTCATGAGAAACGATGATGAATACATTGGGCTGAATGTGAAAAAACATAACAAGACTTTCAGGATACACCTTGGTCTTTTTCATTACCCTTAAATATAAATTTGGCCTATCGTTCTATGGGAAGAATTCGATTCTATAAAAAGAATTGGAAATTTGGGACTTTGAAAACTATGAGTAAATTGTTCGATGTTCCCTAGAATCCATAAAATGGAGATCAAGGAATATTGAGGATTTCAAGAGGATTAGAGGTGGAAAATGTAACTTAATTTCGGTGGTTTGATGTGGATATATAATTATGGAAATAAAGTTCAAAATCCCCATTCTCAAAAGTGTGGAAATAAGTATCTTAGGAATTACATGAAGGGGGTGAGGAAATGATTTATGTGTTTGAAATATGTTAACCTAGCTAGCGATTTATAGTGGGAGAAACCCACCAACATAATGAAAGAAATTAATGCTCCAGTCAACCCTCATCTAATATGAAAATGATTTAACTTCAAGGAAATTGGTATTATACCAGCCAATTATCAATTCCAATGGTTAATAGAGAGAATAAACACCAAAAAAATCTCAGCAATCAAGGGCGAGCATATTCCATCACAACTAATGAGGTGTATCAAGAAAACAAAGTGAATATGGGTACACTAGTTATTAATTTAAGGATAAATAATGCACTTTTTAATTTTGGTTCAATGAATTATTTTATTTTATGTATTTTTAGTAGAATTATAAAAAACACCACCATAAAAAATAGAATTTGATCTATTAGTGAAAAAGAAAATTGAAAAATTATTTCATTCCAAGTATATAATTACACCCTGTCAAAATTTGTGGACTGAACTTCTTATACTGCCTTTTGATATCCCCTTTAGTGGAATTGGATGATATTATGGGTATGGATATTATTTCCTTTTATAGACCCAACATAAATGTTCAATATAAAGAAATCACCCTCCATATCATGAATCACACTTTGGTTCTATACATGTGTAATGAGGAGGATGAATATCCTTTGTAATTATCATTTCAATCATGGATATTATTAACATACAAAAAATAATAACTTTATAAAATGATTTAAACCATTTAAAAGATCATATTTGAATACATGAAAAATGTAAGTGAATATGTTTTTGTGTTTCTTGAATAATTTCCTTGTCTTCCTATTAGTCGAGAGATTTAATTTTCAATCAAACTTAAACCTGGATGTTTTTTAATATCCAATACACTATATAGAATGGCCATTATTGAACTTAAGGAGATGAAGAAACAATTGAAATTGAATCTGTATTAAGGGTTCATACACCCATGTTTTTTGTTTTTGGGTGCACCGGTCCTCTTCATCAATAATAATGATGGTTCAATACACATTTCATTGATTATCGTGAGTTCAATAAGATCATGTTAAATAAAAAATATCCTAGGTAATGAATTTATGATTTTTTTGATAATATTCATGGAGAAAAGTTCTTATCTTAGGTGGATCATTTTTATAGATATTAACAAGTAAATGTGAAGAAAGTGGATATCCATATGACTATTTTTTTATAAGTTACATACACTATGATCTCAGAGTGATGCCATTTAGCGTCACTAATTTTCTATCAATATTCATGGATTTAATGAATATATTCTTTATAGATTAACAAAAAATTTGTAGTAATATTTATAGATGATAATAAAATATACTCTAAAAGTAAAGAGGATCATGAGGAGAATTTTAGTACTATGCTAAAGACTTTGTGAAAAGAGAAGCTTTATGAAAAGTAAATTAAATGAATGTTGAGGATGGGGGAATTGTCATTATTGGAACATTTTATCATCAATTAAGTGATATCTAGGGATCCTTTAAAAACAAAGGAAATTTATGGATGGACCTGACTAACCTCTGTGATGGATATTCATAGATTCCTTGGATTAGCTAGGTATTACTGAATTTTTTTTTGAACATATCATGATTTTCAAAGCTGATAAAAAAATATGACTTGGAAGGGGGTAATGTTTTTTTGGACTAATAAATGCAAATCTATATTCAAGGAGTTGGAAAAGAGGCTTATATCTACACCCTTACTAACATTAACCACCAGTGTGGAAGGATTCATGATCTACAATGATGAATTCAAAAATGGAATGGGTTTTTTACTCATTAAATATAAAAAAATGACAATCTATACCTCCCACAAACTAAATATCCCTAATAAGAACTTCAAAAATATTGATCGAGAATTGTACATGGTGATTTTTTCTCTGATGATTTTGTGACATTATCTCTATGGAGAAAAGTGTGACATATATACTAATCCTAAAATCCTCAAGTACATATTCAAACAAAAAGATATTTATATGTTCCAAAAATGTGATTAGATTTGATCAAGGATTATGGTTTTCAAATACATTACCATCCTAATAATGAAAACAAATTACAAGATTCTTTGAGTAAAAAGTCTCATGAAACCCTATCCATGAAGAGGATTGTGAGGGATCCAATCTTCTTGAACATGCATAGGATGGATATGGGAAAAATAATAGGATCTTTATACTAATATTCTCAAATTACTTCTCAACCATCAATTCTTGAGAGTATGAAGGAGGCCCAAAATGATAATGAAGTGATACAGAAGAAGGTAGTGAATATTCTATAGTTCAACTCTACTAAATATGGTGTTATATAGTTTGGAACCCATATATGTGTGATATTAAATATATAAATGAAGTTATAACTTCTATATTATGTCAATATTTCATCCTTCTCTATTCATCCAAGAAGCACTAAGATGTATATAGACCTAAAGAAAAACATTACGTGGGATAAAATGAAGAGGGATATTACAAAATTTTTATCTCACTTCATGGTATTCTAACAAGACAAGTATGAATGAAATAAGTAAAAGGGTATGATTCAACTTTTGTCCATACCAGTATGTAAATGGGAAAACATAACCATTTATTTCATTATAGGACTCCCTAGGAAATATAGAGAAAATAACTTAACCTGGGTGGTAGTCGGTCACCTTACTAAGTCAGTGTAATTTAATTCCATCAAGATGATTTATCTTTTGAAGAAATCTTCATTATATACATATTAATTGGGTTAAGACTATATAGAGTTCCACTATCTATTACATCTAATCAAGATCTGAGGTTAACTTTGATGTTTTGGAGAAGCCTTCAATAATATTTGGATAAAAAACTATGTTTTAGCACTTCTTGCCACCCTCATACAGATGGTTAGTATTAAAGGAACATTCAAAATTTGGAAGATATGATGAGATAATGTTTAATGGATTTATAAGGATTTATGTATCAACACCATCCTCTGATGGGGTTCTCATATAATAGATGTTTTTTGTTCAATCATTTAAATTTCACCTTATGAGGCTTTGTATGGGAAGTGGTGTCAGAATATTGGTGATAATTGATTCATTTTTCATGATAATTACAGATTGGTAGTTCCAATAATGGTAATATCGTTATCGTTCAATCATATCCAAAATATTAGTAATTTTATAAATATAATATAAAATAATTATATTTATTTATTGAGTCATCCATAAAGGATAGAGATATAAAAATCAATTTCACCGTTCATAATAATGGTAGGTCACATGTACGTATGAACACTATTTTTACTTTTCAGTGGATGAAACAAAAGGTAAATAATAATTCACCTTTACTAAATAATTATCATATCAAAAATATGATATATATTCATAAAATATATCCTTACTACCATGCATGTAAATTGAAAATAAAAAACTAATCACATATCTTCATAGAGGTGGTAGTCCACACGTACGCACGAGCGACATTATCATTTTCCAAATGATGGTAATGTAAAAATAAAGATATGTTATTATAATTATGTAATAATATTTATTTTATAAATATCATTTATAAAAATTAAAACCATTATAATAATAATAAATTAATGTGCTGATGGAAAATTAACTGTATCGCTATGTGGAGGTAGTTGCGCACATGTATGAATGGGTGATACGTTCAATTTCCATTTGATGGAATAGAGGATGGATAATGGTGATCTCATAATCATAATAAAATTTATGTATAGTTATAATAATTATTTTATTATTTTATTAATAATATTGTATAATTTTACGAGGAAGAAGAAGAAATTTTTTTTGAAAGATTTCATGTAAGACGACTACCTCTTATTCGGTAGACATCATTTTGATCATTTGTAGGGACTTCTTGAATGGAATTTTAAGAATAAAAGAACCTATAATTCATGTATATATAAGTTTATAAGATAATTATATATTTTTTTATCAATATATATGACTCATATTGGTGTTAAGAAAAGAGAGAATTGATGCCCATTTATAAAGAAGTGAAAAGGAACAATTGGAATTACAAAAAAGATCAAAATATAAATTAAATTATTCTAAAGAAAAATGATTAAAAATGGATATATAATATAATTAAATGTGTATGAGGATTAAATATCATTATAAAAATAAATTTAGGTAGGTATTGGAGTCATTTTAAACCTTATATTTTGGTTTGACCACTTGGTTTACAAATTTTAACCTTAACCACAGTAACAACTTTTTCAATATTAAAGGGTTATTATTTTTATTATAAGGCGAAAATTTTCACATAAATGGGAAATGGAGGAAATTTTAGACCCTAAATTATAAAACCATTACAATTTAATTATTTAAAATTTTATGAATAATTTAATAAAAGATTAATTTCATAAAATGTCATTAATTCCATTTTAGACACTATTTATTTAATTTTCCAGTAAAACCACATAGAAAAAGTTTGAGTTTAAAAATAATATTTTAACACATCTCTAATTTATCATATTTATCTACTATATAATTAAAAAAAATTAATCCAAATTTAATTAATTTCAATATTCATAAAATTATTTTTTTAATATTAATTTAATAAATTCCATGTCGGTAATTTCTAAGTATTTAAGTAAATTATTCAATAACTAAAAAATTGAAATAAATAACCATGATAAAAAATTAATTCATATTTAACATAAAAATATATAACCAATCGTACACAATTTTTATCCTTATAATAAAAATTTAGAATTATTAAAGTCAAAAGAGTGACATTTTGTATTTAAATTTTTCTTAAAATAATATAAAAGGTCATAATCAAAGAAAAATGAAACCAGGTGGACATATATTCTATAATAGGACAGAAAGAGACAAAATAAACCTATAAAATAGTATAAAAGTATGTTCTGGGTTGATTTTGAGACCATATATCATGGTTTTAACCCTATTTTACCCATTTTACCCTTATCAAAGTGATAAATATTTTTTTAGATTATTAATCATAATGACAAAAATAAATGAAAACTATTTAAAAATTTTAAACCTATTAATTCAAATGTGATATCAATTTTTAAATATTAAATATATACAAGTGTAAAGAATTATTTTTTGATAAAAACAAAAAATTCAATTAAATATAAATTTTAAGAAAAATTCGTTTTTATGTATGAAAATTTTTTTATACAAAATTGAACAATAAAATTGAATCAAATAAACATAATTATATTACGAATAATATAATGGAAATAAATTTACTTTTAAAACATTTTAAAATAAGATTAAAATATGTATATACTTGAAATATAAATATAGTTTTCAATAAAAAAATATTATTTTTCACTATTCACTATAAAATAATTCTTTTCTAAAAAATACCAAACATTCAACTAAGGATAATTTTGATATGATGATTTAAAAAATAAATTTTCTTTTTTCAAATAATTTTTCTAGAAGTGAAAAAAATTAAATATAATATTTTCTAACAAAAACCCATAAAAGAAATTTTGAAAGAAATGCATTTTAAGCATAATATAACATTACTTAAAATTGAATTATTATTTACTAAAATTAATCAATAATTTTTTATAGAGTAGAATATATATATATATATATTGATTTCTTAATGTGTTTATTCGTATTCAAAACCTTCAATTCAATGACTATGTTATAATGGTTATATTTAGATAATAATATTTTTCAGTTCAATTAATCTCATCATTGCATATCATATATGCTATTAAACATAGTATTTTTGTTTTAAAATATCAAGATATTAAAAAAAACAATGAGAGAAAACATAAAAACCCATCTTTGGATGCCCTCTCACAAATCCAAGCCAAGCGTCATCAACCTCACCCAATTCCCCCATGCTCTAATGGAATCATAATTGAAACCCTAAGCAAAGAAACCAAAAAAATCAACTAAAAGAAAGGAGGAAGAAGAAACATGAGAAGAGAGGAAGAATTATACCTCTAAATAGTGAATAAAACATATAAAATCCACACAGTACCATGGGGTATTAAATGTAAAATGAAAGAGGTGTTTTTACACTTTCGTATATGGGAGAAAGTGGGGTGGGAGAAGGGTAAAATCCCAAGGGGTCATTTTGGACTTATCTTGATATTTAACTTGATATAGTAAACTTCATTGTTTGGTCGTAAGGTTTTTCAAATTTTTCTCTTACCACGTGGTATAAATTTTGAAAGAAAACATCCCTCCCATATTTTTTTCACACAGTTTAATAACCATGAACCAAAAAAATAGCATTGAAACCACTCTACATCATCTCACACTATTTCTACATGGTTATTCTATAACTGTGAATAATCCATGATCCCTAGACCTAGATGCCACTCACCCCACATGACTAGATCTAAAAAACTTAGTTTACCCTCAACTAGGATAATTCTAGACCAACTAAACCATGTAATAAAAAAATGAACTATGATTTCACTAATCCTTATAGAGCCACAATGTTTTCACTTAACAGTGCACACCAAATCATACACTAGTAAAAATATAGTCTAAAAACTCAAACTCACACTCAAAGCTCACGAGAATCACATGAGTACCTGAGCATCCTCCTGTGACTCAAACCAAACCTAAAAAACTTCAAAAATGAGATTTTGAATCATGGAATTTGAATCCATATATAAATTCATTGAATGGACATTGAATGGGCCAAAATTAAAATTTTCTTTTAATATTTTAACCGGTTACAATGTAGATAATTACAATTAAACCTCAAATTGTGTCACCCATGTTTGGGAAGTGTCATATATAGAAAATACTACTTCATATTATAGTTCTATTATTTTCTATTATTTCCCTAAGATAAGGTGAACTATAAAAATATGTTAATGATTTCCCTTTAATCACTTTAAGGATATATCCTTGATGTAAAAAATTTGTAGAAAAAATTCCCACCTTTCCAAAAACATAGTTAACATTTAATAAATTTGTATGTAAAATATCATATTTATATGAGATATCAGGTGGACCTCTTTGTGTGGTAAATAATATCTCAAATTTTTTCAACATGAGGCAGTTATTCTTGATATAAGAGTACTGGATATCATCATCTAACATTGTTATGTTGAGATAATACAAGTTTTTTTACATAACCACATCTATATTTTGAGAAAAGGGGAATCAATAGATTACTTATGGATCTCTATATAAAAGAATAGATTTATCCCATCTACTAGGGTCATCAATACCATTAGGTTCTTGAGGTACTACCTAAGATCATCGATGGTTTTTTAAAAATATTCATCCCTGTAAGAACCCGGTTCTTGTTTTAGAGGTAAGGGCTTCTTCCTTTCCTTTTCCTTAAGTGATTTTGTGAAAATATGGAAAAATGGGGAAAATCCTACATTTTGAAACTACACGCTGTGTACTTTGCCCACACGTCGTGTACTTTTGGCCGTGTTGGGATAAGTACACAGGGCGTGTAGCCTCGCCGGCCACAAAGAGTGTAGGAACCGACTAAACACCGTGTAGTGGTCCTTTACACGCCGTGTAGTCAGTCGATAGGTTAAAAAGTAAGGCGGTGGAGTCGCCGCCAGCTGGGCGGTAGTACACGCTGTGTACTCGGAAGTACATGTCGTGTACTCTTGTCGGTAGGTGAACAGTGCCAGTGCCGCTAAATGAACAGTTAAATGAAAGAAGTACACGTCGTGTACTCAGAAGTACATGCTGTGTAATTTGTTTTTTCAGCTTAAAACAGGAAGTAGCCTCCTCATTTGGCAGAGGAGGCATTTGAGCCATTTTGGAGCCAACGGAGGAGGCTGAACCTTTAAAGATCCGCTGGGAGTTTGTATGGAATCTGATTCAGCTTCGGACGATCTCGTTGGAACCGCACGGGTAAGCCCTTCCTCCTCCTGGTACCGTTCTTTCCAATTATTCTCCCAATGTATGTTATTTATGTTTGAATGGGTTTTATTCTTCGTCAGATCTACGCCATTCTTGGGCGTTTCTGGAGCCGGCGTTCGGGTATAGTTTTCATTGGAACATAAGGTAAGTGGCTTTGTGTTTAGTTTTCCAACTGCTGTGTGTTTTGTGCATTTTTGTGCCACAAACCAATGTCAGGGTGTCGTGTGGCTGAGGTCATTGATATATTTAATACCTAGAATTTATTAGGTATTTAATTTTGATAATAAAATGCTGTTTGGGATCGTTTCTTGGATCCAGGACCACCCCGAGGAGTGTGTTACCCTGTTTAGCCATTTGGCCAGGATACCCGAGGGTATGACTTAAATGTAGTAACTGTAGAATTGCCTTGAGAGGAATTGCTTGTTTACTGCATTTTGATATGTTGGGCGTGGCCCGATTACCTATTTATCCTGAGGGCATTGTTGTGATTAGCCTGAGGGCACTGCACTATTTAGCCCGAGGGCTATAGTATTTCGCCTGAGGGCAACCTTCCGTGCCTGAGGGCTTGACTTCTATGCCTGAGGGCGACACTTCCTACGCCTGAGGGCAATTTCTGTTACGCCTGAGGGCTATACCAGCGGGTTGGATTCTGCTTACCTGAGGGTAAGGTTTTGTTTGTCTGAGGACGTGGACTTTTTACTTAGAAATGCACTGTGGTGGTTTCTAAAATTTAAATGGATTAAATGGATAATAAAATGGAAATATAACTGGTAATTAGTTACTTTTGAGTACTGCTTACTTTATTGCATTTTACTACTGCACACTGTTATTGCATGCTTACACGCAGTTGGGCACGGGCCTTTGGTGGGTGCCTACTGAGATATATTTCTCACACCCTGTTTGGGTCACGCTTTTCGGCCCAAACAGATTTCGTTACTGCAGGTGTGGATAGGGGAAAGATTCCCTATACAGGTACTTGACTGTTGCTGTGGAGTAGGAGGGCATGGGACCGAGCCTAGGCTCGCGATACCGCTACCAGCTGTTTGCTTTGTTTTGTTGTACTCTGCTGTTTACTGTACTGTATTGATGTATAACATGTTCTGGTTGTTTTCTTAGAACTTGAAACATGTAGAATCATCTCTTATATACTATTGGTTATATCCACTGCTGTAGTTATTTTAGTTGTGTATGTTTACTGCTTCCGTTGTTTGTTGTATGATTATTTTGGTATTCCGAAATGCTACACTTTGATAAATGAGGGCATAGTTTCCCCACTATCAGACCTGGTCCCTCGCTGCTAGTCGGCAGCCTCTGGCGTTTGGGGAAATGCGCTTGAGGTCATGTGGCGAACCGGGCTCGGGGCACCCGTTGCGTGGCACCCGGGTCCAGGACGTTACAAAGTGGTGTCAGAGGGAGGTTTCTTTTATTTGACTTACTATTTGGAGCTGTAGTCAGGGATAGGACAGAACGATAGTTGGTAATAAGCTGTGCCCGGGCGTAGCTAATCCGTGTATAGGGAAAAGCCAGTCTACCTCGTATTTTGCATTCTTTTGATTTTGCAAATTTACAGTTGATATGTTTTCACCGTTGGGTGACACACTTGGATTGTGCTGTTTATATTTTATCTATGGGTTCTATTTAGTTGCAACCTGATGAGATGAGGGTATGTCGTCTCATGCATCATATAGGCACATTCTAGATATCACATGCCATGCATAGTTTCTATGCCATGTAGGTGCATTAGAATTTGCATGTTGTTGTGATAGTTGTTGTGTTAGTAGAGCATGTTGTTCTGATAGCTGCTTGATAAATACATGCCTTGTGATATGGTATTATTGTTTGAGCTTTTTTATAGAATGGACGCCAAACATTGGTCTTTGGGGAGTATGGGCCCCCATTGACCGGAATTTGGTGGATCATTGACTGGTTATTAGTTATAACACAAATAAGATGTCAAACTTTGATTTTTGGGGTGTATGGGCCCCCACGGGTCGGAATTTGACACTTAGGTGTTGTTTTTCAGTATTTTATGGGTTCCGAAGTAGTTTCTGAGGCATACTGTCTAGAAACCCAGTATACACTCCGTGTAGGACCTCATACACGCCATGTGTGTTCTTCTGTTCAGGAAGAAAAATGAACTTTTTGAGTACACGCTGTGTACCCAGAGTACACGCCGTGTAGTCTCTTCCTGTGTCACAAACTGTGTGGGCGGCGACACGGGGTAAGGAGGGCTTTGGGTAAAACACGCCGTGTAGTTTTGTACACGCCGTGTAGTGTTGACCCGGTGTCCGGCCGTGTAACTAACAACACGGGTCGGTGAACTCCTTGATAGAACACGTCGTGCCAGTGATAGACACGCCGTGTAGTGAGACCTGGGGACTCGGCCATGTAACTAACAACACGGGCCGATGTCACCTCTTTCAGAACACGCCGTGTACATTTGGAACACGCCGTGTAGTCTTGTCCTAGGACAGACCGTGTGGAGTTAGCCATGTGGCTGGGAAACGGGGTGGTGTACACACCATGTACGAATATAACACGCCGTGTGTGGTAAAGCCGAGTAGTCGGCTGTGTCACAGATGACATGAGCAGTTGGAAAATAACATCGTACACACCGTGTAGATATTATACACGCCGTGTAGTTTTTGTTGAACGAAAGCCGTGTGGCTTAGCCATGTAGAAGGACCCGGGCAGGGGAAAGGAAGTCAAGTACATTCCGTGTAGTCAGTGTACATGTCATGTATTCTTGTTTTGTAAATTTTGAAACACCTTCTTCCTCTTGTTCCTTTGTGGTTCCTTCGTTTCAGTCTTGATAATCTTGAATCTGAGGTGTGATTTTGACCTTGTAGTGTCATGCCACCTAGACGACCGCGAGTTGTTCTCCAGGAGAGCGGAGACAATTATACTCCGAAGATGGAGGGCCATGGGCTACCAGTTGATCCACCAGTAGAGCCAGATGCAGCACCAGCTATTATACCGGACACAGGCACGAAGGCGCAGTTCCGTGAAGGCTTATTGCGGTTCATGCAGACCATTCAGGGAGCACTGTAGGCTGCCACATCTATGGCCGAGCTGACACGTATCTTCCAGTAGCAGCATCCGCCTATGTTTTTAGGGGATGGCGGACCACAGGCTTCAGAGTCCTGGCTAGGATCGATGCAGACTATTTTCGAACATCTGGAGACACCTCCAGGGTAGAGGGTCAAGCTCGCGACTTACATGCTGCGTGATTCTGCCAAGAGGTGGTGGGATGTTACCACCCAGTCAGAGCATCACAGGGACATGGCGTGAGAATATTTTCAGGCAGTCTTCTACGACTTCTTCTTTCACGAGACACTGAGAGTAGATAGAGCTTGAGTGTTCATGAATCTGCAGCAGGGCGCTATGTCAGTGATGGACTACTCTGCTCGTTTTACAGAGCTTCAGCTCTTTGCACCCGTGCTAGTAGGTGATGAGACGCTGAGAGCCAGACGTTTTGAGGATGGTCTTCGGTATGACATCCGAGAACTGGTGAATTTTTTTAGGTTACCTACTGTACACGATATTGTGAACCAGGCATTGAGTACAGAGAGGAACGTGCGAGAATCTAGTGGTGTGGGCCAGGTCGGTTCGGCACCAGTTACTGGTACTATTTCAGCAGGCAAGAGGAAGAGACAGATAGACTTATCTCAGGGCGGCAGTACCAGCCAGGAAGCTTCTTCAGGTGGACCGGTCAAGTGCTACCAGTGTGGCAGAGAGGGGCACAAGAGGCCGCAGTGTCCACGGGACCCAGTGGAGTGCCGAGCTTGCGGCAAGATGGGCCATCTACAACGCTTTTGTAGGGCGTTTCTACCGGTGGCTAGTGAGAGGGGTTCTGTGCAGACTCCATGTGCGGGAGTAGGACCAGTGGCTTCTTAGCAGTCAGGGAACTGGAATACGTCAGGGCGTGCTGGCAGAGATAGTGGTCGTGGCCGTGGTAGCCAGACACCAGGATCACAGAGGCAGCAGGACAGGACAGCTCAGGGTATCCAGGCTGTGTCGCAGGGCCGCGGCACTGGGCAGTCATATGCAGTGCAACAGACCCAGCAGAAGCAGGATCCCGGACCTTCGATAGTCATAGGTACTATTCTAGTAGCTTCTGTCTTGTCTTCAGTACTTTTTGATACGAGTGCTACACATAATTTTATATCTGTACCCGTTGTGGAGAGCCTTGGGCTCGGTGTTTCTACTTCTTCTGATATCTTAATGCTAGACACTCCGTTTGGGAGTAGGACGGTTGGTGTGCGTCAGTGCAAGGAGTGCCCCCTTGAGGTTGGTGGGTGTCACTTCCTTTGGGACCTCTATGTCCTAGAGATGATGAGCTATGACGCCATTCTCGAGATGGACTAGTTGGCTCCCTTCCAAACTTTTGTAGACTACTGTCGTCGTAGGGTGCGTTTTACGTCACCAGAGGGCGGGGAGTTTATATACAAAGGTGAGTGGGATGTTCAGGCAAGTCGAGCTGGACCAAAGCATCATGGGTGAGGTGGAGTCACAACCCAGATTCAGAGCTTATATCTGGATGACTAGGGGACTTGTCAGACGATTTTACCTCCAATTGTCAATCGTTTCAGTGATGTATTCCTGGATGACTTTTCACGTCTACCTCTAGTGTGTGAGGAGGATTTCTCTATCGAGCTTGTTCCAGGAGCAACACCGATGTCCATTCCTCCTTATAGGATGGCCACACCTGAGTTGCAGGAGCTCAAGAGGCAGTTAGATGAGCTATAGTCAAAGGGTTTTATCCAACCAAGTACTTCTCTTTGGGGTTATCCAGTCCTTTTTGCGAGGAAGGTGGATGGTACCCTTAGTCTTTGTGTGGATTATCGAAAGCTGAATCAGTTGACGGTTAAGAACCTATATCCCTTGCCGATGATAGATGATTTGTTTGATAAGATTCATGGAGTACGAGTGTTCTCGAAGATTGACTTGAGATCCGGATATCATCAGGTGCGCGTTAGACCATCTTATATACCTCTCACAGCTTTTAGGAGCAGGTATGGTCTATATGAGTATACGGTTATGCCGTTCGGGCTCACGAATGTGCCAGCAGTTTTCATGGCTCTGATGAATCATGTGTTCCATCCGTATCTTGATTCATTTGTGGTAGTATTCGTGGATGACATCTTGGTGTACTCTCACACTTGACATGACCATGCCACCCATCTTGAGATTTTATTGAGTACACTGAGAGAGCATCGCCTATATGCTAATCTCTCAAAGTGCCACTTTTGGATGGAACAGATTCACTTCCTGGGTCATATCATCTCAAAGGCAGGAGTTTCAGTAGACCCAGAGAAGGTGAGAGCAGTAGTATCCTGAGATCAGCCTAAGAACGTGTTTGAGATACAGAGTTTCTTAAGGATGGCTGGTTACTATAGACGTTTCATACAGGACTTCTCCCACTTAGCAGCACCATTGACAGGTCTGACTAAGAAGGGTGTGAAGTTCATTTGGTCAGAAGCTTGTGAGACATCTTTTCATGACCTGAAGGGAAGGCTGACATCAGCACCGATCTTGATACTCCCAGAGCATGGGAGGAGCTATACAGTTTACTGTGATGCGTCAGGGATTGGGCTGGGAGCCGTTTTGATGCAGGGCAGCCGAGTTGTGGTGTACAGGTCTCGGCAGTTGGGGCCACATGAGAGGAATTACTTGACGCACGATCTCAAGTTGGCTGCAGTTGTGCATGCGTTGCGCTGTTGGAGACATTACCTGTTGGGAGAGCATTTTGTGGTTTTCATCGACCACAAAAGCCGCAAGTATATCTTTACTCAGCGTGACCTAAATCTGAGGCAGAGAAGGTGGGTCGAGTACCTACAATCCTTTGATTTTGAGCTTTCCTATACACCTAGTAAAGGTAATGCAGTAGCTGATGCACTGAGCAGGAAGACTCAGATACAGGCAGTGTAGGAGGCCAGTGGTGAATGGTAGCTTATGGCTTTGCTCTCTGAGATGCATCAAGAGGTGCATGACAGTCAGGGGAAGACTTATCTTTCCTCGTTAGCTATGACTTCTACCCTCCTGGACAGAGTGAGGATGAGGCAGCTATCAGTTTCAGAAGGCCAAGTTCTACGGGAGTCGGTGGCAAGTGAGGACCCTCCTTCCGGTTGGACGATAGGCGATGATGAGGTTTTGAGTTTCCATGGACGTGTATGGTTTCTAGGGGATATACGCGAGGAGCTGATGAGGGAGTTTCATGCTTCAGCTTGGGTAGTTCATCCCGGGGTTACCAAGATGTACTGAGACTTGAGATGTCAGTACTAGTGGCCGAGTATGAAGAGAGAGATAGCTGGTTTTGTTACGAGGTGTTCCACCTATCAGCAGGTGAAGGCAGAGCATCAGAGACTAGCTGGGTTGTTACAACATTTGCCCATTCCGGAGTAGAAATGAGATGATGTCGCGATGGATTTCGTGACGGGATTTCCAAGGTCACCTCGAGGCAATGACGCCGTATGGGTTTTTGTGGACAGACTTACAAAGGTAGCTCACTTCTTGCTAATCAAGGAGACCTTTGGTGTGGATGAGCTTGGAAGGCTGTATATCTGAGATATCGTACGTCTTCATGGGGTCCCTCGTTCTATCATTTCAGATAGGGATGCCCGCTTTACGTCTCGTATCTGGAAGAGTTTTCAGAGGGCGTTGGGTACACAGGTGATTCTGAGCACAGCATACCACCCTCAGACTGATGGCCAGTCAGAGCAGATGATACAGGTGCTAGAGGACATGCTACGCGCATGCGTCCTAGACTTTGGGGGCTCTTGGGAGAAGCATATACCCTTAGTCGAGTTTTCCTATAATAATAGTTTTCAGGCAACTATTGAGATGGCACCATACGTGGCTTTATATGGTAGGCCATACTGATCACCTTTGTGCTGGTTAGAGGTAGGTGAGGCAGCTTTACTGGGACCACAGCTCATGCAGGAGACATCTGAGCAGGTCCAGTTAATTCAGAAGCGGATGGCTACTGCACAGTTTTGTCAGAAGTCTTATGCTGATCGCCGCAGACGACCTTTGGAGTTCATGGTTGAGGATCAGGTTTTCTTGCGTGTTTTTCCAGGGCTGGGACACAAACGGATCAGGAGATAGGGTAAGCTTTCGCCGAGGTATGTGGGGCCATTTGAGATTCTGGAGAGAGTCGGGATGGTTGCCTATCGGTTGCAGTTACCGCAGCGGTACCGATCCATGCACGACGTCTTCCACGCGTCTCAGTTGCGTCACTACCATTCAGACCCGTCACACACCATTCAGCCCGAGGAGGTTGAGCTTCAGCATGATGCATCGTTTAAGGAGTATCCGATCCGTATCGTTGATAGGAGCACGAAGGTTCTCCGAGGCCGGTCAGTTCCTCTAGTACGGGTGCTATGGTAGAATGGCCGAGTGTAGGACGAGACCTAGGAGCGGGAGGCCGATGTACGTGCTCAGTGGCCAGAGCTGTTCTGAGCTTTATCTTTGCCACCCTGGAGAGGGCAATTCGGGGACGAATTACTATAATGGGGGAAGTTTGTAAGAACCCTGTTCTTGTTTTAGAGGTAAGGGCTTCTTCTTTTCCTTTTCCTTAAGTGATTTTGGGAAAATATGGAAAAATGGGGGAAAATCCTAAATTTTGAAACTACACGCCGTGTACTTTGCCCACACGCCGTGTACTTTTGGCCATGTTGGGATAAGTACACAGGGCGTGTACCCTCGCTGGCCACAAAGGGTGTAGGAACCGACTACACGCCGTGTAGTGGTCCTTTACACACCGTGTAGTCAGTCGGCTGGTTAAAAAGTAAGGCGGTGGAGTCCCCACCAGCTGGGTGGCAGTACACGACATGTACTCGGGAGTACATGCCGTGTACTCTTTTCGGCAGGTGAACTGTGCCGGTGCTGCCAAATGAACAGTTAAATGAAAGAAGTACATGCCGTTTACTCATATGTACACACCGTGTACTTTTTTTTGGCTTAAAACAGGAAGTAGCCTCCTCATTTGGCAGAGGAGGCGTTTGAGCCATTTTGGAGCCAAAGGAGGAGGCCGGGCCTTTGAAGATCTGCCGAGAGTTCGTCTGGAATCCGATTCGGCTTCGGAAGATCTCGTTGGAACCGCATGGGTAAACCCTTCCTCCTCCTGGTACCGTTCTTGCCAATTCTTCTCCCAACGTAAGTTATTTACGTTTGAATGGGTTTTGTTCTTCGTCAGATCTACGCTGTTCTTGGGCGTTTCTGGAGCTGGCGTTCGGGTATAGTTTTCGTTGGCACATAAGGTAGGTGGCTTTGTGTTTAGTTTTCCAACTGTTGTGTGTTTTGTGCGTTTTTGTGCCATGAACCCATGTTGGGGTGTCGTGTGGCTGAGGTCATTGCTATATTTAATACCTAGAATTTATTAGGTATTTAATTGTGATAATAAAATGTTGTTTGGGATCGTTGCTTGGATCCAAGACCACCCCGAGGGGTGTGTTCCCCTGTTTATCCATTCGGCTAGGATACCCGAGGGTATGCCTTAAATGTAGTAACTGTAGAATTTCCTTGAGAGGAATTTCTTGTTTACTGCATTTTGATATGTTGGGCGTGGCCCGATTACCTGTTTAGCCTGAGGGAGTTGTTGTGATTATCCTGAGGGCACTGCACTATTTAGCCCGAGGGCTGTAGTATTTCGCCTGAGGCAACCTTCCGTGCTTGAGGGCTTGACTTCTATGCCTGAGGGTGACACTTCCTATGCCTGATGGCAATTTCTGTTACGCTTGAGGGCTATACCTGCGGGTTGGATTCTACTTACCTGAGGGTAAGGTTTTGTTTGTCAGAGGACGTGGACTATTTACTTAGAAATGAACTCTGGTGGTTTCTAAAATTTAAATGGATTAAATGGATAATAAAATGGCAATATAACTGGTAATTAGTTACTTTTGAGTACTTCTTACTTTATTGCATTTTTCTACTGCACACTATTTTTGCATGCTTACACGCAGTTGGGAACATGCCTTTGGTGGGTGCCAACTGTGATATATTTCTCACCCCCTATTTGGGACATGCTTTTCGACCCAAACAGATTTCGTTGCTGCAGGTGTGGATAGGGGCAAGAGTCCCTATACAGGTACTTGACTATTGCTGTAGAGTAGGAGGGCATGGGATCGAGCCTAGGCTCGCGATGCCGCTACCAGCTGTTTGCTTTGTTTTACTGTACTCTGCTATTTACTATACTATATTGATGTATAACATGTTCTGGTTGTTTTCTTAGAACTTGAAACATGTAGCATCATCACTTATATACTATTGGTTATATCCACTGCTGTAGTTATTTCAGTTGTGTATGATTACTGCTTCCGCTGTTTTTTGTATGGTTATTTTGGTATTCCGCAATGCTACACTTTGATAAATGAGGGAATAGTTTCCCCACTATCAGACTTGATCCCTCGCTGCTAGTTGACAGCCTCTAGCGTTTGGGTAAATGTGCTTTAGGTCATGTGGAAAACCGGGCTCGGGGCACCTGTTGCGTGGCACCCGGGTCCGGGACGTTACAATCCCACTGATAGGTAACCAATTTTTTTGATCAATTTTATGAGGGGGAATAACTATAGAACAATGATGGATATAAATCACCATATATAAGAAATACTACCTTGTATTCCTCTCACATCATTAATGTTTTGAGAATGTGTAATTTCAATTATCACCTTAGTCTTTCTAAGGTCGAATTAGATGCAATGGTGTTGTACCATGAAGCTGATGAATTTCCTTAATTTTAACCTAAAAGTACATTTTAGGGGAGTTTTCTTCTTGTTTTTTTCTCGTAGATTGTTTTAAACTATTTTTGAAATAAAAAATATGATTATACCATTACTAATATTTTACCATCAGATCATCTACATATAATTCACGGGTCTTCCCCAAAAGGACATAATGATATGGTGCATGACTTGTTTGAATGTGGCTCTAGTGTTCTACAAAATAAATTTTATAGCTTGATATTAGTATACCCATTCCACTAACCTAAATGGAGTGGAATCCTCATCCTTAGGGGCCATTTAAATCACGTTATATCCAATATATCCATCAAAGAAAGAGAGGACATGAAATCCTTCCATTTAGATGATAAAAAATTATATGTTTGAGAGTAATAAATCATCCTTCAGGTAGTACTAGTAAAGATCCCTAAAGTTAATGAAAACCTTGATTATCATATCCTTTCTTTGATAGGGTAAATGGTTGATATCAAATTAGAGTAATATAATACTTGAATAAATTCATATTTGATTATCTTATCAATGTGGACCATATATCTTTATCTATATCATGATTAACCTACTTGAGTTAGTCGATTATGTTTGAGATTACTTCCTAAAATTTTGTGGATCATGCCTGATATATCTTCTTCTTCATCTACATTATTATAAATGGTAATTTTTATATTTGGGGGTTGATGTGAGGTCATTTTTATTTATATTTTAATGGAATCCATATTTTTAGTGGATGGGCTCATCTAACACAACTAATACCATGAGAATGGGAGAGAATCTATCTATACCTCATGATTTTATTCTTCTTCATGGATTAATACCCAACTATTTAGAGAGACTTATTTAGGTTGATTGATTATTAGTCACCCTCCCTTATGTAAAAATTCCTAGGAGAAAGGTTGATAAGCTTAGACTGTACAATAGTAATTTTCATTCTCGTTGGTGACTGATTGATGTAGTCATCCACTTGAATAGAATGTGGGAGGAAAGTCATTATATGATTAGGTTTATTGTCTAATTTAAACCATGTAACTAGATGAATTCCAAGATTTGGGATTATTTACTTTATTAAATTGATGGGAAACACATATTATTTACTATTTTCACTCAATGGAATGATGGGAGTATTATTTACTCCATTGGGGGAATTAATAAAAGTGTTGTTATTCACCATAAAATTTTTATCTTCACTTTTATAGAACATTGTGTCTATGTTTTGATATTTTCGAGACTAAAATATGAAACAATCACCACTCAGAACCCTAACTTGGTCATTAGTAATGTACATATATCTTTGATGATATGATTATTATATTACCACATGTATATGGAGCCATGATATTCTTAGTAAGATATTTAAATATGCATCTTATCATTTGATAATGAATTCATATTCAGAAATGAGATCATCAAACTGGGATTTAATATTGATCTTTCTAAGAGGTCTTTTCTCATGATTATCATATAACTGATTCATTGGGATAGAGGTAAACAAGATAACTTCACTGTATCCTAGATGTATGAGGGTAAAAAATTAGATAATATTATTCCAAAACCATTATCAACTATGGATTAGAGGATAATGACATCACTAAGATTTCCTGATATATACAAGGGTCTGATGTGTCCCTATATGGTAGTCTCCCTGCATTTCTCTATGAAGAAAATGACTATATAGATTTTGGTTGTCCCAGTCTCCATATGAAATATCTAAGCTATATTAAATTCATGCTCAAAATCATGTTAAAATTAAAGGGACTCAATAAGGGATTACCTGAGTTCTGTAGATAGGTTGTGGGAATCCAAGATTGATATCCTATCAGAGATGATCAAAAAACGATTCAAGATGGTAATGTTCTGGACTAGGGGATGATTCTTCCTACCATGTGGCTGATCCTTAGTATGAGTCATAGTGTCCAAACATGACTATGTTGTTGGCTCTTTAATTTGACTATAATTAGGGTTCATTTATGTAATCTTTTAGTTAGGCTGATCTGACCTTCCTAGGGTTTAATGTTGACACAAAATTGTATGTATACATTCCAGTCATCTCATATGAATAGTTATAATTAATACCTAGATAATTAATATTATCTCAATGTTCCTTTTAAACTCACTAGAGTGACCTTATTTTCGTTTTAGAAACATTTATAGATTTAACAGTAATGGTTCCCAAGATTCAACTTCTATTTCGACCTCATCTTCCTCAAATTAATAAATCTACATGAACTCTTCCTTGATTTTTAGTAGGAAACTCAAGTTCATATGAGTATTTAATATTGGTGAAATGGTCTATAAAATGGATGAATTTTATCATCCCATATTTCAACTCAATATCCCATGGGAATCTTATTTAGTGGGGTAGTGTAAATCTTTTGAATGAGAATGTAATGGAGTTTAAGAGAGTTTGGAATGACTTGGGTACCAATGGGGGATATTTTTCTGGTAAATTTTTATACCAAAATTAGTTACCTCAACTTTGGGATGTCTGTGATGATGAATATTTCACAATAGATTCCACATAGGCAAAGGAGGTTACAACTTGATGATTCAGTTGTTATCTAACTCTGGAATGTTACCAGGTGACCAATTTACTGGTTATCCATTAATAAAATTTTTTGCACATCTATTTCGGATTTACTACTATTTCACTACCTATTCAGGTAGATAATTATAAACATATTCCACTTATGTTGATGGTTTATCCAACCTATCAAAAGTTAACTATCTTCTATATTGTATCATTAAATATAAATTAGTTCTAGATAATATGACCATATATTTGGTGGAAGGGTAAATAATTAGGGAGGTAATTTAATATGACTTCATTGGGTATTATGATCTCTAGAAACATGAAAAAGTTCTATTCTAGGGAAGTGATGAAGAAAACAAAACCATTGTAATTTTATAAATATTTTTTTTAATATTTTGGTCTAAACTATTAGGCGAGGTAAATCCTTCTTTCCATCCATGTGAGGTATTTTTTTCATTTGTTCCTATTCTGGAAGGATCATGGTATGATATTTTGTGGTTTTGGCATATGTAGTGGGAGAAGGTTCATATTTGAGTATCATTGTTGATGTCTGTATCATACCATATTTATTTCCTTGTACTAATTCTATTAGTTAATATTTGGTCCTAAATTTCTAAATCCCAAATTTCATTCACATTTTTTGAGAACTATTAATTTCAAACATAAATATTCCATATTTTAATATAAATATTCAATACATTAAAAAATTATATGCATGAGAACCATAATAGTTTAGAATCTTTATATAATAGAAATATATTATTCTTATTTGGAGAAATATCTTTAGTATCTACCAAAAATATATTTCCCTTTAGCACTCTTCATAAATATACCATAATTATAACCTTTCTTCATAACATGGAAAAAGAAACATAATAAAGGGTGAGTTTAAATGCTTAGTAAGGGTACACGAAAAAGATATAGAAATATAAAATGATAATAAGGTTATGAGAACATGAGAAAAATATTTTAATACCATACCCTACATACCAAAGATCATAATCTTGATTCATGACATAAATATGTTCAGTTCATAATAAATGAATCATAACAGAATCAAAGAAGATGATCCATGAGAGCATAAGATTAGCATAAGACACAGAATATAGGAATACACATAATCATATAAAATAATATCAAAAGTTGTCAAGGATCGTTTCTAATTCTATCATAATTTAAAGGGATCACTCCCCAAACCATCATAGTAGTCAAAGTTTACTCCTGAGACTAACATATCAGACAAAGTCCCTTACATAACTATGTTCACTCTAAATTTATATCCTATCTATCTCATGATATATAAATATTTACCCAACGAATTAGAGGGATATATAGGTCACATACATCACATAATAAAAATCATATGTATGGGCTACTGTGTATTCAATGTGAGGGATGGATGGAGGGAGATACATACTTCCAAGATGAATGGGGTAGCATGAGAATCCATAATATACATACATATATATAATATGAATAATATTAGGATGTATTCTAGACTATCCCTAATGGGGATGCATACAAGGTTACTTCCTAAGCATGTGTGTGAATTAGTGTTTAATTTTAATTTTACCTCCAACACCTATCATAGCATAATCCATGGAAAAATAAGCTGGTTTTATAAGATTTTTATCATGGTATTACCTGTGGAAAAAGAATCCAAATTCATAAAAATTTTATCATGGTATAAAATGGGAAAGATAAATTGTTTTCATAAACACATTTTCATCAAAAAACCATAAAAGAATAAATAGAAATTGTATCCTCAGTTTATATCGTCAATAAATCATAAGTTACATTGAAGGATGTCATCTTAGATTGGAAAATGATTTTAAAATATAGGTCACATGGAATGATTCTTGGGGAAGATAAATTATATATGAAAATTAGTTTTTAAAACCAAAAATTTATAAAATATTTTGTAAATACTTATCTTTTAAAACAATATTTATTAATTATTTAAAAACAATCTTGAGGGAAATAGTATTTCAACTTTGAGAAACACATTTTAAACATAAAATATTTTCAAAATTTCTTTTCATTTAGAATAATTTATTTAAGGTATAATAATTTGCCAGATATAAAGGGAAATATTTTATTTTAAAATATCTTTGATAAATATTAATGAAATATTAAAATAAGTCATAAATTCTAATATCATGAAATATTATTCATGTTTTATATGATAAAAATATATATTATTTTCACATTTTCAGTAAAATCCAAACATACATTGTTTGCAAAAAGAAATGTATATTCCATTTAAAAATACCTTATAAATATTTACAAATGATTTAAAATGTTTTTTAAAAATCATATAATATTAGTCAAACAATTTTTAATATATTTTTACATAACATGATTTTGGAAGAAAATGAATTTACAACCGAAAAGAGAAATACAGTTAAATTTTCTTAAAAATATTTTCTAAAATATTTATAATAAAGTAAATTAATTATAATTCTACTTGAAAATATTTTTTATAACTAGAGGAGAATAAAATACATTATAATTTTTAAGAGTCAGTTCATAATATTTCAACATTGTAGACTTAATCATAAAAAAATTCTGATAATCTATGAGACTGTAACATAAAACCATTACAACTTTGGTAACATTAAAAACCTAATACCCATGAAATATAGATACTAAAATGGATATTTGATCCCAAATTTTTTAATGATAATAATCATAAAATACATTCATTTGTAGATTATACCTCACATTATAGAAATATGTGGTGAAAATGGCTTGTGTCTCAAAGAAAATAAAAGTGAGACATAAATCCCTTACCACTTTTGTAATAGTTTTAATAGTCATACCCAATAAATAATAATATAAAATGAAACTTTAAATATCATGAAATTATTTATATTGATGATATAGCATGTAATTGTGTCATTATATACACCACATAAATGAAATGAGTGGTGAAATTTCATATTTCTACCAGAAATAAAAGAGAGACTAAAATTCCATTACAATAAGTATTGAATTACTTCATACATGTTTTCATCTCCTATATATAAATATTAGTTTATTATAAATATTTTATATAACTATAAATATATATATATATATAATAAAATATATGATTTACTTGTGATCTTTTATCAGCCATTTATGAACAATTCCATATTAATGTCACGTTTCAGGTAATAACTACTTTGTTTTTCATGTATGTTTTGATTCATTATTTTTTGTCCACTTAATTTGATCATGGTTCCTTAATATCAATAATATTAACCCTGATATAAGTTTCATATATATTCAGTATACATGTATTTATAGTGAACCATAAAATTTATAGATAGAGAATAAAATATACATTTCATGGAGACGGTAGGCCGTATATACGGATGAATGTTATTTCCATTTTCATAATGAAAAGAAATATATAAAGGTAAATAATATATTTATATTCTAGAATAATTATTATTTAATATGTATAATTTATATTCATTAAATTTATCCTTAATTCATTCTATATAAAGCGTAATTAAAAATGAATCGCATCATTTCACAAGGAGGTAGTTTTCCATACACACGAGCGATGTTATCGTATCCCCATAGAATGGAAAGTATGAAGGTTAATTTTATATAATAATTACATAATTATATTAAATTAATAAATATCATATACATATGTTAAATACAGAATTATATCAATTTTTTAAATGAGGTGATGTAAAATAAACTACATCAGTTCACGAGGCGGTAGTCTGCCGTATACATGATTGATAGTTTTGTTTTCCATTTTATAGAATGGGAGATGGATATAGGTTATTAAATTAAAATAATAACATATAAGTATAAAGGAAATAATGGAGTTATGATATTTTATATTTTAATAAATTATTTAATGTTAAAAAATAATAAAGAAATAGAAAGAGCTTAGTGAAGACAATTACCTTTTCTTAAAAGCACATCCTTTGGATATCTTATTAAGAACCCTAGTGTTAGTATTTTGGGAGTAAAAAAAGATATAAAAATGGATAAGGATTTTGGGGTTTTATTTTATATGTTATTGGGTGAAATATATGGGATTATAGGTGTGAGGATGTGAATGTTGGTGGTGGCCTTTTATATGTGGGGGAAGGGAACCAACTTGAAAAGAACATGGAAGTTTTAGAAAAGGACAAAAAATAGATAAATTAATTCACAAGAAAAAATATTCATAATGACTATATTTTATTACATAGTAATTATTATATTTATATAAATCCATAAAATATGAATTTTATAGTTTTCATATTCATTTTAACCTGTATCTTTTTAGTTTAACCCCTAACAACCCCATTTTTACACTAACTATGGTAAATAATTTCTATTGTTTTTTACTAATCATTATGGAAAAAAGTTAATTTGTACCTATTTTATAATATAAATTATTATTATTACAAATATGGAATCCATTTTTCTAAATAACATTAATATAGGCAACAAAATTTAATTTTAAATTTATCTTAGAAACGTGTTGAGAAAGTGGGTTTTCAAAGAGAAAGTGTTCAAAAATTTAAAAAAAAAATTTATATAAATGTTCAATTTAAAAAATATTACAATGAATTAAATTATACTAATAGATATATAATAGAAATAATTTTAATTTTAACACCATATTAAAAAAAATTATGTTTTTAAAATCTTTTTAAAAAATTAAAATCCTTAATAAAAACCATTATTTTTCACAATTGATAAAAAAATTATATTTTCAGAAAAATGAAAAAAAATCACCCTTGGATAATTTAAAAATTATGATTTTCAACAATAATTTTGTTTTATGAAATTTATTTTATAAGTTTCAAAATTAATTTTATTATTTTTAATAAAAATAAATAAATAACAATTTTTTGAGAAAATGTTATTTTTGAAACATATAAAAACTTTATCAAAAACTAAATATTTTTTAACAAACATGTTTTCTTTATATAAAACCATTATAAATAATATTTAGAAATTTTTTATTACTATTTATACATCTGTCATTAATTTCTAAGTTATAATGGTCACATTTAAATAATATTATTAACAATATATCACGATTTGTTATATTTTGGTGTCTTGTGGAAGACAGGGTAAACTATGTGTTGCGTGTTATGAAATTTTTTGAAAAGATTATTTTTTTCGAAACAAATATTTCTTAAAATATTGGGGCGTTACATTTTATCATTCCAAAAGATGAAATTTTCTCCCAAAATCCATCACTTCAATACAGAAACAATTTGGATACTTCTGTCTCATAATATCCTAATGTTCCCACGTATCTTCCTTGGACTAGTGGGTTTTCCACAAAACATGACCAGGTGAGTGGTCTTATTTCATATTACTTTATATGTTAAATCTAGAATATCCATGGACTATTCCTCATAAGAAATACCTTACTCCAGCAGTATGGAAAATGAGTTCAATATATATAAAGGATCACGTATGTACTTCCTTAATAAAGGTACATGGAATAAATCATGATCTTGACAGAGGTTCGGTGGAAGTTTCCAATAATTTGCTACTTTCTATGTATGATCAATAATTTAAAAGGGACCAATATACCTTGATCCTAGTTTTCTATTCTTTCTTACATAGAAAAATTCATAAAACACTTTCTCCCCAACTTCAAATTCCAGATTACATAAATGATTATGAATATAGCCTTTCTTTTAACTTTATGATTCCCTTATATTATGTTTAATGGATACAACCTTATCTTCCATTTAATCATCTATCTCAGGTCCTAATATCATTCTTTCTTCAACATCATTCTAGTACATTGGATTTCTAAAATTATTTCCATAAAGGGATTCATAATGACCCATATAAATAGTCAAGTGAAGGCTATTGTTGTAACAAAACCGAACTAGAGAAATGTGTTAATGCCAACCACATTTAAAATCCATAATACTTGATCTTATTTTATTATATAGGGTATGAATTGATCTCTCAAATTGACCATCAGTTTGAGGATGATATATAGTGATGTAACTAAATTTCAAATCAAGTTATTTATAATGATATAGCCGGAATATCAAGGTAAAATTCAGATCCTGATAATATACAATTGAATATGGTACTCCATACAATCTTACGACTTCATCAATGTATATTCTTTTGAGAAGATCTATATATAAGTCTTCTCTGAAATCAACAAAGTGTGTTGACTTCATAAGGTGTCTAACAACATCTTATAATTACCTCAACTTCAAAGATAAGATAAACCCTAAAGTTTACTTGTATATTTAATCATATCTTCACAAAGTGAAAAGGAATTCCTCTAAAAAAATATTTTTCACTAAACATATAAAAAAAGAATTGTATTTACATAAATGTATCCCAAAATATCTTTAATCTTGATAAACTCTCATCATATAAAACTCAATATGGGTTTCTAAGACTTTTAATTTATAATAAAACTTAAACTTATAAACCCATAATATAATCCATAACTCATAAGTCAATATTATCCCTGATTCATGATTCCTCGAACTTCTCTCGATGTTTTCATCTCCATCTTTGATGGTATGTTTGTTTGAATGATTTATTGGATTGTCCATCCATTGTTCTTGTTTGTTGTTTGTTGAGAATCTTTGTAATGTTTTTAGTGGGGAAGTGGGGAAGCATGGATTTGGTGAAGTGGTGAAATGGTGAAGTCATGTAAGGTTTCTCACTTTTTCCTCAAAAGTGTTTGATTATAATAAAAAATAAATTTCAGTCAATCATAAGTCAATATTACATGGAGACATAGATGCTTCCAAAAATTACGTAATCCTTATATTTTTCATGATTCTTACAACAAAAATAACACTAGAAAAATAATTCTACAACATAATACTTAAATCCCAATGCATAAATAATTCAATCCTACACTTTAAGGATTGATATTTATTAGGTACTTCCTTGGTCTAGAATTTAATTATTGGGTCAGGTCATTGAGTTGGATACTTCCAAAGTTCCCAACAAAAAATACATTAAACACCTTAATAATTCTCCACTATATAACCTATCTTCTACAATTTTAACATCTCATTCCATTTGAGTAATTCTTATAAGTTATTTTCCCACCTTATTTACATGTTGGATGCTTAATATTATTTCATTTTTTTTCATCACCGCAAAAAAATTCATAAAATTTAATCTTCTTCTTATTTTATCATTTAAGAATCTCATCAAAGATCATGTTATTAATCATTAATCATGATTGATGATTATAAATAATAATAAAAATATTTCCCTCTATTCATCATCCAATATGGTTTCTCATAATCAAAAAATTTTCCATTATATTCAATGTTAACATGATTCCTTCTGGTATATTCAATGAATAAAACTAAGAAACATAGTGTGAGCAACACTAATCATTGCCAAAAACCACAACGTCATAAAAAATCACTTATAGGATGTCAGAATCAGAAAAAAAAATATTTTTAATATATGAAACCTTCAGTTTATCCTAGTATATTAATAATAATAATATATTTAAATAATATATGATGGTTTGTAAATATTTTGTGGGTTTTCTAAATTATATTCCCTAGGAGTGTCAAACCTGGTGTGCAGCAAGACCTATTATCATGCACGAGGTAGCAATAAAGTCCAGAATAATGTACCATTTTCAAATTTAGTGAAATTATGAACCTGTATTCCAAATCCACATCTACTTTTAGTATCCAAATAGGGATGTAAATTCTATGAATCCACTTTCTCTATCCATTACCAAAATTCTAGGACATTTTCCGATACTTTAACTTATCCTCTAACCTATCATTAAAGACATACCTAGACATATCATTAGAAAAATCCATAGATATTTCACTAAAAACTTATCATCATATTTTATAAAGGTTAACTAAACCTATCCGCTGATACCAACTACAGTGAACTAAGATTTTCATATAAAAATATTTCATCTTCTTAGATGAATATTCAATACATTACAAAAGTTCGCACCTGTGGACCACAATATTTTAGTGTCTTTAGATACTAGAAACAAAATATTCTTATTCGGTGAAAGATCTATAACATCCACAATAAATATATTACCCATTAATACTCTTCATAAACATACCTTACATAAAACCATTGTTCATATACCGAGAAAGGAAACAATAGAAAGGGTGATATTAGATGCTCAGTAAAGGTAAAAAAGGGATGTATGAAAAATATAACATGAGTATAATCATATAAGAACATGAGAATAATATTTAAAAACCATACCCCATATAATAAACATATTAATCTTGATAAATGGCATATATATTTGATGTTCATAAGAAATGAATCGTAAATTAATAAAATAACATGAACCAGGAGAGAATAACATTGGAATAAGACATGAAATTGTGGCATAGACATAATCATTGAAAATAATTTTCATTGTAGTAAATTATTATTTACAAGGTTGTCATAGTGGAATAGATTCACTCCCAAAACTATCTTAGTAGTTAAGGTTTACTCTCAAGACCATCGTAGTTTAAAACTTACATTACTGAACTGGGTTCAAACCATATTCTATTTTTATCTATCTCATGAGATATAAATGTATACCTAATGAATTATAAATGGATATAGGTCCCACACATCAAAGAATGTAAATGACAAGTATGTGTTTCACAATATCATAAAACATTCATCATACCATAACCCATGAAATTAAATGAGTATCATAAACATTTCATCATATCACAATATGTGAAAAAGTGACAGGTTCTATAAAAATTTAATTATTTGATCATAGCATAACCCATAGAAAAAAGAGGGTTTCATATGAATTTTATCATTGTATAACCTGTGGAAAAAGAAGAGGGATTCATAAGAATTTAATCATGGTTGAACCTATGGAAGATAAAAATATTTCATAAACATATATTCATCATAAAACATTCATATAAATAATAAGAATGATATCCTTGATTCATGTACCCATTAAACAATAATTTTAATCAAAGGAAATATCTTAGATGGAAAATTATTTTTGAAGGATAAATCACTTGGAATGTTTCTTAAGGATGATAATTTTCTATGAAAATCAATTTTTAAATATAAAAATTCTTAAAATATTTTGGAAATCTATTTCAATGAAAATAATATTTAATAGTCTTTTTAAAAACATTTATTAATTAAAACATCCTTTGAACATTAAAAAATTATTTTTAAAACATTAAATTTTTTGAAAATTATTGTTAGTTTGAAATAATTTATTTAAAATAAAAAATCCCAAATTCTAAGGTTGTATTGTATTTGAAAATAAATTTGAAAAATGGTGAGGTAATATTGAAATCATTGTGATTTCTTAAATTTAAGAAATATTGTTCATGCCATTCTTGTTAAAAACATGGATTCTTTTCACATTTTTGGTAAAACAGAAATATGAATTTTTTGGAAAGTGAAATGAAGCTTTTTTTAAAAATAAATTTTAAATAATAAAAAAATTAAAAAAATTAAAAAATAACAAGATATTAGTAAAAAAAACTGATTTTTTTAGAAAACATGGTTTTGGAAGAAAACAGATTTCTAAATAAAGAGAGAAATAAACTCACATTTTTATAAAAAATTCTCAATTATTTTTAGTAAAAAAGAGTTAAAAATAGTAATATTACTTTAAAATATTATATAGAAACATTGGAGAATAAAATTGATGATAATTATTGAGAGTCAGTTCATAATATTTCAACATTAGAGACTTAATCATAAACATTCACGATAAACGATGTGAATGTAACATAAAATCATTACCACTTTGGTATAATTTGAATAATAATACAACTGAAAGATAGATCTTAAAATGGATATGAAATTTAATAAAAAATTCAGGGGAATCACTATATAATAATTTCATGTTCTTCATATACACTATATCAAATAAATATATGGGTAATATGTCTTATGTCTAATAAAAAATAAAAGTGACAAGGAAATACATTAACACTTTAGTAAAATTTTTAATCACAAGAACTAATAAATAATAATTCAATTTTAACATAAATTATCATGAAATTAATTATATTTTTGATTTAAAATTTCAAATAGGTAGTATATACATAAAACAAAACAAATGAGAAGGGAATTTTCAAATGTCGCCTATAAATAAATGAGAGAATATAAATCCCTTACCATAAGTCTCTAATTACGTCATACATGTTCAGAACTAATTTATAATAAATATAAGTTTATTATAAATATATTATAGAACCATATATATATATATATATATATCATACTATATATTATTTACTTATGACCTTTTGTTACCAATTTATTGACAATTCCATGTTAAAGTCACTTCTTAGGAAATAACTGCTTTATTTTTTGTATGTTTTGATTTTTTATTTTTTACTCCTATTAATTTTATAATTGTTAAATAATATAGTGAATATTCATAGTGATATAAATATCAATAATATTCAGTATACATTTATTTATAGTGATCAATAAAAGTTAGAGATAGAAAATGAAATATATTGTTCATAGTGCTGGTAGGTCGTACGTACGCATGAACATTGATTCCATTTTTCTGATGGAATGAAAGAAAGAAAGATAAATGATATATTAAAATTATAGAATAATTATTATTTAATATATATAATTTTTATTCATGAAATAAATACTTACTATATTATATGTAATGTGTAAGAAAAAATGAATCACATCACTTTGTGAGGTGGTAGTCTACTATACACAAGAGAGAAATTATTGTATCCCCCATTGAATGAAAAATAATAAGGTATATTTGATATAATAATTTCATAATTATAATAATTTTATTAATATCATATAAATATTTTAAATTAATCATGATATCAATCCTTTAATGGTGGGTATGAAAAAAACTACATCGGTTCATGAGGCGGCAATCCACTGTACACACGATCGATGGTTTTGTTATCTATTTTATAGAATATGAGATAGAGATATGTTATTATAGTAAAAAAATAACATATCAGTATATAGGATATTTTTTGTTTATTATATTTTATTTTTTAATACATGATTTAATTTGGAAAAATAATAATAAAGAAGAATGAGCTTAGTGAAGATAATTACCATCGGTTAGAAGCACCTCTATTAGATCTCTTGTTAAGGACCCCAGTATTGGTACATTGGGATGAAAAATAACTCTATAAAATGCATAAGGATGTTGGTAAAGGATTTTGTCATATTTTTTAAAATTTATATGTCTTTTTAGAAGGGAATATGTTAATGGTGGTGGTGGAATTTTAAAACTAGGGTAAATGAACACACTTTGAAACAACTTGGAAATTTCCCAGAAGAATATGAAATAAGAAAGTCATTCCCAAGAAAAAAATTTCCAAATAAAAAAAATATTCAATATTTTTAAGTATAATATTTAATTATTTAAATCTAATTTGAATTTTAAAGGGTTATTGTCATCTTAACCCATATCCTCATAGTTTAACCCCTGGTAAACCCATTTTTACCTTAACTGAGGTAATGATTTTTACTATTTTTATGATTAATTACAATAAAACATTATGTTGAATTCATTAGATAATATAACTAATGTAGATTCCAAATGTGGAAATATTTTTCAAAACTTTCATTCAATTATGTTTTATAATTTAATTTAAAATTTTTCCCACAGACGCAACAAGAAAGTGGCCTTTCAAAGAAAAAATGTTTATAGGATTAAGAATATTTATATCAAAATTCAATTTGAAAATGATTTTAATGACCTAAATTTTATTAATATATACATAATTAAACAAATTATACTTTTAAAAACTCTTAATAAAATTTTTATGTTTTTAAAATCTTTAAAAGAAATGATAATTCTTAATAAAAATAAATATTTTTCAATATTTTTCAAAAAAATATATTTTTAAAAAAATACCAAAATTTAACCCTAATATAAATTTTAAATGATTATTTAAAAATTGAATTTTAATTTATCAAATTTATTTTCTAAAAGTTTCAAAAATTAATTTTTTTATTTTTCACAAAAATTAATAAAAAAAGTTTTATATGAAAATATCATTTTTGAAACATATAAATACTTTACCGAAAGTTAAGTAATTTTTTTTCAATATGTTATATATATAACCATTAAAATTAATATTTAAAAAGTAGTTATTAATATTCATACTTCTATGTTTAATTTCTAGGTTATAATGGTCTCATTTAAATAATAATATTAATAATATATTACGACTTGTTAAACTTCAGTTTCATTTGTAATGAAAGATAAAATCGGTGTTATGTATAACAAAAAATATCAAAAAGATTAAATTTTTGAAAAAAATATTTCAAATAATCATTAGGTGTTATAGTTTTGTTACATCCAAAAACTCTTGGAATCCATCATGTTATTTCAAAGGAATTAATGGTGTTTTACAATCATCTAGATGTTTTTTATATAAATAGTTCATTAGTTTTTACTGAGGAAGCTGTATATTCAAGGAATATGTTAGGCCTTTAAATTAAGAGGTGAAGTCTGAGACTGTGATTCTTGCACTTTTTATAGTTAATGAGGTCAAGGATTTTACACCTCCATACAGTGGAGTTGTTCTTGAAGATTAACCTTCATCGTAGATCTTCCCAGTTGGTAGTATACCAAAATAATGGATTCATATACAAGAAAAATGTTCTAAATTTAAAATTTATCTTGAAATATCAAAGTATTTTCGCTTCCCCTTTCTTAGGTGTTCCCATTATAGGGTCATATCGAGACACAAAGTGTGTGATACTATTCCATATCTCCAATGTAGTTTAATATAATGTCGGATAGATTTCTAATGTTGGGGTGGTGGAAGAGTGAAATCAACCCATTCAAGATATGAATTCCTCACCAGATTAAATGATGAACATCGTCCCTTATTTTATTCCATCTGGTCAATGAGTAATTAGATGGAGTAAAGGACCTTTGGTGGGATTATTTCCTAGGTTGACATTCAAGTGGATGCAACGAGAAGATCCTACCATGCTATTCTTACTTGAATTGGATGTTGATACCCATATTGGGTTGTCCTAGTGTATCTCATTTGAAATGGTAGTATTTTAAACCCTAGTAGAGAATATTTTTAGTATTGGTGAAGGGGATTTATTTTAGGATATATTTTTTCCATGAAATTATTTTTGAACTCAACATGAATATTTCCGATGAGTATCATAGCATTGAGTCACTTAATCTTCACCAACTGGAATTATATTATGGGATCCTATACTTATTGGAGAGAGTCTCAGTTTCCTTGGGTGGTGAGTGGGATCTAACAATACCTTTCCCTTCATATTTGGATACATCTCACTAAGCATATGGTAGAAATATGTTTGGAGGATCTCATAGATCTTGAGTCCACCAATGATGTTGGGTATACACACCTTATTCATGGACTTGGTGTATACCACATTTTGAACAAATGATTCATAATTATAATCATATGTGTCAGTTTCATTATACATATTATCAATAGAGATGATGATAATAACATTATATTATTTAAATCACTCAATAGTATCAATATCCTCATTAGAGTTAAAGTGGGTTTTATCTTCATATAACTATCCATAAAAGGAAAAATCCTAATTCTCCATGACATTGGCATTCTTGGTAGACCATTTATGATTATGTCCTATTTTAGGTTTCTATATTTCTCTCAAAAGATCCCCTAAAATTTTAATGGCGCCCCTAATGGAATTTTTATTTTCTTACAATACGTTTTCCATAAATGATGTAGATAGATCCGAAAGTGGAAGGAACATCGAAAGAATTTCCTATGATGATAATCCCAACTTGGAAAGGGAAATATTTCATAAAGGAGGAGGGGGTAATATTACCCCTAGAACTATAGTATAGGGTTGATATTTGTAACATACCCAAATGATAAAGGGTTAAATGGCTAAATGATATGACTCATGTCAACAAGGTGCACCTTCCTTTTCGGGAGCCTGTCTGATTAGAACTCCACAGTTATGCGTGCTTGGCTTGGAGTAGTGATCAGGATGGGTGACCCTCTGGGAAGTTTCTCAGGGTGTGTGTGAGTGAGGACAAAGCACACTGGAAAGGACAAGTGTTGGCCTATGGGGACTATCATTAGTCAGATGACCCGTTCAGGCATGTGGGTGGACCCTAGGGTGGGCCCCACGTGTCTGCGGGGGCAACTGGGGGTACCTGCTGGGCCAGGACCCGACGACCATGTTAAGGCGGGGTGGTTGTGCTGTCACCGGGGCCCGGTTGTCACATTTGGTATCAGAGCAGGAACCCAGCCTTAAGTGCGCGGTGCACTGCCTGGGTTGAGATGTAGGGCCCACAACGAGGGCGTTGTGCTCTAAAGGGGGGGGGGGGTGATTGTAACATACCCAAATGATAATGGGTTGAATGACTAAATGATATGACTCATGTCAACAAGATGTACCTTCCTTTTCGGGAGCCTGTCTGATTAGAACTCCACAGTTAAGCGTGCTTGGCTTGGAGTAGTGATCAAGATTGGTGACCCTCTGGGAAGTTTCTCAGGGTGTGTGTGAGTGAGGACAAAGCACACTGGAAAGGACAAGTGTTGGCCTGTGGGGACTGTCATTAGTCAGATGACCCGTTTAGGCATGTGGGTGGACCCTGGGGTGGGCCCCACGTGTCTGCGGGGGCAACTCGGGGTACCTGGTGGGCCAGGACCCGACGACCATATTAAGGCGGGGTGGTTGTGCTATCACCAGGGCCTGGTTGTCACATTTGGTATCAGAGTAGGAACCCAGCCTTAAGTGCGCAGTGCACTGCCTGGGTTGAGATGTAGGGCCCACAATGAGGGCGTTGTGCTCTAAAAAGGGGGGGGGGGTGATTGTAACATCCCCAAATGATAATGGGTTAAATGACTAAATGATATGACTCATGTCAACAAGGTGTACCTTCCTTTTCGGGAGCCTGTCTGATTAGAACTCCACAGTTAAGCGTGCTTGGCTTGGAGTAGCGATCAAGATTGGTGACCCTCTGGGAAGTTTCTCAGAGTGTGTGTGAGTGAGGACAAAGCACACCGGAAAGGACAAGTGTTGGCCTGTGGGGACTGTCATTAGTCAGATGACCCGTTCAGGCATGTGGGTGGACCCTGGGGTGGGCCCCACGTGTCTGCGGGGGCAACTGGGGGTACCTGGTGGGCCAGGACCGATGACCATGTTAAGGCGGGGTGGTTGTGCTGTCACCGGGGCCCGGTTGTCATAATATTACTTTTCTACCAACACATATTGGATTTATATGGAAATGATGATCCCATGTGTCATAATGGTGGTAAAAATGCCTTTATTCTAGTTGAATGGTGTTGCTCCTATAGTGATATGATGGAAACAAATACCACAACATTATTAACCTTTTTAGAATATATTTAAACATTATATGGATGAAATGAAAATTCAAGGTGATATGTTATTTCAACATAGGGTTTCTATATATTAGTTGTAATTAAATTCCTTAGATGAGTGACCAATTTTACCTTCTTCATTATATGATTTAAGAGTTATTTAATGGATTTCTCCAATTTAGTTCATCTCTTGTGAGATTTAGGAATTATGGGATTTTGTTGTATAAAAAAACTAGTATATATAGACCCACTATGATGAGGACCTCTATGGCTATATTTACATTCTACAGTCAACAAGGAGATGGTATACTCTTGGGCCACTATAGAGATATGATGGAGTTCTTTAAGAATATTAGTGCTACCAGAGGTCGGGATATAATATTTCTCTTGGATTCTATATTTCCCTTGAGGATAATTAATGATATCATCTATTTGGTGACCATAATTGGAATGTTAATCAAATTTGAATTTTTTATTATTGATAATGATCATCCCAAGTGGGATACCTACTAAATGACTCAAAAATTGACACAAAATGATGCCAATGATCTTCTATATAGTCAGAAAGAATATAATTCGAACCTGAAGTTTCCACCCAAATATGTTGATGATTTTCTCCTGCAATTTTTCTAAAATATACTAAAGGGCCTCCTGAATCAGATAAGGTATATGATCCTTCTTCTAGGATGAATTTTGAATTTACTGATTACCTTCCATGATATGCAGGGGAGTACAGATATGATCCAACACATAGTATACCATTAGCATATATTGATGAATCTTTTTGACAAGAATAAATCTATAGAAATACTTCTATGTTGATGCTAGAATATATCTATTCCCTTTTTTATAGGAGGTGGTAATGTCGATATACTTCATGGTTTCCACCAGAATATGTTGATGAGAATGTATTGGAGTAATAAAATGGGCCTTATTTTATGATTAATCATATATCTACCCCTACTATGCCCTCCTCCTCGGTGTATTCTCTTGGACACCTGAGACATAGAACATTGGTATTATCTCCTCTACATACACCAGAGGATTTATGGTTTCAGAGTTCTAGAGATGATGATAGTTATTGGGATATATCCTAGGAATAAATTGATTAGTAGGGGGGATGAAATTAATTTAAGGACTTAAGATTTTTCATCCATTAAATTAATACTATCTCTGATATATTGTGTCACACGAAACACCAAACTAACTCAACACCAAACTAAAAAAACCCAAAAAATATTAAAATTTCTATTAGAATATAATCATTTATTAGTAAAAGGATAATAATAAATTAAAATAATTATTTATGATTATTTTTTATTTGATTAATATTTAAAAAATGATGTATTTCTAATAATTTTTTTAGAAAAAGGTGTTTTATTTTACCTTAATCAAATAAATTGGCCAGAGTTAAAATTTTATTATAATATGTAATATTAATATTTATAAACTAATATTCTAATATTGAATTATTTATAAATGTATATGAAATATGATTAATTTCATTTGAAGTTTAAAAAGGCTTTTTTCTACCAATGTTTTTTTATATTTACATTAAAAATATAAATAAATAAGTTTTATAATTTTAATTGGTTAAAATAAACATATTTTAGGTATTCATCATGTCAATATTATCTTAAGATAATTTTTTGGAATATTTTTTCTGAAATAATTAATTTTTAGTGAATTATAAAATATATAATTTTTACTAAAATAATAACATTTATGACTTTATCCAGAATCTGGTATAAATTAAAAACATATAAAAAATTATATATTTTTGAATATGTTTATAAATTTTAAAACTAGATATTTTTAAATAACATTTTGAATTTAGAAAAAAATATTTTTAACAGTTTATGAACCTATGTAATATTTTCCATTAAAAGAAACTATTTTTGTTATTTTCTAATAATTAAATCCTGTTTTGGTAATGTTTTTTTTAATTTAATTAAAATCCAAATAAATTTTATTTCTTTATATTAATCTAATTTATATCATAAAAATCAAATACATTGATGATTTTAAGTTGTGAATAAATTTTACGCTTAAAATATAATTTTACTAGAAACGTGTTTTTATGTGTTACATGTGCTATTGTTAAAATAAATTTTTATCACATAGATAAATTTTATTTGATGAAATATATTTAATATTTTAATTGATTAGGTAAAAATTATCTAAAATGTTCAAATTAATTTTTATTTATAAAAAATTATTTACTTAGATAAAAAGTAATTTCCATTGTAAAAACCAAAAGGGTTAACCAAATAGTTAAAAGGATTAAATGTTAATTTTTTTTAATTTATTTGTTGAGGTGTGAATTGAAAAACTCATATAACCACTGAAATATCTCATATTTTTTTATTTATCTTTACTTTTGGAAGATGTTCTCTGTTTATATAAATATAAAATATTTAAAAAAATTCCATTCTCACATCTTATTAATCGGGCTTCTCACCACCAATTCAAGACCAGTCTTAATTTAGTTTTTCTCTTAAAACCGTGAAATTTTTCATTTAACTAGAATTTTATTTTACTTATTTATTCTTCTAGTCATAATAAATTATCCCAAGTCCTCAAATTTCAAGGAATCCTTTACGGGAAGCTCAATGTTTCCATCATAAGTAAACATTTTCCTTAATATTTTTTATTTTCTTTATTTACCATTCAAATATATTTTCCCAATATTATATGATAAATTAATTATTTATATTATACTATATGTTTTTATATTTTGGTAATAAAAATTAACAACCTTTCCCCTTTTCCATTATGAAAAATCAAAATTTCGTTCATGTAATTGTGTAGACTACTACCTCCCTGAAGTAACCTATAAAATTTTTCATCTAATTTGTTTATGATTCATTAATGTTTTTTGAAACTTGATTAAACACCTTAAAAATATCTAAATAATATCATTATAATTATTCATTAATGATATTATCCCAAAAAAAAACAACTTTCATTACCATACTCATCCTTTAATTGCGGAATGTTGATACTTGGGTCAGTCTAACGACCTATAAAATAATATCACGGATAAAAATAAGATTGTAATTAATAAAAATATATGATATATATAATTAAATTAGTATTTAAATTTGGTTATTTAATAGAAACATTAATATTAAACTCATTAATTAATATACCTTTGTCCGCTCATTCAAAATCACCAAAAAATGTTCGTCAATGATTTCATCTTTATGTATCTGAACCAAAAATCCTAGAGAAAGAAATTATAACAATATAAATAATTATAATTAATAAATTTTAGTACCTTTTATGATATCATAATGATTAAATTTATTATGTAATAGAAGAACAACACCACTATTATAAATATAATTCAGAATGATCAAGGTTTTTCACTCCCAATATTGAAAATAGATAATAAATAACTAATACACATGTAGATAATTGTTATAATTGAATTGTATAATTGGTTATTTGTATGAATAAGGTTAATAAAAATGTTATTTTGATATTTATTTTTTCAATATTGAAGATTCAAGAACATTAGTAGAATTTGAGAATTATGTTATGGCGTTCCTTGTCTCAAATTTAATTTCTTAATCCATATTTCATATTGTGAACCATAATATCATTGATATGGTTTTATTTCATCTTAATGAATTTATTTTTCCATATTCATGTATTTCATGGGGTTTTAATATCTATATAATTTTTTTCTTTGATTGGTGTTCAATTCAAATGATACTAAGGTTGTTAGGTTTTTTTTGTATCATTTTCAAATCCATGAAACATGTTTGATTTTGTGTATCATGTTTTTTTATGGTAAAAACACTAACCATTTGAGATTTTATTTCTTGAATTATATTTTACTCAGATTATTTTAATTTTAATTTCATTATCTATTTTAAAGGGGTTTTTATCTAAAATGTTACTCTAATCATAAGGGTTTCATTGCTAATATTATCTTTATATCACGATTTTTTAAAACGATAATCTATATAGGGATTTTTTATTATTTAAAAAACCCATAATTATTTTATTTCGTTATAAATGTGGCATATATTTCCACTAGAAATTTTATTTCAACTTGACTCATATTTTACCAGATGTGTTTCTTGTAAGTGGAACTCACCTCATCTTTTTTTCAGTTGGGAACCTCTCTATTCCATATCTATATTCATTATATTATTTTGAGAATGTAATCATATATTAATCAATAATTAATTAAATATTTTTCATATATTTTATATTTATTTAAAATATTTAAATAAATTTTGAACATTTTTTGTATGGGTTATTTTCAACAAAGTGTGAAAGGAATCACCAATTAGAATTTTCTATATTGACACTTTTGAGACCATTTTTATTATTTAAAAATTCTTATATACACTTTCTTGGCTTCTAGAAGAAATTATAATCCTCATTATTTTATAAAATAATTATTTGATATTCCATATTTCCAAACTGATTTATATAATTCACTTAAAATCTTTTTCCGCCTACTAGATGAAAAATATTCTTCAAATGTTACCATCTACCTTTCTTATTCCAAATAAATGATATTATTCAAATGTTACCATCAAATTATTCATTTTTATAAGTTATAAAATATTGTTTTCTATTAGTGGACTAATTCATCACTGTCGTGGTCATGAATAGTCATTGAATGTTTATTATTTTTCATTAAACATATTTACTAAATGATAAATATATATTTCCATCCATTGATTGAAGTGTGTTTACCTAGATTACATACATTTATTGATTTAAGAAATTATTAACTTAACTATATATCATTTATATATATAATGTAAATACCATATGAACTACTATATTAATTTAAGGGTATTTACCTATAATTTTATTGAATATCATTGGATTCCCAATTATTTTCTACCAGTATATCATGTTATGATAATTGATGAAATTATGAATATTTGAATTATGTTATTCCATTTAAAAAGGATATAAAAACTATTTTCTTCCCATGGGAGATCTATTGTATGATGAATGATTAATTTCATGTGGAAATCAAATACATGTATGATGATGGGTGGGGTACTATATCACTATCCAATGAAATCATTAAGTTTTATATACCATGTTATATTAAGGAATTTACATAATGAGTTAGTTTATAAAGTTTTTCCCTTAATGAGTTTTCTTATATTTTAATGTTTTTACATAATGAGTTTGGTCACGAAGACCTGAGAATAATGAATTTTCTCACAAGGTTTCCTATGATTTTTATTATGCCACATTTCTATGTTTCTTTTCTTTTCATGCTTTTCTATATTACATCGTCATTCTAATTTCATAAATCATTCCACACTTTTATTCGCCAATCATTTCGGATTATTGTTTTATGATTATAATCTAAGTTATTATTTCTATTCCATTCCATAGTCCATGAATTATTATCTACGATTTATTAGGTATGAATTTATTATGTATCATAATTATACCCATATACCTATCTTTTTATCACACATGAGGTTTGATTATCATCACATAAGATTACCCTTATTGAGAATTTTAGCACAACCCTTTATTTTATTTATATCTCCTCATGGTTGGAATAAAATTAATATATAATATGTATCTATTAAAGTATCTTGTGTGGAGAATTTTTTGGAGATCTTGAACAAATGTTTTAGATTAATGAGTTTCTTATATAGTGTGAAATTTTTCTATTAGTTTAAAAATAAATGGCCTTTTTTAGTTAATATTACTCTATATTCTCTAAAACCCTAAACCTAAAACACTATGACAATGTAATATAATGGAATATTTTATCTAAGTCATGTAATTATGATATGGTCATGTTAGTTCTACTATAGTTATTATAATATAATTGTTTAGATAAATTTGGAGATTTAAATTTGTTTTGTTTGAGGATAATTTTAGATTTAGAAATATCATCAAATGTTGATAAGTTAAGGTTGATCATAATTTCAATGTTATAGATAACCCTTTAGGTTATTTGAGGTAATATTGATTTTTTATGTTTTAGTATAAGATAACATTCATAATTTTAATAGATAATTCATAGTGTAGGATAACATCTTAAAATTTTGGTGATATTTAGAGTATGTGGTTTACAAGAAATTAAATCCCTTTCTGGATACTATAATTAAATATAGGATTCAACATAGATGTTCCTAGGGGTTATAACTCTAAAAGGGTGGATTTAGTATTAAATTAATCATCACCTGGTGTATGAAAAAGATGCTTAACTATACACCCAGTTTGACACTCACGGTGGATATTCTTTAGATAATCTCATTCTATTTACAAAACCTTATGAAGGGTTTGAGTATGATGTTAACTAACTAATTTAAAGAAATTAACATGAAAATTAAAATGGATGTAATGGATTGAAAAATGAGATTTATAGTTTGAACTGAACATATCAAATATTAAAAATAAATATTTATAAGGTAATGCATCTTTATGTTGACATTTTCATATTTTTATTTTGGATATTATCATAACTATTTTGGTATTACTATTTAGTTGAAAGTGGATCGTGAAAATAAAGTTGGGAATTTCATGTATCTAAAAACCACTATGTCTTATCATCGAATAAGAATGCATACTTAAATAGTTGAAAATATTAGTATATAACTGTTATAAAGGAAAAGGTGAGTTTTCCAGTCTTACCTAATGTAGTGATGTTGATATATTAATAGAAATTAAATCATTATACTCTTATCTATTTTCATTAGTGGGTGATATTTATCAATGAGATTATATTTTATGCTAAAATTTATGAAGATTATATGAAATATCTATGTATTTTTCTTCAGTAGTTTTTCATTAGAAGTTTAGAAATATACATTAAATGTTTTCAATAACCTTGAAATGTGATTTTATGATATGGTTATATTTTTGGGGATAACTTTTGAAGAACACATGATTGATGGATGGATAACTCTTATGTTTAATATATTATTAATTTTGAGATAGTAAATTTTTGATTGATTTGGAAAATATATGTTAGATAGTATTGGTAACTTTGAGGTTGATAATTTATTCAAGATATTTTGGGTGATTTTCATCAGATTTTTTGGATTGTTGTATATATTGGCTAGTGTGTGATTTTATGAACCAATTATTAACACCATTATAGGGTTAAATATAGTGTTTATTCCTATAATAATATATGGTTTCAATATAGATTAATTATATAAAGAATGAAATATTTTTTGGGAAATGTATATTTTGGAGAATGTATGATCATGGTATTTACATACTTGATTATATGATTGTATGAAAGATTAATGTTGTTTTAAGAAACATAAGTTACTAAATATATCCCAATAAAATAAGGTATATGTAATATTAAAATCTATATCTTGAATAATAAATATGTTAAGAATACCCTCACCTACTTTCACTACTGAGTGATATTTAAAATATCAAGGATTTAATTTATTTAATGGGGTATAATGTAACAACATCATATTTTGGATCATTTAAATTAATAGTATCTTTGATAGCTTGTGTCACACACAACATTGAGCTAATGAAACACCCAACTAAAATGAATCATGACATATAAAATTTGCATGAATGATATAATCATTGGTAAATAAAAATATATTGATAGACTAATAATTATGTATTATTATTTTTCATTGATTTATTTTTTAAAAAGGATGTCTTTCAAAGATTTTTTTTAAAAAAATTTATTGTATTTTATGTTAATAAATTAAATTTATCATAGTTAAAAATTTAATATGATATGTAATATTTTTATTTATAAACTAATATGTCAACATTAAATTATTTATAATTTTTTAAGAAATAAGTTTAAAGACACTCTAATTTAAAAAGGACATTCTTATAACAAAAAATATTTTTATATTTTTTAATTTCATTAAAAGGTTAAATTTATTAATTTCAAAATTTTAATTTGTTGAAATAAAATTAATTTATCGATTCATCATTAAAATATTATCATAATATTAATTTTTTGGAATTTTTTCAGATGTAATTTAATTTTAATGAATTCTGAAAATACAATTTCCACTCAAAACATAGAGTTTATAACTATATCAATAAATAGATATAAATTAAAAACTAATAAAATATTTTTAATTATCAAAGTTATATATAAGGTGAAAATATATATTTTGAAAAACATTCTGAATTTATAAAACCCATTTTTAACATTTTATGAACTTAAATAATAATAAAGAAATTATTTTTGGTTTTTTAATTAATTATTATGCTGGTAAAATTCAATTTTGGATTTCCTTGAAAGACATATAAATTTTATTTTTCTTATAAGAAAACTATTTATATCCTTAAAATCTACTAAATTGATAATATTATCCTACACATAAATTGTTTTTCATAAAAAATCACTTTTACTAAAAACTAGTTTTTACACTTCACATGCACTAATGTTAAAATTATTTTTTATTACACATATAAAATTTATCTTATAAAATAGATTACATATTTGGAATAATAATATAAAATTTATGTAATAAGGTCCATTCTTATTTTCATTCATAAAAAATTAAATACATTGGTAAAAAAATAGTTACCACTATAATAGATAAAAAAGGGTTAACCAAAGCGATAAAAGGTCGAACATGTTAAAAATGTGTTTATATTTTACATTATTAGGTTTAATTCAACCAAAAAATCCCCACTGCATAATTTCCCATTTTAGGAATCTTCATGACATGTGAAACATTTTCTTTCATTATATTAAGGTGATATATTTATAAAAAAATACATTCTCATTACATATAAAAGAGAACTATCTACACCCATTAAATACCACTATAAATTTAGTTATACTATTTTAAAAATACCCTTTTTACTTCCCATATAATCCTATTTAACTTACTTTAGATTATAGTCACATCAAGTTACTCTAATCCCTCCATTTCCATGTAATCCTCTTAAAGAAGTTCAAAGTTCTCAACAAAAGTACAAATTTTCCCTAATGTCATTTATTTTGTATCATTCCATTTAAAATATATTTTTACAAATATTATATGATGAATTAAGTATTTATATTATATTTAATGTTTTTTCATTTTTGTAATAACCATTAATCACTTTTACCCTTTTTGATTAATTAAAATGAAAATGAAATTCAGGCATCTGTGTGGATTACCGCCTCCATGAAGTAATGTATCTCATTTTTCATCTAGTTTATTTGTCATTTATTTTAATTTTTTAAAATAAAATTTAAAACATTGTAAATATATAAATAAGTTTATTATTTTGTTTCTAATAATGATACTATTCCAAAAGGATCAACTTTTATAACCATACTCATCCATTAATTATGGTCTGTTCAATTTTGGGTCAGTCAAACCACCCACATGAAAAAACAATAAAATAATCTCATGGATGAGAATTAGAACTTAATTAATTAAAATATATTATAAATATAATTAAATAGTTATTTTAATTTGGTTTTTTAATGGTAACATTAATATTAAATTCATTAATAAACATACCATTGCTCGTTCATTAAAAATCACTAAAGCATGCTCATCACTGATTTCATTTTTAATGATAATAATGAAAGATACCATAGGATGAAATTATAAAATTATAAATAATTATAAATAATAAATTCCAATACTTTTTATGTTCCTTTAATTTTTAACATTGGGAGAATAATGGATAACAACACCAATATTATGAAAGTAATTCAAAACGATCAAGATTACTCACACCTGATATTAAAAATAGATAATAAATAACAAATAAAAATTTTAGAATAATAATAAATGAAGTTTATAAAATGTTTTAGATAGTAATACATTTATTAAATTAGGGATTAAGGTAATTATTATTATTTATATTATAGATTCAGGCACTGTAGTGGAAGTCACAAGTTATAGTAATAGGGTTTTTATCTCAAATTTAAATTTTTGAGACATATTTCATTTTATGAACCATGATATGGTGTGATTAATATGTAAGGGGTGTATTTTAACATATTCATGTAATTAATTGGGTATAAATATCTATATCTTGTTCTTTCTTTATATGGTCTTCGATTCAAATGATACTAAGGTTATAAGGGTTTCTTGTATCATTTTTAAATGTACGATACGTGTTTGATTATGAACACAATTTTTTATATAGTTCATAAATAACCATTTTTATTTGTTAAATCTCAAATTTCATTTTATTAAGGGTATTTTAAGTTCAAATTTAAGGTCTCTCTTGAAGCTGTTCTATTCAAAATATTACCCAACCTGTAAGGGTTTCATTGAAAATATTATCTTAAAATCAGGATTTTTAGAATGATATTCCAACTAGGGAATTTTTCTTATTTATAAAACACATCATAATTTTATTTTATTATTCATTGGGTTTTATGTGTCCCCCCAAAATTTAATTTTCCCATGATACATATTTTAAATGAAGTTTTTCTTGCAAGTGAAAACAACCCTCCCTTTCTTTTCAGTCTGAAACCTTCCTTTTTTATGTTCATATTATTTGTATCATTTTATAAATTTCCTCATCTATGCATCAATAATTTATTAAGTTAATTTTTACTAATTTTACTTTAATAAAAAAGTTTTAAAGAAATTTTAAATGTTTTCCATATGGTTCATTTTCTTTAAGGTTTTAATAGAATATCTTTTTAATATTTTCCATGTAAAATTCATATTTCTGAAATTTTATATATTCCCAAGAATATTCATCTATAAACATTTTGATTTTTAAAATAAATTTCAACTTTCTATGTTTTATTAAATATTTTTAAATGATCAAGGATTTTTCATGTTTCTAATATGATTTTTCTTATGCTCTTAAAAACTATTTTTCAACCACATCAACATCTTTAGCCATATTTTTTGTTGTATTGAGCATATTATTCCAATGTTATCATTCAACATTTTTTCTTCATATGGCTTATGAAGAGTTATTTTATATCATATTAGTGATCAATTGTTACCTTTTTTTTCTAAATCATTAATGTTTATGATTTTTCTACTAATTTATGTCCACCCTGAACACTCTATATATCATTCCATTGATTGAAGGTTGTTAACCTAGATATCATAAATAGATTGACTAGTGAAATTTTTTACTAAACTCTACAACCTTTATCTATATGGTTTAAATACCATATACTCTATAAACTCTATTGAAGGGTATCTATATTGAAATTTTGTTAATATATTTGGATACCCATTTATTTTCCATGGGTATATCATTTTATGATTATTGATGTAATTAGAAATTTTTTCCTTATGTGATTTTATTTTAAGGGGATATGAAAAACATTCTATTTACCCGTTTTATTTTTTATATGATGAATTATTGATTTCATGAGACATTATTAGGTATTTAGGAAGAAAGTTTGGTTCCTAAATCACCCTCTAATTAATTGGTTAATTTTTATATATCATGAGATTGTAAATAATGGACACAATGAGTTTTTTCAAAAAGGTGTGAGAATAATTAGTTTTCTTTAATTTTAATACATGATAATAATTTTTTTTTCAAAAAGGTATGAGAATAATAATTTTTCTCACATGGTATTATATTTTTATAATTTTGGCACAATTATAAGTTTTTTTAAATTTATTCCATGTTAGTTTCCATGATAATTATTATATTCTTTGATATTCTTCACATTATGATCCAACGACTTAGGATTATTATTTCCTTAATCTTAGAAATGTTATTATTTTTATTCAATGTATTATTAAAAAATTTATAATCTATGATTTATTTGGTATGACTTTATTTTGTATCCTTATTATAACAATATTCCCATCTTATTCTCACTGATGAGTTTTTATTTTCATCACTCAAGATTACCCTTACTTATCATATAAGATTTCCCCTTTCTTATGTTTCAATTTCCCTAGGTTAGATAAAAGTAATATTGGTGATTTTTGTAGAATATTATCTTGTAATAATAATTTGTGAGCGATTTTGAATAATTTTTATGGATTAAGTATTTGATAATATAGTGAAAAAATATACATTAGTTAAAAGAGACATGATTTTTCTTATATTTTTTTCAAATTATATAAAACTTTATACCTAAAAGATCATGGTAATTTCTTATAATTTATTATTTTCTCAAGGTAACTAAATTATGATATGGTCAAATCCAGAAATATATAGTTAATTCTCTATTACACTTATATCATATAAGGGTGGTAAGTGTTTCCTTTCTTGGGTGAAATTCCCTCAAAATAATTGGATATGTAAAAAGATTCTACTTTCTTCTAAGTGTTATTTCACTAATTATATGGTCATATTATATTCATCTCATGAAGGATTTTATGTACCACTTCCATCATCGATTGGGATCCATTCAGTCAGTACTCTTTGAATAGATCATTCGAAAACTAGTGTTGTTGGCACTGATTTAGTAACAATGCCTTCTGAGTTTTTGCGCTTATAATGTTTATTATTATTGAGACATATTTATTGTGTTTAATATGGTTATGAAAGCCTGGATGAGGGTTATGGAGGCCACCGCCAACTTATTCCATGATCATTGTGTGAGATTTTGTATTTGGTAAGGCTATTTGGACCAAATGGAGATATGAGGGGGTTCTTGAAGAAGACAACCAAAATTAATAAAACCATGAATATAACACAAAACCAAAGAAAGGTTAGTTGGTCCCTTTAAAGGGTAAATTATTCATGTTAGGTTCACCATTCTATTTTGGACACGAATCTGTGACCATATATGTTTCCTATTTTTATAACCTATTTTTGAAAGGCAAAAATACTTTAGGACTTTAATGATGACACTTATGGGTTATCCATTGGTATAGTGGATGGAAGGATAAGATCATCTAATCCTTTTAGGAGGAATTATTTCTTAATAAAGACTCTGTTAAATATTTAACAAATGTTAATTAATCCTTCTTTGTAATAGTATTATTACTGCTGGTGAAAACTATATAAGTGATTAATCAAAACCATGAATTTTACTAGTTAGTTTTGTGATGGTTTAAGTCCACAAAACTGGGTGATATAGAATTTATTTTATTTTAGAGAGGAGATATTTATTTTTAATTTGGGATTAGACCCATTAGAGTATATTATTATATATCCTTATGAAGGGAATCACAAATAACATAGATCCGTTCTAGTTGATGAGACACATAATATCTTTTATGGTTGTGTGGGAAGGACCAATTTGGTTCCTTTTAAGTTCATGAAACCATTTCCTATAAATGTTTCTATGAATCTTATACCTATGGTGTGTTAGGATTAAACCTTATAGAGGCACACTTCATATCCTATTTAACAAGAATCAATGCCTATGTCGTCTTGGTTATATAGTCTAAGGTCATGGGACAAGACTTATCTAATTAGTGTAACATCATTGGATAAAAATGTATGTTCCAAGATAGAGGTGGAAACATGATATTTAATAGGTCTTACACATGAGAGTACCTTTTCTAGTTCCACTTTTCTATTAGAACCTAGATGGGAGATGATATGTTCGGTTCCATAGAAATATGGGCCAATGAAGAATGATGAATCATAGGGAATATATCTCATTTAGGAATGATTACTGACATGAAATATAGATAATCTATGTGGAATTACTCACAGAGAATATTTTCCTTTGAGGGATGATGAATTTTTGTGAATATGGACCATTTTAGAATGATGACTTATAAAGAATGTGGAATTTTGGCATAGAATAGAACACAGGGTATATAAACTATTGACTAATAACAAGTCACATGGGATATGAATAATTTAGGAATGATTAATCACAAATAATATATCCCATTTATGAATGAGTTGGGTCTTATAAACATGTGGTCCATACAGTAATGTTTCATTAAGAGACAATAAAGATAAGATAACTAATGATAGTGTAATTATGGATTATAAATAATAGGAGGCCCTTATATATATATATATATTTCCACCTCATATTGTTTGGTGACTATATTAGAAATTATTATTAAAATCATGAGGAATATATACAAGTAAGGAAGATGTAGGGGATTAAACCTAGTAGGAGGCCCATATATAGAGACCCACCTTCAGTATTTTGGTAACTAAATAGGGGAAGATGATTGGACTCACAGGGAATATGACACAGTGAGAAAAAGGTTAGGGATTAAACCTTGTATAAGGCCCATTCCATTCTTAGGAACATGAAGGATATTTTTGGGGTTTATGCACATACTTCTCACAATCATTTGACATGGTGGTTGACTTAGGTGATGGTTTGTTTTGGGTCTTACACTATATTGGAGGCCCATCATGATTGGATGGTTCATTAAGGGGAACAAAGGCATGAGGCCACCAATGTGGATATAGTTGGGGAATACACCTTATCACAGTCCCATATATTCCCCTGGCTCATTGAGTAGAAAAAGGTAATCCATTGGGTACTGGTTCTGGTAGGATGCACGATATGGGGAAGAAGAATAAATATCGTGATCCAAAGGGGTTTCAATGATATCATTATGATATGGTCTGTGGTAATAGATTTAATACATGATTTTTATTACCCCAAGGGTCCTATCGGTTTGAGAGTAAAAACTAAGAATGATCCATTATCAAAGGAATACATGATCAAAGGGGTGAACACTAGTGTGCATTTCCCAATCATGTATGCCAAGAGGCCATGAAGGAATCATTGGTAAGTAGTTTCTCATGGTATGGGATTTAGATGAGGTGGTTCCTAGGTATAAGGACCTGGGTGAAGTGACACTAAAGAATAAGGCCATATATGAAATTGTACCTGTGTAGGAGTCCTAGGAGATGGTGTACCCATCCTTGAGTCCATGGTGAATATGGTTCCTAGGGATAGGTTCTCGGTGATGTGACACCTAGATGTACGTTAATGGGAAAAGTGTTTTATAGGTGCAGGATCCTTGGAAAAGTGTTCCTCTAATGTGGTACCTAGGAGAAGTGTCTCTTTAATGGGGTACTTGGGTGAAGTATCACCGTAATGGATGGATTCAACATGACCAAGGAATTTTGTGCCTTATTTATTGATCCTCGATAAGGTTGGTTGTGTGGTTCCTGAGGATTATCTTTCCAATATGAGGTCCTTCATAAGAATTTTGAAAGGTAAGTGGTCATTTGTGAAGGTTTAATGTTCAACATATTAATATGACATAACTAGCCTACATTTCCATTGTAATCCTTAGGTTGTGACATAAAAATTCACACGGAGGGGCTAAAAAATGCTTGGACACATAAAATGTATATTCTTCTCAATTCCTACTTGTTGTGTCTCATATTCTCCCTAAAATGGGATTCATGGGGTGTATTTATAGGTGCATGGAAACTAAGGTGAAAGGCAAGTAAAGTAACCACATATTGCACCCTAGTAGATAATAACCTCACACAAGAGAGCTGAAACATGGAGGTTAGAAACAAAATGTGCATACATAGGTGCTTCACTAAAAGGAACCTTGGTACGGGGGTTGGGCATGATAAGAAACTTGATGAGCACATGGGTGAACTATCCTGGGCACATAGGACTCTAGAACCATTCTCCATTACTTCACTAAGAATTTTCCATATGACCAAAGTCTTCATTCTTACCAAAAAAAGGTATCTCCATCAATTCGTATAACTTTTATTAGTATAATATTAAATAATAGAGGTTTCATTACATTAAAACACACCAAAACTGAAATGAAAATTAGAAATATTTTATACAATGGAAATAATAAAAAATTGTTTTTATTGAAATAAAATATAATTTAGGATTTACAATTATAAATTTAGGTTTATAAATTCAACATATTGTTTCAAAATTCATTATATTACTCAGTGAATTAATTAAAATTCATGAAAAATTTGTTATAAATTTTTTATTCATATTTATATCATGATGATGTTATAAAAATTACAATATTTGTAATAAAATATATTATACTCTATTTAAAAAATAATATATTTCAGAAAAAATAAAAACAACCACCCTAAGATAATTTCAATGTGAAGATTCCAAAAAAATCCGTCTATTTTACCCAATTAAAATTATAAATTGTTTATATTAAACTATTTAATGAAAAAATATAATACATGGAAAAATAATTTTATTTAAAATAAATATTATATCCTTTTTCTATGACTAATTACATTTTTTATTATTATTTATTTGTTAGCATATGATTTATTAATAATTAATTAAACATATTAAACAAATTAATCTCATAAAATTAATCTTCCAATTACATATAATTTATATTTTAAAGACATCTATTGGAAAAGAAGTTTGATGGGATGATAATATATACAATCATTACAACGTTATGTAAATGACCATATAGATTTTCAAAAAACTATCTTATCAAAATGCAATAACCATTCTGTGATAATAATAAATCAAGAATTTGAGGAATTTAATTTTCAAATAAAGATAATAAATTATTTATCAGTTTATTTTAATGTAAACATTTTATTAAGTATTTAAATTTAAAATTTTTGAGTAAAAAATGAACATATAATATGATAAAAACCATTTAAACATTAAATTTATATAAAAATATAAATTCTAAATAAAATAATACTTTTTTGAAAAATATAATTTGACCATTTATTTAATCAAATTATCATCAAAGAATGTTTTATAACACCTAATGATATTAAATTACTTTCAATGGCTATATTCTATAATTATGTATCTAATGAAACATGTATAGTAATATATTTCAAATAATATCCCAATGAACATTATACCATTAAAATAAAATTATTAATAAGATTAAGGTAGCTATAAAATTATTTTATATGTGTAAAAATAATCATGAATTCAGTAAAAGTAATTTTATAAAACAATTTTAATAAACTATTTGTATTGATAAAATTACACTATACTTCAATTAAAATTTTAATTAAATACATATATTAAAAAAATAGAAAATAATTTTATCATAAATATTAATATAAATTTTAAGTTCATATCATTAAAAGTTAAATAATATTTTGCATTTAAAAATTACATGTAAAATTTATGGATTAATATTTTGATAAATATATTTCTAATCTGGGCTATATAACACACGTGTAAAATACTAAATGGATTGACCTGAAAAACAATGTCAAACACAATGAATTTAGATTTAAACTAGTATATATTAATATATTTTTGTTAAAAGGTTACCTTTTTATCATGGAAACACATGGTAAACAAATTTTCTATCTGGTTGATCCATTAAATGACTATGTTTTATCATTTTTCAAAGAACACATAGTATTTTATTAATGGTAATGTAGATGATTTTAACAAATTTTATGAGATTCCTACATCGTTGGAATGATTATAAATGTCTATTGATTACCATGGAATAAACATGGTGCATGCTATACAAAATTTTTCAAACAATAAATATGAGAAAAAACAATTACTAATAGGTTAATAGTTCAAGTACTTTATAACAATATCCATTTTTTACTTTCATAAAAAAAATATGAAGTATAAAAATAAATTATAATAATATAATTATTATTTAATTTTATTATTTTAAAAACTAACTTAAATGGATTGTATAATTTTGGGAATTTCATTACATTTAATGATTAATTTTATTTATATTTCATTTATCAATTCTGAGATCCTATATGTTTAGTTTCCTTTATCTATAACATTTATTCTCTTATAAATGTAATCAAAATTGTATTTTTTACTTATTAAATTATTTAAAATTTGAAGTATATTTTTTAGTTAACCTTATTATTTTACACAATTATTTTAACAATTATTTTAAATTTATAATATCGTACAAGGAATTCCATTAAATTTAATGATTAGGTTTATTTATGTTTTTTATATCAATTCGTATATCACTAATGTTTATATTTCTTTAGTTTATACCATATTTTTGACTTCAAAATGTTATCAATTGATTATATTCTACTAATATATCAAATTTAAATTTCTATAAACATTACATTTATTTAATATATGTTTTTCATTATTTATTTATTTATATATTTCAAAGGATTATATAAATATATTTAATGTTTATATACTAATTTTTTTAAATTTTATATATATAAGAGTATTTTAAATCTAACTGATGAGTCATATCAATCTTCTAGATAGGAGTTGTAACGCCGCATTACCGTTATATTAGTTATGGTTTAGTATTTACTTTAAGTATCCTTTTTGTTGAGAGAGTTTTTCTGACCAAGAAATTGGGAAGATACTTGTAATGGTGATGTCAGGAATTTTTTAGAATCTTCAACATAAAACTTACTATTTCTGCAGCTCGTTGGGCACTTACACACCATATATGTAAAGTGAACATCATGTTATTATTTCTAGGATGAATATATTAACATGATGTGGATTGAATGGTTTACATGACATGTAATAGGTACATTCCCTATATACATAAAAATGTGGTTTTTAATAAAAAGATGATGGTTTTTCAGTGTATACTAACATCAAGGATTACACGATGTATAGATGTGTTAAAATATTTTTAATTTTTGATGGTTTTGGTTTTTGGGGTTTCGTATGAGTGATATGTATCCTTTATTCTCTATTTAGATCTCATATCTTGACTGAGAGAGCTTCCTAAGTGATTTTGGGTGACTTCCTTTCATCATGATCAATTCATTTAGTGATTGATCACCATTGGGGTTAGATTTCTATTTTCCAGGTAAGAGTTTTTCTTAGATATTCCTTGTATTTGGATTAAGTTATGCTTTAGCTATGGTTTCATGCTCATATAGGTTTTTTTATCTATTCTTCTTAGGTTATTGTCGTTCCTTGATTTACAAAGGTCGTTCTCTTGGTTTCCAATCCCAATTATCAAATGTACTTAGGTTTTCTACATCCTTGAGGTAGGTGTATCTATTCAAAAATTCTAATTTCTTGAATTTGTATTTTTTTATTTATTATTTGATATTTTAAATTCAATTATATTTGTCAAAATTTAAAAGGTAATGATTTCATGCTTTAAAGGGGGTTTTCTTTGAAAACATAATTGTGTTGATTTGGAGAAAATTGAATTTCAAGGCCTAAATAGGACTTTATTGGATAAGAAATAGTTCTATAAAAATGTGATAATGGTTTGATAAAAATAAATTGACAAACATGTTCATAATGGGAACCTTGGGTGCATTTAGAAAGAGGCATGGATTTCCTTAGTGTGCGTGACACTACTAGGAGATAAACACATGTATATCGATAGACCATGAAATAACTTAATATTATTTTGATCCTAGCTTATGAAATTTTTTTACATGAGTTTCTAGTATATATTGTTCCATAGGATAGAGCCTAACTAGAAGGAGAATTATTGTATCTAGTTTCTTATTTCATGATAGATTATTTCATGGATGATGGATCACATGTTTATTTATATTTTGATATTTTAGCAGCTTTATTTTATTACTGGAATGTTTATGGATTTGGAAAACATGATATTAAGTTTTAATAAAAACCCATGGAATGTTTGAAATTTTTTTTAAATTGTTTTATGGATTAAAATTATTGTAAATATTTTTTGTTTTAAAGCTTAAAGTTTTGAATTCTTGATATTATAACTTATATAGTTTTTTTGTGGAATACTACTGGATTCTATTTATTACACACTAATTATAACTTTAGGAAGTTATAGACCTTTTTTTAACACATAGGTAGAGGGAAGGGTATTTTTTATCATCATGGATTCTCATTATTTCACTTCTTTGGTTTGGGATGGTTTGGAGGTGACAGTTGGTCACATGGAGAGTCATTAGTCTAGACTTGTCATTATTCCAAGTTTAGCTTATTTTTCTAAGTTTTATCTACAGTTGTTTCTTATTTTCACTCAGGTTGTATTTTTTTATTATATAGGATACTTATATTGTTATCTTTTCTATACCTAACCCCGTAATGGGCTGACTTGGGTGACTTTTCTAGTTGACCCAGGTTGGTCTGTTTCAAATTGGTATCATAGGGGGTTACTCAACCTAAAGTGTGTCAGCACTACCTGAGTTGGTTTCATGTCCTAGGTAGAAAGGGGTAGGATCATCAGAATTCAGATAGTAGATATAGAAAAAGGGCCATACCATCTCACTCATGTAACTGAATCCAAGTTTCCATGGGTGGTTGGAAAATATTTACAAATTCTGAGACCTAGTATTTAGGTTCATTTGAATGGGTTGTATGGATAATCTATTTAAAAATACTTATCTACTACGTTTCGGGACTTGGTGTGTGTTTTTTAATTTGAATGAACTAGGTGGGGAGTTTATTTATATGAACTTTTTTATTTTATAATGTGTTTCCTTTGTAATAGAATTCATAATTTCATTAAATGTTTATAGTTTTATAGAATTATTTTGGATTCTAGGAGTTGGTTAAATGGTTTTGGAATTTTCTTGGGACTAAATTTTTATTATCTTGTGTTTAATAGACAATGAATCCTAGAATAGATCTTCAAAATACTAAATGGAAAGTCATAGGTTAGGTTAAGTAGGTAGGTCTTCCAATGGAAACTTCATTAGCTAAATCAGTTCTTAGTACCATTTAGACTCTGGGTTCATTGGGAATAAAGAACCCATGATGAGTAGTGGAACATGGATTGAAATTTACCAAGAATCATCCACAGATCATCCATGGTGAAAAAGGACCCCAAGAATTAGAGTATTGTATTGAACGGTTTGAGATTATCTTAAACTTTTTGAAGACTCCTAAAGATTCTGTGGTGGGGTTTTCCATGCATATGCTCATGGGTCTAGGAATAAGATGGAGGGACTCTATGGTGAAAGATAAGTTATATGAGGACCTTACTTGAGTTTCTTTAAATAAAATATTTAATCATATGTTTTATCATGAGATATTATCTATGTAAATTACTAATTAGTTTAAGATCTATGAGCATGTTTAGGTTATTATTTTCGAGTACTCCACCCATTTTGATGAGTTGGTGCATCTGGAATTGGATCTTTTCCCTAATGGGTACTGAAGTCTCAAATGTTCGATATGGGGATGAGGGATGATATTTGGTTGATAAATGTTTTTTGTGACTTCCAACCATTGTGGAGGTAGTGGATAAAGAAACATTGGATGGGGAAGACATAGTTGTAAGGGAAAGTTTGGAGGAAGCTTAAGTTGGTGCAGCAGTTAGCCAGGGTGCTTATTTTGGTTAGAAAAGGATGTATAAAAGGTGACAATTTTCTACAGGACTCATTTTAGGAAAATACATAGGGAATAAACATGTTTTTTCTACTAGTTTAGGATGTGTTGTCCTAAAAAGTCTCATTTTATAGAGGATCTTATAAATTGTCATCTTTTTTGGGTTGTCTGGACATCTAAAATGATTCTATTATAGGATGTCTCATGGTATTAAGAAGGGATCCAATTTCATCAATGGATCACAGGTTAATGTCATTGCTTCTAAGGGTGGTGGGTCTCATTTTCCTGTCAAGGGTTATTTCTAGGTGGCAATGTCTGGATGGATTTTTTCCTAATAATGTGCGGTAGTGGAATCTGTTGTTGGTCTAGAAACTCTTAGAGGTATAATCGTTTTTTCATCTATTATCTTTATAGAATTGTTTGACACATATGGGACTCATTCTTTTATATCATCAATGTTGGTTAATGTGTTGGTTTTGCATTCAAATATTATGTACCATCCCAATTAAGTAAAGAATTATGGATTTTCATATATATATATATATATATATTTATGAATTATATTGTGTTTTAGAGGTTTAAAATGAGAATAAATCCAATCTTAAGCATAGAATACTCTAATTTTTTTAAAAGATTGTTTTACTGCCTTTTGATGGAAAACCTTTTTTTAAAATCAAACTTTTGACAATTTTATAAGCTCTATTTGTCAAAATAAACTTATTATTTAGGATTGGGACATTGAAATTTACTTTGGATAATTTTTTGGTATTTTTCTGAAAATGTTCATTTTTTAATGAATAGAGAAAAATACTGCATTTTACTTCAAAATTGTTTTTTCATCTAATTTAATTATACATATATATTGTCCTTTTAATTTGTTTTAAAGTTTAATTAGAATATATTTTTACCATTTAATCCAATGTTGGTCATTGTAATTAATTTCATTTTGTAATTTGGCATAAACAAGTGTCAATCTTTTGATAGATACTGTTTCTAAAAAACCCGCTATTTGTTTTGACAACGGGAATAATTTTTAAATTAATTAATGCAATTTCTGTGTATGGAATTTGGTAAAATTGATTCCATATTTGGAATCAAATGTTCCAAATTATTCAATTAAGAATTTTTTGTTTTTGGACATTATGAATAGTAATGATGGTAATTATCTTTAATTATCATTATTAATTAGTAATCGGGTAGATAAGGGTAATAAAATAATATAATAATAATATAAAATTACCCCAACATGTGTCCTAATTCAATTGGTTATGTCATTTCCGACCATGGGATGCTCTGTGCCAACTTAGGTACCCCATGAAATCACTTTTGTGTGATAGTGACATTTTATCATTTTATTTTTTTAAAGAAAGGAAAATATAACAAAAGTATGTAACACCTAAGTAAAACAATTTTAATTTTGTCTAAATAAATGATATCCTAGACTATAAATAGTCATTGGAAATCTAAAAATCTTTCCTACATCAAGGTATTTTTTTATATTTTTAGACATTAAATAAATAAATTTATTTATGACACCATGGTGATGAAGTGATTACTTCATTAATGAACGATTTAAATAAAATGAAAAGATAATGTAAAATCTAAGACATAAACTTGTCAAAAACCTATTTTATGGGTGTATTTCGAACCCTTATCACCTTATCATAGAAATATATCACATTTGGACCTTTAAAATCCTAAACTCATTTTATAATAAAGTAACATTTCATGACTTTCCAAGAGTGCCCCTCCTCCCTCTTATAAAAGGCCCCCACCTCTACCCCCATTACCCACACCTCTCAAGCCTTTGGATCGGCCAAAAGATTCTCATTTTATCTCTACACATCCCTCTCTTTATCATATAATCCTTACCTTAGGCAGAAATCTCTTCAAGAAACCCTTTTGGTTCAAACCAAGGGGAGTTACCCGATTTAAAGGTAATGTCTTCTCTTATGTTATTTTGTTTTATTTTGCTTCTACAACCCAGTAAACTCTTTTTATTCTTTTATTTTGTAACAAAACCAGTATATTAAATATAATAGGATGTTTTTATGAGATGTATTTTATTTAAACTTATACACACCTCCATCTTATGGTTAAAGAACATACTGTTTATGTGAGTGGTGAATTACTGCCTCACGAAACGATGATTGTTCAATATTCTTTTAACACCACTCATGGTGGACATTAAGATGTCACTCTATTTATATATGATATATATTATGTTTATTTTTTCCTTATGATTTTTTATTTACCATTTATGGAATACCTTTATGGTTTCCATTATGGGTAAATGTGATAATTTCATTTTAGGATGTGCGGACTACAACGCCCTCAAAGTGATTTGATTCGTTAATGCCATATGTGGGATGTATAAAGGATGTATTTAATGGTTTTAAATATGATATAATACTGTAATTATAACATACCTTTATATCATTATGATTTTATTCCATTAAATACAAAAAATAATTGATAGTAGTGTTCATGCGTACGTACGGCTTACCATCTCCATGAATGGTTCATTTCATCTCTTACCTATAAAAGTTATGTAATATTATAAATGAATATATATACTGGATATATATGATATATATGATATCTAAATCATGGATATAATTTTGGATATAATGGATATTTTACCACATGAACAACTTGTAATTATAAGAAGTTTATTTTTGACTCAAGTACCAAAGATCGAAAAACTAACCGTTATTAACATAAATAATTAAATAATGTTGATAACATGGTAATAAGTGATAAAAAACGAATAATGAACTTTAAAAAGCTTCTTAAGAAAGTAGAAATTAACACTAGTTTATTATTCAGGAGATTAAAGAATGATCGAGTCCAGTCAGACATGAGGTAAGGGACTTCGTCTCAATCTCCATTCATTGAGGAATATTTTGTTTTATACACAACATTCTTTTATACTATGTATAAACCCCTTTGACTATTAATTTTATTCAAAAGCAATCCTTTTATATGAAGTGTTTTAATAAATGACAAAAGGGAATGTTTTTGTCTTATGTATGCGGCGACAATGACTTCTCCGCCACCGTGACCATTATTTGAGTTTCAGCTTCCTCTACAAGCCATAACTTTTTTTAAATAAAAAATAAATACCATGTTTTAATTTTCTTTTATTTTGGTATTGAAAATTTTTTTGATAATTTTTTTATTATATCAATGTGTTTTTGATATCTTGTGATTGAAATGTGGAAGTGTTATGTTTCCTTTATGCATGTTTTATATGATGCGATTATGTTATGGTTCTTTGGAATTGTTTATGAAGTCGGGTGGTTCCGTGATAAACTAAGGGAGGGTTAGCCAATGATATATCTCCAATTAATTGGGTAATGTGAAGGGGTTAAACGATAAGGTTTATCCGAAGAGATTTAGGGAATATAACGTAATGGGTATTCCAAACGAACCATGAGGGTTACTCCCTACGTAAGAATGTTGTGAATGCCTCAAGTTACCTTTATATATTATGTTTTCTACCAGTTATTCATAAATCTTATGATTTCATGAGGTATGTTAAATTGATTATATTTTATGAATAAAGTATGATTTCATTGATTCTTCTGTATACATGGACTAATGTTTACTTTCTGTATTTCTATATCCCCTACTGAGCTTTTTATGCTCATCCCAAGTTTTTGAAATGTTTTTCACATGTCAAGGGAAAGGTACATGATTTGATGATAGTGTCAAGAAAGTGTCATGAAAGAATCCATGTTTTATTTTAAATATGTTTCCTTTGATGAAAAAAATGAATACTGTCTTTGATGTAACCACCTTGTTTAAATGTGGAATGCAATGCATGATTTTTTCATCTAATTTTCTAAAACTCTAAACCTGAAGAGATCCTCAATGTGTATTCTTAAAATAACTCAAGATTATGTAATGTTTATGGAAGGGGCCTTATAGTTGGTATCAGAGGTTGGTTTAGATAACTTTAGGAGTTAGAATTCTATTAAATGATTATCCAAAAATATTTTTTTATGGTGAAATTGAAATGATATAGCATTTTAAGATTACCATGTTGCTTCATCTAAGACATGATTGTTCAGAATGGTTTTCCATATAGGAAATAGGGAAGCAGTGCTAGGAATGCATACAAAAGGAAATGACCTTCCAAATCAGCATCCTGAGATGGTAGGAATTGGAACTGAACAATTTGTTGTAGTAATGGAACAGTTGACTCAAGCGATAAATGGTGGTGGTATCCATGCACGAGATCAGCCAGATCAAAAGAGGAACATGTCAGTGGTGGAACATTTCATGAGTCAACATCCCCCATCATTTAGAGGATCATTTTGGCCCTGTTCTAGCGAAAGGGTGGATTAAAGCACTGGAGAAGATTTTTGATGTCATGAGGTGTTTAGACAATCAAAAGGATAGTCTTTTTTTTACCATTTGGAGGGTGAAGCAGATCAGTGGTGGTCGATGGTTAAAAATATCAGGAATGCTGATGAGATTGATGCTCTTGACTGGGATGAATTCAAAGGTATGTTTCTAGGGAAATATTTTCCTAAGGCTATTTGACTTAGGATAGAAAAACAATTCTTGGAATTGAGGCAAGAGGATGACTCAGTGGCTTCTTATGAAGAATAGTTCACTCGACTGTCAAGGTATGCTCCAAATTTTATCTAAGACCTTGATAGTAAAATAAATAATTTTTACTCACAATTAAATCCAAAATATCGAAGGGAATTAGCTTCTCGTGAGTTCAAAATTTATGAAAAGCTTGTTCGATGTGCTGAGAAGGTGGAAATAGAGTCTTCCAATGATCATGTGTTCTATAACAACCAACAGAAGAAGAGACCGAGGTGGTAGGAGAAAGGGAAGAATCCTTCAAAAAGGTTTGATGGTAAGAAGACTAGGTTTTCAGTTTGTGATAAATGTGGTAAAAAGCATGATGGGGAATGTCCTTTGAATTCTGGAAAGTGCTACCAATGTGGTAAGATGGGACATAAAGCTCGTGATTGCACTGGAAAAGATCAGGATGATGGTAAGACCAAATTTGATTTACAGTTAGTAAAATGTTTCAAGTGCAATGAGATGGGCCATTATGAAAACAAGTGTTTGACAAAGAGCTCGAATGATGGGAAGCAGTCAGACTACAAGTAGAAGGGTGTGGTGAAATCCTTTGGAACTAATTTAGCAGATGTTGGTCCATCAAATGAAGTGGTATCAGGTACTTTGTTTCTTTTTTCATATTGATGATTTGTTTGATCAGCTTCAAAGAGATCAGTATTTTTCAAAGATTGACATGAGATCAGGGTATGATCAGTTGAAGGTAAAGGAAGCAGATATTTTGAATAATGAGTTTGGTATAATATATGGCCATTATGAATTTGTAGTAATGCCTTTTGGGTTAACCAATTCACTTGTTTTATTCATGGACCTTATGAATAGAATCTTCCATGAGTTCTTGGAAAAGTTTGTGGTTGTTTTCATTGATGATATTTTGGTGTTTTCAAGAAGTAAAGAGGAGCATGAAAGTCATTTAAGGGTTATTTTTCAAACCTTAAAGAAATGAAATTTTATGGTAAATTCAGTAAGTGTGAGTTTTGTTTGCAACAAATTTCTTTCCTTGGTAACATTGTTTCTAAAGATGTAATAACTTTTGATCCTGCAAAAACAAAGTTGTTGAAGAATGGACAAGACCCACAAATGTAACTAAGATTCGTAGTTTTCATGGTTTGGAAGGCTATTACTGATGGTTTGTTAAAAACATTTCATAGTTAACTAGTCCAATGACTAGGTTAACTCGAAAAGGTGTTAAGTTCATCTGGAAAAAATAATGTGATGATTGTTTTCAGGAATTGAATAAAAGATTGGTGAATGCTTCAGTTTTGGAACTACCTTCCAGGAATGGTGAGTTTGTTATCTACAATGATGCTTTATTGAAAGGACTTGGTTTCGACCTAATGTAGAATGATCAGGTAATTTATTATGCTTCACGTCAGTTGAAAACTCATGAGATAAATTACACTACACATGATTTGGAATTAGATTCTATTTTTTTCTTTAAAAATTTGAAGGAATCATATTTATGGAGTAAAATGTGAAATATATATCGATCACAAAAGTTTAAAGTATATATTCATTCAGAAATAATTGAACATGAGACAGAGGCGATGGCTAGAAATAATAAAGGATTATGATTGTACAATTCATTACCATCCGGGAAAAGAAAATAAAGTGGTTGATGTTTTGAGTTAAAAAAGTAATGCTTCTTTAACCATGTTACGTTTGTAACATGATCCTTTGTTTAAGGATTTGATGAACATTGGAATAGAAGTTTTTTGTATAGGATGTTCGTCTGTTTTGTTTTAGGTATCAGTGAAATCTTTTCTAACAGATAGAATTAAGGAATCTCATAAGGAAGATAGTTAGTTGAAAAAAAAGGTAGGGCTCATTCAAAAGGGTATGTTACCTGAATTCAACATTGATAATGATTGTGTTTTGAGATTTGGGAAGAGATTGTGTATGCCTTGTGATTCACAGTTGAAGAGAGAGTTATTATGTGAAGCTCATAGTTCTCCATTTTCAGTTCATCCTGGCAGTACTAAGATGTATAGAGATCTTCAGGAGTATTATTGGTGGGATGGAATGAAAAATGATATTGCTAATTTTACTATGAAGTGTTTGACTTGTCAATAGGTTAAAGTATAGTGGCAGTTACTGAAAGGAATGCTTCAGACTTTACCAGTTCCAGAGTGGAAATAGGAGAATATATTCATGGACTTCATTGTGGGATTGCAAAATACACCTCGAGGTAATAATGCAATATGGGTTATTATTGATCGCTTGACTAAATATGCTCATTTAATTGCTATACGAGATAATTTTTCCCCAGATCAACTTTCTTGTTTATATCTTAAAGAGATAGTCAGGTTACATGGAGTTCACCTCTCCATTGTATTTGATCGTGATCCCAGGTTTACTTCTATCTTTTGGAAAGGCCTTAAGAAGTCGTTGGGTACTGAATTAAATTTTAGTACAAATTTTCATCCTCAATCAGATGGGCAGCTAGAACGAACAATTCAGACATCGGAGGATATGCTATGTTCTTGTTCGATTGATTATCAGGGAAGTTGGGACCAATATATTTCTTTGGTTGAGTTCTCTTATAATAACTGTTTTCATTCCAATATACAGATGCAACCATTTGAGGCATTATATGGAAGTGGTGTCGAACTACAGCTTTTTGGAATGAAGTAGGTGAAAGGAAGTTGATGGGACCATAATTGGTAGAAGAGTTTGTAGAAAAAGTTCAGCTGATAGAAAACACAATAGAACAACTCAGAGCAGGCAGAAAAGTTATGTGGACAACAGGAGGAAGGATCTCTCTTTTGAGGTAGGTGATCATGTCTTCCTTAAAGTTTCACCATTGGAAAGTGTGATGCAATGTGGTAAGAAAGGAAATCTAAATCCAAGGATCATTAGACCATATGAAATTCTGGAGAGAGTTGGATCAGTTGAATACTGAGTGGATTTACCTCCAATTTTATCTCAGGTACACAATGTTTTTCATGTTTCAATGTTAAGGAAGTACATGCCAGATCCATCTCATATTTTGTGTCTAGAGGTAGTTCAGCTAGAAGAGAATCTATCATATAAGGAACAACAGGTCTAGATTATTGACCACAGGGAGCAAGTATTGTAGAATAAGGTGATTCATCAAGTAAAGGTTTTGTGGAAGAACCACACGATTGAAGAGGCAACATGGGAATCTGAAAATTCAATATGGGATAAATACCCCCCACTTATTCGATAAGAAAATAAATTACGGGGACGCAATTTTCTAAAGGGGGGAAGGATTTACCATCCAATGTAAGTAAAGAATTATGAATTTTCATATCTATGTCTATTTATGAATTATATAGTGTTTTAGAGGCTTAAAATGAGAATAAATCCAATCTTAAGCATAGAATACTCTAATATTTTTTAAAAGATCATTTTACTAACTTTTGATGGAAAACCTTTTTTAAAATCAAACTTTTAACAATTTTATATGCTCTATTTTTCAAAATAAACTTATTCATTAGGATTGGGGAATTGAAATTTACTTTGGATAAATTTTTGGTATTTTTATGACAATGTTGATTTTTTAATGAATAGAGAAAAATACTGCATTTTACATCAAAACTGCTTTTTCATCTAATTTAATAATATAGATATATTGTCCTTTTAATTTGTTTTAAAGTTTAATTATAATATATTTTTACCATTTAATCCAATTTTGGTCATTGTAATTAATTTTAATTTGGAATTGGGCATAAACAAGTGTCAAACTTTTGATAGATATTGTTTCTAAAAACCCCGTTAATTGTTTTGACAACGAGAATTATTTTTAAATTAATTACTGCAGTTTTTGTATTTGGAATTTGTTAAAATGGATTCCATATTTGGAATCAGAAGTTCTAAATTATGTAATTAAGACTCTTTTGTTTTTGGACATTATGAATAGTAACAACGGTAATTATCTGTAATTATCGTGATTAATTAGTTATTGTGTAGATAAGAGTAATAAAATAATTTCATAATAATATAAAATGATTCCAAAATGTGTCCTAATGCTATTGGTTGTGTTATGGCCGACCATGGGATTCCTTGTGCCAACTTAGGGACCCCATGGAATCACTTTTTTGTGATAGTAACATTTTATCATTTTATTGTTTTAAAGAAAGGAAAATATAACAAAAGTATCTAACACCTAAGTAAAAAAATTTAATTTTATCTAAATAAATTATCTCTTAAACTATAAATATGAATTTTTAAGTTAAAAAGATTTCCTAAATCATGGTGTTTTTTTATAATTTTTAAAAATTAAATAAATATATTTATTTATGACACCATGATGATGAAGTGATTACCACATTAATGAATGATTATATAAAATGAAAAGATAATGTAACATCTAAGACATACACTTTTAAAAAACCTTTTGTATGGGTTTATTATGAACCCTTATCACATTATCCTCAAAATATATCATTGTGGGACCTTTAAAACCCGAAACTCATTTTATAATAAAGTAACATTTCATGACTTTCCAAGAGTGCCCCTCCTCCCTCTTATAAAAGGCCCCCACCTCTACCCCCCTTACCCACACCTCTCAAGCCATTGGCTCGGCCAAAATCTGCTCATTTTATCTCTCCACATCCCTCTATTCATCATAGAATCCTTACCTTAGGCAGAACGCTCTTCAAGAAACCCTTTTGGTTCAAACCAAGGGAAGTTACCCGATTTAATGGTAATGTCTTCTCTTATATTATTTTGTTTTATTTTGCTTCTCAAACCCCCCAAACTCTTTTTATTCCTTTATTTTGTAACAACACCAGTATATTAAATATACTAGGATATTTTTATGAGAAGTATTTTAATTACACTTACACACACCTCCGTCTAATGGTTAAAGAACATCCTATTTCTGTGAGTGGTGAATTACTTCCTCACAAAACGATGATTGTTCAGTCTTATTTTAACACCTCTCATGGTGGAAATTAAGATGTCACCCTATTTATATATGATATATATTGTGTTTATGTTTTCCTTATGATTCTTTATTTATCATTTATGTCATACCTTTATGGATTTCATTATGGTTAAACGCGATAATTTCATTTTAGGAAGTGCGGACTACCGCCCCCTCAAAGTGATTTGATTCGTTAATGCCATATGTGGGATGTATAAAGAATGTATTTAATGGTTTTACATATTATATCATACTGGAATTATAATATACTTTTATATCATTATTATTTCATTCCATTAAATACAAAAAAGAAATGAATGTAGCGTTCATGCGTATGTACGGCTTACCGTCTCGATGAACGGTGCATTTCACCTCTTACCTCTAAAAGTTATGAAATATTATAAATTAATTTATATACTAGATATATATGTTATATATTATATCAACATCATGAATATAATTCTATATATATTGGATATTTTACCACATGAACAACTTGTATTTATAAGAAGTTTATTTTTAACTCAAGTTCCAAAGATCGACAAAACAACTGTTATTAACTTAAAAAGTCACATAATGTTCATAACATGGTAATAAGTGATATAAAAGGAAAAATTAACTTTAAAAAGGATCTTAAGAAAGTCTAAATTAACTCTACTTTATTATTTATAAGATTAAAGAACGATCGAGTCATGTCGGACATGAGGTAAGGGACTTCGTCTCAATCTCCTTTTATTGAGGCATATTTTGTTTTATACCCAACTTTCTTTTCTATGGTGTATAAACCCCTTTGACTTTTAATTTTATTCAAAAGGAATATTTTTATACGAAGCATTTTACTAAACGACAAAAGGGAATGTTTTTGTCTTACGTATGCGATGACAAAAACTTCTCCACCACTATGACCATTATTTGAGTTTCAGCTTCCTCTTCAACCCATAACTTTTTTTAAATGAAAAATAAATACCTTGTTTCACTTTTTTTTATTTTGGTATTTAAAATGTTTTTGATAATGTTTTTATTGTATCAATGTGTTTTTTATATCTTGTGATTTAAATGTGGAAATGTTATGTTTCCTTTATGCGTGTTTTATATGAAACAATTATGTTATGGTTCTTGGGCATTATTTATGAAGACTGGTGGTTTTGTGATAAACTAAGGGTGGGTGAGCCCGTGATAGCTTTCCAATGCATTGGGTAACGTGAAGGGGTTAAACTCTAATGTTTCTATGAAGATATTTAGGAAATATACTGTAATGGGTATTCCAAACGTAACCATGAGGGTTACTCCCTACGTAAGAATATTATGAATGCCTCAAGTTACTTTTATTTCTTATGTTTTATATGAGTTATTCATAAATAATATGATTTCATGAGGGATGTTAATGTGATTATATTCTATGAAAAAAGTATGATTTCATTGATTCTTATGTATACATGGACTAATGTTTAATTTTCGTACTTCTATATCCCCTATTGAGCTTTTTATGCTCATCCCAAGTTTTTGAAATGTTTTTCATACGTTAAGGGAAAGGTACATGATGTGATGATAGTGTCAAGGAAGTTTTAAGAATTATCCATGTTTTATTTTAAATATGTTTCCTTTTATGAAAAAAATGAATAATGTCTTTGATGTAACCACCTTGTTTAAATGTGGAATATAAGGCATGATTTTTTGATCTAATTCTCCAAAACTCTAAAACTAAAAAGATCCTCATTGTGTATTCTTGAAATAACTCAATATTAAGTAATGTTTAATGCTGGGGAATTATATATTATTTCATTCTTGTTGGATATTTCCACACCTTTGGGAAAGTGTCCTGAACAAGGTTTCAAGTGCTCCATATGTTGGGTGGCGATAGCTAATTTTATGGTGTTGTGGAATTTCTTGGTGCATGTCCATGGCCTATTCAACATGATTATCAAAATGGATTGGATGGTTAGCATGAAGGCCAATATAGATAGTTATCATCATTGAGTATAGTTCTTTTCTACTGATGGGGTCACTATTGTTTTATTGGGTGAATGGGACTCTAGATCCGGAAGGGAATTCCCTTTTTCTACATAGGCCACAGTAATCTCATGCTAGTTTTTAGAAACGGTTCTTGATGCACTTGACCCTTTCATAGGTGGTTAGATAATCAGAATTGTGTGTGTGACCCCTGATTACTTTCTAGATGATTTTTATAGTTTTCTACCATAGAGAGTTGTCGAGTTTACTGTTGACCTGATCTTTGAAATGATGACCATTTCTATAACATCTTATCGAATGTCACCTATTGAGTTAGTAGAACTTAAGATCCATCTTGAGTACCTATAGGTAAAGATATTTATTCATCCTAGTTTGTTGGTATGGTCTTCACCTTTACTCTTTACTAAGAAAAATGATATATGTCTTAGGATTTTTATTGACAATCAACATATGAATCAGGTGACTATTTAGAAAAAAACACCCTTTAACCATAATTTATTATCTATTTGATCATCTTAAATGAGTTTTTGTTTTTATAAGATTTACCTATAGTCATGGTATCACCATTTTAGTGACTAAGAACTGGATATACCTAAGATAGTGTTTAGGAGTCGGTATGAGAATTTTGAGTTTCAAGTTATACCATTTGAACTCATTAACACACCTGTAATATTTATGGATTTGATGAACCAAATCTTTCATTACTTATTATAATCTTTTGTTTTTGTATTAGTAGATGATATCTTAGTGTATTACAATTCAGAGGAGGAACATGTGAACTATTTGGATGTCATTCTAAAAACCTTCAACAAGCATCTTTTATATGGTAAACTATCCAAGTGTGAGTTTTGGATATGAGAGTTGATGTTTTTGGGGAATTTGATATCTAATAGGATCATATCAATGGATCCTGAAAAGTTAAGAGATGTTTGGTCCTAGTAAAATCCCAGAAACTATATTGAGATCTATATTTTCTAGGGTTTAGTTGGTTATTACAGAAATTTTGTTAAATAATTCTCTAAGATTGCATCTTTTATGATATATTTACCCATAAGGTTTTAATTTATGTGTGGGGTGAAAAATTTCAATGATCTTTCAAGGAGCTAAAAGTTATTTTAACTTCAGTTCAGAGTTGATTCTCCCAGAACAAAGTCTGGGTTACGATTCTTTCTATGATTCTACTGATATGGGTTTGGGATGTGTACTGATGAAAGGAAAATAGGTGGTAGAATATGGATAAATCCATTTATTACCTCATGATAATAACTACCTACTAATTATCTTGAGTTTAAAATGGTTATGTATGCACTCAAGATGTGGAGTCACTATCTTTTGAAGTGTGGTTTATAGGGTATTCTACCCACAAAATTCATAATTTATATTTTCACTTAGATGGATATGAACATTTGACATAGACACTGGTATGAGTATATTTAGACCTTTTATTTTGATATTTAATATAACACAGAATAGGAAACATGGTTTCTGATGCACTGAGCAGAAGAATACCAATCCAAGTAGTGAAAGAATCAATTAAAGAGAAATATCTACTGAGTTTGTTTGATGAAATGGTCTTAGAAGTGAAATAGGTTGGTGGAAAGGTGTTTCTAGATTTTATAAAGGATTAAATGTCTTTTTGATAATGATTTTGACATGATATGATGACAGAAACGAAGATCCAATGGTGAGGATAAATCTTAAATAGTGGGGAGACCTTTGGTTAGTCGTCTTAGTTTCTAAGTAGATCTTTTTGTGTCTATAATAGGTTGGTTGTTCCTTTTCTCATGAGACTAGATTTGTTAGAGAGTTTAATCTAGTAATGTTAATTTATTAACCCTAGGGATTAAAATATGTACCATGATCCGAGACATCAATATTGGTGGTCGGGGATGTGGTGGTCTGTTGTGGATTTTGTATTGTGATTTCTCAATTGTCAGAGATTTAAGGTGGAAACCCAGAAACCTATGATTTTATTGTATTATTTACCTATTGTGATATGGAAGGGGAATAAATATTCATTTATTTTTCATTTTTATACCATATAATACTCTGGGAAGGATGTGATTTGCGGTATTATTGACAGACTCACCAAATCAATGCATTTCTTACCAATAAAAGAGACATTGAATATAGAAGAACCTATTTACTTATATGTATGGGAGATTGTGATAATTTAGGGGATTCCATATATGGTTATTTATGATAGGGTATTGAAGTTCACATATAGGTTTTAGAAAGGTTTGTAGGTGGTAATGGATTACCAGTTGAAATTGAGCATGACTTATCATCAACAGACAGATGAACATATACAGAGAGCTATCTAGGTTATTGAGGATATGCTCCAGGCTTGTCTTCTTGATTCTAGTGTGTCTTGGGGAATACATTTTCCATTGGTTGAGTTTTTCGATAATAATAATTATCAGTATTCGATCAGGATAGCACCCTTTATGTCTTTTTAAGGGATACCATGGTAATCTACCTTGTGTTGGGAAGATTTGGGAGAGCAGCCCTTGGTTTGGATGAGTCTTTTGAAAGAGATAATAGGGATGGTGCAATTGATTTAGATGTGTTTCATCATGAAACGGTTTCATTAGAAATATTATACAGACAATTTTTGTTATCCATTTGAGTTTTTGGTTGGAGATCAGGTTTTTCTAAGAGTTTCACCTCATATGGGACATCATCATTTTGGTATAAAAAGTAAGTTGGCATTGAGTTTTTTATCCCCTTTGAGATCTTGAGAAATTGGGGAGTGTGGCCTACTAGTTAGAATTTTCATTTGGTTTGAATTGTATACATGATTTGTTTCATGTTGCATAATTGAGGAGGTATATTCCAGATCCTTACCATTTGATTAGATGGGAGGATTTAAATCTTGAACGTGATACAACTTTGGTTGAAAATACAGTTTAGATTGTGGATCTCTTGGATAAGGTACTTCACCATAAAAAAATCCCCCTCATATGAGTACTATATCAGTGAATATAGGATAGCCATAATATAAGAGATTATGATTCATTAATGAGGTAGAAATGGCCATCACTTTTTAGGATCTATGCTCTTTATCACTTTTTGGGGATAAAAAGATTTTATGGGGGAATTGTTACACCCCATCACCATTATGTTAGGTATGATCTAATATTTTATTTGGGTTTACTATTTCATGGGGTTTGTTTTCCAACCATTAAATTGATAGGATACTTATAATGGTGAAGTCAATTATTATTTTTGTAATTTTTAACATAAAACCTATTGTTTCTTCTACTTTTTCAGCACTTACATGCCATGTAATTTAATTACATGCCGTGTAATTGTTTATGAGGAGAATCTATGAACATGATACATGGATTTAATGGTTCAAGAACCATGTAATAGGTATACATCTTTTATTTAAAACAATATGGTTTTTAATAAATATATGATGGGTTTTTTAGCATACACTGACCTTAATGACTACATGCCATTTAAATTAGTTACACATTGTGTAAATGTTGTAGTGTTGGTTTTTAGAGATCCATACAAGTGATATGTTTCATTCATTATCTATTTATCCCTCATCTCTAGACCTAAAGATCTTCCTAATCTATTTTGGGTGACTTACTTCTATCTTTGTTGATTCATTTTGTGGTTGATTAGTGTTAGCATCAGATTTCTATTATATGGGTAAGTTTTCCTCTCAGTTCTTCCTTGCTTTTTGTTATGGCTATAATTTTTCCATGGTTTCATGATCATATAGGGGTTTATATCAATTATATTGGTAAGTGTTACTCTATGTTATCTTGGTTTCCAATCCCCATTATCAAAGATGGTTAGATTTTTTACATCCTTGAGGTTGGTGGATCTATTGAAGCATTTTAATTTCATGAATTTCCTATTATTATTATGAATTTCTTTTTGAGATCTCAAATGGAATTAAATCTTGTAAAATTGAATTGGGAATGAGTTTGTGTTTTAAGGGGTTTTTTATTAGGAAATATATTTTTTTTAATTTGGATAAAATTGAATTTTAAACTCTAAATAAGGCCACACTGGATTTGGAATGGTTTTATAAAAATAAGAGGATGGTTTTAAAAATAGAAATTGATAAATATTTGCATAGATGGAACCTTGGGTGCCTCATGAAAGAGACATAGGTATCCTTAGTGTGTGTGACCCCATTAGGAGGTAACCTATTTTGTATCGATGGAGTGTGGTAAGAATTGATATTATTTGGATCCAACCTTATGAATTTTTATGTCTGGGAGTGTCTATTATGTATGGATCAATAGGTTAGAGCCCGACGAGATGGGGAATTATTTTTTCTGGTTGTTTATTACATGATAGATTATTTCATGGATTTTGGATGACATGTATATTTATATTTCAGAATGTTTACCTATTTTGTTTTATGAATATCATGTTTTTGGATTTCGAAAACATGATATGAAATTTTTCCAAAACCCAAGGAATGTTTGAGAAATGTTTTCAATTTTTTTATTCATGAAAATTCTGGTTAAAATGTTTTGTTTTAAATCTTAAACTAGTTCATTCTTGATATTATAACGAGTATATATTATTTGGTGGTATATTACTAGGATCTGTTGATCAAGACCTACTTCTACCTTTAGGAATCTATATAAATTTTTTTACAAGACAGGGGTAAATGGAAGCGAATTCTATATCATTATAGCTTCTCTTTATCTTGCAATCTCATTTGGGATGGTTTGAATGTGACTGTTGGTCACATGGAGAGTTGTTAGTCTATAATTTTCATTATTATTAGTTTAGACTATTTCGAATAGTTGTATATCCTTTTGTTTCCACTTTGAAATCTGGTTGTATCTCTTGTTTTTCTTATATATGAGGCTTGTTTTGTTATCTTGTTTATACCACAGCCCATAATGATTTGGCATGGGTGACTAGTCGGGTTGAACATATTTAGTCTATTACATGAGCATCTTGATTCTTATTCATGTGATTTTTTCCATTCATATACTCAATATCATCATACTTTTACATGGAAGTAGAGGACATGCAAAGGTAGTAAACCTGGTAGTACTAATTTATATAGTTTAGTGATTTTTTATGGAAAGTACCTTGGAAAATTATTGATTTTAATGATAAAAATTATCATATTGGTCTAAATTATAAAAAACTAGGATGTATATGGAATTAAAAGAATAAGAAAATATATTATTTTACTATATTATTAAAGGAGTTTCTAACTAAAAATATGAGTTTAGTTATAGGATACAATAACAGTAAAACCTTTAATAATTATTTTATTTTCCATGAAAATTAATAACTAATTTTTATATTAAAATATATTTTTTTCTCTCTTTAAAATGGAATATGATTATCCTAATATAAAATATGTTATTAAACAATAATTTTCTTTTCTTTTAAAGATTTAGAAATATTATAAATCCATATTTACTTTAAATTTCCATTTTTTAGAAAGAAAAAAACAAAAAATTGTTTAAGTACTTGACCTTAACCATACATATTCTAGTGAATTCTATCTATAATTCATTTCATTTCATTTCCAAAGATCATTTAGGGTTAGAGTTTTAGAGAATTATGGAAAAAAATTTATGTAATAAACACAAACATTACAAGTGGACACTTATACTCTATATCAATGTTTTCAATAAATGAAACCCTTTTTATAAGAAAACATATTTTCTTTTCATGACACATCTTAAAAATTTTCATCCTGACCTCTTAAATTTCTATACACTTACTTAAACCATGTGGAAACCATTTTAAAACTTTGGATGAGAAAAAATATTAGTAAGGGACCTAAAATAAAGGAAACCATTAGTCCATAGAAAACCCATAAATATTTTTTCTTAAAAACATACTTTTTTACCCAAAAAACGGAAAAATCATTTCAAAAAGATCATTATCTTACCTTTTGAAAATCAAATGATTTTCCTGAAAACACATATGATAGAATATAAAATATAAGTAGAAAACTTTTGGTATCACATCCATATCACTCTTACATATATTGTAGCTCTCATAGTTACATGGGGAGTAACCTTTATAGTTACATTTGGAATAACCATCACAGTTTATTACTTTAATCTCTTATGAGAAACCCTATCAATTAACAGTAAGCCTTTACCCAATGAATTGGAGAGCTATAATAGGCTCACCCGCACTTAGTTTATCAAATAACCACCCATCCTAATAAACAATTCCCAAGAACCATAACATAAATATAACAGGTAAGGCCTTCAAAAAATAAACATTCTTAAGGAAAATTCATTTTCCATTTTGAAATAAATTTTCATTTTTATAAATTCACATTATCATAAAATAAAATATATAATTTTAAAATAAAATTTAAAAATTGATAAAAAAAATTTAAAAAAAATATTGATGCTTCATGAAAAAAAGAATTTATGTTCATTCTGTATATGATAAAAAATATTTCTTTTTTATTTCATTAAAATAGTTTAAATAGAAATTTTAAAAGAGGGGTTTTAAAAGAAACCCCATTACATAAAACATTAAAAAGATCCATTTCTAAAAAAAATTGAGATAAATTCCAAAATTCCCTTTTTAAAACAGTTATTTCCGTATAAATACATTTATAAAATCCATTTTTATAATATTAAAAACAAAGGAGAATATTTAGAATAATATTTTTTAAAATATTTAAAATTATGTTTTAGTTAAAGTGTCCCTTAAAAATATCATATTATGGATGTTATCATTAATAAAATGAATCGATTACATGTTTTCTATGTAAATAAAAATACAATAATTGTAAATAAAACATAAGATACTTGACAATCATTTCAAACATAATATTATCACATCATAATTATGAAGTATATTTTTAACATGATGAATGGAAATTTGGTTAAGAATTCTCTTACTACTTTGTAATCAGTCGAATCATATTCTACATGAAAGAGTAACATTTAACAAAACATAAAATATCATTAAAATATTCCTCTTGTGAAAAACAAAAGTATGGAAAGTATGACTATTCTTTGAATAAAATATTATAAAGGTCATATTCTCATAGAAATGGCTATAAATAGTCACATAATAAATAATATATTTATTAAGAATTAAAAATACTCATAAAATAAAATTAGCTAAAGTTTTGGCATCATTTTATAATATTTAAAATATTATTTTTACCATTAAAAAACTTGATTTACCTTTAATCATGGTAACAAAATTTACTAAAATTATTATTCATATTTTCCAAAATTAAAAGGGACCTATTTAATAAATTTGAATGTTATTATTCCAAAAATGGAATAAATTTTTAAAAATTTAAAATAAAACATTTAATGAAATTAATTTAAATTAATCACGTCGACGGGGTGAGAAAAATGGGTTTTAATGTGAAAATGTTCAAAAGTATGAAATGTTATTATATCAAAATTAAATATAAAAATTATCCCAATGACCTTAATTGTATTAATATAAGTATAATTGATCTAATTTTACATTAATATAAATTTAAAATATAATTTCACAATATATATTATTTAGATGAAAAGCTATTTTTCAATTAAAATGCAGTATTTTCCACTATTCTTCAAAAAATGAAACATATCATAAAAATAAAAAATTCATCCAATGTAAAAGTTAATATTAATATTTAGAAAATAAAGTTTATTTTTTCAAATAAAATTTATAAATGTTTCAAAATTTTGTTTTAAAACAAATGTTCCCTCAAAAGGCGGTGAAACTACAATTAAAAAAATATGGCTTTTATGCTAAAAATTGGATTAATATTTATATTATGTCTATAAAATATATAGGGTGTATATTAAAAATTAGATTAATTATTTTATATCTATATATATATTTCATTAATATAATCCAAAAAGGCTGATTGGTTTTTTATTTTTAAAAGACACACTTTTGTTCATTTAAAGAGTTTTCAAGGAAAAGATTTCCTTTTATTTTTAAAAGGCTTTTCTCATTTATAATTAACTAGTAACCAATGAAATCATTATATATGCATGTGTAAGCTATATTTTCCTAATTTAATTAATCATTTTTATACCCTCCCCTCTAAAGGCTAGGTTATAATTTTAACATCTAAATAATAAAACTCAGTTGTTCACTTATGTTCGGGGTATCATATCATGCACGCTACCAAATATAGAATTTCATTTAAAAAAATCAATATGTTTCATTCTCCCCCACCCCATTAAAAAATTATTTCCACAAAATTTTAACATAGGCTTAGTATCCAGAGTTCGACTATTCAAAATATATTTTTTAAAATCCCATATCAGAATAAGGGTTAATAAAATTTCAATGTGAAAAAATAGAAAGGAAAGTACGAAGATCAACTTAGATATCACATACTAGGGTAACATGTAGGCAAACATGGACATGGAAGAGAAAACTAACTATCATGTTATGATATAGTGTGATAGAGAACACAATAATTAAAATTTTGACCATCACAAAACCATAAATCAATTATTTGTTTAAAGGAAATTGATTTCCTAATAATAAAATTAAAAGACTGACATTTTGGTTTCAAGATAAATTTTCTTAGAGTTGAGGAATTAATTTACTTCTTAGAAAAATAACACAAGGAAACACACTTATTTGATAATTATAGTTTTATCCATTAATCAATTTCCACCTAAATATAATATTTTTTTCTAAGTGATGAGTATACAAAATGATTTTTTCACACCTAAAGATCTATAATTAACTTCTAGAGAATCACAAGATCCACAAAAAAGAAAAACATATATTCTTACTTTAATTAGTAATTAAAAAATGATTAGGATAAGATAAGATAATTTCCCAAAAATAATAAAACTTTATTTGAAGAAAACTACTTTTAATCTCCAAAATTTGATAGTAATAACCAATATTCAACATATATCATTCAACTATCATTAAAATTAATAAAAATAATATAGAATAATATTTAAACCCAATAATAAAAAATATTTGATTACATAATCCTGAAATATTAAATTTAGAAACTATATCCAAATAACCTCAATAACTCTTAAAGTAACACTTCATAATGTATATAACCAAATAATATAATCTCCAAGTTATTATTGTCTTTTCTATAAACTACCATAAAGCCAAAATAAAATTTTATTTTCTTATAAAAGATAATTCAACATTTATTCCTAAAAAAATTCAAAAATATTCTATATAATTTAGTCATATATAATTCCCAAAATAGTGAACGTATTCAAAAATAAAATTAATCACTTAATCACAAAATAATTTTATAATACCATGGAAATATATATTATAAAAAATTATGTTACTAAAATAAATTTTTTTTTATCCGTTGAATATTTTAACTAAGAATAAAAATTAATACTAATCAGGACTTCTTGTAGGTCGATGGTTGGTATAGAACCCTTTTCACCCTTTAGTTGTGGATTCAATTCGCATGGCCTTGTTGAACGTGATGTGTTGTCACCCATCCAACAACATGTCTATTTTCTAAAACTATATTAGTGAAATCCTTATAAGATCATTGAAATGTGAGAAACATACTCAAAATAATATTATTATGTTTTAACCACAAAGGTTTGTCATACCTTTAATTTTTCATCAAATAATGTAATAACCCACAATTATGTAAAAAATGAATAGCTCTAAAAATATAATTAGTAATCTTAAAATTTCATAACATAATTCCTCGAAAGGTGTCATGACCCGCCTTCACCAAGATGAGGGAAGGGATAGAAGATTTCTATACCCTTCCTTCCTTAAGTTGAAGGAGACATAATGACCTTTCATACCCACCTTCAATAAGCCTTAGAGTGGCGACAAGCACCAAGGGTATGGAATCACATGTAATATAGATGGAATTACCATTTTATTTATTAGGATTGAGATATAAGATAGTAAATCCCAAAAAAAACCAAAACTAGAAGTAAAATTAAATCCAAACCAATCTATTCACATATGCATGTTCCAAATAAAGTACTACAAGTACAAGAAAATTCCAAAGGGATGTTCCAAAAGAAAAGAAAAGCAGCAATGCCAACAGTCCTAGTGTCTGAGATAATAGGGTTTGGAACGGTCCTCAAAGCCCTCCTAGAAACCTGAAAGTAGTTTTATATATGTAGGGTGAGTATACAGGTATACTCATTAAGGAGACACCAAAATCTCTCATGCAAAAGTGGGGAGGCATTCTAATGAACAATGAGAAAAGGAGATAACCAAATCACTTATCAAGAAAACTATCCACCCAAACTTCACTAAGAAACACTCCCTAAATAGCACAAGTCAAGTAACGTAATAGTAATAACACATCAATGTTTGAGTACCCCGCAACACTTTCACACTGGTTATTGAAGACATCCTATGTGTCAGACCTCCCCCACTATTCTCACCACAGTCTCACTACCAACCCAAAAACAACTATTTGGGCCACCACAACCACAACTATTCCCACAAACACCTGGGCCACCACAACAATACATAACCACACCTGCAGACACCAAGGCCAGAACAACGATAGCCACGCCTGAAGACACCTGAGCCTCATCCCAAAGAAAATTAGGAAACAAACTGCCCACATGCACCTGGGCCAACCACAATGTACCCTTCCCAAAGAATCTTTGGCTATAATGGAGGTCAGATGGTCACAACCTACCCGAATAGTCTTTGGATACTCAGGGAAGTGAGAAGAAAAGGAGATAATAATTATTCACTCATAAGAGTGTTGGAAAAAAAACCTCCCCCTGAAATAACGGTGTTCGGCACAAGGTGCTCAACTTGGGTGGGATGCGAATAACAAACATAAGAACTAAATTATACATATAGGTAAACAAGTACTCATCCCAAACTAGGGGTTCCAAAATTATCCCATACACAAACACCCTCATTAATATTCATTCATAAAAAGAACAACGGTCACAACCAAGGCACAACTCATTCATGGAAAACAATTATCCATTTAACCCATTATTGTTATAATATTCAAGTGATTCTATTTAAATAATTCTTCACTACCGGGCAACTAACAGGCATATCCACAAGCCAAGGAAGGAAAAGTAGTCAAGAAGCAATTTAAGCATCCACACCTTGTTCTCTTGTAATGTCACAACAAAAAAAGTGATCTATGATATCCCTTGAATTACTAGAACCAAACCAAACCCCAACATACAGACCCACAAGGCCCCATATCCACAAACTTACAATCGAAAAATAGGGGATCCCATCCCCATTCAGGTCACCTCATAAGAATCAAGTAGAATAACCATACACATCACCAGAATAGATCAAGGGAGTTTTCCGATTTAAATATACCATTACATTAGTTATGTCATTCGGTTTGGTCAACCGGGGTGACCACACAAGGATTCTTATTCATTGGGAATCTATTTAATCAACCAAGTTTACATGATTAACTAGTTTCCATGTTACAACCTTTCAATCATATAATTATCCAGATAATAGAGGTTCGTTAGTGTGCATTAAAGGAAAACCAACAACTGTGATTTTTAGTGGACATAATCCCATAAAATTCACAACATATAAGAAAAGGTAAAAGAGTACAACATCGATATCCAACACACCCCTTCGTTATTTAAAAACAATTTATTATCTTTTTTAAGGTTTGGTTTCATCCATATCTATAGGAACATTATCATACCCACCCAGAATGATACACAGTAAAGAGATACTAAGGAAGAACCCTACTTGTATTATCAACGATTGAAGTTTTTCTCCATGTGCCAAGAAATGGCGATGCAAGACTTATAGGGGAGGAACTCTGAGGACTCCAATAGTTATTTGTAAAGGCTCTAACAAAGGTGAACCACTAGCCTTAAGAAGGGGGACTCTGAATTCACCATGTAAAGGAAAAGATACCAGCCAAAAAGAATAAATAACCACATTCTATAAAAGGTGAGATCTTGGAGTTACGATATATGAATTATTAAACAACTTTAAAAGAGGATCATGGTTTCTCCACACGGCTGGGTGGTTACATACGATGGAATTTATTTTCATTTATTAATTCTCATCGGATAGGTGGAAACAATGACTTTGAGTTAAAGTATTTCCTTTAAATAGAGGAAAACATATAATAGGGGTGGAACTAGAAAGTACAGCAAAATTGTGACACCGAGGGAAAAGTCACATGCTTTGGTAACCCCAAGGGTCGCCCAACTCTTAGGGGAGATTTTAGATATAATTTATGGTCTTTAAAGAGGTTTTAAAGGGGTATTAAAACTATTTTATGTCGAAATATATGTTGTTGGGGGAGGAACTAGAAAAAAACAAAGGGTGACACCATTTGGTGAGACACCATAATGGTGCCACCATCACGGTTCCACCGTGAGTGGTTCCACTGTTTCGGTCCGCGAACGTGATGGTGTAACCGCTATGGTGCCACCATCACAGTACCACCGTCATAGTGCCACTGGTTCAGTGGAACACTATTAGTGATGCCATCATTTCAGTGTGCGAAAATGAAGGTGTGACTGCTAGGGTTCTTCCATCACTGTGCCACTGTCACGGTGCCACCATGACCAACGCAACCACTACAGTGCCATCGTCTCAGTGCCACCGTGACCGGTGTCGCCGCCGTGGTGCCGCTGTGACAGGTTAGACCATTTTGGTGGTACCGTTTTTGTGGAAATGAATTTTTGGAAAACTCTTTAATGAGTCATTGTCTGGGCCATTACATTAGATACCTCTCAAACTATTCTCACCCTCAAGAATCAAAACTAGATTTGAAGAAAAGGGAGGGGTCTTAACGACTACCTCGAAAGATACCTCTCAGGAGTAAACCTCCTCAACGTCTAGGAATACCTCTCCCTCATCTATATTATGAAAAACCACAGATAAACTACCTATCCTCTTTCCCAAGTTACCACACAAACATGTTAAGGTCATATCATCCAGTCACATGGATTAGGGAGTCCCTTCCTCTATATCAGGATACTATCTACTTTGGGTGCCACTAACTAACCCACATGGGTTTAACTGCATCCAACTTAATGTGTCTTGATTAGGGATTAGGTCCTCCCCTCCCCACATTCATGACTCTTCACACACATTCATAGAACAAGGATAACAACACATTTCATAGACAAAAAGTTCAAGCACTACATCACAATCAAGTAAAAAACTCAAAATAGCTCTGGGTACTGGGCACGAATCTGTGCCTCTTATTCCAAGGAAATTTTATCAAGGCCACCATGCCTCCATAACACACGAACCAAGTGAATGGTTTTCCCATGGAGAACCTTATCCTAATGATATTTTATCCTCACTAGTCTCTCTACAAATTTCATGTCGTCCTTGATATCTAGATCCCCCCAATCGTGGACGTGCGAATAATCGTGTAGATACAAATAGAGCTGAGACACAGGGAAGATGTTGTGCACCCTTAGTAGCAGCAGTGGTAGTGCCAACTGATAAGCCACTTCGCTGACCCACCACAAAACCTCAAAGCGTATAATAAACATGGGAGAAAGCTTACGCCCCTACCAAACCTTCTTTTTCCAGGCTTAGGGGAGACCTTAAAGAAAATGTGGTCCCCGACATCGAACTCCAAGGGTCTCATCCTATGATTGGTATACCAGTTCAGCCAGTCCTGAGCCGCCTTCATCATCTCCCATACAAGATGATCTTTCTCTATGGTGCTCTGAAGCACCTCCAGTCCAAGAACACCTTCTTCCCTAACCTCTATTCAGCACACGGGTGACCGACACAGTCTATCGTACATGGATTCAAATAGATCCATTCCAATGGTAGAGGGATAACTATTATTGTAGGCAAACTCTATTAGAGGCAAGTGTCATACCAATGATCCCCCAAAGTCTAAAACTCGTGATCATAGCATATCCTCCAATGTATGCATGTTCTTATTTGTATTCCCATCAACATGGGGATGGAAAGCAGTGTTGAGGCAAAACTGGGTTCCAAAATCTTGTTTCAATCCTTTCCAAACCTATTAGTTAAAATGTATATCTCGATCCGAGACTATAGATCTCGAAACTCCATGAAACTACACCATGTCATCCACGTACCTCTGTGATAAATCATCCACCACACTTTACACCTTGATTGCTAGGAAGTGATCTGATTTTGTCAGTCAGTACACCACTATCCAGATATCATCATAACCCCCTTGAACTCTGGGAAGTCCCGTGATGTAATCCATCTATATTTTATCCTATTTCTACTCAGGGACATCTAAATGTTGTAACAAAACTCCTGAGATTTGGTGTTCAGCCTTCACCTACTAACACACAAGGCACTTTTCCACAAACTCTTCCACTACCCACTTCACACCGGGCTACCAAAACTAACCCCTCAAACCTAAGTACAGCATGGAAACTCTTGGGTGTACCGCTAGGGGTGAGTTATGGAACTCACCAACAACTCCCTTGTTCATTTCCACTAGGATAAAAAAAATCTCATGAAACAACAACTGATTCTACCTATCTACCAACCATCCTTCTGGAGCATTGCCTTGGCAAACATGATCACACATCACTTCATCCTCTAAGTCCCCCCACTAAGTCTCCTCTACCTACTACAACAGATAGGACTGCACTATCATTTGAAACAGACAACCTCTATCATCTTTTACCCTTGAATTAAAGTGTAGGGAATCCAACTCCTCTATAACCTTCCAAGAATCTAACAATTATCGAACCATATCCTTTTGCAACTTCCTACTCAAGGCATCAACCACCACATTCCCCTTTCTTGAGGTTTATGAAATCTCAAAGTCATAGTCCTGAAGATACTCCATTCTCCTATAATGCTGCAATTTCAGGTCCCACTAGGAGAAGATATACCTAAAGTTCTTGTGATCTGTGAAGACCATGAAGAGTTTCACAATGAGTTAATGCCACCACAAATTTAGTGTGAACATGACCGCTGAAAGATCTAGATTGTGGGTGGAATATTTATGCTCATGGGGATGTAACTGCCTAGACCCATAAGATATCACACCATGTTGTTACATCAACACACACCCCAAACATTATCCTGAAGCATCATAGAACACCTCAAACATAACCCCTTCTTCTAGAAACCTCAGTACTAGGGAACCAACCAACTTCTCATTCAGATGATTGAAGGATATCTTGCTCTGATCACTCCATACAAAATACTAGTCTTTCTTGGTCAAGGTTGTAAAATGTGTGGATACTTAAGAGAAATTGGGAACAAATATCTGATAGTAACCTACTAGACCCAGGAAACTATGAACCTCTACCATGTTCTTGGGTGCTTCCCAAGAAAAAACCACTTAGACCTTCAATAGGTCCACTACTATTCCCTACTCGGACACCACCTGTCTAAGTAAGGGTACCTCTCATGTCCATAACATTAACTTAAACAACTTCCCATAGAGCTGGTGCTGTTAGAGGACCTCTAAAACATTCCTCAAATTCTCTGTGTGATCCTACTCTGATCTTGAGTAGATCAGGATGTCATCAATAAAAACAACTACGAAACAGTTCAGATATTCCCGAAATATGGAGTTTATGAGCCCCATGAACAAGACTAGTGAGTTTTTAATGCTGAAAGGCATGACCACGAACTCAATGTGCCCATATATGTACCTAAAGTTAGTCTTCGAGAAGTAACCCTCATTCACCCTCAACTAGTGATATCCTGACCGCAGGTTTATCTTGGAGAACCATCATGTCCACTTTAACTGGTCAAAAAGGTCATCAATCCTTTGGAGGGGGTAATGGTTCTTAACTGTTACCTGGTTCAGCCTATGGTAGTCTATACGCAGCCTGAGACTACCATCTGCCTTCTTTACGAACAAGACCGGACCATCCAATGGTGACACACTTGGCCGAAAAATACCCTTCATCATGAGTTCTTCAATCTGAATCTGTAACTCCCTAAACTCAGAAGTCATTATATGATAGGGATCTATCGAAATTAGATGGGCACCAGGTTTCAAGTCTATCCCGAACTCAACATCACATCAAGGGGGTAGGGTCAGATGTCCATGAACTCATTGACAATCTACATGACTTCCACTATCTCGGTATCGGACGACTCAACTGATAGCTTATTTATAATGAAAAGGGGGGCTCCAATCACTGGTTTCCCTCCTATAAATCCCTCTCACCGAAAAAAGAAACATTTTGGCTTCCCATATCTAAAAACATGACCCTTCTCTGAAACCAGTCGATTATAGAACATGTGGAGAACATCCTGTTGATGCCTAAAATGACATCATATGGCTGCATCTGTAGAAAAACAATGTACCCACTATACTCATGTGGTCCCAACATCAGTCTAAATCCCCAGAAAACATGAGACAAGTTGTTCTGACTTCTGAATGGCATACTCAAAACTAGGGGCACGAGAAGTCTCTTTGTGTCTAGACCAAGAGCATGGGCTGAACTGGGTGAAAAAAGGAGTGTAAAGCTCTTGAATCAAACAAGGCTCATGAAAGAGTGCTAAACAATATGATCATACCTCGAACTACTTCTGGACCTACTAGAACTGCTGCCTCTATGGCATTAAACTACCCACTCCTAGCTCCTATGCCCCTCAGTTGTCGGCCACCTCCCCATAAACACCCTGGTAGAGGTCTCTATGAATAGCCCTGAGTTCTTCCTCCTCCTCCAATTACTTCTCTTAGAGGAGTGAGAGCCTACTGTACTTTATTATACTAAAAGGTTTTGGTTGGAAACTATTGTTGTTGAGGTGGGTGTTGAACCTATCTACCCCCACTGTAATGCACTCAGTTCGGGTACTGATTCTGAAGATGCCCATGACTCCCATAGATGAATCATCTCAGTCCTGGGCATGCAAAGAAGGGGAGAGAACTGGGATATGTGATAATGGATTCTTATAGCATGATGTATCACCTTCTGGATATCTATTAAGAGAAGGAAAGATAGGATACGTATGAGATCTCCAACACATTTTCACTACTAAGCTTGGAGAATTTGTGCCAGCCGGACCACATGTAGTCAAGATTATTGGTTACATTGATCATATGGAAATCTTATGGATTAAATTCTAGGATGAGTTGCATACAGATATCATACTATCATCACATCCTAAGTCATTCTCTAGTTTTATTGTGAATTATAATATGAACCATAATGAGAAGAGATTATCATAACATCTGACCCTAATTTTTCAAGTGGATAAGGACATGGGGCGTGAAAAATTCATAATCCTAATGGTGAATAGAAAGTGAAAGGACAAGGAAAAGGGTCCTAATATTTATAAATAGTATAAATCTCCTAATCACCATCTGACCAAGAAGAAGAAGATCCAAAGGCTGGGTAAGGAAAATGAGGCAGTATGCTTTGCATGTGGCAAGTCAGGCCTCTGAAAGATGAACTGCACCTAGAGGCAAGTGGAAGCCAAAGTTGTGTTCATTATCAAATCTAATCATTCCATTTATACACATTGGGAATTAGATACAGTTTTTCATGATCACTTATCTATTCAAATGTATAAACCAAGTAGATTTAGGAAAATTCCTAGAGGAGAGGCGGATCTGCGAGCTGACAATGATGCCAGTCTGGCTACTCTTTCCATTGTTGACTTCCACCTCAAATTTCTGATTGGAATGAATTTGTTTTTACATGGATATTATTATGTACTTTGTGTTACCAAGAACAAAATTTCTATATCAATTTTAGATATAGATGGATTTATTTTCAATTTTATAAATAAATGTTGTTTCATTTATAAGGACAATATATGTTATAGTATGGAACATTAAAATAATGGTTTGTATGTATTAAATTAAAAAAACCAAGTGTTGGGAATTGATAACAAACCAAGTTCACATGACCCATACAATGCCCTGTTGTGGCATCACCACCTTGTTCATGTAAATGAGAACCACATGATAATGCTCTATTAATATGGTTAATTAGACTCTTCCGACCTAAAACCACTTAATAAATGTCATGCTTGTTTACATGGTAAAATGACCAAACCACCATTTGGTGGAAAGGGAGAAAGGGCCACAGAGCTTCTAGGATCTTTAGACAGTAATGTGTGTGGAGCATTTCTAGTAGAAGCTAGAGGTGTGTATTCTTACTTCAAAAAATTTACTGATGACTTGAGTAGATATGGTTATGTCTACTTAATGAGGTATAAGTTCAAGTCCTTTTAGAAATTCAAGGAGTTCAATAATGATGTAGAGAATCATCCTAGTAAGATGATAAATAATATTTGATCAAATAAAGGTGGAGAATATATTAACCAACAGTTCATTGACCATTTACAGGAGTCTGGGGTTCTATCTCAACTCACTCCACCTTATAAACCATAGTGGAATTGTGTTATTGAAAGGAGTAATTGTACATTGTTGGACATGGTATGGTTGATGATGAGTCATGAAGATCTTCAATTATATTTTTGGGGATATGCATTGAAAACTGTAGAATACACATTAAACCAAGTAACAACTAAGGTAGAAAATGAGATTCCCTTCAATCTATAGAGTGGAAAGAAACCCACTTTGTCACATACGTGTGTATGGGGATGTGAGGCATTTTTTAAGGATTTATTAGGTAACAAACTAGAACCCTGGGAGAATAATTGTATCTTTATAGGGTATACCAAGTAAATAAAGGGATACTACCTATACAACCCCTTGGAAAATAAAGTGACTATTTCTAGACATACCATCTTTCTAGAGAGGTATAAAATTCTTATAGAGTATATTGGGAGAAATATTTCCTTAGATGAAGTTGATAATCCATATACACAAGAGTTGGTACAGGAATAAGTTTCACAGGTCCCTATGGAAATAGGTAGTTCATGAAACATAAGTACTACATAGGAGTGCAACAAAGGTAGGAGAACAAGAGAGATAAGGTTTCCTTGTCACCGGGGATGGTGAATCATTATTGTTGGACAATGATGAACCTCTCTCATATAAGGAAGTAGTGGAGAGATTAGAATCTAGAGGATGGATAGAAGCTATGAACTGTAAGATGGATTACATGTATCAGAAGCAAGTCTGGGTTCTTATAGATGTTCATGTTGATGTAAATCATGTTCGGTGTAAAAGGGTATTCAAGAAGAAACTAGACATGGATGGTCAAGTTAGTACCTATAAAGAAAGGATAATGGATAAAGGTTTTAAACAATGTCAAGGAATTGATTATGATGAGTCCTTTTTACCATTTTCCATTTTTAAATCCATAATAATCATACTCTCCATAGAATATTTCCACGACTATGAGATTTGGAAGATGGATGTCAAAAATGCATTCCTTAATGAGAGCCTTCAGAAAAATGTCTATATGACCCAACCAGAAGGTTTTGTGACAATAGGTGATGCTAAAAGGGTATGCAAGTTGCATAGATCTATTTATGGATTAAATAAAGAATCAAGATCATAGAACATTTGATTTGATGAATCCATAATAGAATTTGGGTTCATTAAGAATGAATGTGAGCCATGTGTTTACAAGTAGTTTAATGTGAATGAAATCATTATCCTAGTAGTGTATATTGATGAAATATTGATTATTATAAATGAAATACTAGTCTAATAGTTAATCAAGGACTGGTTGAACAAGTGATTCTCCATGAAGTACTTAGGCTAAGAAACCTACATTCTAGGGATCAAGATCATTTGTGATAGATCCAAGAGGCTACTTGGACTAAGTCAGAGTATATACATTGACAAGAAACTAAAGAGATTTATTTTGAAACAATCCAAGAGGGTATTTGTTCTAGTGTCACATATTAGACATATTTTCAAAAAAAATGTGTCCCTATACACAGCATGAGAAAGATATGATGAGTAAGATTCCATATGTTTCAGCGATATTATATATCATTTATTTTATGTTATGTTCTAGACTTGATGTTGCCTATGCGCTGATCATGGTATGAATATATCAAGAAGATCCAAGAGAACAATATTGGACTTCTTTCAAAAATATCATTATGTATTTGAGAAGAATAAAGGATATTTTCCTCATGTATGGAGGAGACGAGGAGCTTGTCATTAGAGGGTATGATGCTACTGGTTTTCAGAAAGATCATAATTATTTGAATTTGTAGTCGAGATATGTTTTATGTCTCAACGGAGGAGCTGTGAGCTAGAAAATATCAAAGTATCCAGTTATCGCTGATTCTATAGTGGAGTCTAAATATATAGTAGCTTCTAATGCATCCAAGTAATCCATCTAGATTTTGAACTTTTTCTAGGAGTTGGATGTGGTACCTAGCATTAAATAATTCATTCCATTGTATTGTGATAATGCAGTAGTGGTGCCTCTGGAAAAGGATCCAAGGTCACATCAATGGAAAAATAACATACTCTCAAAGTATCACCTATTAAGGAATTTCTATAAAAGAGGTGAAATTGTAGTGAGAAGAGTGTCCATGAAAGAAAATGTGGTGGACCACTTGACTAAAGATGTATCTCAACAAAATCATGAATATCATATGAGAGCTAGCAGAATGAAGGTTGTTGGATGTTGGATCTAGTGAAAGTGGGAGTCTGTTGGAGTTTGTGCCCTAGAAACCTACTTATTTTTACTTTATGATAAATATTTATTCATGGGATTAATATTAATAAACTCTTTACCACACCATGATTGTTCTTGTGTGTGACATTGTCTGTGATAATGTCCTAATAATTTTTTTGTACTAAAACGTCATAGTGGATCCCTGCTATGATGAGAACCCGAAAGTGCCATGACACTATTCTTAAATATATGTTATATGGCTAGGTGATATCATTTTAAGGGACAAAAATTATACATTCTATTATGGGTGGGGACTCATGAAACTTTGAGGCACCTTCCCATGGTGTGCATCCTTGGTAATATCCATGATGATATTATGAGAAAAAGACCATCCAGTTGTAAATCCACATTCATAAGTGTCATTGGATGTTCCTATCAGACATTGTTATCGGTCCTTAGACTATAAGATTATTATTAATGGGTATTATAACACACACACTTAGATGTATTAAGAAAAACTGTGATGAAAGATGTTCGCAGCAAGGTAGGATATGTTGGGTGCATCTCGAATAATATTTCATTAATGAATAATAATATAAATAATTTTTAGATTATACAGAAGTAGATATCTTAGGCCATTTGATGGAAATTATATATCCTAACTAAATCAATACACATGGTGTTATCTAGTCAAGTTACTTCTAGGAATTCAAAGAATGAGAAATTGAACACATGGGTTGATGGAACCTTCATGCAACCCGCTTGATTGGAGATATTAGGATAAAGGGATTATATTATACGGTTAGTGTTTGTATGAGGTGAAATGTCGTTGTGATGTCAACTTATTTCTCTTGGGTTTCTTAACCCATTACTAAACAGTAATCTTATACTTTAGTAAATCCCACCTAATGCCAAAGAGAAAGTGGCTTATTGGGTCACACACTAATAGTAGCCAGTATCTTAGTTAAGAAATTTATTATTTAACAAGTTGAATGAATATTATTTCTATTTGTGGTTTAATAATTATTAATGTATGCCTGATCAAATTTATTTCACCTCTAGTTATCCAAGAGGATATATTTTTGACAAAATATTTATTTATCGAAAAATAATACAGTTATATTTATTCAATAATTAAATTGCCAATATTCAAGGTTCGATAAATATTTAGTAGGATTGGGGGTCCAAGTTATGGGTCTGGTGAGAAATAATATTAAATATTATTTTTTTGAATAATATTTAAACATAACATGCAAGTAAGGAACATGTCATAGAAAGAATAAAATTTCTATTGTTATTTGACATGGGGTTTTAGATGGAATAATAAAATAAGTAACAACCCTTGTGCTAATTATTTATTATTAACTGGTGAATTAAATTCCACATTATGTTATTACTCTATAATTAACCAAGGGGTTATTCCATAAACTAACCAATGGTTGTGTTCACAACATCCATGGAAGATATCTCTCAATCCAAGATAACTCTTACCTATCAAAGAACACTCTCAATAATGAGAGAAAACCCCTTTCACTGGATCTAGGAGAACTATTTGGAATCAATTCACAAGGTGATCAAAGGCTGACATCACAAGCATATGTATCTTCCATGCTACCACCTGGAGAGTACTATGGCGATGTCTGGATATACATGGAGTGTAAGGGTTGGTGTCCAAAGAACCAACTATTTTGTACTTTGTTTACATGAATGTTCACTTATTATATATTGTTCATTGTTCTGCATGACTATAACATAATAATCTCCTGGAATATTTGTTGCATTAATTAAGTCATGGAAGATCCCTTCTATGATGAGAACCTTGAAATGCTATAACAATAATCTTAAATAAAATTCTGTGGTTGGATGACATACTATGATAGGACACATAGTATACAGACCATCATGTGCGAGTACCTGTAAGAAGACGAGACTCTATCTCTTGGAGTTCGCACTTGGTAATCTTCAAGATGGGAGATTATGAGAACAGACCCACCAGCAGTAATTCCACATGTCTTGGTGTCATCGGACATTACTATCTGTGAGCGTGTGTAATGGTCCTTATACTGGAAGATTATCATTAACTCATGTCATGACTCGCACACTTAGATTTGCTGACGAAAACCATCACGAAGACAGTTGGTGGGAAGTAGGGTATATTGGGTGTATTATGAATGACATGTTGTTAATGGATAAGGTGAGGAAGGATTTTCCCCTTCCATATTTATGGAAGTATATATCTTAGTCCCTTTGATTGAAATATAACTGTCAAAAAAATTCCAGGGCCATGGTGTAATGACGAGTTTATTTCTGCAAGTCAAAGAATGACAGATCAAGCATATAGGTTTATGACACTACCATGAAACCTGTTTGATGAGATATTGAGACAAAGGGATTAAATTACACAGTAAGAGTTTGTATGAGGTGATACGTCAATGCGACATCAACTTCTTTCTCTTGGGTTCCTTGACCCATTGCTAGATAGTAATCTTGGACTTTAGGCAAGCCCACCTAAGGCCAATGAGAAAGGGGCCTAGAGGGTCACACACTAACTGTATTCAAGTATCTCAAGTAGAATAAATATTATTCCCATATGTGGTTTAATAATTATTCAAGTAAGCCTAATTCTTTTTAATGTTGGAGGAAGAATAAAATAAAACAAGTACACGCCATTTATTTTTATTTTGAAAACAAGTACACATGGTGTATTATTAAATGTACATGCCGTGTAGTTTTTATTTTGGAAAGGAAATGAATAAATGAAAACAATATATACACTCTGTGTATATTTAATGTACACTTCGTGTAGTTTTCAATGAAAAACAAGTACACATAATGTATTTATTAATACACGCCATTTAGTTTTTCCAGTCGGAATTTTGAGGAAATATCGTTTTATTAAATGATATTTATTATAATCAGTATGGGCGTATGTCAAGAAATTAATGATTCAACATGGGGTTTTCAAAAAAGAGTTAATGAAATAAATAAAATGCATAACGCATTTATTTATTGTCATAACTCTACAACCTCAAACCTGATTATAAATATCCTCACAACCCCAACTCTTTTCCTATGACAAGAGAGTCGTTGTGCACAACAATTCTGGAGAATTCTTTCAAGGCCAAAAGTACCTCTTCCTCCAAGAATGCTCTCAAGACAGAGAGAGATCCTCTTCTATCGGATCAAGATGATCTAAGGCAGACAACACAAGCAATGGTTTCTCCACGCTAGCATATAGTGACTCTTTTGGCGACGTCCAGAGATACATGGTGCACGTGTGGATCACTGCTAGAGGAAGTCTATACTTGGATTTTGCAACACAATGACGAATCACATCAAAACGTGATAAAAAACATCAACGAAGAAAGAACACCCAAAATGGTACTTCTTGTCAATTAATTAAATTAATTATAATCAACCCATAACGATACTACTTTGTGGTTACAGGACTTTCGTTTTCTTTGTCTATTTCTATGATTCAATATATGGAGACTTGATTTTATCATCGTATTGATCCCAGATTGATCATTGTTAATAACAAAAAGCCAAGTGGGCACATCCACCCATGCACTTATACTACGCACAGAACCTTCAATTGGTATCAGGGCCAAGTTACAATGTTGATTATAGTTATTTAATTTTGGTTTATAATTTATTCATTTATAATTGAATCAATTCGAAATAAATCGTTCTATAAATCTGAACAAACGAGATCGGTTCTTCCTCCTTTGTTTATCGATTCATATCACAGAAACGACCTTTATAATTTTAATTTTTATTAAAATAAAAATAAGGAACTCATCCGGAGGAGCCACTCTTTCTGTTTGTATAACACGAGAATACACGACATGTAATGAAAACTACACATCATGTACTTAGGTTCAACAAACCGGCACTGGTCCGCCAAACCACGCCGTGTGAATTGAGTATGCCTAAGTATTTATTACGCCGTGTTTATAATAATTAAATGGCATGTGGGAACTAGAATACACGGTGTGTATGTTGGAGCAACATGTCGTGTAGTCCTATCTGGCCCAAGTGAAACTATGTACAAAGGAGAAGCCACGTACCAAGTATACGGTATTTCCAGGCCGGTTACCACATAACAAGGAAGTACAGGCCGTGTATGATTTATCTACCCACTGTGTACTCCAAAATTTCAAAAGTACAGAAAAACAGGCCAAATCCCTCTACGTGTACTTTGGATAAAAGGTGAAAGAAATACAAGTCATGTAAATATAAAGTACACGCCATGTACTTTCCCGAAATGGAATTTCACCAGGTTTCCTCCAAATGTACAAAGACACAGTACAAGGAATATGGATGAGAATAATCTTAAGGAACTTCATTAAGGAATTTAAGATAAAGAATTGATTAATTATAAGATAATAATTAATTGAATTCAAGTGCGAATTATCTTGAATAATATAACGATTAAAAGAATCTAAATTCTTAATATTGTTAAATGTCGTTGCATGATATGGATGATCATGAGATAGACCAAAGACCTTTTGTGTGTGTGTATGGTTTCATTTAAATTTGTTTAATTTAAAGTCGTTAGCATGCGAGCCTTCTTCCAATAAAATGTAGGGCTGGCGTGCCCATGGTTTCTTTAATGTAAACCCCATGTAATGGAGGATCTCCCATGCCAGAGGAGACATTTCAAAATCTGATGCTGAGCAGAAACCAACCCAAGAAGATACAAAGGTGGACAGGTGGGAGCTGAAAAACATGAACCATCAGGTTCAAGGTGTTTTCCCTAGTTCAGGATTAGCTTATCAAAATCACTAGATAAGATAACCAATAAAAGATCATGATCAAGCCATCTTATCTTAATTCTGTCTAATTGCATGGTTTATTTATTATGTATGTGTTGTCGCAATCAGATAATTAATGAAATAAACAAGCATGCAAAGATGGAATAAAATAAAACCAGACTATGCGTAAACATTATCAGAACATGTTTAATAACTTAAGCAAGCACCACTTAATATTAACAATCATGTGATAATGAAAAACTACGCATAAAGAATAAAATCACTCAAATACCATATTAAGTCAGACCAAGCCTTCCGTTACTTTATTAAGGTAAATACTCAATAAAACTATGTGTTTGACCATCCCTTGTTGGGACACATACTTTTATTAAGGAAGCCCTTATGAAAGGTTTCAGGTTGACATAACCATATTACATCTAGAGGAGTAGCCCTTGCTAGACATGGTGTAATATTGGAGGCAAGAGTTGAGAAAATCCAAGTCAGGATTTCTGGATTGGGGAGTCCAATCAATAGATCGAGGCACTATAAGCTCACAGTTGGAAAAGACCTTCCTACCTAAATACCTTCAAATATATTTAACAACCCGTGTTGGGGTTATGAGAAGGGGAATATGGATCCTTGCCACTAGAATGCCAAAGACACTAGACATTCTGAGTTCAATGGTGAGGGCCATTGGGACTTGATAAAATAGTGGGAGACTTAATAAAATTTATTATTTCTTATAAAATGTAATCAAGAAAGTACTGATAAATCTACTCTTTTAATTTGTAGAATATGAAAAACTCATCAACCACGTTTTCTTTGCGATCAATTCTAGATAAAGACAACATTTTCACTGGTAGTAACTTTCAGGAATGGTTTAGGTGCCTTCAGGTTATCCTACGCCATGAACGAAAGTTTTAGGTGATGGAGTCCTCACTTTCTGATTCTCCTACCCCAGGGGAGAGTGATTATGATTTCATGGTCTATGATCACCATTTGAGTGATGCACTCGACATTCAATGTTTGATGATGTCATCTATGTCTGGTGAGCTCATGAAGTGTTATGAAGACATGGATGCCTACAGCATGCTTGAGCACCACCATGGTCTATACCAAGAGAGAGCAAGATAAGAAAGGTTTGAGATCTCCAAGGCTCTATTTCAGAGAAAGATTGGAGGGGGTGCCCCAGCTGGGTGTCATGTAGTCGTGCTCATTGGCTACATTGAGCACTTGGAGGTTCTAGGGTATAAACTCCTCGAAGAACTGGGTACCGATCTAATTCTTTCATCACTCCCCCAGAGCTTCTCAAACTTTTTTGTGAACTTCAACATGAACAACATTGAGAAGTCTCTGTCTGATCTTCTTATCCTCATTCGCCAAGTGGACAATGACATGAAGCGTGAAAAGCCTTCTGTCCTCATGGTGAATAAAAGTAAAGGGAAGGTGAAGATATTTAATCCCAAAGCATATTCATGTCCTTCTAAGAAAAGTAAGATCAAAGGGGAGGCAAGAGAATAGAACGTTGTTTGTTTCGCATGTGGCGAGAAGGGCCACTGGAAGAAAAACTACACCCAGCCAAGGAAGCAAGGGGAAGCTTTAGGTGCATTTTTTATTGAATGAAATCTATCTATTTCTACTAATTGGGTATTAGATACTACTTATGGTGCTCACATCTATATCCAAATGCTGGAACCATGTAGATTCAGAAAAATTGACTGAGGTGAGGTGGATCTACGAGCAGCCAACGGAGCCAGACTCACTGTTGTAGCTGTCGGAGACTACCATCTCAAATTTCCTACTAGGATGGTCTAGGTTTTGAAAGGATGTTATTATGTACCCTCTGTAACCAAAAATATTATTTCAGTATCCAGATTAGATACTGATGGATTCATCTTCATGTTTGAAAGTTGATGTTCCTACTTTTATAAAGATGTCATTTGTTTTGGTAGCGAACATTTATATAACGACCTTTATGTGTAAGATTACACAAACCAAGTAATGGAAATCGATGACAAAGTTAATTCACATGACTCATACCACACCCAAATTTGGAATCACCAGCTAGGTCATGTCAATGAGAAAAGTTTGACAAAATTACATCAAGATGGGTATTTAGATTCTTTCAAACTAAAACCACTTGGTGTATGTCATGCGTGTCTACAAGAAAAAATTACCAAAGCCCCATTTAGTGGGAAAGGTGAAAGGGCTAAAGAGCTTGTATAATTAGTTCACACAGATGTGTGTGGACCATTTCTAGTTGTTGTAAGGTGTGGGTTCTCATACATTATAACTTTTACTGATGTTTTTAGTAGATATGGATATATTTAATTAATGAGGTATAAGTCAAATTCTTTTGATTAGTTCAAAGAATACAAGAATGAAGTTGAGAACCAGCTTGGTAAGAATATTAAGAAAATCTGCTCAAACAGAGGAGGAGAATATATTAATCAGGACTTCATTGATTTCTTATGGGAGTTTGGGATTATATATAAACTCACCTCTCCTTACACACCTCAGTGGAATGGTGTAAGTGAAAGGAGTAACCACACCCTATTGGACATGGTGAGATCAATGAGGAGTCATGCGAGTCTTCCATTATACTTTTGGGTATATGCATTACAAACACCAGCACACATACTAACACAAGTACCAACTAAATCGATAAATTTTATTCTATATGAGTTATGGAGTGGATGCAAATCCATGTTATCAAATTTACATGTGTGGGGTAGACAAGCATTTGTTAAGGCCTCTTCAGGTAACAAACTTTCACCCCAAGGCACAAAGTGTATCTTTATAGGATATCCCAAGAAAAAAAGGAGATATTACCTATACAACCCCTCATACAAAAAGGTTATAGTGGCAAGACACGCCATATTCCTTGAGAGGGATCACATCTCCAAAAGAGATATTTGGAGCGAGATAGACTTTGATGAAGTCGAGGATGAAGATACATAGAAGTTGGTACAAGAATAGATTCCACAAAGCCCTGTGGAAGAAAAATCTATTCCAGAGACACAAAACTATGTAGGATCACAAGAGAGGTAAGAGAACAAGAACGATATGGTTTTCTAGTCACCGAGGATGGTGAATCATTATTGGTTTACAATGATGATCCTCTTACCTACAAGGAAGCTGTTGAAGGCACATACGTTGCTAAGTGGAAAGAAGCCATGAATTCTGAAATGGATTCCATGTACCAAAACCAAGTCAAGATTTTGGTAGATACTCTAGTTGATATAAATACTATTGGTAATAAATGGGTATTCAAGAAGAAACTAGATATAGAGGGGAAAGTCAGCACCTATAAGGCATGACTGATTACCAAAGGTTTTAGAAAGCATCAAGGAATTGACTATGATGAAACCTTTTCATCGGTTGTGATGCTAAACTTCATCAGAATCCTATTTTCCATTGCCGCTTACCATGACTATGAAATTTGTAAAATGGATGTCAAAACAGGATTCCTTAATGGGAACCTCTAGGAAGATGTCTACATGACACAACCTGAAGGTTTTGTGACTCCAAAGGATGCCAAAAAGGTAAGCAAGTTGCAAAAATTTATTTATGGATTAAATCAAGCATCAAGGTCATGGAACATTCATTTGGATGAAGCTCTAATAGAATTTGGATTTGTTAAGAATGAATGTGTGCCTCGTGTCTACAAGAGGTTTAGGGGATGTGCAGTCATTTTCCTAATAGTATATGTTGATGATATATTACTGATTCGAAACGAAGTACCAATCTTACAGTTAGTTAAGGCATGGTTAGATAAATTATTCTCTATGAAATACTTGGGCAAGGCATTATATATTCTTGGGATCAAGATCCATCATGACAGATCCAAGAGAATCATGGGCCCGAGTCAAAGTACATACATTGACAAGATACTGAAGAGATTCAGTATGGAACAGTCCAAGAGGGGATTGTTTCCAGTGTCACATGGTATTCATCTTTCTATGAAAATGTTTCCTCAGACACATGAGGAATGAAATAGAATGGCATGGATCCCTTACGCATCCATAATTGGGTCAGTCATGTCTGCTATGCTATGTACGAGGCTAGATGTTGCGTACACATTAAGTGCGGTAGGCAGATATCAAACTGATCCAGGAGACCTCCATGGGATGGTAGTCAAGACTATCCTTAAGTATATGAGGCGTACTAAGGATATGTTCTTGTTTTATGGGAGAGATGAGTAACTAGTCAACATAGGACATGTAGATGCTAGTTTCCAGACTGATCAAGATGACATGAAGTCACGGACTGGATACATCTTCAGTTTGAATAGAGGTGCAGTGAGCTAAAAGAGCTCAATGCAAAGTGTGGTGGAAGATTCTACAGTGGATTCCGATTATATCTTAGCTTCTGAGGTAGATAAAGAAGCAGTATGGATGCAAAGCTTCATCCAAGAGATGGATGTCGTACCGATCAGTAATGATCCTATCACACTCTATTGTGATAATACTACAGTGGTGGAACTTGTAAAAGATCCAAGGTCACATCAGCAGACAAAGCACAATCTTCAGAAGTATCATCTCTTGAGGGATTTTTTTTCAGAGAGGTGAAGTTGAAGTGAGCAGTATTTCCATGGAAGATAATGTGGTGGACCCCTTGACTAAAGCCTTGACTCAGTAGAAACATGATCATCATGTGAGGTCTAGCAGACTAAAAGTCATTGGTAGTTGGATCTAGTCCAAGTGGGAGTTTGTAAGGGTTGGTGTCCTAATAACCAACTATTTTGTACATTGATTACATGAATGTTCACTTATTATATATTGTTCATTTTTCTGCATGACTATAATATAATAATGTCCTGAAATATTTGTTGCATTAATTAGGTCATGGCAGATCCCCGCTATCATGAGAACCTTGAAATGCTATAACAATATTCTTAAATAATGTTCTGTGGTTGGATGACATACTATGATAGGACACATAGTATACAGACCGTCATGTGTGAGTACTCGTAAGAAGATGAGACTCTCTCTCATAGAGTTCGCACTTGGTAATCTCCAAGATGGGAGATTATGAGAAAAAACCCACCATTAGTAATTTCGCATGTCTTGGTGTCATCGGACATTACTATCAGCGAGCATGTGTAATGGTCCTTAGATTAGAATATTATCATTAACTCATGTCATGACTCGCACACTTAGATTTGCTGATGAAAAGCTTCATGAAGACAGTTGGCGGGAAGTAGGGTACGTTGGGTGTGTCACGAATGACATGTTGTTAATGGATAAGTCAAGGAAGTACTTATCCCTTCCATATTTATGGAAGTAGATATCTCAGGACCTTTTATTGAAATAGAACTGTCAAACAAAATCCATGGCCATGGTGTAACGACGAGTTTATTTCTGGAAGTCAAAGAATGAAAGATCAACCATATAGGTTTAAGACACTACTATGAAACTTGCTTGATGAGATATTGAGACAAAGGGATTAAATTACAAAGTAAGTGTTTGTATGAGGTGATACGTCAATGTGGCGTCAAATTCTTTCTCTTGGTTGCCTTGACCAGTTGCTAGATAGTAATCTTGGACTTTAGGCAATCCCACCTAATGCCAATGAGAAAGGGGTCTAGAGGGTCGCACACTAAGTGTATTCAAGTATCTCAAGTAGAATAAACATTATTCCCATACGTTGTTTAATAATTATTCAAGGAAGCCTAAATCGTTTTAATGTTGGAGTAAGAATAAAATTAAACAAGTACACACCATGTATCAATGATTACACATTGTGTAGTTTTATTTTGAAAACAAGTACACATCGTGTATTATTTAATTTACAGGTCATGTAGTTTCTATTTTGTAAAGGAAATGAATAAATGAAAACAAGATATACACGCCATGTACATTGAATGTACACGCTGTGTATTTATTAATACACACCGTCTAGTTTTTCTAGTCCAGATTTTGAGTAAATACAATTTTATTAAATGATATTTAGTATAATCAGTGTGGGCGCATGTCAAGGAATTAATGACTCGACATGGGGTTTTCAAAAGGGAGTTAATGAAAGAAATACAATGCGTAATGCGTTTATTTCTTTTCATAACTCTATAACCTCAATCCTGATTATAAATATCCTTACAACCCCAACTCTTTTCCTATGACAAGAGAATCGTTGTGCACAACAATTCTAGAGAATTTTTCAAGGCCGAAAGAACCACTTACTATAAAAATTCTCTCAATTCCAAGAGAGATCCTCTTACATCAGATCATGATGATCTAAGGCAGACAACACAAGAAAATTATTCTCCATGCTAGCAGCCGGAGACTCATTTGGCGACGTCCAGTGATACGTGGTGCACCTGTGGATCACCGCTAGAGGAAGTCTACACTTGGCTTCTACGACGAAATGATGAATCACATTGGAATGTGATCAAGAACATCAACGAATAAATAACACCCAAAAGGTACTTATTGTCAATTAATTAAATTAATTATAATCAACCTGTAATGATCCTACTTTGTGGTTTCAGTACTTTCCTTTTCTTTCTCTATTTCTATGATTCGATCCGTGGAGGCTGGAATTTATCGTCGTATTGATCCTGGATTGATCATTGTTAATGAAAAAAAGCCATGTGGGCACATCCACCCATGCGCTTTCGCTATGATTGAAACCTTCATGGAGCACATGTGGATCACCGCTATAAGATTCATATCCTTGTATTCTACATCCCAATGAATCTACACCTCTGAATCATGGTCTAATGCATCAATAAAGAAAGAATCACCTTGGAGGAAATTATTTAATTTAATTAAATTAATTATAAACAAAATATATTGATCCTCTCTTCTAGATTCTTGGTTCTCTCATTTTTCTTTTATCTTTGATTCAATTCTATGGATACTAGCATTTATCATCATATAGATTCTGGATTAATCATCGATCATGGAAATTTTCAATGTTGGGTACACGACTATCCCATGCTTTCACTAAACCCAGAACCTTAAATGATAAGTTTCTAAATATCCATACATCCTAACTAAAAGCATAGGTTTTAATAAATTAAATAAAGGAAAATTTTATGTTCAATTTAATTATAAAAAGTTAGTTACCCCTGATTTAACCCCCTCTTAGGGTGACTGCATGATCTAATGGAGAATTTATAAAACAACCACTTTTTTAAATGATATTTTAAGTAAAATTTAAATTTCCATTTTATAGAAGAGAAATAAGGCTTCAAAAAGTATAAAAATCCTATAAATAATTATTAGTGTACTGTATGATAGTTGCAATAAGAATTCATACAATTATAAATTAAAAACAATCATCACCTGAGAAACACATTAAGGTCACTAAGGCTAGAGGAAACCTATAACAAATATCACTAATTAGAGAGCCCTTCAACTAGTTGAAGAGTATGATGTTAGTATCTAGTGGAAGAGGTGAGAAACTTTTCTCACTAGAATAACTATTGGAAAGGAACATATCCTGGATTGGGCTCTCCTACCAAAGCACACAATGTTCCAATGATGTTTGAATAAAAATAACAAAAAATAGTAATATATAACATCACCAATAAATTTCATAATTACTATATCTATAATGAAATCCAAAACCAATCATGAGAATTTTAAAACATCTATCTAAACCCATTAATAGTTAAATTATAAACAAAACCCAATTATTTTCAAATAGAAATAAAATAAAGGCTTAAATATTTATTAAAAGTATTCAACTAACTCTTATACTTTATATTATGAAACACTTAAAACCTATTTAAAAATCAAGCTTTAGTATCACATTTAAAACCCCATGGTTTCCCTTTTTCATTATGATCATATACACTTACACACACACACAATTATTTATATATATGCCTCATATTTCAAAAAATTCACAAATTCCCATATCAATTTGTGCATACACATGTATATATAAATATATAACTTTGTATATGGGTGAAACCATCCAATTAAGAAAAATATATTGGAAAGCCTAAAAATTTTAATTTGAAACTATTCTTCAAATAATCTATCAATACTTGGAATTTCATGAAATACATCAAATGTTGTGAAAAATAAAAGGGTAATTAAAAAATCACCATAAATATCGAAAACAACCTTTAAAAACCACATAAATCATTTAAAAAGGTTCATTCAATATTTATATCAATCATCAAGTTTGTTAAATAAATAAAATGTATTTTTAGTATTCTTCTGGCATTGAGAAATTATCTAAGTTGAAATCAAAATCAAAAAATCATGATTATCCCTTCAAAAATACCTTAAATATAATTTATTTTATCTACTAGCTCAAAAAAGGGATAGAACATAAGAAATCAAGGTTCTAGAATTTGAAGACCCTAAATAAGGTGCAACATACCTCAAATCATGTGAAACTCATTGCCTTTTAATGAATTTCAATTGAACGAGACTCAAATTGAACATTAGAAACCAATGGTAAAAAAAATAAAAACTCCTGAAACTAGTTTGGGGTTGACCAAGGATCGTTTATGGAGTGTATGAGAATAAAAAATAAAAATAAAAAAGAGGATGAAGGAAGTAAGATAAGTTTTTACCTTCATGATCCAAACTATAATCACAATGAAACCCCCACAAAATCATGAAAGAGGGAGAGGTGAAGAGGAGGGGGAGTGAACAACCTCAACTTAGGCTTATATGTAATGAAAGAGATAATAAGTATGGTGGATAACATTGAGGTAATTTCATTTTATAAATACTAGACACTAAACATAGTTTTACCACACCTTTGTCTAAACCATTCCCCACCATGTCATAATAACTGATGGTTCCTGAACACCCTACATGGGTATGAGGCATGGTTAGAAATATCATGAACTAAATACGAATTTTGGATATGAACAATTATAGATTAATTCACATGGTATTTGTATGATTTTAATTAACCATTCCATAATTGTGTGATGAAATTACCTAAATTTAAAATTTTAAAATTGTTCGGCCTAGAATTCGGGAGCATAATAAAAAATAATTAAATAATTAAAGCAATAAATAAAATAATCAGGTCGGGGTGTGAAAAACTCCCCACCATAATTCCTTATTCCTCCAAAAAGATTAATATGATTTTTACAGTAAAAATAATGGACAAGATCAACCCTCTTCAAGAATGCATGATATCTATAAAACTAAGGAACACCGTGACCACCACTGAGAAAGCACATGTGGTATTAACAAAAATGAATCAAAGTTGTCTCCCAAGATAGATTCTTATCTAAAATAACCTCTAAAACACATTTTATTGTTGGATTTTCCCACACCAAAATGAGTATCCATATTAATCTCTAAACGAATCCACCAAAGGAGACAATAATAAACAATAATGGTGATATCCCCAAAATTTTAGAGCTTCTTTAAGACACACATCCATAATCTCTCCCAAGGGATCAACTCAAAATCATAAGAACTAAAAAATGGAACATGTGATCCCTAAAAACTACAAATAGATATTTAGAATTTTTTTAAGTAGGAACCTTCACAATAAGGCAAATCACATAAGGTGATTATCAAAAGATATTAGAGACTGACAGCTGGTCTCCCCACCACAAAGACATCATTAACATTAAAGGCCAATATATCTAAGGAACACAGTAAGGGGAACACTATAACAAAGAAGGAACTTGAATTAAGATATCTCATCAAAAAATTTCAATTGAGTAGACATCCATAATTTCTATCAACTCACACATTTAATTCTCTAAATTACTTGTTATTGAACACCCCATAAAAAAATATCTAATGATATTCAATCATCTTATGAAATAATGGAATTACTAGACTTAAATAAGGGGACTCAAAATAACTAATTCCAACACAATGAATCATATAAGAAATACTATCCTCATGGGATACATGATTTTTACCCATACGACAAGTAGGGAAACCACCCATCCTAGAATGGTCCCTCAAAATCAAATCCACCACCAGGACTCCACTGATAACATCCTTAAGTGGAGACAAGTTAGTTGAGGATACTTTGAAACTAGATTATAAGAAAATGACTCTATTAAAAATATAAAATCCCCAAAATCTTTAAACATTGGCTCAATAAAATATTCCACATAATAGAAAGACAAATACGAACAAATCTAGAACACATTTCTTGTCTTTCAACCAAAATATCACACTCTCTAACAACAAGAAGTATGACTCAGTGGCATCCTAAGACATAGACTTCCTAAAATCCACTAAAACTTTTCTGGGGAAAACCAAAAAAATACAACAACATGAAATTTAAAATCAAGGTTCACTCAAATATAAACTCATATTAACTAATAAATCCAATAAAAGAAGTAAAAATCAAAAAAATAATCAAAAACACAAATTCCATGAATATAGAATCCAAACCAAAGACCAATGTAAAAATTTAAATTATAATACCGAATTTCAAATTCTCTTTATATAATGACAAAAGGTATCACAATAAATTTTACATAAGTAAATATTATTTTAATACTTATTCTATATGTAACAATAAACAAAAACGAAACTTTTATATGTTAAAAAAAATCCTAGCATAATAATATAGATGTTAAATTAATGTGTATTAAAGATAGTAGCCATATTATGAAATCCATGAAGGAAAGAAATGAAATTGAGTAGTATAAGTATCCCTTATGAAGCCATTTTATGTATGATTTAAAAGGAGGTAACTTATATTTGGTTTTCTCTAAACCAACCCAATCCAGACTTTAAATATGATGGTATGAAAAAAATAGTATGCGAGAGAAATGAAAACTTGTGAAAATTTCCATTAGATTTATACCAGCTGAGTTACCACCCTCAACTTCCACTGGATATTTCATTATTATTATATCTTACATGGATATCTTGAGGGGATATGTAATTATAAATTATGAGTATTTAATCATTCAATTATTAATATAATAAAATATTCATCACATATATATTTTAAAAAAATTATTTTGACTTTTAATGTCAAAGAAAGATTATTTTTCTATGAAAATTGTTTTTCATTATATTTCATATTTAAAACATAAATTTTGATTTTTAATTTTTTTTGAAAATAAATATCATTTTAAAAATAAAAATTTCAATATAACCTTAGTTTGATTTTTTATTTTTTTAAATAATTCAATGATTAGGTGAATAACTGAAAAATATATTTTTTACTAAAACTATAAATTTTATGACTATAAGAAAATTAAATAAGTATATAACAGATTTATTTGGTAAAATATATATTTAATAAGTAAAAATATACATTTTAAAATCGTTAGGTTGAATTTATAAAACATATGATAAACATTTTAGTAACCTATGTAATATTCTCCAATAAAAAAAATTAGGTTTTCATTTTAATTAAATAATATTTTAGTAGAATTTGGTTTTTACATGATTCAAAACACATATAAAATTTAAATATTTTATAATAATCCAATTTATATCATGAAAATCAAAGATAGTAATAATTTTACCTGAAAAAAAATTAAGATTAAAAATAAAATATTTCTAAAAATGGGTTTTCATGTGTTATAAGCACTAATGTTATAATTATTTTTTCTTACACATATAAAATATATCATAAAAAATTGTTATAATATTTGTAATCAATATTAAAAAATTATTTTCAAATTCACATTATATTTTTAGAAATGAAAATAAGATTACCAATATTAAATTTAATACATTGATAGTGGTGAAACTTTTATTTTTAAAGATTTATTTTATTACTATAGTGTAATTTTATCTAAAAAATTAAATTAATATATTATAAATAAAGAATATAATATTATTTTTAAATAAATATATAATTATTATAAAAAAACTTTTATAGTTAATTAATGAAAAATAAAATTAAGACCATATAATTTTTAAAAGATCATTTTTTACAAAAAAAGAGTTTTCTAATATATAAATTGTTTTTAATAAATGTTAATTTTTATCTATCTTGAAATTAAATTATTTTAAATGGATATTAAACTAATGTTTAGAAAATAAATTTTTTTAAGATTTGTTATTTAATATTTTTATTAAAACAAAGGTTACCTTACTAAAAACAAGCAACCTCAGAAAAACAAAAAATGTAAAAGTAACATATATTAGTGTAAATGACTACAAACATGTTTAAGAAAGGTGTTTAAATACTTGTTTAAAGTTTTAGTGACCCAATAACACCCCATAATATGTTATTTATAACGTTTGGATTCATATACTCTTAATAAGTGTAATAGTATCATTGTAAAGTAAAGGGCGTTTACAAAAGATCAATTTTCTTCACTTATAAAAGGGGATCAATTCCACCTTTTCAATGCACCACTTTCTCATCAAAATATCATTTAAACCCCACCCAATTTTTTATCCTATAATTAAATTTCATTTACTAAATCCCATAATCACTAAAAGTTAGGTCAATCCCCTAATTTACAACAATGGTTCCCAAAGTGAGTATTACTTAAACTTTATCTTTTTTATTTTGAATTTTTATCTTCCAAATATACCCTAGATATTGTATTATAAAAACCATAGTATCATTATTTTTAAATACATGTATTCTAAAATCCTAAATATTTTCATTCCATAGATATTGGAATTCATTTTCTATCAAAGGAATTTAGATCACACATCAAGATTATATTACACATAAAATAAATCTATTAGAAAATCATAGTAAAAAAATATTATCTTACTATGTAAGTAAATTATATTATGGAGTGTACGACATATCTTTTGAAGATGTAAATTCCATAAATCTAATTATATATAAAATCATAAATGTCTTTTATCTTGTGAAAATTAACTTCATAAATGAATTATATTACAAGAGATAATAAAAATTTAGAATATTTTTATCTTATAAAATAAAGAAGTCAAAGAATTAAAAATTATTTTATCTTAAAAATATATATTATGGAATTATATTACAAGAATATATGTTCAAGACTTTCATGGTATAGTTTTTTAGTTATCTTATAGAGTATCGGTATGATTATATTCCTTATAGTTGGTGTACTGTTTTATAATTAATCTTATTCTTTTATGTGTATTTGTAAATGAGTTGTTTAAATAATGGAAAATCGATTTGGAAAAGTATCTTGTTACTAAAAATGGAAAAGTTCAACTGATAAGATTTCTATTGTATCTACTATCATAGTCAATTCCATATTTGAAAAAAGAGGACATATTACAATTAGAATCATATCACATCATGGATTATTGGTCTATCGTTGGATTATAAAGTTTTTTTAATTCAAACTAAAATATATGTAAGCATTATAGGATTCATATTGTACAATACTCTAGGATTTATCTACTATTTATAGGATTAAATTTTTTCTTTTGAAATTTGACAAGATTATAGAGATTTTTTTGAATTTATTCATCTTCTATGGATGTTTATTTATCAATTGTTTGTTTCTTCAATTAGCCATGTTTCCTCACCTTTCATAAATTTCAATTTTCGACTCTATATCTATCTACGCTCATTGTGATTGAGTGTTCTAATGTTGTGGAATAGTGCCATAAAAGGAGAGCGTATTTAAAATTTCTCAGACCATTATAATAAGTAATAGCTTCTTTAACTCAATGGTCTATCCCTTGGAAATTTGTTGGTAAAGTGAACATCACCAAACTTGTAGAGTATAGTGTTTGTAAAGTGGATTAGGGGATCTTTACTCCTTGAACCACTATAAATTATATGTTTTCTAAATTTACCTTACTAATTTATTCCATTTTAAAATTATAATAAGATAATATCATAATAATTTAGTGGTAAATAGTAGGTGGTTTTTAATTAAATAAAATTTCCATAACTCAATTTACCCCCTCTAGGCTAATTGCTATATTTGTCTCTAAAAAAATAACTAATATAAATAAAAGATTATTTAGTTCTCAAATATAAAATATTGAGGGCCTAAAGATCGACATAAAATAGCGACAATTTTTTATAGTAGATAAGACAAGTCTATGGTCAAATAAAATTATTTAAATGCCGAAAAATATGGATGCTAGAATGTTCAAAAGATTATTTATTTGAGAAATATTGTTATAAAAGTGTATATAAATTAATCCAAGCCTTATGAAATTACCAAAACTAATCCAAAGTCAATGTATGCTACTTCTAAAGATATGAATGATCTAAATTCCAAATCCATGAACACTATTATCTATTTAATCATTCTATATGATTTAAATAGAAGACTTAGTGTGTTATGACACATGAAATGTGGAAATTATTTCTGTAGCCTATGAAGGAATTGACAATTTATGAGACCTCTTATAAAACACTTAAAATATCATGTTTGACCTTTAAAAACTGTGGAAGGAGAAAGTATCCCTTCGTTAAATGGAAAAATAAATAATATTTTGGATTATATTGCTTTTATAGGAATTTCTATTCTTGGACAATATCTTGCTCTAAAAATTCTATAAACTTGACCATCCAGATGGATCCAAATTTCAGCCACCATTAATAAATCTATTTCTTTAAAATAATTCAAAATAATAGATATTAGTTGAACACTCATGATTTATAAATATTATATGTAATATGAGGTAGGATATATTAATATAATAATGTAAGAGAATGTTTCTTTTCATACTTCCACTTCAAAGGATGATAGGAAAAAAAATTATAATTGTTTTTAATCATTTGATAAATATGATACTTTAGATTGTTTATAATCAAATGAGGAGATTTATTATTTTTCCAAACAATCAAAAAAAATTAAAAAAGATAAAATAATTCATAATACCCTTAAACATGTATATGAATTATGATGGAAACACTAAGGTAGTAAGATGAAATGCATTTCAAAAATTTGGACACATCAAACCAGAAAACCCTCAACAGGAAGACAAAGAAAGGTATGAGAAGTAGTACTTTAAAAAGGTTGGATATAAGAAGAAATATAAGAAATATTTTAAGGATACATGGATTACCTCAAAATTACCTATTAAAAATTCCAGTTTGGATTCAAAATCAAATGTGATTAATCAGATGGCCAGCATGTGCTTTATGGAAAAATTAGTTGAGAAATTTTTTTCTTATTATTCATTATCTGAATCTAAATCTAAAAATTTCTATTATGATAAATTAAATTAATATTTTAAAATTTTATAAAAAACACTATGAGTATCTAAATAAGAAAGAAATAATATAAATAAATAATATGATGTTTTTTTCAAAGAAAAATATGTTTTAAATAAATATATTTATAAAGATAATGCTAAATTTGAAGATTCTTTTTCAAATCATGTCATTCATGTTAAAAAAATAAATGAAATAGAAATTGATGTCAAAATTTAAAGGATGCATCTTGTTTTTACTAAGGGGTAGGATTATCTATAAAAATTATTTGTAAACACCATGCCAAAAAGGAGAAATATATAATTTGAAGAAAGGGGGAAAACCCAAGCTTTATAAAAACTATTTCATACCTTTTTCTGAAAATAAGAATATATATGATGTTTCTTATTTTCAATATGGTGTGAATGGTCACTTTTCAAATCAATATTACCTAAAAATCCTCAAGTATGTAGAATAAGGAAAGATGTCAGCTTAGAAAAAAATTCCATTTGTAGTTTTAATATTAAAAATACAATCAAATTTGGATTAAAAATCCTTTTTATCTAACACCATTGGACCCAAAAGTGTATAGGTATGAAAAAATCTTTTTAATTAACTTATTTTTATGGGGAAAATCCATAACAATAATAATATAAAATTTTTTATGTATAGTATCTTTATAAGACATATGAGTGGAGATTTCTCCAACTTCCACTCACAATCCAATTTTGTTGGAGTACATGTCATATTTTGTAACAATGAAAAGGGGAAGATAGTTGGAATTGGATCTTATAAAAATCCAAAAAAACAATATTAATTAGAAAATTACATTATGATGTAGGGTTAAACCAAAAATTGATATGTATTTTTCATCTTTTTGATGATTTATATGAACTTTATTTTTCTAAAATTTCTTATTTAGTTTTTAAAACATAAATATCATATGTTCAAGTCTCTAAGAATACAAAGTGTCCATATATTATATCTAAATTATTGGTAGAGACATAATATGAATCCTTAAAATGCTAAAATAAATTAATCATGGACCTTGAATAGAATACTTGTACATTGCAATGTTTATGACTTGAAAAATATATCTAAATGATACTTCATTTCTAATTTTCCTAACCTTAAATTGGATAAAAAGAAACTATTTGATGCATGCTAAATTCTTATGAAACAAAAAAAAATGTATTCTATGACTGTAAGATCCAGGACTTTTCGAGAGTCATCTAGGGTGCATTTTTTAGGTACTTTTTATTGTTTTGAAGTACCTTCTATTTGGAATTGTGGTTTGATGTGTGTTTGGGTGAGGTTCTAAGAAAAATCTATAGACATAGTGGTATTCATGGTTTGTACATGATTTGAAAAATCATTCATGATAACCCAGGTAATTATGTGAAACATATTAACCTAGACAATGTGGTCGCACAGTTTGTGCACGGTTTCCATAATCATGTGCCCCTACTAGGGGAAACCATGCACACAAAACAGTTTTCTATGAATATTTGTCTTAAAACCACCTGAACCCCCAAACCCATCTATTTGGACATAGTATTGGGTTTGAAAAATTTTAGGCGATTCTAGATCTTTATAGAGAGATTCCGTGGTGATTTAAACACAGTTCATTGAAATCAAAATCCCAGATTGAAGATCCACTCTCTTTCTAGTAAGTGTATTTCATCATGATGCTTCTCCCATTCATTCCTCTATCTTTCCTTGATCTTTTCATGGATGATGTATACTGTTTCCATCGTTCTAAGCCAATTTGTTGATATTTTGATCTAGGATTGTGGATCTAGATCTATATTTTCATGATCTTGATGCCTTTGATCTTATTTTTGGGATTAAGGATTTAGAGTTGGATATTTATTTACATCATTGTGCTACTCTGATTTTAGGGATTTATTCTGGTCAAACATCCATCAATAAATCAAGGTATGTGGTCTAAATCAAACTCCCATAGTCATGTATTTGATATGTGTATGTGATGTCAATGCTTTTATAGAATCCTTTAGTAATTGTTTTTATAAATTCAATTAATTTGGAATGTGAAATTGACACGTTGATGTTATGGAGATAAATATTATTAAATGATATATTAATCATGGGACTAAGGGGTTTCCCCAATAGATAATTGATCTAGAGAAACTGTTTATGATTTGAGATATTCTATTTGAGATATTTAATTTCTTGTGTTTAAGATAATTAATTGAGGGAATTAATTATGAGATAATGATTTGGATATGTTGAGATAATCAATGGTGGATTAATTATGTTCCTTTATCTTTGATTAAGATAATTAATTTCGAGATTAATTAAGACAAGTTGATATTGGATTTGGATAATTAATTATAGAGAATTAATTATGGAATGATATTTGTTTTGTTTGATTAATTAATTGATGAATTAATTAATGGTTTGTGTTCTTAGTTAATTGTGGGATTAACTAATTGATTTTTATATATTTAACTAATTTTTGTTTTATTAAGGTAATTATGTGGTTAATTCTTCATGAATTAATAAATTATGTAAATTAATGAGAAAGTGGGTGTGAGACATGGCATTCTAGACCAATGGAGAAGTTTGAGTATTAGACCTGGTGTTCTACCCTGATAGTTGATACAAGTGCTTATGATGTGATGTTGTAAAAATGGGGATCTACACCAATTGAGAAAGAGGGGTGTGAGACATGGAGATCTACACCAATTTATATTTTGTAAGTTAGACATGGTGTTCAACACCAAACTAATGATAATGATGAATTATTAGTTGAACTAGAGATATAAATCAAAACCAAGTCTAATGTTATTATTAAATAATAAGATAAAATGTGATAACTATTTAATTACACATTATATTTATTTCTTAATAGAATTTTCTGAACTATATTTTGACCAGACTTGTTTTAGACACCATTAGTGTTGGCCTACTGAGTTGTACTCACACCCTATTCAGGTCTCCTGATCGGCACTTGAGTAGACTTTGTTATTTCAGGATAGGATAAGGGCAAGTCTGAGGGATAAAATCTTGATAAGGGATGGAGCATGGGTTAGGGAACCAGATGTGGTTTGGGACCCTCTAGGGAGGTGTTGTGTCTTTATTTTCAGATACATTAAAGACAATAGACACTTGAATTTTCTTATAATGATTTACCTTTCTATTAAGTAGTTTATTTCATGTTTTGACTATCACCTGACATTGGTATTGTTCTAATTATTTATATTCTTCCGCGCTTGTTTATTTTTGTTTTCTTCCACTGATGTTTTACTATGATAAAAGAGGGTATAGTCTCCCAAGAATGATTTATCAGAACCTCATTGCTAGTTGTTAGTCTCTAGCGTACAGGGGGGCATGCTTGAAGGCATGTAACTGACCGACTCAGGGCATCATTGTGTTAAACCCGGGTCAGGATGTTACAAAAATGGTATCATAGAAAATTTTTCATTCTTCTTCTTTTATCTTACTATTTTAGGAAAGGTAAATAGGATACAATGAAGAGTCGAGGATTGGTAATGATCTCATGCATTGGAGTTTCAAACCCATGTACGTGGGAAAATTTGGGTACTTAGGGTGGGATTATTATGATTCCTGTTTGTTTTTATAGTTAAATATTATTTCACCTTGGGTGATGCAATTTTTGTGTGATGTGAAATTTATTTTTGGGAATTCTTTATTATTTATTCTTGGCCTAATGATTCATGAGAGCTGAGTCTCCATGCATCATTATAGGCACTCAGTGTTATTGCGACATGGATCATTTATGAACTCATGGGAAAATGGGTTATGAGTATGTTTTTGAACTTGAACTATTTTCCTTTTTGTGAGATTGTAATTTAAAGGTACCTAACATGAATTGAGTTATGTTGTAAAATGATGAAAAATTAGAATAAAGGGTTGTTGAATGAGAAACATAAATAATGAAATGGTTCCAATTAACTAATTGATTAATTAATTAATTTTAAATGATATAATTAATTATTTTTGGGAATTAATTAATTCGAATTTACTTACCCTTGTTAACCAAGACCTAGGAGTAGGATGGTTAAGGGTAGTGATAGCACCTCAGTGTTGACTATGTGGTGAGAAATGGGGAAATAACATGTTGAAACTTGTTGTGTTTCTTTTTTCCTCTTACATAAATATTATATGGTTGTTTTTTGAGACCTAAGATGTGTTTTTTTAATTATAAAGATTATGCCTCCAAAATTCTCATTGAGAGGGAGTCAAAGGGATATGGCTCAAAATGAACTTCTAGATAGGGAACTTGAGGCACCATTAGTTCCAGATGAAGAGGAAGGGGAGAAGTTCTAAGAGAACATTCCTTGTTTTATGAAATTCATGGATACAGACCTAGGGAGGGTTCTAAAAATAATGTCTGATTGGATGAGGGAGTTTCAACTATAGCAGCCACTGACTTTTAATAGATTGGGTGGAACTAATGGGGCCGGATTTAGTATTTAATATAAAGATATGACACTTGACCATTTGGATACTCTAGCTAAGAGGAAGGTCAAGCTTGCTGCTTATATGATATAGGGATAAGTGAAGCACTGGTAGGACATTTAGGTAATATTTGGACAGATTGATTATATGTTATGGAAGGAATTTCTAAAGAATTTCTTGGAACACTTATATCTAGATACACTAAGATATGATAAGGCTTCAGAGTTTATGCATCTTACCTAGGAAAGAATTTCCATAATGGACTATTCTTAAAATTTTAAAGATTTATAGAATTTTGATACAGTGCTGGAAAAATATGATACTACTTCGGAAAAATGATTTCAGGATATAATTAGGTGTGAAATTAATACCCATGTAAACATCTTTAGGCTGAAGAAGTTCTCAAAAGTGGTGAAGTAGGATCTCATTTTAGAGGGGAACCAGATAGAGACTTCTAGTACTAGATAGGTAGCTGTCACTAGATGACAAGTGAGTATGCCTTCTAAGAGAAGGAAGAACCATTACAAGAACCTTAGCCAGGATAGTGGGAAGAAAGGTAGACAATCAAGAGGAATAGTTTCACAGGATCTTACTCATGTGTTTTTTCACCAGTGCGGTAGGCCAACACTAATGAAAACATTGTACTTAACCATCAATGGAGGGTCGATGCTTCAGTAAGGCAGGGAACCTATAGAGGTTATACATGATACAAAGATAGGATGGTGCTTAGTGAGTAGCTACTTAGAGTTAGAGAGTGGTAACAAGGTATTCTAAACCATATAGGTTTTGAAATTGGAGTTCTACTGGTAGAGGCTGTAGGGGTAGTGGATGTGGTGCTTCAGGGAAAGAGAACCCATATCAGTAGAGCAGTTCTACTAAGGGGAGTCAAATTGTACCACATGGAATAGGGGTAGGACAATTACATGAAGTGAAACCTACACTTTTTGGAGAGTGAGGCTAGGGCATCAAAAATGGGAGGTAATATTCTTGTAGCTTCTAATTTATCTAGTTACATGTTTAATATTGGTTACTCTCAATCTTTTATATCTTCAAATCTTGTTAATGGTTAAATCTTGGAGGTGGATTCCATAGGTGGAATAACAAATATTGAAACACTATTAGGAACACGGTCTAGAGATACCTGTTTATGTAAGGGATGTTCACTAGAGATCAAAGAGTATCATTATCTTTGGTATCATTACTTCATTGATATGATGGGCTTTAGCCTAATTTTGGGTATGGACTGGTCAGTCGCATACTGAGCTCATATAGACTATTATCACAGGATAGAAACCATTGTATCTTATAATAGTGACCAGTATATCCATCATGGAGAGTGGGATATCGAGGAGAGCCAAGTAGGGCCAAATACTCAGCAACTGGGAGAGCTAACAGACCAAGTTTTTAATCTTTTTATTGATGATGGGAGTGGTAGGAAAGAATTACTTCTACCAGTTGTAAAACTATTCTAGGATTTTTTTTCCTGAAGACTTATCAAGGATTACACTGGAGAGAGATGCAGAGTTCACTATTGAGCTCATGTTGGGGGTCGATCTGGTATCTATTCCAGCTTATATAAGGGCACCGATGGAGATTCAAGAGCTCAATACTCTTCTGAAGGAATTAGAGGATAAGGATTGTATCCATCCAAGTACCTCTCCTTGGGGATCACCTGTTTTGTTCGAAAATAAGGCTGACGGGGGTATATTTTTGTGTTTAGATTATTGAAAGCTAAACAAAATGACAGTGAAGAACTGATATCTACTTCTGTGTATCAATGAACTATTTGACCAGGTGAAGGGGGATTAGGTGTTCTCAAAGATTGATTTGAGATCAAGGTATCATCATGTGAGAGTTTATACTTATGATATACCATGGACTTATTTCAGAATTATGTATGGGATTTATGAGTTTTTTATATTGCCTTTTGGGTTAAAAAACACTCCAACAATGTTTATAGACTTAATGAATGCGATCTTTCATTTGTACCTGGAATAGTTTGTGGTAGTGTTTGTGGACAACGTTTTTGTGTACTCCAAGACTCATGAAGATAATGCCTAATTACTTGAGATTGACCTAAGTACATTGAGAGATCATTGGTTATACACTAATCTATATAAGTGTTAGTTTTGGATTGACTAGGTACTCTTTTTGGGGAACATCATCTTAGAAGAAGGTGTGGCAGTGGACCCAGAGAATGATCAAGCAGTGGTTTCTTGGGAGCATCCCAATATATTTTTTTATATATGAAGATTTTTTGGAATGGCTGGATATTATAAGAGGTTAATCCAGTACTTTTCTTGATTGGTATCTTTTATTTCAGGTTTTAAAAATAAAGGGGTAAAGTTTAAATGGATGGAAGAATGTGAGAATTCTTTCTACTAATTGAAGATGTGCTTCACATTGGCACCAATCTTGATCCTATCTGACTCGGGTGATAAGTACACAATGTATTGTAATGATTCTAGGATAGGACTTGGAGCTATGTTGATGAAAGGAGATCGATTCATTGCATACGGGTATAGACAGTTGAAACCAAATGAGTGGAATTAACCCACGAATGACCTCGAGTTGGAAGTTTTGGTTTATGATATTAACTGTTGGAGACACTATCTCTTGGGTTAAAAGTTTACAGTTTTTAGAGATCAGAATATTTTGAAGTATATATTTTTAAAGCGTGACTTGAATCTTTGACAGGGAAGATGGGTAGAGTATATGATGTTTATTGATTTGTAACTAGACTATAAACCTAGAAAGGGGAAAAGTGTGGTTGATTCCTTGAGCAAGAAAAATAAGACTTAGTTGGAACATGAGTTGAGTGTGGAGTCAGTGATGATGACTTTGATGGATGAAATGCATGTTGTTGTCTAGGAGATTCAAGATCATATGACTCTGGTTTTAGTGGTAGTGGATTATAAACTCTTTATATGGATTATGGATAGGTAGTATGATGATACAAAGTGTTTATCCTTGAGGGAAATCTTTGAAGGTGGGGTGAAACCTTCATACTAGATGATAGATGAGGTCATCTATGTGAAAAATTGCTTTGTTGTGTCTACGAGCATGAGAGAGGAGATCATGTGAGAATTTCAAGACTCAAAGTGGGTGATACATCCATGTGTTACAAAAATGTAAAATGAACTATAAAGACAATTTTGGTGCCCAGACATGAAAAAAGAAATAAAAAGTTTCATGCCAAAATGTTTCACCTATCAACAGGTAAAAGTAGAGCACTAACGACCGAGAGGTTTACTGTAGTTGTTGCCTATTATGGAATGGAAATGTTATGATGTGAATATGTATTTTGTGTGAGGTATTCCAAAGTCTCTTAGTAAGAATGAATCTATTTGGTTCATTTTAGATCGACTAACAAAGTTAGAAAATTTCTTTCCTATCAGGGAAACCATTATAGTAGAATAGTTGGGAGAACTGTATGTTTGGGAGATAGTTTGTTTACACTGGGTTCCACATACTATAGTATTAGATTATGATTCATTCATTACTTTATGATTATAATAGGGATTGTAGAAGGCTCTTTGCACACATGTTTTTTTGTGTGTGGATTTCCACCCACATATAGATGGTAAATCGGAGTATACCATACAGGTGTTAGAGAATATGTTGTGGGCATGTGTGTTTAACATCAGTGGTTCGTGGGAGAAGCACTTGGATTTAGTGGAGTTCACCCATAACAATAGTTATCATTCAATTATATAGATTTCACCATATGAGGCACTTTATGGTAGGCCATGCTGATCACCACTATGCTAGATAGAGGTAGGTGAGTCTGAGTTTTAGGGACCAAGTATTGTGCAAGAGACATCAAAGTAGGTGTAGTTGATTTGAAAATGTATGGATACAACTCATAGAATAAATAATTCATATAATGATAGATGGATGTAACCCTTAGAGTTTACAGAGGGTGATCAGGTATTCCTTCGGGTGTCTCCAAGGTTGGGTCACCAAAGGATACAGAGTCGCGACATGTTGGCGCCCAGATTTGTGGCACTATTTGAGGTAGTGGAGAGAATCAAATCGATGGCATTCTGATTAGATCTTCCACAGAAATACATCGCTATGCATGATTTTTTCCATGTGTCACAACTACGGTGGTATAACCCTGAACTTTCTCATGTCAACGATGTGGATATGGTTGAGCTTGAGGTAGATGTGTCCTCTAAGGATCATCAAATATGTATATTGGACTACAGTGATAAAGTGTTGTGGGGAAAGACCGTGCTGATAGTTTATGTATTATGGAAACATGGACATGCACAAGAGGAAACTTGGGAACATGAAGCATGTATGAGGGCTCAATGGCCCAATATTTTTGGCTTCGAAATCTTAATGAAGCTCAGAGCTATTATAAGGTGGAGAGATTATAAGATCTAGACCATTTATAGAGTAATATCAGGTGCATTTTTCTTGTACTTTTTATTGTTTTGAAATAGATTTTCCTTGGAATTTTGGTTTGAGGTGAATTTTGCTGAGGTTTGATGAAAAATATATGGATAGAGGGCTATGAATGGTTTTCATAAATATTCACAAACCGTGTGTCCAGACCCAGGTAACCGTGCAAACCATATTAACCTGGATAATGAGTTCCTCACAGTTTGCACACAATTTCCTTAATCGTGTGCCCCTGGCAGGTGAAGCCATGCATGTGGAATAGTTTTCTAAGAAAATTAGTTTTAAATCCACCCAAACCCCCAAAACCCATAAATTTTGACCTAGGCTCAGGCTTGATAAATTCTAGAAGATCCAAGAGCATTCTAAAGGGATTCCAAGGAGATTCAAACACCGTTCTTTGAGATCAAAATCCCAGATTTAAGATCCTCTCTCTTTGTGATAAGTGGATTTCATCATGATGCTTCTCCCATTATTTCTTCTATCATTCCTTGATCTTTTCATTGAATTCCTCCAATTTTTCCATGTATTTAGTCTTATGTGTTGATATCAAGATCTAGTATTGTGGATCAATATCTAGATTTGAAATATCTTGATGACTTTGATCTTAATTTTGGGTTTAGTGATTCTGATCTGGATTCAAATATACATCATAGTTCTACTCGGATTTTTGGGATTTTTTTCTAGGAAAACATTAGTCAACAAACCAAGGTAGGTGGTCTAAATCAAACTCCCATAGTCTTTTATTTTATATATTTATGTGAGATTAATGATTTGATATTATCCTTTAGTAATTGTTTTCCTAAAACGGGATAATTAGGAATTTGAAATTGACATGTTGATTTTTTGGAGATATAGATGATTAATTGATGATTTAATTATGGGAATAAGGGGTTGTCCCAATAGATAATTGATTTGTGGAAAAATTTTATGATTTGAGATATTATATTCGAGATATTGAATTAGTTGTGTTTGAGATAACTAATTGGGGGAATTAATTATGAGATAATGATTTGGATATGTTGAGATAATTAATGGTGGATTAATTATGTTTCTTGATATTTGATTGAGATAATTAATTATGAGATTAATTATGGAAAGTTGATATTTTATTTGTATAATTAATTGTGTAGAATTAATTATGGAATGATATTTGTGTTGTTTGATTAATTAATTGATGAATAAATTAATGGTTTGTGTACTTTGATAATTGTGGGGTTAACTAATGGATTTTGATGTATTTAACTAATCATTGGGTTAATAAGGAAATTATGTGGTTAATTCATTATGAATTAATAAATGACATAAATTATTGAAAGAGTAGGTGCTAGACATGATGTTCTAGACTAATTAAGAAGTTGGAGCATTAGACATGGAGTTCTACCCTAATTTTCGATACAAGTGCTTGTGATCTGAGGTGGTGGACATAGTGATCTACACCGATTGAGAATGTGGAGTGTGAGACATTGTAATCTACAATTATTGAGATTGTGTGTGTTAGACATGGTGTTCTACACCAAAATAATGATAATGATGAATTGTGAGTGGAACTAAAGACGTGAATCAAACTGGAGTCTAATGTGATTATTAAAGAATAAGTGACAATGTTATAAATGTATAATTATTCATTGTAATTATTTCTTTATAGAATTTCATGCACTATTTTTTGACTATACTTGTTTTTGACAGCGTTTGTCGTGGCCTACTAAGTTGTACTGACACCCTATTCAGGTCGCCTATTTGGCACCCAAGTAGACTTTGTTATTATAGGATATGATATGGTAAATTCCCTAAGATATATTGTAGATTAGGGATAGATCATGGGTGAGGGAACTTGACAAGGTTTGTGACCCACTTACGAGTTCTTGAGTATTTATTTTCATTTTCATTGTAGACACTTGACACTTGCATTGTCATAGATTGTGTTCCCTTTATGTTGAGTATTATATTTTCCGTTTTCACTATCATGTAACATTGGTATTGTTATGATTACTTATATGATTCTACATTTGTTTATTGTTGTTTTCTTCTGCTGTTATTTTACTCTGATAAAAGAGGGTATACTCTCCCTATGATTGATTTACTAGACCCTTACTCTAAGTCAACATCCTCTATCATATGGGGAGGCACACTTGAGGGAATGTGAATGACAGGATTGGGTCATCGTTGCATGGCACTCAGGTTGGGACATTACAAATAAAATAAATAATTATTTTACTTCAAGACAAGAAGAACATATCCACATGGATATATGTGTGTTTTCAATAATAGCATGTATATGTGTAAAATCCTTTATGGATCTCTTAGGTGATGATTTTTCAATATTAACATGGGTTTATTTCATGATATTTAAAAGTGAAATTTTAAGTCAATTTTTTTAAAAATTTGACAATGTAAAAAAGACACCAAAATTTTTAATTTAATAAGTGTCCATGTAAGAGAATTTGAGATGCAAGAATTTAATTTATTTTCTATCAAAGCATGGAATTATACATTCTTTTCCCCGAGGATGCCTCAATAGAATAGTGTTGATGAAAGGGGGAATATCACCCTATATGAAATCTCTAGAACTATGCTATGAGATTATAAAAAACCTATATGATTTTGGGATGAAGCTATTAGCACAACATGTTATGTAATTAACAAAGTTATAATAAGGCCCATATTAAATAAAAACCCCCATGAGCTACATAATAATAGAAAAACAAAGGAAATATAAATTAATTTTTTGGATGTATGCTTTATAACTTGAACACCAAGGAAAATATTGGTAAGTTTGATCTGAATACTGATGAAGCAATATTTCTAGGTTACTCTAATGATTCAAAAGCTTATAGGACTTCCAATATGAATTAAATGGTATTTAAATAATATAATCATGTTATATTTGATGAAAGTGATCATTTTTATCACAAGAAGACTCAGATTGAAAACTTGAGTGATTATATTGATGACCTATAACTTAAACCACATTTTGATAAAAAAAGGATTATTATAAGGAATATGATCAAGAATAATATGAACAAGAAGGGATTGATATTGAAGAATCATAAGATGTATTTCTTAGAATAGATAAAAACCATAACGGTTATTCCCTATATATCATTATAGGATATTATGATATAGGTTTCAGTACTAGGATATGTTAAGGAAACCATATTTAATTTCCATAATTTATTTCCCATATAGAAATAAAAAAATAGGTAAATCCATAAATGATGAAAATTGGGTAGTTTCTATTCAAGAAGAGATAAACCAGTTAAGAATGAACAAGGTATGGGAGTTATTAGATAGGCCATTTGAGTATCATGTTATTGGAACCAATTGGGTATTTAGAAATAAGAAATATTAACAATGTGTAATAACCATAAATAAGAATAGGTTTGTCATCAAAGGTTACAACCATGAATAAGGAATTGATTATGAGTAAACCTTTTCCTCTATAGCTTGATTTTAATGTATTAGAATCTTGATAGAATATCAATGTCATATTAACTTCAAGTTATATCCTAAGTATATCAAATATACATTTTTTAAATTGGTATTTAATAAAGGAAGTCTATTTTGAACAACCTCCTAGACTTGAAGACCCTAATTTTCAAAATTATATTTTAAAACATACAAATCTTTGTATGATATTATAAAAGAACATAGATATTTCTATGAAAGATTAAGTTCTTTTATTCTATCAAAATTTTTTAATGTGGGCTTGGTAGACACCAATCTTTTAAGAAAAAATTATGAAAAGGCACTCTTTTTGTGCATATATGTTTTGATGATGTTATTTTCAGGTTAAAAAATAAAAAATTATGTAGTGAATTTTTAAAACACATGAAAATCGAATTTTAAATGAGCATGATGGGTGAGTTAAAAAATTTCCTTAGTTTCAAATTTATCAAAAAGATTATCGAAATGTTTTGAACCAAAAAAATTCCAACATGATTTACTTAAATTATTTTTAAATGAAAGTGGTAAGATGTTTTCAACTCTTATGAGAAACAATATTAATATGCACTTGGATGGGGATGAAAAACTAGTTGATAGGAAGATATATAGAATAATAATTCAGATATTCATTTATCTCACTATGAGAAGACTAATTATTATTATTTTTATCTTGTAATTAAGATAGATTTCAATCAATTCCAAAGAATCACATTTGATTAGTTCCAAAAAAAATTTGAGAGATTTAAAAGGAACTATATCAATTTAGTTTTTTTAAAGAACTTTTTATTTTAATTTATCTTGATACTTAAATGATTATTTTGGTGGGTGTAAACAAGATATGAAAAGTAATTCAGGATCTTATCATTTACTAGAATATCATTTATTATCAGGATGTAGTTAGAAAAAAATCATGTTTTATTATCAACTATAAAAGCTGAGTATATTATAGCTAGAAGTTGTTGTTCATAGTTACTATTGAGGAAACACACCTTAAAGATTTTATTTTCAATTTTGATCTTATTCCAATCAAATTTGATATCTCATGTTTTATCAAATTTTTTAAAAAATATACAATAAACTATTCTAAGACAAATATCATAGAGTTATATCATTATTTATCACTTGATAATGCATAAAAATGTGATATATTTTTATAATATATTTATATAGATAATAAATTAGCATGAATTTTTACTAAATAACTTCCAACTGATTTATTTTATTTTATAAAATTTGAATTATGACTATTTAATTTTAAGGAATTTCTTTTAAATTTTTTTATGTTTTTACAAGTGGGAATATACTTTTAGTTAATCTTTACTTGTTTTATTTTCATTTAGCCACTATTTTGGTATTATTCATGTCTTAGTGTGATGTGTTTCCTTTTTTTAATGATTACCTTTTCTATATTACTCTAAGTGAAATTTTTTATCATAAAATTATGAGATAAAAATAATTCTTACATGTGAAAACTTATAACCCTAAATAACCACGTAAATATATCTTCTTTCACTCTTAAACCTTTTTTTCCATAAAACCTTCAAACATTACATCATTTGATCTTTTTTTAGAAAAAGTGATCCACTAGTGATTCTTTCATAAGTTCAAACCATTTAAAGTATTTTTAAATTGTGATTGTTGGTAAGATGGTCTATTTTTTATGTTTGGATTGAAAAAATATGTTTATAATTTTTTTATTAAACATTAAGGTTCAGAATCTGTTTTTATGAGAAGATAAAATAATTTCAATTTGAAAAATAAGTTCAAGAGTCCTATAAAAATGAAAATTTCTCATTGGAGATACTGAAGACCTTGTGAAAGTTATGGTAAATCACAAAAACTTTTCAACATATTAATTATTAATGGATAGTGTTTTTGATGCCTTCATGAATGAGTCTTAAATTTCAATAACTTTCTTACTACTGTGGATAAGGTAATCCCTCTAAAATTTATGAAATCACATTTTGGAATTCATGATATCTAGAATAAATATTTGAAATATCTAGAGCCTAAAAAATGTCCTTGTAAAATTTATTCAGTCAGTAATTTCTCAAAAAATGGTTTGTTTGAAAACATTATATTTTATGATGTTGTGTTAAGGTACCTATTCTTGATATAGATCATAAAAGTATGTAATGATATATTATGAGATATGTGTTCCATATATAGATAAAGTATATAAACATTTATCCATTCAAGAGTATTTTAATGGTGGTGTTTGTAAAAGATAGTGTATTATTAGATGTGACTATGAATACATGTTTACATGGTTTAACATGTATCAGTGCTGAATTTTTGAATAAATGTGTATTTTTATGGATTTTCTATGCTAGAAATATTTTACCAGTTGTTGCTAATGAAGATATTGGTTTAGAACCTATTCAGGTGTTGGGGGATAAATCTAAAAAAAATTATTTTTGGAGCATTTGAAGAAGTTGTTTCAAGTGTATTTATAGAAGATCCATTGGAAACTATAAATCTTTTTTACCAGAGACAAAGGGTTTGAGTTGATATCTTGGATGAGATTCATCTTGAATGTGATGCTAGAACTAAAGAAGGTTCACCAAAACTAAAATTTAATGTACATTAGGTGGTTATTGACACACTTGAGTTTTCTATTACCCCAAATCTAGTCTTAACTTCTTTATGACCATAGAAAAATTTTCCATTACCATCAAAATTTTCATAAGAATTTGTAAGAAAAACACTATTTTTTCAGATAACACAAATATTCCCTTTTTGGAAGTTTATTTTCCAGTAGATTTCATGTATAAAATCAAGAAATAAACTTTTTATATTGTAATTAATGATATTTTGGGATTTGATAAAGAATACATATAAGTATCTGATGAGGCCTCTTTATTGGTAGCCAAGAGAAAATAGATGTAGGGATCTGTTGAAAGTACTCATGTTAAAGAGTTACCCTGAGATGAATAAAATAAAAATGTTGAAGTGAGTAAAATATAAGATGGGTTTAAATAAGTAGGGGTCCATCAAATAGGAACTTAACCTACTCATTTTAGAGATGAATACATTTCTTCTGAAGTGTCTACAACTAAAGTAAAAAAATTAGAGAATGAATTATTTTTAAGTATAATCATATAATAACAAAAGTTAATATGTTTAAGAATAATTTGATAGAGTCTTTGTATGAATTTAAGACTCTTCAATAAAAATTTGTTTTCAAAGGATTATGTTGATGCAATCAGGAATATGGTTGTGATCCAGTTTTATTATCTTAAGAGAATACCCTCTACTAAAACTAATCATGATCCTAAAACCATTTTGAGGGTCTAAAAACATTCTTCAGTCTATTTTTGATTTATATTTTATGGATCCTACTATAGAATATCATAAAGAACAATCATGAGATCAAGATACTATGAAAAAATAATGGAATTTTTTTATCACGCACTTGATACCCTAATTGATGGAATCACGTTAATGAAGTGTGAATTTGTTTCACATGATATTTTTCATGGTAAGCAGTGAGATATGGTTTTTGAAATTTTGAGAATTCTGATCATTATAAGATACATTTTCCATTTCCTATATTAGTCTCAAAAATATATTCATACTTTTATAAAATATAATCTTTCACAAATTATGGATTCATTTATGCAAGAAAGAAGCATGCAAGTTTTATTGTTACAAGATTAGGGAAAATGGTTTGGTCTTTCCCTAATAAATGTTTTTAGATGACCAGATTTATAGACTTCATCAGCTAGTTATGAAACCAATGTTACAATATTTTTCATCAGAATAAGAATTTTTATTTTTATAACCAAAGGAGGATCATGGTATATCCAGAGGAATTGTAGTTGTTAAGGCAAATTCTTCTCAACCAATCCCAGTTATTTCTATAAACACCTAGACCCTAGTATCCCAGATCCAGTGCCTTATGTTATTACATTGGAAAAAAAAGATTTAAATCCCAAAAAAATAAATAATTTTTCATTTTTTGAAATAAGAATAGATAAATGAAACCAATTTTATATTGGTAAAATAAAACAATAAATAACAAAAACTTACAAACTACATCCCTTAAAATTCATTCAAATATCTCTTCTTCATAACATGGTTAATGTAAAAAAAATAAGGGTGATATAAAATGGTTTGTAAGGGTTAAGTATAATGTAAGATATCATAAATTAATAAATAATAATCATCATGGTATGGTAAATGACTAAAAAAATTATATTAATCAATAACTTGAGCATAATATAGAAGGAATAAAAGAAGATAATATAATGCCATATAAATAATAACATGATCTTGAAACATGAACATGAATAATAGAAGTAATGAAATAATAACATGGAATAACAATGATAGAATGAATAATGTCAAAAATATGACCTATCAATATATATCCATTGGATTGTTACTGTCAAGATCATTCCTTTTTCCATTTTATGTCTGTGGGTAGAAACTTGTCTGATTGGGCCAATTGATTCGTCTCATGAGAATATTGATGCATCGAAGGTATTTCATTAAACAATCCCCAATCCTTATATTTAATTCCAAAATAATTCTCCATATATTGAATAATCAATTTAATACATTAAAAATGTGCATTATTTTCAATTATCCATATAGATAAAAGGATAAATATGTAAAAAAAATCTCCAAATATTCAAATGACTATCAAAGTGAACACCGTATGTAAAAATGATATATAGTTTAGGAAATAAAAAAATGAATCGATTATGTGTATCCACATTAAAAATTGGAAATAAAATATATTACAATTAAAATTAATTTCACACATAATCTTAATATGACATCATCTATGAAGTATAATTTTAACCCAATGAATGGAAATTGAGTTCTGAAATCCCTTACCACTTTGTAATTAGTCGAATCATATGCCCCATTAAAGTAATAATTACCAAATGAAACATTTAATACCAATAATATAATGAGATCATTGATATGATATATAAAGGGGTATTATATACACCACATTAAATAAATTAGTAGTGAATAAGACATAAATTTCACAAAAGTAAAACATGAGATGAGAAACCCTTACCTTGCACTTTTCTTTAGTTAAATGTGATTTAAATTAATATATAATAATTTAAATAATGTTATTAATTTATAACATAACCATATTAATATTTATGATTACATATATGATCCCCTTACATCATCTTATCACCCTTTTTTGTAAAATATTTTGTTATTACCCTTGTTTCGGGTGTTAATTGCTACATTTTTCTATGAATGTTTTATAATGTAAGTCATATTATTGTGAATAGGATATTTTTACATCATATAAAAAATGATATTAATGGAATAGACTTCATATTTATTTATTATATACATTTTATGATAATTATTTAACGTTTTTCATGGAAAATTAATTTCATCGCATCATAGAGACAACAACCCATATATACGCATGAGCAATGGCATCACTCTGTCAATGGGTAAAATAGTAAGGAAAGATTTGATATATTAAATTTCAAGAATTTATATAGATTAATATTTATCTTATATATACATAATTTCCATTATTATAACCATCCAATTAATGTGGTGATGAATAAAAAATTACACCATGGTGTGGAGATGATAAGTCGTACATACGCACATGCAGTGCTTTTGTTTTTCATAGGATTGATAAAAGGGGGAATATTTTTGTCTCATATTAATAATAAAATATAATCATAAAAACTATTTTGGTGCTATTAATTTATATTAAAAACAAAAAATTAAGAGGACGTAGAAGCATAAATAATCTTGAAAAATTGGGTAAAGACGATTGCCTCTTCTTTGGAGGACTTCCTTTAGATATATTCTTAAGGGGTCTAACGTTGATATTTTGAAAGTAAAATAACCTATACAACATATATTATGATTTTTAGAAAATATTTTTTCAGGAATAGGTCAGTTTAGATGGCTCAAATCATGTGAATAAATGAAGGATGATGCTTCCTTTTATAATTGAGGTGAGGGGAACTTTTAGAATTTTATAAAATATTAAAATATAATAAGGCTTGTCTAGATCAAAAGACCTAAAAAATGCCTATAAATGAATAGGTGATGAAAATTTCTACCATATAATATCCCATTTTTTCTTATTTAATTATTTATTTGTTTTAAATAATTTAATAAAATATTATATCCATAGAATATCATTATTGTCATATTTGATACTATTCGTTACAATGAATTGAAAAAACATAAAACAAAGAGTAAAATTAGAATATTTTTATTATGTCATATAAATGTAAAATTCCTCTATATAAATAATGTATCATCTTAAGTATCACAATTTATATTTATTTTAATATTTTTAGTATCATTTATTTGATTTTTCCATTAATTTAATAATTATTGCATCATCGTTGTATAATAATTTAAGGTATTAATTTATTCACTAAAAATAAAAAAAAATCATAAATAATATAAATATTTTTTAATTACATTTAAAATTAATGGTAGAAAATATCTTTTGTAAAACTATATTTTAAATTTTATTCTTAATGAAATCCATAGTGTGAGTAGTTTTACTTTTCTTAAAATAAAATACTATAAGGGAGATAATGTCCACAATGTGGCTACAAAAGATCATAAATTAATCCCATGGTTTATAAATGTCTATATATAAAAAAAATATTTAGTAAAAAAATTGTTATTTTGTTTTTATTATAATTTTAATTAAATATATTTTATTGATTTTTCTTCTAGTCCACATGAATTGCATCATCATTGCATAAGAATTAATGTTAATTATTCTATATATAAAGAATAAAAATATATTAATATAAAAAAATAAATTAATTAGAATCATTACAATCCTTTATATTAATTTAGTATGTATATTCAATCATATTAATGTAATGATAATTTATTTAATTTGTTAGTTTGACTTTTATATCCTTGCAAAAGCATTCCATAAGCTTTTGGATACGATTCTTGTTATATAAGTCCAAAAAGCATAAATATATTCCAAAATAATAATTTATTAATTATATTATTTAAAATATTATTGAAATACTTTTTATCTCTCTATTATTACATATAAAACACCAAATTTGACTTTTCCAATGATACGTAGGCGCTACATCAGCATTAAAAATGATTTTTATAATTATCATGAAATAATATTCAATTTATATGTTATGGATTAAATTTTTATGATATTTTTATTATATAATCATAAATTAGTCGTTAAAATAATTTTAATCAATTTTTATATTATAGTTATGTATGGAAGATATCACAAAAGATATCGTATTTCATAAAGAAATTTGTATTTTTTAATATTCACTAAAAATAAATCATTTTAGAAAAAAATTCACTCAATGATAATTTTCTACTACTAGTTAAAAAACAAAAATTATTTTTTCAAATTAAATTTATAAAAGTTTCAAAATTTATTATTAAAACAGTTTCATCATTAAAAGGATGCAAAATTTCTTTTTTTTAAATATAGTTTTTTATGCTTAAAATTGAATTTATTATAATTTTTAGACAATAAAACTTATTTGAGGAATTTTAAAACATATTATTGAATATATAACATATATATTTCATTATTATATTTTACTAATAGTTATTAATTTAATTTGTTATGATAAAATTTCATTGTGGGAATGAAAATATTTTTTTTATAAAAACACATCTTTTTTGTTCAATTGGTTTTTATTTTAATTTATATTTAATTGTTAAATAATTAATTCATTTTATAATCATGTGTAAACTATATTTTCATAATTTAGTTAATTTAATTCGTTCACACCAATCCATTGATAATGTGATAAATATCACATGTAAATAATAATATTTAATCATTTTATTTTTCTTGGCATTCTATAAAACATAAGAGATCAAACATAGTGTTATTTTAAAATCTAAGAATTTCATATTCTCCCCTACTTCAATAAATTGCATCCTAAAAATTTAAAATTTCACATTTTAAATCAAAGGATCATATTTTAAAATACATTTGTGAGAAACCCACATCATAAAGAGGGTTAATAAAATGTTCTCTTAAAAAGAGGGAAAGTGAAATTTTATGGTCACCAAAAAAATTAGGCTTTCAAATGGAAGAAAATTCATGAAAAAAATGTAAATGTAATTTAAATATAACTATAATATTCTAATGGAGAGTTATAGATAACAATGTAACAGCCCAAGATTTTATGAAAAATATTCTTTTTAATTTCTCTAATGTCTTGTGTCGTACGCTACACCAAAAGGAGCTTGCATCCTTGACTTGCCTTACATTACACGCAATCGCGACCTTCCTCGACAGCGTGTGTAGTACGCAATAACGAGTTTCACTAAACAACAATATGCTATTAAAATATTATTAAAACTAGCCGGTATGAATAGTAATAACCACTTTTTGAAATTTTGTAAATTTTATTTTTCAAAATGGAATTCATTTTTGGATTTGTAATATCTAAATTAGCTTAGGGTGAAATTTTGGAACTTTTCAGATAACTTTCATTTTCGGATGAATAGTGAAAATTACTAAATTTTAATTAAAAACAAATTTTTTAATCGAAATAATTAATAGTGATAAATTATTAATTTGAGTGGTTTTAAAGTATATTTAGAATATATTTTTACAATTCAATACAATGTTGGTCATTGGATGTAATTTCACATTTACACCAGACATAAACAAGTGTTAATCTTTTGATAGTTATTATCTCTTAAAAACATGCTATTTGTTGTGACGGGGGAAATTAATTATAAAATTAATTAATGTAACTTATATGTTGGGAATTTTGTAAAATAGAAATCATTTTTGAATTCGGAATATCAATTATAGCTTAGGGTGAAAGTTAGGCATTTTTCTGAAAAACTTCAATTTTTGATGAATAGTGAAACTACTAAGTGGTAGTTAAAAAAAATTAATTTTTTCATAAATCTTAATTTTACCACTTCTGTGAATGGAATTTCAAAAATCCAAGAGACACGGTTGATGTCAGTAAGTAAAATGTGGTTCAATGAGATTAAAATAATTTTTGGTGAATAGTAATTTTTTACTTTTATTTACCACGGTTAAAAGTAAATAGGGTAATTAAGGGTAAAAATGATATTAATATTACCCTAACACATGTCCTAATCCTATTGGACAAGTGTATCTCGACCAAAAACAACCTTAAGTGTAAAATATTATCATTTAGGCCCACTTGGATTAGATTAGGACATTTATTATTATTTAATTTAAAGAAGAGTTAAAAGAGTTAAAATCAATGTTTATTTACTAAAACATTTTTAATATAAGGTTATACATAATATAATTTCGACTATAAATATTCATTAGAAAGATAAAAATATTTCCTACATAATGGTATTTTATTTTTATTTTTTATACTTTAAATAATTTAAATTATTTATGACACAACGATGATGCAATAATTACCTTTTTAAGAAAATATTAACATAATTGATGTTATAAATGCCCAAATAAATATAGTTTGAGACTTTTTATGACTTTCACTAATTTCCTAGGTTAATATGACATGTTATTGTTGATTTAAGTAACTTGGTTCGAACTTATCATTCTGTTATAAATTTCATAAAAAACATGTACCAAATAGTGTCAAAATTGACATAAATTAGCTTTTAAAACAAATATTATATTATTAATTGTTATTTAATTCCTAAAAATCTATGGTTCGGCAAAATGACTTAGATAATGATAGATATATTAATAATAAACAACTTGGGGTTCGTTTTGCTTGATATAGTAAGTTTATTAACCATATAGTGTAAGAAAACAAAAAGACACGGTAAAAGTTAAATTATTTAACTTAGAGTTAAATCTAATTGATAAGGTTAAAATAATAACCTAAACTTGTCTAAATCCTATTGAGTGAGAGGATTGAGACCCATAACCACTTTATCTTTGAAATAAGACAATTTGGAACCATTATAAACTGAATTTGACCTTAATATAAAATAATATTTTGAGATTTTCCTAAGATGCCCCTCTCCTCCCTTATAAAAGGGCACCTCCTCCCTCTCCTCCTCACACCAATTTGAGCATTCAAGCTCGGCCAAACCCTGTGAAAATTTCTTCTCCACTTCCCTATTATCATCCTAGAGGTCCTGGTCTTCTCCAAAGTCCATCCTTAGTTCTTTAAGTGGAGGTTAAGTGAAGGCGTGTCAAAAAGAGGTAATATCCATTACCGATTTTTTTCAATTTCTTTCTTCTTCAAATTCTTCTTATTTAGTTGTTTCATGATAAAGTAATAACATAAGTATTTCATATATACTGATATTTTATTATAAATATGAAACAACTCTAATTAACCTTCTATCCATCCTACGGAGAAAGGAAATCACCGCGCGTGCGTACGTACGGAATACCGTCTCCACGCCGTGGTGTAATCTATTTTCCGCCACTACATTAATTGGATGGGTATAATGGTGTAATGAGTAAATATATATGATTATTATAAAGTGATATTGATACTGAAATAGTATACATACACTTCAACACAATTCCACGACCATGGGAACGATATCATCGCTCGTGCGTACGTACGGACTACCGTCTCCACGACGTGATGAGATTCATTCTCAATGATTAACCATTCATGAATGATTATAAAGTATATATAATAAGTACTAATGAAATATATGACATAATAATGATACTGGATTTATGTATATTTATATGTATGTCATCTACATAATTCCATTCAATTCAATAAGGAAACGAAAACATCGTTCATCCGTACGTACGGACTACTGTCTCCATGAACGGTGTATTTCTTTCTATTTACTGATTTATTATATATATGTATATTCTGAATATATATATATATAAATCATGTTTTATATTCTGTAATTATGTAATCATGATCTAAGTAATCATATGAATAATTACAAGTCAAAACACGGTCGACAAATGAAACAATTTTACCCAAAACGCTATTTAACATGGAATTTACAAAAGAACGGGTAATAAAAAGTCATAATTGAACCATATATGATATAATAACAATGAATATGATTCTGTAATAAGTCAATGACATTATTTAAATCATTATACAGGAGGTTCGGACACTTACGAAGCAAATCAGACCTAAGGTAAGGGAAATATCACAATCTCATTTTTATCCGAGATTGTTTATTCTTTGGTATTTACTGGGGTGTATTTTATCATCCACATCGATGTTTCCTCAATATGTAATATTTATATCCTTATACAATAGTTTATATCAAAATTTACCCTTCGGTGATTTTTTAGTAAAAGATATGAAAGGAATCTTTTGTCGTTTTTCATACGAGGTACTTTTTGACTTTTCTGACAAAAGTACGAGAAGAATGTTTTCTTTTAACTTATACGGCATGAATGGATTTTTAAAAAATTATTTCCAAGAAGCTGCCCTTACAAGTTTTCAAGTTTATTTTTAATCAACTTCTTTTAGTTTATAATTGTATGACATGTTAAGAAAGGAAAAAAAATTTTGAAGTAGAAAGGATATTTTCCTCAAGAATGGAGTTCAAGTATTTTATCAAAATTATTTTCCATCTAAGATAATAAAAGGGTTCGGTTTTTATCCCTATTATTACATGGATTTGATTATGTTGTGATGGAAATATTTTTATGAATTCCTTTATCTTATATGAATTGTTTTATGATGTCATGTTGTTTAAGAATCCCATTTTTATTACATGGGTTACGCTATGATGTATAGTTTATGATTTTGTGGCACACATAAGAATGGTATGATTATGAGATGGGTGGGACCTATATCTCCCTCCAATTCATTGGGTAAAGGTTTTATATCTCATGAGATAGACATGGTTGGAATGGTAGGTTATACCGGTTCAGTAAAACAGGACTGAAACGAGGGTGACTCGGTTCAGAAATGGACCTTGTCCACTAAGATAGTCTTGGAAATGAGTCTTGACTAACAAGAAATGATTCTCTATGTTTATGTGTGTATGCCACAAAGTTTCAATGTCTTATGTTATGTTTATTGGGACTTCATTTCACTACTACGATTTATCACATGTTATGAAATTATGCTCTCTTTTGCAGGTTAAGATTTCCAAAATGTTATGTTCTTATGAATATGATGTGATTGATATTTCTTTTGTTTACCCTTACTGAGCATTTGAGCTCACCCTATTATGTTTTCTTTTCCCCAAGATATAAAGAAAGGTTTTAGGTATAAAAAAAAGGAAAATCTTTATGGGAGATGTTGAAGATCATTCACCAGGATTATAAGATTATATTCCGAGTTTCCAAAGACACTAAACTATTACTATCCTTGTGTGTGTGTATTTGTTATGTACTAAGTATTCCGCAAATGTAATGTAATGTCCATGTACGTCAGGCTTCGGGTCTCTACAGTTGGTATTAGAGGAAAGGTTTAGTCAACCTTTGGAAACTAGGATGCGAAAACGTTAGTGAGATCCCTAGAGATATTTCTAAGGTATGTCTAGGGATGTCCCTAAGGTTAAGTATACGTATAGGTTATAGTACTAGAACTACGCTAACGATCATAGAATTAAACCTAAGATGTTAGATATTGAAGTTACTCCCCCTTTATTATGTTGTCTTCCCTAGCATGATTTTTTCCTCTCACACTATTATTTTTGGGTTTTAGATGATGGCTGGAACCCGAAGGAACTGTGTTGATCAATGCAATAAATAATGCAATGATTGTCCTCCTGAACAAACAAATGTTATGGGAGATGGAGTGAAAAATATTATTGCTATACTTACACAAGCTATGAATCATTCTAGACTTCCAAATGAGTAGAGAATGGAACAATATTCTATTGAGTCCTTCATTAGGCAACGTCCACCTTCTTTCAGTGGGTCTTCTGATCCACTTGTTGCTGAACAATGGATCAGTACCACTGAAAAGATATTTTCAGTTCTTCAATGTTCTGAGCATGATAAAGTCATCTTAGCAGTATATCGTTTGGAAGGTGAAGCTGATCAATGGTGGAATCTTATCAAGAATACGAGTCAAAGAGATGAAATTGAGTCCATGGAATGGGACGAGTTCAAGAACTTATTTTTCAATAATTACTTCCCTCGTATTCTTTGAACAAAGATGGAGAAGGAGTTTCTTGAACTAAAGCAAAAGGATGATGAATCTGTTGGTATATACGAAGCGAATTTTACAAGACTTTCAAGGTATGCATCTGGCATTATCATCCAACCTGAAAGTAAAGTTGATCGATTTTTCAGTGGCTTAAAACCAAGTCTTCGAAGGGCATTAGCTATAAGAGACTTCAGTAGCTATGAAGAAATTGTGCGTTGTGCTATCAAGGTAGAAATGGAAGTTGGTTTTACATATCCATCTCATGGTTTTGACAAGAAACGAAAGATGGAGTTCAAGGAGAAATCTCAGAATAATGGTGAAAAGAAGATGAATGTTTCCTTACACTCAAAATGTGGAAAGAAGCTTTGTGGAGATTGTATTAAAGGGGCTAGAAAATGTTTTAAGTTTGGAAAAGAAGGTCATCGGGAAGCTGAGTGTCGAAGTAATGGAAAAGGGGTTTCTAATGATGTGAATAAATCAAAGACTGCAGAGAACGCACCACCAACACTTCAATGCTTCAAGTGCAAGTAAATGGGGAATTATGCTAATAAATGCCCTAATCCAAGGGTTAGTGATGATCAACATGAGAAACCACTGAAGGCAAAGGACAAAGGGAAGTCACATGCGATCACTATTGGCGATGTTGAATATGACAACGATGTGGTGGAATGATTAAGTGTTTATATAATGGGATTCCAAAATAATGTGGTATCATAAAGTATTGGAATATTTATGTGTTGGTCTAATGTGGTATTCAAAGTGATTGAGATATTTTTTGGAAATAAGATGATATGCGCATAATGAAGGGAAAACGAGAAAATTAAATGTTTAACAGTATTCATGAGCTCATGATTGATATAAGGACTAATTGATATCATGGTTTGAGTATATAGAATTTTGAGGATTTTGGTATGTGGAAGGTGTTAACTTTTAACTACATTCATGTTTTCACTAAGGTATTTAAGAGAATACATGATTAAGGACTTTGAATGTTTGGAATGTGACCAACAAAACATATCTTATGATATATGGGGATCAACGATGGTATTAAATCTCTGGTAATCGTTTTCACTATGTTATGAGAGTGGACTACAGTATTATGAATAAGCCTAAAGATTGGAATGGATTATGTTGGACATAAGTTAGTATTGTTTAAGGATAGAAGTTTTTTCGATATTATTGATGGGATGTTATAGTAATATAGTTTTAGAAAAAGGACAACCTGCAGGACGGGTGACAACCCATCGCATCGGACAAGGCTGTGGGAATCGAACCCACAACCGAAGTGCGATTGGCCTTTATCCCCTACCACTGGCCTACAGGAAGTCCCTATTTAGTAGAAACTAGTTTTATTATATTAAGCAGTATGATATATGAAGTATAAGTCCATTTTAGGAACCATATATGATTAATCTCACTATATAATGACTTATGTATATTTAATAACTTTTGCTAACCTTTTGTTTGAGACAGATAGAATGACCCGTCATTCTATCACATGATCTGCTAACACTTCACGAATAACAAATTCAAATTCATTTATTTAAGAGATGAAGTGGAAATTGTTCAAGGCACGAAAAACAGTGAGATTGTACCAAAATAAAGTAAGTATTTATTCTAATTCAAATTCTTCAACTTTAGGGAAATGATCTTGAAAACCAAAAATGTTGTCCTAGTGGTCTTATATCTGATGAATCAGATGATACCTTAGATCATCAAAAATTTATGGCTTTGTGATTGCTAGATTTTCCATAGCCATGTTCTCTACCACTCCCCATCAGAACATGATGGTTAGATTTCTCTTCCATATCCATATTTTCACCTATGTGGAAACCCAGTGATTAGTTTATTTGGGTAACCGTTAAGTTTCATACTTTTTTTTAAAGATTGGTTTTGGTATTCCTTTTTACGATGTGAGTTTCTATTAAAGAAACTTTTGAATAGTAAACCATTTATAACCCCGATGAATTTCGAGGGAGAAATTCATTTTAAGGCGGGTAGAATGTAACAGCCCAAGATTTTATGAAAAATATTCTTTTTAATTTCACTAATGTCTTGTGTTGTACGATACACCAAAAGGATCTTGCATCCTTGACTTGCCTTGCATTACACGCAATCTCGACCTTCCTCGACAGCGTGTGTAGTACGCAATAACGAGTTTCACTAAACAACAATATGCTATTAAAATATTATTAAAACTAGCCGTTATGAATAGTAATAACCACTTTTTGAAATTTTGTAAATTTTATTTTTCAAAATGGAATTCATTTTTGGATTCGTAATATCGAAATTAGCTTAGGGTGAAATTTTGGTACTTTTCGGATAGATTTCATTTTCGGATGAATAGTGAAAATTACTAAATTTTAATTAAAAACAACTTTTTTAATCGAAATAATTAATAGTGATAAATTATTAATTTGAGTGGTTTTAAAGGATATTTTGAATATATTTTTACAATTCAATACAATTTTGGTCATTAGATGTAATTTCACATTTACACCAGACATAAACAAGTGTTTATCTTTTGATAGTTATTATCTCTTAAAAACACGCTATTTGTTGTGACAGCGGAAATTAATTATAAAAATAATTAATGCAACTTATATGTTGGGAATTTTGTAAAATAGAAATCATTTTTGAATTCGGAATATCAATTATAGCTTAGGGTGAAATTTTGGCATTTTTCTGAAAAACATCAATTTTTGATGAATAGTGAAACTACTAAGTGGTAGTTAAAAAAATTAATTTTTTCATAAATCTTAATTTTACCGCTTTTGTGAATGGAATTTCAAAAATCCGAGAGACACGGTTGATGTCAGTAAGTAAAATTTGGTTCAATGAGATGAAAATAATTTTTGGTGAATAGTAACTTTTTACTTTTATTTACCACGGTTAAAAGTAAATAGGGTAATTAAGGGTAAAAATGATATTAATATTACCCAAAAACATGTCCTAATCCTATTGGACAAGTGTATCTCAACCAAAAACAACCTTAAGTGTAAAATATTATCATTTAGGCCCACTTGGATTAGATTAGGACGTTTATTATTATTTAATTTAAAGAAGAGTTAAAAGAGTTAAAATCAATGTTTATTTACTAAAACATTTTGAATATAGGGTTATACATAATATAATTTCGACTATAAATATTCATTAGAAAGCTAAAAAGATTTCCTACATAATGGTATTTTATTTGTAATTTTTATACTTTAAATAATTTAATTTATTTATGACACAACGATGATGCAGTAATTACCTTTTTAAGAAAATATTAACATAATTGATGTTATAAATGCCCAAATAAATGTAATTTGAGACTTTTTATGACTTAAAATAATTTCCTAGGTTAATATGACATGTTATTATTGATTTAAGTAACTTGGTTCGAACTTATCATTCTGTTAGAAATTTCATAAAAATCATGTACCAAATAATGTCAAAATTGACATAAATTAGATTTTAAAACAAATATTATATTATTAATTGTTATTTAATTCTTAAAAATCTAAGGTTCGGCCAAATGACATAGATAAGGATATATATATTAATAATAAACAACTTGGGGTTCGTTTGGATTGATATAGTAAGTTTATTAACCATATAGTGTAAGAAAACAAAAAGACACGGTAAAAGTTAAATTATTTAACTTAGAGTTAAATCTAATTGATAAGGTTAAAATAATAACCTAAACTTTTCTAAATCCTATTTTATGAGAGGATTTCGACCCATCCCCACTTTATATTCGAAATAAGACCATTTGGAACCATTATAAACCGAATTTGACCTTAATATAAAATAATATTTTGAGATTTTCCTAAGATGCCCCTCTCCTCCCTTATAAAAGGGCACCTCCTCCCTCTCCTCCTCACACCAATTTGAGCATTCAATCTCGTCCAAACCCTGCCAGAATCTCTTATACACTTCCCTAGTATCATCCTAGAGGTTCTGGTCTTCTTCAAAGTCCATCCTTAGTTCTTTATGTGGAGGTTAAGTGAAGGCGTGTCAAAAAGAGGTAATATCCATTACCGATCTTTTTCAATTTCTTTCTTCTTCAACTTCTTCTTCTTTAGTTGTTTAATGATAAAGTAATAACATCAGTATTTATTATATACTGATATGTTATTATAAATATGAAACAACTCTAATTAACCTTTTATCCATCCTATGGAAAAAGGAAATCACCGCGTGTGCGTACGTACGGAATACCGTCTCCACGCCGTGGTGTAATCTATTTTCCGCCACCACATTAATTGGATGGGTATAATGGTGTAATGAGTAAATATATATGATTATTATAAAGTAATATTGATACTTAAATAGTATAAATACACTTCAACACAATTCCACGACCATGGGAACGATATCATCGCTCGTGCGTACGTACGGACTACCGTCTCCACGACGCAATGAGATTCATTCTCAATGATTAACCATTCATGAATGATTATAAAGTATATATAATAAGTACTAATGAAATATATGACATAATAATGATACTGGATTTATGTATATTTATATGTATGTCATCTACTTAATTCCATTCAATTCAATAAGGAAATGAAAACAGCGTTCATGCGTACGTACGGACTACCGTCTCCATGAACGGTGTATTTCTTTCTATTTACTGATTTATTATATATATGTATATTCTGAATATATATATATATATATAAATCATGTTTTATATTCTGGAATTAAGTAATCATTATCTAAGTAATCATATGAATAATTACAAGTCAAAACACGGACGACAAATGAAACAATTTTACCCAAAACGCTATTTAACATGGAATTTACAAAAGAACGGGTAATAAAAAGTCATAAGTGAACCATATATGATATAATAACAATGAATATGATTCTGTAATAAGTCAATGACATTATTTAAGTCATTATACAGGAGGTTCGGACACTTACGAAGCAAATCGGACCTAAGGTAAGGGAAATATCACAATCTCATTTTTATCCGAGATTGTTTATTCTTTGGTATTTACTCGAGTGTATTTTATCATCCACATCCATGTTTCCTCAATATGTAATATTTATATCCTTCTACAATAGTTTATATCAAATTTTACCCTTTGGTGATTTTTTAGTAAAAGATATGAAAGGAATCTTTTGTAGTTTTTCATACGAGGTACTTTTTGACTTTTCCGACAAAAGTACGAGAAAAATGTTTTCTTTTAACTTATACGGCATGAATGGATTTTTAAAAAATTATTTCCAAGAAGCTGCCCTTACAAGTTTTCACGTTTATATTTAATCAACTTCTTTTAGTTTATAATTGTATGACATGTTAAGAAAGGAAAAATGTTTTTGATGTAGAAAGGATATTTTCCTCAAGAATGGAGTTCAAGTATTTTATCAAAATTATTTTCCATCTAAGATAATAAAAGGGTTCTGTTTTTATCCCTATTATTACATGGATTTGATTATGTTGTGATGGAAATATTTTTATGAATTCCTTTATCTTATATGAATTGTTTTATGATGTCATGTTGTTTAAGAATCCCATTTTTATTACATGGGTTACGCTATGATGTATGGTTTATGATTTTGTGGCACACATAATAACGGTATCATTATAAGATGGGTGGGACATATATCTCCCTCCAATGCATTGGGTAAAGATTTTATATCTCATGAGATAGACATGGCTGGAATGGTAGGTTATATCAGTTCAGTAAAACAGGACTGAAACGAGGGTGACTCGGTTCAGAAATGGACTTTGTCCACTAAGATAGTCTTGGAAATGAGTCTTGAATAACAAGAAATGATTCTCTATGTTTATGTGTGTATTCCACAAAGTTTATATGTCTTTTGTTATGTTTATTGGGATTTCATTTCACTACTATGATTTATCACATGTTATGAAATTATGCTCTCTTTTGCAGGTTAAGATTTCCAAAATGTTATGTTCTTATGAATATGATGTGATTGATATTTCTTTTGTTTACCCTTACTGAGCATTTGAGCTCACCCTATTATGTTTTCTTTTCCCCAGGATATAAAGAAAGGTTTTAGGTATAAAAAAAGGAAGATCTTTATGGGAGATGTTGAAGATCATTCACCAGGATTATAAGATTATATTCTGAGTTTCCAAAGACACTAAACTATTACGATCCTTGTGTGTGTGTTTTTGTTATGTACTAAGTATTCTGCAAATGTAATGTCATGTCCATGTACGTCAGGCTTCGGGTCTCTACAAACAAGGTCATTATAAAGTTAAACATCACAAAACCATAAATCATTGGTCAGTTAAAAGACTGTTGATTTCTCTGAAATTAAAGTAAACAGTTGACATTTTTATTGCCAAATACTTTTCCAATAGTTTATGTATTATTGTATTATCTAGATGATAACTTGATAAAATAAACATAAATTATTTATTTCCATGTCATAAGAATAATATCATCCTTTTTTTTCTTAGATCTATTTCCACTTTATCTCTTATGGATATTCAAGATGAATTTTTCCTGCCTGAAGCACTTTTAATAAATCATGTGATCTAAAACGAATTACTTCAGCCTATAAATACTTAATAAGATAAAAATTGTTAAATCATGTTATCAAAAATCAATAATATCCATATTTATACTAAATCTATTCCAAATTTTGTTAATATTAAGACTCATCCAAAATATATATGTCCAAATTTAACGACCAAAATATTAGAATAAAGGTCATTATGTTTCCAAAATCAACTTAAAATTAGATTCCCCAAACAATATAATGTTACTTATAATTTCACATAACAAATATAATAATAACTTTATCACCTTAAAACCTTAATGAAAACTTGTATTCTTCCATATTTAAAATATAAAGTTATAGAATATTTCTTTAATTCAAAACATATATTAAACCCTGAAAAGATATCATAAATCATCAAATCATTAACCAATTTCTTGGTTACCAATATTATGCAAAAAACATCCCTTTCATCATTATTATCTCATCATCAAGAGAAAATTACGTTTTATCTTTCCCTCAACCATGTGTTTTCCAAAAATAATCAAATTTCTAACAAATCACTTTTCTTGGTATTATTCAATATATTATTTCAAATTCATTATTAAATAGTATTACAGTACAATCTATATATATTTCATAATTATAATGATGAGAATATCTTCAATAAAATACTTATAAAACATATTTCATGAATCCAAATACATAATATTATTATTCATTTAACTTCTATTGTATCAATATCATAAGATTAACCTTCATACATTTGCTTCTTATGAGGTATATTCCCTTGACACTTAGGGATTTTTTATGTAGTGACCCATTTAACTAAAGTTGAAACATTTTTCAATGTAAACCTTTATCTTATATTTTAATCCAAAAGCATGGTGGTCTTTTTCTCTAAACTTGTAGAAAATTACCATTCCCTTGAAACAGGTACTATAGTGTTTCCTTCTACAATTATCACATGTGGGAAAATAATTATTTCTCATATTTCCTTTGTCCAACTTTTTCCCAGATTTGTTATTGTTCTCATTATTTCCTTTTAATCCATACTCCTTATAAAATTATCCCTATATATCATTATCACATGATATTATGTCCTCATGTGATGAGAATGTTTGGGAGACTAGTTCCCTTCAAAGGATTAATTTAAGACCACAAAATATATTATCATTCATACTCTTAAAATCATTTAAATTTGTGAGATTCACATTATTTATTCTAGGTTATATTTATAAATGATTAAATACACTATATTAGAACATATCATTATGAAACATAATTTATAACCCCAAAACTTTTGATATAACTAATATAAATTGAAACATTAATATAAATCTAATGTCATAATCCAAAACATGTTTTGATTGGTAAGTACTTCTATAATTTTCATCAAATTATATCTTAGGTTAATTTTCTCTAATATATAATTTCTTAAAAATAGTTCCCATGGTTTTTACTAAACTTTCTCTAACACGAACTATAAATACCTTTACCCCAACATCCAAGTGTCGATGCCTTACTTTGTTACATTGGCATAGAAACAATATTCAAATACCAATGTAACAAATTGTTTATCAGTTTTGGAAAACACATTTCATATAAGAACTCCATTTTACATTGTGAAAATAAAATAACACATAATAAAAACTAATAAATTTCATCCTTGAAAATTCATTCAAAGATCACTACTTCATAACATGGAAAAAAGAAAACAAAATAAGGGTGAGATCAAATGCACAATAAAAGTTAAGTACAAAAAAATATATCATAATTAAATGAATGACAACAATCATATAAAGGTAAATTACTAAAACACATAATAATTAATAAATAACTTGAGTATAATATGGACGGAATAAAATATTATCAAATACTCACATGAGATAGAAACTTGACCATGGATATTCAAACAATTAAAAAATCACATGGAATAACAAAGATAGAATTCATAATGTTATAAATCTCAAATATCAAGTAATAGCCTCTAGATAGTTACTATCTAGATTAATCCTCTTTCCTGTTTAAATCTATGGGTAGAAATTAATCTGATTTAGCCAACTAATTTATCTAATGAGACTACTGATGCATCGAGGGGCTTATATTAACTGGTCTCCAACTCTTGGATTTCATGTCTATATAATTCCCTATATATATTAATTGATTTAATACCTAATTTTTTCTCCTAAAATAAAATATCTTTATTGAGTAAAGGATACAGATGTAATATTATTTCGCCAAATATTCTGATGATTAACAATGTAAACACCATATGTAAAAATATTATATGGTTTAGGTAATAACCAAATGAATTGATTATGTATATCCACATAAAATAATTTAGAATAAAACATAATACAGAAAAAAGTAATTTCACACATAATATTATTATGACATGATCAATGAAGTAGAATTTTAACCTAATGAATGGAAATTGAGTTAATAAATCCCTTACCACATTGTAACGAGTCAATTCGTATGAACCATAAAAGTTATAATAATCAAATGAAACATTGAATAAAATTAATATAATTATAATAATTATATGATATATTTATGTGAAGTATATAAACTACCCAAACAAAATTAGTGGGAAATAAGGTATATTTTTCATAGAAGTAAAAAGTGAGATGAGAAAACCTTGTATTGCGCTTTAATTTAGCTTAAAATTTTATAAATTTATATATGATGGTTTAAATCATGTTATTAATTTATTTTGTAACCATATGAATATTTATGATATCATATATGAAACATTAATATAATTTTATCACATTTTTGTTAACAATATTTCATTATTACCCTTGTTTCATGTGTTAACTGCTTCATTTTTCTATACATAGTTTATCATGTTAGCGAAGTTATTATAAATAAGATATAGATAAATCATATCAAAAATTATATTGAAATAATATATATCATATTTATTCATTAAATACATTGTATAATCATTTATTGTTGTTTTCTATAGAAAATGAATCATATCACATCGTGGAGATGATAGGTTGTTCATACACATGAGCGATGGTATCATTCCCTTAATGGGTAGAATGGTAATAAAGTGGGTGATACATTAAATTTGAGTGATTTATATAATGTTATAATTATATTATATATCCATTACTTCTATTATTATATCCGTACAATTTAATCTTTAATGAAAAAAATTACACCACAATATGGAGATGGTAAGTTATGCATACAGACACACAATGCTTTCATTTTCTATAGGATAGATAAAATGTAGAATATGGTTGAATAATAATCAAAATAACATCTCTGAATATAAATGATACTATATTAATTACTTTATAATGGAAACAACAAATGAAGAGGATTTTTAAGAAGAAATAAACTTGAAATAGTGGGTAAAGATGATTACCTCTTCTTTAGCAAACTTTTTTTAAATATATTTATAAGGGATCTAAGGATGAAATTTTGGAAGGAAAAAACCTAGAGATATTATCTATTAATTTTTATAAGATATGTGGGCAGGTATTGGTAGAGCTAGATGACTAAAAGTGTTTTTAAGAATTGAGGGAGGTGGTTCCCTTTAATAATTGAGGTGAGTGGCACTATAGGAATTTTCTTAAATATTAAAATATAATAATGATATTCTATATAAAAAGAAATAAAAAAGGAATATAAACGAATAAGTGCTGAAATTTTGAATCATATATTATCTTTTTCTACACTATTTTTCAAATAATTTAGTAAAATATTATATTAATGTAATATCATTATTTTCAAATTTGATACTATTCATTACTATAACTATAAATACTCATAAAGAAAATATTAAAATGTAAGAAAATTAATTTATTATATCCTAGATATTTTATAGCTCTCTATAGAACAAATTTATTAGATTAATTATCCAATATTATATTTATTTTTATATTTTTAATATCATTTGTTTTATTTTTCCAATATTTTAAGACGCAATGAATCATCTTTGTATGCACTTTTAAGGTATTTATTTCATCACTAAAAAATATAAATAAATTTCCTCGAATAAGACAATTATTTTATATTTATAAATAGTCTTTATAGTTGAACATCTATTTAGAAATATCATACATTAAAATTGTTATACTAAATGGAAAACATATTTTGAAGAGTTTGAATTTTCATAAATTAAAATACTATATGGGGATTGATGTCAATCATGTGGCTCACAAAAGTTCATAAATTATATCCATGGATGATAATGGTTGAAATATACTTAACCAATATGATTTAGTCAAATTTCTAGATTATTTAATTTTTTATATAATTTTAATTAATAGTATTTTGATGATTTTTATTCTACTAACACATGCACCATGTCATCATTACAAAAAAATTAAAGTAAATTTATATATATATATATATAATATCATAAAAAATTTATTAGGATCCTGATAATTCTTTATATTTTTCCATTATGTATATTTACAAATATCCATGTCAAGATAACTTATTTAAATAGTTAATTTGACTTTTATAACCTTATGCAAGCATTACATAAGCTTTTGGATAATATTTTTGTTATATAAGTCACAAATTAGAAAATAAATTGTCATTTAGGAATAATATTTAATAAAATATTCATTAAAATACTTTTAGATCTCAATTATTATCTATAAGACATCAAATTTTATTTTTCCAACATTACGCAGGCATTGCGTTGGCACTGAAAATGATTTTATAATTATCATAAACTAATTTATAATTTATATGTTCTTGATTAATATTTCATGATATTTATATTATATTATCATAAATGATACTTTATATAAGTTTAATAAATTATTATATCATTGTTATGTTTTGATGATAACACAAAAGATGTTGTATTTTATAAAAAACAATATTTTTTACTATTCAATAGAAAATCAATCTTTTTGGAAAAAAGTTACTCTATGATATTTTTTATATTAAAAATTAAAAAATAAAGATTATTTTTTAAAATAAAGTTTAAAAAAGTTTCAAAATTTATTATTAAAAGAGGTTCACTATTAAAAGGTAGAAATTTTCTTTTTTAAAATAGTGTTTTCTGTTCTTAAAATTCTATTTATTCTTATATTAATTCTATAAAAAATATTGGAAGAATTTAAAGATTACGATTGAATATATAAAATATAAATTTCATTAATATATTACAATTATAGTGGTTAATTTAATTTTTTATGATAAAATCCCATTATGGGAAAAAATAGTTTTAATAAAAACACATCTTTTATTTTAAATAGGTTTTTATTTTCATTTATAATTATTTGGTAACCAATGAAATAATTTATTAGTCTTATGTAAACTATATTTTCATAACTTATTTAATCTAATTCATTCCATCCATTCCAATGAGTAGCTGATAACTATCATAATTAAATAGTAATATTTAATCGTTTGATTAATCTCGGTATTCTATGTAACATAAGAAATAGAACATATTTTTATTTTAAAATATTGGTGTGTAATAATTAATTATAATATTTTTTTATATGCCTAGTTTGATAATTTTTATACTTGGATTGTGAATTATGTGACAATGGCTAATATGTAGAACTATTCAATAATTTAGATCAGAAATTTTGCAATGTATTCACTGCATTATTGAACTTTTACAATAATGATATTGTAAAAAGGGATCAGAATTTGTGAGGATGATCTATTTTATTTTTGATTTTTATATTCTTTATGGACCTCCATTCTAGAAAAACATCTTTCCACATTGTAAAGTTTTAAATAAATAATTGATATTTCAATAATTTAAGAAAAATATTATTAAATATTAGCCCTCAAACATCATAAAATGCTCTGGTTACCTACAATAAGTTTCCATTCACTTATGTTGATCATTTTGATCCAACCAGAGCTTAGGAATCCTCTTCTAGAATCTAGTCCAATACAATCATGACTATTCATTGTGATCAAGATTGCCTTAAAAGTCATCTTTACTCAGATTCCCCAATGGGAGATATTTATGGAGGGAGTGCTAATTCGAATATTCCTACCTCATCTCTACCTTTGATACATCCCCATTCATTCAAAAAACTAAATCCAAAGCATCTTTCTTCTGATCCCAAGTTGAATTACTAATTTACTTTCATATTTTTGTTATGATTGACTGATAATATTTTTTGGTTTACGTATAAAATATGAATGGTTTCGTAATCATTTCATGACTATTTAACTCTTAAGTGTTTAATAATTTATCTTTCACTAATTTTCCTTAATTTTTTAATATATATATCTATCTCATTTATGTATGTTCTGTAATTATTTGAGGTTTTATTTGGATATGTTTTATCTCCTTACAAGTCCATTCCTAAATCTATTCATATTCAGAACATACTATTCAAACTATTTACACTTGTTTATGTGAAACAATTATTGTATTACTCTTCTTACCTTTCTTCTTGTGGATACCACAAAAATGGGAAGAATAAATTATATAATTAATTTTTTTTCATAAAAAAATGAGTATAACAATTTAAAAAGATCCTTTTTACTAAACTATATTTTTTATAAAAAAATTATAACTTCAAGGGTTTTGTGATCATAAAAAGGGGGATATTGTTAAATAGATATATATTTTTACAAATTATTTTCGTAATTTATATATTTTTATGATTCAAAAGTTCCATATATATCTACTATTCATTTTATCATAATTATTTTAGTATTTTTTTTATATATTCATAAAATCTATGATCTATTTTCTAAATAAATTACAAAGAATTTTTTTATGTAGATAATGCATCAATATAATTTATCCTTCAATCATAAGAAGATTCATTCTACAGATAATGGAATTTAGATTATTTAATTTTGATTTATCTTATGTTTCAAGATTATCTTATGCTTAAAATATTTTTCTTACAAAATATCAAAATAAAACGATTATATGAAAATATAAGTAAATTATCTTATGAAGTAAATGAGTTTTCATTCAAATAATTCTAGATCATAAAGCTAAGTTATATAGAAAATTTGATAGTTATTTTATCTTATGAAAATTACTTTCATAAATTAATTATAATAAAGATGAAAAGAAAACCATTGAATTTATTAATCTTACGTACTGAAGAAGTCAATGAATTAATAATTATTTTCACTTATAATGTTGTAGATTTGAATTATCTTACAAGAATATTGATTTTATACATTTATCTTATATAGGATATTTATTATTATATTGCATACTATTAGTGTGAATTTTGATAAATCAACGTACACTTTTACATGCATCAGAAAATATTTAAAAAAAAGAAAAAAAACAATTTGGATAAAGTGTCTTTTTCCCAAGAATGAAAAATTTAGATAAATATTATTTCTTATATCTTGAGAATCATAGTTATTTCTATATTTGTAAAATTATAGCATAAAATAATTAATATCTTGTATCCTCAAGGATTATTTATCAACCTTTGGAATATCAAGTGTGTTTAATTTAGATTAAAAATAGAGAGATGCTTTATAGAATTCGTGCTATCAAATATTAAATGATTGTTCTATAGTTGTGGTGCTTAAAATTATATCTTTTTCAAATCAAATAACTTATATAGACTATAATTAAAGTTTTTCATCTTCTATATAAGTTTTATTATCTATTTTCGGGTTCTACTTTCAACTTTATGGTACACCTTTTCTAAACCTCATTTTCATCTCTGTATATATCTACAATTTTTATGATCAAGTTCCCTTAGTTCATGTATAATTGTTGTAATTAGATATTCTAAGTAAGATCACGTATACCTTTGTAACAAGGTGAATCTACTTAAATATAGTTGGGCCTCCCTCAGACAAAAGCTGATATAGTGAAAATCACAAAAATCATGGAGTACCATATTGGTAGATTAGATTATGGGATCTTTGGGAAATGAAACAATATAAATTATATTTGTTCAATATTTATATTACTATTTTCAATTCAATTTCTAAATTATTTTATGATAATACCATAATAATTTAGTGCTAAAGATAAGTTCTTTTTTAGGTAAATAAATTTTAAAAAACATGATTCACCCCCTCTTGATTCATTACTACATTTTTTCCAAACCAAGAATTAGTATATTAAAGTTTTATTATTTTAATATAACAATCCATACTTATTCCTTTCCATCCACTTAGAAAAAAATAATATTGATCATGTGTTTGTGTGGACTACCGCCTCCATGAAGCAACATCATTAATTTTTCTCCATCTCATATATTCACAGGTTATAAGGATGGAATAGGAGAATAAATTTGATATATATTATATATACTATATAATTATTATTACTAAGTGAAAAATTACAATCCACCTTCACTCCCTCTCAATATTTGGGAAATTAAAATGTTAACCGTACATTGTGTGGAATACCTGCTCTATGAAGTTATGTATCTCATTTTTCATTAAATTTATTTATTTTTCTTTAAAATCTATTTAAATATGATTCAACACCTTAAGAGTTGCTAAATAATATCATTATTGTTCAATAATATACATATTATTTCAAAATAAACAATATTTATATTCATAATCATCCATTAATTATGTTATTTTCATATTTGGGTTGGTCTAACCATCTACATGAACAATGATAAAAAATAATATAATACATGACTATAAGAAAATAATTTATTAAATTATATGATATAAAAAATAGTATAATTATTTTATTTTGTTTATTTAATAATGAAATTAATATTAAACTTATTCATTAATATAACAATGTTTGTTCCGTAAAAATCCCTGAAACATGCTCATCATCGACTTCATCATTAAGGATCATAACCAAAATTCCCATAGAATGAAATTATTGAATTAAAAATAATTAGAAACAATAAATTATAGTAAATTTTATGATCTAGGAATTATTTAATTTTTTAGAATAATGGATAACACTATGATTATGAAACTAGTTAAAAACGATCAACATTATACACACTCGATATTGAAAATTGATAAGAACTAACTAATATACATGTAGAGAGTAATTACAAATTATGTTTATAAAATTATATATATATGAATATAGTTATAAAAAATTAATTAATATTTTTATATTCACGATACAGGTTAATAAATAACTTTTTTGGAAATATAGTTTAAAAGTATGGGATTTGATAACTGAATATTCTTCATGTGATTTATGTGATTTCTTTTAGAAACTTGTTAAAAAAATTCTTTATATTAATTGATTTTCCATTTTAAATGACTTATCCTCTTTTATATATATGGGCAAAGAGTTTTTTTTCAAAACCATTTGAATGTATGGTTTCATTTTCAATTTTTATTTAAAATAAAGGATTAATTTTTAAAAGAGATTCATAATTGTGAATTTCATGTCGATGGTTTCAAAAAAACCAATAAATATATTTTCGAATTTATTTTCATTTTCTTATGTATATTATAAAATATATATCTCTAATAGAGTCATGTTTCTTGTTTATAACTAACTTTTTCACTATTATGTGATTATTTTTTGGTGATATTATTTTATATGTATGTGAAATTAATTCATTGTATTATTTTTATACAATTTGGTAAAATTATGAAACTATTTTTTTTAATTCCATATGTTCTTTATAATATCAAAGTTGAATGATTTTTATTTGGACATTTTATGAAACCCATTTTTATTTCCATATGTTCTTTATGAAAAGTGAATGGTTTTCATTCAAACATTTTATAAATACCATTTTTTCAATGTGTTATTTCTGATGTTATAAGTGAATGATTTTCAAGTAGAACTCATAAGTATAGATGAATAATGGGTTGGGTCCTAGATCTCCCTATAATTAATTGGTTATAATTTTCTTTTCATGAGATAAGTATTCATGATTACATTTTATTTTATCATAAGTTTTGGAATATATAGTGTGGCTCATGAGGGTAATGTTCCAATATAATAATTTTTGTTCTATATTTATAAGTTATTCTGCATTCTTATCAAATTCTCCCTCGATTCAAGATTTATGTTAAATTTTTTTAATCCATTTGATAGATATTATGATTCCGTATTAATATGTTATGGATTTTTGTTCCTATATCAGATCCATTGATGTCTACTTATATATTATGATTATTACTCATATTGATATGCTATTTCTCACTTGTTTTTATTGTCTCGTATGATTATGATCTCCCCCTTGATGACATGTTGTCATATTTATTTATTTCCCTTGCTGAGAATTATAAGTCACTTGTTTCTTATTTTTTCATTCCCAAGGATTTGAGGATGGGTATTACATTTGAGATGCTTAGAATGGGGTTTATAATTGAGTGGTTATGAAGAAATGTTGATGACTATTATAAAAATAAGTTGTCTATTTAGCTAATCCTACAAGACAGTAAACCTCTAGTCCTCATGTTTGTGGAACCATTTATGTGATGTAATGTTAATTCATGTAAAATATTGATATAAAGTTGTTTATTTAGATTGAGTTTATATATTTGTTATCAAAGTATTTTTTTTAGTTATTTTGGAGATTATTTTACAGAACATTTATGAAAACACTAGGTATGCATCTAAGGGATAAGTATAAGTAGATGAAAAAAATCCTAAAATTTGGGTAAAGTAAAGATTGTGTGATTTTCCATTCAACATTATCCATGTCTCGATACAAATAGTTGATGAAATATCTATCACCTATGTACCTAAGGGTAATAAACTTGAAAGTGGTGTATTTAGTATTAACTTAATCTTTATACAGGAAATGAAAATAGATTTAACTACACACTTGGTTTAAAACTATTAATGAATATAATTTGGTCAATCATATCCTATTTTGGATCTATTATAAAGAAAATATTATTTTAAGGAATTTAGATAAGGACTATGATAGAAAACTAGTTAATTAAAACCAAGATTGAACTGAGAGTGGTTTTGGTAGAACAACAAGATATTGTGATGGTTTCAAAGAGTGAGACAGATTAAGGATGAGTTTTTTAATGAGATAATTTATGATAATTATCTAAGGATGTTAATTATCCATCACTAATAATAACTAAGATTGGTTTCAATAAATATGGGAGCCCGAAGAAACCATGTTATTAATGGATTCAATGGACAATGTTGACATTGTCCTAACAAAAAAACCTGATAGTATAAGATCCAACATAATAAATATTATGATTATGTCAAACCAGATATCGTGAATTATGATTTAAAATGTGAATATGTTTGAAATACTAAATAAAAAAAGAAGAGAATGATAGAGTCTCATGAATATTCAGATGAAAATATGATTGAGGAAATAATGACCAATTTTTCTTCAAGTAAAAATGTGGGAAGAAGAACCTATGGGAATTTATCAATGAAATTTGAAATGTTTTATTGGTGGTAATGTAAGGAACAAATAAAATAATTTATAAATAAATAATGAATATTTTAGTGTACACAGTGACAGGAAAATGATTTATCTTTAAGATACTAATAATATTTCAATGTCTTAAATATTAGAAACATATGCATTATACAAAAAAAATCGTTAATGCAATAGTTAACAAGTATTTTATGTATCCATAACATAAATATATATATTAATAATGGAATGCCTATACAACCAAAACTGCTAAAGTAAGTTCTAAAAATCAAGTGGAGTGGGGAACACTGACCACCCACTCAATAATTGTGAGTGTTGTATTTTTATCCTATTCAATTTACTTGAATGTACCTATAATGTTTTCTAGGGAAGTCTAATCCCCACCATATGGATTTATTTTTAATTATTAATAATCAATTTAGTCATTAAATTATTTTGTACCAAGTATATAACTCCACTATGATAGATATATATAGGTATGTGTGTACTATACAATACTTTTATCCTTGTATTAGTCAAATTTTTTGTTATATTAGGGAGGCATTGACCCTTTATACATAGACACCATGATTATTTACAAGATAAGAAAAACCAAATTTTAAAATACCGAATCATCCCATGATAACCTATCTATACAATGTTGATTATATACTCCCTATGAAAAATCAATCCCATCATATTGGGGTATTTAGTACAAATGGTTATAGAAAAACTCGGCGTTCATTACATTCTTAATTTAAATGAAAATATTGGTTAACTAGTATAGATTATGATTATAAGGATGAAACCTGAATAAAAATGAAATCACGAGTCATGTCTAGATTTTATTTAAAGGTTTGGATGGAAATGAGATGCAATTTCACTATGTATTTTTCTTAAGAAAATATTATATCAATTTCTTATTCAATATACACCAATAAACTAAAAAATGAGATATTTTTAAATAAAATTTGACCAATATAATATAATCATTAAATTAGTATATATAAAAATAGTAAGATTTTATAGGGGTTTATCTAGACCATGTCAAAGATAAACTCAAACAATTATGGTATGAGAAAAATTGCATGCAAGATAATACCAAAATCATGGAAATTCACATAAGATGTATGGTAGTTGAATCACCACCCTCGATTGCAACAAGAACATACCTTATTCTTAGATCTTCTTTGGAGATCTTGAGTGGATATGTAACTATAAATTAGGTTGATATAATAATGTAACTCTTAATTTCATAAAATATTTATCACATTGATTTTATACAGTTTTTATTTCTAATTTTTATGTAAAAGAAATTATGTTTTTTTATATAAAATATTTTTTCATTATATTTCATATTTAAAATAAAAAATTTATAAAATTTATAATTTTAATTTTATGAAATGAAATTAATTTTAAAATTAGTCATATCAATATAACCTTAGGATGATATTTTGGGATTTTTATAAATAATGGAATTTTCTGGTGAATGAGAGAATTTTTTTTATTTTAGAATAATTGAATTTTTTATTAATTTATAATGAAAATTACAAGTGTATAAAATTATTTACTTGTCAATTTATTTCTTTTAAAATTAAATCTATAAATTTGGAAAATAATATTATAAATTTAGAAAACCAATTATTAATATTTTTGGAACATAAGTAATATTTTCTAATAAAAAGTATTTGTGGTATTTTATTTTAATTAAATAATTTTTTTGGAAAAAAATTGAATTATATTTAAAGCCACATAAAAATAAATTTTTTATAATAAATAAATCTATACCATGAAAATATAATACATTGATTATTTTATCCTATACAAGAAAATGTAAACTTAAAAATACACCATTTCTAGGAATGGATTTTTACACATTACGTGTGATAATGTTATAATTAATTTTTATTACACATAAATTTTATATGATAAAATGGATATTATATTTTTAATCAGTAATTCCAAATTATGTAAATACTATTTATGCATGAAAATAATATTACTAATATTAAATTTAGTTACAATGATAATGGTGAAACTATTATTTTCAAAGAATTATTTTATTAATATTTTATAATTCTAATATAATAAATTAAATTTATTTATTAATATAATATTATTTTTAGACACATATATAATTATATGAAAAAACATTTAATAGGTAATAAAAGAAAAATAACTTTGAGAACACATAATGGTTAAAACATAAAATTTCTATAAAAAATAGCTTTTTATATAAAATATTTTATTTTATTTTTTATTTTTTCCATATTTGTAAATTGAAATTTGATATTAAATTTATGATTATAAGGCCCAAATTTTTTATTGTAGTTATTTTATATGTTTACAAAATACATAATTTTCTTGGGTATAAATTTGTTACCCTAGTAAAAAAATTTAAAAGTAAAAATATATGAGTAAATGGATTCAAGCATGTTTAAAAAAATTTGGAAATAATTTTTTTAGGATTTATCATCAAAATATAACCCCATAATCTATTATTTATAACCATTGGAGTCATTGAACTTTTAATTGAGTAATGATATCATTGGAAAGTAAAGGGTGTTTAAAAAATGACATTTTCTTCACATATAAAAGGGGCTCACTTCTACAATTTCAATGCTACAATTTCCCTTAAAAATATCCTTGAACCCCAGAACTTTTTTTATCTCCTAAAATTATCTTGAATCTACTAATACTTCCTATCACTAAAAGGATATTTCCAAGATAAATTTCAAGGTTTGTAGGTGAGTATTACGTAATTGTTATCATTTTCTTCTTAATATTTCACTCTTAAACCCACACTAGACATAATAATAAAATTACCTAAGTATAATTAGTATAATTAAGTGTTATTTTATTAATTTAATAACCCTTATTTATTACTTTCCATCCACTTAGAAAAAAATAACATTGATCGTGCGTATATGTGAACTATCCCCTCCATGAAGCGACGTCTTTCATTTTTCATCATTGCCTCTATTAATAGGTTATAAGAATTAAATTAAAGAATAAATATTATATATGTAATATAATTATTATTAATAACAATATAAAATTAAAAATCCACCTTCACTCCCTCTTTTTCATTTGGAAGTAAAAAATGTTAATTGTGTATTGTGTGGACTACCTCCTCCAAGAAGTAACATATATCTTTATTATTTTGTACAATCACATAAAATGTGATTGAAAACGTTAAAATATCTAAATAATATCATTATTATTCGTTAAAATTTATATTATTCCAAAATAAACCTCTATCATAATAATAATCATTCAATAATTATGGTATCTACATGTATAGATTGGTCTAACCACATGCTTTAACAATACTCTAAAATAGTGTCATGGATGACTATTAAAAAATTCCTATTAACAATATATGATAAAAATAATTAAATAATGATTTTATTTTTATATTTTAAGGATAAAATTAATATTTAATTCATTAATTAAGATACCAAGATTCATTCATTAAAAGTCATTAAAACATGCTCATAATTGATTTCATCTTTAAGGACTCTAACCAAAACACCCATAGAATGAAATTATAAAATTATAAATAAATAATATTAATAAATTATATTACCATTTATGATAGGGTAGTGATTAAATTTTTGAGAATGATGAATAACTACATCATATTTATAAAACTAGTTCAAATCGATCAAGGCTACTCACACCTGATATTGAAAATAGATGAGAACTAACTAATATACATGTAAATAATAATTAATAATTAATTTTATCAAAGGTTATAGATACTAATATGTTTTAAAAATAAGTAATTAATATTTTTATCTTCAAGAAATAGGAGGTTAAATCACTTCCATGGAATTACAGAGTAATGGTAAGTGATTTGGTAACTCAAAATTTATCATCTAACATATATGTTTTCTTCTCCAAACAGCATTAATCTCTGTTCACTAAATTAATTTTATTTAATTTAAAATGAATTTATATCTTTTATAACATGGTAAATATAGTTTTTTTTCAAAAATTTTTTCTTTTCACTTTATTTTAAAACAAAATATACTTTTTGAAAGCAAACTTATAACTATGACTTTTACATCTATGATTACAAAAAAAAGTAAGAAATATATTTTATAGTTTAGTTCGAATTTTTTTTATATATTAAAAAATACCAATATCTAAAAGAATTATTTTTAAAGTTTCACACATCATTTTTATTTTATTATGTGATTTTTTTTAGTCAATCATGTTTTTTGTGTCAATTAATTTACTTCATGGGGTTGTTTTTATAATATTTTGAAATTTTATTATTATTTTTATTTACATGGGTTATTTATTCAATGAAATGTGAATGATTTTAATTTTTAAGATTTATGATATCCATTTTTATTTCCCTGTTCTCTCTATTAAAATTGATTTATTTTTATTTAAAATTTTTTGAATCCCATTTTATATCCATGGTTTCTTTTATTTGTGATAAGTGAATGATTTTAAATAATCACGCATAAGTATGGTTAAATTATTGTTGGGGTCATATATCTCTCTATTATTCGTTAGTTAAAAGTTTATATCTGATGAGATATGTATTTGTGAGTAAATTTTAGTTTTTCTTATGTGTGAACACTATAGGTCTGGCTCATGAAAGTCATGTTCCCTATAATAATGTTTATTTTATATTTTAAAGTTGTTCTAAATTCTTATTTTATTCTATGAGTATTCAATATTTATGTCTAATGTTTATCCTCCATGTAAAATATATTATTCTTCTATTTTGATATTTTATGTATTTATGTTCCCAAAAACATCCTATAATATTTACTTATGTTTTATTATTATTACTCATGTTGATATGATATCTCTCCCATGTTATGGTTGTATCATATGATTATAATCTCACCCTTCATGAAATTTTTTTATGTTTATGTTTTCCCTTACTAATAATTTGAGGTCACCCATATCTTATGTTTTAATTTCCTTGTCTTTGATAATGGTTATTGCATGTGATATGTTAATAAGGGGGTTTAGAGTTGAGTGATCATGATGGAATGTTAAAGATTATTGTAAAATAATTTAATTATATAGTCAATCCTCTAAGATGATAAAACTACAATACTCTAATATATGTAACCATTTCTATGATGGAATGTTCATTCATGTAAAATACTAATATAAATGTGTTATGTTTTATTAGTTCTCCATAATATCTAAAAGTACTCTAAAACCAAGTTTCTTTCCCCTTTGGAAAAACAAGAGGACCCTTAAGTTCCTTGATCTCATTTAAAATAAAGCAAAAAAAATTCCTTTGAATTTTTATTTATATAACTCATTTAAAATTTCCAATTTCAAATCTCACCCTTTTAAATGAACTTTCCTTCAAAATATAACCCATATTTAAATACAATAATTTTTTTTGAAATATAAAAATTCTATTTAAAAAATAAATTTACACATAAAAAAGTATCAATTATGAGTTTCAAATCCCATATAAAATCGTTTTAAATTTTTGATGAATATTCTTTTGAAATAATTTCATAAAAACTCATTTAACTCTTTTGAATAAAAAATACACATTTCAACATAAATTATTAAATATTAAATCAAAACATTTTAATTTCAAAAATTTCATTCTTTATTTTAAAATCTCGATCCCAATATAAAAACAAATTAATAAATTTTCAAAAAAATGATTTTTTTTTTAAAACCAACACAGATCAACCAAAATGAAATTAATAAAATTACTCAACACCAAAGTTGCACAGGATGCACAATTGGTTGTGTATGAATAGTATACATGGTTTAGTGGACCATATTCCAATCAAGAAACTTCTACTGGATGTCATGTTGATACGTGCACTCAAAAATCACATGGGTTTATAGGGAATGTAAGTTCACAATGTGACAACTGTTCACTCCCATTATCATATATCAGAAAATACAAATCATCTAGATATTCTATGACACCTAAAAATAATGTAAAGTCAAGATTTAAGAATTAAACACAAAAACCCATAGAAACTCAAATCTTATAAAAAGAAAGAGTTTGTGATGATATTCCCTCTCCAATCTCATGAGTCCCAATAGTCATATTTCCAAACTAAAAGAAACCATAAATAACATGGGGATAATTTGATATCATTTTTCACAAACCAACCTAGGACATCCTTCTTCAGACACCTGAGAAGGCCTGAGACATGCCTGAGGTGTGTTTCTAATCACCCCAGTTTTGAAATTACTAATAAGATATCAAAGTATAACTAATGGGAACTAATTGTCTCAAAAATAAGAGTTAAAAAGGTGAAAAAAGCATGAATTATCTATAAATTATATGTTAATTCAAGAATCATGTAGTAATAAAATTATATATAAAATTAGGATATTAAAGTAGTTAATATGTTTAAGAAAAAAATTCCTCCACTAACCCCAAACACAATCCCCTGAAGAAAATACCACAACTTGATTCATGTACTATAATGAACCAAACTTTTATAAATGGAATTCCCTTATGAATTAATAGATTCCTTATTATTTAATGTATTTATATAAAACACATGCCCAAAATTTCATTTTTTATCTTGGACTATTATAAAATATACACACTCAAACCTAAAATTCAACTAAGAATTATAATAATTTCTAATACGACAATTATATAGTGACCATTAAGATTATTATGTATTAAGGGTTGTGATAAGATCTAATTGACAGAAATTGAATAAGAAACAGCCTCGACCAGTATGATTGTACCATATGAATCCCATTTATTGACGATTCCAAGGGAGATGGTATCACTGGGTTTTCCCTCAACTAATCTCATGCTGATTTTCAATAACTAAAACTTGAGTGAAACCATTTATGGGAGAAGTTCAATCTTGTCGAGATCATCTCACAAAACATGTTCACTGAACCACCCCAATAAAATACAACCACCACACATCTTACTCTTAGTGTGTACATTGTTCTAATAATGGGGTATATATCTATACACTAGTAGTATGATTTTGTATATTTTATTTTTAGAAAAAATATTATTACATTATTCTTTATTTTATTATTAAATAACGAGTTTCATAAAAATTAGATTTTGATATAAAGAAAATAAAATTGTATATTTGGGAAATATATAGTTTCAATTTAAACAATATTTTTAATAAGTTAAATAATTTTTGAAATAAATTTTATGTTTATGAAATATTCTTATTAAATAATATTTTTTAAATATAAATGATTTTAAAATTTAAAGAAGTCTAATATAATTATTTAAAGGGTTGTAATGTTTTCTATTTTATTTAGACTAGTATTTTCCAATAAATATGTATTTATATTTAAAAGAGTAGATTATAATATTATATAATGATTTCAAAAAATAAATATTATTTTTAAAATCATCATGTTGTATTAGAAAATGGTGAATTTTTTATAATTTTATGAGACAATACAATTTTTGGGTAAAAATAAAGTTCAATATAAATATACATTATGTATTATAACATCATGATATCACAAAAGTTTTGTTGAAATTCTATATATCACATCCATGAAAAAAAAATATTTTCCCTTTAAAATAATGTGTTTTTAATATTAATTGTTAAATTTTTAAAAATTTACAACAAATCTTCCAAAGCCTATTTTATATTTTCAATGTTTTAAAAAATAATCTGCAAACATGAATCACTTACACATTTTAAATTGTAATATTTTAAAGAATTTGGTTTATAGCCCAATAAAATATTGAAAACCACTACTTTTTGGTGGAAAATATGTTCAAAAACCAATGATAAGGTTTTTGGTATTGATTATTTTATCACATTGAGTCCAAAACCTATATTTATAAATTAATAGATAATTCCGCTCTCTTTACTATAAAAACCTCCCAAATTACAATTAAAATTCAATCAAAACCCATTTTTGTGCTATGTTCCTCTCTATATCTCTCTCTAAGTCCCTCCCAGGTTGTTCTAAATCTCTTAAGAATATCATCTCATGCTTTTAGAAACACCCTCTCATGGAAAGGGATTATATTTATCCTCATCTTTATTGAAATGATTTTTATATATTAAGCCTTTTAATATCTAGTTATTCATGTTAATATCTGTTTTTACACATCCCATTACCGTTATTATGGTTATTAGGTAATGAGAGACCAATATTCACTCTCATTAAACCCTTCCACGATCCTTTATATACACATGTCATGATATTGAATTTATTCCTTGATTTTACAGGAACAACTTTTGTGTTGTGAATACCCATCCACATTTTCACTCATGGTTGTTCACCTAGATGTACCTATCCATATTTATTAGAGACATACATTTATATAACCCACACTCATAAATCCTGGGATTGAATTTGATGAAAAACATTCTTATGTAGTATGATATTTGTGGCACACAAATGCATGAACATAATATGAATGAGATATGTGAGCTCAGGATTATACAAACCTCTAATGCATTAGGAAATATTTTTATCTCTTAAGATACCGTGTATAGTTTATGGGCGGTTTGCCTAAGAAAATTATGTTATGATGTCTTCGTGGTTATCATTGACTTGTGCTTACGATGCCCTGTTTTATATTGTTGCAACATTACTATGATTTCAAGATGTTTTCATCTTATGTCATGATTTAATGCTCATGTTTATGATTCTCACCCATTTATAACTCTATGATATGACTCCTGATTTACATGTATTAGTTTCCATATATCATGTATATATTTTTCCCTTACTGTGTTGGGGAGGTCTTGAGTTCGAGTTTTTTTTGGATTCTGGCATGCGTGTGTTGTGTATTTTCTTTGTAGATTTATAATTCCTCCTCTTTGGCAGTTTAAAATCAAGTTATAAGTCATGAAATAATGTTTAAAAAAGATATGGGTTGTCATTGTTGGTATCAGAGAAAGGCTTAGTTATTTTTGGGATTAGAATTAGAACACCTTAGTGAAATACTTTGGGATAAGACTAAACATAGGGAATAATCCCAAAAATAAAATTATATAGTGAGTGGTTTCCAAAATATAAAATCTTTGTCCAGATACTACAGTGGATGTGGATCAAGAATAAATGTACCACTACACCAATTTATGCTTTTAGCGACAATTTAAACAGTCGCTAGATAGTTTTGTGGCAGTTTTGAAAAGCTTCTGCTAAATCAAGTGTCGACAAAAATTTAAAAGCAGTTTTCCAAAACCACTGTAGAACAATTTAGAGGTTATTTTTTTAAATCGAGAGAATCATTTTTTAGTGTTTTAAACTGTCTCTATATCATTTCATGGTGGGTTTTTAAATTTTTTATTTTTTTCATGATTTATTATTTATGATTTATTTAATACTTATCACTTATTTATTTATTACTGATTTATTATTTATTGTCATGTAAAAGTCATATATGCTTGCGTTTTCCATATCTTCCATGTAAATATTTAGCATATATATGTATTGGGTGATATTTGAGCATTTTTCCTCTTGTTTATTCTACAAAGACTTAACCACTCCAATAAGATTTTTTATGTGGTGAGTAAATAGAAATTAATATATATATATATATAATAATAATAATAAAATTAAATAATAATAATAAGTAATAAAATATAAATAATAATTATTAAATATGAAATATTAAATGAAAAAAATAGATGAAAAATGGAAAATAATAATTAATAATTAATAATTCTTAATACTTAATTCATAATTCATAAATTAATAAAAAAAAATTAACAAATAAATAAATAATAAATAATAAAGAATTAATAAATTAAAAATATAATAAATATTAAATAATAATTTAATAATAAATTTGTAATATATATTAAATTCATATGTAATAAGTAATAAATAAATAATAAAATAATAAATAAGTAATAAATTAATAATACAATAATAATAAATTAATAAAAAAATGATTATAAAAAAAATAATAGTCAATAAATAAATAATAAATAAATAAATAAGTAAATAATAGATAATAAATTACTAATGGAAAATAGATAAATAAATAATAAAAAATTGTTATATTGTAAATAAATACTAAATACTAAATAATATTTCAATTATAAATTTATAATAAATAATAAATTCATAACAAATTAATACTAAATATAAATATATATTTAATATTATATTAATAATAAATTGTAAATATTAGGTAATAATTTTTCATAAATATATAATAAATATTAAAAAATAGTTTAAAAATAATTTTTAAAAAAATAATGAATTAATATATAATAAATATATAATAAATAAATAAGAAATAATATATAATAAATTAGAAATAAGATATAGGAAATAAGGAATAAGATATAAAAAATAAACAAGTAATAAATAATAAATAATAAATAATAAATGGATATAAATATCTATAAATATATATATCTATACCGAAATTTACATAAATATATATATATAAACACATATATATTATATAAATATACATAATCACAGGTATGTATATAATTGTATATTAATGAAAATTTATATACAAACAAAAGTATATATAAATAAATAAATATATATATATATCGATGTTTGATATAAAAGTTTATAAACATAAATACATATAATTTTTTATAAATGTATATAAATGTAGAGAAATATTTATAAATACATATAAATATCAATGAATATATATAATTATATATAATTATATATAATTTTAAGTAAATATATATAAATTGTAAGTAAATATACATTAATGTATAAAAATACATAAAAAAACACACACACACACACAGAGATATATATGTATAATAGATAATAAATAACCAAAATAAAGAAAATCACAAAAATTAAAAAACCATCAAATCAATTGGAATGTAAATTCGTAGAATAAAATAATAGATGACCCAATAACCATATAGTGACACTCTTAATTGAAGTTCTAATATCATTGAATGTTAAAAAATCATGGTATTTAAACAAAAAAGTAAGTTTTAGAGGCCATGAGATCATTTTTAACATCTAAAGAATAGTGATCATGGTCCTCCTAGGTTGAGATAGTTTATATCTCTTCATAGGCTTCAATTTGATAAGTGGTATAGCCCAAATGAACCCTTGAATCAAAAGTTATGGTCGCTTGATGGTCAAGTTTTTTTTTCAACTTCTCTTAAAAACATAATAATTTTTATTCTATTAATTTTCAACAAATTACAATCTAATGTCTTTTTATCTCATTTTATAGTATTCAATTTGATTGGTTGTAGAGTTAAAATGAACTCTCGAATCAAAATTTATATTTATTTGATGATGAAGTCTAATTTTCAACTTATCCAAGAATTAATTTAAGTTTCAAATAATTACTAATAATTATATTTATTTAATAAGTAAAACATTGTTATTAATTAAAATTATAAAGAATAAAAAATGGTAATAAATAATCAATAATAATTATAAAAAATAAATATAATTTAATACATAATATTGAATATTTTACCATTAATCTAGGGTTATTTTTTAAAAATTCGATGCAAATTCACAACATTTTTTTATAAACCACTCCTAAAAAATAAAATAAGTTTTTAACAAAAAATAAAAAACTCATTTAGTGATGGTTTTTCAAAAACTTCTAACAGAAATAAATAATTTTTTAGTAAATAAAAAATCCTTTAGTGGTTGTTTTTAAAACCATTGTGAAATGATTTTTCATCAAGTATTTAGCAACAGTTTTAAAACCCTCATCTAAAAAAAGTGAAATTAATTTTTTCCTGTAATTTATCTTGGGATAATAACCCAAAAATGGCTGATTGGGTATTAAATCTATCTTTACATGTTTCATGATAAGGATGACTTTTTGTGCACCTATTTTGACACCTATTAGGGATATGCTTTGGAAAATTCACAAGAAATTAAAAACCATTATAAATAGAAAAAATACCTATGAAATCTAATGTATGTATGTAGATCATGGATAACTTAAACTAAAATATAGAAATTCATAGGTTAATAAATATGTTCCATTTTTTACTTATCCCTTAAATGTTAATAGTTTCACTTTTATATGATTAATTATTCGAAAAATTTCATCCCCAATTCTATTTTTGATGATGTAAAATGATTAGAACTAGAATCAAATATTGGAAGGAATTTTTTATCCATTCATGAACATCAAATGTCCAATAGGAAAATGTTATGCACATTAATTTATATCACTTATGTTTAGTAGAACAATTAAAACACCACCTAAAACCATGGAAGTTAAGTTATTAATGAAAATGAAAAATTAGTTAATTATTCCATCCAGCAACATTCATGTTTTTAAAATAGGAACAATATTTTAGATAACATATACGACATGAAAAACTATACAGAAACGACCAATGAAATATATTATTTAAATATCACCATAATTACCTAACCAATAAAATTGGTGGTATGAATATGGTTAAATAATTTCTGAAAATTATGTATAAATATTTTATATGAATTAAATAAATTGGTAAATGAGGTCTTAATTTTTAGTATAATCTTTACATGCTTCAAAAATACTTTTTTCTTCAAAAATGATTTTATTTCTTTATGTGAGAAAATAAATTAAATTATTTATTCCAATTTTTTAAATTGGATTTAAAAATTTTAAATTAATTTTTGAAATCATTACATAAAGATAACATAGTGTGAATTTTTGGTATATTTTAGAAAATATCGATTTTCAGTGAATAGTGAAAATACTAATTTTTTTGTAAAATAGTCACTTTTTTTAATAAATTATCAAATTTAAAGGTCCAATTATTATTTTAATTTTATTTAAATAAATGTATGTATTATTTAGTTATATTTAATCCAATTAATTACATTATAATAATCCTTATAATGTATTTTAGTATTAGTTAATTTATGGGTTTAAAAACGCATTTTACTGAAAGTTGTGCATAGCGTTTCTCCAATTTAATTAAATCAAATAACCCCTAATGAGAAATTATTTAAATGAAATAAAAATAATATATATCTATAAATATTAATTTATATTCATTAAATGTTTATTATTAGTCAAATAATTCATATAAAAGCATATTTTTCTTTAAAAATATATTTCTTGAAAACCCGCTTTTTTGTTGCATTGTAAAGTTTAATGTTATATTAAAATTTCCAATTCTATGAATGTAATTTGGTAAAATGGAATACATATTTGGAGTAATTATAATTTATAATATATAATATTTTCATCATAATTTTTTTACTTTAATTAATAGTGAAAACAGTAAAAATTAATTATTGTGGTTAAGGTATAAATGGGATTACAAGGGGTTAAACAAAATTTATAATGGGTAAAATGACCTAAAACTGTATAAAAAACCTATTTTATATCCATATTTATACCTATTACATCTAAACATAGAATATAAGTTCATTTTAATGATTTCTTCTTAAGAATAGATCTATCATTTTGGATTCTTTTGGTAAATTTTTAAGTGGGTTCCACAAATGTCGCTTCTCCCCACTTATAAAAGAACATCATATACCTTCAATTATTAACACCTATAAATGAATATAGGTTATAAAAACACTGAAAATACCCCCACCCAGCATCCAAATCCATTTTATATTGTGATCATATTCCCAAAATACCAACTAGGGACCCTTTATTAGTGATCTGAAAGAAGTTCTTCTTATCGAAGGTTATTATCTTCATTAAGCTCCTTATTTCTACTTCTTCTTTTATCACCATCAACTATGAGTTAAAACATAAAATATAATAACACTATAATATACCATATTTTGAGATGTTATTATGTTGATAACATATATATTATTCATCTCCTCTATTTTTATATAGAAAAAAGCCATTATTCGTGTGTATGGCGGACTATCACCTCACAAACTGGAGTCATTTTTATCCATCACCGACTCACATATATGGTCATAATTATGAAAAAATTGATATATATACATAATAAATCATATTTATTCTATAGAATTAATATTTCATCCTATTCCTTATAATTTCACCCTTAAAGAAATGATCCCGTCGGTTATGCGTTTGTACAACAAACCATCTCCATGACATGATGCAATTCATTTTCCATATACATATTAAAAGAATTATTATAAAAATATATATAATGAATCATAATTATATATAAAATTAATATTTTTATGGATATCATGGATCTATATAATTTGAAAAATAACTAAAAGATTAAGGACAAAACACACATGATAAAATAGGGAAATTACTACCTAAAACAATGATAATAATGAAATATTATAAACAAAATGGTAACATGTTGTTAAAATAAGATCATATATGATATTATAAACATAAATATGGTTCTTGTATAAATCAATAAAATATTTATAACAATTAAAAAGGAGGTTAAATAACATTCAAGTAAAGGGAAACATGAGGTTAGGGACTTCGTCTCAATTTTACTTTGTTGAGACATATTTCCGTATTAGGAACCTAATTTATTTTATATGTTGTATATATATAAAATTTTACATTTAATATATTGATTCAATCATAATTCAGGGTATTTTAAGTTTCAATTCAATTTACTTCATCTAAGGGTATTTGACATGAATGTCACATTGTGGTATGTGATTTATATATCAAATTCTTTTCTTTGGGTTATAATACTTTATCCTTGTCTTCTACATTGAAAATTATGTCTGTAATGATGTTTGATTATTATATGTTTTATTTAAACCTATTTTATCTTTAATTAAATTTGATACAAATAATCAATTCAATGATTAATTCTCAATTCAACAGTTTTTTCTTTGTACGAGATTATGTGTCGATTTCTACTCCATTGAGACATATTTTGTTTTGTGCATCTATTTTATTTTAGGACGTGTAACTACAAATCCTTTTATATTTTATATATATCATTATTTTCTTAAATTATTCAGGGGATATCATTTATTGTGTATATTTTTTAAGCTTTTTATTAAAATTATTAAGTGGTCTCGACTCACCATGTAATTCTTAGGTTGGTATGAAACATTCTAACCTTTAGTTTTCTAAAATTTATTATTTAATATTTTCATATTCATGGAATTATAAATGGATCATTTACCAATGTTTGGAATAAATCCATTAATTTTTTTCAAGGGGTTGTTTTGTATTATTTAATGAGAACCCACTTCCTCTTGAATATGTTGTAAACATAAATAGACTAGTTTATATCTTGAGAATTATTTACAAGTCTTGAACTATATTTTGGTGTTTTTCTTGATGTGTAAGTTATATAACCCATAATTGAGCCTTTTCACCAATCATTATTATCTCAAAGTGTCGAAGACTTCAATAAATAATAATAATGTTCTAAAATTAATATTTAGTATGTCTTTAGTCTCAAATAATCATGTGATTAACTTGTGTGTTATAACTAATTCCATTAATTAAATCCACTTGGGTTTGTTATTTCATAACCAATGATAACTTCTTGAAGTCCCAACCAAATTATATAAATATAAATAACATATTTTGAACTAAACCTTAATGATTTATAATAAAATTAACTATAATTAATATATGATTTAGAGGGTTATTTGGTATAAATGTATCTTCTTGGTTTTGAGGTGGAAATCACTGACATAATATGAGAATCCTAATAGTTTAACAGTTACCTAATATTAACTAGTGGAAATAATCATGGTTTATAAAAAGGGTTTTATATGTGGGGTGTTTTATTAAAAACGTTTTTTTAAAAATTATTTCTATTGAAAACAATGTTTTATTTATTATATTCATTTTCTGACATTCATTATTCTTTAAAAATGATTTCCAAATGGTTTTTTTAGGGAATATCATATTTATTCGTTAAAAAATCATTTAGATAAATAAAATTAGAAAAAGTATCAATTTTAAATCGATAATAATATTTTGGGTTATAAAGTATAACCTAATCAAAACTAAACCATTATGACATGTGGTATTTAATAAATATGTTCCCTAGTTAATGTATTTTCTTTTCCCTAGTTATCGTGAGAATTACAACTTTTATTCCTTAGTGTAGAAAAAAATTTATTTCATGAGAAATTAGTTAAAATTAATATAAATAGATGTATACTCCCCAAATTGGTACCTCTTCAATATGAGTTTGGAATTAGGTGTGTCAACCCATGTAGTTTCATTGAAATTTCATAAATATATTTTATTATTATATGAATATAACTACATACATAGAAAAATATATTTTTATTTTAATTATAGTAACCTATGTTGTTTATTTCCACGTTTTATACTATGAAATTTGGGATTATTGAGTAGAGATATGGTTTTATTTTATTGGAATATGGCTATTTATTTATACTAAGAATGTGGTTTTATGATTATATCAAGAATGTTGGTTTTTATCTTGTAAAGTGTTCTAATAATGTTTATTACTTCCGATATCATCAATGTTATTTTGATTACGACAATGCGTGTATATCATAGATATTTTATATCATTATTATAATTATCTTGAGAATTTTCACTATCCATTGACATACACGTATTTGAGGTAACATACTGTATGATTTCCCAGAATATATATATTCTTTCCCCTATTCCCTAGGATGGTATAAGGCCCCAACAAGGTATACCATTTCCCTATTCCATGTGATGGGATGATGCCTTGAATTTTTACATGTATAATTCTAGATGGATAAGATGTAAAATTTTCTTACCACTAATGACATCATCTCAAATCCTAAGTGGAGGTTCAAAACATGTGGTATGTGTATAGAGCCTCCCAGTACATGGGTTTTTAGTCATAGTTGATATTGATCTACATATTCCTTCATAGTTGATATGATATTTTATCCTACCTGTTTACTATTAAAAAATTATTCTATACATATGTAAATTAATAGACATATTTATTGATACATTATTTTTTAACTACTATGATGAGACACAGTTGATTATACCCTAATATGAATTGTATCTTAAATCCCTATATATAATCCTAGGTTGATATTAATATTAAATTTTTTTATTTATGTAAATAATGTTATAGTCAGAGATATTGGTTCAATTGTATATAGTTTCTCTAGGGACTTAGGAGTGTGATTGGTTTCCCACCTCAAATTTGAGCTATTTGATGATACTATGAGCCTAGTTTGGATCATCATTCATTTCCTTTTTAGTGGAATTTTTTATTCATGGTTTTATTTTTACATTTACTACATGTTAGTTTATTGGAGATTTTTTTGTTATAACATTTTTTGTATTTATACATATAAATTTTTTTACATAAATTTCACTTATAATGTTTCTTTATTACCTATTCAGCTTCATATTATTTTCTATTTTATTCTATAATGATTTAATGGTGGACGATCCATGCTATATTTGAAATATAATCTAAACATTAATTTCAATCATACAGGATAAATATTTCCCCAAATGTATTCTAATAACCCCAATACTAGTTGGTTTTACCTAAGGATCAGGGAGTTCTCCTACTGTAGTAGTGTATGTGTTTTAGGTTCAATACAAGAATTCAGGTCACATAAGTTATAAAGTGGTATCATAGTAATATTTATATATTATCTAGGACATGAGATTTTTGAGTTTTATATAACATATATGATTGTTTTTACTTGATAAATAACCCTTAAAATGTGTTATAAACCACTTTATGGAGAAATAGAAAGTCATTATGGTATGTATGGAATCTAATTGCGAAATATGGGTTGTGTAAGGAATTGTTTTGTCTCGAACATGATAGAATGGAAATCAAGACATACATTTTAGAATTTAACCTGATTTAACCTCTATCTTAGGTTCCTTCATCATTTTTTTGTTGATATGTAGGAACATATATGAATTTATTTCATATTCTATGCCTACATATGTTTTTTATCTTTTAGTTGAAACCAATTGTGGTTTTCAATAACTAAAACATTAGTAATTTGTATATAGTATTTTCATATATATATATATATATATATATATATATATATTGTAACATCCCATATTTCAGTACTCTCTCATGTTTCTAAAATGGATTGGTTACTATACCTCAAGCATAACTCCCCATATACTAGGGGCGGCAGATTAGCAGTGGGGGTAAGATATGTATAGTTAGGATACTATAACCACAGGTATAGGGTAAAATTGTAAGAAAAATATTATTTATTGAGGTATAGAATCTTTAAATTCCATAAATTCTTAGTTAAATTTTTATTTATTCCCTAATGGGAATTTCCTTTGAGGTTATGGTGGTGTCATGGATTGTTTGAGTCTACTTCAGAGCTCGTAACCAAAATTTTGGGAAGAAAAAGGCATATCATACGGTTAGTAAAAACCATGTGGGTAGGTCGCATGTTTACTTATAACCATGTCATAATAGATAATGGATTCTTAAATTCCTCATTTTTAGAAAACCCATTCTATTTGGGGAGAAATATAGTGAAAAAACCATCAAGCTTCTGATGGAGGGGGTTTTCATGGTTTTTTCACGGTTAGTCAAACCGTGCAAACTAACAATGAGAGGTTCCCCTTTCGTACAGAAAAGGGTGCATGGTTGATGCATGGTTTGGACAACCATGTGTCCAAACCATATTACCTAGTAATTTGAGTGAATTTACCATTTTCCTATAATTAATATATTATTTCAACCCAAATTTCAGATTTCTTCTACAAACAATAGCCCCACCTTTGGAGATCTTCCTTTGGATTCCTAATCTAGGAATCGATAAATCACCTCCATCCGGACATGGAATCAAGAGCAGCTAATCTCTATGGATCCACATTAGTAAGATATCAATTAATTTTGTGTCATTTTTCATTTGGTTTGTTATTAGATTAACTATTTAGGTATAAGAAAATATTCCCCAATTTTAGGTTATTTGTCTGTTATTCAATTTTCTCCCAATATGAGTTGAATTAGAAGATGATACTAGATAATATATCTACTATGAACATATAGTAGGTGGTTTCATGATTTTCCATCAAAATCAAAGTGTTTATATATATTTTGTTGTGCTACCCTCCCAATTCTCGGAGCAATGCCCTTGAAACTGATTTTAATACTTTTTAAAAATGAATAGGTGAGGACTATGTAATTAAAAAAACCCATTTATTTTTTAAAGGCCATGAAACTTTAAATGAAGACATATATTGGGTTTTTTGTTAATTAATTGGACCACCCTAGGTGGATTGAACTTGAATTACCCTTGAGGTGTGTCATTACCCCTTGCTAGTGGATGTTAATTGTATAACTGCAATCATAATTTAATTCATTAATGAGAGGGGATGGAATGACCATGAAAATAGGAACTTTTAATTTAATGGATTGATTAATCTTGATATAATTCTTATAATTAATTGCTCGTGTGAGTTAAATATAGGCTAATCCTACTAGACTTAGTTCATTAATTTATTCACCTTCTTAGGTGAGTTTAAAATGAAATGTTCTTGGTGATGACCTTGAAATAGTAAATAATTTTTTAATTAATTTTGTCATATGGATTTTGTGACACATGTATTTGTATACAAACTACATGGATGGACTTATTTGTATTATACCTTATTTATGCCTGAGGGACACTTGGGATCCCTAGTGGAATACTTGGGAAGAACTCTTGGGGGTTGACTACTATATTCCAGAGTGATACATGGACTCCTTTGAGATTTCCATAAATGGACTCATGGGTAAGTTTATCATATATGTCATTTGTGACACTTGGTCTCCCTTAGTGGAATTTTAAGGATATACTTGAATGGAAATTATGTTATATCACACCATGAGCAATATCGAGATTCACATGTGGAATGTTTAGGATGGGATTGTAAGGTGTTTGGTTCACGATACACCTGGATTGATAACTTGATTCCAAATAAGGAATGCTAATGATGGGCTCTGGTTATTGTTTAATTAATTATATAAATGATTTATATGATGTGTGTTCTAAGACAAAGAACAATGTTGGATTTAGTTACCGAATTACACTTTTTTCATAGCCTATTTAGGCATTATTGATCACATATCACCACATGGGACTATGGGACGTGTGTCATGTCTTAGGACTTATTAATGAAATGAGATTGATTAATTAAATGAGACTTTATTATAAATTGATACATAAATAACTATTTATTTATAGACAGTCTGGCTAGGATGAATTAGGTAGTAGAGGACGGGTGTTCAGGGGAACCCATACCATTATGGGTTGTTTACTTTTAGTACATCCATTATATATTATATTTCATCCTATAAAATATTATTATTATATATTCATTTACTGGTTAGTACTATACCTTAGGGTGTTTTCCTATAAGGATAGCATCTCACACCCTATTCGGTTCACCGATGGTACCCGAACAAACATTATGATTGAAGGTATGGATAAGGGAAAGTTTTATGCTACATGTTCTTGATTGCTGCTAAGGAGTAGGGATTCATGGGACCAAGTTGAGGCTTGTGATGCTAGCTGGATTGTTTTTAGTCTTCTAGTATGTTGTTACATTTATTGTAATCCTTTCATGTATACTTATTTTGGATGTTTTGTAGAGATAGGACATGTATCATCATCATCTATATTTGATATCCCTTTCTGGTATTGTTTAATGGTATATATTATTTCTATTTATTTATTGTTTGGTTGATTTAATTCTTATTCTACTTATCTACTATTATATATCCTTTATGTTAAAGTCTGTTGATGAGGTCCTAGTCTCCCCATAGACACATTCTAGGGCCTCACAGCTAGATGGCTGCCTCTAGTGATTGGGGAGATGTGCTTGAGGCCCTGTGGCCAACCGGGCCCAGGGCCCCATCAGTGGAATTTGGGACTGAGACATAAAAAATTTTTATTAGAGGGGTTTGATTTTCATTACGTTCTATTTATAGATAATATAAATGGGATTAGGAATAAATTAAATTGGCAAATGATTTGTGTCTGGGCATATATTGCCCACGTATAAGAAAAAATTAAAATTGTCTCGAACAAAATTTTCATTTTTTGGATTTTTGATATTACAATTTATTTGATTCCACCATTGGGTGATGAACTAGAATATCAATAATATAATTGATATGGTTGTGTGTTCTATTATGTTTAAACCTGATGATATTAGGGTATTCCATCTCATGCATCACTTTAAGAACTTATTATAATTCACATGTCATGCTTTATACCATTCCATATAGGATAAATTTATTGATTTCAAGTCATTATGATATGTTCTATGATTGGTATACCTATTTTGTGATACATATTCTATGCTGGGAATCATTAACCACAGTTTTTTACTTAGATTTCCTTCCAAAACATAAGATGTGTTTTCCTAATTAGGTGATATAAGACAACCTATGTAGAAAATTGTGGTACATTGAGTCATGGACCACACATCTCTTAGACTAGAGTATGTTACGGTATTGATTAGGTGGATTCCATATTTTGGTTAAATAGAAGTATAGGCCCGTATAGATCATAATTTTGTGAAACCTTTGGTCCAACCATTTAAACTTAATTGTGATATAATTTAAATGAAATGGGAATAAAATGGAAAGTGAAATTTTTCATAGTAGAGAACTAGACCCAAACCCAATAATATTAGTGGGTATTAGGCCATATATTTTACTTTTATATATGACCTGTATGACACCCATACCTTGATGAAGGAGTAAGATAAGGTTTTTGATCTTATATGGGAAGTCTTGTACCAGTACTATTTAAATATTTGTGCTTCTAGTGGCTCATGAATTTTGATCTGAGGTGTGCTCTTGGAATTTTTAGAGTTATAACATCATGAAATCCTTCAGCCTCGTTCATGGAGGGTGGAAGAAATCACGGTATAGAGCTTGTGGGCTATAGTCTACCATTGGGTCCTCCATTATTTCTAGTTGGGGCACCTGTAGTTGTATCAGACATAGGTTTTAAGGAATAGTTTCATGAAGGATTTATAAAATTCTTGGAGATAGTTCACAGAGCACCGCGACTTACCTTGACTATGGAATAGTTAATACATCAGTTCTATAATTAGCATCCTCCCACATTTTTGACTATGGAAGACCACATGTTGCAGATTCATGGCTACATGCCATGATATCTGTCTTCAATCATCTAGAGACACCTCCCGAGATGAGGGTAAACATATCTATGTATATGATTCATGATTCTACCAAGACATGATGGGATTCCAATACTAAAATTTATTTTCATTAGTAGATGGTTGGGATGGATTTTAATATAGCCTTTTATGATTACTTATATCCCAATACATTAAGGGTTTATTGATCCTAAAATTTCATTCACTTAGAGCAGGGAATGTTATGAGTTATGGATTATTCATTCTATTTTATAGAGCTCCAGTGCTTCACATCTATTCTAATTAGTTACAACTTATCTAAATCCATATTATTCAAGGATGGTCTTAGGTAAAACATCCATTCACAAGTGAATTTATTTCAGCTGACTACCATTTCTATAATAGTAAATTAGGCATTGATCATAGAGCATAACCTGAGATAGGATGGAGGTGAGAGCTAGGGAGGTTCAATATCTCATTCTGGTAATACATAGATCGATAGTAGGAAACATATTCTGGATCTTCAACATAGTTATATTAGGATCTAGATCACATACATCGGTAATCAGGTGAGGTGCCAACCGTACAGTAGGTCGGGACATAATAGACCACAGTGCACAGGGTACCTAGTCGAGTGCTGATCTTGAAAAAATATGGTCCATCTACAATGATTTTGTACAAATTTTAATCAGAAAGAAAGTAAGAGTGGTTAAAAATAGACTCCACATTCAGGAGCAAGGATATCATCTTATTATTAGGTAGGTAGCTAAAGTACAACTGACTGATCATGCCGAGGTGGTAGTCGTGGTCATGGTAGTTAGACCCTAGGATTACATCGATATAAGAGTGGATCTAGTTATGGTATTTAAGAGATATTATAGGTCCACAGATTAGGCTAGATATATATAGTGAAACCAACACCATAGGAGCAAGATCCTGGACCATCTACTATGAGAGGTATAATTCTAGTATCCTCAACATCAACATCTACTCATTTCAATATAGGCACTTCTCATGGATTTATATTTTTTCCCACTATAGAGAGACTTAAGCTCACTGTTCAGTGTTCTAAAAACATTATGATGCTTTATTCTCCATTGGGGACTTTAATAGAGGATATAAATCATTTCATAGAGTTCCCCCTTGATATATCCAGATGTCACTTCATATTGGACCTCTTTTTCCTTGAGATAAAAGGTTTTGATATCATTACTTGGATAGAACTTTAGGTTCCCTTTCATTCTTCCATTTATTTCTATTTTTTTAGGGTGACCTTGACAACACTAGAGGGTAGAGAGTTTATTCAGAAGTGTGAATGGGATTTCTTGGAAAGTGGATCTGGGCTAGAGATTCGTTGGATGGGCAGGATGAAAACCTATATTGCAAGTTTATATCTAGATGATCAGGGAACGTATCAGGATTATTTCTCTCTAGTGTTTGATCATTTTAAAGATATTTTCCCAGATGAATTTTTAGGATTACCTCCTATGATAGAGGTAGAGTTATCTATCAAGCTAGTTCTAGAAGCTGAACTGATATCCATATCTTTATATAGGATGGCTATAACTAATATGAAAGAGCACACGAAGTAGTTAGAAGATTTAGAGTAAAAGTGGGTTATCCTACCCATTACCTCTCCACAGTGTTTACTGGTCCTTTTTATAAAATAAATAGACAGAACCCTTAGTATATGTGTGGATTATAAGAAATTTTACTAGCTAGAAGTTATGGACTAGTATCCTCTACCATGGATAGATGATCTATTCAACTATCTCTAAGGAGATCATGTTTTCTTGAAAATTTATTTTAGATTCAGTTATCATCAGGAGCGTGTTACCCATAAGACATACCTAACACAACTTTTTATAGAATATATAGTCTATATGAGTATTTCGTTAGGTATTTTGGTCTAACAAACACACCAGCAGTCTTCATGGAACTGATGAACCAATTATTCCATCCTTATCTATATTATTTGAGTGGTTTTAATGGATGAAATTTTGGTGTATTCAAAAAATCGACATGATAATTCCAAACATCTTTATATGAAATTGAATACACTAGGATAGAATTAGTTATAGTCTATGTTTACAAAGTGTCACTTGTGGATTGATTAGATTCACTTCCTATGTCACATTATATCAGAGATAGGGAAATCAATTGAACTAGATAAGCTGAGAGCTTTAGTTTCTTAGGAGTATCCCAAGAATGTCTTTGAGGTACATAGTTTTTTGGGGATAGATAGTTATTATAGGCATTTCATACAAGACTTATCATTCCAATAATATGTGATTATGAGCTTCATTAAGATGGGTGTGAATTATGTATGGTCAGATGAAAATGATTTAGTCTTTTTGGAGATGAAAGAGAGATTGACTTCATCACCAATACAAATTTTTCCATATCCAAGTAGGAGTTACATTGTTTACTGTAATGAATTATGTATCAGTCTAGGATGATTTATTATGTAGGGTGAAAGAGTCAAGGTGTACAGGTCTTCGATGTTGATTCTTCATTATAGGAACTATCTGATGTATGATTTTGAGTTAGCTGCAGTTGCTCATGCATTGCATTGTTTGAGACATTACTTACTTGGAGATAATTCTGTGGTATTTAGAAAACCAAAAAATACTCAAGTACATATTTACACTATTTTATATGAATATAAAGTAGTGAAGTTAGGTTAAATACCTACAGTATTTCAATTTTGAGCTTGCCTACGTGACTATGATGGGATATTTAGTAGCTATGCACTAAGAAGGAGGAATCTGATTCTAATAGTTTAGTAGGCCTGTAACAAGTGGAATCTTATGGGTTTATTCTCTAAGATACACTTGGTAGCGAAGAATATTCAGGGATACACATATCTATCATACTTAGTTTATACCACTACCCTTCTAGATATAATGATAATGAGGCAACTATCAAATTCTGAGGGCCTAGTTCTATGGGAGAGTGTGGTAGGTGAGGACCCTACTTCTGGTTGTACCATAAGAAACGATTAAATTCTATGATTACATGGTCACAAATGAATTTCCACACACATGAATGAGGAGATGATGTGATAATTTCATACATTATCTTAGGTAGTGCCTCTTGGATTCACCAAGATGTATCAAGATTTAAATTTCCAATACTAGTGGTTGGGTATGAAAAGTGATATAGTTGGTTTTAACATGAGATTTTCAATCTGTCAGCATGTGAAGGCAGAACACCAACAACTCGCTATAAATTTACAAAATATTCCCATTCTCAAGTGTAAATGGAATGATTTTTTGATGTAATTAGTGATAGGTTTACTGACGTCACCTTGAAGTAGTGATTTCCTATGGGTTTTATTATATAGGCTCAAAAAATATTTATCATTTCCTATAAGAAATAACTACCTCAGATTGTATATCTGTGAGATAGTATGACCTAATGGGGACCCTCAAACTATCATCTTAGATAAGGATTCCTAGTTTACATCATGTTTTTATAAAGGACTGTAGAAGGTGTTAGTTATAGAGGTGCTTATGAGAAAAACATACCAACCTCAGACCGATGTCCTGTCAGACTGCACAATATAGGTGCTTAATGACATGTTGTGGGAATGCATCCTAGATTTTTGGGGATCTTGACTGAGGTAAATACCCATAGTTGAATTGTCCTATAATAATATAATTTATAATACTATACATATGGTTGTTTATGAGGATTTTTATGGTGGTCCATATCAATCGCCCCTATGATGGTTAGAGATTGGAGAGGTGGATATTCTTGGACCTCATATCATTCAGAAGACTAAAGAGAAGGTTTGGTGTATTTAGATGTGGATGGATACTACCAAGTCTCAATAAAAATTGGAAGCCAATCATTAAAAATAACCGCTTGAGTTTGAGGTTGAGGATTAGGTCTTTTTATCTTTCTCACTAAGATTGGAAAATAAGAGGATGAGGAGACAATGTAATCTTTCATCATGATATGTTCAACAGTTTGTGATTATGGAGAGAGCCAGGATGGTAGCCTATCGATTGCAGTTATCTCATAGGTACCACACCATACATGATGTATTCCATATATCTCAACTATGAACTTATCATTATACCTATATCATGATTTTCATCCCAATGAAGTTGTGTTCCAAGTATATTTGTCCTTTGAGGAGAATATGATTCGTATTGTGGATTGTAATATAAAGGTTCTCTAAGGCTGGTCAATTCCTCTAGTGAATGTGTTATGGAATCACAAATGTGTACTAGAGGAGACCTAGGATAGGGATACCAACATATGAGCACTATGGTTAGAATTATTATTTGGATAATTTTGACCACCCTTGAGAGGGAAATTCCTGGATGAGTTTCTTTAAGGGGTGGCGTTTATAAGAAACTGATTCTTTCTTGAGGTACATAATATTTTACATCAATCAATTATTAGTTTAGTTACATATTTATGGCCTAATTAGGATTCTATTTGAGGTTATGGGGGTTTTGGGTGTGTCTGGGGATTGTTCCCAGCTCGGAACCCAACTTCTAGGAATTTTTTTTATCACATTGTTAGTAGAAACTGGGCGAGGGAGGTCACATGGTTACTCCTAACCATGAAAGGCTGGATAGTGGAGTCCTATAGGTTTCACAGTTATAAAAACCATGAAATTTGGGGAACATAGTCAGGAAAAAGGCTTTAAACATTTTATATAGTAGTTTTTCATGATTTTTGCATAGTTAGTGAAACCTTTCACACTAACCGTTAAAAGTTACCATTTCCCACAGAAAAGGGTTCATGGTTGGTACATTGTTTGTCCAACCATATGGAAAAACCTTGTAGCCCATTAATATTCGTGAATTTACCATTTCCACCCTAATTAATCTATTATTTCGTCCTTAATTTCCCATTTATCCAACAGACAGTAGCCTCACCTTTTGGTAGCTTCCATTGAACACATCATCTAGGAATCGATAGATCTCCTCTATATGGACTAGGAATCAAGATTCATTCATCTTAGTGTAACTGCATCAATAATATCTCAATTCCTTCTATGTCTTGAATTGTTTGATTTGGTATCATCTGCACTATTTTGGTTCAAGATAATAAGCCACAATTTTAGGTTCCTTGTCAATTATTTGACTTTCTCTCAATCTAAGTCAAATCCAGAGATTATACTAGACAAGATATCCACAATAAACCAATTCTATGTGGTATCATTATTTTCCTTAAAATTTTAAGTGCTTATATGTCTAAAATTGTGTTTCATCCCCAATTATTGTAGTGATACCCTTTAAATAGATTTTAATTCTTTTTTAAAAAATAATAGTTGAGGTCTATGTAATTAACAAAACACATTGATAAATTTTTAAAGGGCGTGAACCTATAAATGGAACAACCTCTTGGGTGTATTGTAAATTAATTGGACAATCATGGATGGCTTGAAATTTAATTACCCTTGATTTGTGTCATTACCCATTTCTAAGAGATGTTAATTTTTGAACTAAAATTATAATTGAATTATAAATTGAATTAATTAAAGAGAATTGTTGGAATGAACATGACATTAGGATCATGAAATTTAATGGATTGATTAAGTTTTATCTACTTCGTATAATGAAATTTTAATTTGAATTAAAAAAAGGATAGTCCTTCTATGATTATTCTATGACTTGAGCCACCTTAGTATTTGAGTTATAAATGAAGTGTTCTTGGTTATAACCTTGACACGGTAAATGATTTTTTAATGAAGGTTTTTTTATACCTTGGGTAACACATTAGTTCATATAAGAACCACATGGATAGAATTATTTGGCTTCTACCTTACGTAAACCGGAGTGACACTTGGACTCCCAAGTGGACTAATAGGTATGGACTCATGGGTGATGACTATTATATAGCCAAGTGATACTTGGACTCCTTTTGGATGTCCAAGGATGGAATCAAGGTGAATTTGATCATATATCATATTGGTGACACTTGGTCTCCCTTAGTGGACCACCAAGTAAAGACTATAATGGAAGTGATGTTATAACAAACCCCAATCGATACTATGATTCCCATGAGGAATTCCTAGAATGATCTTGTAAGGTATTTGGTTCATGATACACCTTGAGGGATACCTGGATTAATATATTGAATTCCAAGGACATTACTAGGTTATTGATTAATTAATTAATGAAATGATTGATATGAAACATATTCCAAGACAAAGTATAATTTTGGATTTAGTCAGTGACTTAAAATTTATTGATATCCTGGTAAGGCGTTATTGATCACATGTCACTATGGGGGACGATGGGCTATGTACTGTGTCTTGAGAATTATTAATCAAATGAGATTGGTTAATTAAATGAAACATGATTTTGAATTGATAAAAGAATAATTGTTTTTTAGATACATTCTGTCTAGGACAAACCAGGTAGCATAGGAAGGGTGTCCACAAGAACCCAAACCATTATGAGTTGTTTACTTTCTGTACTTCCTTTACATATTAAATTTACACCAGTGCAATGTTATTATTATATATTAACTAAATGGATTTCACTAGACCAATGGGTCGTTTCCTACTGGAACTGTATCTCATACCTTGTTCTGGAATCTGATAGTACCCAAAAAAACTCTATGATTATATATATAGATAATGGAAAGTTCCCTTATACGGGTTTTTTATTTATTCTTAGGAGTAGGGAAGTATAGGACCATGCTAGGCTAGTGATTATATCATCATTTTTTTGGTCTTTTTTAATTTTGTTACATGTATTATACACCATCCATGTATAGTTATTTTGGATTTTTTGTTGAGAAATGACATGTGTCATCAGAATCTATATATGAGATCCCTTAATGGTATTGTTTATGTGTATCTATTCTTATTGGTTATTTGTTGTCTGATTGATTTACTAATTCTTATATGTATCTGTTATTATATATCTATTGTACTAAGATCTAGTGATGATGTTATAGTCTCCCCACAAACACACCCTAGTCCCTCACTGCTAGTCGACAACCTCTGGTGTTTGTGGAGATGCACTTGAGGACATATGGAAAACTGGGCTCGAGAAACCTTCAATGGAATCTAGGACTGCGATTTTACAATAATACAAAAAAATAATCTATATTGATAAATATAATAAAAACATAAAAAAATAGAAATAGTATTTCATACAATTGGGAAATAAAAGGGGGAACATATTAACCAATAATAATTAATCATGTAATGATGGGATGATATGTATCTAAATGTCACACTGAAAAACAATAAAAATAGAATAATCAACACACACAAAATAAACTAAAATGACACTGATCTTGAACCTAATGTATGTATTATATCCAAAATCTATCCCATCCATCAAGGAATAATTTAGCAAAAAGGTCCCTTTCCCTTGTCCAAACCTACATCCATGTAATCTACTCAAGTGGAAAATGGAGGACCGAATAGGGTGTAAGTAAAACATAGTATGTCAACACCAGTATTTCTAAACAATAATAGTCTGATAATAAGTTTTTGCAACAAAGGAATAAACAGGTGTATAAATTAATCAATTAATATAATATATTAATCAACCTACATTGTCCACATTCCAGAATTCTTATATTGAGTGGGATCTGCCCAGTCATATGATCTAATTCTTATATTGAGGGGGCTCTACCCAATACTGTGATGAAATTATTATATATAGGGATTATTCAAGTTTTGTGTATTTTTTCCATGTATTATGGTTATCAGTGGCATGGTTGTGCTACATTGTCAAATAAATACCAGCATGGTTCCAAAGCTAGTTAATGGATGTATTATATTAATTTATAAATTAATACACATTCTTATTACATTATTTCCTACACTTATGATTAGACTATTTTTTGAGACATGGTGGTGTAGACCTACTGAGTTTTAATCACACCATATTCATTCCATCATTTGGCACCTAAGAAAATTACATGGATTTGGGTTTTTACATGGGAAATAGACCTTGATGATGATTTTTTACTTACTGGATGGGCTAGAGTTTGGAGTTGGGGAAGACATGGTTGTTAGGACTAGGGACTTTTGAGTTTATTTGGTGTTAAATGATTCTTTTACTTAGATTAATTTTAGTTTGAAATTTAGATACATATCATCCTCTTAATACATGATTTATTATTATTGGATTATTGGTTTCTCTATTTATTTCCCAGTTATATGATATATTATTTTATAATTTTTTATGTTACTATAATATTTAACATTAAAAATTATTTAAATGTATTATACATTATACTAGGGGTATATTATTTACAATACACATATTACACCCTTGATTCTAGTCTGAAGCCTCTAGAACATGGGGGGGAATTTAAGGTAAAGTAACAAACCGATTTTGGCCATGTGAGAGAGTTCTAAAAGAGGGGATGTTTTAAAGGGTCGTCCAAAGGATTTTTGTGTTTATTTTATATGGATTTACTATTTTTTAAAGGTATAAATAATACTTGTATGTTTCAAGACTTGGTAATGATCTTGTGAATACGATTTGGTAGCCCATGTACAATAGAAAATCTGAGTGCCTAGGTATGGGATTACGGTTATGTTATTCATTCGTTATAATTGATGTTATATCACCTTGGGTGATTCGCCTGTTGTGTGATGTTATTGTTTTGGGATGTTATTTTTTTATATTTATTCTCATTCCTTGGAATAGAGTGATATGAGTAAGAATGAATCCTTATAGGAATATAGATATAAATATTGACATGCATTTTTCATGATATGAACATATTTATTGCAAGTGGTATATACTTTCCTCTATAAACTGTGGTATGAGATACTTGTTATATTTAATAAATTGATTTAAATGATCAATTATTTTATTCGAAAACACTTTTAATCCATGTTTAGAGATACTTGGAGTAGTGTTCTCTATTTTTTCACCTATTGAGGTTGATATTGTTTTTATTTCTAGTGTTCAAAGGAGCGTTTTGGTCTTGTATAGAAAATGACATCTCATCACATTTGAGTTAAGAATTAGGAGAGTGTTAATCAGCAAGCTCTTAATACACATAATTTGCAACTTCTTATGGATCCTGAGGATTATATGGATGTTCATCTTTGTGACAACTTCTTAAGGGTCATGTGATCCATGAAAAGGGATAATGTACACACTGTGCCTTTTATTTTTGAGTTGAAGAGATATCCTAACTATATCAACTTCTAATGTTCACTGGGTAGGGAGACACCTAAGAATCTGAGTTCTATATTGAGTCAGTTGATATGATCTTCAATAATATTTCTACATTTATAGATAAGTGGGTAATACATTTTTCATATATTCTCATTGGACCTTCGAAGAATTTGTGGGATAATCTAGAGCAGTATGTGAAGCAGTAGGAGTAATCTTGGAAGGATGTCATGGAGAATTTATTTAACCACATACATTAACAGAAGATGAGGGATGTTAAGGATCATGAGTTCATGCATCATACATAGGATTCCATGTTAGTTATGGACTATGATAAACATTTCACTGACCTATAGTGTTTTATCCATCTTTTATTGCTGATGAGATATACTAGGCAAGAGGTTTTTAGGATGTTATTTTCTATGAAATTAGGTTACAAGTGAAAATTTTCATCTGAGTAGCTTTTTATATGTGATGAATCAGGAACTCATCATAGAAGGAATTATGAGAGAGTCATAGAGTAGTGTCCAGGCTGTTTCGGTAGGGAAAATTGGGAGCTCTTCTTCAGGTGGTAAGAAATGACTTCATGGTGGTTTATTTTAAAGAAACAATAGGAATAATAGTCAGGACATTGGGTATCTATCTTAGGACCATATTCTATTGTAGTATATTCATTGTGTAATGTTGGGTGAAAAGTGGCATTAGTGTTTGTACTCCTCTATGGAGTTCCATACTTGTAGAAGGATGGGCCATCCTTAAATTTTTTTAGAAAACATTAAATTAGAGTAGTTGTGGGGGATCATGATAGGTAATAAGGTTTTGGAGTGACAAAGTTGATCCTCAATAGATAGGTGGATTGAGTTACATATGACTTTTAGGTCAAGGAAAAGGATATGGTACCCGAGTGCAAGAATAGTATTACCATGAAGAGAGAATAACTCAGTGGAGATAGGATGGAATCCAGGGAAGAGGGTATGGTCGGTTGTACATTATGAAGACTGATCTGTCTATTATGGATGAAATACCTTCAACTATCAAAGGTACGAATCTTATATTATCCACCCTTTATTGTAATTTTTTAATATATGAGCATCACATTCCTTCTTTATCTTCTTTCTTTTCAAATGGTTTGGGCTTGGTTGTAGAAATCTTGGATGGTTCTTTGAAAATCAATACACTATTAGGAGTGAGGTCAGAGAATATCAAACATTGCAAGTCATGTTTTCTAGATATCAGATATTATAATTTATTATGGTAAATTATTATTCTAAAAATGGAATATTTTGATTTTATTAATGCTATATTTTTTTAGTCCATTACTAGCCTCATATTAACTATTACCAGAGGAAAGATACCTTTCTATCTCCAGAAGGTGGCAACGATTTTCAGTAGGGTGAGTGAGATCTTTAGGCTGGTAATGCTGGACCAATTTTGTGAATATTGGATTGTCTTAGAGATTAGATAAAAAACCTTTTTATAGATGATGGGGGAATATAGAAGGATTATTTTCCTCTAGCGGTATATTGTATACAATAAGTCATTCTTGATGAGGTATACGTCTTACCACCCGAGTGGGAGATTGAGTTCATGATCAAGTTGGTGTTAAGAGAAGGTCCAATTTCTATTCTGCCTTATAGAGTGGAACCAACAGAGCTTCATGTGTCAAAAGTTTAGTTGGAAGATCTAGAAGCTAAAGGTTTTATGTGACCTACTACAACTCCATGAGGTTCTCCAGTTCTTCTTGCAATTAAGGATGATGGTATCTTTCTCTTATGTATAGATTATTGGAGATTGAACTAGATGACAGCCAAGAACTGGTATCATCATTTATTCATTAATTATATATTCAATTCGATGAAAGGTTCTGAGATCTTCTCTGAGATCAATATGAGATCTAGATACCACTAGTTGAAGGTGATACCTTCATACATACCTTATACATTTTTTAGGAGGAGATATGTATTGTATAAGTTCTTAGTTATGCTATTTGGTTTTGAAAACACACCGGAGGTATTTATGGTCATAATGAATGAGATATTTCATCATTTTTATGAATGGTTTTTGGTGGTTTTTATTGATGAAATCTTAGTGTGGTCCAAATTATAAAATGATCATGCCAAACATCTTGACATCTTATTGAGTACATTAAGAGAGCACCCGTTTCACACCAAAAACCCAAATTCAGTTTTTAGAAAAATAAAGAAAACTTTTGGGGCCATGCCATCTCAGATTAAAGAGTATTAGTGGACCTAGATATGGTTTCAGATTTGGTATATTGGGAGTGACCCATTAATTTTTTCAAGATTCATATTTTTCTGGGTTTAACTGGTTATTATTAGAAATTTATCTAAGACTTCTCCCATCTCACAACATCGATGTCATGGTAGATCAAGAAAGGAGTGGATTTTATTTTGTCATACACTTGTGAAGGATATTTTTATGTACTGAAAGGTAGGATGACCTCAACACATATCCTCAATTTACCTTTATCAGATAAAAAATATACCGTATACAATGATGCATCTAGAGTTAGACTCAGAGAAGTTTCAATGCAGTATGATCAAGTGGTTTGTTATGGATCTTGACAAGAGAGACCACATTAGAGGAATTATAATAATCAGGAAATGGATTTTTTTAATAGCATTACATTCCCTGATATATTGTTGACACTATCTTATGGGAGCAGGGTTTGTCATGTACATAAACCGCAAGATCCTCAGGTATATATTTTCTCAGTATGACCTAAACCTTCATTAGAGGAGGTGGGTTATGTTTCTATAGTATTTTGAATTAGATATGGTTTATAAAATGGGGAAAATGAAAAACCATCCATGATTCATTGACCGAGAAGATACAAACAAAGTAAGGGTTGTATTCTTGCAATGAATGGAAGATGATGGTACTTTTTGTAGACATGAATAGATATTCCAGATTTATAGGGATGAGTAGCTATAACATTGAAATCTATTATACCTGTGATTTTGGAAAAGATAAATATACAGAAGTCATATGATCTGAAGGGATTAGTTATGCTAGAAAATTTATATGGTGGGAAGACACCATCAGGATGGTTTCTTAGCAGTGACTATTATATTCTTTTTGGGGCCAATTATTAGTTCCTACTGGAATGTGCTATGGGATGATGAGAGGAGTTCATGATTCTAGATTGTAAGTAAATAATGTTTTTGAAAAATATGTATCTTGATCTTTATTGATAGTATTTTTTGTATGGAATGAAGAAGTAGGTATTATGGTTTGGGGTGATATGTTTCACCAGTCAAAAACTGAAGGCTGAGAATCAGAGGCATGTTGGGCAGTTATAGCCTCTGCCCATTCATGAGATAAAATGGGAAGATGTCACTGTAAATTTTGTGATAGGATTACCTAGGAAAACACATAAGAATGATGCACTATGGTTGATCAGGGATCAACTAAATAAGGTATCCCACATCTTACCTATCAGGGAAACCATCATAGTTGATGATCTTGGTAGTGTTTATGTGCATGAGATAGTTTTGTTGCAGGTGTTATAAGGATTATAATATTGGATAAAGATCCTTGTTTCATATCTCAGTTCTATAAGGGTCTTCAAAGGGCTCTAGTATTTATGGTTCTTTTGATAATAACCTACCATCCTCATACTGCCGATAAATTTGAGAGGACTATCTAGGTTTTTGGGGACTTGTTACGAGCCTGTGTCTTGGATTTTGGAGGTTTATGGGAGAAACAAATGAAATTTGTAATGTTTTCATATAATAAAATCTTCCATTAATTGATATTTATGGAACCTCTTGAAAATTTGTATGGATTTCTATTTCATTCAACTATTTGTTAGGTAGAGGGAGATGATTTAGTGTTTTTTGAGATTACTTTGGTGTAAGAGACATCTGAGTAGGTTCATTTGATCATGAGGAAGTTTGGGACCATGCATAACAAGCCTAAATCATAAGCTAATCACTATAGATGACCACTATAGTTTGAGTTTAGTCATAATGTTTTCCTTTTGATGTCTCCTAGGTTGGGGAAATTTCATATCAAGAAACAGGGAAAGATATTACCCAGGTTTTCAGGTAATTTGAGATGGTGGATAGGGTTGGTCGAGTGGTGTACTGATTAAACCTTCCATAGAACATTAGTGGAATTCATGTCATGTTTCACATGTGATAGATTAAAAGTTATTATCATGAACCTTCTAATTTAGTAGAAGCTGAGTAAATAAATATTTACGATGATTCATCCTTTCATGAGAATCTAGTATGTTTTCTAGAATTTATTGAGAAGTATCTATAGGGTAGGACTATACCTCTAGTTTGAGTGGAGAGGCGGAATGGGACAATTCAAGAGGACACTTTGGAGAGGGAGTATGATGTTTAATAATAGTGTTGAGACATATTTTCCAAGACCCCATAGTGATTCTTGGATTATATTGGGGATGATCTATTATATAGAGGTGAGGTTGAAAGATTCTATATTTTTCTAGTTATATCCCTCTTTGAGTTTCTTCATTGATCCTTGGTGGTTGAGTCCTGTTTAGAGATAGAGATCCATTATTGGGGAAAATTATCAAAAGTTTAGGGATATATATAAATTTGAATTAATTGAGTTTAGGTATAAATGTGTTGAATGGTTTATGGGATTTTCCATGGTTTGGAAACATTCAGAGGTGTTTGGGTCCCTTATACATGAACTGGTCTAAGAAGTGCCTACTGGACTTTTACACGTAGTGAATGTATCTAATGAAATGTAAATTAATTTATAGATTTAATGAACTAATGCATGAAATAAAGTATTTAGACATTATTTAAACCAACAATGTCATGTAAAAGTTGATCGGGGTTAAATATTAATCCTAGGTGATTCAATTTTTTACATATATCTTTAAAAATAAACACCCTACGTGTAAATGGATAACACACGATGTATTTATTATAGGAACCAATTTTATGTGGGCATTTCAGAAGATTTATTTTCATTCCTTCATTACATTCCCTTCTGTCAAGTCCCAATTTACTCCAGGATATTAGGATTTGATTTCATCACCTTTGAACATCAAGGTTTTCTTCTTGATCCCCGATAGGTCTCCTTGCATCGGTCTTCTTTCCCTTTCCTAATTCTTCCATCAAAGCTGTGTTTTAATTTTTTTTACCACTATGGAATTTGGTTAATATGTTTTTTAGTTTGATCTATTTTCATAATGTGATATTTTATTCCTTCATTCTTGTTGGTATTTTCCATTGCAATCACTTTGTTAATGGCCGACTAAATGTTGGGGTCTAAACCTTTACCCAATGGTTTGATGGTTGTCAAGTATGTTCAATATGGTGATTTCACCTATGTAATGTTCACATTAATTAATTAAAGAATGGATTGGATTGTTCCTTCGATAAATTTAGGATCTAATTGAATGTGACCTTGCTTTTGGGTAACAATTGGTTGATAAAACCCTTAATTGAATTTGAATTTGATAATGGATTAAGGTGTGTTTAGTATGACATGAAACCATATGTGATTTCTTGATATAGAATCCCTATATAATGTCTTTTTGATTATTGATATGAATATTGATCATTTAAGATATAAATGAATGTGTAATTGAAATAAAAAATGTAATTTTTATAAATAACCATCGATATGGATGATGTTATATTGTGATATCCATGTTTTTATGAATTGATGTGTTATCCTCCTATAATTCTTATATTGAGTGGGATATTCTTAGTTCCACAAATTAATTCTTATATTGAGTGGGCTATTCCAATTCCCATTCTTTGATGCTTATATCGGGTAGGATATGCCTAGTCCCATGTTATAATGCTAATATTGAGTGGCTTATGCCCATTCCGATGCTTTAATGCTTATATTGAGTATGCTTTACCCATTCCCATGTTGTAATGCTTATATTGAGTGGGATATTAACAATCCCTTGATATAATTATTATATTTTATGGGATATACCTAGTCTTATGCCTAAATAATTATATAGTGGGATCACCCCATATTTGAGTGATTTTTCCATAAATTATGGTTAAGGTTGGTATGGTTGTGCTGTATACTCAGATACATTCTGGAATGGTGCCAAAGTAGGTTGATTGATGTATTATATTAATTGATTAATTAATACACTTATTTATTACTTAATTTCATACACTAATGATCAGACTAGTTTTGTTTAGAAACAGCGGTGTCGACCCACTATGATTTACTCACACCCTATTCGTGTCGTCATTTGGTACGTGAGAAGATTAAATGGATGCATGTTTGGATAATGAAAAGAGACCTTTTTGTTGATTTATTACTTGCTGGATGGGCTAGAGTTTGGAGACAGTATCCACATTGAGTTTAGGAATTGTGTCTTTTAAGTTAATTTGGTTTTAGTTGATTCTTTTATTTTTATTGATTTCAGTATAAAATTTAGACATATATCATCTTGTCATTACATGACTCATTATTATTGGTGTATTGGTTCCTTCCTTTATTTCCCAACTGTATGATATAATATTTCAATTGTTTTTCTATTACTCTGATATTTATCATTATAGACTATTCCAATATATTATACTCTATATCAGGGGGTGTAGTATCCCCACTATACATATCACACCCCAGATTCTACTCAATAGCCTATGACATATGAGGTGGTGTGCTTGATGTCCAGTAACCAACCCGTTTTTTTCACCTGAGAGAGTGCCAGAACATGGGACATTAGACACACACACACACACAGATATATATATATATATAAATACATATAAATACATATATATATATATATATATATATATATATATATATATTGTGTATGACTAGTTTAAAATGAACCAACTATTAGATCTATTGATTGAGATAAAAATATAAATTTTTCTAATAGATATTCACCTAGGTTTTATTATTTATTTACTAAAGATTAGTAATGTTTTTGACATATGTTTTACAAAATATTAATGTTATATATATTCTTTAATACTCTTTCACTGATCAAGATGTTTACTTTTTGATTAGTTTTAACCGCTAAACGTGGCTTTATTTAAAATTTCTAGGTTTTTTATAGGAATTAATTATATTTTATCTCTATTTAATAAACTATTTTTAAGAATGTTGTTTGTTTTTAGACATCCTTTTATTTTTTGAGCATGTTATATCCTTCTATTGATCCTATTTCATATTTCTTGTGTATTGATGGGCTTATAGAAGTTTTTTTTAAAATAAATTATTCAAATATACTATTCAATACATTTTAGTCATATCCAATTAGAATATGGGTCATCATATATAATTACCTAAGAGGTTATGACAGTGTAATCATGTAAGGTAATCTATTTATAATATTATTTTTTACAAAATAAAAAAGGTAATTTTATTTAATAGTGTTTCAAAAGGTTATCTATTTTGAAATGGGATTAGGTTTTCTTTAAAATGGTTTTTTTTCATTAAGTGTTGGGGAAGACATTTTGTTTTCAATTGGAATTTTAGTTTTTGGATTTTTATGAAAAATAGTTATGCCCTCACTAAGTTTTTTCATAGGAAGGTCCTTAAAAATTAATTTGGTTTAGGTTTTAAAAAGAGATAGAATTACATCTATGTTATTATATGACCTACCTTTTAAAATACATGTTGTTTTTTAGAAGGAAAAATTTTGCGTTTTATAAACCCAATGTTTTATAATGGGTTAATTATGTAAAATGGGCTATTTTACATAAATTTTTAAAATATACTTTTATAAATGAGGAATGATTCCCTAAAATCCTCTTGATGACTATTTCTCTTTAATGAATAGGTTTTTAAAGGTAGTTTAGAGTGGGGAGGACTAGTATAATATTATTGTGAAGAGGGTGTTAGATTCTATTCTAACTTATTGATATAATTTAGTGAGTTATAATAAATATTTTCAATATTTTATTATTTATATTTAATAGCGTTTTTTTGTATTTTAGGAATCACTCATTGGATGTGTGGTATGAAATTACATAGGATATTAGTTTGATAATTATTGATGTTGGAACTTAGAGGTTTTTAATCATTGGTATTTAGTTTTAGAGTATGTTATACTATTATTTTTTGTTTTCTTCTTTATTTTTGAATTTTATGGTTTAATGGTTATGGGCATAACCTTTTTTATTTTTTGATTATTTAGACTACATTTGGGAGTGTGAATTTTATGTGTTGTGGATGATTTGATATATGATTTGAGGTTTGTTTTAAACTTTTTATAGGTGATAAGATCATTGTTTGGGGATTAAAGACTCATATTTTGTTTTGTTTTTGTGACTTTTGTTGAGTTTTTCGGTTGTGCACTCTAAATATGATAGATGGTTTAGGGTATTCTCCATAGAGTAAGAGATAGTTAAACCTTTTGTAAACATCTCCTAGAACTTATCTAGGATGTGAAGTTGTGTTATTGAGAGGTTACAATGAGTAATGTTCTAGATATAGTTAATTAATGTCCTCAATTACTTTTAAATGGTTTGATCCTAGTTTCATTTTTTTGAGGGTTCATTTTATATTAAATAATTTTTATATGATCTTAATTTCTTGAGGATGGATTCATGGGTTATTTTTTAGATTTTCTGCAATTAATAAAGGATAGGGAGTTTTGGTGGACAAGGGTTGAAACCAATTTTAGTCTAAGGATTTGATGAATTATTAGGTACCCTATCGAGGGATTTAGGTACTCCTTGGACTATGAAGAACCCCATGTATTCTAGGGGTGTGAACCTGGTACTCAATGTCCTCAGAATGAGTTACAAAAAATTGTCCGTATTTTTCTCTAAAAATGGATGTATTTTGGTTTTTCCCCATCATTTTAACCCCATTTAGTGTATCCTTTGAACCCCATTTCTAAAAAAATTATTGAATCTCCCTCATGGTCTCTTATTGGTCCCTTATAACTCACACTTCTTTCCAGATGATTCAATGTGAAAATATGGGTGTTTTTGATGCTCTAATATAAGGTAGGAATCCTTCCTCATATTATATTCTCTATTATTACTTTTATCTTTTAATATATTAATGAAAATTGGGATTTGAAATTTCATTAAACTATATTATGGTGGAATTCATCCCAAATAACGGGTATTATTTTTTTCCTTTGTTCCATGAAGGCTTGAGTTTGTGTTCCTCTCACTATATTTCATCATTTTAGTGGAATTAAATGAAGGTATGACACACTTATTATTATTTAATTTATTGAGGGAATTAAATATTTTATCCCTTGGTAATTTTTTTGCCATTAGTGTCGATACATTTGTGGGGATTTATGGCATAAATTATATCAATTTTGTGGGATTTTATTGATTTTACATTATTAAAGTTATGTGTTTGGTTCCTTTGATTATGGAATTTTGTTTTAATTATTGAATGAGATGAAAGTGAATATGTATAGCAAGTTAAGAACACTATTAATATTTATATATGGTCTTGACTCATTGATATATTTTTATTTTATAGTTGAAACATGTCTTATTTCAATTTTCTCTAAATAAATTTTTAATGATCATATTATTTTTGGAATTATATATAAAATATTTTACCAATGGTTTTTTGTAAAAAATAATTAAATGTGTTATGAAGAGTTTTTTTTGGTAATCTGTAATGGTAACCCACGTACTATTTAATAAATTTTAAAACTAAATAATCTATTTTTCACCTTGACCATTTACTGAAAATCTTTAACCTTATTATTGTATTTTCCTTAATGTGTAAATGGGTAACCAATTATTAAGATTTTTTACCAATCATATTTGTCACAATATATTAAACAATTTACTTAATACTAAACATGGGATAAAATATAATATTTGGAGTGTCTTTATTCTAAAATAATCATCCAAATAAGTTATGTTTTAGAGTTCTTTAATTGGACTAAAACAACCTTGGTCGGTTATTCATTAATCAAGGAACACATAATAGAGTCCCAAAAATCCTTCAAATAAAAATCACTAATATCCCCCTAAACATGAATGTGATATAAGTTAATGAACCATACTTGACTAGTGATTAAGTAGTTTCTTTAGTGGTAACATGAAATATAGGTTTTGAGGTGGAAATAATTTCTCTAACATGGAACACCTATTATTTCAACAGTTACAAAACCTCTACCCATGAAATATATGGTGGTTTCTAAAAAGGATTTTATAATTGGGTACTGTCAATTAAAATATTTTTTTAAAAAATAATTTATTTTGGAAAAATTTTGTTTACTAATCTCCCCTTTCCCCCATTTCCTTATTCACAAATTTTTTTTTCAAAGGTAGTTACTTTCAAGGGAAATAATCATTATTATTTCAAAACTAAACCATTTAGACAAAAAATGTTTTTCAAAATATTAGTTTTAAATCTCTTAGTTTGGGTTACATTATAAATTAGAATGTAAAAAACCCTAAAAAATTACTATATGTGGTCTTAAAAAAAATTCCCCTTGTTAAGGTATTTTATTTACATAGGTTAACCCAAACATTACCACTTATATTCCTTAGTGTATATTGATGTTTAATTCCAAAACACATGACCCAAATTAATATAATTATATGTTTACTTAAAAAAATTACCTATTTTGTGTGAATTGGTAATTAGGTGTGTCAACCCATGTTATTCGATTGGAATGTCTTTTGTATATTTTACTAGTACATGACTATATATACACCCTTAATCTAGTTTACTTCTAATTCCATACAAGTAAAATGTGTGTTTTTAAATTACATTTTAATATACATTGATATATTGAAATATTGAATATAGATGCAACTTTAGTGTATTGGAATATGAATTCTTATATTTATTGTGCATGTAGTTTCATGATTATACATAACATGATGGTTATATTATTGTAAATTTTTTTATGCATGTTTATTATAACTTATATATTATTAAAGTTATCCTAATTATAATAATATATTTATAGACTGAATATTTCACATCTTTGTTATAAATTTCGTTACCATATTTTTTGACCATGAATTTAAAAGTAATTGAGGGAATATGTTATAATATTTCACACCACTTAGTATGGTTTGGGATCACACTACCTTCACAATATATACCAATTTTCATGTTCCCCATGATGGGATGAGGCCTTGACATGGTATAACATTTCCTGTATATCCTAGGATATATTAGGGATGTGACTTGGTATATGTAATGTCTTAGATATGTGGGATTCAAAATTTCTCTAACTCAAGCAGCATCATATCAATTGTTGGGTTGAGGCTCAAAGTAGGTAGTACAAGTATGGACCCTACTAATACATACAGTTATTTTTTAGTTTATATTTACTTTCATATTAATTAAATATTGATATTTTATTTATTCCTTCTTATTAATATCTAAAATGGTTTTCCTCTATATGTATGTAAATGAGTATACATGGTTATGAATACACTTATCTTTAACTATTTGGTTGAGACACTATTAGTGGTTATGTACTATGTATTTCATGATCACAAGCTACATGAAAACTTCTAAGTATATGAAACATCCATTAATTTTTGTAGGTACATATAGTTATATTGAAAATTATTGGGTCATTCAAGCGTGGTTTCTAATGTTGTCTTAGGGGAAGGTTTAGTTTCTATCCTCAATGATGGATATACTAGAGGTTTCTAAGAGTCAAGTTTGACTCATCTTCTATTTCATTTTTGAGGGGTTTTTTCATATGACATGTTTGATTTATATATTTAATGTGATTTGGTTTATTTGAAATGGTTTACATATAAAATGGTTGGTCTGAATCCATATATAGTGTTTTTTCTTGATTTTACTTTATTATTTACCTTATGTCTTGGTTCACTTTGTGTTATTTTTTGATTTATTTTTATATGTTTAACCTATAGATAATTCATTCCACATTTTTAGTAAAATAAATATATGGATTAAATATTCGGTTAATGTGTGTAAATATCTAGCCAAAAGAATTATAAGACTAATGAAACCAGTTTCTAGCACCTAGTGATAGAGGAGAATTATGGGGGTAATAGAGCATGTGATTCAAGTGTCCTACAGGTATTCGGGTCACGAGTGTTACATCAGGTGAATAGATTAAGCACATAGACATTCCCTTGTATCTTAGGCTTCCATGAGGTTTAAATTGGATAAACATGTACACTATGAACACCTTATGTCCTAATATCCTAACACATGTCTAATGAATAAAATCCCAAATCCCTGATAATAAAAAACACTGATATGATACTATTTTGTAACAAACCTGACCTGATTACTCAAATGACTCTCAGCTAGATTTCCAAAATATTTCAGGAGCACCTCCTAGTAGACAAAGGATGAAATAAACTCCAGAGGTTTAATAAATCAAGAGTGTTAAGTAGTTTCCCCCTTGTAAATCAAGAATTGTTTAAACATGTGGCTCGCCAAAATTTCTTCATGAACCATAGAGTCATGTGACATATAAAAAATTTTGATTCTTTATATAATACCTATTTATTATACCACATTAAAAAGTCTTGAAATAGCTATTACATGAATATTAATGCATTTCATATCTAAATTTTCGTCACTATAAATTTCCCCAAAAGGGTAAGATAAAAAAATCATACTACAAATAAAAAGAAAAAAAACCAAACATGGCCTATTAGAAAAAAGTTTGGTGTTCCAAAAGGGAAACTCTGATGAAGGATTTTCTAGTATCCCCATTGAATAACCTCTGTAGAACCATCATAACCATGAAAAGACTCTATCTAGACACTAGACTCAATTTACCTAAAAACCTACAAGATCAATTAGGCTATAAATTTCCATTAGCTAAAAATGTACCTATTTGAACATGAAATTTAACATGAAATATAAATTATCCCAAAAGTGTGTATATAGGGTGTCAGTATATAAAAAATAACTAATACACCTCAAAAGTACCCCAAAACAATAGTGAAAAAACTAGGTGTATGCATGATCATTTCTACACATTTTTATAAATATAAAAAAGAAATTTATAGGAAAACAACTACAATAACAAGGACATAATAATAAAAAAGTGACTAACAAATTAATTAATAGTTATAGAAAAAACTAAATATATTTATAGGGTCTATACTATAACTGCCTTATTTAGGTCAACAACTGGAATTTGAGATGATTCCCCAATTACATCCTCAAAAAGAGATTGTTGTAAAATCAACATAAACTAATTCAGGGCCCAAAGACCCATCCCATGGAAAGGAGATGGTGTATACAAGATTCTGGGCCTTAGATCACCATATGATAAGGGGAAACAGGTATACACTTTCAAATATAAATAAACAATCCCATGATATGTACCTTCTTAAGTAATTTATAATTAATTCAAATAAAATATAGAAACAATCTATATGTATTAACATTCTTGAAAATATAAAAGTTAGGCCTTATTTAATTAATTAACTATGATTATAACTTTATAAGATTTATATGGTTAAATTTATTAAATCATGCTCAAAACTAAAAAAGATATGAAATATTAAAATTATTACACTACCATAAAACAAAATATTTTTTCCAAACTACACAAAAATATTTCATAACACACAATTAAATAATATCCAAACCAATCATGGCCCAAGTTATGGAATGAAATTTCCCTTACAATGTACTAGTGACAAGATAGATAAAACACCATTTTAGAAGTGGTTGCCTCCTACATTTCACTAACATCATTCCTAATAATTCACTAACTGTGGTTGATGGTTACACAATTATGAATTAGTGATATACCAAGTAAGAGATTAAGTATAGAAATTGTTTTGGTGAATACATGTGAGTAGTGGCCCAAATAAATAATAAAATGAGATAATAAGGTTTATTTAAATCATTAATTTAAAATAATGGTTCCATTAAAAAAATATATATTTCTAAAACTCAATCTAGGAAAAAATTATTTTTGTGAAAGGGGTTTATATTCCATAAAACTCTACACTTTAAAACATTAATACATATACAGAACCACAGTTAATTATCATTGAAATCGACATTTTATTTAAAATGTTTAATCGTTTACACTAAAAAAAATATATTTAGTGATGTTTTTTTGGATTCAATGATTCTAATAAACATATCTAAATAATTTACTGATGTTTATGAAAAGAATCAATAAATTAGGTGTCACAAATTTAGCGATATTTATAAACATCGCTATTTAGCGACACCTCATTTACCAATGTTTTTTAAAAACATTCGTAAAAAACATCTCTAAATTATCCACATTTATACATGTCTCTAATTTGACGATACATAATTTGGTGACATTTCTAAAAATCATTGTTAATTTTTGTTTTTTAAATTTATAATTTTTAATAAAAATATTTATTTTGAAATTTATTGTATTGGAGTTTCTAAAAAACATTGGTAAATTGGTTTTTAATTTTTAAATTTTCTTAAACATTTATTATATATTTTTACAATTATAAAAATATAATATCCCCCCCCCCCCCGCGCTTTCCCTAGAGTCCCTCTCTCATCTGCAACCCACCGCTGCCAGCCCTCTCTCCCATACACATCCCCCATGCTTTCCATATCTCTCTAGTGTGCAACCCACACCCACCAACACCCTCTCTCCCTTCTGTGCTTCCCACCCCTGCCAATAATACTCCATAGCTCACCCATGACCCCCTTGAACTGTTAACCATCCAGCTCACCCAAAAACTGGCCACACCCAAATTTGATCCCTGAACCTCGTGCATCCAACAAAAAAGCCTTACCAACTCACCTATTTAATTATTTAATTAAAAAAATATTCTGTTGTATTTATATACATATAAATAGATACCAGTATTTAAAAAATTAATATAATATAAACATATATAATAAATACAAACATATTTATATGTATATTTTATATTTTATGCTTATATATATACACATATATATTTTATATATTATTATATTACATATATGTTTATATTAAATATATATACATGTTTATTTTTTATGTTTATATATATATATATATATTATGTTTATTTATCTGTTTAAATTATATATATATCTGTGTGTGTGTGTGTATCTATATTATTTATATATTATAAGTTTATATTAATATATATATATATATATATGATTGTGTGTGTGTGGTCATATTTTAAAACACTGTAAAAAATGTCATTGAAATAGCCACATTTTCTAAAAAATGTGACTGAATTTTAAATATTCATGTGTTTTTATGTAAAAATATATGTATATATATTTATATAGGTCTATGTGTGTGTTTATATATATATATATATATATATATATATATTTATAAATATATATATGTGTGTGCGTGTTTATATATATGTGTCTGTATTTATATATATATGTTTCAGTATTTAAAAAATTAATAATATATATATATATATGTTTATATGTTTACATTTTATATTGTATATTTTATGTTTATATATATATATATATATATATGTTTATATTTTATATATATTATTTTTTTATTTTATATAAAACATATGTTTATGTTAATAAATTTAGGTTCATATTATATATATATATATATATATATATCTGTGTGTGTGTCTGTGTAAATATATATGTGTATGTTTATATATAATTATCCATGTTTTAAAACATTGGTAAAAAAGTCACTAAAATATTCCTATTTTCTTAAAAACATAACTAAATTTGAAATATATTTTTGTTTTTATATTTAAATATATGTATATATATCTATGTTTGTTTGTATTTATATATATATATATATGTCTCTGTGATTATATACATTAATATATATATATATATTTAAATATATATTTACATCTATGTGGGGAAAATAGTTATATTAATATATATATATAGTGACGTTTCCTGAAAAGAAGTGATACTTTAGTGTTACTTCCATAAAAACATTGCTAATTTAGCTGTGTTTCCTATAAAACATGGCTAATTTAATAATGTTTCCTAAAAATGTGGCTAAATTCACAACATTTCTAGGAAACGTCCCTAATTTAGTGATATTGTTTTGGATACATCCCTAAATTAGTGACCTTTTCATGAAAATTATCTATATTATAAATGTTTTTAGAAAATTCCACTAATTAGCAACCTTTTTGTAAAAAAGTTGCTAAATTATAGCTTTTTTATATTGTTGAGGGACCCAAATAAAGGGTTATATTTTGTAAACACAATTCTCAAGTAAAAGGATTTCATTTACCAATATAAAAGTTAATACTTAATGAAAATAAAACATTTATTTAATATTTCAAACAATAAGTCCTATTTAAGAAAAAGCATGGATTATAAAATTGAACATGGGTAGAGAGTAAATCATTTCCTTCCACCTAAATTTCCCCACTATCACCTCACTAACAATGCAACTCTTTACTATGGTTAAGTTGGATCATTACATCGGACCTCATTTAGGCTAACCTAGGTGGAACTAGGTTAGTATATTAATCCTTTAATTCTTAAGACTACACTATATTCATTAGGGAAGTGGAAGTGGGAATGTCAAAAAATACACAGTTAACATCGTGTCATCCAAAAAACACCCTATAACATTTCTCTTTATGAACTCAAATTAAAGAAGGTTTCGAAATTTTTAATAAGGATAATGATAAAAGTTCTCAGGCTCATGAAACCCTAGAAATAAATCAATATGAAAAACTTTTTTAGCATCATGGAAGGATTCCAAAGATAGTGTTCCATGGAAACATGTTATTCGAGAACAACCAAGAAAAAATAACACATTGTTTGAAAATTAAGTTTCAAATAAATTTATTTATGTAAAACAATTATACAATTTCACACCAATAACATTTAAAAACCATTAAAATGTTATATAAAAATATCACTCAAAACTATTCATTAATAACTTCTAAAAGTAATGATTATAGTTTATTATTAATTTGGGAACAATAGTGGAAGGTATATCCTAGTAATATTCTATAAATTACCAAAGAGTTAAGAAACCCAAACCTTAATTAGCGGAACATTTATCCATATGATGTGATCCTTAAAAATACCATAAATATTATTATAAAATAACATATTAGAAATTAGTAATGATAAACCAATCACTATAAGCAAGGATGGATAAACCCTAATAATAACCTAGGTAGATAACTTCTAAAATAAACATGTGGAAATAACTACACAATGAACCAAGGAACTGAACCAAAACATCCTCTAATATCACCCTATAATTCTGAAATACATAGGGTAAAACCCAACCCCAGTCACTTAATAAATAATATTTAATAGAAAAAAATGGACCATTATGGATTTCTTTAGAAAGGATCGAGAAAACCCTAATACTAGAGGCAATTTCACAATGTCATTGTGAAATTAAAATCAAAATACCTATCAAAAAGTGAAGAAAACAATGAAGAAGAATGAAAAAAGAGAGAGTATACGATGATACAAGACTTTACATTAAAATAGAAGATGAAACTCTCTAGAATCACCCTTCATCTAAGAGGCATTAAGAGGTTAAAAAACTGGGAAAGGAATATACATATAGGAACTCTAAACTGTTGGGGGAGAAATGAAATTTAAGGAACCCATGTTGTAGGGTAAATAAAATTGGAAAAAGACCAAAATTACCCAATTGTAATGGAAAAATTGGCCCCACCTACTGAGTACTTAGTGTAGTACCACTGAGTACCTGAACAAAGAAACTAGGCACCCTTAAATCTTCTAGGTTCACAGGATATATGGTACTAGCACACTAGGTACCTTGTGCCACCTGATGTGGTAAATTTTAGGTGGGATCACCTCTATCCTACCTTAAATTTCTACATAAACCCATAAACTATGAACCAAACCTTAAAATACACCCAAAATCAACCAATATTTCATCTCCTAATGCCCAAATTCAACACTAAATCTTAAAATATTAAATAAATTCACATTCATAAATAAAATTTCAAATAATCCCTCACATTAGCTATAAATTTTATCAAGACAACCCAAATTTCACTTTTATTTTAATCCATTAGGACTAGTATCTTTACATACCATTTCAAAACAAACCTTTAAAATCGACCAATTCATTTAAATGCATCCCTTTAAAATTATGGTCCAAAAAACCCACATAAAATACAATTTAACTATAACACCATTTTCTTTTCACTACTAGATTATGAAAAAAAATCAAGGGGGAATTTGTGGTGGGGGACCATTGAATTTGGATTATTGCTAAAAACGCATCAAAAATACATTTTTTTCGACATTCTATCATAAATACAATTTTTTATGGGTGTTTCTCCATCAAAAATAAACTTTGACGGATTTATATATACATTTATTTATGACGAGATAAAAATCATGGCATAAATAATTTTAAAAACTATTTGTAAAGGGATTATTTTTTCATCACAAATAATTTAAAAAATTAAAAATAAACGAAAAATAAAAAAATAAAAATATAGAAAATTAATAATATAAAAAAATAAAATATATAAAATTGTAAATTTTAGAATTAATAACAATACTTACAAAAAAATTGTTCATTAAAATGTTTAACATAATAAATGCATCTAAAAAGTACATAAATCACTAGGGAGGGGTAGGGTCATCTGGAGGAGGTGGTGGAGGGAACTTCATCCCTATAACCTATTCCAAACATTGTATATACTCCATCAACTCATATTTCAATTGATCATGTGGTCGATTAAGCTCTTCATGCTTTTGATCGTGCTTCCAAAGAAAGTATTCCTTCTCTCTGTGTAGTGTTTCTAAAATCTCATCCTAAACCTATATCTTATCATCATAATTTGCAGTTGATTTTGATGAATCTCTACAAGATCCCCTTGATTTGGGCATTGGAATTCTAATAGAACTGTAAAAACTCCCATGTGTCAATTTACATCTGATACCAACAACTCGACTTTTCTCAAATGCATAACGAGTCACCTTTATCCATATTGAGCCATCAAATACCATTGCACTGGTGGCATGACACATGGTCTCAGCCTGACTCTCATCATGTGTGTAAAAATTCATGGCCTCATATGACTACTTCAAATGCAGTTTATAATTAAAATAGTTAAAATATTATTTTTAGTTAGTTTTAAAAATAAAAAAAATATTAAGCACAATTTGGAACTTTCAACCACTAGTTATATCTCCAGTGAAAGGGTACATGTACATTCTCTTGTCAACATCAAACTCTCTAATATTGGGAAGCTTAACCACCTTTATGAAAAATAAAAAAACAATTTACATTTACTGTTATATAAATTATTAAAAAAAGTACTTACTAGATGTTGTTGATGAATACTAAATATATAAATATCATCTCTATGGGTGAATTCCTATCTCCCTTAGTTATAATGACCTAATGAAGATCTTCTCTAAAACATATCTACTGACCTATATGATCACAATCCATACCAAAAATGAGAAGAGATGAAATTTGGCTGATGTATATAGAAAGATAGATAAAAAATTATTGCTCTAGCTTTATTTATGGAACTCCTCATTAGATTGTGAAAAAATTGATGACATCGGTCATGTATAAAGGCGTCACAAATAGAGGTCCTCATGATATCATAGATGAGATACCATAAACCCAGAATAATCAATAATTGCAAGTAAATAATTAAATAAATTTCAAAATAACTATTATATATTTACAAACCATTTAGTGATCAAACATTCTATGCCTAACATCAATGGGAATATGATCCCACATCACCCATGCTCCTGAAAAATAATTATGAAGAATAACACTCCAATATCCAATATCTATATGTGAAAACCCATGGGTAATAAAACAAATAATGAAACAATTAGCATGTAAATAATTTAATGTAAATAAAGGTTAATGAAAATAAATAAAATTACACAACTGTCTTCTAATCCTACTCCAGATTTGATTTATTATTAACCAAATAGCCAAGAGGTTGTTGATTCACAAGAGAGGGACATCGAAACACTGAAACTACTGTATACAAAAAGAAATGAAGAAGGTTTTCCTTATCCTGATGAATAATTATTTCTATGAATTTTGTTTTTTTATCAGTAATATTCTTTTTACACATTTATTTTCAATTATCTATTTAAAGAAATTAAGTACTCTACCAGATTTCATGCACTCTATTTAATAATAAGGATTTCCATTTAAAAAAAATATATGTTCATTTTTTTGAAATAATTAGAAATTTGGTGGGGTGGGGATTAAAAAACAACAGAAAATAGTCAAAGGATGACAATGTATCATTTAGAGCAGAGAAGGAAATGATAAAATATCACATCCAATGAACAACGAAAGGTGAATGAGATAGGTAAGAGAATTAATGGAAAATATACATCCATAACCTACTCATAGCCAATAATATTCTCTATATACTTTCTCCCCCTCCATCACACCACCGGACAAACCCCTCCCCCATTGTTCCACCCCATTTCATCTTTAACAAATTTGTTTTAGTGGGGAGGGAACAAATATCCAAACATTAAAATACATTTCTAACATAAAAATATTCTATTATCCTTCATGAAATATATCATATTAAAAAACATAAATTATTTACTCTCAATTATTAATAATTAGGGGTAATTAGTAATAACTATAGTTAATTAGAGGTAATTACTAGATTTATCTATAATTACTGAAAATTAGATATAATTACTAACAATTAGCGGAAATTAGTAAAAATTAGCAAAAATTACTAAAAATTAGCAGTAATTAGCTATACTTAGTAATAATTAGCCGCAATTAGTGGTACATAGTAGAAATTTGCAGAAATTATCAATACTTAATAAAAATTAGTGGTAATTAGTAAAAATTTGTAGCAATTTGTAAAAAATTGTGGAACTTAGTAAAAGTTTTTGGTAATTAATTTAAATTAATGATAATTACAAATAATTAGTAGTACATAGTAGTACTTATTAAAAATTAGTAGAACTTAGTAAAAATTAGCAGTAATTATTAAAAATTAGCTATAATTACTAATATTTAGTGGAACATAGTGGTACTTACTAAAATTTTGTGGCATTGGGTAAAAATTAGTGGTACTTTGTATAAATTAGCATCACATAGTAAAAATTAATAGTAATTAGTAATAATTAGTGGAAATTAATTATAATCAATGGTAATTGTAATATTTAGCAGTAAATATTGGTACAGAGTTAAAAATAGCATCAATTACAAAAAATTTGGTGTAAATAGTAAAAATTAGTGATAATTAAATAAAAAATAGCATTAATTACTAATAATTAGTGGTGATTACTAATAATAAGAGGTACTTAGAAATTTTTACTAATTACCACTAATTATTTGTAAATACCACTAATTATTACAATATACCATCAATTTTTTAGTATTTATCATTAAGTTTTACAAAGTATTGCTAATTTAGAGTAATTATCATTAATTTCTATAAAATTATACTATTTTCTAATAATTACGACTTATTTATAATAATTATCGCTGGTTTTTACTGATTATCACTAATTTGTACTCATTAACGCTATTTTTTACTAATTATTTTAAAATTATTAATATTTACTGTTAATTATTAAACATTAGTATTAATTACTAAAAATTATTAATTACTAGTTTCTATTGATAAAAACAAAATAATTTAAAATATTATTATTAATTATTAAGATTTATAAATTATTACTAAGTTCTATTAATTCTTGCTCGTTTCCTTTCATTCTTACTAATTGTCACTTGTTCTTACTAAATTTTACAAATTATCAATTTTTAATTATAATTATCTTTAGTTTATAATAATTATTGCTAATGTATAATAGTTACCACAAATTTCCAATAATTACCTTTAATTATTTATAATTAAAACTACATAATAGTAATTCAAACTAATTAATACTAATTTAAAATAATTATTTCTAATTAAAAATTATTATTGATAATTAAAATTGAATACTTCTAATTGAAAATAATTACTATTAATTAAAAATAATTAGTGAAAAAGAATAAATAATTATAATTAAAACTAGTTAATACTAATTAATAATTATTATTACTAATATAAAATAAAATAAAATAATTTAAAATTTAAAACATTAAATAAATACCATAAAATTGAACTTTTTGTTAGATGAAAAATGGAAAATTTAAATTCCTATAAAATTTATAACTTTTAAAAATTTGAGGATAATAAGAGGAGAGAAGAGAAAGAAAATAGAGGAAAAGATGAAAAAATAGAAAGAATAAATGTAAGGAGTATATATAGTTTAGAAAATTAGCGATGATACTATTTACGATGGGTTTCCAGTCACAAATAGTTATATTTCCAATGGGACCTATCACTAAAATTAGTCACCATAAATAACTACATCAGTGGTAAAAAAATTATTTGTGATGGGTCCCAATATAAATACCCTTATTCTGACATTTTATTTGATATGGGAATTAATTTCCCTTGAAAATAACTAATAATTAAGGAAGAAATATGGGATGAGTACTATTGAAAATACTCTTATACTAACAGTTTATTTGCGACATGAACTAATTCCTGTCTCAAATAAAAATATTATTTAAATTTATTTGAAACATGAGTATATTTTCAATACAAATGATTTTCACATTGTTTGGCATGAAAACCTCACCAAGGGTATTAGCGATGGGAATGTTTTTTTCATAAATAAGTATTTAGATAGGACTATTTTTAGTATGATTTCTTTCCCATCAAAAATTGTCCTTGTCAAGGGACTGTTTTCAATGGGCGACCGTCCCATCAAAAATATCCCTTCTCAAATTACCCTTTTCCTATATTGTCAAAAACTAAATTTAAAAATAAATTTATATTAAAAATAAAAATAAAAAGTATGAATCCATTTACATTAAAAAATCACTAACCCCTCAATGAAAACTGTAAAATGAATGGCCAATACTTGTTTGAAAAAAGGTCTACCAAATTAATTCTAAGAACATATATTCATACTTTAATGACTATTTTTTCAAAGAAACCCATCCCATTTAGAGAGTTATTTAATTTAATTTAATCAAACAATTAATAAAAAAAATTCTTAGTGATAAACATATAATAAAGTTTCACAACCTCCCTACGAGTTACCCTAGGTTATATAAATAAGGATACACAATTAAATTCACTAATTTAATCTATTGGTTTATTAATTCATAGTGAAGTGTTGGTGTGTGTATTGATCATGAGTCTAATTTTTAAGCATTATTAAAATAATAAGTAGTGATCAACTAATTAAGATGCACATAGGAAAATGTTTAAATGGTTTTGTGAATCAGATGAAAGAACTATGGTAGTCATGTAAATTATTTCTTTACTTTATACTACTTATGAATGAATTCATGAAATATATCATTTCACACTAAATATTCCTCTCAAAGTTCCCTCTCATGTCACTCTTCAACTTCTTATTTTATTCGTAGGTACCCAAATTTTTTCTTGTACTAAATATACCAAGAGAGTTAAGTTATATTTATTTTATTAACATGTTCCTTAGACTCCTTAGACACTCTTATTATTTAGAGAACTGTATCTATAATCCCAGTTTAGGGGATTTTAATTTCAACTATCATTACATTACTCTCTCCCCTATATTTATCTATATAATGATCTGGACCAATATGACCCAACACATCACCCAATCTAGTCTGCCACTTGGAACAAAGGGCTTTCCCAATACCTACCGGTTGGAAAATAGTTCTTGGGTATAAGAAACACACACATGGTAGTTGTTTCACCCTAATAGTAAAAAAAATAAAATTAGAGGAAATATATTGATAAATCAACAAATATGGAATAATAAATAAACATCAATATGAAAATAAATGACTAAACAAAATATAGATGAAGAAAATATAACCAATATTGAATTTAAAAACAAAATAGGTCTAGTGGCTGATACAACACCCTAGTAGGGAAGATGGAACAAAACCCAAACAATTCCCATGTCACCATGGGTTACCCATGTTCATTAAGGCTCCTGGACCCACACTCTCATATTTGGTTCTCAAAATAATTTCATTAAACACTTTCTTCGATACAAAGTGAGATGAGCCTATCATTATTTTATGACATTTCTTTGAGTTAAGATTTAAATCTCAAAAATAATCACAAAATACAAAGAATTAATGGTTTAATGTCTTTTAGAATCATTTACATAAGAAACCTATTATACACTATTTTCAAAAAAAAATCGTCCATTATTGAGCCACATTATAACCCCTTTGAAAATTTCCACACGTTATACCCATATTTTTATCCTAGGGAATGGAACCATAATAAAAAATTTGTTCTTGAATTATCAGTAAGGTAAATCTCTTAAACATTTCATCAAAGGTTAGATCATAATAATGAGAGAAAACATGACCAGGGTATAAATATTTTATTAAAATAACATGGATTAATAATATGTGTCTAAAATATATTTTGAAAAACATGTAATTTTGATGTATAAAACATATACCATGACATAAGAGTATGGAAGCATGAGACAATAAAAATGATATATAGAGAATAATCATAGATATTAAGATATGTAATGTTATGAAAATGAACCATAAGAGTAATCTATGACACTAACATTGGTGCAGAATCATAAAATAGTTGAGAGGGAATCACTTCTTGTTCCCCATAACATGGTGGAGCATGAATCATTACATGATTCCAATAGTGAATCAAAAATTAATACTCGATTCCCACAATAGATTATATATCAATACCTAATTCCTCTAAATACCAAGAAGTATGAATCACTACATAATTCTCATAAACATAGTGGAGCATGTATCATTACATGATTCACATAATATAGTGTAGTAGGAATAACATTGTGTTTCACATAGTAGAGTGAGCATAAATAATCAATTCCAATAATTATATCCTGAGATATGACTTCTTAACTGATGTACTGGAGGATTATATAAGTCCACACATATCACATAATAATTATATATATATATATATATGTTCAATTAGAATGTGAAAAAATTCATACCTCAAAAATCACTTAATTAACCTGTGGAGAAGAAAAAGGTTAAATGAAAAACATTCCTAGAACATTCCATAATCCATCCATAAAAATATATTTTATGATGTCTTAAAAATATCCCCATTATAACATAAATAGTCTTAAGGATACTAAAAAAGATTCAAAAATCATTTTTAAGATCATTGGATAAATTTCCAAGAAAATAAGAAGAAATACCATTTTCTAATAGGCTATAAAACTCCTTTAAAATGATTTATTTAAAATGGAATACTTTGATATTGATAAAACATTTAAAAATTATCTATTAAGACTAAATATTTTTTTAAGAAGACAAATTTTAGAAAATAAATATTATTTAAAAAATACTAAATAATTTCTTATTAAATATACAACCATTTAAAATTAATTTTAAAACCACAGATTTATTTTTCAAATAAAACATTTTCATTTTAAAAAATATAACCTTATTTATTTATTTTTTCAAAATAATTATGAATTAAAATAAATTGGAAACCTATTTTAAAACATTTAATGGAATCTTCATAATGAATATTTTTTATACGGCGAGAGAAATTAAAACTGTTTTTTAGAAACACTTTTACCACACTAAAAAATATAAAATTTCAGGTCCTGTGAAAAATTAATATTTAAAAAGGTGAAGTAAAATCTTTATAAATCCTTTAATTTTAAAAAAGGATCTTCAATAATAGATCCTTGAAATTGATATAAAAATTGATAGAAGAAATTTGGATTGTGGATAGAAAACAAATTGATTAGTTTGAAATGCCTTCCCTAAAAACCCACATCAAAAAAAGAATTAAAAAACATAATTTTAAAAAGAGGATAAATGAAATATGAACAAGGAATTGAATTTTTTAAAGATGATGAGAATTATTGTCAACAATGATTTAATTTTCTTGAAGTAAATAAATCAAAGGAAAATATTTAAATTAGAAATCCATTCTCTATAGAAATGAATAAAACGATCATAAAATAAAATATTTGGGTGTAATCAACCAAATGTAGAAGAAATAAGTTAAAAAAAAGAATTATAACTTAATAAACGGAGTTGAGTTAACAAATACCCCTATAACTTTGGTATAATTTAAATCAAAATCCATTTAAATAAATAACCTGATATGTCTCTTTAAATTCCCTAAATTATAATTATTTAGAAAAATATAACCATTAGGTAGTAATCACACCATAATAAAGATATCATGTTGCACAATAAAAAATATGTCTCAAGAAATTAAGTTTGTGGAAAAGAAATCATTTCAATAAATCCTTCTTAGTCGAACATGATCTAAACTAATACACAATGAATATAAATACCCGAATCACTAATTTTAAAGCCTATTCAAATATATTACCTTCTTTATGAATCATATATAACCATATATCAAAAATATGTTATCCATTTATAGTTTATTTTCTTCATTAAATGTTAGGATTATCAATTGTTTGTTTCATAGTAGTTTTTTAGGACGTTGTTGATTCTCAAAACATGGATGAAATTTCATTATTCCTAGATTATAAAAGATAGAATAATTAATTTTTTTATGATCACTTAATTCCCATTTCATTATGTGGAATACATAGATATGTTTCGTGAAAAAGGAAATTATGATGAACTAGTTTCAGCGTGTTTAATTATTGAAATATAGAATATTAATAAATATATTAAAATTTAATAAAATAATTACAAAATCATTAAAATGTATTAAATACATAAGTATTAAATTATATTACAATTATATAACATTTTTTAATCATTCATGTTCAAAAACATTATAACTTTATTCACATTGGTGGTAAAAATAGTCCAATTGAGAGTGTGTTATAACGATTTTATGAGTATGGATATGTTTTTATATATTGATTATATATTTTTTAAATAGTAATAAACAAGTCATAAATATCATTTAATTTAATTAAAGTCACTCTTACAGCCATCTGTGAATGTTGGTGGTGATATATCCAATTCATTATCCATAGAGGTGGTAGTCTTCATGTACACAAGATTAACAATTTCATTTCTCAAAGAATGATTTGGAATGAAGGTATATAATAAATTATATTGTAATGATTATAATTTTTAAATATTAAAAATTTAAATTCATCAAATCCATACTTTTCAAAATCCATGAAAGGAGTGATGAAAAATGAACCACATCCCTTCATATAGAAAGTAGTCCATACGTACACAAGATTGATGGTGTTGTTTTTATTTTATTATTAGATAAAGATGATTTAATTTTTAATGTAAGGAATATTATCAAGAATTCATTTAAAATTTTACTATTTATGGTGGTTTGGTATCAATTTCATAAAATTTTTAAGCTATTTGAAATAAATTTAATATGGTTTTGAAAATTGTGGGAGTAATTAAAAAATTTTAAAAGTTTATTTGAAAATTAATTTTTGAAGTTTTTAAAATGATTCTATTATTTTAAAAGTGGTTTTTTGAGTTTTTTAAAATGGGAAAAAAGTTTTCCATAATTATTTATTGGTTTTTGTGAATGTAAACATGAAATTTTAATTATTTTTTTACCCTTGTGCATGACCATGCTTTGGCGTATTGGTAACACTATTTTTTAAAGGTGTGTGTAAGGGTAATAAATGTTTTCTATTATTTTTATATGGGTAAGTAGTGATTTAAATGAATTAAATAAGGGTAAAAAAGGTATCCCAAATGATATATAAAGGTGATATGAACTAATCATAAAGGAAATATTTACTCATGTAAAGGTAAAGCCTTTAGGTTTTCTCACATAAGTTTACTTCCTTGCCCATGTAATGGTCAACCATACATGTTTAAGTGTTCCAAAAAATATCAAATACTCATTTAATGGTAACACAAGTCTCAATTAATGTTAATTAGGGTTTTCTAATACATATTTAAGATTTATATTATGTCGTAAGGTGTATCACTATGTCATGGATGGGTTGGATTCAATGTGGAGTTTAGGAGATAGAATTTTGGTGATTATTACTTTTTTGAATGAATTTGTTGTGGATATGGATTCTATGATGTGGAGTCTTTTAAGAGTAATTTAACATAATTAAAATTTATAATACTATTCTTGATATCCTTCTTAACATGAAATACCAAGCTTTAAGAAAACCATGATAAACAATTAAAATATTATTATTTGATATTACGGTTATAACCTAAATGTTGGATTTAAGGGTATGAATTAGGTAACTAAATTATGAAAAATATGTATAAATGTTTTATATAATATACTGATTAATAAAAAATATGTACTCAATTTTCAGTAAAACCATTTCAAACTTAAAAAATATGTTTTCTAAAAAAATTATTGCATTATATATGATAAAATTATAATTAATTTCTTCCATGTTTAGAAATTTTATTTCATAAAAGTATCATGATTTTTTAAATCATCATATCAATATTAAATTATTATTAAAGGTTAGGATTTTTATAAAATTATTGGGTTTTTAGTGTATTGTTGAAAATATATATTTTTTGAAAACTCGTATTTCTTCTCATTAAATCAAGAAATATAAAATTTTATTTTTATTTTTTAGTTTGGTATTAAATAGAAATATGATAAATTTGATTTATAATAATATGTTTACATTTGAATCATAAATATTCAAGATTTTCATATAAGATAATTTTTTATGCTAAAAAACACATTTTTCTAAAAAAAATATTTCATTGCGTTTTATGTATATACATTAAAATAGAACTCTGATACTTATAAGAATAAAATTTAATAAAATTTAATTCATATTTTGGATTCATAATAGTAAAATATATTTTAGGATGAATTTTATATATTTTCTAAAAGATGTTAAATTTTGTGTGAATGAGTAAAAAATACAGTTTTTATGAAATACAATATCTTTTACCATATACCAAAGATATAAATATAATATAACTTTTATTAAAATTTTATAATGAATAATTTATGATAATATACTAAAAATATAAAAGAAAAAAAATTGGAAATATAAAAAATATATTTTATTTAATAAAAAATATAAAAATCAATTTTAGTGCTGACACAATTCTTACGCAACACCTAAAAATCAAATTTCATGTTTGAAAGATACTATTTTATAGGGAGTAAGTATTTAATAAAATTAATTATTAAAAATTAAATATTATTGACTATTTTTGTTAATATATATTAATTTTTTAAAGTTATATAACATTTTACTTAAACAAATTCTTGGGACATGCATGTACAAGGTTAGAAATAGTAGTAGAAGAACAGTCTTTAATGTCAGTTTTTTTAATTTTGTTGGCGGTTTTTAACCGACATTGAAACCGATGAAACAAAAAATACGAATTTTGACATTGGTTATTGTAAATAGATTCTGAAATGTAATTAAATTTGTTTGATGTCATTGGTGTTCTATAAAACAGATGCCAAGAATACCCAATGGGGTCATTTTTAGCATTAGTTTATCTAAAAAACAAACACAAAAAAGTAAAACAAATGTTTCATTTTTAAAAAACAAATGCCAAAAATTAAAAAATATATATATATGGCATATTTTTTGAATAAAACCAATGAAAATAATTAATTTTTTTAAATATTTTAGATAATTTTGTAATCTTCGATTTGACTGGTCATTGATCTAAAATGGAGTTACAACTCAAAAGTTATGTCTATCGGAAGTTAAACTTCTCAAATTTTAGATAAATGAAAATAATTTCAAAGAAAACATCAGAAATGTGAATTAAAATTACATACACCAAATAGAATAAAATAAAATAAAGACTTTGAATATATATCAATTCTTTTAGGAGTTTCTGTGAAAATGATATGGTATTTATAATCATATCCCATAGATTTAGGGTAGAACTCATGCGACATTTAAAAAGATGATCGATAATGAATTTTTCACATCGGTTGGTAAATATCAACCAATTTTTTTTATATTTTTAATTCAATAATGAGAATAAATAATCATTATAAGGAATATTATCATGTTATTTATCAATGAAGGAAAATAATCATAATGAAATTAAATTATTAGTATAGATACCATGTTCAAATCATCAATTAAAACCAGGATGAAAATTTAATTGAATTGAAGAGGTCTAAAATTATTAACAAAAGAGAAAATATATTTTTATATAGTAAATGAAAATATTTTCAAAGGTGTTGTATTAAAATTTATGTGGAATTTGAAAAAGATAGATATGTGTTTGGAAAAAATTGACATACTGATACAGCATATTTGCAAAAACTTTTTAGTGTCAGTTTTTTTAACTAATGCAGAAGAGGATTTAAATTGGTTTTTTTCATTGGGTTTTTACAAAACCAAGGGAAAATACACATCTATATCATTTTTTGTGTCAATTTTTAAATAAACTAACACAAAAAAAGCTATAAAAAATTACTTTCGGTATCATTTTTTTGAAACTGAAGCCATTGACTAAATACATTTTTTACATTGTTTTAGATCATTTCTTAAAATTTATTTGACTAGACTTGGATCTAAAATGGATTTACAAATTAAAAGTTATGGCCTTTGAAATTTGTACTTCTTTAAGACTTCTATCAGAGAAGTTAAACTTCCGACATCCATAAATTTTAATATGTAAATCTGCTTTAGCTCCAAGAATATTCAAATTGAAGCTTAGGAAATGATCTATAACATAGTAAATAATATATTTAATTATTATCATCATTTTTTTAAAAACAAAAACTAAAAATGATGCTGATGGTTATTTTTTCATCAATTTTTTAAAAAGATGATATTAAAAAGTATCTACAAAAAAAATTTGTGTCTGATTATAAGAAACCAAAATAATATATTTGACATTAAAGGCCATTTTTCTACTATAGAAAAGTCAAAATAACATTTTAAATATTTTTTCATGAAATAAATGTGATTAAATATATAATTTTAATTAATATAAAAGTTTATTTTGGGTTTAATTTTTGAAAATGGTAATTTATTTTTTAGTTTTTAGTGATAAAACAATTTCCTTAAAAGGTTAGGCAATTCGAAAACAACACTTGTGAAAACAGTAATAAAATCAAGTAAATGATTTTAAAAACACTAAAAGTAATAATTTTTAGGTGAGTTAAATTATTCCATGAATTTATAATAAAAATATTACATATTATATATTTTATAAATGGTTTTATTCGAATTACATTGATGCCATACTATTTTTAATGTCAAATTTTTTGATTTTTTCTTAAAATGAAATTGATAATATTTATGATAAAATTATTTTATTAAATTATTCATAAAATAATTAAAATATTAAAATATGAAAATTAAGATTATAAAAGATCTAAAATTTTACCCATTATATATTTATGATCTAATTTTCAAATTATATTCCAAATTATAAAAATTTAATATGGAAAAATGCATTACTATTGTTAAGGCTAGAATTTGTCAGCCTAGGTGTTAAAGTAAAAGATAAAGATTAAAAATATATCTAAATCAATGAACATTTTATTACATAAGTATATTAAGAAAATATATTCTTTATATTTTATAAAATATAATTTTGGAACCATTTTACATGAGTTAGACACATATTCTATTATAATATTTTAAGTATTTAGAAAATCACATTAATAATAATTTATAATAACAAATATTTTATTATATGCATTAAAATTCATAAAAATGTTATCCTAATCCAAGATAATGGTATATAGTTTAAAATATATTAAATATTCCATTATGGATCAATTTTTCTATTATAGTAACTTTCTTGACCCCTGAAGATTGAAAAACCTTGATATCATGATAATTGTCAAAAGGGTTATTGGGGGATTAAAATAAAGATATAAGAGTGAAAACATTACCTTAAATTTTCAAAATTTTATTTTAGGATAATTTTTTGGACACATAATAATCTTATATTAGCGCTATATCAATTTATAGACATTTTAAATTGTAATTTAATATATATTAATTTAATATTTAAATAAATTCCAATAATGTGCATCCCATCACTTATAAAAGGGAACCCCCTATCCACTCATATTTTGACTTATAGATCTATTTGGAATAGATAATACATACCAAAATACATTTATAAAATTCCTCAAAATTTCTATCTTTATTATTTTTTCAAAATAGCAACCTCAAAGGGCTTGAAGTGTAAAACAAAGGAGGTTGTCCGAATGAGAGGTATATCTTTTAACTAAATGTTTTAGTTTTATTTATTCTTATAACTCCTCAAAATCTTATTCAAACATGATGAAATAATAACATCATCATCTTAACTATATTTATAATTTTTTATGTTACTCTAATAACATATATCCATCTCATCTTCCATCAAATGGGGAACTAAAACATCTTTTAAGAATACGTGTAGAGTACCACATCCACGAAGCGAAGTGTGTCGTTTTCCATCAACACATCTCAAAGATAGTTATAATGTTGGATTTAATTTATATATATATATTATATTAACTACATGATTATAGTTTGTTAATATATGATATCATCTACTTTATTACCATTATATTTAATGAAAAATAATAACATCGTTCGTGTGTACGTTTGGATTACGACCTCTACAAAGAGATTTGATTAATTTTTCATCAATGAATCGTATGGATGGTATATATAAGAATATTTAAATAAATAATATGGTATTTATGATATAATTATCATTACATAATTATAAAATAATACTTTTCTTCATTCTATGATGATCGTTGAAAAATGAAAACATTACCCATGTGTACGTACGACCTATCATCTACATGATTGTAACGAAATTAAATTTTCATAACCATATATAATGGTTCATTTTAAAAGTATAATTGATGTATAAAAATTATAATTATATCCTGATTATTATTCTATAGATTATGGGATAATTAAATCTTTGATCATGTTCATGCTACCAAATCTATTTGGGTATTGTGAACCGAACGTCATGAAAACACTCTACATGGAATTAACTGATTAAGTAATTAAATATTTCATAAAAATAAATGAATTAAATGTTTTAAGGTTAAGGTATTGAACTTATATAATGGTTTTAATAAATAAATTATTTTTTATGTTTATTGTGCCAGAGGTATAGGACATACATGAAATGTCTGCATTCTAGGTTAGGGGTTTCTTAACTAAATTTCTATTCATTGAGTTATATCACATATTCATTGACTAAGTTATTCCAAGATTATGTGTGGAATGACAAATTATTTCATTATTATTTATTTAAAATTAATTGTTTCTCTTTACATTCATTACACATAATCACTTCATTTATTAATACTCACTTCAATGATATAATATTTTTAAGGGATTTAATCTAAATTTCCACTCCATTGGGATATATTTGGTATTATACACCTATTAAAATTTATGTGTAATATAAAATTACCCTATTATGTATTTAACATGAATAAATATTTATTAATTATGAATAATGATTCAATCCATGTTATTCTTTCAATGGGTTACCATTAACAAGTTACCAATGTGGTAAGAATTTCTTATTCAATCTCACTTTCTTTCTGGATTGTTTATATTTTGAAATAATATTATAATCTATCCTTAATAGTCTATAATAATTTTATTATTATACTTGTAACATCCCACCCCTCCTCAATTTCTGGGTAAGTGACTAGTGTGCTACTATTCCTTAGGTTGCATCCCTATGATACCAAAGGATGGAAATAAATGTCAAGGGCTTCATAAGCATTTAGGATACTATTTCAATTTTAAAGATAAAACCAAAAAACCAAGATTACTATAATCAATAAATCCTCTATATGATTAATGAGTACAAAATACAACTCAACATAACCAAAACAACATATCAAACTTCAAATAAGAAAACAAGTGACAATATCCTTGGAAAACCAAAGTCAATAAAACCAAATGACCCAAAATAAATCAACCATAAAATCCAAAACAGAGCTTATCTCTAGTAAGATAGGCCACAACCATGATATCATGTTTCATAACTAAATAAATGAGATACCATTACTTTACCCAGGCTCAATAGATGAAATATGACAAATTACAATAGTTCCCAAGCTGGGTTTGAGTCTAAACTCAGTTGGATTTACCAAATGACTTCCCAACTCACACCACTAGGACAAAACCTGTTATAACGTTTATATGAAATATTTTAAACAATTTAAATTAGTTTATAATAAATCCAAAATAGTTTTATAAGACAAAATATTTTTTAATGTAGAGTAATAAATAAATCTTTTAAACAATTTCTCAAATTCTGTTAAGAATACCAATTCCATAATTCCACACATCCACAAATCCACACATACATTTCTAGGTGGTAGTTCTATACTCATGAGAAGTATCTTGTTAATTTTACAAGTCATCATAAGGTAACCAACACCATGTTCCCTAATGGAATAAACCTCTTCCACAGGGTAATGTGTAAAATAAATAAACTCACACTATCCAAGTATAACAAAACTATGCGAAACCATTTCACACCAAAACCATTATTTATTTAAAACATTCAGTATCAATTTTCCTTATATTAGATAAAATCCAAAATTTGAAAATTACCATTTTAAAGTAGTCATCAAAGGTTAATTTTCATAAAACCATACAATTTAGACTATTTTACACATAGAATCACTAAATATGTTCAAAATAAGAAGAACACATCAATTTCAAAATGAATTCAAGAAAAATATTTATTACAAACTTGTACACTAATTCTAATAAAGTATAGTTAAGAGAGAAACCACCTACCTCACAATATTTGGAGAAAATTAACAACGACATAGAAATCCTCTGAATATGATCACAAACAACCTTTTATTCCCTAAATACAATGATAAAAAATCCCAATTCCCATCAAGGAACATGGATCTATCCATAGAAGACTTGATATATGGTTTTGGGAAAGAGAAGGAGAAGGAACCAAAAAATAATAACCAAGAATGAGAAGTTAATAATGATTCTTGGTGTAACATCCCATTACCTTTCTACCAGGTATACATTAATCCTTGTTGCGGTTTTCTATTTTATTTATCTTGGTAGGGTTTAGAAAAGATTTGGAGGATACCTATAATGGAGAAATCTGTGATTTGTTGTATTGTTAGAATTAATACATGTTAGTTATAAATCTACTTGGGTAATTAAATGTCGTGTAATGTGGTTACATAACATGTAAGCTCTAAAGTAATAATGAATCTATTTTTATCAAAAGGTGAAATTTTTTTCAGAAATTTTGGGATTTTTCAATTACCAGACATGTAACTGATTTACAAATAATGTAAATCTTCTATTATTGTTTTTAAATAAGAATTTTGGATGAACACTCTATTTACTCATATTCATATTTCCTTTTTATCAACCCAAGAACATTTCTCATGTGATTTAGAATCTCTCAAACCCTTCCAAGTATTTTTTGTTTAGCAATTGATCATTGCTGCATTTGTGGTGTGACTTTCTAGGTAAGCATTCTCTCTACCTCTTTGTCTCATTATATTTTCCTCCTTGGAGTTTGATAGCTCATCTAGTTACTAATGGATCAAAACCCCATGTTATTGAATCTTGTCTCTGGGTTGAGTTTCTAGATATTCTGTGTCTTTTTTCTTGTTGGATGGTTCTATTGAGGGATTTGTATTTCCATGATAAACATAGGTTGTTCTGTTATGATAGCCAAATTTTATTAACCTTAAATTGCATCAAACATTTTTCAATTGGTTTATTAAAATACCAGTTCAATTTAATTGGGGGATTTGGTTTATGGAAATTTGGTTTTGTCATGAAATTGGGAAAACCCCCAAACTCCATTGAATTATGGTTGAATTGTGAATTGATGGGAATTATTTCAATTAAATTATTGAATTTAATTTTTGTAATTGAATTATAAAACAAAATTGTGAATTTATTTCAAATTCGTATTTGTGAAAAATGGATTAAAATGGTTTTGATAGAAACCATTGGGTTTTATCTTGAAAAATGCATGTTTGGATTAAAAACTCAATTTAGTTTTTAAATGGAAAATTGGAATTTTTTAAATGGGGGAATGATATTTTATTTTATTTTATGAATTCTTAAAATAAATTTTCCATCATTTATTTTTACTATATCACATGAACTCCTAAGTAGTTAGTGAGTTATTTGGGACAAACACTCTATGACGGGAATGCCCTAGCACTGGATTGATGCTTTAAAACACTATAAAAAAATACTATTTATCATATATTATTCCTAAATAGGACATGGATGAGTCCCCTCTTTCCAATCACAAGGGATATGTGTACACATTACAGTTATTATCACATGAGTGTGTGAGGATCTCTTAACCCAAAACTATCATACATCTTGATAGATGACCATGTTGCTCACTTGTTTATATATGAGATATAAATGTATGCCAATATTTCAAACTATTTTAAATGATTTCATATTTATAAAAACTATTTTATATGAATGTGTTATTTAATCCATTTTAATGTATTTCCATTATTTGAATTTTAAAAGATTATTTGTTTTAAAATTCTCCTGAAATTCAAAACCTGATTATTAAAAATTGAAAGTTATTTATTGGGTTAATTAAATATTGTAATCTATTATAGAATCATTAGTAATACCCTACTATATGTTAGATCACATCCTATTTGTTCATTCTTGTGTTTGTAGATTATCTCTTTCCATGTTCAAGCAAGGATAAAGCACCACTTGGAGGTGGTTTTAGATATTCATCCATGGACATGGAGAGTTTTATATTCTTTAAATTTTCTAGTACTTTACTATCGTAATTTGGTTTGTTTTTACCTATTTGACTTCTTGTATACTTCTTCAAGTAAATTTTATTTTGTATACACATTTTCCTATTTATCTTTCTTTAGTAATGTTTTTGGAAAATTTATTCCCATTTTCGTTTAGTATGATTCCAGGTGGTAGTCACCAACCTATGGCAACTAGGAATACCCTTTAGGACATGTTTAGTTTAGCTTTTTTTCTTAGGTTAATGAGGTACTCAAGCTAGTTCATGATAAATTGGTATCAAATATCTAGTTTTAGGTTCTTTTCTTGAAGTCGGTATGTATTTGTGTATTCTTGTTGGGAATTATGAGGTAGTTTTGATTGAGTGTTTGTAAATATCTCACTGTAATGAACCTTAAGTCGCTAGGGGTGTTTGGGGAAATATTTCTTGAGGTTTAGTATTTTTCTTTTCCCTAATTTTTATTTTGATAGATTCAAATCCAAATATTTTTATCTATATGTTGGGATTGATTTCCCTTGTTTCTTTGTTTTAGTGTTAAAATGATGTCTTATTTTTTGTATGCTGATGTTTTTTGGAATCATTCCTCTGAGAAGATGTGTGAATAAAATAGAAGAGGAAGTTATTAATAAACCTCTATGAGTGAATCCTCTCATGGACCCAAACCTAGTTGAGGTGATCGTGCGTACTATCCAAGCTCTGAGATAGGCACCACCACCTCTTCTCATTTAGGCTTCCACTATGGAAAATCAAAGAGATTATCTATGGAACCATTCTCAAGAGTTACTTCAATATAATTGATCATTATTAAAAGTCTCCAATGATCCTCAAGAGGCTTCATAATAGTTGACCAAGATGGATTGTTTGTTTAGGTTCTTAGAGGAACCTAACGACACCGAGGTGAAGTGTACCACCTTCGTGATGGAAGGACTGAGTATGAGATGGTGGGATACAATGGTAACAATTAAGAAACACTAGGGACTAGTGTGTAAGGATTTAAAGGTTCTTTTCACAGACTATTTCCATCTAGATTCAATGGTGTTGGCCAAGGATTGCGAGTTTTTCAAACATGAGCAGGATACCAATACCGTGAAAGAGTATGCAAATAATTTTTCTGAGATAGAGAATTTTTAACCTAATATAGTATCAAACGATAAGATGAAGACTCAATGGTTCTAGTTGTAACTTTGATCATATATTAATTCTCATTTTTTTCTTTTTGAATATAACTTTTTATGTTGATGTGATGGATAGAGCGTTGATGGTCGAAATGGACCAGGATTTCAATTCAGGGTTACCAAGAGTTTCTTTCAATCCAAATGATGGAATGGGTTAATTTAACAGAAAGTGTAATCATGATGATTCTCATGGTGGTTTTTGATAATAGGGTTATTATAAAAATCCTATAGTTCTTGGAAGAGGTCCTTTGAATTTCTACCAGTGTGGAAATATGGGACATTATAAGAGGGTTTTTATAGAGGCACCCAAGATGTTTGGTTCTTGTGGTCTCTTATATGACCTATAGAATTTATGACAAGATTTTTCCACTCTATGATGTATCATGAGATCATCATTGACTTCTCAAACTATGGTGAAATCATATTCTGCACATACAAAATGGTTCTGGCCATAGGCATCCAGAACAAAACTTCTTCATGCAGTGGAAGAGTATCTAGAGGAATCAGATACAGATCCAATGAAAGTGAGAGGTGTCATTACTATATATTCATCATTAGTGACTTCTTTATTTGAAACTAGTGTATATAATTTTTTTATTTCAACCCATATTTTTAATCTTCCAAATATTGCAATATAGATTTCATCATATGTCATGAATATTACCACACCCCTTGGTACAAAGAGAGGGCAGGGTATTCATACTATCACTTGGGTTTTATCTCTATTATATGTCGATATTTATTTAGTTTTTTGGTTTCTGAACATGAAAACACTTGAAATAATATATTTTATGGATTTTATCATTGCCAATAATGCCTAGATTTATTTTTATGTTTGACGGTCCTCCTTTACAACAGAATACAATGCATTTTGTATCTTTTTAGTAGAATGGGACCCAAGGTCAAGTTGAGTTAGACCTTCTTATCTGGGTTTTGGTAAAGTGATATCCATGTTTACATTTGATTTGGAGTGGCATTATTTTAATGGTAATCTCCCCTTATTGGTTGTTGAGTTTCCCAACATTTTTCCTTCTGACTTCTCTGGTTTCCCATAGATAAGGGGCGTTGAGTTTTCTGTAAACCTAGAGTGTGGTACTCGAGTAGTGTCTATTCCATCTTACTGTATATCACCATCCAAAATTAAAGAGTTTAACACCAAGTTGGATGATCTTATATAGAAAGGAGTTATATGCCTAAGTGTGTAACCTTGGGTACTTCCTTTTCTCTTTTATAAAAAGGCTTATGGTTCACTACGCCTTTATGTTGATTATCAAAAACTCAATCAAGAAATGATAAAATAAAAAGTATCTATTTCCACAAATTGAGGATCTTTTTGATAAGTTGAAATGGTTTAAGTGGTTCTCAAATATTAATAATTCTTATGACTATCATCAGTTAAGGATAAAATAATATGACATTCAAAAAACCATCATTTAGATAATTTATAACAATTATGAGAACCTTGTCATGCCCTTTGGTCTAACCAATTCTCCTACAGTATTTATGGAATTAATGAACATGATTTTTCATTAGTTTATTGATACCTTTGTGGTATCGTTTTTGGATTAAATCCATCTTTACTCTATGTCCAAGGTGGATCGTGTGCATCATTTGATAGAATTTCTGTAATTTTTGGGGAATCACTAACTTTATACCAAGATTTGAAAATGTGATATCTAGATTTGAGAAGTGAAGTTCATGGGACACATGGCATCATAAAATGGTTTTTTATTTTATCCTAAAAAGGTAAAATCTATTATAACCTAAAAATTACCACTAATTGTTTTTGATATTTGAATCTTCTCATGTCTATCTTGGAATTATCTTTATTTCATCAATAAATTCAAAAAGATAGCTTCTCTAAGGATTGTTCTCACATGGAAGAGAGTAATTTTTTCTAGGGTTTTGAAGTGTCAGAATTATTTTTTTGATATGAAACATATATTTACTACTGCCCTAGTGTTAACTCTTCTAGAGGTTGGGAAGGGCTATGATGTATTCTATGATGCATTGGGTTTAGCATTGGGTAGTATTGTTGTGCAAGGTAATCATGTATTTTCTTATGTCTCTCATCAGTTTTTCCCACATGAGAAGAGTTATATAACCCATGAACATGAACTTTCAGTTATGATGCACACACTTCATATTTGGTGAAATTACCTTTACGGTGAAAGGTTTAACGTGTATTCAGATCACAAGGGCTTTATTAATATCTTCTCTCACAAAAAATTGAATCTATGGTAGATTAATTTGGTGGAATACATGTTTTCTTTCAATTTTGACATTTCCTATACCCCGAAGAAATGTAATATCATCATAGATGCTTTGAGAAGGAAACTACTGACCCAGGAAGAGAAAGAATCTTCAGAAGGGTGGAACTTGATGGATCTATTTTCATAGTTTTATATTAGACTTTAGGAATCAGGGGATGAAGTTTCTTTATCCAATGTTTAGTAGACATCCCCTCTTCTTGAGATGATTCTTTAGGAACAAAATATTTATGATGTATTTGGTAGCATTAGAGACTCTCCTTATGGTGGGGAGACCATTCCTGACTAGTAATTCTTTATCGAGGGCATTCTATGCTATCATAATTTCTTTTTCTGCTGTTAGTGGAAAGCAAAATTTTGATGGGGGGTTTCTATAACCCCCAGTGGGAAGTGCACCCAGAAATTGAAAAGATGTTCTATGACATGCAATATCAATTCTGGTGTCAAAGTATGAGATGAGGAATTTTTTATTTTGTCTCTTGTTGTTATATGTTCTAAAAATTCAAAGCCAAGAAATAGAAACCTTCATGTTTTCTTTATCCCTTTCCAGTCCCTACTTTGAAGTGGGATGAGTTATATATGGGATTTGTGGTTGGGTTGCCACATATCCATATAAAGAAGAATGAAATATGGGTTGTAATCGACAGGCAGACAAAATTAGGTCACTTTATACCCATTTATGATAAAACCAAAGTTGAAGTGTTGGGAAATATCTACGTGAAAGATATTTTTCATTTTTATGGAGTTATATCTTCTATAGTCTAGGATATGGATCCTTGGTTCACTTCTCATTTTTTAGAGGCCTTAAAGAGGCATTGGAATCTCTTGTCTATTTCAGTATGTCATACAATTTGTAGTTGGATGTACCAACATAAAGAGCTATACATATTATTGAGTATATGCTTCTCTCTTGTGTTCTAGACTTTAGTGGAACTCGTGATGATCATTTGGGGCTGGTTGAGTTTTCTTATTACAATAGTTACAATTTTGAGATCAGAATGGGTCCTTTTTAAGCCTTGTATGGCTGACCTTGAAAATATCTATTGTGTTGGTTAATGATTGGTGAACGTTACTTGGTTAGAGAAAGTTATGTTCAAGAAATGACAACAATTATTCAATTGATTCATCATACAATGTTTTCAACTTATAATTGATATAAGTCTTATGATGATCATCACCATAGACTATTGAAATTACCAGTTAGTGACCAGTTATTCTTGAAAGTTTCACCTCAGTTGGGTCATTGATGGATTGGAAGGAAATTTAAATTAATACTCATTATTGGAGACCTTTTGAGGTTTTTGATCATATGGGAAAGTAGTTTATCAGTTAGCACTTCCACTGCAACTGAAATTAATATATAACATGTTCCATGTATGATAACTTCTAAAGTATCTATCTAATATATCTTAAGTTTTGATCAGCAGTGATCTTGTGGTTGAGCTTAATTTATCTGTGACTGATTGATCAATAAATTCTATTGATTTATAAACCAAGTTACTTTTTTGGGAGGGATATATCTTTGTTTAATGTTTTATGGAATCACATTTCTGAATATCATGAGATATGGGAGCACAAGGTGTAGATGGGGGAGTAGTGGTGTCAAATTTTTGATATGGAATCTTATTGAAAGAATTTAATTGGATAGAATTTTTTTATGGTGGGTAGGTTGTAACATTCCATTACTTTTTTGTTAGGTAAACTTTATACCTCTCCATGGTTTTACTTTTTCCTTATCTAGGTTGGGCCAAGAAGGAATTGGGAGAATACCTATAATGGTGAAGTTAGAGATTTGTTGGATTCTTTTCATTAAAACCTATTAGTTATTAGTATTTTTGGGGACTAACATGTTGTATAATGTTGTTACATAATGTGTCAGTTCAAAAATAATAATAAATCCATTTTTATCAAAAGGTGAAGGGTTTTTTTGAGATTTTGGGAATTATAAATTACACTATGTGTAATTGGGTTACACATCATGTAAATCCCTGATTATTTTTTAATAGGTATTTTGGCTAAAAAAATTATTTCCACCACTTCATATTTTCTTTGTCTCGACCCAAGAGCCTTTCCAAAGTGATTTTTAGTCCCTTAAAACCTTCTGGGTATTTTTGTTCAATAATTGATCATTGTTTCATTTGCGGTGTGACTTTCTGGGTAAGCGTTATCCATGTATCATTGTATATTTCTATTTTCCTCCTTGTAGATTGATATATCATCTAGGTATTGATGGATATAAACCACATATTGTTGAATCTTATCTCTATGTTGACTTCCTATAACTTTTGTTCCTTCATTCTTGTTGGCAGGTTCTGTTGTTGGCTTTGTGTTTTCGTGAGAATGGTAGGTGGTTCCATTATGATGTCCAAATTTGATTAACTATAAATTTCTTGATTTAAATTAAAATTTCTAATTTAAATTAAGTTTCTTAAAACTACATTCAATTGGGTTATCAAAACCTCTGTTCTATTGAATTGGGGTATTTTATTTTGTCAAAAAATGGAAAAAACGACTAATTCCGTTGAATTGTGGTTGAATCATGAAATTGTGGAATTTGGTGGAATTTAAGTTATTGAATTTTAATTGTGAAATTTACGGAAATTGTTTTAAATAAGTTATTTAATTTATTTATGGGAATTGAATTGTGAAACTGAATTTTGAATTGATTTCATTTTCTAATTTATGAAAAATGGCTTAAATGGTTTTGATAGAAAACTTTGGGGTTCATCTCTTAAAAAAGAAGATTTTAATTAAAAACCCATATTTTATTTTATATTGGAAATTTGAATTTTGAAATGGGGAAATAGGATTTAATTGTGTTTTAAGTAGTCTTGAAATAAATTTACGATCATTGATTTGTACCGGAGAATAAGGAATTATATGTAGTTAGTGAGTTATTTTGGATAAACATGCTAGGATGGGAATTCTCGAGCACCATATTGATGCTTTATGACAATAAAAATATATAGTTTAGAACAACTTATTCCTCATTGGGACATGGTTGAGTCCTCTCTTCCGAATGTCGAGGGATGTGTGTATACATTTATATTATTATCACATGAGTTTGTGAGGATCCCCAAACCTAGAACTATCATACCTCTTATTAGATGACCATGTTTCTCACTTATTTATATATGAGATATAAATGTACCCCACTATTGTAAAAAGTTTTATATTTCTTTTAATTTATATAAAAAAATTATAAAAATTTTATTTATGCCATAGTTTTAAAATATTTCCATTATTTGAAATGTAATGACTGATTTTTTAAATATTCATTTAAAATTATAAAACTATTTATTGAAAATTGGAAGATCATTATTTGTTTAATTAAATGTTGACATATATTATGGAATATTTGGTGACACCCTACATGTAATTTATCTCATACTCTACTTATGCCTTTAAGAGTATGTAGATTATCTCGTTCTAAGTTCGAGCAAGGGTAAAGTACCACTTAGAGGTGGCTCTAGCTGTTGATCTATAATCTTGGAGAGTTACATCCCTTAATACATAGTTGGTTCTATTAGTTTTCTGGTACATTACTATATTATGTAGGGTTTTTTTACCTATTTGACTTTTGGAACACTTCTCCTTGTAGAGTTTCTTTTGTATGCATAATTTATTGTTTATCATGATTCTACAATGTTTATGGAAAATTGATTCCATGTTTCATCTAGTATGATGCTAGGTGATAGTTACCAACCCATAGAGATTGAAAACTCCCATCAGTCCATGTCTAGGACATATCAATTATTTAGTTACGAGGGTACCCAAGTTGGTTTATGACACCATGCCTCCAACCCACATTGATTTTCCTCTGGATATCTCTCGAGCTAAAGGGAAACATATATCATACATTGGGAGAAAAAGAAATTATTGTTATAGAAGGATTTAGAGAAAAATGAATGGTTAAGGAGGTAAATTAAATTATCTCCCCAAATTTCATAGGGTTGACTATATGACACACTATTTGGAAAATTGTGGGCCAATAATGAAGTTGCAATTATCTCAATCCAACACCTTTCATGGTTGGATCACATGTTTAGACATAACATGTGTCAACCATTAGTTTTACATTTTTCTAAATGATAGTTGGCTCGCATAGTTTTTCCTAATCACCCACATGGTTTGGGTATACAATGCACCAATCATGTTCCTATCCACTGCCCAATTTTCTCTCTTTCACGGTTTTTTGGAGGTGTTTCACTATTTCTGCTAACCCTTCTGAAACCCTGATCATCGAAAAAACCCTCCAAAAATTACCAAAAATCTTCTGAACCACCCAAAACATAACCCAGTAATTATATATACCTAAAATACATAACTAATAGGTCAATTACTTGACATAAGGGGTGTAAAATTCTCCCCTTAATTGGAATTTCTATCCTTATAAAGTAGAAAACTATTGTTGTCCTTGAGGAGTTCTGGACATTGAACCATAATTTCATTTTAACACTCCCATGTTTCTTTTTAAATCCAGTCATGTTTCCATAAATCCCACTCAAGACTTTATCTTGGGTATATGAAATCTGTACTAATACATTAAAAAATGTAGAATCTTGATCTAGAAAATTGTGATCCCATTTAATCGCATGGTCAGAATCAGGTTGATACTTCTTTAACTAAGATATAAGAAACACATTACGCACTAAACTGAACCTTAGTGGAAAATTAAACAAATATTCCACCACAATAAATCTTTCATGTATCTCAAAATGTACTATTTATTGAGGAGATAACTTGCCCTAATTACTAAAAACGATGATTCTCAAGAATACAAGATCACTCACCATAAATTAAAATAGTTATTGATTTTGATTTTCATATGAATTCTGAAGACTCTGAGCTATCTCTATCCCCTTCCTAATCCACTAAATCTTATACATTGAATTTTACACTTGTATTGGTCCAACTGGTGAAGTGTGACCTATTTCCACACAACAAAGCATGGAATGAAAAGTAAATCCATATAATGCTTCAAAAGGAATCATATGTATCGAGGCATGATAACTATTTTTTTATGAGAAATCTAATAAAGGTATTTTCTCCTCCCATGAGTGACCAAAATTAATTAATCAATAATTAAGCATGTCTTCCAATGTTTTCATTATCCTTTTGTATTTTTCATACATTTTAGGATGATATTCTATCCTCATCATCAACTAAGTCCGAAGAGATTAATTTAGGTATTTATAGAAATGAAAAAAAAATCTAGGGTCTCTGTCAAATAAAATTGATACAAGAACACCATTCCCCTTTAAATCATCTCATAAATATATTTTGGATAATTCCTCCACCATATGAGATTCTTGAATAGGGATGAAATGATTCTAATTCAGGAGATTATCCACAATTACCCATATGTTATCTTGTTTCCCAATCATCATTGGTTAACTTTCCATAAAATCCATGGTTATATGATCTTATTTCCATGCATGAATTGGTAAATACTATAAATTTCTAGTTGGTCATCGGTGCTCTACCTTGACCTATTAGCAGGTGAGGAATCATGAAACATACTTCGACACCACCCTTTTTATGAAACATACCAAAAAATTTCTTTAAATTATCTATACATCTTTTTAATTTCCTAATAAACATCCTATTTTAATGGTTGTAAGCATTTGAATTTGTTCTTAATAAAAACAATTCATGACCAATCGATCTCAAAACTATGAAAATAAATTCAAATCTAGTTTCCATCCCTCAATGGTCTCCTCACCATTGATTTATGAAATTATAAAAAAAAATTATAAATTTGACATATGATTTTATTTCATAGGATAAACAAAATTATGAAAAAACAGTGGAGAAAACTGAAACATAACACTAGTCAATACAATCTAGGTCCATGTTAGTTATAACTGACATCATATTCCATTGATCTTAATATTCTTTATCCAACTAGTTATATGACTTTTTGATTGATTAATAATCCATATAATTTACTTTACTCGGTGTATACATCATGTAAATGTCAAACATTCGATTTTATTCCATCAATATTATTTTCCTTAGATTCAAATATCTTTGTGAGAAAATGTGTTTCAAACTCTTATGGTCGGTAAATACCATAAAGTTCTCACCAAAAACATAATGACAACAATTATTAAAATAATGGAATATCATGGATAAATCCAAATCATGTTTTGGTTAGTTATTCTCATGAAATTGTTACTATTATAAGCCATAAAAAACCACATGATCTCCCTTCATGAGAGTACATACCATCCCATATCCTGATGCATCATAATAGACTACATATCTATAAAAAATATCTAGAAATATGAGGATAGGTAATGATTTAAGTCTCACCATAAGCTCTAAAATGGTTTTATTTCATTCCTCCTTCCACTAGAATGGAATGTCTTTCATCATCAAAGTTACCATTAGTGATACCAAATGTGAATATTCACATAAATGAAATTAGTAGTATCCTACCAAGCTAATGAAACTATGTATATTAAATAAATTATTCAGTGATTTCAAATAAATAACCAATTATTTCTTTTTTCGATTCTAAAAAACCACATTTTTTCAAAAATGAATTTTCCAAGGAAATAAACCATTTCTATCCAAAAAGAACACTTTGATAACTTAGAATAGTGACTATGCACATAGAAGATACCAAACACTATGTTTATGTGTTTATAATGATCATTATTTTACCTTTAATACATTGGTGTGTTTTCCAAAATCATCATCAAAAATAAATATAGATACCTTTGAAATATCTGATTTGTCATTTCCATAAAGATGGATATTTCTTCTGTGAGCCCAAAAGTCATAACAATGAACTCATAACGTCCATATATGATTTTGAAAGCTATTTTTGGAATATCCTCCATCCAAAACCATTGTTGTTAATATCTTGAATGCAAGAAAATATTAAATAACCACTGTGATTCCCTCAATTGATCGAAAAAATCATTTATTCATGGAAGTGGATACTGATTATTTATCATAACTTGGTTAATCTTACACTAATATACAAAAAAGACTAATAGTTACATACACCTTCTTCATAAAAGGAACTGGTGATTCCCATAGATACATGATCAGTCGGATGAACCCTTTATTTTACAACTCTTTAAACTAATCCTTTAATTTCCTTAATTATGATGGTTACATCTGATCATGTGAAAGGAAAATGGGACTAGTCACTCATAGTTGATCAATTGTAAACTCCATTTATCTTTTGGGTGGAAACCTTGAAACATTTTTAGGAAAAACGTGAATAAACTATTCCAATGTGGCTAGAAAATATCTACCCATGATCTCATCTACCAATGCTAAAGAATCTTTTTTAAAATAGTAAGAGATAGTTCCAACCACTGATACCAACTGTCCTTTATAACTAGAATACACTTACCAATCTCTTTTATGGAGATTCCTAATATAATCTGAAGATTTTAAACATTAATTCCATTCAAAATAATCTATGTGGGCCTCAAAGGTTTTCTACCAATACATTCCTAGAATAAAGTCCTAGAAATCCATCTCTATCACATAGAACTTCCAACCCAACTTAGTCATATTTATTTTTATTGAACACACTACAAATTTCAAAGCTCAACACTCTCATTTCCCCAAAGGTGTTTTTTTGTTTCAAAATAGAAGGCATCATATTAAAATGTAAACCTATAAGATCAACAAGACAATAAGAAATAAACAAGTTGTATACACCTGTATCAAAACAGTTTTCATAGGGGTATAATTCAAAATAATCATACCTCTCAATATCAAAGACCATATTGATCATACATGATCACCTGATTGGCTCTATAATAATTCTTATTCACTGCACTTTTCTCTTTGTTAACCTATTGATATTGAAATATTTGAGGAGTTATGGTATTCCTAGAATCATCGTGGATTGATCGGTTCGGCGGATGAGAGTTATTCTACTAAACTCATCCTGGCATACCATATGAAACCTAAGATGCATGAGATGTGTCCCTAACACTCATCCTTGGAGAACTGTGACAATAGCACTAGAGATATCCCATATTGTTACAATTGTGACATGATCAAGATGGTTCCTTATAATATCTCTTCACATGGTCAAAAGAACCACATTGAAAACATCCGGCCTTACTTTTTGATCAAGGAGTAAGGTTTAACAATCCTATAGTTTGATTTTGAGATATACCAACCCCTTGATAATAGGTGTCTATATTCTAATAGTTTTCTAAATTGTATTTTCCACCCATTCTTGTAGGAATAAACATGCTTCCAATGACATTATTTCTTGAGAAATCCCTTTTTGAAACTATCACTCTATTAACCATTTCTGTATAATTGATAATATAGAGAATGAAATTTTTTGAGTTAATATGTTTTATCAACCCTGATTCAAAATGAAATTCCTTGAAGTATGCACTTGCAACAACTTTAGGTGAAAATTGGACTATATTCATAAATTTACATGCATACTCTGTTACCAAGATATTTTCCTACTTCAAACTAAATAAGTACATCATTCAAGAAATTATGAATGTGTGTGGGTATAATAGTTTATGGAACAATTCTTTAAAATCTTCATATGTTATTCAATAGTCTAATTTATCTTTAACTTCTAAAACCCACCACTTAAATGCTATATCTTGTAGCATATATGTCACCAAATTCACTTGCATCTCTTTTGGTGTTCTAAGGAAAATAAAATTTCAATTCATACCATCATCCATGATTCTACTTTTTAGCTATAAATCACCCCATAATATGGGTAGATTATTCTTTTGTAACTGAATTGAATGATCCACTTGTCTTGGTTCATCATTTTTATTTCCCCTATCCAAGGATTGAATATCCTAGAAAATACACTAGACCAATTTTTAGTTCAACTATGGATCAGGTGAAACCACATTCTCAATATCCTCTTTTGGTTGGTTTCTACAGTTCCTACCTAGTGCCATTATCTATTACAAAAACAACTCCATTTAGTCCCACTCTCTAGAAAAAAAGGAATAGATATTTTAAAGTTTCACATTTACACATATTACAACACAAATTTTCATAACCATGTTTATCTTCAACAAACAGTTTTAATCATTCTCAAAACACCACCATCAAGTCTGTTTCAAAATCAACATTTGAAAAAAAAATTGAACACTTTTAAAAAATAAACCCTACATATTACTATTTCATAAATAATTAGATTAATAATGAACAATGAAGTTCTAGTGGGATATAATAATATCAATTCATGTCATACAATTCTCATTGGTTATCACCATGATGACGAGGTGACAACTCACATAGTGATGTCTTAAACACTCATGTAACCAAAAACATAGGTAACTTGAAGTTCAGTATAGAGAGGTTAGTTATGAATTTTTATGATCCACATTTCATGTTATTACAATCCTACCCCTTAATACCATCTCAAAGATAGATGATTCAATTTCCTACTCTAGGACTAAACAAAACTGATACCCACAGATAAAGAAATGGATACCATTTGTAACATCCCACCCCTCCTCATTGGCTTGAGAAGTGACATGTGTGCTACTAGGCCCTAGGTGACATCCCCAAGAAATTAAGGGCTGGAAATAAATTACAATGGATTCTTAACCATTTAGTGGATGATTTTCCCTTTAAATATAAAACCACCAAACTAAGATAACCATAATCAACCAAACCTCTATATAATTCATGAGTATAATATACAATCCAACATAACCAAAAAACAACCATATCAGAGTAAAAAGAGGAAACCAAGTGACAAAATCCATATAAAATCAAAGATAATAAAATCTAAAGACACCAAATACAAAAAATATAAAATCCCAAATTACTCTAAGATCCAACACAACAAACTACACCCATGGTATCATGAAGCATCAATAAATAACTGAGATACTTTCCTTTAATTCTGTCTTGATAGATGACATTTTCAAATGAAAAATAGTTTCCATGTAGGTGGTGAATCTAAACATAGTAGGATTTCACCAATGACTTCCCAACTCATGCCACTAGGAAAACATTGATTAGATCATTTATATAAAATATTTTAAAACAATTTGAAGTAGATTATATAAAATAAAAAATATTTCTACAATCAAAATTGGTTTTCTATAGAAAATAAAAAATAATTTAAATCGTTTCTCATATTCCATTTAGCATACCCATTCCATAATTATATACATTAACACATCTACACATTCATTCCTCGGTGACATTTCCATACTCATGAGTGGTCTCTCGTCAATCTACCAAGTCATCACACGGTAACTAATACCAGGTTCCCTTATAGAACATGTCCCTTCGACAGGGTCACATCTAATTGAAATGAAATCATTCAAAACATGTATACAAAAAATATACCAAAATATTCCACATAAAAACCATTATTTTTTTTAAAAATTTCTGCCAAAAATCTATGTTTAGAAAATCCACAATTTTAAAATCACTGATTTAAAATTATCATCAAAGAGGATTTTCCAAGAAATCATCTAATTTCCACCATTTTACCAAAAACATAACTAAACATATTGTAGGATAGATATATAGATGTAGATGCCAATTACAAGAGTGGGGGTGAATTTTAAGTTTAAATTATTTCATTTTTATCTATAAGAAAATCTATGTTTAATAAGGTTAAACAAAGATGAATTCACAAACCCTCTTTATTTTTTAACTAAGAAACAATCTTTCTTAGCATTTGGAAATATGGATTTGAAAAAAAACTTAATAAATGTTTACTTAGAGAAATATTCTTCCTTAAATCATATAGAATCTTATTTATTAGAGTACAAAAGTATAATAAAGTATAATAAAGTTATACATTCTTTCTTTAACAAAAAGTAGTGGAAATAAAAACTTGTAACAAAATAATAACAAGTGAAGGATATATTTTAACCCAAAGATAAGGTTATCCAATGAACTTGGATAAAGGTCCCTTGATTTATATTTATAAGAAATGTTTTCTTACCCACACTAGTGTAAGCCCTCGATAGTTATATCAGAGTTCGTATTGATATCCCCACAAGCCCTCAAACTTTTAGGTAGTCAGTACCTCAATCTTCTTATCCACGGAATCCCTTAATCTTTAAGGTAGTCGTCACCTTTGTCTTCCTATCCTAAAAAGCCCCCAATTTTACACAGCAACAATCGGAGTAGCACTAGGCTGAAAAAGTTGTTCATGGCTAAACAAGATGTTCACCGATCACACAAAGCAAGAGAGTCTATCTCTCTAGAAATCTATTCACAACATCATAACATGTAATATCTAGATATGTCAATGCACATTAAAAACATAAAATTTATGGGGTATTTATAGTCAAAAATCCAAATGGTCATCTTCTCCTTTAATGGTTATATTTTTCCTTGAATTTAATAGGGACATGTATACATGTCACTAAACTAATGGTTATTTAGAAACAGATTGTATGAAAAAATTTAATGTATGAAAAAATTCTTAATTTTATGAAACTTAAGTAAACTAGAATCCTATAAAGATAGAAAAATATCCTAAAGAAAACGTGTAACATTAACATGTATGGCTAATTAAATTGAAAATATAATAGAAAATAGAGTCATAATTTTTGAGAAATCAGAGTCAAAATATTTAGAACTCAAAGTCTAAAATTATGAGAATTCAGATTCAGAATTTCTAAGAATTTAGAGTCATAATTTTTGAGGATTCATATTTATAATTTCTGAGAATTCAGATTCAAAATTTCTAAGAATTTGCAGTCTGATTTTCAGAGAATTTGGAATATGATTTTCAGAGAATTTGGAATCTAATTTTTAGAGAATTTGGAATCTAATTTTCAATGAATTTGGAATCTGATTTTCATACAATTTAAAATCTAATTTTCTGAGAATTTAGAATCTGATTTTCAGAGAATTCAGAATCTAATTTTTATGGAAATTTGAGTCTTATTTCTGGTAAAATTGGATTATAAGGAATTATAAGAATCTGAGTTAGGTAAGGATATGATTCTTAGTTTTAATAAATGATGATTATAGTTGGTTTAGGATAACACTAGGTAAGACAATTAAAACCAAGGGTAAGGATAAAACTTTTCTTATAAAAAGAAAGTTTTTGTTATGAAAGTAATTCTTAGAGAAATATAAATTTTTTTAAGAAATGTATTTCTGATTTTTAAAACATAAAGTGATGGAAAAGTCATAAGGGAAATTATTGACCCAACAATCTCCCCCTTTTTGAAAATCACAAACAAATTTTTGAAAAAGAATATAAGGAATAATGTTTTATCTTTTTTAACTTTAAAAAAATACTTATCTACCATACTTACGACCCATAATGAATATGAATACCCCCCCCCATATTTTGAAAACCCTGAAAATTTCATTCTTATCTTACTTAGAGAAATTACTCTTTCTTAATTAAGAATTTCTTCATAATTTTATCTCATCTGTGCTTAGGTGAATTCTTTCTTAATATTCTTTTTGATCATTATCCCCCCCCCCTTTGATATTAGTAAAAAGGAATGGAGGGAAGTAAAAAAATTGTCCCATAAAGGATAGGAATATACAAGACAAAACATAGAAAATATAAAAAAATCATTATGATTGGAAAAAAGTTATAAAGAAAAAATACAAAAAAATCAAATTTTAATAAATTGGTCATCCTTATTTTCCTTTGGAATTAAATTTCTCTAGGTTGCCTTCAACTTCTTCAACTCTTTGTGATCATCCTCAAAATTCTTGAGCAGTTGATCCTGATCCTGATTTTTCTTTTCAAGCACTTTGATTCTTTTTCTTGAGAATTAATAATATCAGCTTGAGGATTTACCAACTCTTCTTGCCTTTTGATCCTTTATTCCAAATCTTCGTTGAGTTTGCTTTCTCTTTTCAAATTTATAGGAACTGAATTCAGCTTTCCATTAAGGTCTTTATCCTCATGGCTCTAGGCCACTTGCTCTTAATTCATCTTTTAAAAAGATTTAATGAAAAGTTATTGATCATATCATCTAACATATCAAAACAATCTTGTACTAAATCCTAAAAATTGTTAATGATTTTTAGATCGTCAATCTCTGACATAGACCATTTGGTTATTTCCTTGCATGATCTCCTATGAGAATCATAACCAATGTGAAACATCTTGAACTCTTATTCACATTTTACAAACTTCTCCATGATAATTATTGTTGAATATGACTTTTTTATTCATTGTTTATTGAAGCAGCTGACACCAATAATAAATACTTGGAAATAAGGGAATTATATTCACTGAGTTCTTCAAGGACTAAACAAAAAAATCTTGTCCCAAGGAAGATAAAGATTTTAAAGAAGATTCCTTTGCTGGCGAGGGAAGTTTATCTTTCTCTTCTATTTTCCTCTTATATATTCCAACCACATATTTCATAGATTTTGTAACATTTTATTTCTTTAGCAAATCAACTACCACTTTCTTTCCATTCTCAACTTTAGAGATTGCTTTCTCAACTTTCAAAGTCTCAAGATCATTATCATAATTTTGAATTATTCTATCATCATCATTAGAAAAATTTTCACCAATTTATTTAAAATCATTAGGATAAGTAAAATCATGATTACTAATTTCATCATCTGAAGGTTTATCAACCACATTATGAGAATCTTCATCTTTCCCTTCTGATATTATCTTGGTTGATTCAACTTGAAAAGTTCTGATAGACAACTTGTCATAAGTACTTTCATTCTCTTGATATTCTTCTACCATTTTGATTACATATTTACTTTCTTCTTCCTGTTATTATTCTTCTTGTTCTTATTCTTGTTGTACGTGTTCTTCGACAATGGGTTCTGGAATTGAAACATTCTTTCCTAAATTTTCTATTGTAATTGATTTTTTAAGAAAGATTCTTGTACCTAGTTTTGTTCGGATGCTTTCTAAATGTCTTTAAGAAAATCAGGGACAATCTTTACTTCTATTATCATCTTCATCATCTTATTTTCTTTTTCTTTATTCTCAAACTCTTTATCTGCTTCAATTTTCAATGCCTTAGCCTCAGTAGGATCCAATCCGAACACTGCATCTCCTTTCTTCTTTTTCTTCTTATGCTCTCCCCACTTGTCTACCACTTCATCAGAAAAATATCTTTTTCTTTTTCAGATTTGGTGGAGCAGATACTGACTCTGAAACTGGTACTTTCTCTTTTAGCTTGGATTCTTTTCTTTTCTTTAGGGTTTTCTTGAAACCTTCACCTTCTTCACCTTTCTTACTAATAGCTTGAACATCAATATCATTAATATCATAGAACACTTCGAAATTAATGCTAAAACCAATTTTCATCCTCCTCATAGTATCATGACTTAACAGTATAATATTGAAATTTTTTGGTTTGGTGCTGCAAGTAATTTTGAAAGTTTCTAAATAAAGAACAATAATATTGGAAAAGATTTATGGGTACATAATGATCTAAGACCTGAGGGTTCCATTCTTGATATTCCGGATAGTCAAGAGAATTTACTTGATGATGTTTATCTTCTTTATATTCACCAAGAAATCTATCATGAAGATATCACATTTCTTAATGGAATCCTTGTCTCCCTTTCTCAAAATGATAAATCATTGCATCCATTGGGATAATAATCTATAGTTAGTTGAAAGATGATAGATCTTCTGTGACTTAACTCATTTAATCCCAAGGAACTCAATTTCCTTAACTTTCTCAAAACTACCTTCCTTTCCTGGAAACTTGTGAGAACAAAATATATCCTATCCTTCATAAGGTATATCCAATATACTATAATTCTTGTTAAAAAAATAAAGAATAAGTCTTCCCATATCTCTTGAAAGAAAAAATGTCTCTTCCTCCTTGTTCATAAAAACTAACTAAATCATAAAATTCTATAAAGGGATTAGGATAAACTAGATCCTAATTATTTAGCTAGGAAATTCAATGATGTTCCCATCCATTCTTCTTAATGAATTTTGAAATCCAAGAATCATACTTAAGAAAGAAATTTGGTTCAACTAAACTTTCTACGTAAATTAACAAATCCTTGGGTTAATTATTTTAGGCCATCAGATCTTGTGTAGAAACATCAAGATATATTCAGAACATAATGAAATTGAGAAAACTAAATTGCTGATTTTAAGAGCATCAAAGCTTTGGTGAGAAACACTAGAATAATTGATGTGGGATAAGAATATGGAGGTCCTTTATATATACTTCATGAAGATGGTTCATATTCGCAAAATAATCTAATGATTGAGACTAGTTTGATCTAATCTGAATTTTAATATCAATGTCAAAGAAGGATATTTAGGGTTCCAATCTTCTAAGGTTTCAATGAAAAATATGATTTTAGAAAAGTTAATCTGATGAAGGTTTCTTAAAATAGGAACGAAATACCAACAAGTAAAAATGTAATTATGATGATTTAATTCAGGAAACATACCTTTTAGATTATTTAGAATGATTTTTATCTATTTATAAGGTTATTATAATAAAACATAGGTTTTGAAAATTTTAGTAAGGAAATAAAATTTAATGTTCTGAAATTAATTTAAGAAAAAATAATAAAAGATTTGTACTCCCATTATGAAGAGGAGTATTTTAATGTAAGGAGATAAGATTTAAAAAAAATATGGAATATTACCTTATTATTATCATTCTTAACTTTTTTTTAATGTATTTAAATATATTGGAGGGTAATGATTGTGTAAATATGTCAGCAAGTTGGTCTTGTGTTCCAATAAATTGTAAAATAATATCTCCTTTAAGTGTGTGATTCATAAGAAAGTGATTCCTAATATCTATGTACTTTTAAAGAGAGAGATGTTTAGGGTTTTTGCTTATAGAACTGGAACTAGTATTATCAAACATTTTCTGTGTTTTGGTAAAACACATGACATAGTTTGTGAGTCTATTTTTCATCCACAACACTTGAGCATAGCAAGTTCCAGTTGCTACATATTCAACTTTAGTAGTGGAAATTTCTTTTGAGTGTTTCTTCTTGAATGACCAAGAAACTAATGAATCTATTAATAAATTGCATGTTCTAGATCTACTTTTCCTATACATTCTACATCCACCAAGATTAGCATCAGAAAAAAAAAATTAAAACAAAATCATTTCTAGAAGAATAGAAAAGTCCCAAATCCATAGTTCCCTTTAAATGGAAAAAAATGTTTTCACTTATTTTAAATGAGATTAATTTGGATTATATTGATATATTCCACATAATCATACTAAAACATTAATTATAGACAACTGGTTATTAAGTATAATAGACTTCTTATCGTAACTGTAAAATATGTTTGATCTACTTGTTTCTCAGCTTCATCAAGATCAAGAGAATTTGAGGTACTAATTAAAGAACTTATACTTTTATATTTGTCATATCCATACAACTTAAGAAGATATTTAATATACTTATGTTGAGATATGTAAGTTTCTTATGGTTTTTTGAATATTTAAAAACCAAGGAGAAATGTTAAATCACCCATCACACATTTCAAACTAAGACTTCATAAGATTCTCAAATGAATTAGTTAAATATTTCTAAGTTGATCGGAATATAATTTAATCAACATAAATTTGAACAATCAAAACATTTTTTTATCCTTATTTATAAAATGGGTTGGATTAGTAGTTCTCTTAACAGAATTGTTTTGTAAAAAAAATATTATTAGTTTGTCATACCAGGATCTAGGGGCTTGTTTAAGTCGATATAAATATTTAGTAAGTTTATAAACATAAGAAGGATATTTTGTGTCTTCAAAACGTGGAGGTTGTTCAAAATATACTTCCTCTTGAACATATTCATTAAGAAAAGAACACATCAATTCAATTTGAAAATGTTTTAAGTTGAATAATTCTGCAAAGGTTAGTAGAATATGATTAGATTCAAGTGTAGCTACTAAAGCATAGGTTTCTTCATAATCTATTCCTTCTTGTTGATTATAGACTTTAACAAATAATCTTGCTTTATTTCTTACAATTATTACATTTTCATCACATTTATTTTGGAAGACCCATTTTACAGTAATTAAAAAATTTTATTTAGGTATTTCAACTAAGGTCCAATATTTGTTCCTTTCGAATTTATTTAGTTCATCTTGTATAGCTTGAATGCAATCATCATCACCTAAATCTTAATTAGTGCTTTTAGGTTCTAATTGGGAATGAAATTCTAGATTCTATACTTTATTTCTTAAGGAAATTAAAATCCTTATAGGTTGATTTACATCACCAATGATACTGTCACTGAGATGATTCTTAAGAAACAATTGATTTGGGTTTTGTAAAACCTATTCATCAGCATAAGATATTCTAGGGTAAATACTTGAGAAACATTTTCATGAGTATTTTTCTTATTAGAATAATATTACATCAAATGTTGATAATCAGTTTTTGAAAACACATCTGAAGACAAAGGTTGGGGTTGTTTAAAAAAAAGCATCAGTTTCATCAAATTTACCATGCATTGTTTCTTCAACAGTACGAGAATTTTTGTTAAATACTTTATAAGACTTAGAAGTAGTGGAATAGCGTAATAAAATACCTTCATCTGATTTGGGTGAAAATTTATGTAATTTATCTTTAGTATTAAAAATGAATACTTTACATCTAAATACATTTAAGTAAGAAACTTTAGGTTTTTGACCAGTCCATAATTCATAAGGGTTTTTTTAATAAATGTTCTCCTTAAAACTCGATTTATAGTATAACATGAAGTAATAATTGATTATCCCATAAATATTTAGAAATATAATATTTACTTAATATGGTTTTCATTATCTCTTAAAGAATTTGATTTCTTCTTTCAACAACACCTTTTTGCTGAGGAATTCATAGAGTTGAGAAGTAATGAGTAATTCTTTTCTTACTACAAAATGTATAAAAATATGAATTTTTAAATTCTACCCCATGATCACAATAAATAGTTATCAATGGAATTTTTTTCTCATTTTTAACTTTGGATGAAAATATTTAAAATAATAAAAGGCTTCAGATTTCTTTGCTATAAAATATACCCAAGGAAATCTAGTGTAATCATCTACTAAAACAAATACATCATATTTACCTCTATTAATTTTAGTTTGTTCTAGACAAAAAATATCCATATACCCTATCTATAATGAATCAAAATTTGAGACATCACTAATTGATTTAATGTATGACTTATGTTTCTTTTCATATTGACAAGGATAACAAACTTTTGAAGAATCAAATCTAAGCTTCGGTAGATTCTTAATGAGTCTTTTCTTTGAAATATTTCATAGGTTCCTAAGGTTATTGTGTCCTAGTATTATATTTCATAACCATGATTGATCTTCCATTGCAATAAGGTAAGGTAGATCTTGGCTCCTAAGGTCAACTAAGTTTAGTGTATAAAAATTATCAAGCCTATGGATAGAGAGAATAAAATCTTCATTGAATTATGTAATAAGAATATATCATTCCTAAAATTCATAAGGTAAAATTCATCACATAATTAAATTATGCTTATAAGGTTTTTCTTAAGACCTTTAACAAATAAAAAATTTGAAATTAAAGCCTTTACAAGAAGAACAACGTTACATGTACCAATAATTTTTCCGTAATAATTATCTATGAAAATTAATTTTCCCCCTTTTTTCTTGATAATATTTTCAAAGAAGTTTTTATTATCAGTCATGTTCTGGGAACATCCACTATCCCTGCACTATGTATTGTTGTTGGCACTTCCATTATTCTCCTAGAAATAAAATAGTTATAATTTCTTAATCCAAACTTTCTTGGATACCAATTTATAGAAAGTAAAATCTTAAGTATCCATATTTACTTAGAAAAATAATCTTTATGAAAACATAAGGATTGGATTTTATTTAAATAAAAACATTTCTCCCAATGTCCACCACATTGACACTTAGGGAAAAAGGAGAACTTTGGGAAACAAAATAGTTATGACTAAAAATAGGTTTTGACTGAGTATAACCAAATGTATAACAATTTTTAATAAGATGAAGTTGTGAATACATTTCATCAAATTCTTTCCTTCTAGAAGTGAAATTTGATAAAAGTTTCTTTAAGAAAAATATTTCATGTTTTATCCTGATGACTAAATTATTATCCTTATAGTCATCAGTCTTAGAGTTTGAGTTAGCCTCTGAAACATTTTTCTTAGAAATAACATTTTCAAGATCCATAGATAGTTTATCCTTCTTAGAATTAACTTCTTTAATATTTTTTTAACCATTTTCAAAATTAGATATTTTTTATCAATACATTTAGAAAGATCAGATACTTCTTTTATTAAAATATAAATTCTATAATTTTATTTCTCCAGCTTCTTTTTTATCTTATAGTTATCATTCTCAAGTAATTTAGAAACTCTAGAGACTTATTTAAATAATGTTAAGGAATTATCTTCTAATTATGAAGATTATTCTTTCAAAGACTCATAATATTCTTCATTGGAAAATTTTTTATTTAAAGACATATTAGTTAAGGATTCGGCAGTGTGTACCTTAGCAATATGACAATGGTTTTCCATAGGTAATCTGGCTATAAGACCAATATTCTTCTGTATAAAAGATGCATATTCTGAGGATTCATCTAAAGATTCACCACCAATAGCACTTCGAGTGTCATTATACTTTCTTTGACATAGACTTGTATTACATATTTCTATTTATTTCAGGATGGTTATCCTTTCAATCTTTTATCTTGAGCATAGGTCAATCAGGTCTGATATGTCCAGCCCTTTTTCATTAATAACAAGTTATTTAGATCATTTCTTGTCCTTTCTATCTTTTTCTTATATATATACTGAAATACTTTATTTCCCGCGATCTTATTCATCCTTTGGGAAATATTGGCTAATTCATTCTAAAACTGATCGTTGTCACTTGATTCAGATACTACAACATCTTTATTAACTTTATATCTAGTTACCCTTTTCTTAGTCTTGGATTTAGATGTAGTAGTTAAAGCAATGCTTCTATTACCATTGTTTTTTATTTAATTCATAGTCTCTCTTAATTCTTGTTTCATGATAAATAAGAGTTCCAAATAAATCATTAAGTGTGATATTAGATACTTTCCTATTTTTTCAATAGTTGTTCTTTTAGATTTCCACTCATTGGGCATGATATAAATTATATTTTTCACAAGAAATTCATCATCAAGACCTTTTACTCTCATAGATTACAGACTATTGATTATAGTCATAAATCTTTATTTCACTTTGAAAATAGTTTCTCCATAAAAAATACAAATCCATGATATTCATCTTTTAACATAGCTCTTCTAGATTCTATCACTTTTGAAGTTCCAAAGTGTGTAACTTCAATTTTCTTCCAGTTACATTTGGTAGCTTCACAAGAACATATTTTACTATAGATATTCTAGGTTATGGAACATAAAATATCATTGTGTACCTTGTAGTTTAGTTGATATTCTTGTTTTTCCTAATTTGTGAAGGTTCTAATTTCCTTGTCTGGAATCTTGTATTCCCAAGCGATCATAACAAAATTACCCACACTAGTGTTGATAATGAAGGCCTTTATCCAATCTCTCCAGTACTCAGAATTATTGCCATTAAAAATTGGTGGTCATTTAGGATTTATATTATCTATAGAACCAACATTTATTCCTGCCATTATATAAGAAATTATCTTTCCTACAGAACTTGTTAGTAAAAAATTTTTATAAACAAAGATAGAAAAATATTTAAGAAGAACATAAACAATTAAAGTTAATCATGTAAATTTGAGCAAGAAATCATATATGTAAGTATAATTATTTTAGATACCTACTATAATAATAATTTTTGGATAGAAATATAGATTTATATGTTCAATTACAAGAGTGGGTGAATTATAGGTTTAAATTATTTCATTTTTATACTTTAGAAAATCTATGTCTAACAATGTTAAGAAATATGAATTCACAAAAACTATTTCTTTATTATCTATGAAACAATCATTCTTAGGATCCAGAAATATAGATTCGAAAATGAAACTTGAGAAACGTTAACTTAAACAAATATTATACCTTAAAGCATATAGAATCTTATTTATCATAGTATATAGGTATAAGAAAGTATAAGAATGCTCTAATTTCTTTCTTTAACGAAAAGAAGTATAAATAAAAACTTGTAACAAAACAAGAACAAGTATAGGAAATATTTTAACCCAAAGAGAAGGGTATCTAAAAACCTTGGATAAAAGTCCCTTGATTTATATTTTCATGAAATTATATATTACCCACACTTGGTTAAGCCCTCGATATTAATATCAGAGTTTGTCTGGATATCCCCGAAATCCCTTGAACTTTAAGCTAGTTGTCCCCACTATCTTACTATCCCTAGAAGACCTAGATTATACATATAAACAATCAAAGTCACACTAGGATGAATAAGTTGTTCACGGCTGAACAAGATGTTCACAGATCGCATAAAGCATGAGAGTCCCTCTCTAGAAATATCTTCACATCATCATAGCATGTACTCTATAGATATGTAAATTCACATTGAAAACTTTAAATGGTTGGGGTATTTATAGAAAAAAATCCCAACGGTCATCTCCTCCTCTAACTATAATATTTTCCCTTGAATTTTGGAGAGACCTATACACCTTTCACTTATGAAATGGTTAGTTAGAAATATATAGTATGACATCATTTCATGGAAGAAAACATTATTATGTTTAAGAAACTTATTAAACTTGAATCCAATAATGTTATAACAATATCTTAAAGAAAATATTTAACATTAAAAAGTATGACTAATTTTTTTCTAAATATGGTAGGAAACAAAGTCCGAATTTATGTTAAATTGGAGTCAAAAAATTTGAGAACTCAGAGTTTGAAATTATGAGAATTCGGAGTCATAATTTATAACAATTCAAAGTCAAATTTTTTTTTTATTAAGATTTATAACTTATGAGAATCCAGAGTTTGATTTTTTGAGATTTTAGAGTCAACATTTCTAAGAATTTGGTGTCTAATTTTTAAAGAATTTAGAATCTAATTTTCAAAAAATTAAGAATCTAATTTTCAGAGGATTTGGAATCTAATTTTTAGATAATTAAAAATCTGATTTTCATAGAATTTTGTATTAAATTTTTAGATAATTCAATGGATGATATTAAAAGAATTCAGAATATTATTTTTATATAATTCGAAGGCTGATTTATGATGAAATCAGATTATGATTTCTGGGAAAATTGGATTCTAAGAAATTGTAAGAATATGAGTTAGGTAAGGATCTGATATTTGGTTTTAAGAAAAATATTATAAGACTTGGTTTAAGAAAACACTAGATAATATAATTAAAACCAATGGTAGGGATAAAACATTTATTAGATAAATAAAATTTTCCTTAAGAAAATAATTTTAGAGAAAAAAAATTTTCCTTAAGAAATGTGTTTGTGATTTTTAAAACATAATAGAATAGAAAATTTCTATGGCAAGTTATTGACTCAACATATTTTTCTAATAAGAATAACTCAAAAATATCACAGTATATTTAATAAAAATAGTTATTTCAAAATAAGCCTTCAAAATTTAATCTTGTGAAGTCGAGAGAGAATCCACCTGTCATAAAAAATTTAGATAAAACCAAAAATGAAATAACAATTCTATAAATTCGATTGTTAACTAACATTACTTAGTTCAAACCAATGATAAATCATCATAATTCCCATAAGGGGACATTGATATATCTGTAGTTGATTAAATCTAAGTTTTTATGAATTATAAAGAGATGTAATAAATAAATAATGACCAAGAAGAGCATGTACCAATGAATTCATGCCTAAAACTCACTTTTATTCATCAATGACTCTCTCTTAGACCAAAGGGAAACATCTCTCACATAATAGGGGATAAATAAATTTTTATTATGGGAGGATTAGGGGAAAACAAAGTGGTAAAAGATATAAATCAAACTACATCCACAAATTTCAGATGGATGACTGTACGCTACATAGTTTACCTGCACAATTTGGAAAACTGTCCACCAACCAAGTGGTTGCTACAATATCAAGCCAAAACATCGCACAGTTGGCTTGCATGACTGGACAAAATGTGATCCAACTGTTCATTTTCCAGTTTTTAAAATGATAGTAGGCCTATAAAATTTCTCCTAACCACCTTCATGGTTTGGAAAAATTGTGTGTCAATCATGTGTCTTCCCACTACTCATTATTTTCCCTTATATAGTTTCCTAGAGGTTTTTTCATGATTTCTTCCTACCATTCTCAAAATGTGAACCATCATAAAAGCCCCTAAAACATAACAAAACTACTCTCAACCTTCAAAAACATAACCTGGTTATTATATATACCAAAAATACATAAATAATGGTTTATGTACTTGAAATTGGGGTGCTACACTACGGATATTAAGTATTTTCTATATTTTCTTCCAAATATCCATCCCTTTGTCACTTGATTCAAGAAATGTAATATTTAAAATAATATTTGGTCTTATTTCTCTATTTTTTCAGGTATATATTCTATTCTATGTAATTTTTTTTTTCAAAACTATTTTATCAACATAATCTTTATTTACTAAAATGATTTATGATCGAAATTTTATGAAATATTTCACTTTTTTAAAAGTTTTTAAAGGTATCTTTTTAATGTTTTTCTAAAATTAAATTTTCAACTGTAACACCTTGAGTTTTTATGAAGCTTTTTTTAGTAAATTAAATATCATTGATTACTTAAATTGTATGCTATACTATAATAAAATTATGTGATATGATACAAAACATTATTCTTACACTACATGAAAAATCATCTTATCTTGCCTTACATGCAACTCTGATTTTCTAAAAAACAACATTTTATTATCATAATTATATAAATGAGATAGTTATAACCTATACTATAAACATATTAATATAAATAGTAATAACTAATTTTAAACATTATTTATAATGATTTAGAATAAATAATACATATTTATAAGGAAATATATAATTTTATATAAATTATATATGTTTTAAAAAAATACATTTTTTCTCAAATGAACTGCTTTTTATGTCCTTCAGTGAAAATTCAAAAAATTAATTTTAGAAATTTTCATAAATTAAATTGGATAAAATAACTACAATTTATGAATTCATAATTTCAAAATTATCTTAAGATTATTTTTTGGGATTTTTTTAAAATATTTTATTTTTTAATGAATAGTGAAAAATACTAAATTTTAATTTAAAATTATTTTTTCACCTAACTTCTTTATATAGTTAAATTATATTTTAATTTTGTTTTAAATTATAATTAAATAAATTTTAGATAAACTAATCTAATGTGGGTCATTGGAATTAATTTTACATTGAAATTAGATGTAAAAATATTTGAAACATTTGAACATTTTCTCTGTAAAAACCAACTTTCACAACACATCTACGGGATTAACTTTAAATTAATATATTACACTAATGTGGTAATAATTTGGAAAAAATGATTCCATATTTGTAATGAACCTAATTTAATATTTCTAATATGTTAAAATTATTTTTTTACCAAAAATATTAGTGAAAGTAGTAAAAATCAATTATAGTAATTAAGGTAAAAATGTGTTCACTTAGTGGTTAAAATTAATCTTAAAAAGTAAAATAACCTATAAACATTTCAAAAATCTATTTTTTGGAAATATTTAAACCATATACTCACTATAAAAAATTTAACATTATTGGAGGAAAATTATGTAAGGGAGGCCTCTCAAAATTGTTTACCTTTTTATATTTACAAGAACACCACTCCTCCTCCACCATAAAATACCACTGCCCCCCCCACATTTTCAAACATCTAAAGACCATTTTAGATCAGAAAACCACTTCATAAATATGATCCCAAATTCCCTCCCTTTATCCCAGAATCCTCCCTTTTTCATAAGTACAACCAAAAAATCCATTTGGTATAAGTGAAAAGGAGTTACCTAAAGAAGAGGTAATGTCCTTCAACAAGATATTTTGTTTTATTTATTTATCTACCCCAAAATTATTATTATTCAATGATTATATAATAAAATAATTCTCATCAATATACTGATATGTTTTTATTCTAAGGGTATGACCTACAATCACACACATTTCTATCAAATGGGATACAAAATCATTGTTCATGTCTATGGCGGACTACCGTCTTGCGAACTAATGTAATTCATTCTTCCATTTACACCATTCAAAATTAGGAATAATGATGTAATTTATGTTTTTATAAGATATATATTTTATTTATGATGTATATATTCTTATTTAATTACTATATAACACATACCTTTATGATTTCTATTTTTGTAAATACAATAACTTCATTTGTGGATATGTGGACTACTACCTCCTCAAAGCGATGTGATTCTTTCACATTTTAGATAGAATGTATTAAGGATGGTTTTTATGAAATTATATGATATATATGAAATAATAATTATAATTAAATGAAATTATAAATATATATACAAATACTCTATTTACTTTTTTTTCTTAAAATACGACATGAAAATGAAAACAATATTCATGCTGATGTACGACTTACAATCTTCATGAACTGTGTATTTCATTTTCTATTTATATATTTTATAAGATATTATAAATATATATTTACTTAATATATATGATAGTTATTTCATTTTTATCATTATGTAAATGATAAAATAATGATATAATTAATAAGACCCAAAATATAATAAATCAAAACACTTGTGAAAAAGGCGGTTATTACCCAAAACACAAATTTAACATATAAGTGTTAATAAATGGGTAATAAAAGGTCATATTAAAATAATATATGGTGTGAAAAAATTTAATATGGTTATTTAATATATCTATAATAAAATTATATTTTTTATATATAATTTTTGAACGAATATGATGATATTCAAGAAATAAGGTAACATGATTTCTAGTCTCACTTTTATGAATGAAAGAGTTATCACTTATCACCACTCATACATTTTGGGTAGTTTATAGGATTACCAAGAATTAATTATATGATAATTATCCTTAAATTTATTTTATTTACTTATCAATTTTATGATCTCTATTTCAAGGGGTTTTACAGTTACATTGTTAACAAATCGGTAAGGTAATTTTGTCTCAATTTTACTTCTTTAAGACACATGTTTTTTTATGCCCTTATATTATTTTATAAGGTGTATATAATACCATTTGAAATGTTATATAATTAATATACTTCTTTTTCTGTTATTTTATGCTTCATGTAATGTTATTATTTCATGGGGATTTTGATTCAATGTTACTAAAGTGGTAAGAGTTTGTTACGACAATCTTATAGTTTATTGGGATTACTTATGATTATGCTTCAATTGATGAAATATTATGATCCATATCTCAATAATTCTCAGGAATTTCATTATCCTATATATATTCATGATATTCTCATGTAATGGTACCATTTTCCACTATTTGGTATTTAAGATAATTAAAAATTTGTTATTAATAAAATATCACGTTATTTATCTTTTTGATAATAAATATATTTTATTCAAAACCCATGTTTTCAAAAATGTTTTAATTCTTTTAAATTATCTTTTAAGATTATTTTCAAGTAAAAATTATTTTAAAAACAGTTTATGGTTTTCAAAGATTTCTTGTATGTTTTAGAAACTATTTTCAAATAAAAAGTGGTTCAAATTTTTTTTCTAGTTTTAAAAAGAATTTTTTCTAGTATATAGGATATTTTCCTCAAGAAATGTTTTTTAAATAAATTTAAAAATTATTTTCCATATAATATGACATCCTTTTGTGTTAATCATGCATTTATGGGGATATGATTCAACGGAACTATTCAAATTCTTTCTCTGAATGACTTGTGTTTTAATTTATTATGTTAATGAAAGTATTTTCTCTTACCTTGGTTATGTTATTTTGAAACCCAGTTCATTTCATGGGTTATGCTTTGATTAAATTGTTATGAAACCTATCACTTTTCCATAGTTTATGATATAATTACATGTTTATGATACCGATTTCAATCCATGTGTTATGATTTGATGAATGTTTATAATCTAGTGGAACCCATATTTATTATTTCATTATGAGATGAGTGGGACCTATATCTCACTTAAATACATTGGGTAAAGATATATATCTCATGACATAGAAAAGGATGGAATGGGAAGTAATCTCGGTTCATTAAAGGATTTTTTCTACTAAGTTGGTCTTGGGCGATAACCTTGACTACAAAGATAGTCATGGGTGTGAACCATAACTAATAAGAGGCTTTGTGGAGTGAACCAATTCGGGTAATATGACATTCTTACTAATCCTTTAATTCTATGGAAATAATTTTATATGATTAGGTTTCTACCACAATTCCATGTCTTATTCATATGTTATGCTTTCATAGATTATTCTCTTGATTCCTTTATAACTCATGTATTATTAACTAACAATCTCTATGATATGATTCATGTTTATTATATTTGATATGTATGGTATGATCTTATAATGTTGTGATAACATTATCATACCCTTATTATCATGGGCATGCTTACATATATCCCTTCTTTAACCTTACTGGGCATCTGAGCTCACCCATTTTTATGTTTCATTTCCCCAAGTTATGAACACATTTATTATATATGGTTAATCTAGTAAGGTTAATTGTAATAAATAACCTATTGGGAAATAATTTATCTCACTTATGTACCGGTGTTTATGTTTCCATGTTTCCAAAGATACTAAACTAATATATTATTTGGGTCTCTATTTTTGTAATGTATTAAGTATTCAATAAAAGGGATGTAATTTCCATGTATGACAAGTGAGGGTTTCTATATTTGGTATTAGAGAAAATGTTAATCAACATTTGGAAACTATGGTGAGATAAAACTTAGTGAGATCCCTAAGTACATGTCTCTACGAATAAGCTTAATTATGAGTCAAAGTATAAGAAAATTTCCATGAATTTAGGTAATTGATAGAGTGAGTGGTTTCCTAGAAATTCATACCTATATAGATACTAAATGTAACGAACCAAGGGTTTTAAATGGAAATTCCCTTCTTATAAATATGTCATAAAATAACATAAAAACACAACATAATGAACTACTAAGTGATAAGTGATCTTTAAACATAAGTTTTTCACTTTTGTGTTTGGAATTTTGAAAATCTGACATACACGGTTGTGTTCAAGATGATTTTTGGAGTCTAATAAAACAAAAATAATTTTTATTGAATAGTAACATACACTAATGAATAGTAACATACCCTTATGAATAGTGATATACCCTAATTAATAGTAACCTTACCTATGATAGTATAAAAATAATATTCAAGTGAAAGTGTGATGTACCTATATTTTAGAATATGTAAATCAATGTTTTAAAACTTTGTTTTAGTAATAAACCATGATTTTAATTAAATATTAAATTAATCATATTTAGAAAATTATTTATGAAAAATGGACTTCATTTTTGGATTCTACACATTGAAAAATGGTTGGGGTAAATTTTAGGTATTTTTCTGAAATACATGAATTTTTTATGAATAGTGAAATACCATAATTTACAAAATAAGCTAAATAAGATAATTATAGAGTCATGTGTGATGTTCTTATGATGTAAACCAACTTTTTTTGGGGTTACATGATAAAATTAATATTACTATTCATTCAATACTTTCTATTCCTTATCTTAGGGGAAATTAATAAACTAATGAATTTTATATTAAGGAAACCCCTCTCTCCTCCACTATAAAAACCACCTTTCACACCCTCATTTCCTCACACCTCTCAAGCTCCAATACTTCTCTAAACTCTTCCCAAACATCTTCCCTAGACCCTATCCCATGTCCAAGAGCTTTTGGTCTCATCAAAAGACCAATCCTATTTCCTTATGGATAATCTCAAGAGGAGGATTTAAGAGGTAATTTCTCTCCCTCTTCTCCTTTAATTTCCTTTCAAGTTCATGTTAATTTCCTTATCTCTCCCCACCTATATACATAAAAATGGTATTTTAACTCTATTATTATAAATATAATAGAATATTATGAGTATAATGGGATATTATATCATCCAACCCCCTTTCCCTATTCCTTTTATTTTATTAAAGAGAATGTTGTTCGTGAAGTGTTAATTTATCACCTTCAAGAACGACAAATTTTCTTCTTCCATTTCTACCTTCAGATCTGGTAATGAAACAAATTTTATGGTTGAACCAGAATATTTTATATGTATTATATCCTATTTAGAGTTCTGGAACTAACTTATGACCATGTTTCTATTGATAAAATAAGACAAGGTCATTATGATCGAAAAATCGCTCAAATTGACCCAAAAACATCATTTAATTCTTATCTAATGATACATCCACATGGATATAATATGATTCATTATAAGATCATTCAAGATATTTTAATATCATTAATAACTTGTAATATCAGTTTGGGATGTTTACCCATGTTCTACCTGAACTTCAATTAAATAATACAAGTGAATCACTCAAGAAAACCATAAAAAACATTCTCAAATAATGTTTTAAAACTCTATAACTCATCCAAAGGCACATAAAATCACTTAATGAAACCATAATAAACCATATTAATGTAAAAACGGTTCTGTATTTCTAATTAATGAATATAATGCCATTATACAAGACATTAAAGTGAAGGAAACATTCAGATACAATGTAAGGGGAAATTCTCGAACCCAACTTTCATCCTTCAGGTTCTCCCTCTTTCACTCCATTTTTTATATGGTAACTCATTAAAGATAATTTGTTCATCATTGTATTTCCTTTTCTGGGATATAAATTTTTACCTCTAATCTTTATTTCATACATATTTTTTTCCAAAAGGACTCTTTTTTTAAGAACACACCTTTTACTTCTCATTCAAGGTTGATGGTTCTTGTATCAAGTATGTTATTCCCTCTTTGTTTTGGTAACCAAAAGTTTATGAATTTGTTATTATGAGATGTAACCCATTACTTTAAATTGGTTATTTATGTTCACTTTTCATATATGTTCCATGTGGAAAGCATGATGATGATAATGTTATGATGTGACGGGTGCGCCCAGAATTATATAGCGCAATATGAATGATTGAATGTGATGGGTGCACCTAGAATTATAAAGTGCTCCAATGTATTGGATAAAGTGATGAATCTCATGATTAAATGTGAAATGGTGTATGAACATGATTCTATCTTGGTTCAAAATTATTTGTGGTATTTAACCACAAAGACATGATGTTTCATTTTTTTGTGTTGCCACGTTTCAAGTCTTATATTTATGCTTCCTCTCATGTTCATGATCTTTTTCCCATGTTATTATTAATCTCACCCAATGTTATATTATTCTTCTTTATCCTCTTACTTGGATTCTAGATCACCCCTTTTTATGTATATACTAAAGTGGCTACATGTACTAAGGAGAGGACAAGTGCCAATAAGAAGCTAGAGAAGAAGAAATTAAATAAATGTTTATGCTTGATGTTGTAATTGTTATGCATGGTCCTATTTTTTCCAAGACACTAAACCTTTGGATCCTCTATGTGTAATAATATTATGTTGTTTATCTTTAAAATGATGTAATAGTAATGTAAGAAAATATTGGGTCACTATAATTGGTATAAGAGGAAAGGTTTAGTTAATTTGGGAATTAGGATTAGTGAACCCTAGAGAAAACCTATAGCATGAGACTAAGTAAAAATATGCACACAAGAATATATACATATGGATCCCATATGTTATGATTTTAGTATAAATTGTGCATATGAATAAGTTATATATTCCTGAATTGTTGACTTATGTTTTGTTCTAACATTTTCTATTTTAGAAAATGGTGGGAACTAGGAGAAATCAGGCCAACAACTCTTGCGAGGGCCAATGCAACGATTTCCTGAATGACATCCACAATTATTTGGGAGGTGGAGTTCAGAAAATTATGGAAACCCTTACCCAAATTTCAAAAGTTATGAAAAATAACCATAACAATGGGGAACATCCTACTTCACCAAAGAGGGATAAATTGGCTATCAAATGATTTATGCAGCAACGACCATCGATGTTTAGTGGATCTTCTGAACCACTAGTTGTGGAAAATTGGGTGAACTTCATAGAGAAGAACTTTTCTTTACTTCAATATTCTAAGACAGATAAGGTGGACCTATCCTTTTATCATCTAGATGGAGAAGCTGATCAATGGTGGGCTTTGATTAAGAACTCCAAGTCAAGGGAGGAAATTGAAGAGATTGAATGGGAAGACTTTATGATAATTTTTCTTAACAAGTATTTCTCAAGAACTCTTCACAGGAAGATGGAGAGAGAATTCATAGAGCTCAAGAAAAAATAAGGGGAATCATTCACAACTTATGAAGAAAATTTCACAAGGATTTCAAGGTATTTTTTGGGTTTTGTTATCAACAATGATAGCAAAATTGATAGATTCTTCAGTGGATTAAAACAACACCTTCAAAAGGATCCTAGAATTCAAGAATTTGGGAGTTATGAAGATGTTGTTCGATGTACCCTCAATGTGGAGATGGAGTGTGTAGAATGGTCACATGGCTATGCGGATAAGAAAAGAAAGATGGAGTTTCAAGCTGGAGGATCTAATGACAAAAGTGGGAAGAAAACTCAACAACCCACATGCCAAAAATGTGGGAAGTTGCACCATGGGAACTACCACAAAGGGACTGGGAAATGCTTTGTGTGGGAAAGAACCATGCTCAAGACTGTCGAAAATAAAAAAAAAGGAAGGAGAATGTAGCTGATGAAAGGAAAGAACCACTCATGGTTCAATTCCACAACTATAAAGAGCTAGGGCACTATGAAAATTAGTGCACTAAACCTCGATTTCTTGAGGGTAATCAGCATCAGCACCCACCAAAACCAAAGGAACAAGGTAAGGCATATGCCATCACTACTGCAGAGGTGGATCATGATAATAAAGTCATACAATGTACACATTCTATTCACTCAAGAATGGAAAAAGTACTATTTGATTATGGTTCTACACATTCCTTTATATCTTGCAAGTTTTCTAGAACTATAGAATCAAAGCCCCAAAACCTTGAAGAATAGATTTCTGTAAAAACACCAAGTGGTGAAATGATTTCAACCCAAGTGTTTGACTCTTCTTTTGTTGGTGTATGTGGGAAGATTCTTCCAAAAAATCTCATAATACTTCCATTGGTGGGTTTTTATGCTATAATGGGAATGGATTGTCTCTCGTTATATAGAGCACATATCAACTATCGGGAAAAAGAAATATCCTTACATATTATGAACCATACCATGATCCTCTACAAATTCAAGGAAGATAATGAATCTCCTTTAAAAAATCCTTCAATGGATTGGGTGTTGATTCCATATGAAGAAGCATACCTCGCCCAAATGGTTGAGTCGAAGGAAAGTGTCAACCTTCACTACTACAAATATTCCTTTTATCAGCGCTAAAAATGGCCTTTAACAGCACTAGAAAAGTGATATTAAAGCCGACATAGATAAAGGGGCTCCCCTTTATCATCGATCCAAAAAGCGCTGATAAAGACCCTTTTATCAGTGCTAAAAAAGGCACTGATAAAAGGGGTCTTTTATCATCGCTAAAACAAAGCGCTGATAAAAGGGTTCTTTATCAGCGCTTTGTTTTAGCGCTGATAAAAGACCCCTTTATTAGCACTTCCTTTATTAGTGCTTTCATTTTAGCACTGATAAAAGGTAAAAAAATTAAATAAATACTACCAATAGGGGATATTTTATAGCGCTTGAGCCCCCCCCCCCCTTTTACAGCGCTTTTCCGCCCCCTACAGCACCCCATGCACCCCCTCCACCCTTATCAGCACTTTCTCCCATATTCCCACATGCGCGCGTGCCCCTACCTCCACTAGGATTTGAACTCGAGACCTCCCCCCTGCGCGCCTAAGCCCTTACCACTCCTCTATTTTGATTTGGTTTCCATTTCATGATATCTCTCTCTATATATATTTATATATTTAGTTATATTTATTCGTATAGTAATATATATTTATATTAATATATATATAGTTACATTAATATATATCTCTATTTATATATATATATTTAGTTATATTTATTCTTATAGTAATATATATATATATATAGTTATATTAATATATATAGTCATATTAATATATATATATATAGCTATATTAATATAGATCTCTATTTATATATATATTTATTTAGTTATATTTATTCAGATAGTAATATATATTTATATTAATATATATATAGTTATATTTATATATACATATAGTTATATTAATATATATATTTATAGTGATATTAATATATATATATTTATAGTGATATTAATATATATATTTATAGTAATATTAATATATATATGTTGTTATATTAATATATATATATAGTTATATTAATATATAGGTATATAAATATTCATATATTTTTATATGTAATTATATTTTATTATTTATATTTATAATTAAATTTTTATGTGTGAATATATAAAAAAATATGTATATATTGTTATATATTTGATTATAAATAGAAGTGCATTATAAAAAACGATGAAATTTCAAAGACATAATATCAATATGAATGTAATACCTTGGAATAAATTCAGTACCCAAAAAAAAGAACCCAATAATACCCCCTTAAATGAGGCTAAAAATCCACAAAATGTTTAAAAGTCAGGGTACCCCGACTAAAAAATCAGTTTTGAAGGCCTTTTGGGCCTTTTTTGGCCTCGAAAAAACATCGATCAGGGTCTCCCCAAGTTATAGTGATGTAGATCTTGTCATAGGATTCTATTTGATATATGGGAGAGCTCAAACGGACACTCGAATCAAAAGTTATGGGCGTTTGAAGTTCGAGTTGTGTTCTCAACCTATTTTGGATCTTTTTTTATTTTTTTTATTTTTTAATCTTCAAATTGTTATTAAATGACTATTACTCCATAATAATTAGCAAGTTATTAATTAAAAATATTTTTAAATTTTTTATAATCCATTTTCAATAAATATCTTATATATTAAGTATATTAAGTATAAATTTATATTTATACTTATCTAAAATATATTTAAAAATTATATATTATATTTATATCAATATAACTATATTTATATATTTATATATTAATATGTCATTTTTAAATAATTTTTTTTGAAGTTGACCCTTTATCAGCGCTTTTAAAAGCACTGATAAAGGCCCCCCTTTATAAGCACTACTAAAAAAGAACTGATAAAGGGGGTCCATTTATCAGCGCTAAAAAAAGCATGGATAAAGGGGGTACCTTTATCAGCGCTAAAAAAAGAACTGATAAGGGGGAGCTTTTATCAGTGCTTTTTTTAGCGCTGATAAAGGTTGGTGCTGGGAAAAACTATTTTTGTGGTAGTACTTGAGGAAATACCCATCCTAAGGGAATATAACGATGTATTTCCAGAAGAGTTACCCGGAATTCCCTCGGATCTTGAGATAGAGTTCTCAATTGTACTCATACCCGAAGCTACTTCTATCTCAAAGTGACCCTATAGGATGGATCCTATCGAACTGGAGGAGTTAGAGAAGCAGCTGCAAGGGTGTGACACCCGAGACTTTTATGAGAAATATTTTGTTTTTATGTAATATAAATCATCAAAAGAATCTTTCACTATACACAACACTAGCTTGGCTTTCTTTACATGCAATCACGACCTTCCTCGATAGCTTGCATCGTACGCAATACCGAGTTTCACTAAGCAACGATATGCTATTAAAATATTATTAAAACAAGACGTTATGAATAGTAATACCCACTTTTTGAAATTTGGTAAATTTTATTTTTCAAAATGGACTTAATTTTTGGATTCGGAATATTGAAATTAGCCTAGGGTGAAATTTTGTTATTTTTCTGAATACTTTCAATTTTTGATGAATAGTGAAAACACCGGGTTTCTTTTTAAAAACCGACTTTTTATTTAAATAATTATTTATTTTATTTAAATTTATTTTAGGAAAAAATTGATACATAATACCTATATAAGTTCAATTCAATTCATTGGAGTCATTTTATAATAATTTTAGATATATAAAAATTTTATTGAACTTTTCACCGTCTTTTACCCACCTCCTAGGAAAATTTGCTAATTTACATAAAACATAATTTTACCGCTTCTATGATTGGAATTTTGAAAATCCAAGAGATACGGTTAATATCAAGGACTAAAATGTGGTTCAATGAGATGAAAATAATTTTTTGTGAATAGTAACTTTTTACTTTTTTTACCACGGTTAAAAGTAAATAGGGTAACTAAGGGTAAAAATGGTATTATTATTACACTAAAACATGTCCTAATTCTATTTGATAAGTATAATTCGACCAAAAACAACCTTAGGAATAATATATGACCATTTAGGCCCACATGGATTAGATTAGGACATTTATTATTAATTTATTTAAAGAAGGGTTAAAATAGTTAAAATCAAAGTTTAATAAGTAAATAATTTTTAATATAGGGTTATACATAAGATAAATTAAACTATAAATATTCATTATAAATATAAAAAGATTTCCTAAATAATTATATTTTATTTATAATTTTTAGACTCTAAATAATTTAATTTATTTATGACACAATGATGATGCAGCAATTATCTTATTAATGAAAGATTGACATAATTAATCTTATAAATACCCAAATAAATGTAATTTGAGACTTTTTATGAATTACAATACTTTTTTATGTTAATATGATATGTTATTATTGATTTAATTAACTTTTTTCGAACTAATCATTCTGTTATGAGTTTCACAAAAATCAATTACCAAATAGTGTCAAAATTGACATAAAATAGCTTTTAAAACAAATATTATATTATTAATTGATATTTTATTCCTAAAAATATAAGGTTCGGCCAAATGACTTATATAAGGTTATATATATTAATAATAAACATCTTGGGGTTCGTTTGTCTTGTTAATGTATGTTTATTAACCTTATAGTGTAAGAAAACAAGAAGACACGGTAAAAGGTAAATTATCTAACTTAAAGTTAAATCTAAATGATAATGTTACAATAGATACCTAAACTTGTATAAACTCTATTTGATGAGAGTATTTCGACCCATCCCTACCTTAGCTTCAAAATAAATCAATTTGAAGCTATTAAAAACCGAATATGACTTTATAATAGAATAATATTTTTAGTTTTTCCGAAGGTGCCCCTCTCCTCCCTTATAAAAGGGAACCTCCTCCCTCTCTTCCTCACACCACTTTTAGACTTCAATCTCGGCCAACCCCTGAAAAATTATCTTCTCCACTTCCATAGAAACATCCTAGAGGTTCTGGTCTTCTTCAAAGACCAATTTTAGTGCCCTAAGAGGAGGTCTCAAAGAGGCGCTTCAAAGAAGAGGTAATGTCTGTTACCGATTCTTTCAACTTTATTTCTTCTTCCACTTTTCTTATTTAGTTGTTTCATTATTAAGTAATAACATCAGTATCACTCATATACTGATATGTTATTATAAGTATGAAACAAACCTATTTCACCATCTATCCATCGTACGGAAAACGAAATCACCACGCGTGCGTACATACGGAATACCGTCTCCGCGTCGTGGTGTAATCTATTTTCCACCACCACCTTACTTGGATGGGTATAATGGTGTAAATAATAACTATATATGATTTTTGTAAAGTGATATTGATTCTGAAATAGTACAAATACACTCCAATACAATTCCACGATCATGGTAATGATATCATCGCTTGTGCATACGTACGTACGGAATACCGTCTCCACGATGTGATGCGACTCGTTCTACATGATTTTCATTGCAAAATGGTTACATAAATGAATTGAGTGAATAAATATGATATGTATTACACTAATACCATTCTGTAAATTAGGTATCTATAACCTAAAAATAAGAATAAGAATTTATTCGACAAAACACACATAAGAACAAAAAGTAATAAACATCCGAATAACAAGTAGCAATGAAATATTACTAATAAGAAGTTAATAATATGACCATATATGATATCATAACAAATAGTATGATTCTGGAATAAGTCAATGAAATTATTTAAATCATTATACAGGAGGTTCAGACACTTATGAAGCAAATCGGACCTAAGGTAATGGAAAACCTTGCAATCTCATTTTTATATGAGATTGTTTATACTTCAGAATTTACTGGGGAATATTTATCATAAACATACATGTTTCCTCAATATGTAATATTTATATCCTTCTACAATTGTTTATATGCAATTTTACTCTTCTATGAGTTTTTAGTAAAAGATATGAAAGGAATATTTTGTCGTTTTTCATACGAGGTACTTTTTGACTTTTCTGAAAAAAGTACGAGAAGAATGTTTTTTAACTTATACGGCATCAATGGATTTTTAAAACATTATTTCCAAGAAGCTTCCTTTACAAGTTTTCAAGTTTAATTTTAATAAACTTCTTTTAGTTTAAAATTTTATGACATGTTAAGAAAAGAAAAATGTTTTTGAAGTAGAATGGATATTTTCCTCAAGAATGGAGTTTAAGTGTTTTATCAAAATTATTTTTCATCTAAGATAATATAGGGATCTGTTTCTATCCCTATTATTACATTGATATTATTATGTTGTGATGGAAACATTTTTATGAATTCCTTTATCTTATATAAATTGTTTTATGATGTCACGATGTTTAAGAATCCCATTTTTATTACTTGCATTGTGCAATTATTTATGATTTTTTTTGTGGCACACATAAGAATGGTATCATTATGAGATGGGTGGAACTTATATCTCCCTCAAATGCATTGGGTAAAGATTTATATCTCATGAGATAGACATGGATGGAATGGCAGGTTAATCCAGTTCAGTAAAATAGGACTGAAACGAGGAGTGAACTTGGTTCATAAATGGACTTTGTCCGTTAAGATAGTCTTGGAAATGATTCTTGACTACTACGAAATGATTCTATATGGTTATGTGTGTATGCCAAAAAGATTCGTGTTTTATGTTATGATTATTGGGATTACATTTCACAACTATGATTTATCCCATGTTATGAAATTATGATCTCTTTTGCAGGTTAAGATTTCCAAAATATTATGATCTTATGAATATGATGTGATTGATATTTATTTTTTTACCATTACTAAGCATTTGAGCTCACCCTTTTGTATGTTTTCTTTCCCAAGGTCATGAATAAGGTTATTAAGTAAGATATGCCAAAAAAGGGACTCTAGATATGATGAAATAAATGGGAGACAATGTAGATGCTTTATGAACCAGTTGTTTATGTTTCCCAGTTTCTAAAGACACTATACCTATACGGTCCTTTCATGGTTTTTTTATATGTTGTAATAAGTGTACTTCAATTTTGAATTAATAACCATGTATGTAAAGTATGGGTCATTATAGTTGGTATCAGAGGAAGGGTATAGTCAACCTTTGGAAACTAGGATGTGAAAGCCATAGTAAGAACCCTAAGGATAAGTCTAATCATAGAACACGATCTTAGTGTTTTACAAATGGCCATGAACAACCTATGATAATACCTTAAGTGTGAAATTTTATTCTTGATTATGTGTTTTTTCTATTATAATTATTGTTTCTCACACTATTCTTCTTGGTTTTAGTCAATGGCTGGAACCCAAAGGAACCATGTTAATACGGAATGCGACGGGCAATGCAATGATTGTCCCCCTGAGCAACCAAACATTATGGGAGCTAGAATGCACAATCTTTTAGCCATGCTCACACAACTTTTTCAAGCTATTAATCATGTAGGAATTCCAAATGAGCAAAGGAAGGAGCAAAATTCTATTGAATCCTCCATGAGGTAGCGTCCACCTTAATTCAGCGGGTCAACTGATCCATTAGTGGCTGAACAATGGATCAGTACAACTGAAAAGATATTTTCAGTTCTTCAATGTTCTGAACATGAAAAAGTCATATTAGCAGTGTATCGTTTGGATGGTGATGCTGATCAATGGTGGAATATTATTAAAAATACAAGGCAAAGGGATGAAATTGAGTCCATGGAATGGGACGAGTTCAAGAACTTATTTTTCAATAAGTAATTCCCTCGTATTCTCCGAACAAAGATGGAGAAAGAGTTTCTTGAACTGAAGCAAAAGGATGATGAATCTGTTGGTACCTATGAAGAAAATTTTACAAGACTTTCAAGGTATGCTTCTGGTATTATTATCCAACCTGAGAGTAAGATTGATTGATCATTTAGTGTCTTAAAACCAATTCTTCTAAGGGCCTTATCCATAAGGGACTTTAATAGCTACGAGGAAATCGTTCGATGTGCTCTCAATGTTGAGATGGAGATTGGAGTAACCCATCAGTCATATGGGTTTGATAAGAAGAGGAAAATGGAATTCAAAGGAAAATCTAAATAGCACACTGAAAAGAAGATGAGATTTCCTTTATGCTCAAAGTGTGGAAAGAAACATGGAGGGAGTTGTCTTAAAGGGACAAGTAAATGTTTCAAATGTGGAAAGGAAGGTCATCGGGCATTTGAATGTCGCAATGATTGGAATAAGATGTCTAATGATGCAAACAAAGGAAGGGACACACAGAATTAACCTACTACATTTCAATGTATCAAGTGCAAGGAGATGGGGAATTATGCCAATAAATGCCCTAATCCAAGGCTTGTTGAAGATGATCAACATCAAAAAACTCTTAAGGCTAAAGACAAAGGAAAGTCATATGCAATTTCTATCAGTGATGTGGATTATGATAACGAAGTGGTGAAAGGTACACTTACCATCCACTCTAAAGTAGAAAATGTTTTATTTGATTCTGGATCCACCCACTCTTTTATTTCTGAATAATTTTCTAAGGGTATCAACGTATTACCTCAACAATTAGATTTTGAGTTAGCTGTGACAACCCCTAATGGAACAATAGTCGCATCAAAAGTTTATAATTCTTCTCCGATTGAAGTTTGTGGGAAAGTGCTTCTTGCAAATCTTGTGATCCTTCCTATAGTGGAATTTGATGTGATTCTTGGCTTGGATTGGCTTTATCTCTATGGAGGTCATATCAATTGCCAAAGAAGTGTAGTCACATTTCATATTCCAGATCAATCTATGATCGTCTATCGATGCAAGGATGAAAATAACCATCCAGTGGAAATTTCTTCCATCTTATGGGTCTTGATTCCACTAAATGAAGGTTATTTATCTAAAATGGTTGGTGGGAAACTCATGATTAAGAATATTCCCATTTTACGGGAGTTTGATGATGTCTTTCCGGAGGAATTGTCGGGTCTTCCACCAAATCGTGAAGTTGAGTTTTCAATAGAACTCGTACCGGGTGATTTTCCTATTTTAAAGACACCTTATAGAATGGCCCCAATTGAGTTGCAGGAATTGAAGAAGCAACTCCAAGAGAATCTTGATAAGGGATTCATACGCCCTAGTGCATCACCTTGGGGAGAACATGTTCTGTTTGTTAATAAAAAAAATAGATCAATGAGACTCTACATTGATTATCGAGAACCTAACAAGATCACTATCAAGAACAAATATCCTCTCTCGCGCATTGATGACTTATTTGACCAACTACGCAGAGCTCGATACTTTTCCAAGATTGATCTTTGTTTAGGGTATCATCAATTAAGGGTCAAAAGGGAGGATATACCAAAAACGACTTTCCATAAAATCTATGGACACTATGAATTTATAGTGATGCCATTTGGTCTTACTAATGCCCCTGCTATCTTCATGGAACTGATGAATAGAGTCTTTAAAGACTATCTTGATCAGTTTGTGGTAGTCTTTATAGATGATATTCTTGTCTATTCAAAGAGCAAGGAAGAACATTAAGATCACTTGATAATTGTATTGAAGACCCTAAGAAAGGAGAAGATTTATGAAAAATTTACCAAGTGTGAATTTTGGCTTCAAAAAGTTGCATTTTTGGGTCACATAATCTCAAAAGAGGGGATATTTGTGGATCCAACAAAAACGGAGGTTATCGAAAAATGGTCAAGACCAACAACAGTAACCGAGGTCCAAAGTTTTCTTGGTTTGGCTGGATATTATAGACGTTTTGTGAAAGATTTTTCACGATTATCTAATCCACTCACCAGGTTGACTCGAAAAGGAGTTAAGTTTGTTTGGACAGAGGAATGTGAAGAGAATTTCAAGGAGTTGAAAAGAAGGTTATCCAGTGCACCTGTACAGACACATCCTTGTAGTGGAGAATGGTTTTTGATCTACAGTGATGCATCCAAGAAGGGGCTAGGGTGTGTTCTTATGCAGAATGATATGGTGATAGCTTATGCCACACGACAGTTGAAAATCCATGAGAAAAATTACCTAACTCATGATTTGGAGTTAGCTGCAGTAATATTTGCATTAATGATTTGGAAGCACTATCTTTATGGAGAAAGGTGTGATATTTATACTGATCATAAAAGTTTAAAGTGTATTTTCACACAAAAGTAGCTGAATATGTGCCAAAGAAGATGGTTGGAGTTGATTAAGGATTACGACTGCTCAATTCATTACCACCCTGGGAAAGAAAACAAGGTGGAAGATGCATTAAGTCGACAAGACCATGCTACCTTATCCATGATGAGAATCACAAAAGATCCAATATTTATGAATTTACAAAGGACGGATCTTGGAATTATAATGGAAGGAGAAAAATAATATCTTTCTCAAATGAATGTTCAACCATCTATACATGTGAAGATTAAAGAGGCATAGAAAGAAGAGGTAGAGTTACAAAAGAAGGTGAGAAATCTTCCTGAATTCAACCTTGATTGTGATGGGATAATAAAGTTCAGGAATCGGGTTTGTGTTCCTCCCATACCAGAATTAAAGAAGGAGCTGCTGGATGAGGCTCATAGTTTTTCATTCTCTTTTATCCTGGAAGCACAAAGATGTATAGGGACCTAAAAGAGTACTTCTGGTGGGATGGCATGAAAAGACATGTTGCTGAATATATCTCTCGATGCTTGGTTTGTCAGCAAGTTAAAGTAGAGAGACAGAAGTCTAAGGGGTTGTTACAACCATTACCCATACCCGAATGGAAATGGGAAAACATCACTATAGACTTTGTCACCAGACATCCTAAAACATCCAAAGACAATAATGTTATCTGGGTCATAGTTGATTGTCTTACAAAGTCTGCACACTTCATTGCTATTAGAGAGGATTTATCTCTAGATCAGCTTGCCAGGATATATGTAAAGGAAGTAGTAAGATTTCATGGAGTACCACTTTCCATTATATCTGATCGGGATCCGAGATTTACCTCGAAGTTCTGGAGAAGTCTTCAGCATACTCTGGATACAGAGTTGAGTTTCAGCACTGCTTATCATCCTCAGACAGACGGTCAGTCTGAGAGGACAATTCAAACTCTAAAAGATATGTTGAGAGCTTGATCTATGGATTTCAAAGGTGGTTGGGATAAACACATACCTTTGGTGGAATTTTCTTATAATAATAGCTTTCACTCCAGTATTCAGATGGCTCCTTATGAAGCTCTCTATGGAAAGAAATGCAGGACTCTAACTTGCTGGGATGAAGTTGGGGAAAGAAAGCTATTAGGACCTGATCTTGTTGATGAGATGGCAGAAAAGCTCAGATCTATTCGACAACACATAATAGAAGCTCAGAGTCGACAAAAAAGTTATTCTGACAACCAAAGAAAAGACCTAGAGTTTGAAGTGGGTGATAAAGTGTTCTTACGAATATATCCCTGGAAGAGGTTCATGAGATTTGAAAAGAATGGAAAGTTTAGCCCTAGATATATCGGTCCTTTTGAAATACTGGATCTTGTTGGGAAGGTAGATTACCGATTAGCGCTTCCACAAAATCTCTCCCAAGTTCGTGATGTGTTCCATGTATCTCTCGTGAGAAAGTACATACCTGATCCTTCACATGTACTCAGCTCAGAAGTTGTACCACTGGAGCAAGATCTTTCTTATGAAGAACAACCAATAGAGATTCTGGATCATAGTGAAAGAGTCCTACGGAACAAGACCACTCGCTTGGTGAATGTTTTATGGAGGAACCACCAATTATAAGAAGCTACATTGGAGCCTGAGGATATGATGAGGGAGAGGTATCCTAATCTGTTTATTACAAAGTTACGAATTTCGAGGGCGAAATTCATTTTAAGGGGGGGGGGGGTAGAATGTGACACCAGAGACTTTTATGAGAAATATTTTGTTTTTATGTTATATAAATCATCAAAGTAATCTTTCACTACACACAACAGTATCTTGTCTTCCTTTACACCCAATCACGACCTTCCTCGATAGCTTTCATCGTACGCAATACCGAATTTCACTAAGCAACGATATGCTATTAAAATATTATTAAAACTAGCCTTTATTAATAGTAATACCCACTTTTTCAAATTTTGTAAATTTTATTTTTCAAAATGGACTTCATTTTTGGATTCGGAATATCGAAATTAGCCTACGGTGAAATTTTGGTATTTTTATAAATACTATCAATTTTTGATGAATAGTGAAAACACCGGGTTACTATTTAAAAACCGACTTTTTATTTAAATAATTATTTATTTTATTTAAATTTATTTTAGGACAAAATTTACACATAATACCTATATAAGTTCAATTCAATTAATTGGAGTCATTTTATAAAAATTTTAGATATATAAAAATTTTATTGAACTTTTCACCGTCTTTTACCCACCTCCTAGGAGAATTTACAAATTTACATAAAACTTAATTTTACTGCTTCTGTGAGTGGAATTTCGAAAATCCAAGAGGCACGGTTAATATAAAGGACTAAAATTTGGTTCAATGAGATGAAAATAATTTTTTGTGAATAGTAACTTTTTACTTTTTTTTACCACGGTTAAAAGTAAATAGGGCAACTAAGGGTAAAAATGATATTATTATTACCCTAACACATGTCCTAATTCTATTGGATAAGTATAATTCGACCAAAAACAACCTTAGGAATAATATATGACCATTTAGGCCCACATGGATTAGATTAGGACATTTATTATTAATTTATTTAAAGAAGGGTTAAAATAGTTAAAATCAAAGTTTAATAAGTAAATAATTTTTAATGTAGGATTATACATAAGATAAATTCGACTATAAATATTCATTAGAAATCTAAAAATATTTCTTACATAATGATATTTTATTTATAATTTTTAGACTTTAAATAATTAAATTTATTTATGACACAATGATGATGCAGTAATTATCTTATTAATAAAATATTGACATAATGATGTTATAAATACCCAAATAAATGTAATTTGAGACCTTTTATGAATTCCAATAATTTTATATGTTAATATGACATGTTAGTAGTGATTTAATTAACTTTTTTCGAACTAATAATTCTGTTATGATTTTCACAAAAATCATTTACCAAATAGTGTCAAAATTGACATAAAATAGTTTTTAAAACAAATATTATATTATTAATTGATATTTTATTCCTAAAAATCCAAGGTTCGGCCAATTGACTTATAAAAGGTTATATATTTTAATAATAAACAACTTGTGGTTCTTTTGTCTTGTTATTGTATGTTTATTAACCATATAGTGTAAGAAAACAAGAAGACACGGTAAAAGTTAAATTATCTAACTTAAATTTAAATCTAAATGATATGGTTAAAATAGATACCTAAACTTTTCTAAACTCTATTTTATGAGATTATTTCTACTCATCCCCACCTTAGATTCTAAATAAATCAATTTGGAGCTATTAAAAACCGAATATGACTTTATAATAGAATAATATTTTTCGTTTTTCCAAAGGTGCCCCTCTCCTCCCTTATAAAAGGGCACCTCCTCCCTCTCTTCCTCACACCACTTTGAGCCTTCAAGATCGGCCAAACCCTACCAAATTCTCTTCTCCACTTCCATAGAAACATCCTAGATATTCTGGTATTCTTCAAAGACCAATTTTAGTGCCCTAAGAGGAGGTCTCAAAGAGGCGCTTCAAAGAAGAGGTAATGTCTGTTATCGATTCTTTCAACTTTATTTCTTCTTCCACTTTTTCTTCTTTAGTTGTTTCATTATGAAGTTATAACATCAGTATCACTCATATACTGATATGTTATTATAATTATGAAACAAACATATTTCACCATCTATCCATCCTACAGAAAATGAAATTACCACGCGTGCGTACGTACGGAATACCTTCTCCACGCTGTGGTGTTATCTATTTTCCACCACCACCTTACTTGGATGGGTATAATGGTTTAAATAATAACTATATATGATTATTTTAAAGTGATATTGATTCTGAAATAGTATACATACACTCCAATACAATTCCACGATCATGGGAACGATATCATCGCTCATGCGTACGTACGGAATACCATCTCCACGATGTGATGCGACTCGTTCTACATGATTTTCATTGCATAATGGTTATGTAAATGAATTGAGTGAATAAATATGATATGTATTACACTAATACCATTCTGTAAATGAGGTATCTATAAACTTAAAATAATAATAAGAATTTATTCGACAAAACACGCATAAGAACAAAAAGTAATAAACATCCGAATAACAAGTAGCATTGAAATATTACTAATAAGAAGCTAAGAATATGACCATATATGATATCATAACAAAGAGTATGATTCTGGAATAAGTCAATGACATTATTTAAATCATTATACAGGAGTTTCGGACACTTACGAAGCAAATCGGACCTAAGGTAAGGGAAAACCTCGCAATCTCATTTTTATCCGAGATTGTTTATACTTCAGAATTTACTGGGGAATATTTGTCATAAACATACATGTTTCCTCAATATGTAATATTTATATCCTTCTACAATTTTTTATATCCAATTTTACCCTTCGGTTAGTTTTTAGTAAAAGATATGAAAGGAATCTTTTGTCGTTTTTCGTACGAGGTACTTTTTGACTTTTCCGACAAAAGTACGAGAAGAATGTTTTTTTTAACTTATACGGCATGAATGGATTTTTAAAACATTATTTCAAAGAAAAATCCTTTACAAGTTTTCAAGTTTACTTTTAATCAACTTCTTTTAGTTTAAAATTGTATGACATGTTAATAAAGGAAAAAAATTGAAGTAGAAAGGATATTTTCCTTAAGAATGGAGTTCAAGTGTTTTATTAAAATTATTTTCCATCTAAGATAATATAGGTTTCTGTTTCTATCCCTATTATTACATTGATTTTATTATGTTGTGATGGAATTATTTTTATGAATTCCTTTATCTTATATGAATTGTTTTATGATGTCATGATGTTTAAGAATCCCATTTTTATTACATGGGTTATGAAATGATATATGATTTTTTTTGTGGCACACATAAGAATGGTATCATTATGAGATGGGTGGGACCTATATCTCCCTCCAATGCATTGTGTAAAGATTTATATCTCATGATATAGACATGGATGGAACAGCAGGTTAAACCGGTTCAGTAAAATAAGACTGAAACGAGGAGTGAACTCGGTTCAGAAATGGACATTGTCCGCTAAGATAGTCTTGGAAATGAGTCTTGATTACTAAGAAATGATTCTCTATAATTATGTGTGTATACCACAAATATTAATGTTTTATGTTATGATTATTGGGATTACATTTCACTACTATGATTTATCCTATTTTATGAAATTATGATCTCTTTTGCAGGTTAAGATTTCCAAAATATTATGTTCTTATGAATATGATGTGATTGATATTTCTCTTGTTTACCCTTAATGAGCATTTGAGCTCACACTTTTGTATTTTTTCTTTCCCCAGGCCAGGAAGGAGGTTATTAAGTAAAATATGCCAAAAAAGGGACTCTAGATATGATGAAATAAATGGGAGACAATGTAGATGCTTTATGAACCAGTTGTTTATGTTTCCCTATTTCTAAAGACACTATACCTATATGGTACTTTCATGGTTTTGTTATATGTTGTAATAAGTGTACTTCAATTTTGAAGTAATAAACATGTATGTAAAGTATGGGTCGTTATAAAGGGTATCTGGACAAAGGGTTCATACGCCCTAGTGCATCACCTTGGGGTGCACCAGTGCTCTTTGTGAAGAAGAAGGATGGAACAATGCGGCTGTGTATCGATTTTCTGGACCTCAACAAGATCACCATAAAGAACAAGTACCCTCTTCCTAGGATTGATGACTTGTTCGATTAGTTAAGAGGAGCTCAATAATTCTCAAAGGCGGATCTTCGTTCTAGATACCATCAGGTAAAGGTGAAGAAAGAAGATATTTAGATGACTACCTTCCATACAAGGTATAGGAACTATGAGTTTTTGGTGATTCCCTTTGGACTTACTAATGACCCTACAATCTTCGTGGATCTTATTAATAGAGTCTTTAGACATTACCTCGACAAATTTGTTGTAGTTTTTATCGATGATGTTCTCATCTACTCTAAGAGTAAGGAGGAACATGAAGAATATCTAAGACTTTTCTTGGCGACATTTAGAAAGGAGAAGTTGTACGACAATTTCAGAAAGTGTGAATTTTGGATGAAGTAAGTCACGTTCTTGGGACATATGATCACAAGTGTGGGAATTTTTGTGGATCCTTTAAAAACAAAGTCGATTAAGGAATGGCCCAGGCCCTCTAGTGTCATAGAAATCCATAGTTTTTTTGGATTAGCAAGGTACTACCGACGTTTTGTGAGAAAATACTCACGATTGTCAAGAACGCTAACAAAGTTAACAAGGAAAGGGGTAAAATATGTTTGGATGAAAGAATGTGAGGGAAGATTCAAGGAGCTAAATAGAAGATTGATCACTACACATTTACTCACACTACAGAAAAGTGAATAAATATTTGTGATATACAGTGATGCTTAAAAGGAAGGATTGGGTTGCATACTCATGCAAAATGATAATGTGATAGCCTACGCCTCATGAAAGTTGAAGATCCATGAGCAGAACTACCTGACAAATTATCTAGAGCTGGCAGCCATGATTTTTTCCTTGAAAATCTGGTGACACTACCTCTATGGTGAGAAGTGTGACATATACACCGACCATAAGAGCCTAAAGTATATATTCACACAAAAGGAGCTCAATATACATCAAATGAGATTGTTAGAGCAAATCAAGGATTACGATTACTCTATTCACTATCATCCTGGAAATGCGAACAAGGTAGCTGATGCTCCATGCAAAAAAGAACCTGCTACTCTATCCATGTTGAGTATTGAGAAAGACCCTATCTTCTTGGATATGCAATGAATGGATTTGGAAATCATAAGGGTAGGGGATACATTCTACCTTTCCCAAATTATTATGAAACCATCCATCCAAGATAGGATTAAGAAAGCACAAAGGGATGATGTGGAGATAAAAAAGAGGGGAATGCAGTAAAGGAAGGGAAGCTAAAGAAGTTCCATATTGATGATGATGGTGTGATTCGGTTTGAAGTGCGACTTTGTGTGCCTTCATCCCCTGGGATAAAGAAGGAGCTATTGTAAAATGCACATATCTCAACATTCTGTATCCATACTGGGAGTACCAAGATGTGTCGAGATCTCCGAGAACACTTCTGGTGGGATAACATGAAGAAAGAGATTGTAGAATATATATCATGGTGCTTGGTATGTCAGAAAGTTAAAGCTGAGTGACAAAATTCCAAAGGAATGATGCATCCATTGCCTATACCCATGTGGAAATGGGAAAATGTTACTCTGGACTTTGTCACGGGTCTCCCAAAGACGTCAAAGGGAAATAATGTGATATGGGTTGTGGTTGACTGACTCACCAAGACTTCCCATTTTATCGCTATTTTGGAAGATCTCTCACATGAACAACATGCAAAGATATATGTGAATGAAGTGGTGAGACTTCATGGTGTTCCACTCTCAATTGTCTTTGACCATGATCCAAGGTTCACATCTAAATTCTGGAGGAGCCTTCAACATGCTTTGAGTACTGAATTAAATTTTAGCACAGTCTATCACCCCCAAATTGATTGTCAATCTGAAAATACTATTTAGACACTTGATAATATGATAAGATCTTGCTCTCTAGAATTCAAAGGTGTATGGGGTCATCATATCCCATTGGTTGAGTTCTCATACAACAATAGGTTCCACTTGAGTATTCAGATGGCTTCATATGAAGCTTTGTATGGAAAGCAATGTAGAACTCTAACCTGTTGGGATGAAGTTGGAGAAAGAAAGCTACTTGGTCCTAATCTTGTGCAAGAGATGACAGAGAAGGTTCAATTCATCCATGAACACATCAAAGCTTCTCAGAGTCGGTAAAAGAGTTATGCTGACAATCGTCGAAGGGACTTAGAATTTGACGTTGGAGATAAATTCTTCCTTTGAATATCTCCATGGAAGAGAGTCATGCGATTTGGTAAGAAAGGTAAGCTAAGCCCAAGGTACATTGGCCCCATTGAGATCCTTAACCACATAAGAGACATGGCCTATCGACTTGAACTTCCACCGAATATGGCTCAAGTTCATGATGTGTTTCACGTATCACTCCTGAGGAAGTACATACCAGACCCCTCACATGTACTAAACTCAGAGGTGGTATAGCTGGATGGTGATCTTTCCTAAAAGGAGAAGCCGGTAAAGATTCTGGATCAAAGAGATAAGGTTATACGCAATAAGACAACCCATCTTGTCAAAGTTTTATGGAGAAACCATAAGTTTGAGGAAGCAACTTGGGAACCGGAAGAGGCAATGAAGGAGAAGTACCTTCACCTGTTTGTGTAAATTGAGATTTTGAGGGTGAAATTTCATAAGGGGGTAAGAATGTAACGAACCAAAGTTTTTCAATGGAAAATCCCTTATTATAAATATGTCATGAAAAACATGAAAACACAACATAATGAACTACTAATTGATAAGTTACCTTTAAGAATAAGTTTTTTACTTCTGTGTTTGGAATTTTGAAAATCTAACATACACAGTTGTGTTCAAGATGATTTTTGGAGTCTAATAAAAAATAATAATATTTGGTGAATAGTAACCTACCCTTATGAATAGTAACATAACCTTATGAATAGTGATATACCCTAATTTATATTAACCTTACCTATGATAGTATAAAAATAATATTCAAGTCAATGTATGATGTACCAATATTTTTGAATAAGTAAATAAATGTTTTAAAACTGTTTTTTATTAATAAACCATGATTTTAATTAAATATTAAACATATAATATTTAGAGAATTATTTTTGAAAAATGGAATTCATTTTTGGATTCTACTCGTCAAAAAATGGTCGGGGTGAATTTTTGGTATTTTTCTGAAATACATGAATTTTGGATGAATAGTGAAATACCATAATTAACAAAATAAGCTAAATAAGCTAATTATAGGGTCATGTGTGATGTTATGATGATGTAAGCACACTTGGTTTTAGATAAAATGATAAAAATAGTATTCTTAGTCATTAAATAATCATTATTCTTTGTCTAAGGGGAAATTAATAAACTAATGAATTTTATATTAAGGAAACCCCTCTCCCCTCCACTATAAAAACCACCCTTCACACCCTCATTTCCTCACACCTCTCAACATCCAATACTTCTATAAACTCTTCCCAAACATGTTCCCTAGACCCTCTCCCACGTTCAAGAGCTATTGGTCTCATCAAAATACCATTCTTGGCTTCCTTAAGGAGAATCTCAAGAGGAGGATTTAAGAGGTAATTTCTCTCTCTCTTCTCCTTTAATTTCCTTTCATGTTCATGTTCATTTCTTTATCTCTCCCCACCTATCTTCATCCAAATGGTATTTTAACTCTATTATTATGCATATAATGTAATTTTATGATGCTAATGGGATATTATATAATCCAATCACCTTTCCCTCTTACTTTTATTTTCTTAAATAGAACGTTGTTCGTGAGGTGTTAATTTATCACCTTCAAGAACGACAAGTTTTATTATTCCTTTTCAAAGTTCAGATCTGGTCATGAAACCATTTTTATGGTTTAACAAGAATATTTTATATGTATTATCTCCTATTTAAGGTTCTGGAACTAACTTATGACCATATTAATAGTGATAAAATAAAACAAGTTCATTGTGATCAAAAAATCGCTCAAATTAATCCAAACAATCATCATTTAATTCTTACATAATGATACATCCACATGGATATAATACGATTCATTATAAGATCATTAATACTCCTTTAATATCATTAGTAACATTAAATACCAGTTCTGGATGTTTACCCATGTTCTACCCGAACTTCAATTTAAGAATACAAGTGAACCACTCAAAAAAACCATAAAAACAAACATTCTCGAACAATGTTTTAAAAATCTATAACTCATCCAAAGGCACATAAAATCACTTAATGAAACCATAATGAACTATATTAATGTACACAAGGTTCTTTATTTCTAATTAATGAATATAATGTCATTATACAGTACATTAAAGAGAAGGAAGAATTTGGATACAAGGTAAGGGGAAATTCTCGAACCCTACTTTCATCTTTTGGGTTCTCCCTCTTTCACAAAATTTTTGATACGGTTACTCCTTAAAGATCATTTTTTCATCATTTTATTTACTTTTCTAGGATATACATTTTTACCACTACTGTTTATGTCAAACAAAAGTTTTTCCAAAATAACTCTTCTTTTAAGAACTCACCTTTTACTTCTCATTCAAGGTTGATGATTATTGTATCAAGTATATTATTCCATCTTTGTTTTGGGAACCCAAAGTTAATGAATTTTTTCATATGATATGTAACCCATTCCTTTCCGTGGGCTAGTTATGTTCACTTTTTATATATGTTCCATGTGGCAATCATGGTGATGATAATGTTATGATGTGACGGGTGTGACCGGAATTATACAGTGATCCAATGCATAGGGTAAAGTGATGAATCTCATGAGTAAATGTGAAATGATGTGTGAACAAGATGCTATATTGGTTCAAAATTATGTGTGGTATTTAACCAATAAATCATGATGTTTCATTTTTTATGCATTTCCACATTTCAAGTCTTATATTTATGCTTCCTCTCATGTTCATGATATTTTTCCCATATTATTATTAAGCTCACCCCATGCTATATTGTTCTTATCTGTCCTATTACAGGGATTTTGGATCACACCTTTTGATGTATATCCTCAGGTGGCTACATGTACTAATGAGAGGAAAAGTTCTAGTAAGAAGCTATAGAATAAGAAATTAAATAGATGTTTATTCTTGATGTTGTAATTGTTATGTATGGTCCTAGTTTTCCCAAGACACTAAACCTTTGTATCCTATATGTGTAATAATATTATGTTGTTTATCATTAAAATTATGTAATAGTAATGTAAGAAAAGGTTGGGTCATGATACTAAAAGTGGATGTGTATTTGTAATATATGCACATAAAGGTAGGAACCCTAAAATCACAGTATTATGCTAGGCTCGATTGGAAACTGGTGCATGATAATAAGACTTGTTGTACACCTTGTTTGACAGTACCAGGAGATATTATTTGGGAATTAAAAAACTCTTCATTAATCATCATTAAGGATTTAAATATATGTGACTATGAATAATCTAGTATAAATATAAGGTGTCATAGTTTAAATAATTTTTCTTAATTTAGACATCTTATATGTATTTTTTCATGATTATGGGGATTCCCACTATGATGATTGTTTCTTAATGTATGATTTTTGGTTTTATTCAATGAATATAACCCAAAGGAACTATATAAATGATGTGTGTGATGCAAAATGAAATGATTTTTCACCTAAGAAACTAAACTCTAGGGGACATGGAATGAAAAAACCTGTTTCTATACTCACCTAACTTTCTCAAGATATGAATCATGCTAAACTTACAAATGATCGAAGGAGGGAACAACATTTTGTTGAGTCCCTCATGATGAAAAGTACACCTTATTCTAGTGGGTATTCTTGTCCACTAGTTTTTTAACAATGGATCAATACCATTGAAAATATATTCTACATTCTCCAATGTTTGAAACCTGATAAAGTCAATCTAGTTGTTTATTGGTTAAAAGTTGAAGAAAACTAGTAGTGGAATCTCTTCAAGAATGCATGGATGAGTGATAAATTTGAAACCATGGATTGGAATGAGTTTAAGAACATATTTTTCAATAATTACATTCAATGTATTATTAGTTCAAAGATGAATAAATAGTTTATTGAGTAAAATAAAATGGATAATGAATCTTTTGGTAGCTATGAGGCCAATTTTACAAGATTTGTAATGTACGCTTCTGGTTTTATCATCCAACCTAAAAGAAAAGTCGATAGGCTATTTAGTAGCTTAAATAAAATTCTCATAATGGTATTTTCTATAAGAAAATTTAGTATCTATGAAGAGATTTTAAATTGTGATATCAAGATTGAAATAGAGAATGGAGTTTTGTATCAATCTATTAGTTTTGATAATAAAAGGATGATGGAATCAAATTACAAATCTAAAAAGCATGGATAAAATAAGATGATCTTTCCTTTATGCTCTAAGTGTGGGAAAAAATCATGGAGGAATTTTTATTAAGGGGTATAATAAATGTTTTAATCACAAAATGTAAGGCCCTCAAGAATTTTATTTATGAAATGATGGGAAGAAGTTAGCTAACAATGTTAATGGAGAGATAGCTACACATAATAAACCTCACTCGTTTCAATGCTATAAGTTTAAATATAATGTCCATTATGATAAATAGTTCAAAAACCCTAAGTTTATTGATGATAATCAATGTAAAAAATCTCTTAAGGTGGAGTACAAAGGGAAATATCATGAAATCATTGTTTTGGTCACGGGGTGAAATAATGATGTCATGAAAAGCATAGTTACCATCAACTCTAGAAATGTTAATGTCTTATTTGATTTTGGATCATCCCTCTATTTCATATCAAAATAATTTTCTAATGGCACTAATATTCCACCAAACAATTATATATAGAATTAGAAATGTAAAACCCTAATGGTATGATGATTAAATCTCAAGTGTATGATTAATTTCTGGTTGAAATTTATGGGAATATGATTCCTAAAAAATAATTCTTCTTTTGGTTGAATTTTAGGTATTATTAGGCATGGATTGAATTTATCTGCACAAATATCACATCAATTTGTGCGGAAGGGAAGTTAAATTTGATATTTCAAACCAACCTATTATCATATATCAATGTGATTATAAGTATAAACTTTCTACAGAGATTACATCCTTTGTATGGATCTTAATTCCCATTTAGAGGGAATTTTTATCTCAAATGGTTGGGGAGAAAATCAACATCGATGATATACCTATTATTTAGGAATTTTTTGATGTATTTTCATAAGAGTTTCTTAGCCTTCCACAAAAACACAAAGTGGAGTTCCCAATATAACTCATTATTGGTTCCACACCAATTTCTAAGACTCCCTATAGAATGGCCTCAATTTAGTTATAGTAATTTAATAATAATCTCCAAGAAACCATTTATAAGTGATTCATTCATCCAAGCATGTAATATTAAGGTAAATCAATTCTTTTTCTGAAAAATAATTATGGATTAATGTGACTCTTCATTGATTCTCAATAGTTAAACAGGATCATGATCAAGAATTAGTATCCTCTTCCTTGAATTGATATATTGGTTGATCAAATTCACAAAGCTCAATAATTTTCTAAGATTAACCTTCACTATGGATGTCATCAATTGAGGGTCAAGAAGGAGGATATACCCAAGATGGAATTTCGTACAAGGTATTGAAACAATGGATATAAAGTGATTCCTATTGGTCTTGCAAATTCCCCTACTATCTTCTTGGATTTGATGTACAGAGTCTTTAGATATCACATTGATTAGTTTGTGGTAGTCTATATATATGATATTCTTATATATTCAATGTTAAAGGAATAGCATTAATATTACTGGATAATTTAACTAAATACCCCAATAAAGGACAAATTTTATGAAAATTTTTAAAAAGTGAGATTTTTGGATGCAAAATGTTTCATTTTTGGGTCATATAATCTCACGATAGGGTATAGTAGTAGATCTATCAAAGATGGAGGCTATTAAATGTTGACCTAGACCAACCACGGTAACATAGATACATAGTTTTCTTGGTTTAGTTAGTAATTATAAAAAAAATTCTGTAATTTATCATGATTATCTAGTCTTGTGACCAAGTTAACTTGGAAAGGTGACAATTTTCTCTAGATAGATGATTGTGAGGAAAATTTCAAGGAACTAAAGATAAGTTTAGTCAGTGCACCTATTCTTATGTTACACTATTTTAGATAAGGGTTGGTAATATATAGTAATGCATCAATTAATGGATTTGGATGTGTTCCTATGAATAAAAGCATGTTTCTTGCTTATTCCTTGTGATAATTAAATATTTTTGACCAAAAATAACCAACTCGTGATTTTTAGTTATCTATGGTAGTTTTTTCATTAAATATATTGAGGAATTATATTTATGGAGAAACTTGTGATATATTTACTAACCATAAATGTTTGAAGTATATATTCACACAGAAGGAGATGAACATAAACAGGAGAAAATGGTATAGATGATAAAGGATTATGACTTATCAATACATTACCACCCAATGAAATTGAACAAGGTGGTTGATGATTTGAGTCAAAAATATCATTATATCTTTTCCAGGATGAGGATCGCAAAAGGTACAATATTTTTGTATTTTCAAATGATGGATCTTGACTTCATAATGCAAGGGAAAAATATTATTCTTCTCAGTAGAATTTTCAACCATATATCCAAATGAAGATTAAAGGGGAACATATAGAAGATATAGAGCTTCAAAATAGGATCATAAATGTTCTTGAGTTTAACCTAGATTAGGATGGAATGATAAAGTTTAGAAACCATGTATGTGTTTCATCTATACCATATTTGAAGAAGGATCTATTAGAGAAAGATATCAGTTATTCATTATGTATTCATCCTATATGTATGAAGATGTATATATACTTCAAATAATAATTTTGGTAGGATGGGATTAAGAGGGATATCATAGAGTGTTTATCTAGGTGCTTGGTAGGCCGAAAAGTTAATGTTGAAAGACAAAAGTCTAAGGGGATGTTATATCCATTACCTATACTAGAATGGAAATGGGAGAGCATCACTATGTATTTTGTAATTGGAATCCCAAAAAACTTCTAAAGTGTTTCATTATATATTGGTGGTAGTCGTTCTCCTTACCAAATCATCACACTTTATCACTATCAAGGAAGAATTTTCTTTGGAAAATCTTGTCAAGATATTCATTAAGAAAGTTTCAAGGTTCTAGGGAGTACCACATTATATTTTATGTGATCATGATTTTAGGTTTAACTCAATGTTCTAGAAATGTATTTAGAAATTCCATGATATATAATTGAGTTTCAATATTTCTTATCATCCTCATATGGGTGGTTAGTCTGACATAACCATTCAAACTATAGAGGATATGTGGAGATTTAATTCGTTGGATTTCAAATATGGTTGGGATAAACACTTTCCTATAGTTGTGTTTTCTTAAAAAAATATCTTTCTTTCAAACATTCATATGGATTCAAACATTAAAACATTCATTCTAATATGATGGAATGAAGTTCAAGAAAGAAAGCTATTGAGACCAGAGACAGCTAAAGAAATGGCCAAGAAATATTGAACCATTCAACAACTAATCAAGGAAAATTAGATTTAGTTGAAAACTTATGCTAATAATAATAAAATTGATATAGATTTTAAATTTAGAGAGAATTTATTTCTTTTAATCTCTTTCTGGAATAATGTTATGAGATTTAGGAATAATGGTAAAGTAAACCCTAGGTATATCGGTCCCTTTGAAGTTCTTGATCATATTTGGATAATAAACTATCAAAAATAACTACATAAAAATATCTCTCAAGAACATGATATATTAAATGTTTCTATCTTGAGGAAGTATATAACTAAGCCTTCACATGTACTAATCTCAGAGGTTATACAACTGGAGAAGGATCATTCTTATAAGGAACAACCAATTAAAATTCAAAATCATACTAAGAAAATTATGTGAAGCAAGACCACTAACCTGGTCAATGTTTTGTTGAGAAATGACCAGTTATAAAAAGCTACATTGGAACTTTAGGATATTATTAATAATAATTATCATCATTTTTTGTATCAAGATGACGAAATTTGAGGGTGAAATTCATTTTAAGGGGGTAGAATATAACACCCTGAGTTTTTATGAACCATTTCTTTCAAGTAAATTAAATTCATTTGATGCCTTGAGTTGTACTCTACAAAAAATTTAAACTTTAATTATACTCTAAAATATGGTAATCTTTTACTACATGCAACATCGACTTAGCTTTATTTATATGTAACTTTGAGTATCTTCTAAACAACATTTAATTAATATAATTATTTAAACAAGATGGTTATAACCTAGCCATTAAAATTTGTAATATGAACAGTAATAACTAATTTTAATCATTATTTATAATTTTTTAATATAAATAATATATATTTATAATGAAATATCTAATTTTTTATATAGTCTATATGTTATGAAAAAATACTTTTTCATCAAAGGAACTGATTTTTATGTCCATTAATGAACAATAATAAAATTAATTTTACACACATTTATAAATTTATTATGATAAAATAAATATATTTTTTAATTCATAATTTGAAAATTATCTGAGGATGAATTTTTGACCTTGTTTTGAAATATTACATTTTTGGATGAAATGTGAGAAATAAAGAATTTTAATGGAAAACTTTTAACTAATTTAGGTATTTTTAACTAATTTAACATTGAAATTGGATATAAAAACATTTCAAACATTTAAACATTTTCCCCTTAAAAACCTTCTTTCGCAACACATCTGCAGGATTAATTTTAACTTTTTTTCTATCACTTATATGATTATAATTTCAAAAAATGGACTCCATATTTATAATTATAATAATTTATAATTTCTAATAATTTTAAATTAGTTTTTTACGTAAAATATTAGTGAAATTAATTAAAATTAATTATTACGATTAAGGTAAAAATGAGTTTATTTAATAGTTAATCTTTAACTAAAGGGGTCAAATAACTTAGAAACGTGTTGAAAATCTATTATCTAACCATATTTAGACTATATACTATTTTTTCTAGAAATTTAACACTTATTTGAGGCACATGATGTAAGGGAGACTTCTCAATAGTGTTTACCTTTTTGTATTTACAGAAATTCCACTCCACCTCCACAATAAAATGGCACTAACCCCCCCCCCACACACATCTACACAATTCTAAATCCCGTTTTTCTTTGAAAAATCCTTACCAAATTTCCCCAAGAAATTCCTTGAAATCATCCAATAATCTTCCCTTTTGTTATAAATCCAACCAAGGAAACCCTTTGGGGCCAACCAAAAATAAATACCCAAAAAAGAGGTAACATCCTTTGATAAGCACTTTTGTTTTATTTCTTTATCCACCCCCTAAATTATTCTTAATAAATTATTATATAATAACCTTAGTATCATAAATATATTAATATTTTATTATTTTAAGTATAATTTCTATGTTCACACGAGCTTCCATCAAATGGGATACAGAATCATCGTTTGTGTGTAGGATGGATTTTCACCTCAAGAACTGATGTCATATGTTCTTCTATTTCTACACTTAAAGGTTCGTAATAATGAAATAAATTATGTTTTTATATGAGTTTTATGATATTTATGATATTTATGATATTTATGATATATTTAATCTTAAAAATTAATTATATAACACTTACCTTCATTCATTCCATTGTGTGGAAACAAAATAACTTCGTTTGTGGACGTGTGTACTACCTCATCCTCAAATCAGTGTGACTCGTCCACAATTCACATGAAATTTATTAAAGATGGTTATAGTGAATATATGATATATATTAAATAATAAATATACTGTAATATTATATATATATATATATATATCATTTACTTTCTTTCTTTCAATATGATTATAAAATGGAAACAACATTCAGGCATATGTACGACATATCGTCTCCATGAATAGTGTATTTTATTTTCTATTTATATCTTTTATATATTATTTTAAAAACATATATACATAATATACATTATATTTATTTCATTTTTTATCATTTTTTAGATTATGATGATCATTATATAAGTAACAGGACCAAAAATATAACAAATCAAAACACATGCAAAAAAAACAAAGTGGTTATTACCCGAAACACAGCTTTAACATGGATGTTTTAATAAATGTGTAATAAAAGGTAATAAAAAATCATATATTGTATTATTTAATTCAATATGGTTATTTAATATAGCTTTAATAAACTTATATCTATTATATAGGATGTTTTAATGAGTGTTATAAGAGTCAATATATAAGGTATGTGAATTTATGGTCTTACTTTTATTTCTATGACAATTATGACTTATTCACCACTTTTTGGTGGTGTATATACTACCAATGGATTCATTATATACTACTTATCCTTAAATGTATTGTTATTTACATATCAATTTTATGATATCTATTTCTTGGATTTTTACAGTTCAAAATTTACCAAATCGATAAGGTAATTTTGTCTCAATTTTCTTTCTTTGAGACACATGTTTTGTTATGCACCTATATTCATTTATTATTATATCATGAATCTTATTAATTTAATTATATTTCAAGGTTCGTGTATTTTTATTATTTCATGTGTATTTTGATTCAATGTTACCTAATTGAAAAGAGTTTATTGCTATAATATCATTGTTTATTGGGATTGTTTATGATTATGATTCAATTGATGAAATATTATGATTTATATCCTAATAATTATCATGAATTTTATTCCATTATTACAATTAATGATATATGAATGTAATGGTACCATTTTTAACTCTTTATAACCTAATATAATTAATTTTTTTTATGAAAATCTAACCTTATTTCTCTCTTTGTTTAGAAATTTTTTTTATTCAAAAACCATGTTTTCAAAAATGCTTCTCTGAAATTGTATTTTAATCTCATTTTCATGGAAAATTAATTTTAAATTATTTTATGAATTATAAATATTTTTTATATTTTTTAAAAACTATTTTCAAAAAATAAGGATTTCAAAAAAAAATTATGTTTTCAAAAGCATTTTTCAAAGAAGAAAGGATATTTTCCTCAAGAATTTTTTTTTAAAATAATTTTTTTAAAAAATCCATCTATGATTAAATAATTTGGTGTTACTCATGAATTTCTAGTGATGTTACCCAAGGTAACCATTCATATTATTTCTCTTAATGGTTTATGTTTTTATGGAATGATATTAATGAAACCTATTTCTCTTCCATGGGTTATATTATATGGAAAATCAATTATTTTCACGAGTTATGCTATGATGAAATGATTATGAAACCTGTCTTTTTTCCATAAGTAATGATATGATGACATATTTATGAAACCCATTTCATTCCATGTGTTATGATATGATGAATTTTTATGATATAGTGAAGAAATATGTAGGATTTTAATTATGAGATGGGTGAGATCTATATCTTCATCCAATGCTTTGGGTAATATTTATATCTCATGAGATAGAAATGGATATAATGGGGACTAAACTCGATTCAGTAAATGAATTTTTCCACAAAGATGGTATTAGGAGTGAACCTTGACTACTATGAATGTTATTGGAGTGAAACATGACAACCAAGATGTTTTGGGGAGTGAACCCATTACACTATTATGGACTTGTAATTTATCCTTGACTAATATGAAAATCGTTTTATATGATTATGTGTCTTTTACAATTCCATGTCTTATTACTATGTTATTATTTTATGGAATAGAAACTTTATTCACTTATGATTCTTGTCTTATGAACTTCCAATATTTATGCCATGATTCACTTATATGATCTTTGTTATGTATAGTATGATCTTATAATTTTATGATCACTTTCTCATACCCTTATGATCTTGATTATGCTTACATGTATCCCTTTTTTAACTATACTGAGTATCTGAGCCCACCCCTTTTAATTTTTCCTTTCCATGTGTTTTGAAGATATTTATTATTTATGATGATTCTAATATGGGTGATCATCATGAATAACCTAGTGGGAGATAATGTATCTTACTTATGTACCCGTGTTTATGTTTCCATGTTTCTAAAGTCACTAAACTAATACTATATTTCGGAATTTGTTTGTGTAATGTATTAAATATTTTTGAAAAATTTATGTAATCTATATTTATGAGAATAAAGGGTCTCTATATCAACTCTCTTTTCATATTTTTTTTAAAAAAATCCTTTTATCCTATACAACGTTAACAGAATTTTCAACCACCATAATGGTTTTACGCTCTTTAGCATCTTCTAAAAGATTTCAACGGTTTTATAAAGGAATTTTTTTTATGAAAAATTATTTTATATGATTCAGTTCCATTTTGTTATATTATTTAAATGAATATGTTTTACTAAAAAAATAAAATTTTCATTTGGTCATTGCTCATATTTTGATTAACTTTTTAGTCATTAAATTTTTCTTAAAATATTTACTTTATGATGATCATATTTTACTGGATATTATATTTATCTTAAATATATATATTATTTGTATCATGTATATGATTATTTATTACACCACATACCAATTCTATAGATGTAATTTTACTATCAAAGGTATTTTATTGACTTGATAATTATTGATATTCTTTATTATTTACTCGATACGGATATCTATTGAAAAGACATATAGTTTATTAATTAAATTGACCAATCAATATATGAGAAATGGATTCGACATGAAATTATGGGATGAAGCTATAACTATATATCCCCTCAATTCATTGATAGGTATGGAGAGACTGACTAGTTGGATAACCTTATTAAATTGTTTTTGGTGTATTCTTACCCATATTTTAAATTTTCTTAGTGTAAGGCCTTAGTAATAATGATATCTTGGTGTTTGGGATCATGGAATCCAACATTATGCATTGTATTCATTGATAATTCAGTTATTATTATCCATGAGATTATTTCATTTCATATTATCCATGGACCCCTTTCTCTCTCAAGTTATGTATTAAATGGAATATGTTTTTAGTTATTTACCTTTCCATATTGATTTCTCCATATTTACTCATGATATATTTCATTGTACATCACCCTTACTGAGCATTTGAGATCACCCTAATTTTGTTTCCTTTCTCTTGGATATGAATAAGTAATCCTTAAATGAGTTCAAGGATTCAAAATAATTACATTCACTATGTTTTATATTTTATTTCTCATGTAAAATGGGAGTAAAGTTTATTGATAGTTTACAAAGATTAATAAACCATATGATCCATTGTGATGTGATCACTTATATCTAATGATAATGTAATAAAGTATCCAATGTCTCTGTTATACTAGTTATAGGGTTTTTATATATAATTTTAGTGGTTTTATTTTTTAAGGGTAGCTATGTTGTGGTCATTGAGTCCCATGACATGGTGGTTCCTCTTATGCCTTGGTCCTTTTCCTGTTTTATTGGTTCTATGGTGTGAATCTCACATTGTTTATTAGAAACTTATTTCAAAATCTCCACTATGGTATAGTCCTTTCCCTTGAACTATGGTCTTTTCTTCTGTCAGATTTTATGAACTTTGGTGAGGGTTAATGCATCATGGTGTTATGTTTTTCAGACTATCCATAAAATCTGAAACCCCCTTCAACCTTATAATTTTTCTAGATTTTATATTATATCTTGGTAGTAAAATTAAATCTATAAGATATTTTTATCACCTTTTTATTTTATTTAATCCTCAGGGCTTAGGAGATTGATCCATTATGGTTCTGGGTGAGTTTCCTTGTACCAACATCCATATTTTATCCATATTCATCATGTGGAAAGGGAGATGTTGTCATGTTAACCACTGGTGTTGGTTTAGTTTTTGTAAGGGAGTGATGTATTATATTATGGTCTAGGTTTATCAATGTGTTCCCCTTCATTGTGGACTTTTTTGGTGTACTTCCTCTTGTTACAAATATGTGAAATAGTTAAAAAATCAATATCTAAGGTTGGATATCCTTCATATTTATTATAATCTTATATATAGGTGTGATCAAGATTTTATTTATCTTTTGGTAATATGGTATACACCAAGATAATGAAGATAATTGAATTAATTAAATTAAATAGAAGCAGCAGGGAAAAAATACATTTTTTACCACTTTTGATGTCATTTTTATTGAGTTTATACTTGCATGATGCCATTATTGAAAATCATGGATATTGGGAGACTTGTTCATGATATAATTGATATGATTATGGAACATTTATTGTGTGATTGTTTGATATCTCCTTGAATGAAATTGGATAAGAATTTATATCATGCTAATAACTTGTTTTCCAATGAAATATCAATTTTTGTGATAATTACATTTAAAAGTAAATAATTATATGTGATCAAATCCCTTTTGATACTCTAAAATAAAATATGTGAAATTATTTTGTGATTTTTGGTTGTGGTTCATGGATAGGATGTTATAAAATTTGGTTGGGATATATGGTATATGTGGTGAGATATATTTTTGATATGTGGTGGTTGTGATGGGAATTTGTTGTGGTGGGACATAGTGGAAATGTGGTGCTTTTTGGCATGATGTGGATGAATTTTTGTGGTATTGTGTGGTGTTGTTATATTTTCCCATTTGTGGTGGAATAAATTGGTAACAATGAAACTGAAATTTCATGTGTTGGAATGAATAAGGAATGCTCTAATTAAAATGGGAAGTGTGGTTAAAGTTCTCAATTTGTAATATGAAAATTATGTTATTAATGAATAAAGATGGTTGGTAATGAGAAAATATAGAAATTTTCTTAACTTGAAAATAAATTATGATTGTGGCTTGTGGTTTGGGGTATGTTTATATAGTGTAATGAATTAAGATGTAGTAGTGAAGGTAGTAAATATTGTGCTGCCTTAGGGTGATGTTGTGAGTTGGGAATATACTCTTATTACGAAACCCTAGTATTGACTTTTTTGTTTGTGTGTGGTTTTTATATTATATATTTTATTTTCATTTTTTTTATACACACCCCACAACAGTCGAGCACTATATGACATCACAAAAATGTTTTTCTTTGGGGGGGGGGGGGTTCTTCCCGACATCTTTGATGGTGAATATGGACAGTGGGATACCCATAATTCCCCTCTCTCTCTTATAGACATGGTTCTTATCCATGATCTATGATGTCCAAAATTGAGAAGGGAACTTGTGGTGTTGTTCAATTAGTTTAATGTGGTTGATGAAGAGGACTATAGTGGTGGTCATTCATGGTAGCATGAGGTAATGAGGTTGATACCCTTCATGTTCATGATACCCTACTATTATGGTTATATAAGTAGTTGATATGTGATGTGGGGGACTAGATGTCTTTGGTTGAGATATAATGTGGTGGACCTGGTGTCTTTTGGTGGGATGTGATTTCCAATTTTCAGGAAGGTTTATTAGCATGATGTAGTTTCCTAGGTGTCTTCAAGAAGAATTTCTATATGGAATACAAGGGAGAACCAATTAAGACATCATTGAGGTGTGATAGATGAATATTGGTAGGATGGTAGTGCAGGGTACCCTTATTATCAATATAATTCTTATTACAGTACTATATTTGTATGCATTATTTGGTGAGAATTCCTTAAGGAGGATGAGATTAGTTAGTTGACCAACTTAGGTTATATTAGTTATGATATTTTCACATGGTTTCATTAGTATGATATTTTCACATGCACAATAAATACATTGGGAAAGATCCTACTGAGTATACATGTTATTCTCACCCCATGAATATACACATTGTTTTTTTTGTTTATAGTATGACTATGAGGAATGTAATGAGCATTACTAGGTTTGGACTTGCAGTTTTAGTTAAGTATCAACCATATAAGTTTTCTTTTGGTTTTACATGGAGACTTTCATTTGAATATATATAACATTACATACATGGATAATTATCATTAATTTTACCTTTTCTTTTTTTATGGAGTATTTTTTTGGTTGATATCAAATCTCATGATCATACATTCCTTTTTTTAGGGATATGTTCCCTTATTTATAGCCTTGGTGTTTTTCACCAACCTGGGGCCCACTGGTGGCAGAACTCAGTGGTTGTTATTTCCCTTTTTCTTATGTTGGTTCAAGAGGGGTACCTTTAGTGGGAGGGGGTCACGAAAAAGTGGTATTATAGGTTTATGTAAATTTATAAGATGATGTTTGGAGTTATGAACTCCTTGGATTATATGTGTTAGTGGGTAAAACGTTCCAGTTAGCCTTGGTCTACAAACTAAGCTAGGGAGACAAGATAGGACATGGGATTTTAGGTCCCCCTCATGATCTGATGAATAGATTATTGGCCTACTAAGTGACTAAGTGAAGTGGCGATACTTATAGAGTAGAGACCTATGATAGGTATGTGCATCATTATTAGATTAACTTATAGTTCAATGAGGTGGTTTTGGGTTGTTCAGTAATTTAATTAAATAAATATTGATATTTTATGCTTGATTCTCTAGTTGTTACCATGTTGTGGTCACTAATAAACTATTATTATTATTTTAATAAGACATATAACCTAAAAGAAATGTGTAAAATGGTAATTTACTATCCTGATCTGTTTGTTTGTATCATTTTTGAAACATGACTGTGTTTTTATCGTTCCTACTGTAACATGATTCTTTATAAATTAATTTTTTCCATTATTATAATTCATTCTATGATATCATGTTTTCCAAATATATGGAAGCATTACTGAATCCTTTTTAGTGTATTATTTTTTGTAAATAACTGTTGAATTTTCAAAACATTCATGATGTATATTACCTTAGTATACCATGAATTTCTTTCCATTCATAATCTATCATGATCATGGGTCATATATTTATTGTAAAACTTGATTTTGGAATATAATATTTTGATATTTTTAAAAAATATAATTTATGATTATTTATAATTCACTTAAATTTGAAATCTTTGACATGAATAAATTGATCCTTCATTTTTTGTCATGATCATAGTTATATAGTATTAATATATTCATATGTAGTATGGTTTTTTTGTGAATTTTTTATAAAGAAAGAGTTTGATTGTCTGTTTTCAATTCCTTGAAAATTATAAGCATGATTTAGGGTAATAGTTGAGATTTAAAACTATTTATATGATTGATCTTAATCTTATAAATATTAAAATAATATTTCTAAAATAACCATGCCTCACATATTTATTGTTGAGTAGTTTATTGTTGGGAGAGTGCTTAAAAGTAGAAAACATTTGTTTGAATTGATCTTCTAGGATGTTTATTATATTAAAGTTAAAATATAATATTATGTTATGTGTTGATCCAACTACATTTAAATAGGGAAGAAAAATCATGTTACCCTTATTTTAGTGTTTAAGAATATTTCCATGAGAAATGAAATGTTTAAAGAGTGTTTAGTTCGATCATGATATATATGACACATAATAATACAACACGTGAATTTTTTATTTTATGATTGGAGATAATTATTTTTTTTTAGAATTATAAAATCATTTTGTAAATATAATGGGGTATGCGAATTTGGAAAAAGATCTTATCATTTTCATATGAAGTTATAATATTGTTTCCTTGGTTATAAGATGATCTAAGAATATTTTTTAAGCCTATTAAGCATAATAAATGTGATAACCCATGTATAATTCATTATTTAACCTATCCACATGTTATAGATATTTAAATGAAAGGAAATATGTTTTCATGAAAATTACTTAAAACATTGAGTGTTGTTTGTTTTTTAATTTCTATTATTATACGATGATTAAAACATGTTCTTGGATTATAAAATAACATTATAAATGTTGTTTAAGAAGATTTTTTATAATTAATATTAATCCATAAACCCTTTATGTTTCATAACATGGGAAATTGTGTGATCTATGAGATATTGTTTCTTACTATTGAGAATATGTTCCCTTTTATTGAATACGTTTTTTTTATGGAATCACTTACATCCACACAAAGGTTAATCACTTATGTTTGTAAATAAAAGAAAATGGTTGTTTGGATAATCTTGAAATTGATGGAGATGAGCTTATTTTCTTAACCTGAATTACTATAAAAAAATTGATAAATGTGTTATACTATTATCTTATCAGTTGGTTTTATTGGGATAAATCTTATGTTGGTTCCATGTATTATGGATTTAAGCATATAATGGTAGTGAATCCCTTTCCCACATCAGGATGTTTTATAATATTACATGTTTTAAACATTGTAAGTGAGTTAGTTCCACCCAAAGTAGACAATATCATGGTGTGGTGTATGAGTTAATTTTTTATTCTTACAATATCACTATGGTTGTTGATAACAGTGATTTTGTTGGTTGATAAATGTTATGTGAAACTTTTGGATGTAATGGAATGTGCCTGTGCAAAATAGATATTAGAAAATTAAATCCTTTGTAATTTTTTCATGGGTATGCTCTTGGAAAATATTTTTTTAATAAACTTAGAAATTATCATATCTTGATAAAGTGGATTTTTCTAACCAAATGTTTTTTTCATGATGCATGTTATATATTAATATTAGGTTCTATAATTTTGAAGTTTTCAATTGATATTAATTTAGTAAATATATTGGAAAAGTTATGATGGATGCATAAAGATAATTTTATAAAAGCAAGTAACCTTTCTATTTATTTATGTTATTTTGGGAGGAATTTTAAATATGAAAGGTTAGATATCATTATTTTAGTGTTTTTTTATTTCTTATAATTATCAAAGTGTTTTGATATGAAATATGTTTTAATTTTTAATGAAAATGGTGGTATATAAATTAAATCTAGTTATGCTTCATGAATTAAAAAATTCAATCCTTTGTCTAGTTTAGTTGTTTAATTTTTAATTAAATGTTTTTAGAAAAAAAATTACTTTGATTATATCATCCTAGGATGTTCCATTAATTCTATGTGATACAATATAGTGAGACCAAATTGGAATAATTTTTTTTAAATAAGTATTATTAAATAAATTATAACAATTTTGTTATAAAATTATCATTCATTTAAATAATATTTTAGAAAAATTTGTTGGAAGAGTTTTCAGAAATTGAATTTTGATAAATGGATTCTTATGAGACGAACTAAGAATTATTCTCACTCAAAATGTTTTTCATAACCTATTGGATTTTAAATAAAATATACATTATGAAAAATATTTATTAGCATTGTTTTGAACTTAAAATGTATTAATATGAAATTTTTTGATACGTATCTAGAAAATAGTAATATTTTGAAAATATTGTTTATGTTTGGAAATTTTTAACTAGCAAGACAAAATGAATTATTGTAGTAGCATATCTAAAATTATCAATATATTTTTATTCAATCATGTGGATCTACCTTGTTCATGAAATGTTGTGTTTGATGGGTAGTGAATATATTTAATTAAAAATATAATCATAATAAACTATAATAAAGCATTTATTGATATTCATTTGATGGAATTCCTAATTAAAATGGTTTATGTGCTAAATTCAATAATGTTTCCTCTTAAATTAAGTTAAATTATTTCTATTTAAAACAATATAAAGTTTTTAATTATGGATGTGTTCCATCTATTGTGATATTTTAATGTAATGATTATTAGATTTATAGAAATCCATATGATATTAACAAAGAATGAGAGTCTCATATGGGTACCCAATATCGTAATAAGTTTAATGATTGTTTCTGTTAGGATGAAGTGTCTAAAATCATGTTGATATATGAGAATGATTCACCTCTTTGATATAATGTATTATTAATTTTCTTGGTCTTGTTTGAGAGGTATATCCCATAGGATATTTCCTCACGAAGTGTTTTGAAGTGATACATATCATTATTATTTTCTTCTCAAGAGTGGTTATTATATTCCAAATATGGTAGGATCCTTGAGAGGTATCTCACGGGGTGGTTAAATTATCTCCCCTTTCTTTTCTTTTTCACCTAATTTTTTTAATTATTGAGGATCAAAATTGTTTGATAGGAATATAATGTAAAGGTCCATAATATTCCTAATAATTCCTTTTGGATTCTAGGGTTTTTAGTGTTTTGGGAGCAATTTCATAAATTTTAGATGTTATTATAAAATAATTTAAAATGTTTCTAAAAAACATGTGAGTGATTTTAAAATTTTAAAAGTTAATTTTTGAAATTAATTATGATGTTTTAAAAATAATTCTATTATTTTATGAGTTTTTTTTGAAATTTTTAAAAGATAATAAATATTTTTATTAAATATTTATATTTTATTTTAAATTAAAATTTAATAATTTTTTGGTTATTATTACCTTTACACTTAAACATGATTCTGCATAAATGTAACAACAGATTTTAAAGGGTTGCATAATGGTACATGTTTTTTTCTATTAGTTATGTAATGTTAAGTAGCGTTGTCCTTGAATTGCATATGAGTAACCTTGATTTACTATTCACTATGTATATGTGATATTAACCTTTTTTGAGGGTATACCCTACTCATGTAAAGGTAAATCCTTCCAGATGTCATGGTAAGGGTACTTCCCTACTCATATAAATGTTAGCCTTACTTGTGAAGGGTACTTGTTCATTTATAATACCCACATAAGGAGTACATGAGTATTCAGTAAAGGTAATGAAGTTTTTACAATACCTATATAAGGGTATCACTTTTCCATAATTGGCATCTGTATGGCACAGAGATTCTGAATGCAGTGAAACTTCCTCCATATGGAATTTTAGTGGTTCTAACTTTTTCAGTATGACTACAACATAGAGATAGAGATTGTGTCATGGAGTATATGAGGTTGTTTTTTGATTGTTCTATTTTTTTTGGGGTGGCTACACCATAGAGAAGGGTTGGGTCATTCCCTTCTTCTTAGAATTTGAATCCTGAGGCATGAAGGTTCCTATTGTTCCATGGCCCTTTTTCAATTTTATTAGATATATAGTGTGGACCTCATCATGGTTTTTGGATATATCTTTGACCATCCCCACTATGTCATAGTTTATTCCCTTACACCATGATTTTATCCTCTATAATCTTTTCAATGCCATAGTGAGGGGTCTTTCACCGTGATATTGTTTGTTATAGATTTCCTATAAAATATCGAACCCCATTAGACCCATGCTTCCGAATTTTATCTCGGTTCTTGGGTGAACCAAGTGAATCTATATATAGTCATTCATCCCCTATTCATTGGACATAAACTCTGGCCTAAGGAGATTTATCCTTTAAAGTTAAATGTGTGTTTACTTCTTATATATTCCCCTTTTCTATATGTTCTTCTATTGTAAAGGGGGATTCTATCAAGGGAACTACTAGTTTTAGTGTTATATTTTTAAGGTGATGATGTGGGATGGTGTGTTCTATGTTGATCATGGAATTCCCTTTTACTATGATGTTTGGAGTTTGTCTTTGTCTTGTCCAAACTTTTAATAGTGGTTTATAAATCTGTTTTGAGGTAGGGGGTCTTTCATATTTCTTCTAGTTGTACTGGTGAAAGGGATCATGATTTTTTATCCTTTGGGAAGAAATTATGCAATGGATTACTGAATATAGTAAAATGAATTAATTTAAATTAATGGTAAAGGGAATTTAAATGCATGTTTTATTGATTTTTATGTTATTATTATTGATTTTATACTTTTTAATGTAATTATTTAAAATCATAGATGTTGGGAGCTTTCCTCATGTTCGAATTGATATGATTGTGGAACCATTGTTTTTTTATTATTTGATATCACCTTGAATGAAATTGGATAAGAAAATATATCCAACTAATCACTTCATTTCCCATGAAATATCAGTTTGTGTGAGATTTAACATTAAAATGAAAGAAATAAAATTGAATAAATCCATTTTGGTAAACTAAGAAAAATATGCGAAAGGTGGTTGTGATTTTTGGTTGTGGTGTGTACGGAGGATGTGATGTGACGTGGTTGTGATATGTGACAGAGGTGATGATATACGATTGTGATATGTGGTTATTATAATGGAAAGTATTTGTGATGTTAAATGGTGGCAATGTGGGGCTTATTGGTATGAGGATGATGGGTTCTAATTGTGTGGTTATGGTTTCCTAGTAGTGTAGTAATAAATTGTTAATAATTCAATTGAAATGGTATGGGTCAAAATTTCTAATGAATGCTTTTATTAAAATTTGAAGTGTGGTAAAATTGGTTAATGGTTAATATGAAAATAATATGGTTAAAGAATGAAGATGCTCAGAAATGGTAAAAATTTTAAATTATATTTACATTAAAAAATATGTGTATTGTGCATTTTTTATGGACTGGTTGTGTGGGGTTATGAATTTAGACATGGAAGTGAAAGTAGCAGACATTGCAAGGCCTTTGGGAAAATATTGTGATTTGGGACGGTACTCTTATTATTAACCCCTAGGTTGGGCTTGTGTGTGTGTGGATATTATATTATATATTAAATTTTCATTGTGATTTCTATATTCACCCCAACTAAGTTGAGCATAATGTGATGAAAGCTGAATTTTTTCAGGTTGTTTTCCCCAAAATCCTAGATAATGGGGACAAATGGATAGCTTACCCCTCTTCCATTCCATATCTTCTAGGAAAGTTTATTATTCTGATTTTCTAGACTAGGTTCCACTAAATTGGTTCACTAATCTGGTTCACTATATAACCTAAGGCATGCCTCCCCATACACCAGATGATGCTGACTAAGAGAATGCGTCTAATGAAACAAGTGGGTATACTATACCCTCTTTACCAGAGTAATACACAGCAGATAAAAATATAAATAAAGGCTATGTATAAAGAATAATTAAAACCATCATAATCCATAACTATGAATCAGATAACAAATTTCAAAAATTGGTTACATAGCCACAACAAAAATGGTAACCATTCCATGCCATATAGTGTCGTGATTCAAAAGAAACCCAAGTTGAACACAGACTGAAAATCCCTAAAATGGTTTTAAAACTGTGACTAGTCCCCTCATATATTCTCTATCCCAAATCCAAACTCACATGTCTATCATAGCATCCTTATACTTACCCTTACATGAAATATTGAAGTCTACTTAGGTACTAGTGGTGGCATGAGCCAGGTGCAACTCAGAAGGCCACTTCAAACAGTGTCTATAATTATATCTCATCAAAAATATTTTATGAAGATTTGTAGTTAAAAAATAGGATAAACACTAAGTAACATAGGTTTTATAATTAAAAAAATTATTTAGACCCTTGGGATCCTAGGTCCAACTATTCCATTATCCACCAAACCTGCTTCATCCCATACCAATGTCTGGACAATTACTACAAGGGTTATAACATTGCACAACAAAAGGGTTCTCACAACTCTATCCAAATAATTAATTTTACCTTAGAGAATTAGTCCATGTACCCAAAAAAATTCCAATCTATTGGTTCATAGAGTATCAGTCTAGAAACCAAACTATACATCACATCATTGAATCATAGAGCATTAGTCAAACCCCACCCATAATATATTAAAGCATTTATCCAACATCCTAACCACTAAATTCATCTGTGGTCCTAGAGTGTCTGTCTAGCACAACCCAAGGATTATGAGCCTTATTCCAATATCCCATGGAGCCTTAGTCTAATATTCTATGCATGAAATCAATAATGTGTTCATGGTCATCATTGGTGACCTTTTATCAAATAAAAACCACAATGTCACAATTTATCATTTATTTACACCACCATGGTTCAAAACTGTCAACATATTTATCTCAACCCTAAACTAGCCAATTTTATCATTTTCCAAACCACAATCATTTATCAACTCATTTCCACATGTTCAAATGAGTGGAACACCCTATAATGGGGACCGTGAAGGGTCTCACATATAATATTTGGGTTAAATTAAAATTACTTAATAAAAAATAATTTTACAACATTATATTGCAACAACGCAACCCCATATACAAGAATAACTTCATGACTATTGTATAAAAATTATAGACCACATACCTCAAGCCCATGGAAGTGAACTTTACCAACAATGACCCTTGATTCAAACCCAAACAACCATGGACACCCATTCTAAGAGTTTTCTGGAAAAGAATTATGTAGGTATTCAGAAGAAGAGAAAACACTCAACTATGTTTCTTCAATAAAATATATGAAATAGTAGTGGTAGACTCACTTGGATACTTTATTTGAAACCAGTGGTGCTTCAAATGACCATGGATCAAAGGAGAATCACCCCTGGAAAGGATATAGCACATGGATCATAAACCATGCTATATGAGGAGGAAATTGGATAAAATCTGGGTAAGTCCTATATAATCCCTAGAGGAAAGAAATGGTAGAATCCACCAATTTTAATAGGAATAGGGTTTAGCCACACACTTGAAAAAATCATATGTCAACCTTATCTCACCCATGTCCAAGACCGGCTAGGTCACATGGTCTTTATTTTCCACCCACATGGTTTGAAAAAATAAGCATTGGTTTAAGTTCATTCCTCTATCTAATAGAGGCTTTAGTCACATAATTACTCGGTCTTCCTTGCATGGGTTTTCTAACCATGAACCATCCTCAATGAGGTTGCATAGTTATAGCACATGGGTAGTACTGACCATGAGCCGACCATGAAACATTAACTGAATGTTCTTTTCTCCCCATTTTTCATGTCCTAAACTTTCTAAAAACCCTCATGACACCTAAAACTCCCAAGAATAATTTTTTTAATTGATTAGAAGATAAAATAACAAAAATTTAAATGAAAATTACCTCTTATGAAGGTTGGGATCATACAACCACCCCACCTTATAATATCTTGTCCTCGATCTACAATCAAAAGCATCACTAAGATCCCAAGAAACAAGGATCATTACACCAGGTCCATATATCTGCCTCCCTCTCCAAAGTCTCCTCTTGAATACGACCATAATTCCACAACACTCAAACTAAAGGCACAAAATTTCCCAGAAGAACATTGTCATTATAATCTAGAATAAAAAATAGATGTTCCACAAAGGATTCTTCAACCTCAAGCTAATCATCATCAATATCTATCATATGATATGGGTCAACATGATACTTCCAAAGATGTAAAACTTGAAACTTTCATGCATAGAAACTCAAGAGGATGACGTAATCAATCAACTTACAACTTCTATCTACTCTAGTACATATCCATATTCTTCCATATCAACTAAACATGTTCGAACATCTCCTGAATAAGACTCATTCCCAACAACATTGACTCACCAACTTCCATCGAACACAGAGGTGATCTATATAGAATACCATAGAATGCCTAATATGGTTAAATATTAATTTTCTCCTGATAAATATTGTTATAAGAGAAATTAATAGTATATAAGTGTTTCTCTCAAGTCCCACCAAAAATCTAGGACACATTTCTTGAACATGAACTGGATAGCACATTATGATTTCCCGACTATTTGTGGGTGAAAAGTTGTTCTAAAAAACACCTAAGTACCTAATACCTTATAAAATATATGTCAAAATCATGATGTAAATATAAGATCAAGATATGAAATTATAGTTTGTAAAACCCCATGAAAATAGGTTACCTCTTAAACAGAAAAGTGACCCAACTGATCAATAGTGAAGGTTTCCTAGATTGGTAAGAAATTTGTTAATTTTTTAACTACTCAACAATTACCCAAATTACATTTTTATTCCAAGGAATCCAATAAATAACTACCATAAAAGAAATGGTAACATTATAACACTTATATTATGGAAAGTGAAATTCAAATAATAAACCATCGAGCTAGGGATTCTTGGCCTTCACCAATTGACTAGGTAGCATTGTATCAGAAAACTCTCAACTTCCTTCTTCATTCCTATCCACCAACACCATCTATGAATATCATAGTACATTTTCATCAAACTAGGATTTACCTTCCACTTTGAGGCTTCAAACTCACACATTATCTCTTATGACATAAAATTAGAAGCAACAACAAAACCAAAAATATAGATGATCTCATCATCATCGATAGTCTAATAAGAAGGTGGATCCCCACCTTCAAAGCAATCCCTCAATGCTGGATACTTCAGATTCTAAAATTTCATTTCCTTGATCTGAACTAATAGTGGGGAATCAATAGATAAATACATGAGGGTATTGTACTTATACCCATTCTGAACACTTATATGCATCTTTGTATGCTAATCCATCATCTTCCACTCAAACTAGACTCATGTACTTATTGAGTCTTTTGCTACTGACTCAAAACATCAAAAATGTTATTTCCCTTCCCAGGTGTGTAAGCTAGGTCAAAATTGAATGATTTCATATAGTCAAATCATATCTGCTACCAGATATTTAAATCACACTGATAAAGTATATACTTAATTATTTTATCGATGGTATAAGCAAAAAACCATTCACCTAGGAGATAATGCTACCAACATTTTATAAGATAAACCATCATGGCCAACTCACACTGCCACACATCTAACCACAGATTCATCATAATAAAATGTTTACTCTTCACCCAGTTTAGGTAAGATCAGATTTGGTGTCACTGTCAGATTCTTCTTTAACTTTTGGAATGCATCATCTCATGATCATGACCATTCACACTTTATTATTTTCTTGGTCATACCTAAGAGTGGGGCAACTGAGTGAGATAATTTTTTGATGAGCCTCTAATAATATACTTTTAAACCCAAAAATATTCAATTATAAAAACATTCTAGGGATTTTTCCAAGAAACTGCTACCCAAAAATTCATAAGTTAAAACAAAACACCTTCCTCTAAGATGAGATTTTCCATGAAATATACCTTGTATTTCCATAAATTACCCTTAGATCGCTTGGTGTATAACCAATGCTCTCTCAGTTCAATCACAATGATGTCAAAATGTTAATCATTATTGTTGTGTGGCTAGAAGTACACTAAGATGTTATAAATAAAAACAACTAAAAATAGATCCATATAAGAGTGTAATATTTAGTTCATCAAATCCATTAACATAAGAAGAGTATTATTTACCCTAAATAGCATCAAGGAAAACAAATACATATTATACCTACTTCTGAAATAATTTCATGGTAAATTAGAAGTTATCACCATCAAATGATGATACCCTAATCTAAAATAGATCTTATATAACAGAAAAGCACCTCTTAAATGATAAAAAATGTTTTTAAAACATGAAAGAGGGTATTTCTCTTAATCATCATAAAGATAAACATTTGATAGTCAAGTCACAAACTTAGTTTTATTTTATCTATATTATAAAAAAATTAGAGAAACCCAATGTCACATACTCAGATGGATGAACCCTTTTTCATATAGTTTCTTCAGTTATGTTTTATGTTCTTTAGGCTTCTCTAGTTTAATTTGATATGATGGATTGAAAACTATCTTAGCCCCAGGTATCATCTAAATTATAAAATCAACATCCCTCTTAGGTGGAAAACTTGATTAATACTTTAAATAAACGTCCTAAAACTAATTTACTATGAGAGTAAAGAAATATTATGCCACTCCCTCATCATCAAGAAAAATAATTACAACCTGTGATGTGGTCTCACCCTGTTGTAGAAGAACTGGTCCTACGTGACCTTCTTAGATATCTCATTCTCCATGGTGAGCATATGTGTCACCCTCAAATGATATAAACATTACCCTTTCACTTTGATAGTTGATGTGATATTGAAATTATTGTAAACAGTGTATTCACAATATCAATTCAAATCATGACAACTCAAGCACAAACAAGTACCATAAGATATGATACCCACCAATATCAAGGGCACACTCATTGAAATGTAGTATACCCTTCAATAATAACCCTAATGGATTTTAAATAGACATCACCCTAGACATATACTCCACTTCCATCAAAACCATTTAAAAACTAGGAAGATATAAAATAATTCAAAGATCCTATATCATAGAATGAACTAGAAAGAAAAGAATGTATAATAATCATACCTAATAATGTTGATGTACTATCCTCACCACCAAAATGTGTAGAATGAATTGTATGCAACTGACTTGATCCCCTGCACCAAGTTCCTGCCTAAGATCCTTATGATGCATTTCGGTATTGGTATGTATTCTCTTTTCTTGAAGTACCACATTCACCTCCACAACCAACACCGTAAATAGAACTATAATTACTATAATAATACATGATGTAGATCCCCCACCAATTATACCCATAAACATAGGTCCTCCATCATTTCCATTCTATCAAGGGTTCCTCTAGAACCTTTTCACTTTTCCTATCCTACTAAATAATCTCCACTCCACAAGTGGTCAAGTAAAATGACCAAACATGTGACCCATTCAACCACACTGATAGAAGAATACTTGGTCAATACCCTCAGAGACTATTTCTCTTCCATGGAAACTTTTCCCTCCACTTCCCTAGTAGAAGTTATCATAAAAATTATTTCAACTACTAGTTGACGTGCCACCAGATCACCAAATTGATCCCACCTATCCACCACCTACTTCCTTCTACAGGTTCCCCTTATAAATAAAATTCTTATTCTCCAACTCAACAAAATTAATCAAATGAAAGATGATAATTTGGGACATGATATGACATCTAAGACCATCCTAGAAATATATTTCAATAAATTTCTCATCCCCTACCATTTTTTGGAACAAATAAATTTTATTCGGTGAAGTGTATAACATAATCCACCATTTACATATTCTCTTAGGTCATACATGGGAAATCTACATCCCTATACTCCCTCAAGGTCTCTGGTTAGAAATGTTCCAAGAAATTATATTATAATTACTTTTAAGATATACCCTTAGTATTCTCTTCATTTATCCTTAATATCCCATTATCTCTTCTCTTTTCCTCGTGACATATATGCTTACCACTTTTCTCTCTTCTTCAAATGAGTGTTTAAGTGATTCCGAATAATCTATAATAATCAATATATAACTGTAATTCCTTTATCACACACTCTAACTAAAATGTTAGAGGGTGTTTTAGATTAAAATCTCTTGTCAGATCAAACATACTTGGTGCAACCCACCCTGAAAATCTTTCTATAACTTCATAAAGTGAGTGATTTCCTCACTAAACTACTTTTCCTCCCTATCACTTGGAACAATTAGGGCCTCTTGTCCCACTAATAGAGGTAAATTATAAATTATGTCCTCCAGTAAACCCATAATTATGAATAGTCATTGTGGAATATCTCTATAATTCTGAAAAGATATCTCAGGACACATAACACATCACTTCCACTTTTACAAAAAATAGGTAGGGGTTCACAACTGGCCATAATAAAATCACTCTGCATACACTATTTAAATGTTCATAAGTGAAACATCATCACTTTTCCTATCCACCACTATCTTGGTCCATGGATAATGCAATTTAGTCCCACTACAATATTTTTTATAGGTATCACACTTGACACAAGTCTTAATTCATAATAATCAACTTTTACATTATATAGATTGGCCATGTATGTGGTGTACACACTAAGTAATTTATTCTAGTGATAGGAAATGTGAGGCCTAAAGTTACACCACGCGTTAATTTAAAAATAGAATATCTAACCAATCAAAGTCGATCAATGAGTCACACGTCAATATTTTTATGGTTTACATGTTGTGTGATATTTATTTCACACAAAAAATGAAAGTTAAAAAAATATAAACAGTGAGTGACTTGGGATTACATTCCATGTAGTCTTCCCAGAATACCAAAACATCATCTTCTTTCTTGAATGTAATTTTTCACCTTTTCCTCTAACCATACCTCCACTACAATCCGAACACATTTCCTTCAAAATCATTATGTCACCTCATCAAGCTAGTTTTAGGTATCCTTCTTCATTCTTCTTCATTCATACATTTTTTGTGTTCATATTATAATGATCAAAATACTTTGAGAAAAATAATAATAATAACATCAATTTTACTACTATTATTTAACATAGATATCTTATGAATAATCTAGTGATAAGGATTGATAATCATTCACTTCATGTGATAATAATAATAATAAAAATAAAAATAATATCATTATTATTTATTTAACATGAAATGCTCAAACTTTCATAGGGATGGTGATATATTAAATAATATTAAACATAATATTTTTATCTAACAAATAATTCTCATGATTAATCACTAAAAATTTATTCATTAGTATAGATACAGACAAAAATCCTTCACTCTATATTATTTTTTCACATTTTTTGAATAAATAAACAATAAAAGAAATTAAAATATCCAGATAAATAAACAACATTTTTATTCAATGTTAAATAAAATAAATAATAATTAATCATAAACATATGCTTGCGAATATTATGAATTAGTTTTAACAAAATATTTAATTCAAAATATTCCAATTCAAATGAAACTAGAAACTTTTATCATGTTATAACTTGTGGGAAAATTAAGTACTAATGTATATATATAATTTTTTATACTTAAAATTCTACAAAAAAAATTCACTGATTCAACCTATTATAATATTTAAATATTATCATGTTATTTCCATGATTAAAGATTTTTGGAAGAAATAAATTATAAATTTCGTTTTCACATTAATTCTTTGATAATATTTGAATTTCACTATAAGAATAATTAGTTAACCAAATTAATAATATTAATTAGAAAAAAATTATGATTAATATCCATAAATTTATTCCATGAATATTATCAAACCTTATTCATGGAATTTCATATACATAAATAATTTCTCACATATCATATTAACCAATGTAATTGAATTTTCCATATAGTTTCAACCAAAATATGAAAATATCATAGTCATATGAATCCATTATATAAAATCCTATTTTATTTAACATAATCAAAATTTTATGGAATACTAATTTATTATCAAATTCCCATATATTATTACTTTCAAGATGAATTTCTAAGAGGTTTGATCTTAGAGAGAAAGGTTGAACACCCAAATAATTATATGGAAAAAAATAAAAAAATGTTCTACCTTGTTATGATTAATAATAATTCATTGATCTTTATTCATCATAGACAACACCACCATAAAGAAATTATTCTATTGTGTGAATAAAGAGAGAGGTGAATTTTAATCCTAAAGATAATTGTATAATGGAAAAGGAGAGGGGTAGATATTCTTCCCCAAATTTATAATGGTGGAATGCATTTGAGGGGAGAGATAAATAATTATTTTATTTCTTAACCCTATCATTAACTTCACAATAAATTTCCCTCATAAATATATAAATTAAATCCACCCTATAAAAAAATAAATATCTTAAAATAATTATCCACCACTAATCATCTATCTTTACAAGTCATAACTATGGTGAATTCTACTTCCATGTAACTATGACATGTCACCGCCACATCACCACCCAAAATATAATAATAATAATAATAATTGTTATGATAAATATGTTTATAATTATAAAAATAAATATCTGAAAATTATAGTTATATGTATTGAAACTGGAGACCATAATTTATACATTTCTTAGAAAAAACCATGTTCTGGACACAACTTTGATATCAGAATTTTTATCCAAGATATCATTTAAGTTATAAAAAAATTCTTTTGGATTAAATATTTTTTATTGATAAATAATAATTCTTCATTTATTTTTAATTATCGTGGGAAATTAAAAAAATAACACAATGGTAAACTCCATATTTCCATAACAATAAAAATATCTAAGATTGTTTAGTATGGTGAAATTACCATTTTAAAATTTTTATGTATCTAAGGCTTCAAAACAAAAAAATAAGTTATGTTTTTTTCATGAAAAAAATCTGGATTAGTACATTCATATCACCTTTGAACCATTTCATCCCCCAAAAAACAACTCGAGCTATCGACTAAGATGCTTGTAAAACAACTTGTTAATTATACTTAATCTACTTTTAGTGGAATGACCTCTATGTGAACTCATATAAAACCATATAAAAAATATACTCATCAACCACACAAACTTGGTTATTCTCTCCTATTCTCTCACAATATCACAAGCACCATCAAATCAAGAATATCCTAATGAAAAAAAATTATAAAAAAAATTGGGATTCATCAAGTGATTCTTGACAAACATCAACAACTATACCTTTTTCTAAGGAATATAATAAAGTATCTCTTGAAATGGTTTGTTCTAAGAGTACCTATTTTAGAAGAATTACATTACCCACCTTTAAGAGTGTTCAATATGACCGTTGTAGGGATTATTTTTTAGAACAGGCACTGAGACGTTGTGCGATTATGAGTACCGATGTGCCAAGAATAAATGTTTGAAATATGTCAAAGTGGTGAAGGAGTTTAATAATAATCCAAGATTTATTTTTCAGTACATTACTTGGAAATTACCTTTCTTGTTAGGGGAATCAGGCTACGTTTTTTGTTTCAGAAGATCCACTATTGAATTATAGTAGATATTATTTTTGGTGTGGCAGCTTTTAATTTTTGGTGTTGTGGTCTATTTCTGTACCATCATGTTTGTTCTTTGGTAGTACTTAGGGGAAACCTACCTTCCCTAAAACTAGGAAGTTGTATTTAAGTGTACCTAGTTTTTTTATATCCATTGTTGTGCTCTGCTCCTTCAATACATTTCAATCAAAATGTATTTTGTTTTTCTTGGTTCTAAGACTGCAGTTACACTAGCAACACTTAGAGATGTCCTATCCTTTCTAGTTTTTTCAAAGGATTGTAGATACAGACCTACACTTTGGAGGCATCACTTTTAACCTACATACAACTCATTTTACCAAATTGGAAGTGGTAGTACTATGTTTTCCTTTTGTGAGAAGGTGTAGCAGGTTAGAGGATTCTATTATATGTATGGTTCTTTTCTTCATTATGTTGTTTCTGTATATTTTTGTTGGTGTAAGTGAATTACACCTCGTGCTTTCTACTATAAAACTTTTGGATTTAATAAATTTCCTTGGGCAATAACTGGGTGACCAATTCATGTCATTACTTTTAAAAAATATAAATGGGTTCCTGGATCAAAAATCCAAGGGCACCATTGAGTTCAAAATTCAGGCTTTACCCTAGGCATGACATATCCTTGGTCAGCATGGGTCATTTATGGAAAATTCTTCACAGGTGCTGAAATAGATAAAATAGTAAAATAAATTATTTTATTTTTTATTGCACAGTGACCTAATTTCCCTTTATTTAAATATATTCTAATGGAAAATTTTTATGGTTAGTCGCATAACCCTAAAAATAATTGGACATCCATTAGAGAGAATGGAATGAGGTTCCATTGGTGGATGATGACCAGATCAAGGATCGACGATTAGAAGATGATGGAATCAAAGGATATTTCCAATAAATATGACATTGTATTTTTCTTTATCTATGATTTATCCAAATTGAGGTAGATCATCTGTTTTGATTGGATTCATTTCTCATTCCTGATTTCTATGATGAAAAAAAATCAATTAATGAATATATTGATCCATAGTTTGATCATATTATGGGATGGGTTATATTAATTAGGTTATGGTTGAATTATATTGTAATTATTGATTTTCTTTTTTTTTATTAAAAAGAATTGAGATAGACAAAAATATAGATGAAAGTATATTATTCTAATTTTTTATTGTGATTTCTCCCCTATTTATTCATTCCCCATGGGAATTATTTGTTTGGAATGGGGTTTAACATATCCTAATCAATTAATAATTGCACACTTGTTTGTTGGAATAATGATACAAAATTGTAGATATGGTATCGACATGACATGGTGGTGGTGTGCTGATGGAATTGACAGTGAATCAGATGGTTTTGGATACCTGATTTTGTATTCTTAATCATTATTTAATGTGTAATGAAGAACATCATGTAGAAATAGTTTCTAAACAGATTTGATGGAAGAACCCATTTTACGATTATGGAGAGGATTTAACAAGATGAGATATTTATTTCGCCAAAAAATTATTACTGGATCGGTCGCTAGAGGATTAATCAAAGGTCTGTTTAGTAGATTTGATTTTCTATAATTGTTTATGTTACACGACATGTAATCCAGATCTACACACTATGTGTGGACCCATTTTTGGAGGCTTGGGTTTTGGGTAGGATTTAAAGATCACATGTAGTGTTAACATGACACACGGCGTGTGACCCCTCCTTAGTGACTCAGCATGTACCTCAGAGGGTACACAGAAACAGGTTGGAGTACATGGGCTGGAGCATGTCGTGTGCTACCGCACAAGGACACGACCTTGAACAAGTATAAAGGATAGGTTTTTTACTGTAACATGACCACATATACATGGGATAAAGTTACCTACTAGTATATATATAGATTATAAAGGAATCCTACATGTCATGTACTTTTACATGGACATGGGAAGGAGACATGGTCCATTTACACAAGCAGGACTCAGGATCAATGGGAACAGTGTGTAACCCCTAATACACATCGTGTACTTTATTATACATGGATTATATCCCTTTTACTATATATCATTGAAAAGTTTCATTAGGGTTCATTCCCCTAATCCTTTACCTAAGGTTTAGTATAGAATCATCTTATACTCCTAGGTCTATAATCCCTTTTCATGGACTTCTTGGATAGATTCTTTGGAATCCCTTCGAGAGGCCTGGAGTGAGATCATTTATTCATCTTTATTACTTTTGTGGAGTTCCTGGTATCATCATGTCCAACACTACATTGGATATGATCCTCTACAAACCATTTTAATCCATATTGGGTTGTTGGTATCACCCTATGGCCTTGGTAGTGATTGACCGCGTTGTCGTGACACATCAAATTGATTATATTTTTAAGGTTGATTTATAGTCTAGGGTAAACCCTAGGTCGTCTCTCAAGGAGCGTTGGTAGGTTTAGAGTGTGTATTTTTAATAAAAATGACTAAGAGAGGGGGTGGTTTTGAAAACAGTTTAAAACAATGAATTAGTTGAAATAGAATAAAAGATGAGTGACAAAGTGGATTTTGAGAAATATGAGATAAAAGTGTCGATGTGATTTCACTACAAAAATATCAAGTTCATTGTTCATAGAGAGTCATCTTAGGTTTAGGTTAATTCTTTGGTTGGAATTAATTGGAATCCAGAATAATTCTTAAGATTTTATTTCAATGCTTTAAGGACCAAACCTTGACGTAACAATCGTATTGTCAAGGTCCAGTACTTATGAATAGAATAAGAGCTTTCAAATCATATTGAAATCTCAATAAGTTGGGTATGAAAAGGATCCGTGTGATGTCCAATCGGAACAACACAAGTCACGCACTCAAAACCTCACACCGATCGGTTAGAAATTAAGAGCATAACACTCACATGTATCAAATAAAGCATTCAAATCTGAAATAAAATAAGATACATGGAATGAAATGTTTAAACACCCAAATTACTCCAAACCAATAGCTAGTGTATGCATCGGAACTCCCTTGACATGTGTGTATCTCCCTCACAACGAACACCCAACTTTTAGCTCGACATCGGGAGGAGGAGGAAGCTCGGGTGGAACTCCTTCTTCATCATTGATTCCCCTATGAGGATAGGGGCCTCCATAACCTCCAAGGTGATTAGGAGAATCCTATAGGACCCCAAATTGGCAGCACTTCACTCCTTGGCCGAACTTACAAATGAGGAGCCCAAGGTGCCCTTTTATAGGAAATGTGGGAGGTGGTTTTGGGCACACAGGTTTCATCAATCCACTTGCACGACGCGTTTTGGCCTTCATACAGTCTTATCTCACTTTGGAAAAAATATAATAGTTCTATCCCTACCACTTGAATATCTCCACCGAATGTTTGGTACCGTTTTGACAACTACATCTCAAGATATTGATAAAATACAGAATACCACATTTGACTTGGTCCAAATTCGGTGGCATGGATAGATCAGTTCGGATGGGCCCCATACAAGCCGAATCAGGATAGGGTTCCGTAATATAAAATGTAGAATATTGAATTTTGGACAGGCACAAAAAATTTCAGCCCATTTGGATGCACGTATTTTGTGTAATATTCAAAACAGTGGACAGATGTCCATGGATCCATGCAATTTTGGCCCATTTTTCTTTCACTTCATCAAGGGCCCTCCAAATCACCTCCACCTACATTGTAATTTTCAAAACAAGTATCATTGACCTATTTAACAGTGATAAAAACAAAATTATTTAATCAAACATGAATCACAATTTGATAATATTTTTATAATTTTTAATACAAAATATGTTTAGCACAGCGGTGTAAGGGTGAAAATGAAACAGTGAATCGTGGTACGATCACACCCCTACACCTAAGCATTTGCACTCCTGGGCAAGGTCACATATCCAAATAAAATGATGCATATATATATATATATATATATATATATTTACAACATCTTGAATATTTAGCATTTGAGGGAATTTTATTTAAAGTGAATTGATCAATGCACGAATCACTCCAAGGAGTTCTTCCTAGTGAAAATAGAAAAAGATGTCTCATAAATCATATCATAGCGAAATTCAAAAAGGTTTATGATACCCAATTGAGAAAGGAATTCATAAGTAAAGCATGACCCTAAATCTCCATGTGTGTGTGTGAAAACCATTTCATTCTATTCTTTCCACTTGTTATCCAATAAATATATGTTATTTTAACATTTTTCAACTTAAATGATTTTTTCACTGAACCTGTCCTACATCCTTTGCAATCATATTTCAAGACCCACTCATTTAAGCATTCCCAGAAGTCAAACCATAATCTCCCGACCAAGATATCCCCATATTTTGCACATTTCATCACTCCCATCATTTATTATTATTATTTTTTTGAAGTTGCAATTGGAACAAATCTCACACTCATATCTCAACCCTTGTTTGATCTCCTCACGATAATAATCGCAATAGTTATAACAAGATCAAAGGTTGAGGAGGAGTAGTTTTTTGACCTGCCCAAGACACAACATTTTTTTTGAGGGCGTACAACAGTCGGACATTAGGTACACACGCATAGGTCAATCTGGTACAGTAATGAAACAGATCGGATAAGGAAAGAACGTATGGAAATATCATTTAAAGCTGAAAAATATTAACCCAACATATATTTACCATATATTAAGTAAGAAATAATCACAATTTTTGGTTTGGTGCAAAAAAATTTGGAGATATTAGTGACACAGTTTTCCCAAAAACTACTCACACAATGGGCATCAATCATCTCAAAGGTTTCACATAGATATGACCATTTATATCATTGAAAGAAAACCAGTTTACTAAAAATCACTCCCTAATGTTAAATTCATACAAATACTCTTTTTAGCCTTCGTTATGGTATTTTTACATTCCCCACATTATGGTCTCCAAATCATGGAACTTCAAAATTGTTGATGGGGAAAAATGAAAATACCATAAAGAAGGCCAAAAAGAGAAAACAAAAGGAGAAAATAATGAAAATTTCTAACTATCCCAGGAATGTATCCACCCCCCACACCTAGAGAATGCATTGTCCTCACTATAATGAAAGAGACTATGGGAAGGAAGGATAAAACCTGGTGAGTGTTATTCATAGACCGCTTCTTGAACATGGAGTTCCTCCATTGGGGACTCCGGAATGGCTTCATGGAAGTGCTTCAGCCGCTGCCCATTGACAGTGAAGGTTTGCTTGGTGTCTTCATTTTGAACCTGGACAACACCAAATAGAGAAACATTAGTAACAATGTAAGGTCCAAACCAATGGGAACGAAGCTTACCAGGGTGCAGCTTCAGCCTTGCATTGTAGAGGAGGACCTTCTGCCCGATGTGGAATTGACGATGAAGGATGAGACGGTCGTGGGAAGCCTTGGTTCGTTCCTTAGAAATTCGGGAGTTCTCATATGAATCTATTCGCATTTCCTCCAACTCCTAAATCTGCAACTTCCTTTGAATACATGCACCAGAAATATTAGAATTTCATTTTTTAATAGCCCAATAGGCCCAGTGCTCTACCTCAACAGGGAGGTGACAAATCTTCCAAAAAACTAGCCGATATGGTGACATGCCAATTGGAGTTTTGAATGCAGTACGGTAAGCCCATAATGAATCATCGAGTCTAAGACTCCAGTCTTTTCTGTTTGGTTGAACCGTTTTCTCAAGAATCTGTTTTACCTCTCTATTTGATACTTTGGCTTGACCATTCATTTGTGGGTGATAAGCAGTAGACACTCGATGCCCAAACCCATACCTGCGCAAAAGATATTGCATTGTGCGGTTGCAGAAATGAGAACCTTGATCACTGATGATAAACCTAGGTAATCCAAACCTATAGAATATTTGGGTTCTCAAAAATTCCACAACTATCTTGGAATCATCTGTCCTCGTGGCTCGTGCCTCTACCCACTTTGAAACATAATCCACTTCCAGAAGAATGTAAAGTTTCCCAAATGAATTGGGGAATGGTCCCATAAATTCAATGCCCCAAACATCAAAAATGTCACGGAAGAGCAAGGGTTGTTGGGGAATCTCATTTCTTTTAGAGACATTGCCCATTATTTGATAACGAGGAAAAGATTTACAGAATTCATGGGCATCCCTAAACACTGTGGGGAAAAAGAGACCAGAATCTAAGACCTTGCGAGCAGTCTGTTGGGGACCAAAGTGGCCCCCACAAGCAAGTGTGTGGTAGAACCTAAGGACAGACTGAAACTCACTATCGAGAACATAACGCCTAATAACTTTATCACTACATGTGCGCCAGAGGTAGGGGTCATCCCAAATGTACCAACGAGACTCATGTTTTAGACGGTCGGCCTCGTTTTTTGTGAAATCAGTAGGAATGCAAGATGCTACCAAATAATTTACAATTTCAGCATACCAAGGAATAACATCTTGCACTCGGTACAATTGCTCATCAGGAAAAAATTCATTTATGGGAATACAGGAGGATGAGTCAATGTCCGAGGATGGGAGAATCCTACTGATATGGTCAGCAACCACATTCTCTGCTCCTTTTTTATCCCTAATTTTGAGATCAAATTCCTGAAGGAGGAGCATTCAGCGAATGAGACGTGGTTTGGCTTCTGGTTTCTTTAGGAGATATCGGAGGGCTACATGGTATGAGAACACAATGACTTTAGACCCTAAAAGGTAAGACCTGAATTTATCCAAGGCAAAAACAATGGCAAGAAATTCTTTTTCAGTTGTGTTGTAGTTTCCTTGGGCAGGGTCCAGAGTATGTGAGGCATAAGCTATGACATGTGGAGCTTGGTCGACCCTTTGTGATAATACTGCCCCAACTGCATAGTTAGAGGCATCACACATGAGCTCAAATGGTAAATCCCACCGAGGTGGTTGGATTATCGGGGGTGATGTGAGACTCCATTTTAACTTATTGAAAGCTTCCTCACATTTTTTATCAAAAACAAATTCTTTTTCTTTTTGGAGTAATCGGGAGAGGGAGAGTGCTATTTTACTAATGTAATGAATGAAACAACGATAAAATCCAGCATGACCCCAGAAAGACCGCACATCTCGAACATTTTTAGGGAATGGTAGGGAGGAAATGATATCTACTTTTGATTTGTCCACTTGGATACCTTCCCCAGAAATGACATGTCCCAAAACTATGCCTTGTCGCACCATGAAATGGCATTTCTCATAATTTAATACGAGATTCTTTTCAATACAGTGATGTAGGACATAAGCAAGACTACTCAAACATTCATCAAAAGAGGTTCCATAAACAGTAAAATCATCCATGAAAACTTCCATGAAATTCTCCAGGTAATCCGAAAAAATACTAACCATACATCGTTGGAAAGTACCTGGAGCATTGCCCAGACCAAATGGCATCCTTCTATAAGAAAATGTACCAAAGGGGCAAGTAAAGGTTGTCTTTTCCTGATCCTCAGGGGTAATATGAATCTGAAAGTATCCAGAATACCCATCAAGGAAACAGTAATGGGACTTCCCTGCTAGCCTCTCTAGCATCTGGTCAATGAATGGCAATGGGAAATGGTCCTTCCTAGTGTGTTGGTTTAGTCGGTGATGGTCTATAAAGACATGCCAACTATTCTGCACACGAGTTGAAACCAATTCATTGTTTTCATTTTTATCTACAGTAAGGCTAGTTTTTTTAGGAACTACTTGAATGGGACTGACCCATTGGCTGTCAGAGATAGGGTAAATGATTCCAGCAGCCAACAATTTTGTTACTTCTTTTTTAACAACATCAAGTAGGTTTTGGTTCAGTCGATGTTGTGGCTGCCTCACTGGTTTAGCCTCATCATTTAATAAAATATGATGTGTACAAATTGATGGGCTAATTCCAGGAATGTCAGCAAGTGTTTATCCCAAATCTTGTTTATACTTTTTCAAAAGATCAATCAGTCGCAATTCATGCTCCGGAGGGAGTTAACTAGCAATGATGACGGGCAACTTGATTCCATTCTCAAGATACGAGTATTTTAAATCTTGAGGCAGTTGTTTCAGTTCCAATTCTGGGGGATTTTGGATTGACGGAAGTGTGTGTGAAAGTGAGAAGTCACTAATCTCATCTAACTGCTCAATGGTAACATCCTCAGATGAGGAATGAGCTTTAACAAGCTTAGCAGTATCATCGATGGTCATGTGATCCTCTGTGTTCATAAAATCATCAATTAAAAAACATGCATGACATTTCTCTAGACTGTTACAACAATCAATGCATGATTCATTACCTAACATTTCAATCAATGAAGAAAACTTAGAAAGGGGATCAGGTGAATGAAAATAAGTTGTTTTAGGGGAAGGGAGAACATCAATTGAATTGACAGAGAGAGAGGAGTGTTCTTCTGAGGGGTGCTTCATGGCATCAAGGATATTGAAGTGGACAATATTACCAGCAAACTCCTTAGATAATTTACCATTATGGACATTAATTATGGATTTGGTGGTTTTCAAGAAAGGTCTCCCCAATATAATTGGGGCATGTTCATTCATCCTATCATCTTCCATTTTAAGCATGTAAAAATCAGCAGGAAAAATTAAATTTTGCACCCTCACAATAACATCCTCTAGCACACCAGAGGGGTGTGTTGTACTCCGATTTGCTAGCTGAACGACAATACCAGTAGGCTTCAGTTCACCGACCTGCAATGAAGAGTAAATAGAGTGAGGCATCACATTAATAGAAGCTCCCAAATCAAGCATAGCGTTGGAACATGAATACTCCCCTATGGTGCACAGAATCGAGAATGTCCCGGGATCATTGCACTTGGTAGGAAGTGATGACTCTATCAATGCTGAAACATTCCTCCCCAGGCTCACCTTCTCATCACCACGAAGCCTCCTTCGGTGTGTACACATCTCCTTCAGAAACTTGGCATATCTTGGAATTTGCTTCACAACATCAATCAAAGGAATGTTAACCTGTACTTCCTTGAAAGTTTCCAAGATTTCTTTATCAAGTTCAGTTTCTTTTTGTTTCCTAGGTTGGGCAGCCCTTTGAGGAAATGGAAGAGGAATGGTTGGGATAGGTGGCTCATCAACAGCCACAGTCTTTCCTTTGGAAGGGCTTCTCTCAGGAAAAGGGTTTTCTTCTCTTGGACCATTTTCAGCAGTTGGGATGGTGGTTTCCTTTGGATTGAAGGACTCTAATGGAGGGGTCATTTGGCTTTTGATTTGTGTCCCACTCCTAAGGGTGGTGACACTAACATTTCTTTTATCCCTAGGGTTTACTACTGGTTGAGATGGTAGTTTACCCGACCCATGACTTTGGATTTCCCCCACAGAGTTGGCAAGTTGGCCTAGTTGGGTCTTTAGGTCATGTATGGCTGCTTGGGTGGTTTGTTGGAATTGGATATTATTGGCAGCCATTTGCTTCATCAAATCTTCTAGGCTAGGCTCGGTTTTTGGAGGGGGTGGTTGGAATGGCCTTTGGGGTGGTTGAGGATTTCTGGGTGGTGGTGGATGACTACTCTGACCCTGTTGGTTCCATTGCTATTGAGGTTGGTTTGAATACCCCCCTTGCCTATAGGCTTGGTTGTCCTTCCACCCTTAGGTGGATGGATATTATGGTTCTTGCCTAAAGGGTTGGTTAAAGGGGCGTCCTGGAAATATTGGCTCACAACTCTCAGAAGTTTCTCTCAATTGGGGGCATTGGTCAGAAATGTGGGTATCAAAAGAGAATATACCACAATGTATGGGAGGAGGTGATTGGAATTTCCCTTGGGAAAGAGCAAGTTGTCGTAGAAGGGTACTAACCTCTTCAAACTTTGTGTCCACCTTCTTCTCGAATTCAGTACTTTGCACCTCATGGACACCTCGAATGGGTACACTAAACCTTGAACTGAATTGTTGAGTGTTCTGTGCCGTGGTCTCAATTAGGGTCCTTGCAGCAATTGGGGTTTTATCCACTAGTGCACCTCCTGCAGTATCATCAATCGTGTTTCAATCAATAGGGATTAAACCTTCATAAAAATACTGAATTAAAAGTTGATCACTTATTTGGTGATGTGGACAACTTGAACACAATCTTTTAAATCGTTCCCAATATTCATGAAGGGTTTCTCCTTGATATTGTCTTATCCCACATATTTCTTTCCTTATTGTTGCAGTTCGAGAGGCTGGGAAGTATTTTTCAAGAAAAAGTCGTTTCATGTCCGCCTAACCTCTAATAGGTGAATTAACATAATACAACCAATATTTAGCCGCGTCTTCTAATGAAAATGGAAATTCCCTAAGTTTTACTTGTTCTTCACCCACATTAGCAGGTTTTAATGTTGAACACACGTTATGAAATTCTTTTAAATGCTTATGTGGATCTTCTCCAGGCAGTCCATGAAATCTGGGTAATAAATGAATTAAACCAGATTTTATTTCAAAATTGGGTGCCTCGCCTTGTAATTGAATGTAAGTGGGTTGGATATCAACATCAGGTGAGGTTAGTTCTTTTAGTGTTCTATTATTTTCAGCCATTTTATACAAGTTATGTTCAGTTTTAACTTTGGCTTCAGAAGAAGAAGAAGGATCAAGAAGAATTTTAAGATTTGATGTCTTCTCCTTCAAATTGTGGTCTTGTGTGTCTCGGTTTCGTTGATGTAGGATCCTCTCCGGTTCGGGTTCGAAATTTTGTAGGTCTCCTAGAGTAGAACGCGTCATAGAAAGAACCTACGCAATAAATAAATTAGAACACAAAAACAAATTCAAAGGTAGAAGATAAAACAAACAAATATTCACAAAAATTACAAACAATTTTATCAAAAACACGCACAAAAAACCAAAGCGCTCCCCGGAAACGGCGCCAAAATTTGACCGTGTTGTCATGACACGTCAAATTGATTATATTTTTAAGGTTGATTTATAGTCTAGGGTAAACCCTAGGTCGTCTGTAAAGGAGCGTTGGTAGGTTTAGAGTGTGTATTTTTAATAAAAATGACTAAGAGAGGGGGTGGTTTTGAAAACAGTTTAAAACAATGACTTAGTTGAAATAGCATAAAAGATGAGTGACCAAGTGGTTTTTGAGAAATATGAGATAAAAGTGTTGATGTGATTTCACTACACACATATCAAGTTCATTGTTCATATAGATTCATCTTAGGTTTAGAGTAATTCTTTGGTTGTGATTAATTGGAATCCTGATTAATTCCTAAGCTTTTATTTAAATGCTTTAAGGACCAAACCTTGACGTAACAATCGTATTGTCAAGGTCCAGTACTTATGAATGGAATAAGAGCTTCCAAATCATATTTAAATCTCAATAAGTTGGGTATTAAAAGGATTCTTGTGATGTCCAATCGGAACAACACAAGTCACGCACTCAAAACCTCACACCGATCGGTTAGAAATTAAGAGCATAACACTCACATGTATCAAATAAAGCATTAAAATCTGAAATAAAATAAGATACATGGAATGAAAATGTTTAAACACCCAAATTACTCCAAACCAGTAGCTAGTGTATGCATCGGAACTCCCTTGACATGTGTGTATCTCCCTCACAACGAACACCCAACTTTTAGCTCGACATCTGGAGGAGGAGGAAGCTCGGGTGGAACTCCTTCTTCATCCTTGATTCCCCTATGAGGATAGGGGACTCCAGAACCTCCAAGGTGATTAAGAGACTCCTCTAGGACTCCAAATTGGCAGCACTTCACTCCTTGGCCGAACTTACAAATGAGGAGCCCAAGGTGCCCTTTTATAGGAAATGTGGGAGGTGGTTTTGGGCACACAGATTTCATCAATCCACTTGCACAACATGTTTCGGCCTTCAAACAGTCTTATCTAACTTTTTAGAAAATAAAAAAGTTGTATCCCTACCACTTTATTGTCTCCATCAAAGGTTTGGCACCGTTTTGACAACTACAGCTCAAGATATTGATAAAATACAGAATAACGCATTTGACTTGGTCCAAATTCGGTGGCATGGACAGATCAGTTCGGATGGGCCCCATACAAGCCGAATCAGGATTGGGTTACTTAATATGAAATGTATCATATTGAATTTTTTACAGGCCCACAAAATTTAAGCCCATTGGTATTCACGGATTTCGTGTAATATTTAAAACAGTGGACAGATGTCCATGGATCCATGCAATTTTGGCCCATTTTTCTTTCACTTCATCAAGGGCCCTCTAAATCACCTCCACCTACATTGTAATTTTCAAAACAAGTATCATTGAACTATTTAACAGTGATAAACAAAAAATTATTGAATCAAACATGAATCACAATTTGATAATATTTTTATAATTTTTAATACAAAATATGTTTAGCACGGCGGTGTAAGGGTGAAAATGAAACAGTGAATCGTGGTACGATATGTGATCCTAATCTATGTATCATATCTTTTCAAACATTAAATGTAAATTTTTAATGATGAGTCCCGATTAGAACTAGCAATCAGACAGACATCATCAGTGCAATCATACCCATGGGTTTTATCTCCCAAATGAGTGATTTTTTGAATCCTCAAATTTGAACCCCAGGATGGTATACTATGGTTGTGACTTACCTTTTCCTATGTGTCTTTATTGAGTATATCTAGTTATTCTAGTTATATGTGCTATAGACATATACCTATGTATAGCTAACTATATATCATTTATTGTATGTTTTTATGGTTTCAGGGTATCTTATTGAGTATTGATATAATCACCCATTAATATTCCTTTCTCACATGCATCATGCCTTGTGAAAACAAACAACCTTTTGATGGAGTCCTAGATGGACTAGGACCAAAAGTTTCTTACTGATACCGGACATGCTGAGGTGTCTTCCTATGGATTTTTAACAGCAATCCCTAGCACTAACTTTCAATTCAGACTTATGTTTCCAACTCTTTGTAGTGGGATTGTATTTTTCCCTTTTTACTTTCCTTTACTTCATTTCATAATATGGTTGTGATATTTAGATATATTAATGCATGGTTGTTTAGTTGCATTTATATTTTAGTATTTTATAGGCTTACAGATGTGTGCATGTGTACATGTACTTAGGCAAAGGCCTCCCATGTTAGTGACATTCTTAATAAGTGCTAGTCACCAAACCATGACCTATTAGAGGAGGGATTAGGGAGTCAGAACATCGGACCCTTTGAGATAGGTCCTGATAAAGTGATATCATAGGAGTTAGTTCTACTTTAGAACCAAAGTCATTGAGATAGGTTTGGGGAAACAATGTTATGTTTTTTGAGTTTAGATTTTAGGTCAGTGACACTAGTGTTGGTGTGGCAACCGGCGTATCCATACACCCGGACTCTAATTGTAACAGTCTGGAATTACTTCCAGTGGACTATAATTGATACATATTAGGGCACTCCATGGGCGGCTACACCCCCTGGGCGGGACACACCACCATCCCCAGTGGCAGCCATTTCCTCATGAATCCCTTGGGCGGAGAGCCATGCTTCGTCCAATGCTCACATGTGAGAGTTCCCAAGGATCGGATACATTCCTACCTCCTTTGCCTCTGATACCAACTGTAGAGACCCAAACCTTGACGTACATGGACATTACATTACTTTAGCGGAATACTTAATACATAACAAAAATAGACACACAAGGACCGTAATAGTTTAGTGTCTTTGGAAACATGGAACGTAATCTTCTAATCGTGGTGAAAGATCTTCAACATCTCCCATAAAGATCTTCCCTTTTTTTTCTTACCTAAAACCTTTATATATATCCTGGGGAAAAGAAAACATAAAAAGGGTGAGCTCAAATTCTTAGTAAGGGTAAAAAAAAGAAATATCAATCACATCATATACATAAGAACATAACTTTTGGAAATCTTAACCTGCAAAAGAAATCATAATCTCATAACATGGGATAAATCATAGTAGTGAAATGTAATCTCAATAATCAGAACATAAAGCATGAAACTTTGTGGCATACACACATAATCATAGAGAATCATTTCTTATTAGTGAAGACTCATTTCCAAGACTATCTTAGTGGACAAAGTCCATTTCTGAACCGAGTTCACTCCTCGTTTCAGTCCTGTTTCACTGAACCGGTTTAACCTGCCATTCCAGCCATGTCTATCTCATGAGATATAAAATATTTACCCAATGAATTGGAGGGAGATATAGGTCCCACCCATATCATAATGATACCATTCTTATGTGTTCCACAAAATCATAAACCATACATCATAACATAACCCATGTAATAAAAATGGGAATCTTAAACATTGTGACATCATAAAACAATTCATATAAGATAATGGAATTCATAAATATAATTCCATCATAACATAATCAAATCAATGTAATAATAGGGATAGAAACAAAACCCTTTATTATCTTATATGGAAAATAATTTTGATAAAACACTTGAACTCCATTCTTGAGGAAAATATCCTTTCTACTTCAAAAACACTTTTCCTTTCTTAACATGTCATAAAATTCTAAACTAAAAGAATTTGATTAAAAATAAACATGAAAACTTTTAAAGGAATCTTCTTTGAAATAATTTTTTAAAATTCCATTCATTCCGTATAAGTTAAAAAAACATTCTTCTCGTACTTTTGTCGGAAAATTCAAAAAGAACCTCGTACGAAAAACAACAAAAGATTCCTTTCATATCTTTTACTAAAAACTCACCGAAGGGTAAAATTGGATTTAAAAAATTTTAGGTGGATGGAATTAATATTACATATTGAGTAAACATGGATGTGGATGATAAAATACACCCCAGTAAATACCAAAGTATAAACAATCTCGGATAAAAATGAGATTGTGATATTTTCCCTTACCTTAGGTCCGATTTGCTTCGTAAGTGTCCGAACCTCCTGTATAATGATTTAAATAATGTCATTGACTTATTCCAGAATCATACTCATTGTTATGATATCATATATGGTTCACTTATGACTTTATTTTACCCGTTCTTTCGTAAATTCCATGTTAAAGAGCGTTTTGGGTAAAATCGTTTCATTTGTCGTCCGTGTTTTGACTTGTAATTATTCATATGTTTACTTAGATCATGATTAATTAATTCCAGAATATAAAACATGATTTATATAATATATATTCAGAATATAAATATATATAATAGATCAGTAAATGGAAATAAATACACCGTTCATGGAGACGGTAGGCCGTACGTACCCATGAACGCTGTTTTCGTTTCCTTATTGAGTTGAATGGAATTAAGTAGATGAAATACATATATATACACATAAATACAGTATCATTATTATGTCATATATTTCATGATTACTTATTATATATACTTTATAATCATTCATGAATGGTTAACGTGGAGAATGAATCTCATCACGTCGTGGAGACGGTAGTCCGTACGTACGCACGAGCGATGATATCGTTCTCATGATTGTGGAATTGTATTGGAGTGTATGAATACTATTTCAAAATTAATACCACTTTACAATAATCATATATAGTTGTTTATTTTCACCATTGTACCCATCCATGTAAGGTGGTGGTGGAAAATAGATTACACCACGGCGTGGAGATGGTATTCCGTACGTACGCACGCGCAGTGATTTCATTTTCCGTAGGATGGATAAGTGGTGAAATAGGTTTGTTTCGTACTTATAATAACATATCAGTATATGAGTGATACTGATGTTATTACTTCATAATGAAACAACCTAAGAAGAAGAAGTGGAAGAAGAAATAAAGTTGAAAGAATCGGTAATGGACATTACCTCTTCTTTGAAGCGCCTCTTTGAGATCTCCTTTTAGGGCACTAAAATTGGTCTTTGAAGAAGACCAGAACCTCTATGATGTTTCTAGGGAATTGTAGAAGATAATTTTTCAGGGTTTGGCCGAGCTTGAAGGCTCAAAGTGGTGTGGGGAAGAGAGGGAGGAGGTGCCCTTTTATAAGGGAGGAGAGGGGCACCTTTGGAATAACTAAAAGTATTATTTTATTATAAAGCCAAATTTGGTTTTAAATACTTCCAAATTGTTTTATTTCGAAGATAAGGTGGGGATGGGTCTAAATCATCTCATCCAATATAATTTAGACAAGTTTAGGTTCCTATTTTAACCATATCATTTAGATTTAACATTAAGTTAGATAATTTTACTTTTACCGTGTCTTTTTGTGTTCTTACACTATAAGGTTAATAAACATACTATAAGAAGCCAAAAGAACCCCAAGTTGTTTATTATTAATATATATAACCTTATAGAAGACATTTGGCCGAACCTTATATTTTTAGGAATAAAATCACAATTAATAATATAATATTTGTTTTAAAAACTATTTTATGTCAATTTTGACACTAATTAGTAATTGATTTTTGTGAAAATCATAACAGACTGATTAGTTCTAAAAAAGTTGATTCTATCAATAATAACATGTCATATTAACCTATAAAATTAGTGGAATTCATAAAAATTCTCAAATTACATTTATTTTGGTATTTATAACATCAATTATGTCAATATTTCATTAATAAGATAATTACTGCATCATCTTTGTGTCAAAAATAAATTAAATTATTTAATGTCTAAAAATTACAAATAAAATATCATTATGTAGGAAATATTTTTAGATTTCTAATTAATATTTATAGTTGAATTTATCTTATGTATAACCCTATATTAAAAATGATATACTTATTAAACTTTGATTTTAACTATTTTAACCCTTCTTTAAATAAATTAATAATAAATGTCCTAATCTAATCCAAGTGGGCCTAAATGGTCATATTTTATTCCTAAGGTTGTTTTTGGTCGAATTAAACTTATCCAATAGAATTAGAACATGTGTTAGGGTAATAATAATATCATTTTTACCCGTAATTACCCTATTTACTTAGTAAAAAGTTACTATTCACCAAAAATTATTTTCATCTCATTGAATCACATTTTACTTACTGAAATCAACCATATCTCTCGGATTTTTGAAATTCCACTCACAGAAGCGGTAAAATTAAGTTTTATGAAAAATTCATTTTTCTTAACTACAACTTAGTGGTTTCACTATTCATCAAAAAATGAAAGTTTCCAGAAAAATACCAAAAATTAGGCCTAAGGTATATTTGATATTATGAACTCAAAAATGATGTCTATTTAACCAAATTAAAAACATATCAGTTGCATTAATTAATTTAAAAATTAATTCCCGTCGTCAAAACAAATAGCGTGTTCTTAAGAGATAATAACTATCAAAAGATTGACACTTGTTTATGTCTGGTTTAAATGTGAAATTACATCCAATGAAAAACATTGTATTAAATTGTAAAAATATATTCTAAATATACTTTAAAACAACTAAAATTAATAATTTATCACTATTAATTATTTCGATTAAAAAGGTTGTTTTTAATTAAAATTTAGTAATTTTCACTATTCATCAGAAAATGAAATTCATCCGAAAGGTACCAAAATTTCACCCTAAGATAATTTTGATATTCCAAATCTAAAAATGAAGTCCATTTTGAAAAATAAAATTTACAAAATTCCAAAAAGTGGTTATTACTATTCATAACGGCTAGTTTTAATAATATTTTAATAGCATATTATTGTTTAGTGAAACTCGTTATTGTGTACTACACATGCTATCGAGGAAGGTCGTGATTGCGTGTAATGCAAGGAAAGTCAAGGATGCGTGTTGTGCAAGCTCCTTTTGGTGTAGCGTACAACACAAGACATTAATGAAATTAAAAAGAATATTTTTCATAAAATCTCTAGGTGTTACATTCTACCCCCCTTAAAATGAATTTCACCCTCGAAATTCGTCGGGGTTATAAATGGGTTACTACTCGAAAGTTTCTTTAATAGAAACTCACATCGTAAAATGGAATACCAAAACCAATCTTTAAAAAAAAGTATGAAACGTAATGGTTACCCAAATAAACTAATCACTGGGTTTCCACATAGGTGAAAATATGGATATGGAAGAGAAATCTAACCATCATGTTCTGATGGAGAGTGGTAGAGAACATGGCTATGGAAAAGCCAGCAATCACAAAGCCATAAATTTGTGTAGATCTAAGGTACCATCTGATTCATCAGATATAAGAGCACTAGGACAACATTTTTGGTTTTCAAGATCATTTCCCTAAAGATGAAGAATTTGAATTAGAATAAATACTTACTTTATTTTGGTACAATATCACTGTTGTTCGTGCCTTGAACAATTTCCACTTCATTTCTTAAGAAAATGAAGTTGAATTTGTTATTCGTGAAGTGTTAGCAGATCATGTGATAGAATGATGGGTCATTCCATCTGTCTCAAACAAAAGGTTAGAAAGTTATCAAAAAAATATGTGAGTCCATCTATAGTGAGATCAATAATATGTGGTTCCTAAAATGGATTTATACATCATATATCATACTGCATAATATAATAAAACTAGTTTCTACTAAATAGGTACTTCTTGTAGGCTAGTGGTAGGTGATAAAGGCCAGTCGCACTTCGGTTGTGGGTTCAATTCCCACAGCCTTGTCCGACGCGATGGGTTGTCGCCCATCCTGCAGGTTGTCCTTTTTCTAAAACTACATTACTATAACATCCCATAAATAATATCAAAAAAAAGTTATATCCTTAAACAATACTAACTTATGTCCAACATAATCAATTCCAATCTTTAGGCTTATCTAAAATACTTCGGTCCAAGCTCATAGTATAAAGAAAACGATTACTTGAAATGTCATCAACCAAGCATGTGAATACCATCATTTATCCCCCATATATCTTGTTGGTCACATTCCAATCATGTGAATACCTTAATCATGTATTCTCTTGAAAAATGAATACCTTAGTGAAAACATGAATGTTGTCAAAAGTTAACTCTTTCCACATACCAAAATCCAAAAATTCTATATACTCAAACCATGATATAACCTTCTCCTTATATCAGTCATGAGCTCATGAATACTATCAAACATTTAATTTTCTCCTTATCCCTTCATTATGCGCATATCATCTACATTCCAAAAATATCTGAATAACCTTTCATGGATACTGGTACCATTAATCATACACTTTCAAAACTCAAGGAAAGACAATAGTGTAACAATCCTTAGATGTCTCTTTATTCCATAGTACCATGAGATTAATTATACAACATTACACATGATAAAGATGTAATCATTCCACTACATTCTTAAACCATTGACCGAGCTTCAACAATTCTTTCATCTCACATATCATTTGTAGTCTCTTCATCATCAACAACATAAATACTACCCATACGACCATACTGATTCTCTTCATGAGACTTTCCCATAGGGAATTGGTTTGCATAATGCCCATACATTCCACATTTAAAACATTTAACCATTGTTGATGTCGTAGCAATACCATTATCCTTATCCCTGGTATTAACTGAACCTTTTTTTTGCACTTACTGGCTTTGTGTCATTCTTTTCCACTCCCAAAGCATCTTCCAGTTCCTTTGAAACATTCTCCTTGATGCCTTTTCCCACATGATTTACATAGGGGAAATTGAACTTTCTTTCCTCTATGATCATCATGAAACTCCATCTTTCTCTTATTAGCCGAGTCAGGAAACTTACCAAATTTTACTTTATTGATCATATTATGAGATTTCTGATTCGGAATAATAATGATGTTTAGACTTCCAAATCCCATTTCATTTGGTTTCTCATGAAAAATATCATTCCATTGTCCATCATATCCTCCATTATCGTGAATCATCTTGTTTCCAGCCATTTTCTAAAACCCAAAAAGAATAGTGTGAGAGGAAAAAATCATAATAAAGGCAGAGTAACTTCAATATCTAACATCTTTGGTTTAATCTAATATTGTTACCAGAGTTCTAGGACTATATCCTATATGTATACTTATCCTTAGGGACATCCCTAGACATACCTTAGAAATATCTCCAGGGATCTCACTAAAGTTCTCGCATCCTAGTTTCCAAAGGTTGACTAAACCTTTCCTCTGATACCAACTTTAGCGGTTTGGAATTACTTCCAGTGGACTATAATTGATACCTATCAGGGCACTCCATGGGTGGATACACCCCCTGGGCGGGACACACCACCATACCCAGTGGCAGCCATTTCCTCATGAAGCCCTTGGGCGGAGATCCATGCTTCGTCCAACGCTCACATGTGAGAGTTCCCAAGGATCAGATACATTCCTACCTCCTTTACCTCTGATACCAACTGTAGAGACCCAAATCTTGACGTACATGGACATTACATTAATTTAGCGGAATACTTAATACATAACAAAAATAGACACACAAGGACCATAATAGTTTAGTGTCTTTGGAAACTTGGAACGTAATCTTCTAATCGTGGTGAAAGATCTTCAACATCTCCCATAAATATCTTCCCTTTTTTTCTTACCTAAAACCTTTCTATATATCCTGGGGAAAAGAAAACATAAAAATGGTGAGCTCAAATGCTCAGTAAGGGTAAACAAAAGAAATATCAATCACATCATATACATAAGAACATAACTTTTTCAAATCTTAACCTGCAAAAGAAATCATAATCTCATAACATGGGATAAATCATAGTAGTGAAATGTAATCCCAATAATCAGAACATAAAACATGAAACTTTGTGGCATACACACATAATCATAGAGAATCATTTCTTATTAGTCAAGACTCATTTCCAAGACTATCTTAGTGGACAAAGTCCATTTCTGAACCGAGTTCACTCCTCATTTCAGTCCTGTTTCACTAAACCGGTTTAACCTGCCGTTCCAGCCATGTCTATCTCATGAGATATAAAATCTTTACCCAATGCATTGGAGGGAGATATAGGTCCCACCCATCTCATAATGATACCATTCTTATGTGTGTCACAAAATCATAAACCATACATCATAACATAACCCATGTAATAAAAATGAGAATCTTAAACATTGTGACATCATAAAACAATTCATATAAGATAAAGGAATTCATAAATATAATTCCATCATAACATAATCAAATCAATGTAATAATAGGAATATGAATAGAACCCTTTATTATATTAGATCGAAAATAATTTTGATAAAACACTTGAACTCCATTCTTGAGGAAAATATCCTTTCTACTTCAAAAACACTTTTCCTTTCTTAACATGTCATAAAATTCTAAAATAAAAGAAGTTGATTAAAAATAAACTTGAAAACTTTTAAAGGAAGCTTCTTTGAAATAATTTTTTAAAAATCCATTCATGCCGTATAAGTTAAAAAAACATTCTTCTCGTACTTTTGTCAGAAAAGTCAAAAAGTACCTCATACGAAAAACGATAAAAGATTCCTTTCATATCTTTTACTAAAAACTCACTGAAGGGTAAAATTGGGTTTAAACAATTATAGGTGGACGGAATTAATATTACATGTAACACCCGAGACTTTTATGTGAAATATTTTGTTCTTATGTTACATAAATCATCAGAGGAATCTTTCACTCCACACAAAACTATCTTGGCTTGCTTTACACACAACCGCGGCCTTCCTCGATAGCTTGCGTCGTACACAATACCGAGTTTCACTAAACAATGATATGCTATTAAAATATTATTAAAACTAGCCGTTATGAATAGTAATAACCAATTTTTGAAATTTTATAAATTTTATTTTTCAAAATGGACTTCATTTTTGAACTCGGAATATCGAAATTAGCCTAGGGTGAAATTTTGGTATTTTTCTGAAAACTTTCAATTTTTGATGAATAGTAAAAGTACTAAGTGGCTGTTAAAAAAACTGAATTTTTCATAAAACTTAATTTTACCGCTTCTGTGAGTGGAATTTCAAAAATCCGAGAGACATGGTTGATGTTAGTAAGTAAAATGTGGTTCAATGAGATGAAAATATTTTTTTGGTGAATAGTAACTTTTTACTTTTTTTTACCACGGTTAAAAGTAAATAGGGTAATTAAGGGTAAAAATGATATTATTATTACCCTAACACATGTCCTTATTCTATTGGACAAGTTTAATTCGACCAAAAACAAACTTAGGAATAAAATATGACCATTTAGGCCCACTTGGATTAGATTAGGACATTTATTATTAATTTATTTAAAGAAGGGTTAAAATAGTTAAAATCAAAGTTTAATAAGTAAATTTTTTTTAATATGGGGTTATACATAAGATAAATTCGACTATAAATATTAATTAGAAATCTAAAAATATTTCCTACATAATGGTATTTTATTTGTAATTTTTAGACATTAAATAATTTAATTTATTTATGACACAATGATGATGCAGTAATTATCTTATTAATGAAATATTGACATAATTGATGTTATAAATATCCAAATAAATATAATTTGAGACTTTTTATGAATTCCACTAATTTTATAGGTTAATATGACATGTTATTATTTATTTAATTAACTTTGTTCGAACTTATCATTCTGTTATGATTTTCAAAAAAATCAATTACTAAATAGTATCAAAATTGACATAAAATAGTTTTTAAAACAAATATTATATTATTAATTGTTATTTTATTTCTAAAAATCTATGGTTCGGTCAAATGACTTAGATAAGGTTATATATATTAATAATAAACAACTTGGGGTTCGTTTGGCTTGATATAGTAAGGTTATTAACCTTATATTATAAGAACACAAGAAGACACGGTAAAAGTAAAATTATTTAACTTAATGTTAAATCTAAATGATAAGGTTAAAATAGGAACCTAAACTTGTCTAAATTCTATTGTATGAGAGGATTTCGACCCATACCTACCTTATCCTTGAAATAAATCAATTTGGAGCTTTTTAAAACCGAACTTGACTTTATAATAAAATAATATTTTTTGTTATTCCAAAGGTGCCCCTCTCCTCCCTTATAAAAGGGCACCTCCTCCCCCTCTTCCTCACACCACTTTGAGCCTTCATGCTCGGCCAAACCCTGCCAATTTCTTCTCTCCACTTCCCTAGAAACATCCTAGAGGTTCTGGCCTTCTTCAAAGACCTATTTTAGTACCCTAAAAGGAGGTCTCAAAGAAGCACTTCAAAGAAGAGGTAATATCCATTACCGATCCTTTCCAATTTCCTTCTTCTTCAAACTTCTTCTTCTTTAGTTGTTTCATTATGAAGTAATAACATCAGTATCACAAATATACTGATATGTTATTATAAGTATGAAACAACCATATTTAACCATCTATCTATCCTACGGAAAATGAAATCACCGCGCGTGCGTACGTACGGAATACCGTCTCCACGCCGTGGTGTAATCTATTTTCCTCCACCACCTTACTTGGATGGTTATAATGGTGTAAATAATGACTATATATGACTAATATAAAGTGATATTTATTCTGAAATAGTATACATACACTCCAATACAATTCCACGATCATAGGAACGATATCACCACTCGTGCGTACGTACGGAATACCGTCTCCACGATGTGATGTGACTCGTTCTACATGATCTTCATTTCATAATGATTATATAAATGAATTGAATGAATGAATATGATATATATTACACTAATAACATTCTGGAAATGAGGTATCTATAACCTAAAGAGAAGAATAAGAATTTATTCGACAAAACATGAATAAGAACAAAAAGTTATAAACACCCGAATAACAAGTAGCAATGAAATATTACTACAAAGAAGATAAGAATATGACCATATATGATATCATAAAAATATGTATGATTCTGGAATAAGTCAATAACATTATTTAAATCATTATACAGGAGGTTTGGACACTTACAAAGCAAGTCGGACCTAAGGTAAGGGAAAATATCACAATCTCATTTTATCTGAGATTGTTTATACTTTGGTATTTACTGGGGTGTATTTTATCATCCAAATCCATGTTTCCTCAATATTTAATATTATTTCCATCCACCTACAATTGTTTAAATCCAATTTTACCCTTCGGTTAGTTTTTAGTAAAAGATATGAAAGGAATCTTTTGTCGTTTTTCATATGAGGTACTTTTTGACTTTTATGTCAAAAGTACGAGAAGAATGTTTTTTTAACTTATATGACATGAATGGATTTTAAAAAAAATTATTTCCAAGAAGCTTACTTTTCATGTTTTCAAGTTTATTTTTAATCAACTTCTTTTAGTTTAGAATTTTATGACATGTTAAGAAAGGAAAAGTGTTTTTGGAGTAGAAAGGATATTTTCCTCAAGAATGGAGTTCAAGTGTTTTATCAAAATTATTTTCCATATAAGATAATAAAGGGTTCTGTTTTTATCCCTATTATTACATGGATTTGATTATTTTCTGATGGAAATATTTTTATTAATTCCTTTATCTTATATGAATTGTTTTATGATGTCACGATGTTTAAGAATTCCATTTTTATTACATGGGTTATGCAATGATGTATGATTTATGATTTTGTGGCACACATAAGAATGGTATCATTATGAGATGGGTGGGACCTATATCTCCCTCCAATGAATTGGGTAAAGATTTTATATCTCATGAGATATACATGGATGGAACGGTAGGTTATACCGATTCAGTGAAACAGGACTGAAACGAGGGTGACTCGGTTTAGAAATGGACTTTGTCCACTAAGATAGTCCTGGAAATGAGTCTTGACTAACAAGAAATGATTATCTATGATTATGTGTGTATTCCACAAAGTTTCATGTTTTATGTTATGATTATTGGGATTACATTTCACTTCTATGATTTATCCCATGTTATGATATTGTGATCTCTTTTGCAGGATAAGATTTCCAAAAGTTATGTTCTTATGTATATGATGTGATTGATATTTCTTTTGTTTACCCTTACTGAGCATTTGAGCTCACCCTTTTGTATGTTTTATTTCCCCAGGTCAGGAAGAAGGTTATTTAGTAGAATATGCCAAAAGGGAATCTAGATATGATGAAATAAATGGGAGGCAATGTAGATGATTTATGAACCAGTTGTTTATGTTTCCCAGTTTCTAAAGACACTATACCTATACAGTCCTTTCTTGGTTTTGTTATATGTTGTAATAAGTGTGCTTCAATTCTGAAGTAATAACAATGTATGTAAAGTATGGGTCGTTATAGTTGGTATCAGAGGAAAGGTATAATCAACCTTTGGAAACTAGGATGTGAAAGCCTTAGTAAGAACCCTAAGGATAATTCTAAGAATAGAACACAATCTTAGTGTTTTAGAAATGGCCACGAATAACCTAGGATAAGATCTTAAGTGTGAAATTTTATTCTTGATTATGTGGTTTTCCTATTATAATTAGTGTTGCTCACACTATTCTTCTTGGTTTTAGTCAATGGCTGGAACCCGAAGGAACCGTGTTAATGCGGAATGCGACGGGCAATGCAATGATTGTCCCCCTGAGCAACCAAATGTTATGGGAGATGGAATGAAAAATCTTGTAGCCATGCTCACACAACTTTCTCAAGTTATGAATCATGTAGGACTTCCAAACGAGCAAAGGAAGGAGCAACATTCTGTTGAATCTTTCATGAGACAGCGTCCACCTTCATTCAGCGGGTCTACTGATCCATTAGTTGATGAACAATGGATTAGTACTACTGAAAAGATATTTTCAGTTCTTCAATGTTCTGAGCATGATAAAGTCATCTTAGTAGTGTATCGTTTGGAAGGTGATGTTGATCAATGGTGGAATCTTATTAAGAATACGAGGCAAAGGGATGAAATTGAGTCCATGGAATGGGATGAGTTCAAGAACTTATTTTTCAATAAGTACTTCCCTTGTATTCTCCAAACAAAGATGGAGAAAGAGTTTCTTGAACTGAAGCAAAAGGATGATGAATCTGTTGGTACCTATGAAGAAAATTTTACAAGACTTGCAAGGTACACTTCTGGTATTATTATCCAACCTTAGAGTAAGATTGATTGATTCTTTAGTGGCTTAAAACCAAGTCTTCGAAGGGCCTTAGCCATAAGGGACTTCAATATCTACGAGGAAATTGTTCGATGTGCTCTCAAAGTTGAGATGGATATTGGAGTAACCCATCAGTCATACAGGTTTGATAAGAAGAGGAAAATGGAATTCAAAGGAAAATCTAAAGAGCACACTGAAAAGAAGATGATCTTTCCCTTATGCTCAAAGTGTGGAAAGAAACATGGAGGGAGTTGTCTTAAAGGGACAAGTAAATGTTTCAAATGTGGAAAGGAAGGTCATCGGGCATTTGAATGCCGCGATGATGGGAAGAAGATGTCTAATGATGCAAACAAAGGAAGGGATACACAGAATGAACCTACTACACTTCAATGTTTAAAGTTCAAGGAGATGGGACATTATGCCAATAAATGCCCTAATCCAAGGGTTGATGATGATGGTCGACGTCAACAAACTCTTAAGGCTAAAGACAAAGGAAAGTCACATGCAATTTCTTTCAGCGATGTGGAGTACGATAACGATGTGGTGAAAGGTACACTTACCATCCACACTAAAGTAGAAAATGTTTTATTTGATTCTGGATACACCCACTCCTTTATTTCTGAAGAATTTTCTAAGGATATCACCTTATTACCTCAACAGTTAGATGTTGAGTTAGCTGTGACAACCCCTAATGGCACAACAGTCACATCAAAAGTTTATAATTATTCTCCGATTGAAGTTTGTGGGAAAGTGCTTCCTGTAAATCTTGTGATCCTTCCTATAGTGGAATTTTATGTGATTCTTGGCATGGATTGGATTTCTCTACATGGATCTCATATCAATTGCCAAATAAGGGAAGTCACATTTCATATTCCAGATCAATCTATGATCGTCTATCGATGCAAGGATAAACATAACCTTCCAGTGGAAATTCCTTCCATCTTATGGGTCTTGATTCCACTAAATGAAGGTTATTTATCTCAAATGTTTGGTGAGAAACTCACAATTAAGAATATGCCCATTGTACAGGAGTTTGATGATGTCTTTCCGGAGGAATTACCGAGTTTTCCACCGAATCGTGAAGTTGAGTTTTCAATAGAACTCGTACCGGGTGCTTTGCCTATTTCAAAGACACCTTATAGAATGGCCCCAATTGAGTTGCAGGAATTTAAGAAGCAACTCCAAGAGAATCTTGATAAGGGGTTCATACGCCCTAGTGCGTCACCTTGGGGAGCACCTGTTCTATTTGTTAAGAAGAAAGATGGATCAATGAGACTCTGCATTGATTATCGAGAACTTAACAAGATCACTATCAAGAACAAATATCCTCTCCCGCGCATTGATGACCTATTTGACCAACTACGTGGAGCTCAATACTTTTCCAAGATTGATCTTCGTTCAGGGTATCATCAATTAAGGGTCAAAAGGGAGGATATACCAAAGACGACTTTCCATACAAGGTATGGACACTATGAATTTATAGTGATGCCATTTGGTCTTACTAATGCCCCTTCTATCTTCATGGATCTGATGAATAGAGTCTTTAGAGACTATCTTGATCAGTTTGTGGTAGTCTTTATAGACGATATTCTTGTCTATTCAAAGAGCAAGGAATAACATGAAGATCACTTGAGAATTATATTGAAGACCCTGAGAAAGGAGAAGCTTTATGCCAAATTTACCAAGTGTGAATTTGGCTTCAAAAAGTTTCATTTTTGGGTCACATAATCTCAAAAGAGGGGATATCTGTGGATCCAGCAAAAATAGAGGTTATCGAAAGATGGTCGAGACCAAAAACAGAAACTGAGATCCGAAGTTTTCTTGGATTGGCTGGATATTATCGAAGTTTTGTGAAAGATTTTTCACGATTATCTAATCCACTAACCAAGTTGACTCGGAAAGGAGTTAAGTTTGTTTGGACGGAGGAATGTGAAGAGAATTTCAAGGAGTTAAAAAGATGGTTATCCAGTGCACCTGTGCTCACACTGCCTTGTAGTGGAGAAAGGTTTGTGATCTACAGTGATGCATCCAAGAAGGGATTGGGGTGTGTTCTTATGAAAAATGATATGGTGATAGCTTATGCCTCACGACAGTTGAAAATACATGAGCAAAATTACCCAACTCATGATTTGGAGTTAGCTGCGGTAATCTTTGCATTAAAGATTTGGAGGCATTACCTTTATGGTGAAAGGTGTGATATTTATACTGATCATAAAGGTTTAAAGTATATTTTCACACAAAAGGAGCTGAATATGCGCCAAAGAAGATGGTTGGATCTGATTAAGGATTACGAATGATCAATCCATTACCACCCTGGGAAAGCAAACAAGGTGGCAGATGCATTAAGTCGACAAGACCATGCTAGTTTATCCATGATGAGGATCACAAAAGATCCAATATTTATGGATTTACAAAGGATGGATCTTGGAATTATAATGGAAGGGGAAAAATCGTATCTTTCTCAAATGAATGTTCAACCATCTATACATGTGAAGATTAAAGAGGCACAGAAAGAAGATGTCGAGTTACAAAAGAAGGTGAGAAATGTTCCTGAATTCAACCTTGATTGTGATGGGATAATAAAGTTCAGGGATCGGGTTTGTGTTCCTCCCATCCCCGAATTAAAGAAGTAGCTGCTGGATGAGGCTCATAGTTCTTCATTCTCTATTCATCCTGGAAGCACGAAGATGTATAGGGACCTGAAAGAGTACTTCTGGTGGGATGGCATGAAAAGAGAAGTTGCTGAATATGTCTCTCGATGCTTCGTTTTTCAGCAAGTTAAAGCTGAGAGACAGAAGTCTAAGGGGATGTTACAACCATTACCCATACCCGAATGGAAATGGGAAAACATCACTATCGACTTTGTCATAGGACTTCCTAAAACATCCAAAGGCAATAATGTTATCTGGGTCATAGTTGACCGTCTTAAAAAGTCTGCACACTTCATTGCTATTAGAGAGGATTTATCTCTGGACCAGCTTTCCAGGACATATGTAAAGGAAGTGGTAAGATTGCATGGAGTACCACTTTCTATTATATCTGATCGGGATCTGAGATTTACCTCGAATTTTTGGCGAAGTCTGCAGCATACTCTAGATACAGAGTTGAGTTTCAGCACTGCTTATCATCCTCAGACAGACGGTCAGTCTGAGAGAAAAATTCAAACTCTAGAAGATATGTTGAGAGCTTGCTCTATGGATTTCAAAGGTGGTTGGGATCAACACCTAATTTGGTGGAATTTTCTTATAATAATAGCTTTCACTCCAGTATTCAGATGGCTCCTTATGAAGCTCTCTATGGAAAGAAATGTAGGACTCCAACTTGCTGGGATGAAGTTGGGGAAAGAAAGCTATTAGGACCTGATCTCGTTGATGAAATGGAAAAAAAGGTCAGATCTATTCAACAACACATAAGAGCAGCTCAGAGTTGACAGAAAAGTTATGCCGACAGCTGAAGAAAAGACCTAGAGTTTGAAGTGGGCGATAAAGTGTTCTTACGGATATCTCCCTGGAAGAGAGTCATGAGATTTGGAAAGAAGGTGAAGTTGAGCCCTAGATATATCGGTCCTTTCGAAATACTGGATCGTGTTGGGAAGGTAGCTTACCGATTAGCGCTTCCACCGAATCTCTCTCAAGTTCACGATGTGTTCCATGTATCTCTCCTGAGAAAGTACATACCTGATCCTTCACATGTACTTAGCTCAGAAGTTATACCGCTGGAGCAAGATCTTTCTTATGAAGAACAACCGATAGAGATTCTGGATCGTAGCGAAATAGTCCTACGAAACAAGACCACTCGATTGGTGAAAGTTTTATGGAGGAACCACCAATTAGAAGAAGCTACATGGGAGCTTGAGGATATGATGAGGGAGAGGTATCCTCATCTGTTTGTTACAAAGTGACGAATTTCGAGGGCGAAATTCATTTTAAGGGGGGTAGAATGTAACACCCGAGACTTTTATGTGAAATATTTTGTTTTTTTGTTATATAAATCATCAAAGGAATCTTTAACTACACACAACACTAGCTTGGCTTGCTTTACACGCAACCGCGGCCTTCCTCGATAGCTTGCGTCGTACCCAATACCGAGTTTCACTAAACAATGATATGCTATTAAAATATTATTAAAACTAGCCGTTATGAATAGTAATAACCAATTTTTGAAATTTTATAAATTTTATTTTTAAAAATGGACTTCATTTTTAAACTCGGAATATCGAAATTATCCTAGGGTGAAATTTTGGTATTTTTCTGAAAACTTTCAATTTTTGATGAATAGTGAAACTACTAAGTGGCTGTTAAAAAAACTGAATTTTTCATAAAACATAATTTTACCGCTTCTGTGAGTGGAATTTCAAAAATCCGAGAGACACGGTTGATTTCAGTAAGTAAAATGTGGTTCAATGAGATGAAAATAATTTTTTGGTGAATAGTAACTTTTTACTTTTTTTTACCACGGTTAAAAGTAAATAGGGTAATTAAGGGTAAAAATGATATTATTATTACCCTAACACATGTCCTAATTCTATTTGACAAGTGTAATTCGACCAAAAACAACCTTAGGAATAAAATATGACCATTTAGGCCCAATTGGATTAGATTAGGACATTTATTATTAATTTATTTAAAGAAGGGTTAAAATGGTTAAAATCAAAGTTTAATAAGTAAATAATTTTTAATATGGGGTTATACATTAGATAAATTAACCTATAAATATTTATTATAAATAAAAATAGATTTCCTGCATAATGGTATTTTATTTGTAATTTTTAGAAATTAATTAATTTAATTAATTTATGACACAACGATGATGCAGTAATTATCTTACTAATGAAATATTGACATAATTGATGTTATAAATACCCAAATAAAAATAATTTGAGACTTTTTATGAATTACACTAATTTTCTAGGTTAATATGACATGTTAGTATTGATTTAATTAACTTTGTTTGAACTTATCATTCTGTTATGATTTTCAAAAAAATCAATTACTAAATAGTGTCAAAATTGACATAAAATAGTTTTTAAAACAAATATTATATTATTAATTGTTATTTTATTCCTAAAAATATAAGGTTCGGCCAAATGACTTAGATAAGGTTATATATATTAATAATAAACAACTTGGGGTTCGTTTGGCTTGATATAGTAAGTTTATTAACCTTATATTATAAGAACACAAGAAGACACGGTAAAAGTAAAATTATTTAACTTAATGTTAAATCTAAATGATAAGGTTAAAATAGGAACCTAAACTTGTCTAAATTATATTGGATGAGAGTATTTCGACCCATCCCCACTTTATCCAAGAAATAAATCAATTTGGAGCTATTTAAAACCGAACTTGACTTTATAATAAAATAATATTTTTAGTTATTCCAAAGGTGCCCCTCTCCACCCTTATAAAAGGGCACCTCCTCCCCCTCTTCCTCACACCACTTTGAGCCTTCAAGCTTGAACAAACCATGCCAATTTATTCTCTCCACTTTCCTAGAAACATCCTAGAGGTTCTGGTTTTCTTCAAAGACCTATTTTAGTACACTAAAAGGAGGTCTCAAAGAAGCACTTCAAAGAAGAGGTAATATCCATTACCGATCCTTTCCAATTTCTTTCTTCTTAAAACTTCTTCTTGTTTAGTTGTTTCATTATGAAGTAATAAAATCAGTATCACTAATATACTGATATGTTATTATAAGTATTAAAAAACCCAATTTAACCATCTATCCATCCTACGGAAAATGAAATCACCGCGCATGCGTACGTACGGAATACCGTCTCCACGCCGTGGTGTAATCTATTTTCCACCACCACCTTACTTGGATGGGTGTAATGTTGTAAATAATGACTATATATGACTATTATAAAGTGATATTTATTCTGAAATAGTATACATACACTCCAATACAATTCCATGATCATAGGAACGATATCATCACTCGTGCGTACGTACGGAATACCGTCTCCACGATGTGATGTGACTCGTTCTACATGATATTCATTTCATAATGATTATATAAATGAATTGAATGAATGAATATGATATATATTACACTAATACCATTCTGGAAATGAGGTATATATAACCTAAAGAGAAGAATAAGAATTTATTTGACAAAACACGCATAAGAACAAAAAGTTATAAACACCCGAATAACAAGTAGCAATGAAATATTACTACTAAGAAGCTAAGAATATGACCATATATGATATCATAAAAATAAGTATGATTCTATAATAAGTCAATAACATTATTTAAATCATTATACAGGATGTTCAGACACTTACAAAGCAAGTCGGACCTAAGGTAAGGGAAAATATCACAATCTCATTTTATCCGAGATTGTTTATACTTTGGTATTTACTGGGGTGTATTTTATCATCCAAATCCATGTTTACTCAATATGTAATATTATTTCCATCCAACTACAATTTTTTAAATCCAATTTTACCCTTCGGTTAGTTTTTAGTAAAAGATATGAAAGGAATCTTTTGTCGTTTTTCGTACGAGGTACTTTTTGACTTTTTCGACAAAAGTACGAGAAGAATGTTTTTTTTAACTTATACGACATGAATGGATTTTAAAAAAAAATTATTTCCAAGAATCTTCCTTTTCAAGTTTTCAAGTTTATTTTTAATCAACTTCTTTTAGTTTAGAATTATATGACATTTTAAGAAAGGAAAAGTGTTTTTCGAGTAGAAAGGATATTTTCCTCAAGAATGGAGTTCAAGTGTTTTATCAAAATTATTTTCCATATAAGATAATAAAGGGTTCTGTTTTTATCTGTATTATTACATGGATTTGATTATGTTGTGATGGAAATATTTTTATTAATTCCTTTATCTTATATGAATTGTTTTATGATGTCACGATGTTTAAGAATTCCATTTTTATTACATGGGTTATGCAATGATGTATGATTTATGATTTTGTGGCACACATAAGAATGGTATCATTATGAGATGGGTGGGACCTATATCTCTCTCCAATGGTAAAGATTTTATATCTCATGGGATAGACATGGCTGGAACGGTAGGTTTTACCGGTTCAGTGAAACAGGACTGAAACGAGGGTGACTCGGTTCAGAAATGGACTTTGTCCACTAAGATAGTCTTGGTAATGAGTCTTGGCTAACAAGAAATGATTCTCTATGATTATTTGTGTATGACACAAAGTTTCATGTTTTATGTTATGATTATTGGGATTAAGTTTCACTTCTATGATTTATCCCATGTTATGATATTATGATCTCTTTTGCAGGATAAGATTTCCAAAAGTTATGTTCTTATATATATGATGTGATTGATATTTCTTTTGTTTTCCCTTAATGAGAATTTGAGCTCAACCTTTTGTATGTTTTATTTCCCCAGGTCAGGAAGAAGTTTATTAAGTAGAATATTCCAAAAAGGGACTCTAGATATGATGAAATAAATGGGAGTCAAAGTATATGCTTTATGAACCAGTTGTTTATGTTTCCCAGTTTCTAAAGACACTATACCTATACGGTCCTTTCTTGGTTTTGTTATATGTTGTAATAAGTGTTCTTGAATTCTGAAGTAATAACAATGTATGTAAATAATGGGTCGTTATATTACATATTGATGAAACATGGATTTGGATGATAAAATACACCCCAGTAAATACCAAAGTATAAACAATCTCGGATAAAGATGAGATTGTGATATTTTCCCTTACCTTAGGTCCGATTTGCTTCGTAAGTGTCCAAACCTCCTGTATAATGTTTTAAATAATGTCATTGACTTATTCCAGAATCATACTCATTGTTATGATATCATATATGGTTCACTTATGACTTTATTTTACCCGTTCTTTTGTAAATTCCATGTTAAAGAGCATTTTGGGTAAAATCGTTTCATTTGTCGTCCGTGTTTTGACTTTTAATTATTCATATGATTACTTAGATCATGATTACTTAATTCCATAATATAAAACATGACTTATATAATATATATTCAGAATATACATATATATAATAGATCAGTAAATGGAAAGAAATACACCGTTCATGGAGACGGTAGGTCGTACGTATGCATGAACGCTGTTTTCGTTTCCTTATTGAGTTGAATGGAATTAAGTAGATGACATAAATATATATACACATAAATCAAGTATCATTATTATGTAATATATTTCATGATTACTTATTATATATACTTTATAATAATTCATGAATATTTAACGTGGAGAATGAATCTCATCACGTCGTGGAGACGGTAGTCCGTACGTACGCACGAGCGATGATATCGTTCTCATGATCGTGGAATTGTATTGGAGTGTATGAATACTATTTCATAATTAATACCACTTTACAATAATAATATATAGTTGTTTATTTGCACCATTATACCCATCCATGTAAGGTGGTGGTGGAAAATAGATTACACCACAGCGTGGAGACGGTATTCCGTACGTACGCACGCGCGATGATTTCATTTTTCGTAGGATTAATAGATGGTGAAATAGGTTTGTTTCATACTTATAATAACATATCAGTATATGAGTGATACTGATGTTACTACTTTATAATGAAACAACCTAAGAAGAAGAAGTGGAAGAAGAAATAAAGTTGAAAGAATCGGTAATGGATATTACCTCTTCTTTGAAGCACCTCTTTGAGATCTCCTTTTAGGGCACTAAAATTGGTATTTGAAGAATACCAGAACCACTAGGATGTTTCTAGGCAAGTGGAGAAGATAATTTTTCAGGGGTTGGCCGAGCTTGAAGGCTCAAAGTGGTGTGAGGGAGAGAGGGAGGAGGTGCCCTTTTATAAGGGAGGAGAGGGGCACCTTTGGATTAACAAAAAATATTATTTTATTATAAAGCCAAATTCGGTTTTAAATAGCTCCAAATTAATTTATTTCTAAGATAAGGTGGGGATGGGTAGAAATTAGCTCATCCAATATAATTTAGACAAGTTTAGGTTCCTATTTTAACCTTATCATTTAGATTTAACATTAACTTAGATAATTTTACTTTTACCGTGTCTTTTTGTGTTCTTACACTATAAGGTTAATAAACTTACTATAAGAAGCCAAAAGAACCCCAAGTTGTTTATTATTAATATATATAACCGTATTTAAGTCATTTGGCCAAACCTTATATTTTTTGGAAAAAAATAACAATTAATAATAAAATATTTGTTTTAAAAACTATTTTATGTCAATTTTGACACTATTTAGTAATTGATTTTTGTGAAAATCATAACAAACTTATTAGTTCGAAACAAGTTGATTATATCAATACTACCATGTCATATTAACATATCAAATTAGTGGAATTCATGAAAAGTCTCAAATTACATTTATTTTGGTATTTATAACATCAATTATGTCAATATTTCACTAATAACATAATTACTGCATCATCTTTGTGTCATAAAAAAAATTAATTATTTAATGTCTAAAAATTACAAATAAAATATCATTATGTAGGAAATATTTTTATATTTCTAATTAATATTTATAGTCGAATTTATCTTATGTATAACCCTATATTAAAAATAATATACTTATTAAACTTTGATTTTAACTATTTTAACCCTTCTTTAAATAAATTAATAATAAATGTCCTAATCTAATCCAAGTGGACCTAAATGGTCATATTTTATTCCTAAGGTTGTTTTTGGTCGAATTAAACTTATCCAATAGAATTAGGACATGTGTTAGGATAATAATAATATCATTTTTACCCGTAATTACCCTATTTACTTTTAACCGTGGTAAAAAAAAGTAAAAAGTTACTATTCACCAAAAATTATTTTCATTTCATTGAATCACATTTTACTTACTGACATCAATCGTGTCTCTCAAATTTTTTAAATTCCACTCATAGAAGCGGTAAAATTAAGTTTTATAAAAAATTCATTTTTCTTAACTACCACTTAGTGGTTTCACTATTCCTCAAAAAATGAAAGTTTCCAGAAAAATACCAAAAATTAGGCCTAAGCTATATTTGATATTATGAAATCAAAAATGATTTCTATTTTACCAAATTCAAAACATATCAGTTGCATTAATTAATTAAAAAATTAATTCCCGTCATCAAAACAAATAGCGTGTTCTTAAGAGATAATAACAATCAAAAGATTGACACTTGTTTATGTCTGGTTTAAATGTGAAATTAAATCCAATGAACAACATTGTATTAAATTGTAAAAATATATTCTAAATATACTTTAAAACCACTCGAATTAATAATTTATCACTATTAATTATTTCGATTAAAAAGGTTGTTTTTATTTAAAATTTAGTAATTTTCACTATTCATCAGAAAATGAAAGTTATCCGAAAAGTACCAAAATTTCACCCTAAGCTAATTTCGATATTCCGAATCCAAAAATGATATCCATTTTGAAAAATAAAATTTACAAAATTTCAAAAGGTGGTTATTACTATTCATAACAGCTAGTTTTAATAATATTTAATAGCATATTATTGTTTAGTGAATCTCATTATTGTTGACTACACACACTATCGTGGAAGGTTGCGATTACGTGTAATGCAAGGCAAGTCAAGGATGCATTTTGTGCAAGCTCCTTTTGGTGTAGCGTATAACACAATACATTAATAAAATTAAAAAGAATATTTTTCATAAAATCTCGGGGTGTTACACTAATCATCTATTTTTTGACTCAGTACATGAGAACACTGGTTTAATGGAAAAATGGTACATGCATCATATATGAAAGGGTTTTTTTCTATTTCCTTCCTAATTCACTTCTCCAAATACACCCATTGACCATGATACATCTTATTTATGTTCAGGATGCTTCCATGATGTATAGAAGCTAGGATTAAACATCATGATCATGTGTATGATCTCCTCAATGTTGAGTCTTTGTTGAAGGGACCATTTCAAGAGATGTTACCTCCAGGTGGTGCGTCGGCGATACTGCCACCTGTGGATCATCACAAGGTACCCACAGTACCATTAGATGTGGTGTGGAAGTTGATCTCACTTCACAAGCTTCATTGAAAGATACCCATTATGTTATAAGGCAAGCCTGAACCACATGTGGTTGAGGACTATCTTGAGGTGGTGACCAAAGTTTTCTATCCAGTCAGGACACCAGTATATTAGATGGTGGTCCTAATAGAAAGCATTTTTCATGGATCGGAAGGGCAATGTGGGGGTTGGGGGACCAATATTATGACAAGGAAAATCTTCTGTGGTCAGAGTTTGTGCACCTTTTCAAAGATCATTTCTCATCAGGTGCATTGAGATATTTACATATTCAAAAGATTATTTAGCTTCATCAGGGCAGAAAAAAAATAACTAATTATTCATTGAAGTTTACCAACCTCTATTGGTACTTGGTTGATATTGTTTGTGACAAGTTCTTCAGGGCTCAGACCTTCAAGCAAGGTCTATGTAGAGACATCTGAGATAGTGTTATCCCTCTTTGCATTTCTACCTATGTTGAGGTTCTAGAGAGAGATTTAGTGATCGAGATATTCTTAACCAATAAGATACATCTAGTGGTTGCCAATAGTAGGCATACAAGAGAAGAGACCTTGGAAACAGGGAGTCGTCGTCAGTCTTAGGGACCTAGACAGGTGATACATTTTAGTAGGATGTCACTAGACAGAGGATTTGTGGTCTACGACTCACAATGTGGGTCCAGTAAGCCCAAGGAGAGGCAATGCAATTCATGTGATGGTAGGGGACATATTTCACAAGATTTTACAACCTATCATAGAAATATAAAAGAGACCATGGATGAATTATCAAGGAAGATACAACAGAAAGTGTAGCTAGGTTTTCATGGCAGTAGATGTGGAAGAGGAGCGAGGAGTGTTGTAGAAGGTTTTTTTCACATTGACATACTACCACCACCATCTCCCCTAGGTGGTCTATGTCAAGCTCTTGGATCTGGAGGATAGAGTTGGGGATAGTTGTAGGTGGTTGAAGCATACAATCCAAAGTCTCCATGAATGATTTGTGGTACAATCGATTTTATTTAAAAGTTAACTAAAATACTTATAGGCAGAGGCGCAGGTCATTAATTTTTTTCTCACATACCTTGTATGGGACTTAGATATTATGTTTTATCCTTTGCCTGAACCCTTATGCTTGGAATCTCTTATGGGAGAATAATCAATGATCACACTCTTGTGTAAACAGTGTAACCTAACTCTTTGAGGTGAGAGTTTATATTGGGATCTATTTGTAGCAGTGATGAGGCATTATGACTTCATCTTAGGTATGGAATGGTTATCCATAGTTCATGCCCAGATTCACTATTTTATGTGTAGGATGTGGTGTGTCTGTATTTATGGGGCACGATTTTCCTTTTTCAATGAAAATTAAACCCATATAGTGCAGGATGGAATCATGTATAGAAGTTTGTAACTGATTACTCATCAATGGGTTATCCTAACACATGGTTAATTGGATATTATGTGTTCCCAATTTCTTATGGTGGTGGTGGAGTATGGCGAAGTCTTCCATGAGGTTGTTCTAGGTTTAACTTTCCACTAAAAGATATGATTATTCATTGATCTACACCCTGGGATGACATCGATATCGACACTAATATATTGGATGTATCCTATAGATATTCACATTATGAGGGTGTGATTAGAGGACTTTCATAGGAATGGAATTATTAGACTTAGTGTTTCACCCAGGATAGAACCATTTTCTCAAGAATGAAGATAGGAGCTAGAGATTGTGTGTAGACAATTGTTGCTTGAACCAGGTGACCGAAAAGAATAAGCATCCAGTAGAAATGATCAATAACCTCTTTGATCAGTTAAGAGGGTAATGATGGTTCTTGAAGGTTGACCTTAGGTTAGGTTATCACTAGCTATGAGTACAAGATGAGGATATACTGAAGATGAAATTCAGAATCCGTTATTGTCACTTTGAGTTCATGGTGATATCCTTTGGAATGATGAATACACCATTAGTGTTCATGAGGCTCATGTATTGGATATTTTATCCTTTCTTGGATAGGTTCATGGTAGTATTAATTGACTATATCCTTTTGTACTCATCATATGAGGATGATCACTTGAGATGCTTTAGGTTATTTCTATACGTACTTTGAGAGCCCTAGATTTATGAAAATATCTCTAAGTGTTAGATCTGGATTGAATAATTACACTTTTTGGGACATTTTACCTCAGTATATAACATGGAAGTGGACCCTAAAAAATTTGAGGTATTGTTACCTTGTGAGCCACCCAATAGTGTGATGGAAGTGTGGAGCCACCCTAGTTTCCTAGGATATTACCAAAAATCCGTACCTAATTACTATTGAATATCATCATCCATGATAGATTTAACCAAAAAGAGGCATCATTTTGTGTGGATAGAGAGGTTTTAGTTGGATTTTTAGAAATTGAGGAAGATTTTAGCGAGTGGTTCCATTGTGCGATTTCTAGATGAGGGTGTCAAGTCTGTAGTGTTCTATGATGCATCAAGAACTGGGATTGGTTGTGTTTTTGTAGAGATGTTTGTGGTGATTTCATATAGTTTACATTAGTTGAGACCAAATGAGTATAATTATAAAACCCATGATCTTGAGTTAAAATCAGTAGTCTTCAAACTAAATATTTAAAGACACTACCTATTGGGTGAGTGGTTTATCATCTATTTTTATCACAATAATATTAAATATATCTTCTCTTATAAGGATATTAACTTGAGATAGGGGTAATGGAAAGAGTTACTCCATGATTATGACTTTGAAATTTTATATACTTATAAGAATGGGAATGTAGTAGTAGATGCTCTTAGTAGTAGATCTTGTTCTCAGTTACTAAATGAGGCATTAGAGCAGTTGGACTCATTGCAGTTATCCTTTATGGATGGAGATGGAGCATATTACCTTCAGTCGATGGCTTTCACCCCTATTCTCTTGAATCTAGTCAAGGAGGTGTAGCTTGGGGATACTAACTATGAGACCATACGTATTCAGATATCCATTGGACACAATCTTGTTGAATTTTCTAAATGTGGGGATCATTTTGTAATTTTTAGAGGATGCATGATGGTACTAGTAACATTGTTGGAGGATGTTTTTAGAGAGTTTTATATGTCACATTTGGTGGTACATCTAGGTGTGGAAAGTTGTAATATGACCTCTAGCATCAGTTTAGGTGACCAGGGATAAATAAAGGAATGGTAGAGTGTGTATATTTATTCCTTACTTTTTATAATGTGAAGGATGCACAATAAGTTCCAACAGGTTTAGCTCAACCCATTGAGGCCCTAGAATACATGTGGGATGGGATATTGATGGAATCTATGAAAAGATTACCACATAAGTCTAGGGGCCACGATTCCATCTGGGTGATCATAGACCGACTCACCAAGTCATCCCACTTCTTGGCTATTTGAGAGTAGAGTTTAGTAGATGGATTGGGATTCCTCTACATACAGAAGATAGTCTAAATCCATAGGAGTTTGGGACTTAGTTACGCTTGACCATAGTGTTTCACCCCCCATTCTAGAGGACGTGCTTCAAAATTGTGTGTTGTTATTTGGTCATAGTTGAGAGGATCACCTACCACTGGTAAAGTTTTCATACAACAACAGATACCCTTTCATCATCAGTATGGAACCATTCAAGTATTTTTATAGGTGACCTTATAGGTCAATAATTTTTTGAACTGACCTAGGAGAGTTAGAACTCCTGGGCCTAAAGATGGTGAGAGAAACTACCAATAAGGTTCAGATCATCTAGGAGTGGATGGAGACTGTGCAGAGGCATTGTACGTCTTATGGGGATAGATGACGGAGGCCTTTGGAGTTTGGGGGTGGATGCCATGTGTTCCTATGGATTTTACATCGGTATGGATTATAGAGATTTGGTCAGGGTGGAAACATATCTTCGAGATTCATTGGATCTTTCTAGATACTATATAGATTTGGCGAGGTGGTGTACATTTTAGCTATACCTTCGTAGTTAGACAAGGTACATGATATCTTCCGCATGTCACTACTGAGGAGGTATGTGCATGACCCATCACAGATTATCGACTGGGGTGAGATGAACATTAAGGATATAGTTACCTTTGATTATTACATAGTAGAGATCATGGATAATCAAGATAGGATCCTCTATCAGTGATATATTAATTTATTGAAAGTTCAGTGGTAGTATAAGAAACTTTAAGAGAGAATATGGGAGCGGGAGGCTCAGATTCATACTCAGTACCAAAAAAATTTTGGGTAGCACTTTTTTTGGATTTTGGGGACATAAATCCCCAAGGGGGTAGAATTTCATGTCTCTGAATTTCTATGTCATATTCTTGGATATTGTATGGACTATTTTCGAGATAAGGTGTTGTAATGTTGTGCATGTCCGAGGCCTGGTGTTCCTAAAAAAATGTTTGAAATATATTAAATAGCTTACAAAATTAGGTTCCCTAAAAAAGTGGAATAACATCTAAACATGTTCCCAGATAATAAATCCAAGGCCACTGTTGAGTTAAAAATGTGGTTTTCATACTAGGCATGACTAAACATTGGTTGGAATGGTTCATTTATGGAAAGGTCATCATAGGTGCATAAATGAATAAAATAATAAAATAATAAATTTTATTTTTTGTTGATGCAATGACCTCATTTCCCTTTAATTAAATACAAACTTATATAAAATTTTCATGGCTTACTACACAACTCTAAAAATCATTGGATAACTATTAGAGAGCATAGAATGTGGTTCTGTTAGCGGACAACGACCATGTTGAGGATCCATGACCAAGATAGGACGGAATCGAAGGATCTTGCAAACGGCTATGACAACACATCATTCTTCACCATCCATTTATCCAAATCAATGTAGGATGTTTTTTTTGATTATATTCATTACTGATTATTTATTTCTATGATGAATGTGAATCAATCAATGAACAAATTGATCTGCAGTTTGGGCTTCTTAAAGTATGGGTTAGATTAATAAGGTTTTGGGAGAATTATATTGTAATTATTGATTTCTTCATTTTTATTCTCATGATAATGAATTGATATTGACATGAACATTTTTTGATGTATGTTCCTATTATTGTTTCTTGTTCTTTTCTCCCCCAGTTCTTCATTCATTATGGATATTATTCTTTTAGCTCGAGGTTTGACATATCCCAATCAATCGATCATTGAAAACCCCTTTCTTGGTGAAATGATCAAAAATCATAGATCTAGTATCATTATGAAATGGTGGTGGTGATAATATTGATGTAGTGGCGAATCAAATGGTTTTGGAAACACATTTTTTCATTCTTTGATGTTCTTTGGTGAGAAATAAAGAAAAATATATAGATATATTTTAGGAATTTATTTGATTTAGAAACAATTTATTCGATGATGGTGAGGCTTGGACAAGATGGGGTCTTGATTTCCCTGGTGAAACGGACTCTGTATTGATGGCTAGAGGATTGGATAAAGGTATGGGTAGCATATGTATGTTTCTAGAATTTCCCATTCTACACAACATGTAATCCGGATCTACACATCATGTGGTCCCCTTTGTGGAGGCTAGTTTTTTGGGTAAGAGTTAAGTATCACATGGAGGGTGACCCTATATCATGGCATGTGACCCCTCCCCGATGACTCTACATGTACCTCAGAGGGTACACGGACACTGGTTGGAGTACACTTGATGAACCAAACCATGTACTCCCACACACAGACACAACATGGACCATTTACATGGGATAAGTCATGTACTGATACACGGACACACATGAACATGATAAAGACATCCACTAGAACACTAGTAGAGTACATGGGCATTTTACATGTTGTGTACATCTACACAGGCATGGGCCAGAGACATGGGAAATTTATATATTAAGTACCCAGGGTTAAGGGACACAACATGTGACCCCTACTATATTCCATATACTTTATTATACACAACATATATCCCTTGTCTTCTGAATCTTGGAAAAGTTTTTTTGGTTACATTCCCATTATCCTTTACTTGAGGGTTAGTATGGAATCATCTCTTACTCCTAGGACTACAATCCATTTAGAAAGAATTCTTGGATAGTGTCATTGGAATCCCTCCAAGAGTCTCATAATGAGGTCCTCTCTTCATCTTGTTCCATAGGTGGAGCTCTTGGTATCATCATGACCAATGCTACATGGGCTCTGATCCTCTACTTATCAGGTTAATGTAGATTAAGTTGTTGATATCACCCCATATATTTGGAAGTAATCTTCATCTATATATTTTATATCTTAATACTTCCATCATGTACTTATAATGAAGATTCCTAATGGGAACTACCTCTTATATAGACATAATAAGTGCTATCAGACTCATGATTTGTTCTCCCGGATGAGTGCTTTGTAGAATCTTTGAGCTGGATTCCATGTATAGTGTACTACGGTTGTGACTTACCTTTGACTGTGTTTATTTGTTTAGTATTTCTGGATAATATTGTTATATGTGTTTTAGACCTACTACTATGTTGAGATGATTTTATTTCATTTATTTTATGCCTTGTGGTTTAAGGGTATCCTACTAGGTATTTTTATACTCACCACTACATAGGCATTTCCCACAGGCGTCATGTCTTATGTAGATGATCAAGCTTTTGATGGAGCCCTGGAAGGACCATAACCAGATAGTGCTTAGTGAGGCCTAAAATAATGAGGTGTGTTACTTTGGGTCTTTTACAGTAGTCCCGAGTAATTACTTTCATGATTTAATTGGGTTTCAGACTCTTTGTGGTGTAATTGAATTTTTACCTTCTTACTTTCCTTTACTACCTAACATACTCTCATTATAGGATATAGATGTATTCATGCATGGTTGTACATTTTTTTTAACATTTAATCATTATATAGTCTTATAGATATGTGTGTTTGTACATGTAATTAGGATAATTCCTCCCATTTCAATGATATTCCTACTCAGCACTAGTCACCATCCCCTGGCCTATTGGAGGCTGGTCTGGGGAGTCATAGAAAAGGACCCTCTAGGATAGGTCATGATAGATATTTCTAGGAAAACCATATAACCTCAACTTTTCCAAAAAAATTATAATTTCATCCTATACTTTGAATTTTTAATTATACTTATAACTATTATTTTAACTAATGTTCTCTCAAATAATCCATAAAACAACTAATCTAATCTCCAAAAATAACTAAACCCTCATATGATACCAACTAAAGTGGCACAAGATAAAACTTACATAAAAAATAAATAAATTTCATGATTTAGATAATGCATCTCATAAAAAATCACAAAATCCTATGAATGAAAGATTGGATATCTAAGAAATTATCTCGATAGACATATTATTCTATAAAACATAGAAACATTAATGTATAATCAAACTCCTCTAGAAATTTTTCTAGACATATCACATGATATATCCATATTCATAATCCAGGGGAAAAAACATAAGAAAAGGTCGATCATAGACACTCAATAAAGAAAAATAATGTATGTGATCATAAACATGAAGGAGAATATGAGGACCTGATTCGATGGAGCTCAAGACACAACTACTCCAAACATGCCTCTAATAGGCCAGGGGATGGTGATCAGCACCAAGAAGGCATATCATGAACATGAGAGGAATTAGACTTAATGACATAGATGCACGGACACATATCCATGACTATACAATGCTGAAATGTAAAACAATATATAATAATGCATGAAAATAACTATAAAACTCCAACCAGATTATGACAAGAAAGTAATAGAAAGCGTAAAATGGGGCAAAATAAAAGCCCAACCAAAACTTGAATATGAATTTTGTCCTTCTCAGAATAAGGATAATACTATAAAGTGAAACATTAGTATACACCTCAGTCTATCTAGACATATTATCTCCACCAGCTCCTAATCCCCCAAGGAATACGCAATGAGGTATGCCATCTACATATGACACACCATGTGTGGATAGATCTCATTCAGGGGTGCGTATAACAATACTAAGTAGGGAATCCCAAAATCACAAAGCATAAAGAATGAAGAGTAAAAATAATCTCTACATAGGTATATTTATGTAGTATATATAACAAGAATATTCAGATATGCTCAATAAAGTCAAACAGTCTCAATGTAAGGATCACAACTATAAAAAAAACCTAGGATTCCTACTTGAAGGCTCCACATAATGGTCATATAGAAGAAAACACTCCATGATACCTACTTCCACTGACTACTCTCATCGTAGAGATCATGTTCATTTGGTCTAGACCTAAAATAAATCTGACAGGGTTCATCTGAGATACAAACTCGATTAGACTAAACCTCATAAAAAATATTAGATCTCAATACAAAGATAGGGGTCAATGCCCATCACTCACTAGGGGGACACTAAAGCCTATTTTAAACATTCTCCTAGATTGGGGATCAACTCCTTAGTAGTGTTGGTCATGTGAATTCCAATAAATCTATCTAAGGTAACATAAAGGGAAATTGGGATCACTCCAGGCTTCTGGGAGGGATACATGCTCCAAAACGCTACATCAGTAGTTGAAGCAGTCTAATTCAACTCACTCTCGAATCAGGGAACTAACCCACACTTCACTAATAATAGTAAGATATTGTGGGATCACCCTATACAAAGGGAACATAATTCCACATAAAACCCTCATAGGAATATACTTAGGGATTTCATTCAACATATATTATTCTAGGGATTCTCACACAATCTCTTGATGAATATAATCTATGAAGAAAAAGGGATCCAATCCATCCTCAAAGTATTACATGGCATGTACCTTAGTTTACACAGTATGTCTCACTAAGCCTAGCACTTTTGATGTCTTCTAATCACATGATGTGTACTTTTCCTCATTACATGTTGTGTTCTTATAGTACATAGTGAGTATGAGTTTTCCTAGTCTGCATTGTGCCATATTTCCCATGCCCGTGTACTTTCCCAACAACAAAGCTTGTGGATCTCCATACATGGAATATAGGACCCACACAATCTTTTAGTATTCTATTCATTTTACATGCCTAGTCAGTTTCTAGGGTGTACACAACATGTTTCATGGTCCACACAGCATGCAGCTCTACCCAACGCCATAGGCATCTACTCCCTATACAAATTGAGCTACTCAGATACAGGTCACATAGAACTTAACTCAACTTGCATAGAATGTATATTTATCCCCATGCTAAAACCCTAGTTACACACAAAAGAGGCTACATGAATGTGTTCATAGGTGTACACACCACATAGTCTTGTTTTTTATAGAACTAGTGAAAATATTCACATGTCTTTATCTATGACCCCATACACAATGATTTTATCCTGAATCATGCCATATGTCATGGATTTATGTTTTACCAAACCATATTTCTACCGATGTCCAAAATCTGGCCATGTCTGGTGCTTGTGAACAACTATCATCACACCTCACAGACCTGTATGCCACAATCATGATGAATAAGGCACAATCTGTCCATGGATCCACTTATATTGTCATATCAAGCAATCTCATCATTAAATATTCATCTTTAACCCTCTATAAGGGTATTTAATTCTAAGGATATAATTTTTTATGATCTTTCACTGGGTATTCAGTGAATAGTAGGCCAACAAAATTTCTAATGATGAACATATTTAGAATAGGGAGAAAAAACCATAAAACATAAGAGTGTGGAATAAACCTCATACTTTGTTTATTTTGGAATTCATCTATTGTCTTAGGAAGTAATAATGAAGGTTTATAGAAATCAATGAAAAAATAAATAAACTATTATCCACAAATCCCAAAAAATAAACCCATGCCCACAAATGACTGATCTGCAAATCAATCCATTAGTAAATTGATTCACTTCATTTGTGGGATTATAAATAGAGTTAAATCCAAAAATAAAACATCCTACCTGAAGTTTGGATCAATTATTGAAGAATAAAATTCATCCATTATCGTTGTTGGTGAGATCCACAAACTCGATTGGTGCACGATCTCTAGTCTGGTCCAAATCTGTTGTCATTTTCTAAGAACACTCTCCTCCAACGACTCCTATGTATCTGTGCTTTATCATCCAATACTGAGAAAAAATACATCAATATATATTTAATGATGAATCAATTCATTGTATCAAATATAATAAAATAAATCATTTAATTAATCTATTTTATTAATTCTGTGCCTGCAACAATTGTTTCATAAACTCCACATGCTGAAAAATATTATGTTGCACCTAGGGTAAAACCCATGTTCTAAACTCAATCATGGCCTTATATTTCTGATATGATTTCCCATATAGTATTTATTCCACTTATTCATGAAAACTACACATGCAAAAATTTTAATATCTTTAATATTTTTCATAGATTAATTCTGAGAACACTGGAGCTCAGAATCTCACCCCTTCTCAGTGCATGTCTTTAGAAATATTCATTGAAACATTCCAAAGTCTTACTCAGAAAAAAAATAGACAATTCATTATTCCCTCTTTCAAATATTTTCATCCTCATAAATCACAACTAACCAAAAGGTAAATATACTGATCTATCAACCGGTTCTCCCATTCCAATTAGCACTTTCAACAATTTATTTCACTATCAAAAACATGAACCCAAGGAAAACACTCACCCATAAAAGGTATTTTCCTACTAGTTCTCAATTTCAATGGTTCATTGAAAAAGTATACTCCATAATCATGGCCCAACTTACATATTTTAATAACATAAATTGAGTCATGTACATACCTCTTATACTATGACATGTGAAGATAACTCTTAAAACCCCAAACTACTATGGACTCAGGTTTAAGAGGCACACCTCCTAACAACCTGATACAGTAGTAATAAAATAAAGGTCCTAATATTCCCATAGATATCCTACCATGATGGTTAATACTCCATAACTATCCAACACCAAAGGCCTCTGTCATCAGTCTACTAAGGACCCCTGGTATTTACTAGATAGTCATCATCCTCCACTAGATGATGTATTCCCTTTATAGCCATCAATATTACCAAAACAACGACTCAAGTGCTATTAATCACTAGTTACAACTAGTATAATAGTTTTCTTAAAGATATCTCAAAAATTGACTCAAAAAGGTGCTACTTTCGTGGTGGAACGGTTATCATGATACACAAACACCAACGATAGTAGATGATTCTCCCAGTTGTGTCTCAAAACCGACATGAAAACCCAAAGAATGTTCATTAGAACCTAAATAGTCCATTATACCTAGCCATCTGGCTAGAATAATACATTCATCACAAATCCAACTGAATCCCAAAAGGATTATTATATCCTATTCTTCATTGTGTTGTGAAGTAAGCATCACAACTTGTAATGATCAGTGTGGGAATTATAAAAATCTACACTACGGCCTACACACAATTTTCTAGAACTCTCCACAAAGGTCTTTTTTCCATCATCCACACACAACCAAAACAACAAGAGTTTAACATAGAAACATTCTACAACTCCCTTGGTTGTCCAATAGATTATAAGATACCTTTGTATATCCTTACTTCCACTAGATGTACTGCTAAGGGAAAACCACATCCTTATAACCTATTCTGGCATCGTGACTAGAATCACCATCTGTCCTTGGATAAAGGATGACATGATTCCCTCCCTAAATTATTTTCCATGGAGAATGTATCTCATGGATATTTGATCGTGTAACATCTCACAATCAATATTCCTGAGCCGTACCTCTATAAAACTCAAAAGAAAGAAGGGGTAAAAATGATCGATTATAGGAACACTACACCACCCTCGCCCATAAGGGTTCAACAACAAATAGTTCATCTACTCTGTCACCCCTATTGGAAAAAATAGACCAAAAACCTCTTTGTGAAAATCTATTTCCATGGACATGCCCTTAGGTGGCCCTCCAGCTGACACTACCTCAAACATCATAGGGTCCATTGTCACCCTCATATCTAAGAAGACATACCCCAAGAAATAGACATTAGTATATAGAACCAACTTCACAAGTTCGTTCATACAACAAGAAATCTTGGATCATATATATAACCATCATTTTATGTCTCGCATGATCCAAAATTTAACATAGAGGACACTAGGGTGCCACCGTATAAGAATACCACAACCTGATCCAAGAAAGGTTAAATATCCAGTCCATAAGTCTCTCAATTTTTCTGTGCCATAAAACTCACCAAAGGGTGTCACCACTAACCCAAAACAACCTAAGTAGATTTATAAAGTTATTTCTAGTATATAACACTTCCCAAACATAGATGATGATAACCCATCTCAAGGAAAACTCTAAGATCCACCTTTCCTCCTTCCACTAGGTGAAGGGGTGATAAATTTTCAGGAATGGATACTTTCCCTCATGTCACCTGGTCCATGTGACACCAATATATATCCAAACTCAAGCACTCATCTTCCTCTGAAGCAAATATCATATAGTTTTCCAAGAAAAAAACACTAGGTCTTTCGAAGCCCCTTTTCTCTAAAAACTCCTAAATGCACATTCATCTCTTACAGCTACCATGGGTCATCTGATATACTAGCATAAATATCAGGCCATCTCTAGTGAAATTCCATGAATAAATAGACTCTTGATGGAAAGGTCAATCGGGAACATTCTCAATAAGTTTGTCAAATTACTCATCCTCCATCACTATAACTAAAATATCATAGAATTATATACTCCAAGGTTAATGCTAGAAAATCGATAAGAAAATGGATGTAACCTACTGTGAATGAGTTTATGCTTCTCTTCATAGGATCACTACTCATCGAAGGAAGAAAAATATGTACCAAAAAATTGGGATCACTGCAACACTAACTGGTAGCAATCATCTAACCATAGATCATAAGAAACCAGTCCATATAGAGGAGAACATCATAGGGACCCACTACCACTATGGAAATATTTTCATGTGAGGATCTCTATATCATCCGAGAGTTTGGTTACACTATTGGTAGAAGCATGTAATCATTGATTCCCTATGCAGGAGCCTCCACCACAAGGGTTAAGAAAAAAGGGCTCCACTAGTATCACTAGGTCTCAAATAGGGGATAAACTGATGGAAAAGTGGCTCATAACTCTAAATGAAAACTAAAATTGGGGTGGTGAATACACGCATTTTACCTATAATAGCACTCAATCCTCTATGATCTCCCATCACTTAGAACTCATTCCTTCCATATACAACATATTTAGAAAAACTGAAGCCTAATATATCACCTTAGTACATAAAAAACCATAAAAACACAAGTTAGAGTAACTCATCCACCACACCTTGACATTATCCACTTTGGGTGGAACTGACTCTCGCACATTGTTTGGGATTGCATCTCAAGAACACATCTCAGAAAAGAAATTTTCCCTCTTCTTTTACCGAAACAATGCATCACCCTGGAGAAGTATCACCACCAAGACCATCATCAGAATGGATCCTATCCAAGTGGTGTATTTTCACCATAGGCTCATTTCATTCCACAACCACATGAAAAGGGGGATCTTGGATCACCAAAAAAACTATGATATTTTTTATCTCTAAAAATTGTGATACATAATCAGCTTAGGTGTTTCATATTATGGTACCATTGGATCAAACTGTTGTTCCTTGGAGAAAATGGGTTGCATGAACAACCATTTAACTGGTCAAGGTTTGCGCACATCAGAAACCCAAACCACTACCTCGATTCAAACCACTACCACTTGAGGGTTTGTTTCATTGTAGAACCACAAAGATGACCATTTTTTTGAACTCTTGTAACATTCCATGATATAGAGTTTCATCGTTCTATCCTATTAGAGCTATTGACTACTCAACATGTAGATGATCATTTTCTTGATCCATAGAATCATTAATGTGAGGCTCAATAGGGGGTATCACTACTTTGTGACCATCTAAGGAATAATACCTCATGAGTGGGTCCCTAAACCAAAAACTCATCATTCATATGGTTTCCAACATAAAACTATCTTGGAATCCAAGTTGGTGTTCATCGTAGAGACATCTTGAAGGTCATAATGACATACCAAAGTCAATGAGTATAACTGGAGGGATGAATCAAGGACATGGAAAATCACAACCCATTCCTATATGAAGTATGTATCAATGTTTTCCTTGAAAACAATGTCTCTATATACTGAGTCAATAACAAGGTTTTAAATTTCCTTTTTAATGGATATGTTAGCCTCCGCACCAACACTGGACACCCAGTCTTGAGATTCAAACTTGAAACACTTTAACATTATCTTCCTAGTTCCCAAACCAAGCCTCACAGCAAGATAAAAAAACTAAAAACTCCAATCATAATCCCAGTTAGTGTCATAACAGTTCATAATTAGTACTATTATGATATCATTCTATCATGAACCGACCGAATGGGTCCTGAGATACAACTATTCCAAGCCCACCATCAATAGGACAAGGTTTGGCAACTAGCACCCAGAAGGCATATCAAAAAAATGGTAGGAATTAGCCTCATGTATCTGTATGTGGACACACATATCCAAGCCTATAAAATTCTGAAGTATAAAAAATAGACAATAATTCATGCATATAAAAATAAACCAACAATAAGAGTATGATAAATAAGTACTGGAAAGCATAGAAAGTGGCCAAATACAAGACCTACCGAAAATTAAAACAAAAGTCTGATCTTGTCATAATTATGGGACTACTATCAAATGGAACATTGGTAAACACCTCAAACTATCTATCCCAACTAGATCCACCTTTTCCAAGTCTAAAAATGACTCCATAAAAAGGTTTGTCATATTCATAAGACATGACACCTGTGAGAAGATCCCATGTAAGGGTGAGTATAATAATACATAGTAGGATGCCCTAAAATCAAAAAGTACAAAGCATCAAGATTCAAAATCAGATCTACACCAGAATACTTCTACATCACATATAATAAGAATATCCTGACATACTCAACAAAGACACACATTTTCAAGTTAAAGATCAAAACTGTAAAACAAGCCTTGTATTCCTGCTCTAAGGTTCCATATAATGCTTATCTAGGAGAACACACTCAACAAGCCCTACTTTAATTGATGAAACTCATCCTAGAGGTCAATCTCATTTGGTATATACATAGAAGAAAGCAGACAAGGTTCATCTGAGATACACACTCTATCATACTACACCTTATCATAAAGATCATATCTTGATACATAGATAGGGGGTCAACACCTAAGGCTCAATGGGTGGACATCATAACCTACTAGAAACATTCTTCTATACAGGGGATAGATTAACTTGTAGTGTTGGTTACATTAATTTCAATAACCCCATATAAGGTTTTACAAAGGGAAATGAGGATCGATCTAGGATTCTCAAAGGGATACATGCTCTAAGCCACTGAGTCAGTAGTCCAAATAGTCTGAGTCAACTCACTCCAAAATAGGAAAACTCACCCACACTGCACTAATCATAGGAAGCTATAGTGGGATCACTGTCTATGAAGGGAACACGTTGCCATATTAAACACTAATAGGAATAGACCAAGGGAACATAATAAATTTATACAAGTCTAGAGAATCTCACATGCACTCTTGATAAATCTGGGATAAGAAGAAAGAGAAATATAATTTATCCTCAAAAACGTACATGACATGTTCTTGGGGAACACAGTGTGTATCACTAATTCTGGTACTTCCCTAGTCTTGCACTCACATGACATGTACTTCCCCTAAATACATAGAATTTTATTATGGTATAAGGTGTAAAGTATTCATCTCGAAACTCAGGATTCCATCTTACATGTTCCCAAGTAATTTCCCAAGTACAAGGCGTGTGAATCTCCATAAATAGCATATATCTCCCACACGATCTACTAGTCATGTATTTGCTGTAAACGACGAGACACATTAAATTGTGTACATGGAACATGGAATGGTCTACACATCATGAAACTCCACCAAAAATCATAGTTGTGTTCTCATTGTACCAAGCTACTCAGATAAGGGTCCTGTGACATTAAATGTGGGTAACACAACATGTCATATTTATCCCCATGTGAAAATCCTAGTGCCGCACAAAAGAGACTACACATTGTGTGTTTATAAGAAAACACTCTGTGTAGTCTAGTTTTTCATAGAACTCATGAAAAGATTAAATCATCTTCATACGTTACCCCGAAATTTCCGATTCCACCATAAATTGTGTTATAGGTCACAAATCTAAGGTTAAATAGACCTCCTTTCCAATGATGGAAAAAACCGTCCATATTTAGTTCTCGGGATCACCCACCATTGTGCCTCATGGACTCATACACTATAATCATAATGAATGAGTCTTAATCCATATTTGGGTCCAATATCGTAGTCGTATATCGTAATCATGTCATCAAATCTCCATCCTTAACCCACAATAACCATCCATCATGCTAAAGATCGAATGTGCAATGATCTTTCACTAGGAATCCATCGAACCAATGGCCACTAAAATTTCCACTGATGAATACATGTAGAATGGGGAGAAAAAAACCATAAAACATAAGAGTGAGGAATGAAAATAAACTATTGTTAATTTTAGCCTCAATCCATTTTAATAGGAAACATGAATAAAGCATTATAGAAATCAACGAATAATTAAATAAACTATTATCTTTAAATCATACAAATAAATGTGAACCCAAAAATGATTGATCCACAAATAAATACATTAATCGATTGATTAAAGTTTGTTGTGGGATACGAAATGGGGATAAATTCACAAAGAAAACATCCATCCTAGAGTTTGGATATATCATTAATGAATAACAGTCTTGTGTTGTCGTTGTTGGCGGGATCCAAAAAATCTATGGGTGTACAATCATCGATCTGGTCACAATACATCATTGTTTACAAATAATGATCTCCTACAAAGTCTCCTAGTTATCTAGGGTTTAGAATCCAACCTTGAGGCAAAATCCTTATCCATATATTTAAAGAGGAAGTGGGTCACTACGTTGAATGAAATACAATAAATCATTTAATTAATTAATTTTATTAATTCTTGACCTATAAAAAAGTCATAAATTCCCCATGTCAACAAATATTATGTCATGAATAGGGTAAAACCCATGTTTTGAACTCAATTGGGTTCATGTATTTCTGATCTAATCCCCTATCTAGTATTGGTTCTATTTTTTCATAAAAAAATTATGTACATGGAATTTAATATATTTAATATATTTCAAAAATAAATTTTGGGCATATCGGGCCTCAGAATCTCATGTCGTCTTAGAACCTAGATCCACAAATATTAGTAGAAATATTTCAAATTCTTACTCAACAAAAACTAGGACATTACATCAACGATCACAGAGCATGTGACCAGTATATAAGAGTGAGAAAAACGTTAAAATAAGGAATAACAGGAAAACCTAGAATATCATGAAAAAAAATTCATCATGGAAATGTAGAATAACATGATAAATAATATATAAATATTTAAGAACTATAATAATAATAAAACCTTTGGGAGAAAAATATTTATACAAACACATATTTGAAAACACTCATTATGTCCATGCATGAAAATATGAGAAAACACATTTTTCCTACACCAATGGGAACAAACTCATTAAGTCCACACTTGACTATATTATGAGATAAAAACAAAAACCAATGAATTATAGGTTGATATAGGACTCCACCCCTAAACATCCATACATATGTGTGCCACGTAAAATCAATTATCATTATATCTTAAAGAACCCATGGAAAAATTATGGGTTTCTTAAGCATTTCTAAAATATAACATAACAAGAACTAAAAAACTACGCATATCCTTTCACAGGGAGAACCATGTTTCATGAGGTCTGTGGTCTCTCCCTCATGAGAAAATTTAATTTGGTGAACCAAGATTCATAATGTGAATGGTCTCCCCACCTAAAAGAATAATTTCTTAGTGTGAACCATGTTTTATTGAGTGAATGGTCTCCACCTAAAAATTTCTTCAGGTGAACCCCTAGTTTACATAGAGAACTACACTCTAAACAACACCCCCAAGTCACAAAGATGTCTGGTTCATGGGGTGAACTATGTTTCATGGTATTAACTACTATAGGTTCTTCCCTATAGCTTTCTAGGACCTCTCAAACCACCCCAAAAATCAATTAAAGCCTTGATAACTCTAATATAACAAAAAATTAAATGACATAAGATATCATAGTGGCATGAGGAATTCATAATTATCCCCACTATTAAAATATATACCCCCAAAAAATTATTGAAAAAAAATTAGGAATAACAAAGGGACAAAATATTTTCACCCAAGCGTAAGATGTTTGAGGTTTGGGAAAACTAGAGATAATTTCTATAGAAAAAGAAAACAAAGCTCATCAATTAACTTCTAAAAATAAATATAATAATTCCCCAATAATCCAATATAATCCCCCAAAAAATACTTGATACATTATCACCAAATGTGAATTTCTAATAATATATAGACCTAACATAGGCCTACCCACAATTATTATTCATCTAAAATGACAAGATAAAACATATAAACACCAAAGATGACCGATATCATCAATAATAATGCTTCACCCAAAAAAAAGAATAAAAAATTCTTTTCTAACCATAAAACCCATTTAAACCACTAACTAATAATGTCTCAAAATGGAATAAAATCCAAGAAACACCCAAAATAATAGAAAACAATGCCAATAGAACCATCAAATCCAACAACTATAAAGGAACACACCACTCTAAATCATGCCACAATAAGAGAAACATGGATACAACCTCAGGTCACAAGTAAGAAGGGTAAGTAACCTGAGATCTTTATTTTGAAACATGAACCACAGTGAACTTATACAACAATATAAATTTATTGTACTCTCATTATAACAAGAAAAATATATATATTCCCATTTACCCAGGCACATACCCATGGATTCCTCATGTTAGATCCATTAAAACCTTTATGAACATGGATAGGTAATACAACTTGAATTTATTAAATGTTCATTTCCCAAAAAATAGAATCCATTAGGGGTGACAAATAATATACCTAGTTAAAATTACCAGGAAACCTAGGTGAACTATACTCAAGCATAATTACTCAAAATAAACTATCACCTGAATCCCATAAAGATCAAACCTCATCATTTAAACCAACCAACCAATTAAAGTTGATCATACTAATCTATCAAACCAAATCTATAAAATTAACAAAAAAGATTATAGTCAACACACACTTGGATGATACCATGTCATGCTACTAAGAGGAGTAATTAACAAACTATATATACTCAATAATTTTATTAGAAGAATAACTTAAATAGAAAGAAACATGACTTAACCAAGTCATTTTTCTTATATAAAACAAGTAGTCCCAACACCAAACTATTGGAGTGGGTTTCCTAAAACCAACTGTTTATACATTCATTACATGACTATTTAATTTATTTAAATATTAAACTTCTTATTACATTTCTCTCACTTTTCTACATGACTATAATGTAATAATTCCCTACTGTATTTGTCACATTAATAAGATCATAGAAGTTCCCCACTATGACGTGAACCTTGAAGTGCTATCACAAAATTCTTAAATATAGTTATGTGGTTGGATGACATACTATGATGGGACACATAGTATATAGACTGTTAGGTGAGAGTACTCATAAGAAGATGAGACTTCTTCACATGAAGTTCGCATTTGGTAATCTCCAAGATGGGAGATTATTAAAACAGACCTACCAATCAGAATTTTTAATGTTTTGGTGTCATTGGATATTCTTATCTATGAGAATGTGTAATGGTATATATAATTTAAGATTATCATTAATATGTGTCATGAATTATGCACTTAGATTTTCTAATGAAAACTATCATGCCATATGTTGGCGGGAAGTAGGGTATGTTGGGTGCATCATGAATGACATGTTATTGATGGATAATTCAAGAAAGTATTTGTCCCTTCCATTTATGAAAGTTGAAATTTTGGCCCTTTTGTTGAAATAGAACTTTCACCCTAAATTCCATGGTCAAGGTGTAACAATGACTTTATTTCGAATACTCAAAGGATGACGTATCAATCATATAGGTTGATGACACTATCCTGAAACTTGTTTGATGAGATGTTATGACAAAGGGATTATATTACACTGTGACTATTCATATGTGGATGTCGTCATTTTGACTTTAAGTTATTTCTCTTGGGTTCCTTGACGCATTGCTAAATATTAATCTTGGACTTTATGTAATCCCACCTAATGCTAATGTGAAATAATCCTAGAGGGTAACACACTAAGTGTTTCTCATGGTCATGATTAAGTTCTATTTGAATTTAATTAATGGAATAAATATTATTCTCATGACCAAGGAATAATTTTATTCAAGATAAAATGATTGAATAAATTAAATAAATATTTATTCTCTAGATTATGAATAAAAATTATTTATTAATTTTATTAAACATTTAATAAATATTTATTTAATAGTTTTTAAATATAAATATTTATTTAATAGAATAAAATATTTCATTCGGGTGTTCAATAAATGGAAGAGGAGTTTGAATAGACCAAGATTGTGTCCATTGATAAATTAATTATTTACAAGTCAGTAAAAAATGTTTATCTAGTTGGTGTAAGAAATAATAATAATATTGTTATCATTATGTGGCACAAGATTTCATTTATGGTTCCATTTTTCCCAAGTTGGTGCCCCAAAAATAATGGTGTTGTTATTGTTATTATATGGCATGGTTTTATCTAATAGTTATAATTGCATTTAGTTGTTATTTCACAATTCAATATGGTAACTAAAACACCATGTCAATTAATAGGTAGGTACGTCTATTATTCCAAACCCTAGTGAATTGATAATTCTTGAGCCAAACATTTTCTCTCTCGAATCCTCTCATCTATCCCTCTCAATAATGAGAGAAGTTATTTAAGACCAAAGAATTGGTGATCAAGAATGATTGACGCAAGACATTTATTTCTCTACACTAGCACCCAGAGAATGATTTTCATTGATCAGAGATCATTGGAGCATGTGTGGATCACTGCTAGAGAGGGATTATATTTTTATCCTTGTAAGTGCAATGAAAGTAATCTAGAAGGGTCATTTTGGACGATCAATGATCATTAACAATGAAATTACCAAATACCCAAGTATTTAATTTCTTAAGAAATTATTATATTAATTATAAACATGATGTGAAAGATCCTTTTTCATGGATCCAAATTTATTCTTCTATTTGTCTAAATATTTTATTTCAATCCATGGATACTGGTATTCATCGTCGTATTGATCTCGAATTGGTCGTCGATTATAGAAAAATAAACGTTGGGTCCTCCCAACTGCCATGACTACGCTGCATCTATATCCTACACAAACAATGAAACAAAACCCAAAAAAATAACTTTTTAAACCACAAACCCATTCTAGGTATTTTTGAAAACATATTTTAAAAGAAAACACACATTTTAAAACGAGATACAATCCTAATTTCTACTATTCAAAAAATTCACAATAATACATTTCCCATTCCAAAACCCTTCTGAATTCCAATTTTTAAACTATAAATGTTTTAAAACACACCTAAAAAGGGTCAAAAAGCACATAAACATAAACCCTTAATAAATATTAAAACTAAAAAACTTTTACAAAAATATTTATGGAATAAAACATTTAAAAAAAATCATGAAAATCAATTTTATTTTATAACCAATCTGTAAGGCTCATTTGAAACCAATTTTTTATATATAATCCTTTGTTTTTACCCAGAAACCAATTTTTCCCACAATAAAAAAAGGGAGTTATCCCAAAAATTGAAAAAATAAAATCCTCGCATATCAACATATCAAATCTTCCACCATGGTCCTCTATCCATCACCATGAAACACTCAAAATGGACAATGAATAAAGCAGTAAAAATAAAAAACCAAATTTGATTTGGGATTGTGATTGTTGTCCATATGGTTTGATGGGTCATAGTATAACTACAAAACATTTACTAAGACATTTCCAAGATAAATCATTTTTCAATGCCCAATTTATCAAGACATGAAAACCATCCTAACACCATTGATCATTTTTTTATTTTACCCCAAAATCCAATGAAAATTTAATGGATACTCATGCCATTCCAATGAGTGTTAGAACCCCCATTTAAAATCCAATAAAAATGATCAAACCCAATCCAAATCCCTCTAACCATGGAAAATCTAGAGTCATAATGATGGGTAGTGATCAAGAACCCATTAATGACCAACCTCACTAGTTTAGATCATAAATTATAACTTGATTTTATCATAACACACCTAAATAAGAAAATATTCCAAGAACCTAGGAACCTATTGAGAAAACTATGCTCTGATACCATAAATGCACAATTTGGAATAGTTTGACCATCGTATTATTAAAAAATAAAAAATTAGAAAAAACAGAAAGATAGATCAATGAGAATGGAAAAATTAATAAACCACCATCCAAAATAAACAACTGAATAAAATACAGTTGAAGTAGATATAACCAATATATAAGGTAAAAATAAAATAGGCTGAGTGGATGATTCAAAATCTCAAAAGAAAATAAATAACAGAAACCAAACAACTCCAATGTCACCATTGGTGACCCATGGTCACTCAAAACATTATCTTGTGTATCGATGAACTAACAAACATGCAAGGAACGAAAATGATAATCGGGAACCTAAGAGAAATCATGTAAACTGCATACACACCCATACATCAATTCATATATAGGGTAGGAGCTAAATATTACCAACATGATCTCACTAATGAATCTATGAAATTAACCTTTTATATAGTTTATAAAGTGCTAGTTTAAACATAAGGGTATAAAAATAAGTTTTCACATACTAGCCAAAATATACCAAATTACACATATTTTATCCTTAGGATGTGATGTGAGCCATGTTATCTTACCAACATAACCTCCACCTCCAAAATTTTTAGATTCCAATAAGTATTAAATCATAACATAGAGGAAGTTCACTTGAGTTCATAACCTATTTTAGTTTTCAAAACTACATTCCTTCTCAAACATATCCCATATTTTATTATGTGCAATAACATTATTGGTGATGACACCTTAAACATTTCCCCAAAACAATATTGTAGCTAGTATATTATTGGTAAGTTGAAATAATATCCATTAATTATTAGATATTTCTTCATGGATATGGATGCAATATTGAATTATAGACCTTTAGACTCTCAATATCTAACTTTTTATATCAATGTATTTAATGTTAGATCAATGTTTTATATAGTCTCATGTGGGTGAAATTACTCAAATTTAGTTTGAAGTACTGAATGACACTGTTAAGAAACATATCCCAAACCCTAAATAGATAATATTAAATTGTTTTAACGTTGTTTCATTTTCTTTTATGTAGTGAATTTATTCCTTTTATTTATTCTTATTAAACTTTTTTCTTATTTGAATTTACTCTTATAAAAAATTCCTGCATAAAAAAACTTCCTAAAGTTACTAATTCACCATAAAAACCAAAAAAAATTAAAATAATATATTTAAAGGATGAAAATTAATTCATGAAGGTTTTGAATTTTTATATTATTCTTTAAATAATAAAAATTCTATGATCTACCTTTTTAATAATTGAAAAATAAAAAAACAAGAAAACAAAAAAAACTAAAAACTATAACAAATTTGAGCTATTCACATTCCCCCACACATGAATAACTATTGGACATTGAGTAATTTATTTAAATATTTTTTAAAAATAATTCAATGGGAATTGACCCATTAGGACACAACTTGTGTTAATGAAGAGCAAAGTGTTCCAATCCAATCCATGCTCTAATAGGCCAGAGGATAATGACTAGTACCAATAATGCATTATGAAACATGGTTCTGCTTAGACTATAAATCCTAAAATAGATATGAAATCAAAAAGATATGACTAGAAAAAGAAAAAAATATAACTGAACATATGAAATATATAATAGAAAATACATAAAAACTAACTATCGAAAGCTACAGTCTATAGGTAATCTTAATAGATGATTAGTACAAAATAAAAACACTAGACAATGTAATGGACATGTATAAAGAAAATACCAACTCTTCATAGTATGAAAACCTGATAAGAAACACTACTTTCTATTATATGATAAGTTTTCCTAGAAAGGGTAAGTATCTTCTATAGTTTTTTACCACAATAATTCACCAATAAACTACTTCAAACAAGTATCTCTAGTGTCACAATCACCAAGACCATATTCGACCAAAGCATTATCTACCCAAACTCAACATGTCTGGGAATAATTACTTTTTTTCATTGATTACAAATATACCCATTATAACACCCCTAAAAAGTAAATAGAAAAAAAGCATCATCTTGAGAAACCTAGTACATGAGTGTTACTAGATATTAAAAAACCCAAATACGATTTAATGAAATGGTACATGGGAACATAGGGAAGTATCATACAACTATATCTCAACTCAAATTCAGTAATAATCATATAATAAAAGTTATCTAGGTATACATTGGTTAGTGAATGACCTAGTGTGTTCAATTTATATATATTATCTACAAGTCAGGCCTTAGTGGTTATCAAAGTCAATAAGTAGGATCCTCAAACCACTAATGTTTAGCTTATACATTTTCGAGTGATTAAAAATTAAGGAACACAGTAGAAACCAAATATACCAAATAATACAGTCCTATATTATACTCAATCACCACCTTAGAACTAAAGAGTAGAACTACACATCATCAGGGAAAATTATATCAAACATTATATATAAGCTCTATATATGTGTAACACCTAAATGGAATTTGAGTACCTAGAAAATTACATAACCTAGTTCCCCAAAAAAATATCACATCAATCACCTATAAAACATCCCAATGTGGCATCGGTGATAGGGGTATCATTACTCATTCAAGGAAACCTTTTTTGAGAGGGTAACTGACCCCTATAGAGGACTTGTACCCCAAAATATGTAGGGTACATCTTCCAAGAGTGTTACCAACTCCATTATTTCAAGAATCATACCCCATGCCTATTAGAGGGTTACTTACTCCACAATATACATAGAGTACACATACCATAGAGACATACATTCTTAAAAATGGTTACCAACATTGTGGATCATGTATTGTTTTACCCAGACACAACATAATCTCTATGAAGTAACAAAACTTTAATTGGAATGAATATTAACCGAGGGTGAAAATGATATATGAAGCATCATTTTTTTCAAAGAAGCACTCATAATAGACAATTAATAATTCCAAAATTTTATTTTGAGTGGAAATAAATGAGGAATACTATATTTTCCTAGTAAACGACATATTCATTAGGATACATGACAAGTAGGTAAAATCAAGTAGGATGGTTGTGTACTTATACCATACTAAATATGTGAAGGTAAGTTAAAAAGTGTTCCATTTGGGGTTTATAATTTTTGGGTCTTCCTAGTGTACATGGGACTGTGATGTCTACTAATTTCATCTCATATATAAATTATACAACATGTTCTCCTTATACACAACATGTTGTTCACAAGATTAATCTAACTTAATATTTAATCATATATATGTAGAAGTAACTTCAAAATATTATTACAAAGACCTAGTTACATAGTGTGTATAACATATATATACAACATGTGGGTATTTTTGTGAAAATTGTGCAGGTATATAGGGTATACACTGAGGAACATAGTCTGGTTATAGACAGTGTGTGGGTTGGAGTCACATAGTGTGTGAATTTAAAAATAGAATATTAGCCCAATACAAGTCGATTGATGACTCACGCTATAATATTATTAGGGGTTACATTCAATGTGACATTCTTTTCATAACAAAATTGAAATTTGGAGTCATAAATAGTGTGTAATATGGGACTACATGTAGTCCTCATAAAATACCAAAATTTTCTCTTTCTATGAACGTCATTGTCACATGTGCCTTCGACTACACCTCCATTACAATCTAAAACCATTTCCTTCGAGCTCATCATCGCACCTTAATAGAGTGATTTCATGCATCCTTTACCATTTTTGTTCCCTTATCAACAATTTTCATCATTCATCTTGTGACAATCGAAATATCATGTGAAAAAAACTAATAATAACATTAATTTTTTTAATATTATTCAATATAGATATAGCATGAATAATCCAATGAAATAAAATTATAATACATTAAATTAAGAATATATAATAATAATACCATTAATTATATCATTATTAATTATTAAACATGTTATGTTCAAAATTATACAATGATTATGATAGAATAATTAATGTTATATATAATATTTTTTATAATAAAGTAATCTCATGATTAATCACTAAAATAAGAATTCATTAGGATATATAGTCACCAATAACCTTTACTCTATATTATTATTTGTTCACATTTTATAATAAAAATAAAAATAACAAAATTAAAATATTTGTAGAAATAAACCCTATATTTATTACCTTTTAAATATAATAAATAAAAAGGAACCATAAACACATGCTCAAAAATATTATCAATTTTCACATAAAAAATATTTAATTCAAAATATTTTAATTCCCATGAAACTAGAAACTTTTATCATGCTACGAAATGGGGGAAAAATCAAGAAATCAGGTGAATAAACAATCCCAGGTCCTTTGGTTGACAATAATGTTTATCATTGACTCAAGCTATTGTTGTATTAAAATATTGTAGTGTTTTCATCATGATCATAGTCAAAAAAATTGCTAGAAATAAAATTTAAATTTATTTCTCACATTAATTCTATGATAATATTTCAATTTAAATATAAGTAGAATCAATTATTAAAATTAATAATATTAATTCAAATAAATTTATTATTAATCTCAATCAATTTATTCCATTATTATTATAAAAAATTAATCATGTAATTTCATCTTCATTAATATTTTATTATAAATAATATTAACCAATGTAATTGAATTTACAATATCATTTCCACCTAAATAATTAAATCACACAATCATACGAATTTGTTATATGAAATCCTATATTATTTAACATAATTTAAATGTAAGTGATAACTAATTTTCTAACATATTCCCATATCTAGTTACTTTAAAGAATAATTTTTAAGAGGTCTAATCGTAGAGAAGGCTGTCAAATTCTAAAATAATTATATAGAAAAAATTAATAAAATGGAAAGTCTTGTTATGCTTATTTATTTTTAATTTATATTTATTCATCATTGGAAACACCACTCTGACTAAATGCTTACATTTTTTGAATAAAGGGTGAGATGAATTTTTATTTTAAAGATATTTTTCAATAGAAAAGTAGAGTTATTTAGATATTCTTCTAAAAATTTTCTATGATAGAATATATTAGATATGGGATATAAATAACTATTTCTTTTTTTAACTACCATCATAATGTTTCCAAAAAATTCCCTCAAACTCTATGAATTAAATCCAACAATTAAAAACTAATGAACTATATTAAAATACATATCCGTAAAAAGTCATCTTTCTCGATATGTCCTCGCCATGTAGAATGTCACTTCCATATCATCATGACATGTCACCACCACATCACCACCCATAAAATAATAATAATAATAACAACAATAATAATAATAATAATAATAATAACCCAAAAATTATTACTCTATCTCTTGACACCTGTAGAACTAATTAATACCTTTTATATGAAAAATACCATGTTCTTGACATAATAACGATGTAAGAATTTCCATCCAAACTCTTGTTTAAGTGATAATTTTTTTTCACTTATTGATTAAATAGTTATTTATTAATAAATATTATTTATTAATTGTATTTTATATATCTTTGGAAGTGACCAAAATTTAACCCAAGGGTAAACACCATATTTCAAGGCCTATGAAAGAATCAAAAATACTTTTGAGATTATTTTGTATGGTGAAATTACAATTTTACACTTTTTATGTATATGAAACTTAAAAACTCAAAAAATAGTTATATTTTAATGAAGAAAAAAATTGGGTCACTATATTCTTCTCACCTTTTAATCTTTTCATACTTCAAAATAAAAAAACATGATCTTCCTACTGAGAATCTTGTAAAACTACTTTATGTGAAAAAACCCAATCCTTTCTGGTTCTTAATAAACCTGTATTGGCTGGATCTCTAAGAAAAATCATATACAACCATATAGGGAAGAATATTTCTCTCTAACCACACACAAAATAGATTTTTATTGACTAGGATACCATAATATCACAATCTCTATCGAATCAGTACTATTCTAAAGCATCACTTTTAGAAAAACCATAGGTTTTCTTCATGCAATTCTCTACCAACATAAAAAAAATACCTTTTCTAAGGCATATCCCAAAGAATAAATTGAATTTTGTTGTTCCCAAGTGTACCTAATTTGTAGGTTTTATGTTCCCACATTTAAGATTTTCCAAAATGACTATTATATAAAAATAGTATATCTACATCAAATACATTAACAAAGATCAACATGAAGATTCCATATTAACTCCCAGAGAACTTCTATTTATAATTTTCTATAGGTTCAACTCCTACATTACCATTATCTCTATCCAAATAATCATATATAATAAGTATTTCAGAACAATAAATAATGATAACATAGACTTCTTACACATCCAAATTGAAAACACCATATTTGAATTTTCAATCCCAAATAATGCTTATCTAACCTCCCAAACTAGATGGTTTAATCATTATCCCTATTTTCAAAAGGATAAAGATAAACCCCACATGAATTAATACAATTTTTCTCAGTATAAAAAGCCACATACTAATACTAAATAGTGACTCTTTTTTCTATAATCTAAAATGGATGGTCCTTTCGTATAGTAAACCCTGCTCTTCTTACTCCAAATCCTAGGATAATAGCTACCAAACCTAAAAAACATAACCCATAACCATTAAGGAAAAATCAAACATTGTATATATAAATTATATATAGGTTTCTTACCATAAAATGATTTATTGATCATACCTAATTGACAATAATACCATATGATAGATTTTTTTTGCAAAAAAGTCCATTGATACACTCAAAATGGATACTAATAGAAAACCACTATCTTATAGTCAAATTGTATGAATATTATCCAACATATGGTAAGAAACCTTAGGTTCATCTCTTGGTAGTATATGAACACTCAAGACCCCTCAATTGATACCCTTGGATTGAAATATCTTGTGTAAATTTGTCCCTTATTGAGGGACAACCATGGGTCACCCAATAGAAATCTCACACGCGCATCTTTAAAAAAATGTGAATCCTCTGATACACCTTCAAAAATAATAATCTAAATATACCTCATTATGGGTAATTGAATAAAATTTCATAAGTATTAGTTTTTATCTTTATATATGGGGCATAAAATTCACTATTGGGGTGGTCCTCACCTCATATTCTCTACACATCACCTTGAGATGCTAGAAATAAGTATTCAATGTTTACTAAATATGATACCATTGGATCGTATCACCACAATAATGGAATCCCATGAATGATATTCTACTTCATCATGGTCAAAATCACTTCCTTAGGTATGAATGACATAATTTTTCCATAACTGGTGATTATCTAGTTGACATGGGTTTAGAAAATAGTTCCACATGAATATCTAGAACCCAAACAAACAATGTGGGATGAAGATATCACATATATTCCAATAAGAATTATATTTCTTAAGTATAAAATATGAATCTTACCTTATAACATTACCAAAAACACATAATAATAGTCATATATTGCATGAATTAACCCATAAATCTAACTATCAGCACTCCAATTTTGCAAAGAATCTTCTATATATGGTATTGATGTGAGTGAAATAATGATTAATATGATACTAATCAATCATGTATCACCCACTCCCCAACCAGAACCTCTTCTCTATTTAGTCTCCATACCCACAATTGTACGGTCCATGATTTCATTGCTATCTCCAACATAGAGGCATATCCATGAAACTATTTTAGCTATTTATAGGGATACTCTAGCATAATCCCAAATCCATGGTGTATCTCAACCAATAAACTCTTATTTCTTGATTCTTACTCAATGAATACAACATTGATGGGGGAGTTTAATAGAAACCCCCTAGCTTGAATACTTTCTTGAAATATCATCATAAACAATAAATCATAAATAACTCTACTATAAATCATGTATATGTATTACCTCATGGGGTCAACAATCCTAAATTATTACCTATACATAGTCATGATACCCTATGATGAGTCCAATATCTCTTAAACTCAAATAATTATCACATCACGTGATATATCCACATCCTGAATAAGAGATTAAACTCTAACCACAATAGAGTATCCCCATCATGATTTTAAGATAAACTTCATCAACTATCAGCTCACTACCCAAAAAGGAGTATATGGAAAGAATCACCATCTATTCAGTGGATGTATTTTCATCATAGAAGTCATGATTCAAATGCTAATCAACCTTCTTCCATAAGATAATTTAGGTCTTCTCAAAGTCTAGTGAACCTTTATTAATAGATCCCCAATAGAATATTCTACAAATTGGTGGTCTCTTTTGACTTAGTAGGAACAACCATACATCATACATAAAGTTATAAAATGGCCATAAATAGATATATAATCTACTTTTGATAATGGGAAAAATATATCTCTTGACTAAGACTTTTAAAAAACATCTATCCACTCATCTTCTTGGTGGTGATATTCTCAAGAACATTCATGATTTCTCAAAACCCTACCTCTAAATATAAGAATGATATAATTGGGTGATATCCTTTATTCAATATTAAAAACACATAATGATAAAAGAATATTTTGGTGAGATGAGATAAGAAGGACATTAATAATTAAAGAAGACCACTATATGAGTCATATACCTCAATTACTATATACTTCAACCAATTCCTTAGTGTTATATGTTGATCAATTAATTATTAGATTCCTAATGAATAGATACATCATTCATCACACCAACACTAGGTTTTAAAATCTATTGATTTATTTAATGACTCAACAACACCACTATTAAACTTTTGAAACAAAACCTCACTAGACAACAAACCCAAACCCTTTCCCTGGGACTTAAACTATTATAATATCATTATGACATGATATAACCCACCATGACCCCACCTAGGATAATAATTATATGAGTGTTCCAACCTAATCTTTCATCTAATAGTTTGGACTCTAGTGGATAACACCCAGAAGAAATAATAAAACATGGGTGGACTTAGCCTATAATAACTTTAAACATATTTATAATGAATAATGAGAATATTTATAAAAATGAAAATAGTAAAATTGAGAATTTTAACTGTATAACTAAATATATTAGAATAATAACTATAAAAACTGTTATCTATAGGTAAACCCAATAGAAGTTCTATATATAAGTAAAACACCAACTATGTAATGGGTGTGTACAAAAAACACCAACTCCTCTCACTAAAAAACTGAATATGGACCACCATGCTCTACTATATCCAATGGAATTGTGGAAAGGGCCTCTCAATAGTAACTATCACCATCATGTACCACCATGCATCTATAAGGAAAAAATCTGAACAAACCAATCCAAATCCATGATCACTAAGCCCATATTTGAATTGTGCATCATTTTTAAAAACATAACACATGTGAAAAATGGTACATAAAACGGTGATTATAAATATACCCCGTAGGAAACATAAACAAAATTAAAAAAAATATTCATCATGAAACCCCTAGTATGAGAGTGTAAATAGTTTTGGAAAAACCTAGATTTGATTTATAATAATAAAACCCAATAATATAGGTAAGTCTCCTATCACCATATCTTGGATTTTATTTATAAATAATTACACCATAAAAAGTATCTAGGGTCAAACATTTTAGTAAAATACCTAGTATCTATGAAGTCTACATCCTAGATATAAGTTACACCATAGTGGGGATCCAAGGTAATATAGAGGATCCTCAAACCATCAAAGTTCTTCTATAATTTATTTGAGTGCTAAATAAACACAAGAACAACATAAAATCAATTCCAATAAAACAATACACTACTACATAATCCTCATGCTAGTTTTTAAGAAAAAAGAAACCCTAATCTTTTCTTGCCGGCACATGAAGTAGAGTAAAAATTCTCAAGAATAAGAGAAAAATTTAACCATGAAAAAAATAATGATAGTCCACTATGAACTTACTTAATTAAAAAATAAATAAAAATAATTTCAATCCAATAAATCCCAAAATAATAAAATAAATCTTATAAAAACTAGCAGATACAACAATGAAAATATTTAGTATAATCACTTTAATAAATAAAATAAATAATAAAATAAAGAGAAAAGGAATATTATATAATGGGATAGTATCCTTCCTCCAGTTCTAACTCTTGATCCACTACTTTTAGTCTCATTCATCCTCTTCTATAGTTCCCCCCACTTGCAACCATCCCTGAAAAAATGTCCTAGTAAAATAAATTTAAAATTATAATTCTCTAGTTATCTGGATTTATCTCATAGACTTTTTTCTATATGGATGCTACAGGTTGACTTCTACTTATCTTATTTATCATAGTCTAGGGAAGATAATTCTTTCATTCAATAACTAATAATTGTTTCTCATTCATCTCTAATGACCCAAACTTTCATTAATGAAAATTCCTTTCGACCTAATTAAATGTCTTATTATATAAAATAGATATATAAAGTCTGAACCTGATTGGTTTTATGTTTTTGGATTTTAAAATACCATTAATAATTGTGGTCATTGCTAATATATCAATTGAATAGTTATCACATGATTAGTATAAATTTAGGGTTTTAACAAATCCAATTTACTCAAACAAAAGAAGTGATGGCCTCATCCAGTATACTTTCCCTATATGAAGCCTAGTTGTCTGAGCTTGGAAATAAGATGGCATCATTTGTATTCGCTCTTGACCAATCCCAAGATTATCTTCAACATGTTAAGCTAGAATGGAACCACTTACGGGAGAAGTGGAAGTTGATAGAGATTACCACCCAAGTGATGTTATCTGAGCCACCCCAAATGTTTGTCACCATTGTGCACCTTACCCTTCAATATTATGTGGGTGTTATAAGGGGTTATGTAACATGACCATAGTACTATTATTATGAACATTATTTTTTTATATATAATATACATTCATTTTATTATTGTTACTTTGTAAATAGTTTTTAAAGAATAAATAGTATTGTTTTATTAATGTTCTACAAAGGAATCTATTTTGATAAATTTATGGATTTTTGAATTAAATATTATTTTAATAAAATATTATTATTATTAAATAACTTTTTATTATGTATAAATGATCGTATATTTTTTATGGATACAATTGTAAATTTTATTAAGGTTTGAAAGCTATTTTTGTCAAAACCCATGAATTTCTGATAAATGTCATTTTTTATTTTAAAAATGAAAATTCACATAATTAGAAAATTATTTGGATAAAATTAATATTATTTTTGGAATCCGTACATATAAATTATCCAATGGTGGATTTTTTATAATTTTTTGAGACAGTGAATTTTTTGAGTAAAAATTAAATACCATTTAAATATATAATGTGTTTTATGACATCATAATGACCCAATAGTGATGTAATAAAATACTATAAACATTATTTTCATCCAATATATGTTTTATAATTAAAATAATATGATTTTATGTTTGTTTTATTTATTTTACAAATCTTTAGTGGACCCTTCAAGGCTTATAAAACATTTTGTCTTTTTAAATTGTTTTCTTGGAGAGTGTCACTCACCTCCACATAATAAACCCTATTATTTTAAGAGGTTAGGTCATTGGCCTTATAAAATATTTTTTACACTCCCCTTTGAAAAAATCCATGTGAAAAAACCATGGTCTGGTTTGTGATTTTGATTAGTTTAATGTGTGGTGTCCCAAACCTAAATAATAAAGAATTCCCTCTCCACTCCTATATAAACCCACCCATGATCCCACATTATCATCACTCAATGCCTTTTGAGTTCTTCCAAACTCTTCCCTCCTCTCTCTATAATCCTCCCAAGTTGCCCCAAGCTCCCTAGAAGCCTCTCTCAAACCTCTCCCAAGCCTTTGGGATCACACTTCGAAGTAAGGGATTCCTACCTTTCTATTTTTTATCCAAGTTTATTAATATTGTTATGCCCATTTATTTTCAATTATAAATTTTAGGGTATAATTTTTCACCTCTCCTATACTTCCCTATTTGTGTTTGAATAGTTATATATCTCCTTATCTCTCATTAAATGCCTCCCATGTACACCCGTTATTGTGCCAAAATTCCGAAAGGAATTTCACTCTCCTCATTTACATTCAAGCAATTATTTTGTATCATGAATCTAAATACCATTAAAATTGTTGGGACATATATCTATATGACCTACATTATTTTCCATTTCATGTACATATAATGATACACCCCTTTCTCTCTCATCAACCATTTTTTTATGAATTCTTATGTCATGTTGTTACGCTACTGAAATTGCACCATGTTTTTTCATGCCAAAGTCATTGTGTAGTGAATATCATGCCCATTTATCTATCAAGGGTATTTACCTTTATTCATATTTACCTATTGATTATATCGTTTCATGTATTATTTCCACATTACTTTATCATTGAATAAATTATGATGTTTAATGAATCCATGTTTTATGATGCATGTAGCATACTTATGCATGAAATGAAATGTTTAAGAAAGGGTGTGCCCTGATAGCGCACCAATGCTTTGGGTAAAGTATAGTATCATGATAAGTGATGTGAAATGGGTTTTTACTCATGCTAATTCATGTTCAATGAGGGTTTACTCATGATTCATGTGCAATGGTGGTTTACTCATGCCCCATGTGCAATGATCCTTGGATCATGCTAATTCTGTGTCAAGTGTTGTTGCCACATCTCCATGTTATGATTATCATGATTTATCATGCCTTTGTATTTATGTTTATCTTGTGATCCATTGATATTCCTATTGTCTAACATGTATTTTATTCCTCGTGTTATTCCATGTTTATTCCCTTACTAGGATTTATAGCTCACCCTTTTTATGCATGTCCTCAGGTTATCCCATGCAATGTTAAGTACAAGGGAATGTAGTGGTCATGTAAAGAAAGTTTTCAATAAAGATATTGTGTTTAATTTTTTAAGTTGTTATGTAATGTTCCTAAGACCCAAATACACTAGACCTATCAATATTCTATGTTGTATCAAGTAAATATTTTATGTAATAAATCATGTTTAATTGTGTAATAAAGAGAAGGGTTGTCATAGTTGGTATCAGAGGATAGGTTTAGTTATTTTTGGTATTAGGATTAGAAAACCCTAGTGAAGCCTTAGAGATAAGACTAAATATAATAAAAACATATCTAAATTATGGTGAGTATTGACCAAGTGGTTTATCAATAAAATATATCCATGTCTGGATATGAGCAGATATTGGAGGCTCTAGAATAGATGTACCTAGGAGTGAAAACTCCGACAAGGAGTTTTGGGCTTGACCCGGGGTATCTGGGTACACGAAAACCGGCCTTGTTACACTCTTGGTTATGATACTCTTGGGGGATATTCTTTGGAAAATTAACAATCCTAATATGAACCATTATTAAATGAGTTTTAAAAAAAATCCTCTAGGAATATATGTTAGAAAGTAGATCATGGATAACATAGATTGGAGCCTATAGATTCCTAAGTTAAAGAAATAAAAGTTATTTATAAGTCATCCATTTTTTCCTTTGGGTTTCCCTTTATGAGTTACCCCTAACTTTCCTTTTATTCTATCCAATAGTCAATAATAGGAGAACTCAGGCTAACAACTGATGTGAAGATCAATGTGATGATTGATCTAATGAGATCCCCAATCTGATGGGAGTGGGAATCACACACCTTGTCACGATACTCTTTTAGTTAACTCTAGAATTTAATAGAAACATGGTTCAAGAGGCATATTCAACCCCCCCCCCTAGAAAGAAAAATTCACTATCAAGATCTTCATGAGACAAATACCTCCTACTTTTAATAGATCATCTGATCCCTCAGTTACCAAACAATGGATTATCTCCATTGAAAAGATCTTCTCCATCATTCAATGTTCCAAACAAGACAAGCTTCACCTAGCTGCTTAGAGTATTGAGGGTGAAGCTGATCAATGGTGTACATTGATCAAAAATATGAATCCTGAAGAGGATATCGAGGCATTGTAATAGAAGGATTTCCAGGAGATGTTTTTTGATAAATATTTTCCATGCACCCTCCCACATAAGATGGAATGGTACATCCTTGACCTCAAGAAAAAAAGATGATGAATCTATCTGAGCGTACAATGAAAACTTCACAAGGCTTCAACGATATGACTTAGTCTTTTTCATTACCCCCCCCCCCCCCCATGAATGCAAGGTTGACCTCTTCTTTGGTGGGATGAAACCAAGACTGCAGAAATCCCTGGCAATTCGTGACTTCGACAGCTATGAGGAAATTGTCTGATGTGCCCTCAAGTTTGAAATGGAGATTGGAGAATCTTAGTGGTATCATGGGGATGATAAGTGTAAGGTAGATTTCAATTCCAGTGATCTCATGGATAAATCCAATGTTTCTAAGAAGATCCAGCACCACATTTTCCAAAGGTGCGGAATGAAGCACCCCGAAAAATTGATTGAAGGGGACAAGGAAATGATTTAGGTGTGGAAGAGAAGAGAACCTAGATATTAACTAATGAGAAAAAAACATGCAGCTCCAATATAGGAGAGTAATGCTCCGTTCGAACCTCAAAATGTTGTTCATTGCTGCAACTGCAAAGAACCAGGGCACCTTGAAAATCAGTGCCCTATGCCAAGTGTTTTTAGAGCCAACCAATAACCTCCAAGGCAGAAAGGGAAAGCTTTTTCCATCACTACCGATGAAGTGAACCTCGAAAACAAAGTGGTGATAGGTATGCTAGTTATTCATTAAAGAATATAGAATGTTCTTTTTTATTTAGGTTTTATGCATTATTTTATATCTTGAATAATTAGTAGAACAATCCCAACACCACCACAAATCATGGAAGTAAAGATGTCAATGAGTATGGAAAATAGGTCAATCATTTTATCCCATGAATATAACTTCTCCCTTCTCATAATTGGTGGATTAAACTTCCTAGCGAACCTCAACATACTCCCTCTGGTGGAATTTGATGAAATTCTTTGCATGGATTGGTTTTACCTATATAGAGCCAACATAAATTGTCGTGAGAGGGAAATCACTCTCTTTGTGGAGAATTGACCCCCAATTCTGTACAAGTGCAAGGAGGAAGATGAATCTTCTTTAGCTACATCATCTCAAGCGTGGATATTAATGCCTTATAAGCATTGGTATTTGGATCAAGTGATTGAGTCTAAGGAGGAAAACATCCTTAAAGACATGCCTATTAGGATGGAATTTGTTGATGTATTTCCTGAGGAATTTCTTGGTCTTCCTCCTATAAGAGATGTGGAATTATCAATTGATCTTATACTTGGGGCGTTTCCAATATCTAAGACTCCATATATAATGGTTGTTTTGGAGCTTTAGGATCTGAAAAAAGAACTACAGGAGAATCTAGATAAAGGGTTTATACTCCCAAGTGCTTCACCATGGGGTGCATCAGTGCTCTTCGTCAAGAAGAAGGATAGATCAATGTGCATTTTCATTGATTACCGTGCACTTAGCAAAATCATGGTAACGAACAAGTATTCTCTCCCACAAATTGATGACTTGTTCAATCAACTTCGTGGTGCACAATACTTATCCAAGGTAGATTTGTGGTCCGGATATTATCAAGTAAGGGTGAAGAAGAAAGATATCCCTAAGACTGATTTCCTACAAGATACCAACACTATGAATTCATAGTAATGCCTTTCGGAATCATTAATGCTCCAGAAAATTTCATGGACTTCATAAATAGAGTCTTTAGATATTACCTTGACAAATTTGTCGTAGTCTTTATAGATGATATTCTAATATACTCCAAAACCAAGGAGGAGCATGAGGAGCATCTAAGAAATGTACTAGAGACCTTTCGAAAGGAGAATCTCTATGAAAAGTAAAACAAGTGTGAGTTATAGTTGAAGGAGGTCTCATTATTGGGCCATATCATCACAATCAATGGGATATCTGTGGATCCCTCCAAGACAGCTGCAATAGAGGGATGACTAAGGCAAACATCAGTAACTGATATTCATAAATGTTTGGGGTTAGCTAGATATTATCAATGATTTGTGAGAAATTTCTCACAATTGTCCGACCCTCTTACCAAGATAACTTAGAAGGGAGTAAAGTTTTCTTGGAGTGATGAATGCTAATATATCTTCAAGGAGTTGAAATAGAGGCTTATCAATGTGCTCGTGCTCAATTTTCCTACAAGTGGAAAACATTTTGTGGTATTCAGTGAATATTTGAAGAAGAGCATGGGCTGTGTGTTGATGAAAATGACAAATTCATTGCATATGCTTCATGAAAATTGAATGCTCATGAGAAGAATTATCCAACACATGATTTGGAGTTGGTTTTGGTGATCTTCACTTTAAAATTTTGGTGCCATTATCTATTTGGGGAGATGTGGGAAATATATAGGGACCAAAAAATCCTCAAGTATATATTCACATAGAAATAGTTGAACATGCACCAACGAAGATGGTTAGAGCTGATCGAAGACAATGACTGATCAATCCATTATCACCCTGCGAAAGTGAACAAGGTGGAGAATGCTCTAAGTAGAAATGACCCCGTGATTCTATCATTGATGAAAATTGTGAAGGATCCAATCTTCTTAGATTTGATGAATATGGACATGGGAATCATAAATAAGGGAACATCAACAATCCTTTCACAAATTATTTCTCAACCGTCTCTTTTGGAAATGTGAAATAATGATCAAAAGGATGATGTGGGAATTCAGAAGATAGTGGAAGCTATCATAAAAAGGAAATCCTTAGAGTTAAATGTTAATGAAGAAGTAATTGTGTGATTTTGGGGAAAGACTTTGTGTTCCATAAAGTTCGGAACATAAGAATGAACTTTTGGATGATGCACATAGTTCAAATTTTTCTATTCACCCAGGAAATAAAAAGATGTATCGAGATCTCCGAGAGCATTATTGGTGGGATAGTATGAATAAGGAGATCGTTGAGTATACATCAAAGTGATTGGTGTGTCAGTAAGTGAAGGCAGAGAGGTAGAAGTCTAAGGGTATGATGCAACCATTGCCCATACTAGCAAGGAAATTGTAGAACATCACCATGGACTTTGTCACCGAACCTCCAAAGACATCCAAAGGCAACAATTAAATTTGTGTTCTTGTGGATCATCTTACAAAGTCTGCACACTTCATTGCAATTTGGGAGTACTTCTCATTGGATCAACTTGTATAGATATATATTAGTGAAGTGGTAAGGTTTCATGGAGTACCACTAACTATTTTATCTGATCGAGATCCAAGATTCACCTCTGTGTTTTGGAAGAGTTTTCATCATGCTCTAGATGCTGAACCGAACGTCAATATGGCCTATCATCCTCAAACTAATGGTCAATTTGATTGAACAATTTAAACACTATAGGATATGTTAAGATCATGTTCAATGGACTTTAAAGGAGGATGGGATGAACATCTTCCTCTGGTTAAATTCTCCTATAATAACAGTTTCCACTCGAGCATCTGAATAGCACCTTATAAAGCCCTATTTGGGAAGAGGTGCAGAACACCAGAATGTTGGGATGAAGTTGGTGAGCGTAAGCTGCTGGGACCATAAATGTTCGATGAAATGGTGGAGAAGTTGAAAACCATTCAGCAACATATCAAGGCATACTAGAGTTGATAGAAGAATTATGCAGACAACCGTTGATGAGGCCATGAGTTTAAAGTTGGAGACATGGTATTTATATGCATATATCCATGGAAGAAGTTCTTGAGGTTTGGAAAGAAGGGAAATTTAAGTCCTAGGTACATCGTCCCCTTCAAAAAAATTTATTGTGTTGGGGATGTGGCCTATCGACTAGCACTTCAACCTACCATGGACAAAGTATATGATTTTTTTCATACATACCTCTTAAGTAAGTACATATCAAACTCTTCATATATACTCTCTTCAGATTTAGTATAGCTAGAGGATGGTCTTTCTAAAGAGGAGAAACCAGTGAAGATCTCAAATCGTAAAGAAAAAGTTATACAAAATAAGACGATGCCACTCGTCAAGGTGTTGTGGAAAAACCACAAGTATGAAGAAGTGACATAGAATCAGAAGAAGTGAGGAAGCAGAGTTACCCACATCTATTTTAGTGTGGGAAAAGGAAATCTCTTATGTGAAATTTCTTAAGGGGGAAGAATGTAACAACCCAAATTTTTGTTAATGAAAATTCCACTTGATCTAATTAAATGTCTAATTAAGTAAAATGGTTATATAAACTCTAAAATTCATTTTTTTTAGGTTTTTGGATTTTAAAATATAGTTAAGAATTGTGACCATTGATAATATAGACGTTGAACAATGATCACATGATTAGTATTAATTTAGGGCTTTAACAAACACAATTTACTCAGACAAAGGAAGCGATGGCCTCATATAGTATACTTTCCCCATAAAAAGCCCATTTTTCTGAGCTCGTAAAGGAGGTGGAATAATTGGTCTTTGCTCTTGAAAAATCCCAAGCCCAACTCCAGCATATTGAGCTTGAACAAAACCACCTACAGGAGAAGTGGAAGTTGATAGAGATTACCACCCGAGCGATGTTATCCAAGCCACCCCAAGAGTCTATCACCATTGCACACCTTACCCTTTGGTCTTATGTGGGTGTTATAAGGAGTTATGTAATAAATCCATAGTACTATGATTATGTACCTTATTTTTGTATAGATAATATACAACCATTTTATTATTGTTTCTTTGTAAATAGTTTTTAAAGCACAAATAGTATTTTTTTGTTAATTTTCTCAACTATGGAATATATTTTGATAAATTAATGGATTTTTTAATTAAATAATATTTCAATAAAATATTATTATTATTAAATTACTTTCAATTAATTATAAATGATCATATAATTTTTATGCATACAATTGTAATTTTTATTAATTTTTGAAAGATATTTTTTGTCAAAACCCATAAATTTTCGATAAATGTCATTTTTTATTTTAAAAGTAAAAAATTAAAATATTTAAAAATTTATTTGGATAAAATGAATATTTATTTTAATTAGTAAATTTAAATTATCCAACGGTAAATTTTTCATAATTTTATGAGAAATTCGAATTTTGGGGTAAAAATTAAATACCATTTAAATATATAATGTATTTTACGACATAATAATGAACTAAGAGTGATGTAATAAAATACTATAAACATTATTTTCGGACAATATATGTTCTACCATTAAAATAACATGATTTTGGGTTTTTTGATTTATTTTATAAAGCTTTAGTGGACCCTTCAAGTCTTATAAAACATTTTGTCTTTTTAAATTGTTTTCCTTGAGAGTGTGACCCACCTCCACATACGAAGCCCTATTATTTTAAAAATATCATCCATTGTCCTTATAAAATATTCTTTTCCACTCCCCTTTAGCAAAAACCATGGTCAAAAACCATGGTCTGGTTTTTGGTTTTGATTAGTTTAATATTTAGTGTCCAAAACTTTAATAATAAAGAATTCCCTCTCCTTTCCTATATAAACCCACCCAAGATCCCACTTCCTCATCACATAAATCCTTTTGAGTTTTTTAAACCTCTTCTCTACTCACTATAGAATCCTCCCAAGGTTCCCCAATCTACCAAGAATCCTCTCTCAAGCCTCTCCCAATTATTTGGGATCACACTTCCAAGTAAGGGATTCCCACCTTTCTCTTTTTATCAAAGTTTCTTAATATTGTTATGCCCATTTATTTTCAATTATAAATGTTGGGGTATGATTTTTCACCTCACCTATACTAACCTATTTCTTTTGTAAATATGGGATCCCCTTTATCTCTCATTAAATACCTCCCATGTACACGTGTTACTATGCCGAAATTCCGAAAGGATTTTATCTCTCGTCATTTACATTCAAGAAATTCGTTTGTATCATGAATCTAAATTCCATTACAATTGTTGGTAAATGTATCTATATGACCTTAATTACTATCCATTTCAAGTACATATGATGAGACTCCACTTTCCCTCTCATCAACCACTTTTTTATGAATTCTTATGTCATGTCGTTATGCTACTGAAATTGCACCAGTTTTTCCAAGCCAAAGTCATTGTGTAGTGAATACCATACCCATTTCTCTACCAAGGGTATTCACATTTATACACATTTACCTATTGATTATATAGTTTCATTTATTAATTCCACATTCCTTTATCATGTAATAAATGATGATTTTTAATGAATCCATGTTTTATGATCCATGTGGCACACTTATGCATGAAATGAAATGTTTAAGAAAGGGTGTGCCGTGATAGTGCTCCAATAAATTGGGTAAAGTATAGAATCATGATACGTCATGTGAAATGGGTGTTGACTCATTATAATTCATGTGTAATGAGGGTTTACCCATGATTCATGTGCAATGAGGGTTTACTCATGCTCTATGTGCAGTGAGCCTTGGCACATGATAATTCCATGTTAAGTGTTGTTGCCACATCTCCATGTTATGATTATCATGATTTTACATGCCTTTATGTTTATGTTTCTCTTGTGATCCATTGATATTCCTATTATCTAACATGTATTTTATTCCTCATGTTATTCCATGTTTATTTCCTTACTAAGTTTATGGCTCACCCTTTTCTTATGCATATCCTCAGGTTATCCCATGCAATGCTAACTACGAGGGAATGTAGTGGTCATGTAAATGAAGTTTTCAATAAATGTATTGTGTTTCAAGTTTTAAGTTGTTATGTAATGTTCCTAATATCTAAAGACACTAGACCTCTCGATCTTCCATGTTGTATCAGGTGAAGAGTTTATGTAATAATTCATGTTTAATTGTGTAATAATGAGCATGGTTGTTATATCATCAATCTCAGCAAGAAACTAGGCTCCCTACTTGACAATATTCAAATATCATTTTCAAAACATATTATTTCTCAATTTATTATAAACATGAATTGAACTTTAATTAATATACCATATCTGATACACGGTTCCAATCCTTTGTCAAACCAATAAAACTCCATAACCACCCATGAAATAATTTAAATCTCAGTTAAAAATCTATATTATTAATAAGTAGAAAGGAAGATTGAAAATACCTAAAAAACTTATGTCATAATTAATGTAGAGAAACAACCAAGTTGTAGTTTAATGTCCAAAACCATTTAGTCAGGAAAACAATTCAGCTCAATCCTTCAATATGAATTCCCGTATTGGATTATGCTGAATTTTATATTCATTATCTATGTAAAATAACCAAATTTTAAATATTGAGAATTTATATATCATCATCATTCAAAATGGGTTCAAGAACACTGTCAATAAAAATCAGTTTGTGGATTTGATTGTGTTACATGATCCATATTCTATATGTTATCATTATGTTATTTCTTTGAGAAACTTATGCTCACACCACTATATATTTACAACCATTACATGATGGAATAAGAGGCCCCACTATATTCTTAAATATTTTTAATCCTACAAAGGAATTAGTGAACAATATATTCCTCCAATTATTTATCCTAAATTGTAAAGTTCATCAAGAGTTTTCTTTCTTCCATTAATTAGTTCATTAAGATAAAACCCCCAGTGTTTAAATCCAACAAGTAAGCAGTGGTTGAATATTATTTGGTCAAGATCAAGAGTCTCCGACATTGGATCTATCTTATTTAAGGATAGGATCACCAACTTCTTTTGAATTATATAACTTCTTCCTCAGTTGGTGACATCATAACTTTAGTCGATTAAACATAACCACATATAATTATTCAACATCATATACCGATTATTAATTCAATTGGTTACTATAGAATCATCATCTAACAGTGATAAATTACTCCTTAAACCACCATTGGGTTTATCTATAGTGGAGGTCCGTAGATGTGGATCACTTCATGCTCAATATATCTTTTCCTACAACCTTTCAAGCATCCCTTCATCACCAGGTTCATTAAACATCTCTAATTTATCAAAAACACCTAGTTTGTTTAGGTTTCAAAAAAATCTCAATATTATCTCCTCTGAACTAGATATTTATTTTGATGAGAAAGTACTAGAATAAAAAAGGAAAAATTATGTAAGGTCTTGGAAAAATAATTATATGATCACAAGCTCATATGATATTTTAGTTATCCAATGAGATTCTTGAAGAAAAAGTCATATTTTAGACCTATTGATATAACATATGAGCCATATTTAAAGAATTGTTTGAATTTAAAGTATAAAATTTCAAAAATAACTCTTTACAAAAATTATCATATAGACCGCCAAACAATTCCTCAAAAATGACCTAAAATAATGATATAAATAGTTATGAAATTACAATAAAAATTTTAAATCCAAGTTAAATAAGAAATAGATCAAAAATAAATATTTTTAAAAACTCAAAAAATATACCATTAAAATATATAAATATAACAGAAAATCATGGGATATGACTATTTTAAATCCAATATCAAAAAAACATTAAAAAATCAAATAAAATATTATTTAAATTCAAAATTTACCACCAATGCACAAATTATTAGTTCACAAAATAAAATAAAATTAAACTAAAGAACATTTAATAAATTATACAACAAAAATCATAACTTTCAAAAAAACATCAAAGAAATATATTTTCAACATGATGTTTTAAATTTTCAAGTATTTATCCATGAATAATCCTTTAAAAGAAAAAAATAATTAAAGTGTCATAGAAAATACATGGAAATTTGTTTAAAAAAAATAAAGCCAGATCAAATTCCTCCATGCTTAATAAATTTTTTCCCCTCAAGAAATCAATTCAAAAAACTAAATATAAGAAAATAAATCTCAATAGAGAAAAAAAATCTATAAAGAATTGTATTTAATATATTTCCACCATGGACCCTATCAATTTGTAAATGTGAATTCCCTCTTAAAAATAACATTGTTTTAGTAAAAAAATTTGTTCACGTTTCAAAAAAATATTGAAATTGAAAATTTTGAAAGTAATTTAAAAAATTAATTTTCGTCCTACTATAAATTTCCAAAATATCTTTACTACTAGGTAAATATACACAAATAGTTTAATAAAGAATAAATAGTCACAATCTAATGGATGTTTGAGAATAATAATTACAATTGATGAATAATTAACCCATTTATAGGTAAAACAATAAAATATTAAAAGTTAAATATAGATTAGATTTTTCATTTCATATAATATTATATTCATATCATATGAGTTTAATTCAAATCAAAATGGTAAAATTGAATGGAAACTATAAGATATACTTCTAAAATTATACATAAATCAAGATTTTTGAATAGGGAATGAAAATGATATTCCTAATTAAATCCATAGAGAGATATAAAATATTAACTTCTCATTGCGGAAAAACAACCATCAATTTTTTTGAACAAATTTGAACCACTAAACATGAAAATATAAACTTTATAAACAATCGATGTGGAAGAATCAATTGATAAAGTTCATATTCAAAATAGATTTAAAATTTATAAATTCAAAATCATGTTAAAGGGGTTAAAACGTATTCAAAAAAAATTCCAAGAAATTTTAAATCATATTTCCAAATTTACATGCTATTTATTATAATTTGGAATCAATTTTCAGCAATGAATCTCTTAAAAATATCATGTTTAAACAATGATTTAGAATTGAAAAATACTTTTAATAAAATTAATAATCCATTCTAACAAACCATAATAAAATTTTCGAGTGCCAATTAAGGTTTTATATTTATTTTCAATTTATTTATAAATCTATAAATTTCATCAAACAGAAACCCAATAAATATCGAAAAGATTTACTTAAGTTCAGTTTAAACCAAACACCACCCCCCCCCCCCACTAAAATTTTATATTGTGACGAAATTTACAACAAAAAACTATATTTAAAATTAATTTTCAGAGTAGAATAAAATATTTTACAATTATCAAAATAAATAAGATAATTTGGATAGATTATTCACTTTATAGTTGGATCTATGAGTCCTTGGTGCTTAATTAAAAATCTTTTATTGTAACATCCCAAGTAAGTAATGAATAATAGATATTTTTATCTATGTCTATTAATGAATTAGATAGTGTTTTAGAGGCTTAAAATGAAAATAAATCCAATCTTAAGCATGGAATACACTAATATTCTTAAAAGATTGTTTTACTGCCTTTTGATGGAAAACCCTTTTTAAATCAAAATTTTGACAATTTTATAATATATATTTGTCAACATAAACATATTCATTATAATTGGGACATTTAAATTTACATTGGATAAATTTTTGGTATTTTTCTGACAATGTTCATTTTTTAATGAATAGTAAAAAATACTGCATTTTACATCAAAACTGCTTTTTCATTTAATTTAATTATATGGTTATATTATAATTTTAATTGGTCTTAAAGTGTAATCTGAATATGTTTTTACCATTTAATACAATGGTGGTCATTAGGATTAATTTTACTTTGAAATTGGTCATAAACTAATGCCAAACTTTTCATAGATATTGTTTCAAAAAAACCCGCTATTTGTTTTGACAACGGGAATTATTTTTAAATAAATTATTGCAATTTATGTGTTTTGAATTTGGTAAAATGGATTACATATTTGGAATCATAAGGTCCAAATTATGTAATTAAGACTCTTTTGTTTTTGGACATTATGAATAGTAACGACGGTAATTATCTTTAATTATCTTGATTAATGGGTAATCGGGTAGTTATGGATAATAAAATAATATCATAATAATTCAAAATTACACAAAAATGTGTCCTAAGGATACTGGTTGTCTCATGGACGACCATGGGATGCCTTGTGCCAAACTTGGGGGCACCATGAAATCACTTTTGTGAGAAAGTGACTTTTTATCTTTTTATTTTTTAAAGAATGTTAAATGTAACAAAGAATGTATCACCTAAGTAAAATATTTTTAATTTTGTCTAAATAAATGATATTTTGGACTATAAATAGTCATTTTAAAGCTAAGAAGATTTTCTACATCATAGTATTTTTTTTATAATTGTTAGACATTAAATAAATTAAATTATTTATGACATCATAATGATGCAGCGATGACCTCATTATTTGACGATTTTAATAAAATAGAAAGATAATGTAAAATATAAGATCTACACATGTCCAAAACCTATTGGGTGGGTATATTTAAAACCCTTATCACCTTATACTCGAATTATATCAATGTGGGACCTTTAAAATCCGAAACCCATTTGAAAATAAAGTAACATTTCTTTACTTTCCAAGAGTGCCCCTCCTCTCCTCTTATAAAAGGCCCCCACCTCTACCTCCTTACCCACACTCCCAAAGACTTTGGCTCGGCCAACCCCTACCCATTTTGTCTCTACATATCTCTCTATTACTCCTTGAAGCCTAACTTTGGGCAGAAGTCTTCCCAAGGAAGCCTTTGAGCTCAAACCAAAGGGAGTTACCCGATTTTAAGGTAATGTCTTCACTTGAGTCCTTTTGTTTTATTTTGCTTCTCCAACCCCCTAAACTCTTTTTATTCATTTATTTTGTAACAAATCCAGTATATTAAATATACTAGGATGTTTTTATAAGAAGGATTTGAGCTACACTTACATACACCTACATCTAATGCTTAAAGAACATACTGTTTCCATGGATGGTGAATTTATGCCTCCCGAAACGATGATTGTTCAACATTATTTTAACACCTTCAAAGGTGGCAATTAAGATGTCACTATATTTATATATGATATATAATATGTTTATGTTTTCTTTAAGCTCCTGTATTTTTCATTTTGGGCATACCTTTATGGTTTCCATTATGGGTAAACGTGATATCTTCATTTAAGGAAGTGCGGACTACCGCCCCCTCAAAGTGATTTGATTTGTTAAATACCATATGTGGGATGTATACAGGATTGAACTATGATATTATATATGATATTATACTAGAATTATAATATACCTTTATATCCTTATGATTCCATTCTATAAAATATGAAATAGAAAGGAAACTAGCGTTCATGCGTACGTACGGCTTACCGTCTCCATGAACGGTGCATTTCATTTCTTACCTCTAAATGATTATGTAATATTATAAATGCATGTATATACTGGATATATATGATATATAAATCATGATTATAATTCTGGATATAATGGATACATGAACAACTTGTAATTATAAAGGGTTTATTTTTTACTCAAGTACCAATGATCGTTAAAACGACCGTTGTTAACTTAAATAATTACATAGTGTTCATGACATGGAAATAAGTGATATAAAAGGAATAATGAACTTAAAAAAGGTTCTTAAGAAAGTATAAATTTACTCAAGTTTATTATTCAGGACATTAAAGAACGATCGAGTCAAGTCGGACCCGAGGTATGGGACTTCGTCTCAATCTCCTTTCATTGAGGCATATTTTGTTTTATACACAACCTTATTTTATATGGTGTATAAACCCCTTTGACTTTTACATTTATTCCGAAGGAATCTTTTTTATACGAAGCATTTACTAAACGAATGAAGGGAATGTTTTTGTCGTACGTATGCGGCGACAACGACTTCTCCGCCGCCGTGACCATTATTTGAGTTTCGGCTTCCTATACAAGCCATACCTTTTTTTAAAAGAAAAATAAATACCATGTTTTACTTTTCTTTTATTATGGTATTGAAAATGGTTTTCATAATGTTTTTATATCAATGTGTTTTATTGATATCTTGTGATTGAAAGGTGGGAATGTTATGTTTCCTTTATGCATGTTTTATGTGATATGATTATGTTGAGATTATTGGGCATTATTATGAAGACGGGTGGTTCCGTGATAAACTAAGGGTGGGTGAACCTGATATAGCTCTCCAATGCATTGGGTAACACGAAGGAGTGAAACGTTAAGGTTTCTCTGAAGAGATTTAGGGAATATACTGTGATGGGTATTCCAAACGTAACCAAGAGGGTTACTCCCTACGTAAGAATGTTATGAATGCCTCAAGTTACCTTTATGTCTTATGATTTCTATGATTTATTCATGATTTGATGAGGTATGTTAAAGTGATTATGATTTATGGGTAAAGTATGATTTCATTATTATGTATATATGTACCCATGTTTTATTTCCATATATTTTTATATCCCTTACTGAGCTTTTTATGCTCATCCCAAGTTTTTTTGAAATGTTTTTCACAGGTCAAGGGAAAGGTACATGATATGATGATAGTGTCAAGGAAGTGTCAAGAAAGAATCCATGATTTATTTTAAATATGTTTCCATTGATGGGAAAGAAGAATACTATCCTTATGTATCCACATTGTTTATATGTGGAATGTAATGCAAGTTTTATGATATAATTCTCTAAAACTCTAAACCCGAAAATATCCTCAATGTGTAATCTTGTAATAACTCAAGATTAAGTAAGGTTTAAGGCTGGGGCCTTATAGTTGGTATCAGAGGTCGATTTAGATAACTTTATGAGTTTGAATTCTATTAAATGATTATCCAAAAATATTTTTTTATGGTCAAATTGAAGTGATATAGTATTTGAAGATTACCATGTTGCTTCATCTAAGAAATGTTTTTTTAGAATGGTTTTCCGCAAAGGAAACAGGGAAGCAGTGCTAGGAAGGCATACAGAAGGAAATAACCTTCCGAATTAGCATCCCGAGATGGTCGGAATTGGAACTGAACATTTTGTTGCAGTAATGGCGTAGTTGAATCAAGCGATAAATGGTGGTGGTGTCCATGCACGAGATTAGCCAGATCAACTGCAGAGGAACATGTCAGTGGTGGAACATTTCATGAGGCAACATCCCCCATCATTCAGAGGATCATCTGACCCTGTGTTAGCTGAAGGGTGGATTAAAGCACTGGAGAAGATTTTCGATGTCATGGGGTGTTCCGACATTCAAAAGGTTAGTCTTTCTATTTACCGTTTGGAGGGTGAGGCAGATCAGTGGTGGTCTATGGTTAAAAATATCAGGGATGCTGATGAGATTGATGCTCTTGACTGGGATGAATTCAAAGGTATGATTCTTGAAAAGTATTTTCCTAAGGCTGTTCAACTTAGGATGGAAAAGAAATTCTTGGAATTGAGGCAAGAGGAAGACTCAGTGGCTGCCTATGAAGAAAGGTTCACTCGATTGGCAAGGTATGCTCCAAATTTTATCAGAGACCTTGATAGTAAAATCAATCGTTTTTACTCAGGATTAAATCCAAAATATCGAAGGGCATTAGCTTCTCGTGAGTTTAAAAGTTATGAAAAGCTTGTTCAATGTGCTGAGAAGGTGGAAATGGATTTTTCCGATGATCAAGTGTTCTATAATAACCAACAGAAGAAGATACCGAGGTGTCAGGAGAAAGGTAAGAATTCTTCAAAAAAGTCTGATGGTAAGAAAACTATGTTTCCAGTTTGTGATAAATGTGGCAAAAGGCATGTTGTGGAATGTCTTCTGAATTCTGGAAAGTGCTACCAATGTGGTAAGATGGGACATAAGGCTCGTGATTGCACTGAAAAAGATCAAGGTGAAGGTAAGACCAAATTTGATTTACAGTTAGTGAAATGTTTTAAGTGCAATGAGATGGGTCACTATGCAAACGAGTGTCCGACAAATAGCTTGAGTGATGGGAAGTAGTTAGAATACAAGCATAAAGGGGTGGTGAAATCCTTTGCAACTACTTCAGCAGATGTCGGGCCATCAAATGAAGTTTTATCAGGTACTTTGTTTGTTTTTTCAGATTATGTCAGTGTGTTGTTTGATTCGAGGTCTACACATTCTTTCATCTCGGAAAACTTTTCTTGTAAAATGGGAATACCATCTCAAGAAATGACTCCTGAACTTGTGGTAAAAACACCTGGGGGAAACGTTGAGGCAAAAAGAATTTATAAGAATCTTCCTATCCTTATCTGTGGAAAGAACCTACTTGCAAACCTTATTGTTCTACCTCTAGTAGAGTTTGATGTTATCCTGGGTATGGATTGGCTCTCTATTTACCATGCTAAGATTGACTGTAGAGCTAAAGAAGTTTCTTTTCAGAAAGACTTTCAGTTTGTGTACACGAATGAACCCTTATTGTTGATAACATATCAAGAGGCTGAGAAACTTTTAAAAGATGGAAATGAATGTTACCTTGCACACATCGTTGAAAATAAAGGAACTGTTCAGATTAATGATGTGCCAATGGTAAATGAGTATCCTGATGTTTTCCCTGATGAGTTTCCTGGAATAATACCAGATCGGGAAGTTTAGTTTATTGTTTACTTAGTTCCTGATGCTAAGCCAATTTCAAAACCCCCTTATCGAATGGCTCAAATTGAACTCAATTGCAAGATTTATGAGAGAAAGGTTTCATTCAACCTAGCACATCACCATGGGGTGCTCCTGTTTTATTTTTTAAAAAGAAAGATGGTTCAATGAGACTTTGCATTGATTATAGAGCCTTGAATAACATCACTGTTAAGAACAAATATCCTTTGCCTCATATCGATGATATGTTTGATCAGCTCCAGGGAGCTCAGTATTTTTCAAAGATTGACCTGAGATCGGGGTACCATCAGCTGAAGGTAAAGGAAACAGATGTTCCGAAGACTGTGTTTCGTACAAGATATGGCAATTATGAATTTGTAGTAATGCCTTTTGGGCTAACCAATGCACCTTCTGTATTTATGGACTTAATGAATAGAATTTTCCATGAGTTCTTGGATAAGTTTGTGGTGGTTTTCATTGATGATATTTTGGTTTTTTCTAAAAGTAAAGAGGAGCATGGAAGACATTTAAGGGTTATCTTGAAAACCTTAAAAGAAAAGAAAATGTATGGAAAATTCAGCAAGTGCGAGTTTTGGTTGCAACAAATTTCATTCCTTGGTCACATTGTTTCTAAATATGGGATAACCATTGATCCTGCAAAAACAAAGGTTGTCGAAGAATGGCCAAGACCCACAAATGTAACAGAGATTCGTAGTTTCCTTGGTTTTGCAGGCTATTACCGAAGGTTTGTTAGAAATTTTACACGGTTATCTAGTCCAATGACTAAGCTAACTCGGAAGGGTGTTAAGTTTATCTAGACAAAATAATGTGATGATTGTTTTCAGGAATTGAAAAGAAGATTGGTGAATGCTCTAGTTTTGGCACTACCTTCAAGGAATGGTGAGTTTGTTATATACAGGGATGCTTCATTGAAAGGACTTGGTTGTGTCCTAATGCAGAATGATCAGGTAATTGCTTATGCCTCATGTCAGTTGAAAACTCATGAGGTAAATTACCCTACACGTGATTTGGAATTAGCTGCTGTTGTTTATGCTTTAAAAATTTGGAGGCATCATTTGTATGGAGTAAAGTGTGAAATATATACCGATCACAAAAGTTTAAAGTATATATTCACTTAGAAAGAATTGAACATGAGAAAAAGGAGATGGCTAGAATTAATCAAGGATTATGATTGTATAATTCATTACTATCCAGGAAAAGAAAATAAAGTGGTTGATGCTTTGAGTCGAAAAAGTAATGCTTCATTAGCAATGTTGCATTTGGAACGTGATCCTTTGTTTAAGGATTTGATAAACTTTGGCATAGAAGTTATTGGTGCAGTATGTTCTTCTGTTTTGTTTCAGGTATCAGTGAGATAATCTCTATCAGATAGAATCAAGCAAGCACAGAAGCAAGACAGTGAGTTGCAGAAAAAGGTAGAGCTGGTTCAGAAAGGTAAGTTGCATGAATTCAACATTGATAATGATTGTGTTTTGAGATTTGGGAAGAGATTGTGTGTGCCTTGTGATTCACAGTTGAAGAGAGAGTTGTTATGTGAAGCTCATAGTTCTCCGTTTTTAGTTCATCATGGCAGTACTAAGATGTACAGAGATCTGCGGGAGTATTACTGGTGGGATGGAATGAAAAGAGACATTGCTGATTTTACTGTGAAGTGTTTGACTTGTCAGTAGGTAAAAGCAGAGAGGCAGTTACCGAAAGGGATGCTTCAGCCTTTACCAGTGCCAGAGTGGAAATGGGAGAATATATCCATGGACTTTGTTGTGGGATTACCGAAGACATCTCGAGGTAATAATGCAATCTGGGTTATTGTTGATCGCTTGACCAAATCTGCTCATTTCCTTGCTATACGAGATACTTTTTCCCTAGAGCAACTTTCCTGTTTGTATTTTAAAGAGATAGTCAGGTTACATGGAGTTCCTCTCTCCATTGTATCTGATCGTGATCCCAGGTTCACTTCTAACTTTTGGAAAGGCCTTCAGAAGTCGTTGGTTACTGAATTAAATTTTAGTACAACATTTCATCCTCAATCAGATGGGCAGTCAGAATGAACAATTCAGACCTTGGAGGATATGCTACGAGCTTGTTCGATGGATTATCAGGGAAGTTGGGACTAACATCTTTCTTTGGTTGAATTTTCATATAATAACAGTTTTCATTCTAGTATACAGATGGCACCATTTGAGGTGTTATATGGGAAGCGGTGTCGAACTCCAGCTTTCTGGGATGAAGTGGGTGAAAGGAAGTTGATGGGAACGGAATTGGTAGAAGAGATGGCAGAAAAAGTTCAGTTGATTCAGAAACACATGAGAACAGCTCAGAGTATGCAGAAGAGTTATGCGGACAACATGAGGAAGGATCTCTTTTTTGAGGTAGGTGATCATGTTTTTCTCAAAGTCTCACCATGGAAAAGTGTGACGTGATTTGGTAAGAAGGGAAAGCTGAGTCCAAGGTTCATTAGACCATATGAAATACTGGAGAGAGTTGGATCAGTTGCATACCGGGTGGCTTTACCTCCGAGTTTATCTCAGGTTCACAATTTTTTTCATGTTTCGATGCTGAGAAAGTACATGCAAGATCCATCTCATGTTTTGAGTCCAGAGGTAGTTCGACTAGAAGAGAACCTATCTTATGAGGAACAACTGGTCGATATTCTTGACCACAGGGAGAAAGTGTTACGAAATAAGGTGATTAATCAGGTAAAGGTTTTGTGGAAAAACCACAGATGGAAGAGGCAACATGGGAATCTGAAAATGCAATGAGGGATAAGTACCCCCATTTATTCGATAAGTAAATAAATTGCGGGGACGCAATTTTCTAAAGGGGGAAGGATGTAACATCCCAAGTAAGTAATGAGTAATAGATATTTTTATCTATTTCTATTAATGAATTAGATAGTGTTTTAGAGGCTTAAAATGAAAATAAATCTAATCTTAAGCATGGAATACACTAATATTCTTAAAAGGTTGTTTTACTGCCTTTTGATGGCAAAACCTTTTTAAATAAAACTTTTGACAATTTTATAATATATATTTGTCAAAATAAACATATTAATTATTATTGGGACATTGAAATTTACATTGGATTAATTTTTGGTATTTTTCTGACAATGTTCATTTTTTAATGAATAGTGAAAAATACTGCATTTTACATCAAAATTGCTTTTTCATTTAATTTAATTATATGGTTAGATTATATTTTTAATTGGTCATAAAGTGTACTATAAATATATTTTTACCATTTAATAAAATGGTGGTCATTAGGATTAATTTCACTTTGAAATTGGTCATAAACTAATGCCAAACTTTTCATAGATATTGTTTCAAAAAAACCCTCTATTTGTTTTGACAACGGGAATTATTTTTAAATCAATTATTGCAATTTATATGTTTGGAATTTGGTAAAATGGATTACATATTTGTAATCAGAAGGTCCAAATTATGTAATTAAGAATCTTGTGTTTTTTGGACATTATGAATAGTAACGACGGTAATTATCTTTAATTATCTTGATTAATGAGTAATCGGGTAGTTAAAGATAATAAAATAATACCATAATAATAAAAAATGACACCAAAATGTGTCCTAAGGCTACTGGTTGTCTCATGGCCGGCCATGGGATTCCTTGTGCTAAACTTGGAGGCCCCATGAAATCACTTTTGTGAGAAAGTGACTTTTTATCTTTTTATTGTTTAAAGACTGTTAAATGTAACAAAGAATGTATCACCTAAGTAAAATATTTTTAATTTTGTATACATAAATGATATTTTGGACTGTAAATAGTCATTGGAAAGATAAAAATCTTTTCTAAAACATAATATTTTTTTTATAATTTTTAGACATTAAATAAATTAAATTATTTTTGACATCATAATGATGCAGCGATGACCTCATTATTTGACGATTTAAATAAAATGGAAAGATAATGTAAAATATAAGACCTACACATGTCCAAAACCTATTGGGTGGGTATATTTCGAACCCTTATCACCTTATCCTCGAATTATATCAATTTGGGACCTTAAAATCCGAAACCCATTTGAAAATAAGGTAACATTTCTTTACTTTCCAAGAGTGCCCCTCCTCTCCTCTTATAAAAGGGCCCCACCTCTACCTCCATATCCACACTCTCAAAGATTTTGGCTCGGAAAACCCCTGCCCGTTTTGTCTCTACACATCCCTCTCTTACTCCTTGAAGCCTCACTTTGGGCATAAGTCTTCCCAAAGAAGCCTTTGAGCTCAAACCAAAGGGATTTACCCGATTTTAAGGTAATGTCTTCACTTGAGTCCTTTTTTTTTGCTTCTCCAACCCCCTAAAAACATTTTATTCATTTCTTTTGTAACAAATCCAGTATCTTCAATATACTAGGATGTTGTTATAATAAGTATTAGAGCTACACTTACACACACCTACATATAATGGTTAAAGAACATACTGTTTCCGTGGATGGTGAATTTATGCCTCCTGAAACGATGATTGTTCAAAATTATTTTAACACCTTAAAAGGTGGCCATTAAGATGTCAATATATTTATATATGATATATAATATGTTTATGTTTTCCTTAATCTTTTGTATTTTTTATTTTGGTCATACCTTTATGGTTTCCATTATGGGTAAACGTGATATCTTCATTTAAGGAAGTGCGGACTACCACCCCCTCAAAGTGATTTGATTCGTTAAATACCATATGTGGGACATATAAAGGATGGAACTATGATATTATATATGGTATTATACTGGAATTATAATATAACTTTATATCATTATGATTCCATTCTATAAAATACAAAATAGAAATGAATGTAGCGTTCATGCGTACGTACGGCTTACCGTCTCCATGAACAGTGCATTTCATTTCTTACCTCTAAATGATTATGTAATATTATAAATTCATGTATATACTGGATATATATGATATATACATCACGATTATAATTCTGGATATAATGGATACATGAACAACTTGTAATTATAAAGGGTTTATTTTTTACTCAAGTACCAATGATTGTTAAAACGACCGTTATTAACTTAAATAATTACATAGTGTTCATGACATGGAAATAAGTGATATAAAAGGAATAATGAACTTAAAAAAGGTTCTTAAGAAAGTATAAATTAACTCAAGTTTATTATTCAGGACATTAAAGAACGATCGAGTCAAGTCGGAACCGAGGTATGGGACTTCATCTCAATCTCCTTTCATTGAGGCATATTTTGTTTTATACACAACCTTCTTTTATATGGTGTATAAACCCCTTTGACTTTTATGTTTATTAAAAAGGAATCTTTTTTATATGAAGCATTTACTAAACGAAAAAAGGGAATGTTTTTTTCATACGTATGCGGCGACAACGACTTCTCTGTCGCCGTGACCATTATTTGAGTTTCGGCTTCCTCTACAAGTCATACCTTCTTTTTAAAAGAAAAATAAATACCATGTTTTACTTTTCTTTTATTTTGGTATTGAAAATGGTTTTCATAATTTTTTTTATATCAATGTGTTGTATTGATATCTTGTGATTGAAAGGTGGGAATGTTATGCTTCCTTTATTCATGTTTTATGTGATACGATTATGTTGAGGTTCTTGGGCATTATTATGAAGATGGGTGGTTCCGTGATAAACTAAGGGCGGGTGAGCCCGATATAGCTCTCCAATGCATTGGGTAATGCGAAGGAGTGAAACGTTAAGGTTTCTCTAAAGAGATTTAGGGAATATACTGTGATGGGTATTCCAAATGTAACCAAGAGGGTTACTCCCTACGTAAGAATGTTATGAATGCCTCAAGTTACCTTTATGTCTTATGATTTCTATGATTTATTCATGATTTGATGAGGTATGTTAAAGTGATTATGATTTATGTGTAAAGTATGATTTCATTCTTATGTATATATGTACCCATGTTTCCTTTCCATATATTTTTATATCCCTTACTGAGCTTTTTATGCTCATCCCACGTTTTTTTGAAATGTTTTTCACAGGTCAAGGGAAAGGTACATGATATGATGATAGTGTCAAGGAAGTGTCAAGAAAAAATCCATGTTTTATTTTAAATATGTTTCTATTGATGGGAAAGAATAATACTATCTTTATGTAACCACTTTGTTTATATGTGGAATGTAATGCAAGTTTTATCATCTAATTCTCTAAAACTCTAAACCTAAAAAGATCCTCAATGTGTAATCTTGTAATAACTCAAGATTAAGTAAGGTTTAAGGGTGGGGCCTTATATTTATCCTCTAAGAAATGTGTATCTCCACTTGGCCTCTTTCTTGAGGTACTATCGAGGGTAAAATAGATTATCGTTAAAAATATATAATTTCAATTATAAAGATACTACCAATAATTAGTAATATTATTTTTAATGAAACTCTTATTCAAGTGGAAATTTTTGGAAAAAATGAGCAGCTTCATAAAATAGAGTAAGGACAATGACTATTTATTTAAAAAAAATTAAAAGACCATGGGTTTCCTCCCATAAAAAACTATATATTTTTCCTTCATCTATACTCTCTCTAAAAAATTTAACCATTATAATTTGGAAAAATATTGTATTGATAAAGAAATTTTATTATTTTAAGTATATTTTTTACCATTTCCTTTCAATACGTCTAGATCACCAACATGAATTAATTTATTTTAAAACTCTATTAAAAACAAAGAGCTAATACTTCAATTATTTACTATTCAAATTCTTATATTTCCAAAAAAATAACGAAAAAATATAGAAAACACCATATAAAATTGGTGAAGAATAGAATCATCAAACTAAAATTATTCCCCCACACTTGAGGTACTCATGGCCTCAAAACAGATATAGGAACTACTAAAACCTACTCCTTATTTTCATTAATATCTTGTAAATAAAGCATCTTAGAATAAATCCTCATGAAGGAATCAAATTATTCATTGAAAATGTATTTTTTTAATTTTCATTTGACTCAAATATAGTAAAATTTTCATAGATAAGTTAGAAATCAATATTATCATCATTAATAAAAATAGGTTAGATTTTATCATGAATGAAAAACTTATTTATTAAATAATATATTTTTTTGTTGGACTTAACCCAAACTTTTCCTCATCTATAAATACATTAAAACTCTCAATATTATATGTAAAAGTCTTCAAAATAGGCTCACACAACTCAAAACGAATAACTCGTAACTGTGAATCTAGACCGATAACAAAGGAATTAATATCCTCATAAATAGGCAAGTGAGATTGTGGTCCAACAACTTAAGTAATACACTCTATGATATTTATTTGTTCAGGTTTAACCACTCCATCATTTTAAGAAATAAATTCCCTAAGCATACTCTCAATCCTACAAAACCTTTTATTAATTTTTTTTGAACATGAATTCATCATAATAGTCTCTAAAGTATTCGTTGATAGATTATTGTATTAATTTATTATAAAGGGGATGATAATATTTCCAAAAATCATATCTAAAAAACTTATTCAGTTACATTTATTGGTTTATATAAAAACTCAAGTTTATATTTATCAAAAATACAAAATTTTTATACATCCTCCATAGTTTGGAGATTAATTTTAATCATCAATGAAAACACCACTAGTAGTTAATAAATTATTGTCAAAGATAATTAGAACCTTTTTATCATACTCCATTTAAAAAATTAAATAATCATTGGGAAAATTATGCATCCCTACCTTGACGAAAAGTTCTTCCCACCCTTCCATAGGGATTTATGATTGATATATCATCAAATTGAAGAGATATAAAAGTTTTTTTTGATTTTATTAGACCCAACTGTTTGGATAAGGAGTAAGTCATCAGGTCGATAATACCACCTAAGTCACACAATATATTTATCACATTACCTTATCCTATCCTAAAATGAATAACTAAATTATAGGGTTATTTTAATATTGGAGTAAGATTCTATTAAATGAAAACACTATTGTATTTTGAAAGATTATTAGTGTAAAATTCTTCCCAGTATATTTTTTTTATTAATGAGCCTCTTGTAAAATTTACATAAAGTTGGAACCTTGTTTATGGCTTCCAAAAAAATCATATTGATACTAAAGGTTTTGATAATTTTTAGGAATTTCAGATAGTTGAGTTGGAAATTATTTTCAATGACTCTTCATAGAATGGGGATAAAAGATGTATAATTTTTCTAAACAGGTCTATTAGTCACCTTATCCTCAAACCCAAATTTCTTCTTACCTTCCTTTTATTAATTCCTACTTCATTTTATATGGTTATTTACCATTTTAAAGTGTAGAAAACCCATTTTTATCAAATTTGGACCTTATTTTCCAATTTTATAAGTTTAAATTTTTTTAGATCATGATATCCAAATTTAGTTAAATATCCAATATCATCTTCCATAGGATATAATCTAATTGGTTATTAGAGTTTCAAACCTAATATTGTGGTGAAATTCATGAAATTTTCTATTTTCTTAGGTTCAATTATGTTTGGAGGATTTCCCTTATCCCTAGAACTTATGTCTATAGAAATTTGACCCGGTAGTAATTACATATTATGAATCTCAGAAATGATATGTTTTTTAAAGAACTAATATCACCAAACATTCTCAACATTATAACATTTAATTAAACTTTATAATTTTAAGACTGAACCCTATATTGATATTGATATCAAGCTATATACTTTTATGCAAAATTATGTGAAACATGCTTCTTGATTTCTCCTTAATCCTTCCAAGATAAATTCATGTTATCCATGATTACATGGTAGCATTGGTTTGAAAAAGGATAATTGTTATCTATTTAATATCCCTATAATGCACAAATAGGTCACTATTATCCGGCCAAAATGGAACATCAAAGTTGAGACAATTATTATTAGTGTGGACATACATCCCAGAGTAAATAAATTATTCTCTATATGAATTTTAATTAAATACAATATCAAATTAAAATTTTGGGTTAGCCTATATGAATTATAATCTTCTCAATACACTTATATTAAGAATTTTGAGAAATATTTTCAAAAAAAATTTATGTTCCTCTACTATAATATCATAAAATTATACACTTGGGGGATAATCTATAATGTTTTGAGAATAAGGTGTAAGTTAATTTTAAAATTTTTCCATAAGTATATGAATAGTAATATGATAGTGGGTAAAATGCCTAATAAACACTCTAAAAATATCCCAAGCTTCATGAAATATCACTCCCTCATCCTAGAAAAGTCTTGTGATTTTTCCCTCACTTCATTGGAGGCATTACTCAGTCAAAAGTTTTCAATAAATAAATTGATTAGTTTGTATCAAGTATCAAATATTTTCATATATATTTTCTAGAACAATGTTCAAGCCTTATTATTCCGTAAAAAATGATAAAATATTATCAACTTAAGAACTTCCTCATCCAACCCATATAAAGGTCACTATTGGAAGATACTATAATGTTCTATAAATATTTCTAATGAATCCTTATTGGTTTTTCTATTAAAAGTTGGTAATATTGAGAGTTATGATTTTAAAATCTCATAATTTCTAATCCTATGGGATAGCCTTATACAAGGATGATTTTTTTTGAAATATAAGGATAATGAAAATTCCTAATTATTATCCTCTCAATATTCTCATTCATAAGTTGAGGCTGAAAAAAATTCTGATTTTCATTATATGCCCTCTAAATTATCATATTTTCCATTTCAGAATTTTATTTTTTTCAGTTCACTTTAATTTTTTTTAATCTCATTAATTTCAGTTTCAATATCATATTTAAAATCACACATAGAGTGAATATTGTTTTTAGTGAAAACAATATGTAAAAGCAACAAAAAATAGTAAAGATAAACAAGTGTTTTCTTGAAAAAAAAAATTAAAAAAATTAAACAGATTAGATATTTTATTTTTTTAATTTTATTATATTGGTCACACATGAATTCCCCATAAATGAATCCAAAAATTTATTACAATCTAGGTTATTGACTATAATATAAAATTTATTTATTTATATGCCTATAAACTACTAGAACTATGGTAATTAGGATCAAAGAACCTATAAAGCGAAGATTATGAAAGCCAAAAAAACAAAAAGAAACAAAATAAAATATCAAAATATATAAAGTTATGGATGATGGTTGATTTATGATGTGATAGTGGAAATGATAGAAAAATAAATATAGGTTGAATAGTTGAAAATGTTAGGGGAATTATATTGGATAGAATTAATAAAAAAGGAAACTTATCTGAAATAGAATTTATCATTTAAGTTCTGAAGTTATGTGAAGTGGGAAATGAAATAACTAACTAAAATTAGATAACAAACCTCACCAGATGACTCTTACAAGTGATTCTATTACTAATAGATTTCAAGATGATGATGTTTATTTATAGGCAATACTAAATCTACAAACTTTTAGGGTTATTAAATTGGTTTCATTTTACATGGAAAAATAAACTCTACACTACTCAAGGTGGTACTTGATATAGAGTAAAATATACACAAGAATAAAAGAAAAATAGATCTATAACAAAAAAAATAATGAATGAACAAGATGAATTAACATGAAACAAGAACAATAATTTTTATTAAATCCATCCAATACAATTATCCTAAACTAATCAGTTACACATGTTATAAGATAAAATAATGAAAATATTTAGTAAAATCATCTCTATAGAGAAACTTAGGAGTAAACGTGTAAGGAACTAACCCATGACAACTAGACAGGGCACTCAAACCCAGCCACCACATGATATGGGCCAAACAAGATAATAAAAACCAATATTTAATATAGAAAAACAATACATAAAAACATAGTTTGAAGAAAAAAAATACATGATACAAAAAAAATATAGAAAATCTAAGCTAAACAAGATAAACAAGAAAGTAATTTATATCCTCATATGACCAGCAGTTTCCCCAAGACCAACCCAAACTAAAAGAAATAACAACAAGAGTATAAATAATGATGAAAAATTCTCTTACTTAACTTTAATCATGTAATACAACATCTAAAAACACACAAAGGCACAAGTAGGGTGTGATTCAAATCCTTAGAGGATACCATAAGGGTTTCTATATAAGGTCTAATATCAAGATTGCAATAATTCAAGTTTTTGAAACAAAATATTTATGCAAAAAAATTTCACAAAAATAATGCCATTTACAAATCATTTTATCTTTTCTCTTCCTTTTCTTTTCATTAAGATTTTAATATTCACACATTAGAAATATAATAAGTTTAAATGATGAAAATATTAAATAACACCCATGATTCTAGAGGTAAATAGGTAAACACATATCCATGAATAATTATATCATGTGATGTTTCATGATACACCCTCGTATAAAAATATGTGAGAAAAGATCCATAATGTTAAAAAAATCATGCGATAAATAACCATAAATGACATATGAAAAAGAATCCCACATATTAGGATCAAACTTATGGGAAAATATGTGATAGACACTCAAAATCCTAAAAATGAAAATGTTAAATCCAAAAGATATCAATTCCTACAACTCGATATCACAAAAAAATTACATCTTAGTGGTGCAATACCCACTAAGGATACTCATGTATATATCCTGATGCTTTCAAGGTTCCAAATGTAAAATTATCAAATAAATTCTCAAATCCATGCTCACTATTTCATAAAACATTTTCAAATACAAGGAAACTGACTTCATAGTTTGAAACCCCATTTCCAAATCATGCAAATGAATTTTTAAAGAAAAACCCCCTTTTGGAAACACTTTATTTTACAATAAACCATTTGAAACAATTTATCACTTTTAATAAATAAACAAACCAAATGATTTTATCAAGAACAACATGTAATTCATCAAATTAAACCATTATATAGAAACATCTACCTCAATATGGTATAAACCTAGCTTCTTTCGACTATAGAGACCAGAAATAATTATAACAAACTTAGATAGAAATGGAATGTTGAGAAATTAAAAGGATTAATATAAAACACTATTATATCACAAAACCACTTCCAGACCTTATCCAACACCAAAACACAAGAATATCTAGAAGGAACACTTACATATAGAAACACACCATAGCTATAATAATGATCCATTGCTGAATGAAATGATCTAGAAGGGTTGAAGGTCTCTAAAATCATCTTTGAGAGCTTTTAGGTCAACATGAAGAAGTGCTTCTAAAATATGAAATGAGAATTTAGATAATAGGTACCCTAAAACCCCAATTCTAAACACATACATAGAGCGTAATGACTATACATGGTGTGTAATTCTTAAGGCATATATACGCTGAAAATCCCATCATCTTTTTATTAAAAACATAATTTTCCTCATTAATGGAATATACTTGTCACACGATATGTAAAATTTAATGATTTCTATCTATTTCAACAAATATTCTTAGAAATGATTACACATTGTTTAAATCCATAGTTCACTGCAAAAATCAAGGTTTTATGATGAAAATTCCAAAAAATTCATGACATCACCATTATAGGTATCCTTCCAATCCCTTCTTGTAATTTCTTAACCAATGGGAAATCAAAAAAAGGTAAAAATATACTGGATTAAATTAAAATGGGATGATACAATCTACCCATTATAAATGCATTATGCCCCCAGAAATCCCTCAATATTCCGAATCCACAAAAAGAGAAGGGAATGACCACCTCATCAATGACTCCTACTCCCACTTCTCTTGGATATTCTATCTATACTACCATATTACTCAGAATAGGGGGTCTTTTTAGCACACATTACCTTATCCTAGATATCCAAAATCCAAACTGGCTACTCAACCAAAGTTATATCGGGAAAAAGATCAAAATACTCACATCTAATCATAGTATAAGGATCTGGTATATACCTCCTCAAATGGGAAACATAAAACCCTTCCTAAATAGATGTCAATTATTATGGTTAATGAAACCAATATTCCACCATCCCTAGTCATTTAATGATCTCAAAGGGTCCTAAAAACCTCATTTCCAACTTATCCTTCTTACCTTATCAATGATTTCCTAAGTGAGGTGAAACTCTGATGAAGAAATTATCACGAACCTCAAACATCAGTGGCCAACTCCATTATTCTACATAATATTTTTGATGAATCTATATTGTGACCAAATTCCTTAGGATCAACTGCCCCATCACCATCGTCTTAGGAAAAACACTCTTACCAACCAAGGAATACTCTTCAAACTCTTCCCATCACAGTGGAGACCTACATGGCCACCAATATAAAGCCTTATAGGGTTCCATTTGAATCAAATAATGATGTCTATTTCAATAGGAAAAATAAACCCGAGGAAAATATGTTTCCCAAGATCCTAGAAAATAATGCACATAAGCCCAGGTCGTATCCTCTAGAACCTGGATATCCCTCTCCTTATATCAATCCATTCACAGATTATAATCTATGCTTAATTAAATCTAGGACCCATCACTTCCTGAAAAACTTTCCAAAAACTGTATGTGAAATTAATATCCTCTAAAAAATTAGCACAGGTAACCCCAAAAGTCTCAAAATATCTCGAACATATAATTCCCCAAGATATTCTACCTTCTTCACCTCCCAGATAGGTAGTAAATGCACTGATTTCATGAGTCGATCAATAATAACCCAAATCACATATTTCCCACTCAAATTCCTTAGAAAATAATGAATAAATCCATGGAAATATCATTCCACTTATATATTGGATTGGGTAAAGGGTAAAACATCCCCATAGGTCTCTGGTGACCCACCTTAACTATTGACTAGTAAGGCACCAAAAAACACACTATAGACCACCTCATCCATCCCCACCAATATTGATTCCTCGGGTCATGATACATATTGTTATCCCAAGGGTGAATATACCAACAATATTGGTGTCAAATATCCAATAACTCACGTATCATTGAAAACAAACAACAAACATGATATGGAATCACAAATATCTATTGGGAAATCAATACCACTCACCCGATGTCTCCCCACCATGAAGGCTTTCACTAAATATATGGAACTTGGTGTCTTCCAACTTCTCAAGCCTAACTAACTCATCAAAAGATTATTTATCTTTCATCAATGCCAAGAACACATTTCCACCAACCTCTTCCACTCCCAAGATAATCTTCCCAAAACAAAACTCATCCCAGACCACTACTCAACTAATTCCTACAGATTGTGTTCGTAATTTTCTCCACAATACATCATAAACAGTATTTCTACTCCCAAGGGTATAAGAAATATAAAAATAAAAAGTATGAAGATACTCCACCTAGAATATCTATTGAAAATTTCGATCTCTCGGATTAAAAATATATTTTAGGATCTTATGATTAGAATATACCATAAACTTATCACCAAAAAGATAGTGACACACATTTTGAGTGCATACATAATATCTATTAACTCAAGATCATGGGTAGGGTAGTTCTTATCATGAGGGTGAAAATGGTGTTAGTCAGGATCCATGACATGTTCCCCAGTATCAAGACACATCCAAAACCTTTACCATAAGTATTACAGAAAACATCATAACCCAACATCAATTCCAAAAGAATAAAAAAATTTGTTGAATTGGATCACACCTTCAAATCCTAAATATATCTCTAAAACATGTCATCACATTAAAAATTTATACCCTTATGGGATAAATATTTCATCTAATATATGGGCTTGGAGAAGTCTTAAAAACCCTCTATAGTAACCAACCAAACCCATGAAGCTTCAGATCTCAAAAACATTTCTAGGCTACTTCTAATATAGAAGTAGCTATACCTATTTAGGATCTATTAAGACTACTCTCTCAGATATCACATGCCATATAAATTTTACCTCTTAGATCTAAAACTCACATGAGTAAAACTTACCATAAAGACGATTTTCTTTCATAGTTTGAGGAATGATATCCCAATTGTCCATATTCTCCTCTTTTGGATTGGAGTGCACCAAAATGTTATCCAAAAACTCAAAAAAGATTAAAATAATCAATGAAAGATCCAGTTCATCAAATCCATAAACACTATAATATAATTAGTGAGTTTAAATCACATAATAAAAAAATGGAAATTTTCATATCGAGTCCTAAATTCTGTCTTAGGTTTATCTTCTTCTCAAACTCTCAACTGGTGATACCTTAAACACTATTCAATCTTATAAAACCAACTATCACCTCTAAGATAAATAAAGAGATCATCAATCCTTGTCAAGTGATATTTATTCTTAATGGTCACCTAATTCAACATTAAATAATCAATTCAATGTGTGGTGATTATTTCATCATTTTTAACAAAGAGGAAATAAGAATCCCATAGTGAGATAGTAGGATGAATTTGTACTTTTGACTCTAGGTCCTAAAGATGAAACTTAAGTTCCACAAACATAGAAGGTTCCATATATTAAGATAGAATAGATGCATGAATCATTCTAGGGGGTAGGTCAATAGTAAAATTGTCCTATATCAGTGGTGTTAAACCATAAAAAACATCTGGAAAGACCTTGGGGTACTCACACAGAACTATAGAAATTTTACCACCACTTAAAGTTTAAACTATTTCAACAAAATATTTGAAAACTAGCATGATATTACCCCATAATATTGAACAATAGGCCCTTACCTTATTTATCAAGAGTCTTACTCACCCTGTAAAACATGAGTGACTCTATCGGTAGATAATAACTAAACTCAACAATGATAATAGTCTATCTAGTCCATAACACTTATCATCCAATCCATGTAGATCATAAAGTTCAAGATTTCAAGATCAAGCACTAAGAAGTCCCACTCTACCTCAATGTTGACTATAATCATTGAATAGGTGGGACCTATGAAACCTTGTTCTGGCCATTTTCTCACTGGCATGGAAAGATCCAACAATAAAGTCATATGTTATGAATGAAATCCCAATAAGTCAACTAACTTTTATGATATAAAATAATGAGTATCACCTATATAGAATAAAGATACCATTATAGAAGACAAAATAAACACCACACCTCTAATAGACATTAACCCTACTTTAGATTCCTCTAGTGCATACTCCACTGCTTATTGTTATCCAATCATAGATACATGAATAGATCTATTATACTTAGGATTTGAACCACCACCCATGGATGCATCTACATGAACATAAAAACACTATTTGAGGGTGGATCTTTCCCCCACTTCCATTCAATATCTTTTCACAAAAGTGTTGTAGATGTCCCAATCATCCAAAAAGATAAAAAAATATTAGGATCCTCCACATAGTATGGCTTGGTATGACCAAGCCTTCCACACTGGTAGCTAAAAACCTATTGTTTCTCTATCATCGCCCCTAAGACTTTTCCTAAGGAAAACTAATCACTCATATGATTCCTTTTATGGCCATAAGTTACACCTTGGCTAACCAATGAACCAACTGAAGCTCCAACAAAATGTGTCTTCCCATATTTGTCTACCTCAGATAAAGTTTCCTTGTCAACTACCTCCAAAAAGGTTATATGTCACATGAGTATTAACATAGACTGAATATAAGGCATTTTTTCAAACTCAAACCTCTTATCCTTTATATAATCATCAGTGAGAATCTCTGGTGCTAGATACACTAACGCAAAAAACATTTATAATACTCCAGAATGGTTTTATTCTCTTTATCTAATGTCAGAAACTCTTGGGTGTTTTTCACCTGAAATATCTCAAGATAGAAATGATGGTTATATATTTTATTAGAGGAATCCAAAGAAAGATACTAATATAACTTATCTTTTAGAATAAATTCCCACCACCTCCTTTCTAGTCCCTTAAACATATACATGAAAAAAACCACCTTAGAGTCTTCATGATTCTTCAAGATGTTGAATATTCTCTCTATCCACTCAAGACACTTTTTGGATTCTTGGGTCCATTTTTTTGGAATAAATATGAGTCAATTATTATTATTGAATTATGAGCCATGATCCACTACGCATCTTGGGTTCCAGATGCCCACTTGGCCTAGAGGCATAATAGTACAAATAAAGGATTCTACCAAATAAGGGTTCACTATAGGGATATCCCATAGAACCCATCTTGTAGCTTCCTCTCACAAATTTGGGAGATCTCTAATTAGAGGTGTTGTATAATAAAAGACAAAATCCAAATCCATCATGAGAAAATTCAAAAATCATTGGACCGACATTAGGTATTGATAACAAAGATTTAAAAAAAATAATTAAAAGAATCTGTGAGAAAAACCTTACTTAAAAAGGAAAAATAACATTTAAATAAACATCCAATACAATTAATTTAAATGACCTCAAACTCCAAGTCTTAAATCTGGTAAAATACCTTGAACACCCATGGTAACTCAGTTTCAATCACAGAAGTGAGCTATCTAGGCCCCTTTTCCACACCTACTATCTAAATTATGATAGTACTATGCCTAGTATACCCAAGATACATAACCAAACATAGGCAGTGCTAACACACTTCAGGCTATGCATACCATTTGATACCAAATTATAATGAACAAACTAGATTCAACTATAAAATCCACCTGAATCATACCACCACATGATATGGGTAAAACAGGACTACAAAAAACCAGTTTTGAATTTAAGAAAAACTAGACATAGAACTTATGTAAAAAGAGGAAACATACAAGATACCACAAAATACATACAATCCAATATAAAAAGGCTAAACAAGAAAGTAATTCATACCCCCACATGACCAACAGTTACCTCTAGACCAACCCAAATTGAAAGCAATAACAACAAGAGAAGGCAGCATGCTACAAGATGATCTTCCATTTTCTTGAATCCTATAAAAAATATCTATAAATTATGAAAGGCATGTTTAGTGTGTGATCCAAATCCTAGTAAGATACCACAATAGTTTCTATAAAAGTTATAATATTAAGGATGAAATAATTTAAGCTTTTAAAATATAATAGTTTTACAAACAATTTTCAAAAAATAAATCCATTTGAAAATTATTTTCCATTTTTCTCTTCCTTTGGTTTTCATAAAGCCTTTCACATTATCAAACCAGAAATGTGAAAAGTATAAGGGATGCAAATATTCATGCATATCCATGTATCAAGAGTTAAATATGTAGAAACATATCCATAAATCATCATATAATGCGAATCTTTGTGATACATCTTCGTATAATTTTTTTTAGCAATAATCCATAATATAAAAAAACATATAATTAATAACCATAAATGAAAAATGAAAAAGAACTTCGCATATTGGGATCAAAACTATGGTAAAATACGTACTAAACAGTAGAAATACTAAAAAGTAATACACATCACCCTCAGTTTCAGGTAAGTAATCATTTCATTGTGTACTTTAACTATGTAAAGTGTTTCAGTGATGTTTGGGAGATATTGGATGAATTTTGGAATTTTTTGGGATTTTATGGAGGTTTATGGTTTAGAATGGTTAGTATAAATCATGAAACACCTTTAGGAATGGTACGAAGTGAGATAGAGGCTACTGGGTAGGTACATGGTTAATATAACGTTTTGAAAAAACCATAGGGCCACATTGAAGTAACCATGTTTTTTAGAACAAAGGTAAAAACATGGTTGGTGAATAGTTTGTCTTACCATGCGAGCCAACTTTGTGAAGGGTTTTGGGAGGTAGTGGTTGGCACATAGTTGGCACACGGTTCTCCTAACCATGTGACCTAACTATACATGATTATTTTTTAGATCCAAACAAGTGGATCGCACTCAGGTTTACTCCCAAACCTCACATTTTTCACTTATATTGATCCTAACTCGGTTTTCCCTCCTCCTAATGGTTTTGCAGACTCTGTAGTTTGATTAGGGACTGATTTTCTAGAAAATATTGGTGCATTGAAGGATATATTTCTTAGTATGTCTCCATTCTTGGGGGGTTTTCTTTAGATATTTTTTTCTCCCCTATCTTAGATTCATAGATATAGTCCATTGGGGATAGATCTATGATATTTTATCCTAATAATGAAGATATTTGGATGTGTTTCTAAAAAGGAATGAGATCTAAGGCTGGTTTTTGGAGTTTCAACTTGGTATTTTTGAATAATTTGTGTTGTTCTTCTTTTTTTTTATAGTTTTTGAGGTAGTTGAATTTACTCTTGACTCCTCTTATTAGAACATGAAGGCTTAGTTACAAATTTTATTAATTTCTTGAAATTTGATGTCAAATTAATGTGAAAATCTTAGTAAAAACCCTTTTTAGTTATTTTTTCAGAAATTTTGAAAATTAGTTGTGCAAATAGATTTGTTTTCTTGATTTAAAATATTTATTTTAAAATATTTATTTGTTAGATTTATGGAAATTGGTTTTTAATATGGTTTTCAATAAAAGAATTATTTTATTCCAATGGTTTAAATGGTTTATTTGGCATGGTTTTTTGCATTAATTATTATCATGTGTTTATGTGCAATTGGGATGGATAAGGTTGTAATGTTCTCCCATAAAAATAATGGTATCGATAATAGTGTGTTGTTCCCCCATTAAGATGGTTCACTATGTAACAACATTGTGAAAGGATGACTCACCAATAAAGAGTATAGGGAGGTTCATTGTAAGATCTCTATATTTTCAAGATCGGTATCAAACTAATTTATAAGTTATTTTTTTCTTTATTTTGAGAATTTTAGTTTATATTGTATGTTGGGTGTGTTTGGGTGGAAATTGGAGAATTTTGGGAGGGGATGTTCATATTTGGCACATGGTTCCCCCAAAGCGTGTGCCCAACCTAGCAATCCAAGTGATCCCAATTAGAGAATCCCATGGTCGATCTATGTTTTTTCAAATAGTTCACCCTATTATGAGTAATTGTGCACCCCCCCCCAGAAGAGGCACAAGGTTTGAAAAACCATGTGATCATACCGTGGAAACCATGCACATAGTTTTAATTAACCTAAAAATCAGATTTAAAAATTCCTAAATCCACATAATTAACCCAAAATTGACACTAACTTGGACCTAAATGAATTATATAGTTTTTTGAGTATTTTGGATGGATTCTAATCAATTCTAGCCACCATTCATGAATATTTGAAGCTCAGATTGATGATATTCACCAATCTAGGTAAGATAATATCATCATATGTAGTTTCCTCCTAATCTCCCATATTTTTCTCATCCATTAAAGAGATTTTTTTTCTTATATTTGATATGTATCTAGATATAGGTTTGATAAATATAATATATTTCATATTGGATCTGGGTTTCAATTACAAATCCCATTCTTCCTCATGATCTTGGTGGTTCTCCTTCAGTTAGGGTCTCTTACTGGCTAGCATTCATCCTCAATTTTGAGGTAGGTTGTCTAAATTACAATCCTATAGTATTTATTTAATTATATGTATTTAATTATGAAATATCAATTTTAATGATTGGGAAATTTCATTGATAATTGAACTAAATTTTTAATTGACATGTTTTAATGATTTAGGTTAAATTGGGGAAATTGAATTAAGGAATTGCTTTAATAAATTGGTGAATTAATTAATGGGATATTGGGATTATGTAATTAAATTAACTAATTTTTTATTAATGTGATATTGGGATTATATAATTGAATATGTTAATTGGTGAATTAATTAATGGAATGTGGTGATGTGAATTTTATTGATTAAATAAATAGTGATTTGGTTAATTAAAGGTTGTGTAAATGGTCAATTAATGTGATATGAATTAATTGACAATATGGATTGTGTGATTTTTAGATTATACTAAATGGGCTTATGAGTTATATGATAAATAATTATATATGTTTTAATAGTGATTTTTCATGTTATTCTATATGAATTAAAGTGTTTAAACTTGTTTGAATTGAGAATTGAAGTGATACACTTTAATGAGAGTTTTTGAAAAGAAAGTTGATAATGATTAACCTTGATGTTATGAAATTGTGATACATGTGATATTGTGATACATATGATATTGGGATATATGTGATAATGTGGTATATTTTATATTAGTTTGTGGGGGATGGTCTACTGCATCAAAATTCCTTAGTGATAATTTTAATTATATTCATGTGTGGGAGATAGTCTACAACATAAAAATCCCATACTAATAAATGAGTGTGGGACATGAATTGCTACTAAAAAATCCCACTTTTTTGATTGTTTGATAAATGAGTTTTGTTTCATAGACTACTGCTTGAAATACCCACAGGGTCTTAGAAATGGAAGTTTAGGCCCAAAATGTTTTCGTTGGACTATGGTTAAAATTTTCCATAATATGAATTGAAATGGAATGGATAATGAAATCCCATTTTTTTAATGGATTATGAATTTAATATGTGATATGGTTGAAACATGGAATGGGATGAAGAGGGTATTTAGAGTTTCGGTGTCCTCAGGAACAATGGTGTTATGTGGTTAAAAAAAAGTAATTTAATAAATGTAAATGATTACTTTACTTATTGTATTTTATTATTTATGAAACTATATGTACTATTATTAACTATATATTATTTTATATTTCATTGGTGGTAGCCTACTGATTTTTACCCACACCCTACCCAGGCTGCCTGATCGGTACCCAAATAGACTACATGTTTGTAGTAAAGGATAAGGGAAAAGGCCTTGTGTTGAATGGCCAAGTTGGGATAAAGCATGGATGAGGAAACTGGACATGATTCTGGAACTTTTTGGGATTTTTTAGTTTATTTATTTTTGGTTTATCATATTGAAACTTGACACATAATTTTCATGATATATCTACTATTTAGTTTTTATATTGTATTTACTAGTTTAGTCATCATGTGATACTGGTTTTTCTCAATATTAGTAATATCATTTGGTTATTATAATTTATTTATACTATTTTTAACTTTTATAAATAGGTTATAGTTTACCCATGAATGATATTTTACCCTTATAGCTTGTCGGTGGCCTTAGAAATATGGGGAGGCATGTATGAGGTCATGTAACTAACTAGTTTTGGGTACTGGTGTGTGGCACCTAGGTCGGGGAATTATAAAGTGGTATGAGATTATTTTTATTTTATTTTTCTTTAATATTACTATTATGAAAGGTTGATAGGATAAATAGATGATTCAGTCCTTGGTTAAGATCTCATTCATGGGAGCATCTAACCCATATATGAAGGGTAAAATCCTAGTACCTTGGGTGGGATTGTTGTTATTGATATGTGTTTTTACAATTGGATGTTATTTCACCTTCAGTGATTCACTTTTTGTGTGATTTGATTATTTTTTCTAAGTTTTTGTGAGATTTAACTTGTATCCTAATATATAAGAAGAGTTGAATATGCATGTATCATTCTAGGAACTTAGGATTATTTGTTTACATGCATCATTTTAGGCACACACGGGAAAAGAATGTTTTGGGTAAGTTGTTAAATGAAAATTATTTTCTTATCTTGTGTGACATAAATAAAAAAGTTCCTATTATGAAATTGAAAATTCTACAATGATAAAAAAAATGTGGAATTTTTTTTTCTAATTAGACTTGAATAATGAGAATGTATTTTCCCATGTTAACCAAGACCTATATGTTGGATGGTTAAGGGTAGTGATAGCACCTCAGTTTTGAACATGTGGAAGTGTTTGGGGGAATAACTTGTTGTGTATTATTGTGAATACCTCTTATGTAAATGTTTTAAAGTTGTGTTATGTGTCCTAATATGTGTGTCTGGAATTTTAGATATATGCCTTCATAACGATGCTTGTTGGTAGGATGGATGAAGTTTATGGTTGGAAATGATCCCCCAACATTCGAACCTAAGGCACTAATTGTTCTAGGTGAGGAAGTTGGGGAGAATTTTCAAGATAACTTTTCTTAGTTTATGAAAGTTGTGGAAAGAGAATCAGGTGTATTTCGAAAATCATGTCTAATCTGACAAGTGAGTTTCAGTTGTATCGTTGTCTTATATTTAGCAGAGATGGTGGAACTAAGGAATTTGAGTTCTGGGTTTATTTTATCCAAAAATATACTTGACCACTTAGAGACTTCTATTCAGAATAAGGTAAAATTGGTTGATTACATGTTATATAGTCAAGAAAATAGTTTGTAGGATACCCAGACTTGAGATGTAAAGATGAAGACTATGGAGTGGAAAGACTTTCAGGATAACTTCTTGAATCACTTTTATCCTAAAACGCTCAGTTGGGAGAGAGTAGCTAAATTTATAAGTTTGACTCAGGGGAGTAAGTATTTGATAGAATATTCTGGAAAATTTAATGATTTGCATCACTTTGCTTCATTGTTGGAAATATAATTGGATACTAATGAAAAGAGGTCTTATGATGGGATTAAATGTGAAATTAATTCCCAGGTGAATATATTTTGGCTGAAAAAAATTTCAGATGTGGTGAATTGGGACTCATTTATGATGGTAACTAGAAGGATGATTCCAATAGAGGAAGGTTTTTATTGGATGGTTAAGAGGTATGAATTTTGAGAGCCTGAATCATCACTACAATAATGTTATCATAGGTGATGGAAAAAAGAGTAACCAAGAGGGAGGGTTAGTTTCACAAGACCTTTCTCAAGTGATATGTTATCAGTGTGGTTGGTTGTGACACTTCCATAGATATTTTACCTAACCAACATTAGAATTTCTAGTCTATAGAAGTATAGGAAATATACAGAGGTTCTGCAGGAACCCATGACAGACGGGTAGGGATTGAGCCACTAATAAAAATTAGAGTGTGGGAATGGGATATTCTATAAAGTATCAGTCTAGAATCATGAGTTCTACTGGAAATAGATGTATTGGTTATGAAAATGGTTCTTCATTTAATGACCACCTATATTAGAATAGTGGTGTATCTCAGGGGGCTTAGACTGCATCATAGGGAATAGGGGAGGGACAGTTTCATGTTTTTCATCCTACAAAGGTGGTTAATGAGGTTGGACTGTTGATAGATAGAGGTATTATTCTTATTGATTCTATGATTGATAGTGCCTTATTTGATACGGATGCCTCTCATTCTTTTATATCTTCACAAATTTTGAATGGGTTGAGTCTAGAAGTGGATTTTTTTAGTGGGGTAATAATGATAGATACACCTCTAGGAGTAAGATCAAGAGACGTATGTCTATGCAAAGGATGTTCTATCAAGGTTGGGGAGTACCATTTTCTCTGGGATATTTACATTCATGATATGTTAGGATTTCAAATAATTTTGGTTGTGGACTAGTTAGTAGTATATCAATCTCTCATACAATGTTACCACATTAAATTGACTTTTACTCCTCTTAAGGGTGACTATTACATCTATTGTGGAGAATGGGATATCTAAGTAGGCCTTCAAAGTTCAGTTCATTCGAAACTGGGGGAGCACACTTTCCATGTATCTAGTCTGTTGTTGGATGAAGGGGGTGTAAATCAGGATGTCTTTAAACCCATAGTGGACATGTTTCGGGAAATTTTTCCTGAAGACTTCATAGGGATGCCACCAAATATAGATATGGAATTTATAATTGTTCCCATACTGGGAATTGGGATAGTTTCAATTAAACCATACATAATGGTACAAAAAAAACTTCAAGAGTTAAAGACTCAACTAGAAGACTTAATAAATAAGGGTTATATCCACTTGATTACATCGCCTTGGGGTTCACTTGTTTGGTTTTCAAAGAAGGGTGATGAGAGTTTATTCTTATGTGTTGATTACCAGAAGTCAAACTAGATGATAGTGATGAACTAGTATCCTCTTCCTTGTATCAATGATATATTTTACTAGTTGAGAGGAGACTGTGTTTTCTCTAAGATTGACTTTAGATTGGGGTATCATTAGTTGATAGCTCTCCCTTCTGACATACCTCAAACTAATTTCAAAAGAACTTATGGAATTTATGAGTTCATCGTGATGTCGTTTTCACTAACGAATGCACCAGAAATGTTTAAGGCCTTGAGGAATAGAATCTTTCACCCGTACTTGGAATAGTTTATAGTAGTGTTTGTGGATGAAATATTGTTGTACTCCAAGTATAATGATGATCATGCCCAATATATTTACATCATCCTCAAATAAATGAGAAAGCATCAACTATATGTCAAGCTATATAAGTTTCAGTTTTTATTGATCAGGTACACTTATTGGGTTACATCATCTCAAGGGAAGGTGTGTCAATGGACCTAAAGAAGATGTAGGAAGTTGTTTTATAGAGGCATCCCAATAATCTTTTTAATTTCTAAATCTTTCTATGGTGAGAAGGATAATATTGGAGGTTTATCCATGACTTTTCTTGATTGGAAGCACCACTTTTGGGCTTGACCAAGAAGGGAGTGAAGTTTGAATGGTCTAGAGCATGTGAGAATGCCTTCCAAGAGTTGAAGAAGGTCTTAACAAGGACACCAATCTTGATCCTACCTAATCCAGAAGTATACAGTGCTTTGTAATGATTTTGGGATAGGTATTGGAGAAGTATTGATGTAGGTAGATCAAGTTTTTGTGTATGGGTCTCAGGATTTGAGGTCGCATGAACATAACTACCTTATGAGTGACCTTGATTTGGTTGTAGTATTTTATTATTTAAAGTTTTGTAGACATTCTCTATTGGATGAGAAGTTTATTTTTCATATATATCACAAGAGTTTAAAGTGTATAATTTCTCATTGTGATTTTAATCTCCGGCAGAGGAGGTGGGTTGATTATATGCAGTCATTCAATTTTTAACTACCATATACACTCAGAAATGGAAACATTGTTACTAATTATTTAAGCAGTAAAACATAGACTTAGGCATTTCAAGAGTCTAGTACCAAGTGAAAGATGGTTAATTTACTGGACGAGATTCACATTGTGGTTTAGGAGATCCAGGAGCAGATGACTCTTGTATTAGTTTTAGTAGATCCTTCACTTTTGATCCATATCATAGATAGGTACCATGAGGATCTGAATTGATTGTCTTTGAGTGAAATCCTTAAATATGGGGAGTCACCTTTAGACTATACCATAGTTGAGGATGAGATCATCTACGTTAGGAATCGGGATGCTGTGCCTATGAGAATGCTGGAAGATATTATGCATAAATTTCATGCCTCTGAGTGGGTGATTCATACAAGTGTGAACAAAATGTACCATGACCTACGATGATGGTTTTGGTGGCTGAGCATGAAAAATGAGATAATAGGGTTCGTGACATGATGCTACACATGTCAACAAGTGATTTTATGAGCATCAATGACCTATTGTTTTACTATAGTAGTTTCCCATTTTGGAATGGATGTGTGATGGAGTTAATTTTCATTTTTTGGTGGGTCTCCCAAGGACACCTCAGAATAATGATGCTATTTTGGTAATTTTGGATCGGTTGACTAAGATAAGACATTTGATGCCAATATGGGAGACTTTCTCATTTTAGAAGTTGGGATACTTGTATGTATGGGAGAGATTCCATCTTTATGGGGTTTTTTGGAGTATAGCTTCAGACTAAGACTCGCATTTTACTTCGTGTTTCTGGAAGGGTCTACATTAGGATCTATGTACACAGGTTTTTCATAGTATGAATTCCACCCATGGATAGATAATAAATTAGATCATATGATATAAGTTCTAGAGGATATGATTCAGGCATCTTTCCAAGACTTTGGTTGGTTATAGGAGAAGCACCTAGCTTTGGTGGAGTTTTCCTATAACAAAAAACCTCAAGAAACTATATAGATGGAACCATATGAGGTTCTTTATGGTAATCCATGTATATCACCTCTATGTTTGATAGAGGTAGGTGAGTTATAGATATTGGGACCGAGTCTCATGTGGGAGTAATCAGAGCAGGTTCATTTGATTTGAAAGAGTATTGATAAAGATCAGAGAAGGTAGATGTTATATGTTGATAGATGTTGATGACCTATAGGGTTTTTATAGGGTGATCATGTATTCCTTAGTATGTAACCTAGATTGGGTCAACATAGGATAAAGAGATGGGGAATGTTGGTTCCCATATTTGTTGGACAGTGTGAGGTTGTAGAGAAAATCAGGCTGGTGGTGTACCAATTAGATCCTCCACAAAGGTATAACGCTATGCATGACATTTTTCATGTGTCACAACTTCAGTGGTATCACATTCTCACTTCTAGAAATAGGCTCTATACTAACACTTATATACCAATGGTTTGAAAAAATTGTTGGTATAGGAAGACTATACCAACAGTTTGTACAAACCATTGGTATAGTATGTGCACAATCAACCTATCCCAATGGATTGATTAAAATGTTTGGATATTCTCCTATTTAAAAGGATATTCCAATGGTTTTTATAAACTTTTGAGAATGTTTTACCATAAATCAAAATCAGGCCTCCAGTTCCCCCTCCGCTCGATTACTACCCTAAATCAAAGCTCTCACTTCCCTAGCCTTCCAAACTTTTTCCACTGATCGATCCATCTTAAATAAAGAAATTTTTTCTACACTTCAAATATTTAATTGTTACCTTAGTTTTATTGTTCTGTATCTTTTTTTATTTGGCCTAAATGAGAGCTCTGTGAGGTCATTCATTAGCCTTGTGGGTGGTCATTTGTGATGTAAGATAGTATGATTTCATTTTACTTGATATATCCAATAGTATTATTGTTTTATGTTCACTTTGATTATATATCACAAATGATGTTGTTTAATAAGTTTTTATTAATGGTTTTAATAATGAAGGAATGGTATACCCAATGTATGATTTAGTATCTCACTACTAGTTGATAGTATTTGAGGTCTATGGAGGTGCACCTATGGTGTTGTTGTGCACCTGTTTGAATTCTATTATTTTTCTTTTATTCTAGGAAATATAAATCTATATTATAGTGTTTTTTTATTTTTCTTACAATCTCTAGTGGTAATTATATGTTAATAGGATTATGTAATTGTGCTTCCTTATTGTCAAGGTTACAGTTGAGATATACACAACTATGATGTGATGATTTGATATTTTAATTTGTGGTTTCGGCACTTGGACCATACAAGAAACAGGATTTTTTAAATTCATCATATGTGGCATGTAGGATTCACATGACATTTATATTATTACGTGTGACTTAATTATCTAATGACATAGGGTTTAGTTATATAATGTTTTTATAATGAGTTGTATATGGGTTTCCTATATAACTTGTTAGTGGAATTATACCCAACTAAACCATAGTGTTTTTTTAGGAAAGAACATGTGGATCTTATTTTGGGATATTCTCAGATGATGTAAATCAATTCCAATGGTGAAATGGATGTATTTTAACACTTGTGGGTTCATTTATTAATATTATGGATTTGTAATTGTTTAAAATATTAAAGGTAATCATAAAAATATGGTTCATGATTGGAATGATTCACCTTGATTATTTTGATACCCTTGTGATGGTAAATGTGAAAAAATGTTGAATTATTTCATTATTTTTAATTTAAATTACTTTAATTAAATTAGGAATCATGATTATATGAAGAGGGAATGATTTATTATATACCTAGAACTATTGGTTTTGGGTGTGGTTTTTGATGATACAGTTGATTATGATATGATATGGTTGGATCTAGGATGGATAAAACATTTATATGTTCTTTTTTATTTTTTATTAATGCCTAAGTGACTAGTGATCATTTAGTATTCCATGGAATGAGTTTGATTCCTTAGTATTATTGGGAAGGAATCACCAAGGGTGGTTTTTTCTAGATAAACTTGGCATGGATGAGAATCGTGGTCATTTTTTAGTTGAATGAGCCTAGGTTTTATGGCATGAGAGTCATTGAAGAACGAGCCTTGGTGGTGTGATCAGGTGATATGTAGTGTACACTCATTGGGTTTGTAAAACCTTTAGTTTTAATGAATTGTTATTATTTTTGAATAAATTCAAATTCATTGGTGGATTTCATTGCATGGTACACCAAAATATTATCAATATGATTAATGAATATCTTTCCATTTAATGAATATATTACAATTTAATACTTTCAAAAAATATTATCAATATGATTAATTAATTATGATTGTTCCTCATTGGATAATTTTTTATTTACTAAGTATAAATTCAATAAAGCCTCAAATGAAATAGGTGTACAAAACATATGAAAGTACTATGTTGCTTACTTCTCCACATAACACTTTATTTTATGAGATTTATTACCACGTCTAATAGAAAGATTCATTGGGTCATTTAATCTTATATGAGGTATATATTTAAAGATTATTCATCAACCAAAGTTGATCTAATACTGAGTTGCTTCAAAAACTCAATACATTATTCACCCTCTATGTTTCATTTTTCATTTGAGTTATGCTTTTTTTAATGTATATTTACTTATCACTTATCTTATTATTTAAAAGGCTTTACTACGATACTCCTTGTTCCTTATTTTTACATATTTTTCACATGAATAACTACAATAGAGTCCAGTTGTATCCTGGACTTCTTAGTGTGTAGTTATTGCTTGTAAATCTAAATCCATGTTATGGTTCATTTTATTTTTTTAAATAAATGTTCTTAGTAGTGGGTTACTATCATGTGGAGAGGAATATGTTCTATATTGGAACTAAACCTCCTTTTTTTAATTCTACTATGTGTCATTTTTTCTCTTACACTGTCTCAAATTGATGTTGATACAATACTATAATTTCCAATTCTATGTTTCAACATGTATCTACATATTGTGTTAGTTATGGTTTTATATAATGTGAACAACTCTCATTTACATAAAAAAATCAAATAAACTTCAATATTATTTAATTTCTTTCACGAAATGAATTATTACATTTTTTATAGAATGGATATAAGTTGGATGTATGAAAGTGATCAGATCTCAAGAAATTTTCAAAAAAAATTGGACAGATTTTTAGATTTCGCATTTGAAAATGCTTCATATAGTGGTCACATATGCTCCCCATATTATAATTGTGTTGGAAGACCTTGGTTGACCTGTGAAGAAGTTATCTACCATATAACCAAATAGGGATTTCAAACGAACTATTATGTAAGGTATCACAATGGGGATAAAATAGAATCTCAAAATGGTGATGATCCAAATGAGAGGACTTGATTGGGCAATTTGATATATGACTAGTTTCCATTTATTTGTCATCATGAGAAAGAATGTATTTCAACCCATGAAGACTTTGATATAGGCACACATGATTCTTACAAGGAAAATGATGATGTTGATAGAGTGAAAAAATTGAATTATGCTGTGAAGACTCAAGTATATCAGTAATGTGGTAAAATGTAAAAGCTTTAATTTTTAATTCAATTATTTGATGGTAAAACCATGTATGGTATTTCTAACACTGTCATCGGTTACATTCTTACCTTCTTGAAGTACTTACTTCCAGATGATGCAAATATTCCCTCAAACCACTATATGGAATGGAAATTAGTCAAAGAACTAGGATTTCCAGAAAACAAAATTCATTCTTTCTCGAAAGATTATAGCTTATTTTGGGTGGAAACCACTGAAAGAAATGATTGTATCAAATGGGGAACATCTTGATGGGATCCAAAATTTGATGGAACACCATCTTGTGTGTGATAGAATGTAATGTGGAACTTTCCATTGATCCCCAGACTCTAGAATCCTTTCATGTCTGATGAAATATCAATAAAAATATGATGTCATGATACTAAGAGAAATAATAATAATGAATTGTTGGTTCATCCTACAAATAGATTTTCATGGAAGATATTTGATGCTCGATATCTTCATTTTGCAGCTGACGTGCCTAATGTGAGGTTGGGTCTATCATGTGACAGTTTTAATCTGTTTGGGTAGATACTTACTTCGCACAACACATGGCCGGTTTTCATACACATTTATAACCTTCCCCCATGGTTGTGTATGAAAAAACCTTTCACTTTCATGAGTATACTTATATTTGGACCTTCTGATCTCAGAAATGATATAGAATTATACATGAAACCTTTAATAAAATAGTTTAATCTTATTTGGGATTTGGTTGTGCGCACATATGATGCATGTTTGAAAGACATATTTCATATGTGTGTTGCGCTTATGTAGATGATCAATTATTTTCCTACTTATACAATGATGTCTAGATGTAGCACGAAGGGAAAATTTCCATGTCTTATTTGTATGAAGAATACTCAATCCAGAATACCGAGATATCTCCATAGTTTTAGTTTTCTGGGACATCGAGGATTCTTTCCAATAAACCATCCATATAGAAACAATAATCAAAGATTTGACAATACCATAGAGGCCAACAATCCACCTCAGCATATGTCTAGAACTGATGTGCTTAATGAATTTAAATATTTTGGTTTTTCATTTAGGAAGCATCAAATTGAATATATAAATAGAAAGAATGTTTCCAATGATAATTGTTACAATTGGAAGAAGAAGAGTATCTTCTTTGAGTTGTTATATTAGTCATCCAATATTTTACATCATTGCTTAGAATTAATTCACATTGAAAATAATATATGTGAAATGATTCTTTTGATTCTTATAATTTTCAAGGGAAAGACAAAAGATGATTTACAATCTCTGAATGACTTGGTGGATTGGGGAATTATACCAGAATTGTATCATGTGTATATCAGTGAAAATAAATGGAAAGTTCCATGTGCTTCTTATGTAATTACACCTACAGAAAAAAAATCAATTTCTAGAAGTTCTAGAAACTATTAATGTTCTTGATGTATATTCAAGCAATATATCAAAATGGGTCAACAGAATAGAGTTGAAGCTGAAATCTTTGAAGACTCGTGATTATCACGTCCTTCTGCATGAGTTGATTCTAATAGAAATCTGTCATCTTTTGTCCAATAATGTAAGGGTGTTAGTTATTCAGTTGTGCCATTTTTTTAGAGAAGTTTGTGCTAAGAATTTTTCCAAGTATTTATTGAAAACAATGATGGTAGAAACACCAATAATTTTGTGTGAGTTGGAGAAAATATTTCCTCTATCATTTTTCACATGCAAGTTGCATCAAAATATCCACATTCCAACCGAAATACTTCTTGTAGGACCTTTTTCTTTATATTGGATGTATCCAACTGAAAGAAATATGTACACATTGAAATCTTATGTCAAGAATAGGAATCATCCTAAAGTTTCAATCGTCAATGGTTACTTAGATCAAGAATGTATGGATTTATGATCAATGTGTTTGTCTAATCCTACTATGAGAATGAATAGACCAATTAGAATTAAAGAATAATAGTATAAGAAAGTTGAACCCAGTTTTCTATCACTTCCTTAGACATGAGGAATTCCCAGATCATATACATTAACGACATTAAGACTTAAAGAGTGGGATATTGCACATCTCAAAGTGTTGTTCATCTATGATTTGTTTGATGAATACATCAAGTAATTAAATGGAACATGTATATCTTATCTCCTCTCTTGTAATTTTACATATCTTTTAAACTATTTCTATTTTTATCTACAGGGAATATAAATAAATGATAAATAGAAAACATCATTCTTTATCTTTAATAAGAAGAGAGACTCTTCAGAGAAAAGATTATTCTACTCTGTTGAAATTGAAGGTAGAAATATTACTGTAATAAATAAATCAATCAGTATTTAATTAAATTTAATATTTGTTTATATTTTAGGTATTTATTTTTACTACAGACTCTATTTCTAAGGAAATAAGATCTTTGAATTTTGGTCCTAATGTTGTGGTTCATGAATGTAAATTAATTTTGATCAATGGGTATATATTTATTATCACTGAATGAGCAAAGAACACGAGAACACAACATGATGGAGTTATTCTAACTACCACAACAGACTGTTATTCTAGTGCATCAGATATTAGACCTCCTTTTAAAAATGTATCTTATTATGGATTCATTAAAAAATAATAATATTGGATTATTACTCTGATGGTCGAGTCTTGATGATGAAATTACATTGGTTTGATTAGATGACGACGCATGGAACCTTTATTTATGATTATGTATTTCGAGTTATTGACATGACTCGTGCTCTTGCTACTGATGAATCATATGTTTTGGCATCAATGAAGAAACAATTTTTCTATGTCAAAGATCATATTCGACCTAAATTTGGTGTTATTGTTGAATTAATTCCAATACATGTTTTTTATGATGGTGATGATGGAATTCACACCATCACTACTGCCATTGGAACCAATCCATCTATTACTTATGATGACTCTAATAGATCAATTTTTAGTGTTGATTATGAACCTGAATTTGTTATAGGAAATATATAGAATCATACATCCATTTTCTCAATTTTTTTGGTTTATCTTGACTTGGGTTGTTAAGGTTAGTACTGTTCAAATTGATTTAATATTGATTACAAATATGTTTTATCCAACTTGAACTATATTTAAACCTATGAAACCAACATTTCTAACTTGGTGAACATTTCAATGCTTTATTGACCATGTATGAAATTATTATAACTCTAAGACTCCCCTTTAACATTTCAATGCTTTATTGACAATGGTTTGTTGACCTCAGAACCCATGAATCCCCCTATCCCCTCTCATATATTTTGTTGTTTGGGTTACACATTAGTTATACTTTTCTAATCACTTCTATATTTGTTTTCAAATATAGGAAATGAAACCTATTGAAGAGATGCGATGAAAAAGGATGACAGAAAACAATCATCGCATGGATGAGATGGTGTTCCTCCACTAGTGCCTATTGTGAGTATTTTATTTCAAATATATATATTTAAATAACATATAATGCAATGTGATTAATTTTGTTTTAAAAGTTTTTGTAGGATCCACCACTGAGGTAACTATTATTTGATGATACACCTAGTAGAGGTCCCAGTACTCAGGCTGATGGTATAAGGGAGGGTGGTATGAGAGATAGGCAATCTAGTCGGCGTACCCGATTAGACCATGCCCCTCCCACTAACGTAACATCTATCCCACATTCTGATCTCAGTGTGTTATTAGGGACACACGATATATTTAAGCCTCCCATTTTTTCACCACCCTTTTCATCTAAGCCTCCTCACACTTCTATACCATATTCAATAATGATTCTCACTTCTCATCCATATCGTTCATTTGGCCATCCATCCATGCCATCATCTTTTACTTCTACTTCCTTTTATTCAAGCTTCTATATTCCACCTTCTTTGACTCCTACTTTTCCATAGTCTGTGCCTGAAAAGCATACACTATTACCCACTCCACCTGTACAGGGTGTTCCTTCACTTTCTGCAAATTCAGTGGCATCCATTGATCAGACTGCCACATGTATATTTACAGAATCCTAACAAATTTTTATAGCATTGTTTATTTTCATTATAATAGGTATTGATATAACATTTGTTTTTATTTCATAACAGATACATCTACTAATATGAGGTGGGGTGGGGGCGTACTCACATTTGTGTGTTGTGGAACTTCCACACACAGTTTATGGTGGACTATAATGAAGACAATCAAATGACTGAAAAAATGGGGCAGCAATGTCATAGTTTTTTGAAAACGCTTGCCAAATATTCCGATATCATTCCCGTCAGCCCTCTCCTATGGAGACAATTTCCAAACAAAATCAAGGATAATGTTTGGGAACATATATGGGTAAAAATATATGTTTTATTTAATGTAATATATTATTTTTTAATTTAAATGAATTAATATTTTGCTGTTATCTTTGGTTTAGTTTCCCTGATGGTGAGGGTGCATGACCAGCAAATCTAAATGAGATAGGTGAGCTTTTGAGATCCTATAAGCACGAGTTGTATATTAGCTGGCATGCTAGAGTTGGCACAGAGTTAGAGGTGGTACCTGTCATGGATTATTATCTGATATAATAGTATCAGTAAATGATTACTCATTGGATGACTATCAAATTTAAGGTATTAATCACATTTTAGGTATTTAAATTAAAATTTTCATTTTTTTCATTAATACTATTTGTGGTATTATTGAATTTTATTTTGGAATCATACAGAAAAAATAAAAAAACATTGATGCTAAAAAATACCTTGACACATTGGGACGTACTACAATGTTAGATCATGAGAGGAAGTAGGTATGAAAGTTGTTTATAATTTTTCTTTAGGGCTTTCACTTTCTATTGTTCCCTCAATAATTTATTTGATTTCTAATGTTTTCATATAATTTTTATTATGAAATTAATTACTGGTAAGCTATTTTTAATTATGGTTTTATTTATTCACTGTCATTATAGATGAAATAAGTGAATATTGAATAACATGTGCCTCGACCAAAACTGTTTTGCTCAAGTAGAAGGAAAAATATGGAAGTGTGGTTAATGAACCAACACAGCAGCAGATTATAAGTTTTATTTTTTTAATTTCAAATTTTAATATCTATTTTGTAACTTAATAATCTATTTATATTTTTAACAGGCTGCTTTAGAGGCCCCTGATGCCCATGAACCTGACAATTTTGGGCCAAATGATCACTTACATCAGGTGTTGGGAGATGAAAACCCTAACATAGTACACTGACAACCTAGGAAGAGTATAGTCATGAAGATTTATTGTCCCTCTTTAGGTACTAGTTTTAGTTCCAATGAGTTTGAATAGGTTAAGTCATGGGTATAACAGGCTGAAAAAAGGGCCACATGGGTGGAAGAATGGTATGTTAGGTAAAACACTAAATTTATGAAACTGATCAAAGTTTTATGTCCCAAAATTCCACCAGAGGTCAGCACAGCTTGGGATGAATATATGTCATCGATTCATTCAATATATAGTGCTCCAGGTAGAATATTTAGTGGTGCTCAAGATGATGTCTTTCCTAGAAATGATGATGTCAAAGAAGAGGTCGAGGACAAGGATGATGCCAAGGAAGGCGGTGAGGAGGAGGCCGAGGTAAAGGACAGGGGAGAGGAGGAGGCTGAGGAGGAGGCTGAGGATGAGGACAGGGATGAGGTAATGGATGAGGTTGGGGACGATGTTGGGGATAGGTGTGAGGATGAAAATGAGGCTAATGATGATGGTGATGATGATGATGGTGATGAGGGGTAGATTGATCTGTTGCATTCTTTACTGATATTACTGAAATTTTATGTTTGATGATTTGATGTGACTGAATATATGTGTGATTAGGTAGGTCACATTATCTTTATTTCTTTATCTATAAATAATAAAACTGGTCTTGATATGGAGATATGGAATCTATGAATTCCCTTTTTTACATGGTATAAAATATATTTTAGAATTCTCTTTTCATATACACTCAAACTCTTGGCAAAAGAACTTCAGATTATTCATTTTCTTTATACCACCTCTTATTCGTATATCTCTAATTCATTGTCTTTTGATGCTTTACATTATGGGACGCCATTTTAGATCTAATCTCATTCACAGATCATGTTGTACTTGATACTTTGTGTTGTTGTATTTGTTACCAAAAATATTTCGATTTGCTGATAAATTATGAATCTTCTTGATCTGGTTTGTATGAATACATCATGGTATAATGTTTCATGATCCTAGAAGATGTTTTTGAGGTTGGTTAAAAGTCATCTGGATATGATATGAGTGAATTTGGGTGAAATTAGTCATTTTACAAATTCATGTAATAATTTACAGTACATAGGAATTTCATGTAGCCAAATATATCACATAACTAGATCTATTCATTGCTACCATAATAGTTTCTATTTAAATCTTAACCCCATCACTCAGCACACCACTCCGGTAATCTCTGCAAAACCCCACCACGGATTTATATATCATAAAAGTTAAACCTATTAACTATCACATTTCCCTCAAGTAGAACCAACCCACATGAATCTATAATGTCCTCATAATACCTTATTCATCAATTATATTTTTTATATGTCACCTTCATGTATGTCACATCACCAAAATACCTCACCCATGATTGTATCAATAGATTGAAATATGTAACATTTCACCTCACAATAATTCTAACCCCTTTAGGTTATATTCTATAACCCATAGGTTTTATTAAATCAATGTTTTATGTTAGAATTAAGAAATACCATCCACTGAGATAATCTCATATCTTAATTCTTGGTAAAATAGTTTCAAGGTATGGAAGGTCACACTAGGATAACTTATATTTTTTGTATATGTTTAATAATTTATGACATAGAGGTTCTAGATTTTTTATGGTTGACACATGTGTGTTTGGTTTGGTTCCATTATAAATGGTTTATAAATATGTTTGGAAGACTAGTTTAGAAATTAATGACTCTTATGTTATATTAATATTTTTATTTCAAAATGAATGTTTTTATTTAAAGAAAGATTCATCCAATAAAATTTTATTAATATGGATATTTTCATTAAATACAAGGAACATGGTTTTTTATAAATGTTAATGGGTTTGTGATTTTGGAAATATCTTATATAAGTGGGGGGTTGTGCTACTAGGGGAGGGTGTGAAAGGGGGAGGGGGTTGTGCAGGGGGAGTTGTGTAGGTGGGGAGGGGGTGTGCAAGGGGGAGGGTCATTGTTCATGGGGAGGCTACTGAGGGTGAGGTGGGGATTTTGGGTCTTTGTAGGTGGGGAGGGGTGGGTTGTGTATGTGTGGAGTGGTGTGCAGGTGGGGGTGGGGCTGTATAGTTATAGAGGGGGTGTGAAGATGGGTGGCGGTTGTGCAGGTGGAGAGGGGGTGTAGGTGGGGCAGATGTGCAGGTGGGAGGGGGTGGTTTGTGTAGGTGGGGAGGGGGTGTGCAGGTGGGTGGGGGTTGTGTAGGTGGGAGAGGGGTGTGCATGGGGGAGGGGGCTGTGCAGGGGGAGACTACTGAGGTGAGGTGGGGCTGGGGGTTGTGCAGGTGGGGAGGGGTGTGCAGGTGGGTGTGCAGGTGGGGCTGTGTAGGTGGGGAGGGTGGTGTTCAAGTGGGTGGGGGCTGTGTAGGTGGGGAGGTGTGTGAGTGGGTGAGTGGGCTGTGTAGGTGGGTGGTTGTGTAGGTGTGGAGGGGTGTGAAAGTGGGTGGGGGTGTGCAGGTGAGGAGGGGGTGGGTAGGTGGGGAGGGGGTGTAGTTGGGGAAGGGGGGCTCTACAGGTGGAGGCTGATGGGGGTGAGGTGGGGGGGAGTGTAGGTGGAGAGGGGGGGTGGGTGGGCTATGCAGGTGGGGAGGGGGTGTGCAGGAAGAGGGGAGGTTAGTGGTAACAAAATATTAACCATACAACATCTATTCCTTGAGAATAATTTATAATAATATCTCAATCTCTATCCCATCTACTAAAATCCAATATCATCATTTTCTCATTATTATAAATAAGGGATAATTGGTCTACCAGCCAAATCAATCCCATTAAACTAATTTTTCAATTAAAAGACTAGATTCAATCCCCATTATGAATCCCCCATTTTTTAAAATGTAATTTTTGAAGTCATTTATCCATTTTTTATATCTAATTACATGTGAAAAGTATTAGTCAATATTCCATCACACCAAATTCATCTAAAATCACCCAATCCTATGAACAAAAATGCTATATTAAAAACCCAAAACATGATTTCCTTATATAGGGGTTATCATGCTTTATTTTAACATCCATATAATACCTCTATTAATGACCCTATTTTTATATTGTTATTTTTTTGAACATGTATATCTAAATCTTGATCCATACATGATCCATTAATTAAAATATATACCTCACTAATCACCCTTGAACATAGATCCTACCCAATTACCATAGATTAATCATAAAATTTAGTATTTTTAATGAATTAGATATGACTTATCTTTTCCACATACATCCCCAAAATAGAAAATCCAATCACTCACTAGTTGGGTTAGATATATAGGTCAATCTACACATTCATCACAACTTATCTGCCCTTAGGTACATACTCAAATATCTGATAACCCGTAAAGATCTGTATTCCATATACATGTTTGAAGTATCCAGTGATAACTATCCCAAGAACCTTACTCTAAGGTATAAATACAAAATTGTTCATTTACTAACATAGATCAATCTATGATCATCTTCATCACATTCCCCATTAGTATGGTTCAAAATCCCTATCAAATTTCTATAATTTGCATCTAGTATGATTCTTAATTTATTAACATGGAATGAATCACCTATGATGACTCAAGAAATAACATAAAACCATAATAATTATTTGTTTTTATCTATCAACCATGCCTAAATAAATGTTCACAACATTTATTCTAAACCATGGGTTATATATTTTATCAGTTTATGGTGTGATCCCCACAATTTGACTACCCTCACAAAATATCCCTGAGCACCAACCAGTATAGATTTCTATCATCACCCATGCATTTTCACCCATTGAATACTCTAATTCTATACTCATAGATTCATCCCAAACTCTATAATTGGGTTTTAATTTCATGATATCCCATGATTATTCTACCCTATACTCTCAAAAGTTCATCACCAAGGCCCCATACCACTTCCCACTATAGAACCACACTTTCCCATATAATGTCTTATAATTCAATTGATTTCCTATTCCTCACCTGAGGGTAATACCTTCCCCTAATTCAAATTTTTACATGGTTCCACCTATCCCATTGAGATTGATAAAGGTATATAAGCTCATTCCAATGAAATTCAATGAGAAAACTCTAGGCTATTGGGAAACTAAGAATCATGAATCCTAGTCCAATCATAATGTATGTTACTAGTTCTCAATGCCATAAATTGTTCTTGGACAAGAACATGACATTAATCAAATACACCCACCTATAATAGTGTTAATGAGTAACACAGACATATACCACTGAATTATGTACATTGTATTTCAATTACACTGGATAATTACCTTATAAATTAAGAATTCAATTCTTTATGTATTGAATTTTGAATTGAATAAATTGTACATAATTTATAATTCTTTATGTATTCATAATTCTGTATAACATGTACATAATTATGCATTCAATTCTGTATGTATTGTATTCATAATTCCTAATACAATTCTGTATCTATTTAAATCTGAATTCAATTCTGAATTCTATATTACATAGGGTAATTAACCTCTGAATTCTAAATTGAATTTTGAATTCAATTCTGTATGTATTTAATTACCTTATGAATTATGTGTTTTACTTGAATTTAATTCTGAATTAAATTTTGTGCTAAACATGTAGGTAATTGTTGAATTATATATGTGTACAGTTGTAGATAATTACATGGGAGAGTAAGGCTATTGCCTACAACTGGAATTGCAGGAAGGCTATACCAATGAATTAAAACCATTGGTATATGTTTGAAAACCTACTCTATACCAATGTTTTACATGATACCATTGGTAAAATTCTATACCAATGGTTTGTATACCATTTGTATAGACCTATGAATTCAATCTTTACCAACATTTTTTTAAAACCATTGGTAAAAGTATATTTAAACATTTTGTAAAACATTGGAGTATTCATGATATTTCAAATTTTACAATGGTTTTAAACTGTTGGTAAAAATTTATACCTAAAATTTCTCATAACCTTTGGTATAATGTGCATTCTAAATCCGTATACCAATAGTTACTGAATAAGCATTGGTATGGAATAACATTCTAGTAGTGTGACCCTTCTCATGTGATCTAAACAAATTATGTTGAGTTTGAGATAGATGTGTCCTTTGAGGAGTATCTGATACATGTGTTGGATTGAAGTGAGAAGGTTTTTTGGGGAGATTCCATACTGATAGTTCATGTATTATGGCAACATGGTTTTGTCTAGAAGAAACTTGGGATAGATAATAATATATACGGTCTTAGTGGCCTGATATTTTTGACTTAGAATCATAAAGATGTTTGGGAGTATAGCTTGAGGATGGGTTATTATAAGGTGTGGAGATTGTAAGATCTTGACATTTTTTAGAGATTTCATGAGCTCATTTAGAGGAAATCCTTTTCCTTTTTTGATTACTTTTACTTTGAGTTGTATCTTGGGTATATTTGGGTTGAAATTAGAGAATTTTGCAAAAAAGATGGATTGTGCATAGTTGGTGAATAGTTTTCCCAAACTGTGTGCCCAGCACACCAAACCATGTGAACCCAAACATAGGGGACTTCCATGGTTGGCACATTTTTTTTCAAATTGTTCACCTTATTAGGTGTAAATGTTCACCCCTAAAGAGGCACATGGTTAAGGCACACAGTTTTTCAAACTTTTCAACCCTACCCAAGAATATGTTTACATAGTTTTAATTAAAATGAAAATTAGATTTAAAAATACCCACACCCTCAAAACTAACCCATAATCGACCCTAAATTGGGTCTAAATGATTTATATAATTTTCTGGAGGCTCCTAGATGAATTTTAATCCCTTTCAACCTCTTTTCTTAATTATTCTAAGCCCATATTGATTATATGCACCTCTACAGATAAGAGAATATCATCCCATGTAGTTTCCTCCCACTCTCCCGTATTTATCTCATAATTTGAAGGGATTGTTTCATCTGTTTGATATGGGTCAAGATCTAGGTTTGATATATTTATTATATTTGATCTTGGATATAGGTTTCAATTATATATCTCGTTCTTCCTCAGGATCTCGGTGGTTCCTCTACAATTGGGGTTTTCCATTGCTGAGTGTTCGTCATCAATTTTGTGGTAGGTGGTCTAAATTATAATCCCCTAGTCTTGATTTAATTACATTTTTGTAATGTTGAAATTGAAATTTCCATTATTGGGTAATTTCATTGATAATTGAATTGATTTTTTAAAATTTCTAGATGTTAATGATTTATGTTTAATAGGGGAAATTGAATTATGGAATTGAATTAATTAATTTTTGAATTAATTAATGGGATATTGGGATTGTAGATTTAGATTAATTAATTAGTAAATTAATTAATGTTATATTGGGATTATGTAATTGAATTAATTAATTGGTTAATTAGTTAATGGAATGTAGAGATGGGAATTTGACTGATTAGTTTAATGTTGATTTGGTTAATTAATGGTTGTGTAATTGGTTAATTAATTTCACATGAATATATTAAAAATTGGTATTGTGTTATTATTGGATTATACTAAATGTGTTAATGAGTTATATTGTTAGATAATGATAAATGGTTTAATGGGTATTCTCTATGTTATTCCATGTACTACTAGAATGCCTAGCTATACTAACACCCCTATGCCACCGATTATAAAAAAACCATTGGCATAGGGGGTATTATCCCAATGGTTCAACAAAACTGTTGGGATATTCTATTGTATATAAGGTTATCCCAACTATTTTTTAAAACTATAAGGACATATTTTCCCAAATTCAGCATGCATCTACCCTCCTCATTCCTTAATTAATCTGAATTTATTCCCACATGAGATCTCATATTCTTCCTAGCCAGTGAGCACTCCTCTTTTTACCAGTCGGTGATCCATCCTTGGTTTATGTCTTTCGGTTTCTTACACTTCAAATTGGAGAGTTTGTAATGATTTATATGTTCTGAAAAGATTTATTTTTCCTTTTTATCTACGAAATTTAGTTTTATTCCCCATCTGTAATCTCTCATCTATTAAGTTTTTCATTTGATTATTCTTGAATATGAAATTAGCATGTTCCAAATACTTCATATCTTCTAAGGGTAGGGTATCCTTCTAGAGTTTGTGGAAATAGATGGAATATTACTACTGAATGCATTGTGGTTTTTTTCAAGTAAGCTGGAACAGTGTGTTTAAAGGTGTTACTTTTACATATAATCGACTGTTATTGCTAGTATGAAAATATACATTCATTATTTACAAAATATATAGTGTGTGTGTTGGAAAATAAAATTAGGCATCTGGGGTGTTATGAAATATTTCTAGATTGATTTTGGTGTTGTCATATTCATATCCAGAGGTTGGTATAGATTCAAACCATGTATTGAGATTCAATGACCAATTTTTTTCACAAGAGATTCATGTGAAAACTGATTAGCATAGATTAGTGTTATATAGATGAGTTTATAATAACATAAACAAGTTTGTATTGGTAGGACTGAAGTAATAAATATTTTTATGGTCTTTATATAATTATTGCTAAAGTGTTTAATGATATATAGATGCTATATGATTATTTTAATAAAACATCAATATTTATAGCTCTATAATATATGATAAATCTTAATAATATTATTTTTCATACATTTCACTACATTTTGGGTTTTATTGTTAAATTATTGATAAAAAATATAGTGTTAGTGAATGATGTTTTATATCTAGTATCTAATTAAATCATCCACAATTGTGGTGCTTTTATCGATTAATTTACCATTAGAGACAATATACATCTCAACCTCATCCACACTAGATTGATTATTATTTTATTAAATATTTATAAATTAAATATAACTTGAGTAGGTGATGAAAAATTATTTTATATTCATAGAATGTTAAATAAAATTACCCTTTGTGATAAAAAAATAATTATATATCAATAGGGTAAATCATGTTAGTATATTTAGTAATCATTCACTTTTATTAAAATAAATTTGAAGGGGTTTTCTATTGTGTATTGTACAAGATCAAATGTTGTACAATGTCTTAAGAGGCAAATTCCTTTAATCAGATTAACTATTAATGTGTATAAAAATATGGAAATCCAACTCACATTATTTGATAAACCATGATTTTCAATGAATATCTATACAAGGTTAATATGATCACATCCTATAAGATATCCTAGATTATCAGAATACTCATCTATAGAGGAACTAAAACACAAATAGAAACCTATATAAAACCATACGAGTCCCATGAAAGTCACTAACAATCAATAGAATAAAAAATGATAAATAAAAATAAACTAAAATGACTTTTTCCAAGATGGATACCTTATAAACACACCCTATGAAAAATATCATCTTCAATGGTATATAAACTATTTAACATATACACCTTACTTTGATAAGATGGTTATCATCAAAATATCTTACTACAAAATCATTGATCACCAATACTACAATTTTGATTCCTTACACTAAACACATAACTTTCCTTGAGAGTCACAATTGATTAGAAATATCATTAATTATGAAATACAATTATCTCTATAAATTTAGACTTAATCAGAACTGTTTTTTCAGAATTATCCTAGAGATATTTTTCTTTATACAATGATTTTCCCTCACATCCACTATGTTTCACATAATCTCCTAATTTATTCCTTGTTATAATGACCCAATAAATAAAATAAATTAAAATGAATTGATCAGACCCTAAGAAAACAAAATTATACCAAACCGACCTAACTACGCTTGAAAATTAATGAACTAAACCTATCAACCCTTTATACACTAAAACCTAACGGAATTAACAAATCGTATCTATATCATCATTGTACCGACTTGACCGAACCAAATGAATTGAATTGAAATGTCTTGATATGACCTAATTAGACTTGATTAGACCTTAACTACTCTAAATATAATAAAACAAAACTAAAATAAAATGAATTGAACTCAATTTAACTTAACTAAAATAAATTCTATAGTAATGATAAAAATTTAACTGACTTGAACAATAATTAATAAAACCTTAATAGGCATGCACCGACCAAATCCAATTAAAATTACCAAACTCAACCAAACTAAATATACAAAAAGTAAATTAATCCTAAACAAATAGAACTGACCAAAACTAATCTGAATCAAATATAATATGGTTACCATGAATTAGTAATATTTTATACAAGAATTTATAGAATAAGTATAACATTTTTTAAATAGTTAATAGAATAAGAGAAAAAATAAAAACATTAATTATAAACAAAACTTTGTGAAGTATTATGTATAGTTATGACTCATTGATATAATTGAATTCATTGTCATGGTTGTATATTTATATTATTTTGTTATATATATATTATTTTATCATCTTTTATATTATGATTCTCATATAGACTATTGTGTCAGGTATGGTTTCTTATAAATATAACAACTCTCGTTTTCTTAAATATATTTTCGATTAAACATAAATTTTATTTAATTTAGTTTATGAAATTAAAAATAACAATTTTTTATAGAATGGATAGAAATTAGATGTATGAAACAGATCAGATATCAAGTGGTTTTCAAAACAGGTTGGAGATATTTAAAGATTTTTTATTTGACAATGATTTAGATAGTGGTCACATACACTGCCCATGTTATAATTGTTTTGGAAGACCTTGGTTTAGTTGTAAAGAAGTTAGATACCATATAACAAAATATTGTTTTCAAACAAACTACCATGTGTGGTGTCACACTGGGGAGAAAATTCAATCTCAAAATTATCATGATCCAAATGATAGGACTGGATCAGAGAATTTTTTAGATGATTGGTTCCCATTTATTTGACATAAATATAAGTAAATGTTTAAAATACAATGAGAGTTCGATATGAGAACACATGATGTGTCTAATAAAAATTATTATGTTGATAGGGTGAAAATTTGAATGATGTTTCCATGAATCTATTCTTTTGGAAATGTGGTAAAATGAAAAATCTGGAATTTTTAATCTAATTGTTTCATGAAAAAAGTGTGTATGGGATTTCTAAGACTACAATAGATTAAATTCTTACCTTTTTGAAGTAATTACTTCTATATGATTTAGATATTCCCTCAAACAAATATATGGAATGGAAGTTAGTTTAGAAACTTGGGTTATCAAAAAAATCAGGATTTCTAGAAATATTGTAGCTTATTCCTAGTGGAAAGTTTTGAATGGAATGATTGTATAAAATGTATCATCTTTTAATAGAATCCAAAATCTGATAGAACCCATCTCATGTACAATAAAAAGTAATGTGGAACTTTCAATTGATCCCCATACTCCATAATATTTTCATGTCTAATGAAATATCAATAAAAATTTAATGGAATGATACTGAGAGAAATAGGAATAATGATGAGTTGGTTCACCCTAAAGATGGATTTTCATGGAAGATATTTGATGCTTGATATCCTAATTTCACATCTTATGTATGTAATTCGAGGCTGGGTATTTCATGTGATGTTTTTAATCGGATTGGAAATATTCTTATATCCAATATCACAAGGCCAGTTTACATACACATTTATAACATTCCTCCATGTATGTTTACGAAAAAACCTTTAAATTTCAGGAGTATAATCATATCTAGAACTTTTGGACCTGATAATGATATAGATTTATACATGAAACCTTTAATAAAAGAGTTGAAACATATTTATAATGTGGGTGTACGCATATACTATGCATGTTCGAAAGATATATTTTAGATGCATGTTGGCTTATGTAGATGATTGATGGTTTTTTAACTTATGCAATGATGTCTAGATGGAGCACGAAGGGAAAACTATCATGTCCCATTTTTATGAATAATACATTATCCAAAAGATTGAAATATTATCATAGTTTTAGTTTTATGGGGCATTGAGGATTCATTCTAAGGACCATCCATATAGGAATACTTGTTGAAAATTTCACAATACGATGTAGAATGAAAATCCAACTCAACATATGTCTAGAAATGATGTGCTTAATGAATTAAAATATTTTAGTTTTTCATTTGCGAAGGTTCAGATGAAATATAGAAAGAGGAAGAATTTTTCCACTGAAACGTGTTATAATTGGAAAAAGATAAGTATATTATTTGAGTTTCTTTATTAGTAAAACAATTTGTTATGTAATTGCTTATATGTAATGAAAATTGAAAAGAATATATGTGAAATGTATCTTTTAATTCTTCTAAATGTCATGGGAAAGACAAAAGATGATTTTTGATCTCTTTATGACTTGTTGGATTGAGGCATTAGACAAGAATTTCATCCTATGTGTATGAGTGAAAATAAATGGAAAGTTCTATGTACATATTATGTGATGACAATTGTAGAAATAAATAAATTTCTAGAAGTTCTAGATGCTATTAAGTTCCTGATGGCTATTCATGAAACATATTAAAATGGGTCAATTAAAGAGAGTTAAAGTTGAAATATTTGAAGACTCATTATTATCACATCTATCTACATTAGTTGATTCCCATATAAATGGGTCATATTATTTCCAATAATTTAAGGGTTTTATTTATTCAATTGTGCTATTTATTTATAAATCATTGTGCTAAGAAGTTTTTGAAGTCTCTCTAGAAAAATAATTGGCAGAGGTACCATTGATTTTGTGTGAGTTAGAGAAAATATTTCCTCTGTCAGTTTTCACATTCAAGTTGCATCTAATTGTCCATATTCCAACTGAAATACTTCTCATATGACCTATTATTTTCATTGGATATATCCAAATAAAATAAACATGTTCTCATTGAAGTCTTATGTCTAGAACAGAGATCATTCCAAAGGATCTATCATGAAATGTTACTTGGATCAAGAATGTATGGTTTTCTATTCAATGTATTTGTCTAATCTGACTATGATATAGAAAATACTAATGATAAATTAAGAATAATAGTATGAGAAAATTAAACTTAGTTTTTCATCACTTCCCCAAATAGATGGAATTCTCTGATCATATTCATTGACCACATTAAGCCTTGAAGAGCGGGAGATGGCACATCACACATTTTTGTTTATGTATGATTTGTTTGATGATTAAATAATGTAAGTTAATTGAACATATCTTATTTCATATCATGTAATTTTATATATCTATTAAACTATTTCTATTTTTTGGAAGGGAACATAAACAAATGATAAGTATAAATCATTATTCTTTATCTTTGAGTAAGAGATATACTTTTCATATAAAATAGTTTTCTTCATGGATGAAGTAAAAAGTATAAATATTAATATAATAAAATAAATATTTAATTAAGTTAAATATTAATTTGAATTTCAGGTATTGAGTTTTTTTGTTGACTCTGTCTCTAAGGAAATGACAACTTTGATTTTTGGTCCTAATTTCGTGGTTTGTGAATGAAAATCAATTGTGATCGATGGGTACATATTTATTATCACTAAAAGAGAAAAGAACATGTGAACACTACATGATAGTGTTATAGTAACTACCAAAATAGACTATTATTAAAGTACATCGGATAGTAGACCTCAATTTGAAAATGTATCTTGTTATGGAGTCATTGTGAAAATACTAATACTGGATTATTACTCTCATAGTCGAGTCGCTGTGATGAAATGCCAATGGTTTGATTCGATGATTAGGGATGGAACATTTATTAATGATTATGGATTTCAAGTTATTTACATGGCTCACACTCATATTACCAATGAAACATATGTATTAGAATCAATGGTGAAACACGTTTTTTTTTCAAAGATCATATTTGACCTGAATTTTGTTTCATTATTTAAGTAATACTGAGAAATATTTTTTATGATGGTGATGATGGAATTAACACCATCCTGGCTCACATTAGCCTTGATCCATTTATTTCTAATGATGAATCCAATACATCAATTGTTAGAGTTGATTATAAACCTGAATTTGTGGTGTGAAATATATAGAATCATCCATATATGTTCTCAACTTTTTTGGTTTATCTCAACTTTAGTTGTTGAGGTTAGTGCTATACTAATTGATTTACTGTTGGTTATAAATATTTTTTTATCAAACTTGACCTTCATGTGCATTTTCAATATTTACTGATTGTAGTTTTATTTGTGTTTGATTTTTGAATATTTAATTGAACTATATTAAAACGAACCAAACCAAACAAAACTAAAACAATTAAATTGTAATAAAAAACAAAATGAATTGATTTGGACATATTAAACTAATTGATATGATTATCAAAACCAATTAAAATAATGACATAACCAAAAAAATAGAAAAATTACCCAACCCAAAATATGAAACAAATGACCTAAGACAAATGAAAATAGAGAAATAACCTAATCAATTGAAAAAAAAAAACCAAATGGCCTAAGAAAAATAAAATGGAAAAATAAACTAATAAATTAAGTATAATGAATGAAATGACAAAACAAAAATTGAATTGGATCGAATTGAAAATAGAAGAAAACTTTATCATATCCTTTCTAAATAAGCTAATTTGAACATAAAATTTTTTCTCTAACATATATTCTATTTTTCATATTCTTCTCGCTATATATAAAATTGTTTTTTTATATCACTACATATCTTGTATTTGGTCTGACCAGTGGTATTCTTTAATTATGTTATGCCTCATCTTATTACTTATTTGGGTTAAACATTAGTTATAGATTTATAATTAAATCCATATTTTTTTTCAAATTTGTTAAATGAAAAAGATTGAAAATATACAAAGAAAAATGATGGATGACTACAATAGCTGAAATAGAGATATGGGAATCCCTCCTTTAGTGCTCATTGTGAGTATTTTATTTCAAATATATATATATATATATCAATACAATATAATATCATGTGATTAATTTTTTTAACTTTTAATCAAGATCCACCACCAAGGTTCGAGTTATTTACTGACCATCCCAGTGGTTCCATTGCTCAGACTAATGATACGAGGGGGTTCTCCAGTCAGCGTACACAATAACACCCCATACCTCCCCCTAACATACCATCTACCACACCTTATGATCCCGTAGTGTCATTACAGACAACTAAGATATTTAGGTATCCCATTTTTGAACCATCATTTGCATATGAGCCTCCAAGCATGTGTTTCCCGTAATGGACAATGATTCTTACTCCTCATCCATATTATGCATTCTCAAACCTATATATGCCATATTATTTTCCTTATACTTCCTTCTCCCTCAGCTTATACATTCCTACTCCATTGACTCCTTCTCTGACCCATTTTACGATTATGGAGCATATATTGGGACCCAATCCATAAGTATAGGTTGATGTTCCTTTAGTGTATGGAGATCTAGTGATTCCCACTAATCAGCATGCCCAAGTTATATTTATATAACCCTAGAAAAAATTACCATAATTTATTTTCATTATAATATGTATAGATATAATATTATTTTTCCTTCTTTAATCATTGGTTCTTCCAATAAGGGGCATGGGAGAACATGAATGTGTATGGCGTGGAACCACCACACACATCTTATGGTGGAGTAAAATGAAGATAGCCAAATGATAGAAAAAACTGGGTGGGAATATAGGATTTTTTTACCAACGCTTTATAAATACTCCAACATCATTCCCGTCAAGTCACTATCCTAGTGAAATAACTAAATGAAGTAAAATATAATACTTGGAAATAGATATGGGTAAAAAATTCATTGTATTTAATGATATATTATTATAGTATGTATATGAATTAAATTTGTTGTGCCATCATCATTTTAATTTTCCCAATGGTAAGGTTGCGAGGACAACATAGCTCATGGAATTAGGTGAGTTATGGAGATCCAATAAGAATTAGTTGTATAGTGGATGGAATTCTAGATTTGGCATGGATTTAGATGGAACACCTATCATGGATGACTATCTGGTAGAATATTATTAGGAAATTATTTCTTATTGGATGAACATCGAGTTCAAGGTATTAAACAAATTTTATACTTTTAAATGAAAATTATCATGATTTTCATTAATATTTTTTTTTATTATTGAAAAATATTTTTTATGAATCTTCCAGAAGAAATAAAAAACAAGTCTGTTATGAAAAACCTCCACTTCTAGGGAAGACTATGATTCTAGACCATGAGAGGAAGAAGGTACAACACTCTTTTATAATGTTTCTTTAGTAAAAGCACTATATTTTTTCTCTTCCATATTGCATTCCATTTATAATTGGTATACATAAATTATAACACATTATTTAGTTTATTAATGAAATCATTTAGTGTGTACTAAAATTTCAGGGTTAGTATTGTTATGTTTTTGAGAATTTCATGAACCTATACAACCACTGATCATTTTGTTAAATTTATATTATTTTAATTGTTTTCAATACTAGGGTAACATCCATTTAAAATTTTTAGCGGTAGAATCATTAATACCTTAAATTTTTTCATGAAAACATGAATGTCTGTATGTTGTCCTATTTTTTTTAAAAAAATACATATTATAATTCATTTATGTTTTTGTCATGATTACAATGTTGATACCCAATTTGTAACACCCGAGATTTTTATGAGTAATATTTTGTTTTTATATATCATCAAAGGAATCTTTCACTACACACTTGCTTGGCTTACTTTACACGCAATCACGACCTTCCTCGATAGCTTGCGTCGTACGCAATACCGAGTTTCACTAAACAACGATATGCTATTAAAATATTATTAAAACTAGCCGTTATGAATAGTAATAACCACTTTTTGAAATTTTATAAATTTTATTTTTCAAAATGGACTTCATTTTTGGATTCGAAATACCGAAATTAACCTAGAGTGAAATTTTGGTATTTTTCTGAAAACTATCAATTTTTGATGAATAGTGAAACCACTAAGTGGTAGGTTAAAAACTGAATTTTGCATAAAACTTAATTTTACCGCTTCTGTGAATGGAATTTCGAAAATCCGACAGACACGGTTGATATCAGTAAGTAAAATGTGGTTCAATGAGATAAAAATAATTTTTTTGGTGAATAGTAACTTTTTACTTTTTTTTACCGCGGTTAATAGTAAATAGGGTAACTAAGGGTAAATATGATATTACTATTACCCTAACACATGTCCCAATTCTATTGGATAAGTTTAATTCGACCAAAAACAAACTTAGGAATAAAATATGACCATTTAGGCCCACTTGGGTTAGATTAGGACATTTGTTATTAATTTATTTAAAGAAGGGTTAAAATAGTTAAAATCAAAGTTTAATAAGTAAATCATTTTTAATATGGGGTTATACATAAGATAAATTCGACTATAAATATTCATTAGAAAGCTAAAACGATTTCCTACATAATGGTATTTTATTTGTAATTTTTAGAAATTAAATAATTTAATTTATTTATGACACAATGATGATGCAGTAATTATCTTATTAATGAAATATTTACATAATTGATGTTATAAACACCAAAATAAATGTAATTTGAGACTTTTTATGAATTAAACTAATTTTCTAGGTTACTATGATATATTATTGTTGATTTAATCAACTTGGTTCGAACATATAATTCTGTTATGACTTTCAAAAAAATCATATATCAAATAATGTCAAAATTGACACAAAATAGTTTTTAAATCAAATATTATATTATTAATTGTTATTTTATTCCTAAAAATCTAAGGTTCGGCCAAATGACTTAGATAAGGATATATATATTAATAATAAACAATTTGGGGTTCGTTTGGAATGTTATAGTAAGTGTATTAACCATATAGTGAAAGAAAACAAAAAGACACGGTAAAAGTTAAAGTATTTAACTTAGAGTTAAATCTAATTGATAAGATTAAAATAATACCCTAAACTTGTCTAAATCCTATTGGTTGATAGTATTTCGACCCATACCCACTTTAGCTTCGAAATAAGACCCTTTGGAACCATTATAAACCGATTTTGACTTTAATATAAAATAATATTTTGAGATATTCCTAAGGTGCCCCTCTCCTCCCTTATAAAACGGCACCTCCTCCCCCTCCTCCTCACACCAATTTGAGCACTCAAGCTCGGCCAACCCCTGCCATTTTCTCCTCTCCACTTCCCTAGAATAATCCTAGAGTTCCTGGTCTTCTTCAAAGACCAATCTTAGTTCCCTAAGTGGAGGATTCAAAGAGGTGTTCCAAAGAAGAGGTAATATCCATTACCGATCTTTTCAATTTCTTTCTTCTTCAAATTCTTCTTCTTTAGTTGTTTCATGATAAAGTAATAACATCAGTATTACTTACATACTGATATGTTATTATAAATATGAAACAACCCTAATTCACCTTCTATCCATCCTACCTAAAAATGATATCACCGCGCGTGCGTAGGTACGGAATACCGTCTCCACGCCGTGGTGTAATCTATTTTCCACCATCACCTTAAGAGGATGGGTATAATGGTGTAATGAGTAACTATTTATGATTATTATAAAGTAATATTGATACTGAAATAATATATATATACTCCAATACAGTTCCACGATCATAGGAACGATATCATCACTCGTGCGTACATACGGAATACCGTCTCCACGATGTGATGCGACTCGTTCTACATGATCATCATTACATAGTAATTATATAAATGAATTGAATGAATAAATATGATATATGTTACACTAATACCATTCTGGATATAAGGTATCTATAACCTTAAAAGAAGAATAAGAATTTATTCGGCAAAACACGCATAAGAACAAAAGGCAATAAGGACCCGAGTAACAAGTAACAATGAAATATTACTAACAAGAAGCTAAGAATATGACCATATATGATATCATATCAATATGTATGATTCTGGAATAAGTCAATAACATTATTTAAACCATTATACAGGAGCTTCGGACATGTACAAAGCAAATCGAACCTAAGGTAAGGGAAATATCACAATCTCATTTTTATCCGAGATTGTTTATACTTTGGCATTTACTGGGGTGTATTTTATCATCCACATCCATGTCTCCTCAATATGTAATATTTATATCCTTATACAATAGTTTATATTCAATTTTACCCTTCGGTAAATTTTCAGTAAAGGATATGAAAGGAATCTTTTGTCATTTTTCGTATGAGGTACTTTTTTGACTTTTCCGAAAAAAGTACGAGAAGAATGTTTTTTTTAACTTATACGGCATGAATATATTTTTAAAACATTATTTCCAAGAAGCTTAATTTACAAGTTTTCAAGTTTATTTTTAATCATCTTCTTTTATTTTAAAGTCGTATGACATGTTATGAAAGGAAAAATGTTTTTGAAGTAGAAAGGATATTTTCCTCAAGAATGGAGTTCAAGTATTTTATCAAAACTATTTTCCATCTAAGATAATAAAAGGGTTCTATTTTTATCCCTATTATTACATGGATTTGATTATGTTGTGAGGGAAATATTTTTATGAATTCCTTTATCTTATATGAATTGTTCTATGATGTCATGTTGTTTAAGAATTCCATTTTTATTACATGGGTTACGCTATGATGTATGGTTTATGATTATGTGGCACACATAAGAAAGGATTCATTATAAGATGGGTGGGACCTATATCTCCCTCCAATGCATTGGGTAAAGATTTTATATCTCATGAGATAGACATGGCTGGAATGGTAGGTTATACCGGTTTAGTGAAACAAGACTGGAACGAGGGTGACTCGGTTCAGAAAGGGACTCTGTTCACTAAGATAGTCTTGGCAATGAGTCATGACTAACAAGAAATGATGTTCCATGATTATGTGTGCATGCCACAAAGTTTCAAGTTTCATGTTATAATTACGGGGATCTCATTTTCACTTCTATGATTTATTCCATGTTAAGATATTATGATCTCTTTTGCAGGTTATGATTTTCAAAAAGATATGATATGATTTTTATTTCCTTTATTTGCCCTTGCTGAGCATTTGAGCTCACCCTTTTATGTTTTCTTTTCCCCAAGTTAGGAAGATGGATATTAAGTAGAATATGCTAAAAGGGACCCTAGATATGATGAAATAAATGGGAGACACTGTAGAAGATTTATGAACCAGTTGTTTATGTTTCCCAGTTTCTAAAGACACTATACCTATACGGTCCTTTGTGGTTTTGTCATATGTTGTAATAAGGGTGCTTCAATTTTGAAGTATTAACAATGTATGTAAAGTATGGGTCGTTATAGTTGGTATCAGAGGAAAGGTATAGTCAACCTTTGGAAACTAGGATGTGAAAGCCTTAGTAAGAACCCTAAAAATAAGTCTAAGCATAGAACACAATCTTAGTGTTTTAGAAATGGACATGAATAACCTAGGATAAGACCTTAAGAATGAAAATTTTATTTTTGAATTATGTGGTTTTCCAATTATAATTAGTGTTTCTCACACTATTCTTCTTGGTTTTAGTCAATGGCTGGAACTCGAAGGAACCGTGTTAATGCAGAATGTGATAGGCAATGCAATGATTGTCCCCCTGAGCAACCAAATGATATGGGAGCTGGAATGAAAAATCTTTTAGCCATGCTCACACAACTTTCTCTAGCTATGAATCATGCAGGACTTACAAACAAGCAAAGGAAGGAGCAACATTCTGTTGAATCCTTCATGAGGCAGCGTCCACCTTCTTTCAGTGGGTCTACTGATCCATTAGTTGCTGAACAATGGATTAATACTACTGAAAAGATATTTTCAGTTCTTCAATGTTCTGAACATGATAAAGTCATCCTAGCAGTGTATCGTTTGGAAGGAGATGCTGATCAATGGTGGAATCTTATTAAGAATACGAGGCAAAGGGATGAAATTGAGTCCATTTAATGGGACGAGTTCAAGAACTTATTTTTCAATAAGTACTTCCCTCGTATTCTCCGAATAAAGATGGAGAAAGAGTTTCTTGAACTGAAGTAAAGGGATGATGAATCTGTTGTTTCCTATGAAGAAAATTTTACAAGACTTGCAAGGTACGCTTCCGGTATTATTATCCAACCTGAGAGTACGATCGATCAATTCTTTAGTGGCTTAAAACCAAGTCTTCGAAGGGCGTTAGCCATAAGGGACTTCAATAGCTACGAGGAAATCGTTCGATGTGCTCTCAAAGTCGAGATGGAGATTGGAGTAACCCATCAGTCACATGGGTTTGACAAGAAGAGGAAGATGGAATTCAAAGGAAAATCTAAAGAGCACACTGAAAAGAAGATGAGCTTTCCCTTATGCTCAAAGTGTGGAAAGAAACATGGAGGGAGTTGTCTTAAAGGGACAAGTAAATGTTTCAAATGTATAAAGGAAGGTCATCGGGCATTTGAATGCCGCGATAATCGGAAGAAGATGTCTAATGATGCAAACAAAGGAAGGGATACACAGAATAAACCTACTACACTTCAATGTTTCAAGTGCAAGGAGATGGGGAATTATGCCAATCAATGCCCAAATCCAAGGGTTGATGATGATGGTCGACGTCAACAAAATCTTAAGGCTAAAGACAAAGGAAAGTCACATGCAATTTCTATCAGCGATGTGGAGTACGATAACGAAGTGGTGAAAGGTACACTTACCATCCACTCTAAAGTAGCAAATGTTTTATTTGATTCTGAATCCACCCACTCTTTTATTTCTGAAAAATTTTCTAAGGGTATCACCATATTACCTCAACAATTAGATGTTTATTTGGCTGTGACAACACCTAATGGCACAACAGTCGCATCAAAAGTTTATAATTCTTCTCTGATCGAAGTTTGTGGGAAAGTGCTTCCTGCAAATCTTGTGATCCTTCCTTTAGTGGAATTTGATGTGATTCTTGGCATGGATTGGCTTTCTCTACATGGAGCTCATATCAATTTCCAAAGAAGGGAAGTCACATTTCATATTCCAGATCAATCTACGATCGTCTATCAATGCAAGGATGAACATAACCTTCCAGTGGAAATTCCTTCCATCTTATGGGTCCTGATTCCACTAAATGAAGGTTATTTATCTCAAATGGTTGGTGAGAAACTCGTGATTAAGAATATTCCCATCGTACGGGAGTTTGATGATGTCTTTCCAGAGGAATTACCGGGTCTTCCACCAAATCGTGAGGTTGAGTTTTCAATAGAACTCGTACCGGGTTCTTTGCCTATTTCAAAGACACCTTATAGAATGGCCCCAATTGAGTTGCAGGAATTGAAGAAGAAACTCCAAGAGAATCTTGATAAGGGATTCATACGCCCTAGTGCGTCACCTTGGGGAGCACCTGTTCTATTTGTTAAGAAGAAATATGGATCAATGAGACTCTGCATTGATTATCCAGAACTTAACAAGATCACTATCAAGAACAAATATCCTCTCCCATGCATTGATGACTTATTTGACCAACTACGCGGAGCTCAATACTTTTCCAAGATTGATATTTGTTCAGGGTATCATCAATTAATGGTCAAAAGGGAGGATATACCAAAGACGACCTTCCGTACAAGGTATGGACGCTATGAATTTATAGTGATGCCATTTGGTCTTACTAATGCCCCTGCTATCTTCATGGATCTAATGAATAGAGTCTTTAGAGACTATCTTGATCAATTTGTGGTAGTCTTTGTAGACGATATTCTTATCTATTCAAAGAGAAAGGAAGAGCATGAAGATCACTTGAGAATTATATTGAAGACCCTGAGAAAGGAGAAGCTTTATGCCAAATTTACCAAGTGTGAATTTTGGCTTCAAAAAGTTGCATTTTTGGGTCACATAATCTCGAAAGAGGGGATATATGTGGATCCAGCAAAAACAGAGGTTATCGAAAGATGGTCAAGACCAACAACAGTAACTGAGATTCGAAGTTTTCTTGGTTTTGCTGGATATTATCGATGTTTTGTAAATGATTTTTCACGATTATCTAATCCACTCACCAAGTTGACTCGGAAAGGAGTTAAGTTTGTTTGGACAGAGGAATGTGAAGAGAATTTCAAGGAGTTGAAAAGAAGGTTATCCAGTGCACCTATGCTCACACTGCCTTGTAGTGGAGAAAGGTTTGTGATCTACAATGATGCATCCAAGAAGGGATTGGGGTGTGTTCTTATGCAAAATGATATGGTGATAGCTTATGACTCACGACAGTTGAAAATCCATGAGCAAAATTACCCAACACATGATTTAGAGTTAGCTGCGGTAATCTTTGCATTAAATATTTGGAGGCATTACCTTCATGGTGAAAGGTGTGATATTTATACTGATCATAAAAGTTTAAAGTATATTTTCACACAAAAGGAGTTGAATATGCGCCATAGAAGATGGTTGGAGCTGATTAAGGATTACAACTGCTCAATCCATTACCACCTTGGGAAAGCAAACAAGGTGGCAGATGCATTATGTCGACAAGACCATGCTAGTTTATCCATGATGAGGATCACAAAAGATCCAATATTTATGGATTTACAAAGGATGGATCTTGGAATTATAATGGAAGGGGAAAAATCTTATCTTTCTCAAATAAATGTTCAACCATCTATACATGTGAAGATTAAAGAGGCACAGAAAGAAGATGTCGAGTTACAAAAGAAAGTAAAAAATGTTCCTGAATTCAACCTTGATTTTGATGGGATAATAAAGTTAAGGAATCGGGTTTGTGTTCCTCCCATCCCCGAATTAAAGAAGGAGCTGCTGGATGAGGCTCATAGTTCTTCATTCTCTATTCATCCTGGAAGCACGAAAATGTATAGGGACCTGAAAGAGTACTTCTGGTGGGATGGCATGAAAAGAGATGTTGCTGAATATGTCTCTAGATGCTTGGTTTGTTAGCAAGTTAAAGCTGAGAGACAGAAGTCTAAGGGGATGTTACAACCATTACCCATACCCGAATGGAAATGGGAAAACATTACTATGGACTTTGTCACAGGACTTCCTAAAACATCCAAAGGTAATAATGCTATCTGGGTCATAGTTGATCGTCTTACAAAGTCTACACACTTCATTGCTATTAGAGAGGATTTCTCTCTGGATCAGCTTGCCAGGATATATGTAAAGGAAGTGGTAAGATTGCATGGAGTACCACTTTTTATTATATCTGATTGGGATCCGAGATTTACCTCGAAGTTCTGGCGAAGTCTTCAGCATACTCTGGATACAGAGTTGAGTTTCAGCACTGCTTATCATCCTCAGACAGACGGTCAGTCTAAGAGAACAATTCAAACCCTAGAAGATATGTTGAGAGCTTGCTCTATGGATTTCAAAGGAGGTTGGGATTAACACCTACCTTTGGTGGAATTTTCTTATAATAATAGCTTTCACTACAGTATTCAGATGGCTCCTTATGAAGCTCTCTATGGAAAGAAATACAGGACTCCAACTTGCTGGGATGAAGTTGGGGAAAGAAAGCTATTAGGACCTGATCTCGTTGATGAAATGGCAGAAAAGGTCAGATCTATTCAACAACACATAAGAGCAGCTCAGAGTCGACAGAAAAGTTATGCCGACAACCGAAGAAAAGACCTAGAGTTTGAAGTGGGTGATAAAGTGTTCTTACGAATATCTCCCTGGAAGAGGGTTATGAGATTTGGAAAGAAGGGGAAGTTGAGCCCTAGATATATCGGTCCTTTCGAAATACTGGATCGTGTTGGGAAGGTAGCTTACCGATTGACGCTTCCACCGAATCTCTCTCAAGTTCACGATGTGTTCCATGTATCTCTCCGGAGAAAGTAAATACCAGATCCTTCACATGTACTCAGCTCAGAAGTTGTACCGCTGGAGCAAGATCTTTCTTATGAAGAATAGCAGATAGAGATTCTGGATCGTAGTGAAAAAGTCCTACGAAACAAGATCACTCTCTTGGTGAAAGTTTTATGGAGGAACCACCAATTAAAAGAAGCTACTTGGGAGCTTGAGGATATGATGAGGGAGAGGTATCCTCATCTGTTTGTTACAAAGTGATGAATTTCGAGGGCGAAATTCTTTTTAAGGGGGGTAGAATGTAACACCCGAGATTTTTATGAGTAATATTTTGTTTTTATATATCATCAAAGGAATCTTTCACTACACACTTACTTGGCTTACTTTACATGCAATCATGACCTTCCTCGATAGCTTGCGTCGTACGCAATACCGAGTTTCACTAAACAACGATATGCTATTAAAATATTATTAAAACTAGCCGTTATGAATAGTAATAACCACTTTTTGAAATTTTATAAATTTTATTTTCCAAAATGGACTTCATTTTTAGATTCGGAATACCAAAATTAGCCTAGAGTGAAATTTTGGTATTTTTCTGAAAACTTTCAATTTTTGATGAATAGTGAAACCACTAAGTGGTAGGTTAAAAACTGAATTTTGCATAAAACATAATTTTACCGCTTCTGTGAATGGAATTTCAAAAATCCGACAGACACGGTTGATATGAGTAAGTAAAATGTGGTTCAATGAGATAAAAATAATTTTTTGGTGAATAGTAACATTTTACTTTTTTTTACCGCGGTTAATAGTAAATAGGGTAACTAAGGGTAAATATGATATTATTATTACCCTAACACATGTCCCAATTCTATTGGATAAGTTTAATTCGACTAAAAACAAACTTAGGAATAAAATATGACCATTTAGGCCCACTTGGGTTAGATTAGGACATTTATTATTAATTTATTTAAAGAAGGGTTAAAATAGTTAAAATCAAAGTTTAATAAGTAAATCATTTTTAATATGGGGTTATACATAAGATAAATTCGACTATATATATTCATTAGAAAGCTAAAAAAATTTCCTACATAATGGTATTTTATTTGTAATTTTTAGACATTAAATAATTTAATTTATTTATGACACAATGATGATGCAGTAATTATCTTATTAATTAAATATTGACATAATTGATGTTATAAACACCAAAATAAATGTAATTTGAGACTTTTTATGAATTCCACTAATTTTATAGGTTACTATGATAGATTATTGTTGATTTAATTAACTTGGTTCGAACATATAATTCTGTTATAACTTTCACAAAAATCATATATCAAATAATGTCAAAATTGACAGAAAATAGTTTTTAAATCAAATATTATATTATTAATTGTTATTTTATTCCTAAAAATTTAAGGTTCGGCCAAATGACTTAGATAAGGATATATATATTAATAATAAACAATTTGGGGTTCGTTTGGCATTTTATAGTAAGTTTATTAACCATATAGTGAAAGAAAACAAAAAGACACGGTAAAAGTTAAATTATTTAACTTAGAGTTAAATCTAATTGATAAGGTTAAAATAATACCCTAAACTTGTCTAAATCCTATTGGTTGATAGTATTTCGACCCATCCCCACTTTAGCTTCGAAATAAGACCCTTTGGAACCATTATAAACCGATTTTGACTTTAATATAAAATAATATTTTGAGATATTCCTAAGGTGCCCCTCTCCTCCCTTATAAAAGGGCACCTCCTCCCCCTCCTCCTCACACCAATTTGAGCACTCAAGCTCGGCCAACCCCTGACATTTTCTCCTCTCCACTTCCCTAGAATAATCCTAGAGGTCCTGGTGATCTTCAAAGACCAATCTTAGTTCCCTAAGTGGAGGATTCAAAGAGGCGTTCCAAAGAAGAGGTAATATCCATTACCGATCTTTTCAATTTCTTTCTTCTTCAACTTCTTCTTATTTAGTTGTTTCATGATAAAGTAATAACATCAGTATTACTTACATACTGATATGTTATTATAAATATGAAACAACCCTAATTCACCTTCTATCCATCCTATGGAAAAATGAAATCACCGCGCGTGCGTACGTACGGAATACCGTCTCCACGCCGTGGTGTAATCTATTTTCCACCATCACCTTACAAGGATGGTTATAATGGTGTAATGAGTAACTATTTATGATTATTATAAAGTAATATTGATACTGAAATAATATATATATACTCCAATACAGTTCCACGATCATAGGAACGATATCATCACTCGTGCGTACATACGGAATACCGTCTCCACGATGTGATGCGACTCGTTCTACATGATCATCATTACATAGTAATTATATAAATGAATTGAATGAATAAATATGATATATGTTACACTAATACCATTCTGAATATAAGGTATCTATAACCTTAAAATAAGAATAAGAATTTATTCAGCAAAACACGCATAAGAACAAAAGGCAATAAGGACCCGAGTAACAAGTAACAATGAAATATTACTAACAAGAAGCTAAGAATATGACCATATATGATATCATATCAATATGTATGATTCTGGAATAATTCAATAACATTATTTAAACCATTATACAGGAGATTCGGACACGTACAAAGCAAATCGGACCTAAGGTAAGGGAAATATCACAATCTCATTTTTATCCGAGATTGTTTATACTTTGGCATTTACTGGGGTGTATTTTATCATCCACATCCATGTCTCCTCAATACGTAATATTTATATCCTTATACAATAGTTTATATTCAATTATACCCTTCGGCAAATTTTTAGTAAAGGATATGAAAGGAATCTTTTGTCGTTTTTCGTACGGGGTACTTTTTTGACTTTTTCGACAAAAGTACGAGAAGAATGTTTTTTTAACTTATACGGCATGAATGGATTTTTAAAACATTATTTCCAAGAAGCTTCCTTTACAAGTTTTCAAGTTTATTTTTAATCATCTTATTTTATTTTAAAGTTTTATGACATGTTATGAAAGGAAAAATGTTTTTGAAGTAGAAAGGATATTTTCCTCAAGAATGGAGTTCAAGTATTTTATCAAAATTATTTTCCATCTAAGATAATAAAAGGGTTCTGTTTTTATCCCTATTATTACATGGATTTGATTATGTTGTGATGGAAATATTTTTATGAATTCCTTTATCTTATATGAATTGTTTTATGATGTCATGTTGTTTAAGAATTCCATTTTTATTACATGGGTTACGCTATGATGTATGGTTTATGATTATGTGGCACACATAAGAAAGGATTAATTATAAGATGGGTGGGACCTATATCTCCCTCCAATGCATTGGGTAAAGATTTTATATCTCATGAGATAGACATGGCTGGAACGGTAGGTTATACCGGTTCAGTGAAACAGGACTGGAACGAGGGTGACTCGGTTCAGAAAGGGACTCTGTCCACTAAGATAGTCTTGGAAATGAGTCATGACTAACAAGAAATGATGTTCCATGATTATGTGTTCATGCCACAAAGTTTCAAGTTTCATGTTATAATTATAGGGATCTCATTTTCACTTCTATGATTTATTCCATGTTAAGATATTATGATCTCTTTTGCAGGTTATGATTTTCAAAAAGATATGATATGATTTTTATTTCCTTTATTTTCCCTTGCTGAGCATTTGAGCTCACCCTTTTATGTTTTCTTTTCTCCAGGTCAGGAAGATGGATATTAAGTAGAATATGCTAAAAGGGACCCTAGATATGATGAAATAAATGGGAGAGACTGTAGAAGATTTATGAACCAGTTGTTTATGTTTCCCAGTTTCTAAAGACACTATACCTATACGGTCCTTTGTGGTTTTGTCATATGTTGTAATAAGGGTGCTTCAATTTTGAAGTATTAACAATGTATGTAAAGTATGGGTCGTTATACAATCCATACATATTAACATAAGTTATATTAATACCTATTCATATTATAATTAATTATGGTGATCACATATCCATATTATTATTGATTACTGTGATAAAATATTCACTTATATATATGTTATATCTATTGATAACCCATTCATTGATACTCAGTTATAATTCATCTACCATATATTTTATGTTCAGATTCATTTATAATTAATATGAATTTTATTTTAGTTATGAAATTAATTATTAGTAACCTATTTTTAATTTTATTTTTCTGTATTCAATTTCATTAAAGATGGATGTTTTAAATATTAAAGGATGTGTGCCTTGAGAAAAAATTGTTTTGCCCAACCAGAAAGAAAAAAAGGTGGAATCACATTTGATGGAACAAAACTGTAGCATATTATAAGTTTTACTTTATTGATTTAAAATTTTAATATACTTTTGTAACTTAATTTTAGATTGATATTTGTAACAGTTCACTTTAGAGACCCTTGATTCCTAGGAATCTGAAAACTTTGAGCCAAACAATCACTAACATAATGTTTTGGGAGATGGGAACCATGTCACAATATGCTATCGACTAGGGATGTGTATTGTATATAAAAGGTATTGGACAACTTCAAGTGGCATTTCTGGTAGAACCAAGTTGGAAAAATCTAATGCATGGGAAGCACAGGCTAAGGATAAGGCATAAAGGCTGAAAAAGGTCCTTATAGGTGGTAGAACTGAATCAAAGGGAAAACACTAAATTTATTAATTTGATGGATGTTTTATGTCCATAGCTTCTACTAAAACCCATTGTGTCTTGTGATTCATATATTTTGATGATTCATAAGTTATATGTTGCAATAGGAAGTAATCATAGTGGTGGTTGGGCTGATGAAGTTGCTAACGATAGTGATAGTGAGGATGACAGTAAGAAAGAGGGAGAGGATGAGGATGAGGAGAAGGATGAGTTTAAGGATAAGGATGATTCCAAGAATGAGGATGAGGATGAGGAGAGGCTGAGGTTGAGGATGAGGTCGAGGATGATGGTGAAGATAGTGATGGTGATGATGGAAAGATTGATACTTTACATTTTTTACTAATATTTATGATTTTTATGTTTATTGATTTGTTCTGAATGAATATATGTGATGTTTTTTATGTTATTAATCACCGGTTAAATGCATCAAATAATTTTTTTGTGTTGAGGATCTTTGAGGATGCTATGTTGGTTGCATTTCAGGTTCAGTTTTCATTTTTTTAGGCTCTATTTGAGGATTTATTATTTTTATTGCATTGTAGGTTCTGTGTTATCAATTACAGGTTTTGTGGTATTATGAGAAGGTTGGGTCTATTGCAGGCTATATAATTGGGAGTCTATACCAAGGGTTTTATAACCATTGTTATAGACTTTAACCAATAGTTCATAGTGAACTCTTGGTTTAAAGTTATCTCATTGATTTTGAACTATTGGTTTACATCTATACCAACAGTTCACTATAAACCATTGGTTAAAGTAAAATTTGGATCCCCCTATAAAAATGGTTCATTGAAAACCATTGTTAAATTATTTTCCCAACAACACTATATCTTACAGTTTGTAGAACCATTGTTATAGTCTATACCAACAGTTCTCTAGCCTATAACAATGGTTTTTAACCATTGGTATAGACCAGGATTCTAGTAGTGATGTGAATTAAATTGTTGAACCTTTTCTGAATTTATAATTTAAATGGTACACTTTAATGAGAATGTTTGAAGATAAGGTTAAAAATTCTTAACCTTGATGTTATGAAATTTTGATATATGTGATATTGGGACATGTGTGATATTGTGATATATGTGAGATTTATGAGTGGGTAATGGTCTTCTACATCAAAATCCCATCATGATAAATTGATTGACATTCATGTGTGGGACATGGTATGTTGCATCAAAAGATCATAGTGATAAATGGGGGTGAAACAAAGACATTGTTTCAAAATCCCACTTGTGTGATTGATTGATAAATTAATTTTAAGTCATGAAATGCTGCTTAAAATACCAATGGGATCCTAGGAATTGTGATCTAGACCCAAAATATTGGCACTGGAATATGGTTTCAATTGTCCATAATATTAATTGAAATGGAATGGATAATGAAATCCCATTTGTTATAATTAATTTTAAATTGAATATGTGATATGGTTCAGACCCATCATAGGTTGAAGTATGTATTGAGAGTTTGGGTTCCCTTGGAACCTGAGAGTTATATGTTTTAAAAAAGATTAATTTAATAAAGGTAAATTTTTTTACTTTATTTCTCATATTTTATTATTTATACAATTGAATAAACTATTATTGATTAGATATTATTTTAGGTATCATTTTTGGTAACCTAATGAGTTGTGTGTTGAGAAAAGTATTGTTTTCAACAATACATAATAATGTTATTTAAAGGGGGAGATTATTGAAAATAATACTCTGTCTCTTTATGATAATTTTCATGCTCAAAAATACCCTTAATTATTTTCTAATGATTTTATTTAGTATTTTTTAGGAATTTATTAATTTATTTTACTCTTGAAATTACAGGAATTTATTGTTTAAATATTCGTATTTATCGCGTTCTGGAAACACTGTTCACGCGGTACTTATTTGAAATCTACTTTAGCATCTCCTGGAATCATTGTTCATACCCTACGTGGATAAACATAGCGTAAGGATGAAAAACATGTATAATTTTTGAGATAAGAGAAAAGTATGGTTAATCAACCATACGTTATCAGAAAAGTATGTAAGAAGAACCTTATGTTATAAAGGAACCTTGCGTTTGGGTTATCAACAAAGTATGGAAGGATAACCGTACTTAAGTACTAAACGATACGTTTGTTTCTCAAAAGTATGGTTCATCAACCTTACTTTTGTAAACAACCATAAGTTCTTGGAAAAGTATGGATCAAGTAAAAGTATGGATCTTTTACCATACATTTCAGAGTTGAAGAAAAAGTATGGATGATCAACCCTACATTTATGATCAACCTTATGTTTGAAGAAAGTAACATGAACCCTACTTTTATGTTTAACCTCGTGTTGTCAACCCTACGTTTGGAGGCCACGTCATCAAACTTACGTTTGGCGTCGGAATGTTTGAAAGATGATATTTTTTATGCAACGGTCAGCAAGCTGATTGTTAGGTGGATTTCAGTCCAGATTTAATGTCGATTTTAAAATAAGACTTTGACTGATTCAAATCTGTTTTATCAATGGATTAAAGATTGAATTAAAAGGATCTTTTTATGCCGAGTCTTCAGGGAAGTTATGACTACTCTGTAAATTCAAATATTTGAATATCTCGAGTCAAAAAGGTGACTTTTATGGATCTAAATGTGTAGGGAATATGATTGGATTTAATATATATGTTTTCTCTGAAACACCAGGCATAGGAGAGTGGTGATCAATCTATTATTCAAAAAGGAGGAAAACAGACATTACAAAAATCACTCAGTTCTGTTGATTCAAAAGGTGCGTCAAAGCTCTGTTTATTTAAGAAGAAGGAACTCGATAGAAGGTTCACTTGTTCTACATCAAATATCAACTTTGGATCTACTAATGCTGAAGTTTTAAATTATATCTCTATATCTACTGCAACCGGATCGACTCAGAACTGCTTCAACTTGAAAATCAATATTTTTAGAGCCGACGATCCATCTGCTGTCAATTGAATTCTATTGAAATTGTGAAGATTAACTGGAAAAGTTCATTCTAAAATTCTTTTTATCTTGAGTAACCATCTTCTCGTACTAAGCTGAGTAGGTTCATGTTTAAACTAGAAGGCTTTGTTTTGCCTTGGATTGTAAAGATGTCAACTGCCTGTACTTAGTTGTGAACCGGTCTGTTGAAATGAGGAACAGATAATGAAAATCATCAAGCTCGTGGAATAGCGCATTGGTGGAGTGGACTAGGGGCCTTCTGTTCCCCGAACCACTATACATACTGTGTTTCTGCTATTTAAATTTCCGCAGCATAATTTTATCTGATTAAAGTTAAAAGTCAAAACACAATCACACAATGATTTTTGAGAAGACGCAATTCACCCCCCCCCCTCTTGTGTATATTTGGTGTAATCTGATCCAACAATTGGTATCAGAGGTTGAGCTTTCTGACAATGATTTAACAAGCTAAAAGTGATTATACACAGAGAAAGATGACTGATACAAGAGAGGGAATGTCTATGGTAAGAGCACTATACTTCAATGGAGAAAACTATGGATGCTGGAATTCTAGAATGATCATCTATCTGAAAAATCTTGGATACATAGTCTATTCTAATATTCTAACTCCATATGAAATACCAGAAAAACATGAAACATGGATTGAATCTACTGAAGTATAATATGACATGAATTCGAAGGAAATGAATGCATTTATATGTGTTCTAGGACCTGATGAGTTTAACAGAGTATCTCAATGCCCAACAGCATATGAAATGTGGCAAACTATTGCTGTTTCTTACGAAGGAACTAAAAATATCAGGGAAATGAGATATGCAACTACTAAGCTTAAATTTGATACATTCAGAATGGTTGAAGGTGAGAGTATTACTCAAATGAATGTAAGATTGACAGATATTGTCAATAACATAACTACCTTGGGAGATCTCATTAAACAAGTTGATCAAGCTTTAAAAGTGTTGAGAGTACAACCTACAAAATGGAATGGAATCTTTGCAGCAATCAGAAAGTCAACGGCTGCCAAAGATTTAACCATGAGAGAACTTATTGGAACATTAATGATGTATGAAGCTGAGATGGAAGATGAAGCTAATGAACATAAAGTGATTATCAAAAGAGAAGATACTACCTTGAAGGTAACTTCACAACAAAAGAATAGAAAGATGAAGAACAGAGAAGTTAAAGCTAAATCAGAGAGCTCTGAATCATTAAACTCAGATGAAGAACTGTCTCAGCTAGCCAGAAAATTTAGAAAATTCTACAGTAAGAAAAGAGGCTTCAAAAAATCCTTTAATAGAGATGATAAGTAAGTAAGATGCTATGAATGCAAGAAGATAGGACATATCAGACCCGATTTCCCACAATTGAAAGATGCAAAGAAGAAGAAATTCTTCAAAAGAAATGACTATGAGAAGAAAGACAAGAAAGCTATGAAATCCACTTGGAGTGTATCTGAAGACTCTAGTATCTCTCCTGAATCAAGCTCAGAGAAAGAAGAAGAAAATCTGAAATCCTACATGTGTTTTATGGCAGAAACAGATGAGGTACAATATTAATACTCTTCTGATTCTAGTTCTGAATCTAACTACTCTAATGAAAAAATTGCATCCTACTGCAATATGCTTGAAGATAAATATGAATCTCTATTTAAGAAACATAAGTCACTAAAGAACATACATAAATTTGTTTCAGATGAAAGAGATACAATGATGAAACAACATAAGGAATTAACTGAAAAATACAATTATATTAACACTAACTATATTAATTTTGAATCAAGAATAAAAACACTATAGGATGAAGTAGAATCTTACAAACAGGATGCATTGGTTTTTACAAAAGTAGAGAATTCATTAAATTAAATTCTTGGAAAAACTATCATTAAAAATGAGAGGTTTGGAATTGGCAGTAAAGGAGAAAAACCTAAGCTATATAATAATTATTTTGTTCCTAGCTCTAAAAGGGTTAATTGTAACTTTTGGGGGACAAAGGGACATTTATCTAAAAACTTTTTCTTAAAAAAACCTCAAATTTGTGGTATTACGAAAGCCTATGTTTCAAAAGGCTTATATGATTCAGCTGATTTTAAAAGATCAAAGCAAATCTGGATACCCAGATCATTACTAGATAACACCCCTGGACCCAACAGAATATGGGTAACAAAGTAATTTTTTTGAATGTCTTTACAGGTAGCAGGCCACCAGAGTATAAAAGATATATGGTACATGGACAGTGGCTGCTCAAGACATATGAGTGGAAACTCATTGAATTTTTCTTCACTCACTCAAAAGGAAGTATTACTTTTCACATTTAGTGACAATGCCAAATGAAAAACTAATTGGCATTGGAACTGTTGGAGATCCAAAAACAGTCTCAATCAACAAAGTACTTTATGTACAAGGATTAAAACACAACCTGATAAGTATCTCTCAAATTTGTGATGATGGATATATTGTTGATTTTTCTAACAATTGCTATTATGTTTTCAAAAATAAATCTCTTAAATTTAGAGCACCAAGAACTGATAATGTGTATACCCTGGAGTTAAATTCCTAGTGTAAACAACAAGTAAATTGCTTAACTTCTAAAATGAATGAATCTTGGATCTGGAATAGGAGACTTGGACATTGTAATATATATGTTTTAAATAATTTATCTAAGAAACATCTAGTTTCTGATTTTCCTAGTCTCAAATTTTAAAGTCACAGATTATGTGATGCATGCCAACTTGTCAAGAAACACAAATCATTATTCAAATTTGTTAATAAAGTTTCTACAACTAAACCTCTAGAACATATCCATATGGATTTGTTTGGACCCTTAAGAGTAGCAAGCTTAGCTGGTAAATTATATGTTTATGTATTAGTTGATGATTATTCTAGATTTACTTGGATTTTCTTTTTGAAATTTAAAAATTAAGCTTTTATTTTATTTGAGAGTTTCTACAAATCTGTTCAAAATGAAAAAGGTTTTAATATAATATCATTGAGAAGTGATCATAGTGGAGAATTTGAGAATCATGAATTTAATTCCTTTTCCTCAAACATGGGTATTAAACATACCTATTCTACACCAAGAACACCTCAACGGAATGGAATTTTTGAAAGAAAAAATATGACTTTTCAGGAAATGGGTAGGACTATGCTAAATGAATACAGCCTTCCTACCTACTTTTGGGAAGAAGCTGTAAGCACAGCCTACTTTATAATGAATAAAGTTTTAATTAGACCTCTTTTGAAAAAGACACCCTATGAACTTTGGAATAACAGAAAACCTAAAGTTAACTACTTTAAAGTTTTTGGATGCAAGGTTTACATCTTAAAAACCAAGGATAATCTTGGTAAGTTCGATCCAAAATCTGATGAAGGAAATTTTTAGGATATTCAGTTACTTCCAAAGCGTATAGAATCTATAATAAGAAATCATGGAATGTTGAAGAATAAGTTCAAGTGAAATTTGATGAATCTGGTCCCTTTGAGAAAAGCACATATCAAATGGATGAACCTGACTCTAATGATAACATGAGACTTGAGAACTTAAAGAATGGTTTTGAAAATGATATAAAAGAAATTCAGTCCAATTTAGAAGAACATGATACTGAACAACCTTTAAATGTTCTTCCTAGACAGTCTAGAACCCTAAAGAATCACCCTTTAGAAACTGTGATAGGTGACTTAGAAACTGGTATTCAAACTAGAAGAAACTTATGAAACCTAGTGGAATTTTATGCCTTCCTATCCCAACAAGAACCCAAGACTATATAAGAAGATTTAGATGATGAAAGATGGGTAATAGCAATGCAATATGAATTAAACCAGTTTAAAAGAAATGATGTTTGGGAATTAGGGGAAAGACCTAAGAATTATCTAGTAATTGGAACCAAATGGGTCTTTAGAAATAAACCGGATGATCAAGGCACAATAACTAGAAATAAAGCAAGATTAGTATCTAAAGGATATACTCAAGAAGAAGGTATAGATTATGATGAGACCTTTGCACCTATAACTAGACTAGAAGCCATTAGAATCCTTTTAGCCTATGCATATTATATGAATTTTAAATTATTTTAGATGGATGTTAAATCTGCCTTTTTAAATGGTTATTTAATAGAGGAAGTTTATGTTGAGCAACCTCCTGGTTTTGAAAACTCTCAAAAACCTAATTCTGTTTTTAAACTTACTAAAGCCCTTTATGGCCTTAAACAATCACCTAGAGCTTTTTATGAATGATTTAGTTCTTTTCTTTTGAAAAATGAATTTACTGTTGGATTGGCATTTACAACACTCTTTACGAAAAATGTGAAAAATAATGTTTTATTGGTTCAAATTTATGTTGATGATGTAATTTTTGGATCAACTAATAAAGCCCTTTGTCATGAGTTTTCAAAGATTATGCAAAAAGAATTTGAAATGAGTATGATGGGAGAACTAAATTTCTTTTTAGGACTTCAAATTTATCAAAAATATTTTTGAAATGGTTTGAATCAAAGCAAATACATTACTGATTTGTTGAAGAAATTTGGACTTGAAAATAGTAAGACATATACAACTCCTATGTGTACTAATATAAAACATGATTTGGATGAAACTGGAAAATCAATTGACAACAAGTTATATAGAGGTATGATTGGTAGTTTATTATATCTTACTGCTAGCAGGCCAGATATAATTTATTCAGTATGTCTTTGTGCAAGACTTCAATCAAATCCTAAAGAATCTCATCTAACTACTGTTAAAAGAATTTTTAGATATTTAAAAGTAAATGTTTTTCAATCTATTCTTTATCCTAAAACTTCTAATTTTAATTTGATTTCATATTAAGATACTGACTTTAGAAGTTGTAGATTACATAGAAAAATCACATCAGGAACATGTCACTTTTTAGGAAAGTCTTTAGTGTCATGGTCTAGTAAGAAACAACATTCAGTTGCCCTATCAACAGTCGAGGCAGAATATGTTTCTGCTGGTAGTTGCTGTGCACAAGTGTTGTGGATGAAAAACACTCTTATGAACTTTGGATTGAATTTTAATAATACACCTATATTATGTGATAATACAAGTGCAATTAATATTTCAAAAAATACTATTATTCATTCTAGAACTAAGAACATTAATATAAGGAATCACTTTTTAAGAGATCATGTTATTAAAAAGGATATATTTTTAGAAATTATAAATACTGAAATTCAATTAGTTGATATTTTTACTAAACCACTTCCCACTGTAAGGTTTGATTTTATTAAGGGGGATCTAGGTTTATTTTATTTTAAATAAAATTTTATTTTACAATGATAGTTCTTTATTTTAATTCTGCTTAAAATAATTTTGATATTTTTCTTTTTCAAACAGAATAAGTTTCTTTTCCCCATGTAATCTATTTTATTTATTTTTAAATATATGTAATGATTATTAAAAACATGAGAATCAAGGTTTTCAGAAACCCTTTTGACTTCTAAACTGTTTCATTTCTATCAAAACCTTCTTGAATCTGAAAACCACACCTCTGCTCGTGAACCCAAATCTTCGAACCTCTAAAACCCTAACCTTCAGAGATTCTCGCAGAGATGGTATGGACTAAAAGAGCCAGTGAAGCCGAGACAAGCAATGCCAAGAGACAATGCTCTGAAGGAAGAAAAATCTTATAGGTCAAGGTAATCTATCTCGGCTGGTTATTTCAGACAAATATACTGTTGAAACAAGCGTTGTCGTTTCAGAACCTTGAATAGATGTTCAACAGTGAAAATATGGAATTTCTGTATGAGGTAGAACCTAGATACTTCTTCAAATCTGTATAGTTTATTCTAAGAGATACTGAGGACAGTATGATGGCTAAGATAGAGGATAAGTATTTCTCAATCTCGTCAGTAGAAATTGGTCAGATTCTCAACTGCCCTCATGAGGGAGTTTTTCATTTATATTTGAAAATATTGGAGATTTTGTGCATAAATCCAAGGATATAATGTCATTTCTTTTTGGTACTATGACTATAAAGAAAATGATTATCAAGTATTTGGAGCCTGATCAGAAAATTTTGGTCAAATTTGTGCAAACAGGGATTGCACCGAGGATGTCTGAAATAGAAAAAATATTATATCCCGATATGTATATAATGTATCTTCTGTTAAGTGATATCAAATTAAACTTCCCAAGTTACATGGTATGGTACCTCAATTACTATTTTCAGAGTGATTCCCGGAAGAACATTTATCCTTTTAGTTGATTCATTTACAAGATGCTGCTTAAGAAGGACATGATGAGATTAGTTGATGCTCGCGTACACTGTCATCACAGTAATGTGTTTAATTCTAGAACTTTAAGGAATATTGGATATTTTTGGAGCACCATTAAAGAAAAACTTTTTCCAGTTGGATCTGAGAATGACTCAGAGAGTGCTCAATCTCAACCTGCTAAATCCAAGGAGGGACAAGCTGAATCAAGAGTCAACAATGTAGCAAGTAGGATCCGATTTGAAGTGGAAGATGCTGAGGAATAAAGAAGTTAGGAGGGACTTCAATATTAAAGAACTAGACCTGTTAATGAGGAAATTACTTCCCCTGCATTGGCAAAAATAGAAGCTTTATTTTCTTATACTTTTGTAAGAGAAGATGTTATTGATAAGACCATGGAAGATGTTAGTGAAAGGACAGCACCAGTAGAGGTATTAGGAGTTCAAGAAGAAGCTCAAAGGGGGACTCCGGAATAGATTGTAGTTGATGTTGAATTTACACTTCAAAATGAACAAGATAAGGAGGCACAACCTGGTGAGGAAGTGGCCAGACCTTAGAAAACTCCTGAAAATATTGTTCTCAAAATTATATTGGAAGACAAAGATGCTGATGTTTATGATGAACATTTCCATGATGCTCCAACAGAGGTACTTCAAGAGGATTTTTCTATGGAAGAGTCTGGAAAGGACTCTGACAAAAAAAATTGGACCAACCTACTAAGGACAAGGAGAAAGAAAAATCTGATGCTGAATCATTACCTTTGGTACTGATGCATCATCCAGAGCCTGAGAATGCGAATCAAGCATATGATGCCTCTGATTCAAGGAAGAAATAAGTTGAAGAACTGTTCAAAAAGGTGTCTCAGTTGGAATCTGAGAATATCACTCTAAGAAATTCCTTAGACTTAGAACAATTGAGATTTCAAAAGCTGAAGGAGAGTACAATCTCACGGCAAGAAGTTGAAATTTTCAAAGACGATATGCTAAATACTATTGCAAAATTGAAATCTAAAATGGTTATGAAGACAGATTTATCAGATCTAAATTTTTTTATGGAGAACCAATTTGCATCAGTTGTAAATAGTGTTATTAGTGGATCAGGTACTTCACCTGATTTAATCAGAAAATTTCAAGCTATCACAGTCGCGATGAGCAACATGAATGATAGGTTGCAAGATATTCAATGTAACAGTGCTCCATTATCAGTGTTGCTAGACAATCAGAAATTCTTTGGGGATCAACTGACATCTAGTGAGCCACCAATCAGAACACTGTTAAATCAGATATCAGAGAAGCTGTCAGTGTTTATAGAAAAAGAGGAAAGGATGCATGAGTTTTTCAGGGTCAATTTAATCGAGGATATTCATATGACTCAGAAGAACATAGAGCTCATTATCAAACTTGGAGATGGTATGATGAAGAGAATCAGGGAATAGTTTACAGAAATCAAGTATGCAATCCAGAGGAGATAGAACCTATTGACTATCTTTCCCAAACCTTGATTCCTGTGTTTATCATACTTGTATCTATTTTTGATATTTAATGAAAATATGTTTCTTTATTTCTATTTGTTTTACTATCTTTATTTTGATATTCCTATACTCCAAATTTAATTATTGATAAATAGTTAATAATAGAATTTACCTATAGTTCAGTGCAACATTAAATGTGTTAAAATCCATGAATTATCATTCTCTTTAATATCACAAAAAGGGGGAGAAAATTGGATAAACACAACATTTTATTTTAAAAACCATATATAAATGATTTCCTGTATATTTAATGTTTTGGATTTATACAGATTTATACTTATACAAAAAACTATTTTAAGTTATTAATTGTCATTTATTATAAAGGGATATTTTATTTTACTTTTTATTCAGTGGGAGAAATTTGGATAAAACTAGAAAGTTTTATTTCTAAAGAAAAATATATTATTTTCATGAAGGGGGAGAAATTCTTATTTATTGAAATGATTCTGTTAAAATTAAATATTGTTTTATCCTCTCAAAATTCTAAAACTTTATGTAACTAATTTTTAAAGTTAATTTCATTTAATTACTTTTATTATTTTATGGGTTTTGTGATCATCAAAAAGGTGGATATTGTTGAGAAAAGTAGTGTTTTCAACAATACATAATAATTTTATTTAAAGGGGGATATTATTGAAAATAATACTCTGTCTCTTTATGATAATTTTTATTCCCACAAATACCCTTAATTGTTTTCTAATGATATTATTTAGTATTTTTGAGAAATTTTTTAATTTGTTTTACTCTTGAAATTACGGGAATTTATTGTTAAAGTATTTGTATTTAGCAAGTTCTGGAAACACTGTTCATGCGCTACTTATTCGAAATCTTCTTTAGCCTGTCCTAGAATCACTATTTATACCCTATGTGGATAAACATAGCGTAAGGATGAAAAGCGTGTATACTTTTTTAGATAAGAGAAAAGTATGGTTAATCAACCATACGTTATCAACAAATTATGGAAGAAGAACCTAACGTTAGGAAGGAACCTTACGTTTGGGTTATCAAAAAAGTATGGAAGGAGAACTGTACATAAGTACTAAATGATACATTTGTTTCTCAAAAGTATGGTTCATCAACCTTACTTTTGTAAACAAACATATGTTCTTGGAAAAGTATGGATCAAGTAAAAGTATGGATCTTTTACCGTATGTTTGAGAGTAGAAGAAAAAGTATGGATGATGAACCCTACGATTATGATCAAACTTGCGTTTGAAGAAAGTAACATGAACCCTACGTTTATGTTCAACACTATGTTGTCAACCCTACGTTTGGAGGCCACGTCATCAACCTTACGTTTGGTGTCGAAAAGTTTGAAAGACGATATTTTTTATGCAACGGTCAGCAAGATGATTGTTAGGCGGATTTAAAGCCGGATTTAAAGTCGATTTTAAAATATGACTTTGACTGATTAAAAGTCGTTTTATCAATGGATTAAAGATCGAATTAAAAGGAGATTTTTATACCGAGTCTTCAGGGATGTTACGACTACTCTGTAAATTCAAATGTTTGAATATCGCGAGTCAAAAGGTGAATTTTATGGATATAAATGTGCAAGGAATATGATCATCTTTAATATATATGTTTTCTCTGAAACACCAGGAATAAGAGAGTGGTGATCAATCTATTATTCAAAAAGGTGGAAAAAAGAGACTGCAAAAAGCACTAAGTTCTGTTGATTCAAAAGGAGAATCAATGCTCTGTTTATTTAAGAAGAAGGAACTCGATAGAAGATTCACTTGTTCTACATCAAATATATATTGTGGATCTACTATTGCTGAAGTTGGGAATTATATCTCTATATCTACTGCAACTGGATCGACTCAGAACTGCTTCGACTTGAAAATCAATATTTTTAGAGCCGACGATCCATCTGTTGTCAATTGCATTCTGTTGCAATTATGAAGATTAACTGGAAAAGTTATTTATAAAATTCTTTTTATCTTGAGTAACCAGCTTCTCGTTTTAAGCTTAGTAGGTTCGTGTTTGAACCAGAAGGCTTTGTTTTTCCTTGGAATGTAAAGGTGTCAACTGCCTGTACTTAGTTGTGAACCGGTCTATTGAAATGAGGACCAGATAGTGAAAATTATCTAGCTCGTGGAGTAGAGAGTTATTGGAGTGGACTAGGGGCCTTCTATTCCCCAAACCACTATATATCTTGTGTTTCTGCTATTTAAATTTACACTGCATCATTTTATCTGATTAAAGTTAAAAGGAAGAACACAATCATGCAAAGATTTTTGAGAAGACACAATTCACCCCCCTCTTGTGTATATTTGGTGTAATCTGATCCAACATTGTGTTCACATGCTACTCTGGTTTCCTGATCGGTACCCAGATAGACTTTATGTTTACATAATAGGATAAGGGAAATGTCTTTGTGTTAGATAAATGAGTTGGGATAGGGAACGGATAAGGGAACCAGACCTAATTCGGGACCCACTCATGGGCCATTATTTTATTTATCTATTTTGGGTTTTTCATATTAACACTTGACATGTACTTATAATGACATATCTACTGATTAGTTTTGATATTTTATTTCATGTTTTAGTCATCTTTTGATACTAGTTTATCTAGTTATTGGTTATATCATTTGGTTATTCTTTTTTATTTTCATTGTTTTGATATTTTAATAAAGTGGGTATAGTCTCCCCATGAATGATATTGGACCCTCAAAGCTAATTAAAATCCTCTAGTGTATGGGGAGGCACTTCTAAGGTCATGTAACTGACCGGTTCAAGGCACTGGGGTGTGGAACACGGGTCGGGACATTACATCCATGGTTTCATGCATGGTTGGATGTGTGGATATGTGGAATGGAATATATTTTTCCAAAATGGAACTTCGAAAATGTTTTAAAGCCTTTTTTGTTTATTTTCCTTGGAAATGGATTTAGTTAAAAAAAATGTTTGGTATGAAAACTATTTTACTTAGAAATGGTTTTGTATTTGATAAAATTATTTTAAATTGTTTTATATAAATTGTTTTATATAAATTGTTTTATATAAATGTGATAACACATTCTATTCTAGTGGTGTGATTAGGGAAGTCATTTGGGAAAAACCTACTAAGTTTCATTACTCACCCCCTACTAAGGAACTTTCGTGTGTTTGCCAATATCATTTATCAAGAAATAGCACATGGGAAGGTATCACATTTTTATAGTGCTTCTTCATGATACTTGGGAATATATTGTGGAGTTGGATCTTGGATCTTGTTGGGAGTTGTTGAGTTGGTGTCCTTGGAGTCCATGATCTTTTTTGGTTTTTTCTTCCACTTTACAGGTGATGTTGATCCTAGTTTCCACTTGGTAATATAAAATATTGTGGCTCTATTTGTTATAATTTGAGTTGTATACATTATTATCATACATCATAGAGTAGTTTTTTATGGAGTTCTTGGTTTTGGTTATTTGTACTTTCAAAGGTAAAATCATTCCCCAAATTCTTATTAATCTCTTAGAATGTATTAACAGCCTTTCGCATCATGGGGATGTCGCATAAGGCCAAGTAATATCCTTCCTTATTATCAATCCAATGAGGAGGGGTGGGATGTTACAAGTGGTATCATCTTGTTTGGTCCTTGATGTGTAAATGGTATCATTCATGGTCGATCTATCTTTCATTTGGTGAAAAATGGTATTGATTGATAATCTTGGATTTGATATTAATTCTAGTTTGTTCTATGAGTTGGGATGGTAGAAATGAGTAGGACTATTGGAACGTGAATTTTAGAGAATAAAAAGAAATAGTTAACCAATTTATACTAAACTTTAATTTACCAGGGAGTTGGGTACATAAGTGTTTTGTAGAAACTTAAAGGGGTTGTTATGTCATTTTAATGGGTTTTATCAATTAGAAAATAATGACATGCATTGATATAAATGAATTCCACTTGGAGAGAATATTTTATTTTAAGTAATTATTTTTATTTGAAAAAAAATGATGATTTTTTGAAAGGTATTTTTTTTCAAATGTAATATTTTGAAAATGGTAGGAGATTGGTATTTTAAATAAAATTTGACTTTAAAAAGCATAGTGGAATTTTAAAAAAGGTTTTGAACATGGGAAATGTTGAATTTTGGTAAATCCTTATTGTGATAGTTGTGATATCATAAATTTGAAATTGTTAAAACTTTAGTTGCTAGAGAGTGAGATTTATAGATTTTTTTTAAAGAAATGACACTCAGTGGGATTAGAAGAATCCAACTAGAAGTGGTTGATGAGAATGTGGTCATATTTTCACCACGGTTATATCAACTAATGGTTTAAGTTATTGTACAATATTTTCAATTTGTGGATAGAGGGAACAAAGGTGATGAACCATGGAAATTGGACTATTTTTTTAGTTCCATAAGAATAATCCAACCATCATTTAGGGTGATTCAGAAATAGAGAAGGCAGAAGTGTGGATTAATAGGATGACTTGAATCTTTGAATTGTTTTACAACTAATGATGGAATCAATCATATCTTAAAAGGAGACAAAAATTTAAAGTAAGGTGGAACATTTTTGTTAGAATTAAATATTGTATTTAATCCTTTAGCAATAGGTAGTGTTGAATTTGTCATCAATGGAAGAGATCAACAATAGCAGTTTTCCAGTGGTAGTTGATCAGTTTCAAGATGATTTCTCTGAAAATATCTCTTGGTTCACTCCCACAATAGAAGTAGAGTTTACAATTTATTTCCTTCCAAGTAATAGTCTTATTTCCTATCCGTCTTATTTTATGGCAAAAAAAAATTAAGGGAACTAAATGTATTTTTGGAATATCTAGAAAGTATAGGGTTCATTTGACCGATCATGTCTCCATGGACAGCATTGGTCTTTTTGATCTGAAATTTAGATGGAAAACTTTTTTTATGTGTATATTGTCGTAATATAAAGCAAGTTACAAAAAATAATCAGTGTCCACTTCTATGCATTGATGATCTATTCGATCAATTGAGCAGATCCCAATTTTTATATTAGATTTAATTACTGTTAATATATCACCAATTGCGGGTTCAAAAGAAGGATATTACAAAGACAACTTTTAGGAGTGAATATGGGAATTACGAGTATGTGGTTATGAATTTTAGTCTTTTGAATGCACCAATAGTCCTTATGAAATTGATGAATAAAATATTTCAAAGGTATTTGGATTATTTTTTGTTGTGATCATGGATAATATATTGGTGTATTTAGGGACAAGGATAGAGCATGAGCAAAACTTTGAGATAATGTTGGGAATTTTATAGGATCATCATATGTATTCCAAATTATCAAAGTGTTATTTTTTGATACAGTAGGTGAATTTCCTTGGCCATGTTATCTTGAAAAGTGGGTTTTCAGTGGATCATGAGAAGATATAAGTTTTTATCTCTTGGAAACCACCAAATAATGTTTTCCAGATAAGTTGTTTCTTTTGCATTGGTAGGTTATTATCACTGCTTTTTTGTGACTATTCATGGCTACATTCACTTATGAAAACTTTGACAATGAAAAATTTTCCATTCTGATGGAACAAGAAATGTTAGAAGTATTTTCAAGAGCTAAAGGTGTAGAGACCCGTATCTTGACGTACATGGACATTACATTACATTTGCGGAATACTTAGTACATAACAAAAACACACACTAAAGGATCGTAATAGTTTAGTGTCTTTGGAAACTCGGAACGTAATCTTCTAATCGTGGTGAAAGTTCTTCAATATCTCCCATAAAGGTCATCCCTTTTTTTACCTAAAACCTTTCTTTATATCCTGGGGAAAAGAAAACATAAAAGGGTGAGCTCAAATGCTCAGTAAGGGTAAACAAAAGAAATATCAATCACATCATATATATAAGAACATAGCTTTTGGGAATCTTAACCTGCAAAAAAACTCATAATATCATAACATGGGATAAATCATAGAAGTGAAATGTAATCCCAATAATCATAACTTAAAACATGAAACTTTGTGGCATACACACATAATCATAGAGAATCATTTCTTGTTAGTCAAGACTCAATGCCAAGACTATCTTAGTGGACAAAGTCCCTTTCTGAATCGAGTAACCCTCGTTTCAGTCCTGTTTCACTGAACCGGTATAACCTACCATTTCAGCCATGTTTATCTCATGAGATATAAAATCTTTACCCAATGCATTGGAGGGAGATATAGGTCCCACCCATCTCATAATTATACCATTCTTATGTGTGCCACAAAATCATAAATCATACATCATTTCATAACCCATGTAATAAAAAATGGGATTCTTAAACAACATGACATCATAAAACCATTCATATAAGATAAAGGAATTCATAAACATAATTCCATCACAACATATTCAAATCAATGTAAAAATATGGATAGAAACAGAACCCTTTATTATCTTAGATGGAAAATTATTTTGATAAAACACTTGAAATGAATTCTTGAGGAAAATATCCTTTCTTCTTCAAAATCAATTTCTTTTCCCAAAACATCATGCAATTTTAAAAGAAAGAGATTTTATTAAAAATAGTCATGAAATATTTTGGAGGAAGCTTCATGAAAATAAGGCTTTATAAAACCGTAAAAATCCATTCGGGCCATTTAAGTTAAAAAAACATTCTTCGTACTTTTGTCGGAAAAGTCAAAAAGTACCTCGTACGAAAAACGATAAAAGATTCCTTTCATTTCTTTTACTAAAAACTCACCGAAGGGTAAAAATGGATTTAAACAATTGTAGGTGGATGGAAATAATATTACATATTGATGAAACATGGATGTGGATGATAAAATACACCCCATTAAATACTTACGAATAAACAATCTCGGATAAAAATGAGATTGTGATATTTCCCTTACCTTAGGTCCGACTTGCTTTGTAAGTGTCCGAACCTCCTGTATAATGATTTAAATCATGTTATTGACTTATTACAGAATCATATTCATTGTTATGATATCATATATGGTTCACTTATGACATTATATTACCCGTTCTTTTGTAAATTCCATGTTAAAGAAGCGTTTTGGGTAAAATCGTTTCATTTATCGTAGGTGTTTTGACTTGTTGTTCTTGACATCATTATCACTTATATCATGATTTACTCACTTCCAGAATATAAAATATGATTTATATATCATATATATTCAGTATATATATATATATAATAGGTAGATAAATAAAATGAAAAACACCGTTCATGGAGACGGTAGTCCGTACGTACGCATGAACGCTGTTTTCCTTTCCTTATTGTTTTGAATGGAAGTAAGTTGATGACATACATATATATATATACATAAATCCAGTAACTTAATAATGTCATATATTTCATTATTATTTCTTATATATACTTTATAATCATTCTTAAATGGTTAACATGGAGAATGAATCTCATCGCGTCGTGGAGACGGTAGTCCGTACGTACGCACGAGCGATGATATCATTTCCATAAATACTGAATTGAATTGGAGTGGATTATACAATATATCAGAATCAATATGATGTTGTAATAACTATTTATAGTTATTCTTTACACCATTATACTCATCCATGTAATGTGGTGGTGGAAAATAGATTACACCACGGCGTGGAGACGGTATTCCGTACGTACGCACGCGCGGTGATTTATTTTTCCATAGGATGGATAGATGGTGAAATAGGGTTGTTTCATACTTATAATAACATATCAGTATATGAGTGATACTGATGTTATTACTTCATAATGAAACAACCTAAGAAGAAGAAGTGGAAGAAGAAATAAAGATGAAAGAATTGGTAACGGTAATTACCTCTTCTTTGAAGCGCCTCTTTGAGACCTCCTCTTAGGGCACTAGAATTGGTCTTTGAGGAAGACCAGAATCTCTAGGATGTTGCTATGGAAGTGGAGAAGAGATTTTGGCAGGGTTTGGCCGAGCTTGAGTGCTCAAATTGGTGTGAGGAGGAGGGGGAGGAGGTGTCCTTTTATAGGGGAGGAGAGGGGCACCTTAGGAATATCTCAAAATATTATTTTATATTAAAGTCAAAATCAGTTTATAATGGTTCTAAAGGGTCTTATTTCGAAGCTAAAGTGGGGATGGGTCGAAATCCTATCAACCAATAGAATTTAGACAAGTTTAGGATATTATTTTAACCTTATCAATTAGATTTAACTCTAAGTTAAATAATTTAACTTTTACCATGTCTTTTTGTTTCTTTCACTATATGGTTAATACACTAACTATAACATGCCAAACGAACCCCAAATTGTTTATTATTAATATGTATATCCTTATCTAAGTCATTTGGCCGAACCTTAGATTTTTAGGAATAAAATAATAATATAATATTTGATTTAAAAACTATTTTGTGTCAATTTTGACACTATTTGATATATGATTTTTGTGAAAGTCATAACAGAATTAAATGTTCGAACCAAGTTGATTAAATCAACATTAATATATCATAGTAACCTAGAAAATTAGTGGAATTCATAAAAATTTTCAAATTACATTTATTTTGGTGTTTATAACATCAATTATGTCAATATTTCATTAAAAAGATAATTACTGCATCATCGTTGTGTCATAAATAAATTAAATTATTTGATGTCTAAAAATTACAAATAAAATACCATCATGTAGGAAATCTTTTTATCTGTCTAATGAATATTTACAATCGAATTTATCTTATGTATAACCCCATATTAAAAATGATTTACTTATTAAACTTTGATTTTAACTATTTTAACCTTTCTTTAAATAAATTAATAATAAATGTCCTAATCTAATCCAAGTGGGCCTAAATGGTCGTATTTTATTCCTAAGTTTGTTTTTGGTCGAATTACACTTGTCCAATAGAATTAGGACATGTGTTAGGGTAATATTAATATCATATTTACCCTTAGTTACCCTATTTACTATTAACCGCGGTAAAAAAAGTAAAAAGTTACTATTCACCAAAAATTATTTTCATCTCATTGAACCACATTTTAGTCCTTGATATTAACCGTGTCTGTCGGATTTTCAAAATTCTATTCACAGAAACGGTAAAATTAAGTTTTATGCAAAATTCAGTTTTTTTAACCTACCACTTAGTAGTTTCACTATTCATCAAAAATTGATGTTTTTCAGAACAATGCCAAAATTTCATCCTAAGCTATATTCCATATTCCGAATTCAAAAATGAAATCTATTTTACCAAATTCATAACATAGAAGTTGCATTAATTAATTTTATAATTAAATCCCGCTGTTAAATTAAATAGCGTGTTTTTAGGAAACAATATATATCAAAAGATTGACACTTGATTATGTCTGGTTTAAATGTGAAATTACAACCAATGACCAACATTGTATTAAATTGTAAAAATATATTCTAAATATACTTTAAAACCACTCAAATTAATAATTTATCACTATTAATTATTTCGATTAAAAAAGTTGTTTTTAATTATAATTTAGTAATTTTCACTATTCATCAGAATGTGAAAGTTATCCGAAAAGTACCAAAATTTCACCTTAGGCTAAATACGATACTCCGAATCCAAGAATGAAGTTCATTTTGAAAAATAAGATTTACAGAATTTTAAAAAGTGGTTATTACTATTCATAACGGCTAGTTTTAATAATATTTTAATAGCATATCATTGTTTCGTGAAACTCAGTATTACGTACCACACACGCTATCGAGGAAGGTTGCGATTGCGTGTAATGCAAGGAAAGTCAAGGATGCGTGTTGTGCAAGCTCCTTTTCGTGTAGCGTACAACACAAGACATTAATAAAATTAAAAAGAATATTTTTTATAAAATCTTGGGTTGTTACATTCTACCCCCCTTAAAATGAATTTCGCCCTCGAAATTCGTCAGGGTTATAAATGGTTTACTATTCGAAAGTTTCTTTAATAGAAACCCACATCGTAAAAAGGAATGTCAAAACTAATCTTTAAAAACAAAAGTATGAAACGTAACGGTTACCCAAATAAACTAATCATTGGGTTTCCACATAGGTGAAAATATGGATATGGAAGAGAAATCTAACCATCATGTTCTGATGGAGAGTGGTAGAGAACATGGCTATGGAAAAGCTAGCAATCATAAATCCATAAATTTGTGACGATCTAAGGTACCATCTGATTAACCAGATATAAGAGCACTAGGACAACATTTTTGGTTTTCAAGATCGTTTCCCTAAAGTTGAAGAATTTGAATTAGAATAAATATTTACTTTATTTTGGTACAATCTCACTGTTGTTCGTGCCTTTAACAATTTCCACTTCATCTCTTAAATAAATGAAGTCGAATTTGTTATTCGTGAAGTGTTAGCAGATCATGTGATAGAATGACGGGTCATTCCATCTGTCTCAAAAGGTTAGCAAAATTTATATACATAAGTCGATCTATAGTGGGATTAATCATATATGGTTCCTAAAATGGGCTTATACTTCATATATCATACTGCTTAATATAATAACACTAGTTTCTACTAAACAGGGACTTCCTGTAGGTCAGTGGTAGGCGATAAAGGCCAGTTGCACTTCGGTTGTGGGTTCGATTCCTACAGCCTTGTCCGACACGATGGGCTGTCGCCCGTCCTGCAGGTTGTCCTTTTTCTAAAACTATATTACCATAACATCCCATCAATAATATCGAAAAAACTTCTATCCTTAAACAATACTAACTTATGTCCAACATAATCCATTCCAATCTTTAGGCTTATCCATAATACTGCAGTACACTCTCATAACATAGTGAAAACGATTACCAGAGATTTAATACTGTCGTTGATCCCCACATATCATAAGATATGTCTTGTTGGTCACATTCCAAACATTCAAAGTCCTTAATCGCGTATTCTCTTGAATACCTTAGTGAAAACATGAGTGCAGTTAAAAGTTAACACTTTCCACATACCAAAATCCTCAAAATTCTATATACTCAAACCATGATATCACTTAGTCCTTATATCAATCATGAGCTCATGCATACAATCAAACATATCATTATCGTCTTATCCCTTCATTAAGCGCATATCATCTACTTTCCAAAAATACTTGTACCATTCATCACATACTTTCAAAACTTAAGGAAAGACAACAATGTAACAATCCTTAGATGTCTATTTATCCCATAGTACCATGAGATTACTTATACAACATTACACTTAATAAACATGTAATCATTCCACTACATTCTTTAACCATTGACTGAGCTTCAACAATTCTTTCATCTCACATATCATTTGTAGTCTCCTCATCATCATCAACATAAATACTACCCATACGACCATACTGATTCTCTTCATGAGACTTTCCCTTAGGGCATTGGTTTGCATAATGCCCGTACATTCCACATTTAAAACATTTAACCATTGTTGATGTCGTAGCAATACCATTATCCTCATCCCTGGTGTTAACTGAACCTTTTCCTTTGCACTTACTGGCTTTGTGTCCTTCTTTTCCACACCCAAAGCATCTTCCAGTTCCTTTGAAACATTCTCCTTGATGCCTCTTCCCACATGATTTACATAAGGGAAATTGAACTTTCTTTCCTCTATGATCATCATGAAACTCCATCTTTCTCTTATTAGCTGAGTCAGGAAACTTACCAAATTTTACTTTATTGATCATATTATGAGATTGCTGATTCGGCATAATGATGATGTTTGGACTTCCAAATCCCATTTCATTTGGTTGCTCATGAAGAATATCAGTCCATTGTCCATCATATCTTCCATTATCGTGAATCACCTTGTTTCCAGCCATTTTCTAAAACCCAAAAAGAATAGTGTGAGAGGCAAAAATCATAATGAAGGGGGAGTAACTTAAATATCTAACATCTTTGGTTTAATCTAATATCGTTACCATAGTTCTAAGACTGTATCCTATACGTATACTTATCCTTAGGGACATCCCTAGACATACGTTAGAAATATCTCTAGGGATCTCACTAACGTTTTCGCATCCTAGTTTCCAAAGGTTGACTAAACCTTTCCTCTGATACCAACTGTAGAGACCCGTATCTTGACGTACATGGACATTACATTACATTTGCGGAATACTTAGTACATAACAAAAACACACACTAAAGGATCGTAATAGTTTAGTGTCTTTGGAAACTCGGAACGTAATCTTCTAATCGTGGTGAAAGTTCTTCAATATCTCCCATAAAGGTCATCCCTTTTTTTTACCTAAAACCTTTCTTTATATCCTGGGGAAAAGAAAACATAAAAGGGTGAGCTCAAATGCTCAGTAAGGGTAAACAAAAGAAATATCAATCACATCATATATATAAGAACATAGCTTTTGGGAATCTTAACCTGCAAAAAAACTCATAATATCATAACATGGGATAAATCATAGAAGTGAAATGTAATCCCAATAATCATAACTTAAAACATGAAACTTTGTGGCATACACACATAATCATAGAGAATCATTTCTTGTTAGTCAAGACTCAATGCCAAGACTATCTTAGTGGACAAAGTCCCTTTCTGAATCGAGTAACCCTCGTTTCAGTCCTGTTTCACTGAACCGGTATAACCTACCATTTCAGCCATGTTTATCTCATGAGATATAAAATCTTTACCCAATGCATTGGAGGGAGATATAGGTCCCACCCATCTCATAATGATACCATTCTTATGTGTGCCACAAAATCATAAATCATACATCATTTCATAACCCATGTAATAAAAAATGGGATTCTTAAACAACATGACATCATAAAACCATTCATATAAGATAAAGGAATTCATAAACATAATTCCATCACAACATAGTCAAATCAATGTAAAAATATGGATAGAAACAGAACCCTTTATTATCTTAGATGGAAAATTATTTTGATAAAACACTTGAAATGAATTCTTGAGGAAAAGATCCTTTCTTCTTCAAAATCAATTTCTTTTCCCAAAACATCATGCAATTTTAAAAGAAAGAGATTTTATTAAAAATAGTCATGAAATCTTTTGGAGGAAGCTTCATGAAAATAAGGCTTTATAAAACCGTAAAAATCCATTCGGGCCATTTAAGTTAAAAAAACATTCTTCGTACTTTTGTCGGAAAAGTCAAAAAGTACCTCGTACGAAAAACGATAAAAGATTCCTTTCATTTCTTTTACTAAAAACTCACCGAAGGGTAAAAATGGATTTAAACAATTGTAGGTGGATGGAAATAATATTACATATTGATGAAACATGGATGTGGATGATAAAATACACCCCATTAAATACTTACGAATAAACAATCTCGGATAAAAATGAGATTGTGATATTTCCCTTACCTTAGGTCCGACTTGCTTTGTAAGTGTCCGAACCTCTTGTATAATGATTTAAATCATGTTATTGACTTATTACAGAATCATATTCATTGTTATGATATCATATATGGTTCACTTATGACATTATATTACCCGTTCTTTTGTAAATTCCATGTTAAAGAAGCGTTTTGGGTAAAATCGTTTCATTTATCGTAGGTGTTTTGACTTGTTGTTCTTGACATCATTATCACTTATATCATGATTTACTCACTTCCAGAATATAAAATATGATTTATATATCATATATATTCAGTATATATATATATAATAGGTAGATAAATAAAATGAAAAACACCGTTCATGGAGACGGTAGTCCGTACGTACGCATGAACGCTGTTTTCCTTTCCTTATTGTCTTGAATGGAAGTAAGTTGATGACATAAATATATATATATACATAAATCCAGTAACTTAATAATGTCATATATTTCATTATTATTTCTTATATATACTTTATAATCATTCTTAAATGGTTAACATGGAGAATGAATCTCATCGCGTCGTGGAGACGGTAGTCCGTACGTACGCACGAGCGATGATATCATTTCCATAAATACTGAATTGAATTGGAGTGGATTATACAATATATCAGAATCAATATGATGTTGTAATAACTATTTATAGTTATTCTTTACACCATTATACTCATCCATGTAATGTGGTGGTGGAAAATAGATTACACCACGGCGTGGAGACGGTATTCCGTACGTACGCACGCGCGGTGATTTATTTTTCCGTAGGATGGATAGATGGTGAAATAGGGTTGTTTCATACTTATAATAACATATCAGTATATGAGTGATACTGATGTTATTACTTCATAATGAAACAACCTAAGAAGAAGAAGTGGAAGAAGAAATAAAGATGAAAGAATTGGTAACGGTAATTACCTCTTCTTTGAAGCGCCTCTTTGAGACCTCCTCTTAGGGCACTAGAATTGGTCTTTGAGGAAGACCAGAATCTCTAGGATGTTGCTAGGGAAGTGGAGAAGAGATTTTGGCAGGGTTTGGCCGAGCTTGAGTGCTCAAATTGGTGTGAGGAGGAGGGGGAGGAGGTGTCCTTTTATAGGGGAGGAGAGGGGCACCTTAGGAATATCTCAAAATATTATTTTATATTAAAGTCAAAATCGGTTTATAATGGTTCTAAAGGGTCTTATTTCGAAGCTAAAGTGGGGATGGGTCGAAATCCTATCAACCAATAGAATTTAGACAAGTTTAGGATATTATTTTAACCTTATCAATTAGATTTAACTCTAAGTTAAATAATTTAACTTTTACCATGTCTTTTTGTTTCTTTCACTATATGGTTAATACACTTACTATAACATGCCAAACGAACCCCAAATTGTTTATTATTAATATGTATATCCTTATCTAAGTCATTTGGCCGAACCTTAGATTTTTAGGAATAAAATAATAATATAATATTTGATTTAAAAACTATTTTGTGTCAATTTTGACACTATTTGATATATGATTTTTGTGAAAGTCATAACAGAATTAAATGTTCAAACCAAGTTGATTAAATCAACATTAATATATCATAGTAACCTAGAAAATTAGTGGAATTCATAAAAATTTTCAAATTACATTTATTTTGGTGTTTATAACATCAATTATGTCAATATTTCATTAATAAGATAATTACTGCATCATCGTTGTGTCATAAATAAATTAAATTATTTGATGTCTAAAAATTACAAATAAAATACCATCATGTAGGAAATCTTTTTATCTGTCTAATGAATATTTACAATCGAATTTATCTTATGTATAACCCCATATTAAAAATGATTTACTTATTAAACTTTGATTTTAACTATTTTAACCTTTCTTTAAATAAATTAATAATAAATGTCCTAATCTAATCCAAGTGGGCCTAAATGGTCGTATTTTATTCCTAAGTTTGTTTTTGGTCGAATTACACTTGTCCAATAGAATTAGGACATGTGTTAGGGTAATATTAATATCATATTTACCCTTAGTTACCCTATTTACTATTAACCGCGGTAAAAAAAGTAAAAAGTTACTATTCACCAAAAATTATTTTCATCTCATTGAACCACATTTTAGTCCTTGATATTAACCGTGTCTGTCGGATTTTCAAAATTCTATTCACAGAAACGGTAAAATTAAGTTTTATGCAAAATTCAGTTTTTTTAACCTACCACTTAGTAGTTTCACTATTCATCAAAAATTGATGTTTTTCAGAACAATGCCAAAATTTCATCCTAAGCTATATTCCATATTCCGAATTCAAAAATGAAATCTATTTTACCAAATTCATAACATAGAAGTTGCATTAATTAATTTTATAATTAAATCCCGCTGTTAAATTAAATAGCGTGTTTTTAGGAAACAATATATATCAAAAGATTGACACTTGATTATGTCTGGTTTAAATGTGAAATTACAACCAATGACCAACATTGTATTAAATTGTAAAAATATATTCTAAATATACTTTAAAACCACTCAAATTAATAATTTATCACTATTAATTATTTCGATTAAAAAAGTTGTTTTTAATTATAATTTAGTAATTTTCACTATTCATCAGAATGTGAAAGTTATCCGAAAAGTACCAAAATTTCACCTTAGGCTAAATACGATACTCCGAATCCAAGAATGAAGTTCATTTTGAAAAATAAGATTTACAGAATTTTAAAAAGTGGTTATTACTATTCATAACGGCTAGTTTTAATAATATTTTAATAGCATATCATTGTTTCGTGAAACTCAGTATTACGTACCACACACGCTATCAAGGAAGGTTGCGATTGCGTGTAATGCAAGGAAAGTCAAGGATGCGTGTTGTGCAAGCTCCTTTTGGTGTAGCGTACAACACAAGACATTAATAAAATTAAAAAGAATATTTTTTATAAAATCTTGGGTTGTTACAAAAGGTTTTCCTTAAATCAACAACAATCTTGATATTACCCAAATCATGACAAGGGTATGTGGTGTATTATGATACTTCGGGATCTGGTTTGGGATGTGTTCTCATATATGGAGATCATGTTATTGATTATGGATCACAACAATTATGGTTTCATGAGATGAACTAACCAACACATGATTTAGATTTATTTTTTGTAGTCCATGATTTGAATACTTGGCGTCATCACCTCTTTGGTGAGAAATTTATAGTGTTTATATATCATAATATTTTGAAACATATTTTCTCAAAAAGGGATTTGAACGTGAGAAAAATAAGATGGTTGGAGTATCTCCAAATGTTTAACTTTGACTTGAAGTATACATTGGGTAAATAAAATTATGTAGTAGATGTATTAAGCATAAATTCATATGGTCATTTGAAAAAAGAGTCTTTAGATCAGTGGAAGTTCGTGTTGGTGATAGTTGGAATGCACTTAGAATATAAACACCAAATAGAAGTTTTGGTTTTATTTAAAGTTTCTTTTATTCCTAATTTGGTTAAGATAGTTATAGAGGAACAAAAATATAATTCAGAATGTGTGGAGATGAGGTCAAAACTCAATAGTGGGGAGACTATTGAGGGATGTAATCTTGTTGGGAGTTCAATTTTGTCGTTTCTAAATCATAAGATTGAACCTATGGATTTTCATGAACAATATCTAAATTCTTAACCACATTTTATATGGTCTATTCATCATAGAATATAGAATATGTATAAGGTTTTTAAATCACAATTTTGTGGGTCAACATGAAAATGAAATTGGTTGAGTTTGTTTCAAGATGCCTCACATATCAACAGGTTAAGGTAGAGCACCAGCATCCAACAAGTATGTTGAAGTAATTGCCTATTTATATTTTTAAATGGGGGTATATAACCATGTATTTTGTGAGAGGTCTCCCATTAACAGTTCTACATCATGATTTCATATGGGTGATAGTGCATCAGCTCACAAAGTCATCTCATTTCATCCCTATTTATGAATCTTATATATTGTATGACTTTTCCAAGATCTATATCTGAGAAGTGGTAAAGATTCATGGAATAATATTTTCAAAATTATTTGATATAGATCTGAGGTTTATTCATAATTTTTTTAAATCCTTACAAAAATCCCTTGGGACTCAGTTGACCATGAGTATGGTGTATCATCCTTAGATGGATGGACAATCTGAAAGGATGATAAAAATGTTAGAATTCATGTTGTGGGATTGTGTAATAGATTTTAGTGGGTCATTGGAGGAGCATGTACCATTAGTGGATTTATCATATAAAAATTTACCAAACCTCGATACATATGGATCCTTTTGAATCATTGTACAGGTTTCATTATTGTTCTCCACTTTGTTGGGTGGAAACAGCTGAGACATCACTAGTTGAGCTAAGCCTTGTCCAAGAGACAACAGAGAATATTATTTTTATTAGGATAAGTTTTTAGAAGAATCATATTCATCATCAATCATATTTGGATCATTATCGATAGTCATTGTCCTTTGATTTGAGTGATCATGTGTTATTGAGAATCTCTCCAAGTCTTGGGCATTATTTTTTTTGAGAAGTAGGAAATGTATCTCCAAAATACATAGGCCCTTTCAAGATAATTTAACGGGTTGGTGAGGTGACATATAGGTTGTATTTTCAACCATGGTTTCGTGTAGCGTATAATGTGTTTCATATATCTCAGTTGAAGAAGTATGAGCCTGATCTTGATCAAGTGATTTGATGATATAATGCTGACCTATATCCAAATGCTTCGTTGGTTCATATGCAAGTATGGATTGTGGATAGTCAATAAATAGTTTTTATGGGAAAATAATAAATCTAGTGAGAGTTTTTATACCAATATAGTCATATTTCAGAAGAAACTTGGGAAAAGATAAATAAATGATTGAGAAATGGCTCAAAACCTTTTAAGAAAATGGTTATTTATAATTTCTGGGGATGGAAAGACCCATGGTGGGGGGAATTTGTCACCTCTATTTTCTAGTAAGTAACCCCTTATTTATATATTTTAGGTATGTAAAGTGTTTGGGTGATTATTGGGAGGGAATAGAGTGGTTTTGTAATGTTTTGGGGTTTTTCTAGAGGTCTATGGTTTGATAACATTTAGTAGAAACTGTGAAACACCTTTAAGAAACTATGAAAAGTGATACAGAGGCTACTGGGTAGTCATATGGTTTTAATAAACCATGCATTCACCTAGGAGTGACTGTGATTTTTTTAATAGAGTGAAAACATATTTGACTCATAATTTTTATAATTGTGTGAGCCGACCATGCGAAGGGTGTTGGGGGGTAGAGGCTAGCGTACAATTTTCCTAACTGTGTGACCCAACCATGCACGATAAATTTTTAGATCCTAAAAAGTGAATATCACTGATTTTTACTAATAAACCTCTTGTTTTTCACTTATTTTAACCCTAACTCAGTTTTCTTTTCTCCCAAAGGCTATAAAGACACATCTCCTTGATCCAGGAGTGATCCTTTGGAAAATCTTGGTGCGTTGAAGTCTTTAATTCTTGGTAAGTCTCCTTTATTAGTGGTTTTCCTTAGATATTATATTATTACCTATATTATTACCTATATTATATTAATAGATCTAGTATATTGAGGATAGATTTGTGTTAGTTATAATCATGATGATATTTAACTATGTTTGTGATAAGTAATGATATCTAAAGTAGGTTTTTGAAGTTTTAACTTGGTTTGGTTGAATAATTCATGTCATTCTTTGTTTTGAATATAGTTTTTGAGTTATGTGGATTTACTCTTGACTTATCTTATTATAGATTTAATGATTAGTTTAAAATAATATGAATTTATTGAAATTTATTCTGAAATTGATATTCAAAGCTTGATATAGAGTATCTTTAGTGATTATTTGTGAAATTTTGGAAATGGGTTGTGAAATAAGATTTGTTTTAATGATTTTAAAATGTTCATTTTAAAATATGTATTTTTTGGATTTATGGAAATGGTTTGTTAGTAAGGTTTACAACAAAATAATGTTCTTATTGAAATGGTTGAAATGGTTGATTTCAAAAAGTTTTTAGAATAAATGGATTTCATGTTCTCATGTTCATCTATGATAGATAAGGGTGTGAAGTTACCCCATAAAAATAATGGGATTGATAATGATGTGAAGTTCCCCTATCAAAATGGTTCACTAAGTGATTTCTTAGTGAAAGGATGACTCGCCACTGGGGATTATAGGGAGTTCAACGGTTGCATTCTTTGTTGGATGTGTGTATATATGGAATGGAATGAATTATTCCAAAATGGAAATTGTGAAATGGTTTAAAGTATTCTTTGGTTGTTTTCCTTGGAAATGGTTATGGTTTGAAAAAATGATTTATTATGGAAACTATTTTTCTTAGAAATGGGATTGGTTTTGATAGAAATTTTTTTAAATTTTTTATATAACTTTTTATGTAAATATGCAAACCCATTCTATTCTAGTGGTCTGAGTAGGTGAGTAATTTTGGGAAAACCTATTGATTTTCATTAATCACCCCTTTATTGGTCACTTTAGTGCATTTGAAGATATTATTTATCAGGAAATAGGTAAAGGGAAGGAATCACATTTCTTTAGTGGTTCTTCATGATACCTAGGTATAGATTGTGGTGTTTGATCTTGGAGCTTATTTGTATTTTATGAGTTGGTGTCTGTGGTGTTAGTGAGATTTTTTTGGTTTTTTATTCCACTTTGTAGTGGATGTTGATCTCATTTTCCTATTCATAATCTAATATAGTTTTGATTCATTTGTTATACTTTGAGTTATATGCATTTTTATCTTGCATCGTATATTTGTCTTAGTTTTTGTTTGTTTTTTTATGGTCTCTTTTACTTTCAAAGGTAAAATCTTCCACCAATTGAATATGAATCCCTTGGAATTTATTTCCAACCTTTAGCATCTTTGAGATGTAAAATGAGGTCAATAAATATCTTTCGGCCTTATCAATCCAATAAGGATGGGAAATATGTTATAGCGTGTGTTGGATTTAAAAGATATCGATTCATGCTAGTAAATATCAATAAAATCTACCTCCTAGTTTTGAAATACAAACAAAGGCTAACTATGCCTCTATCCCAACTCACCCAAGGTTCCCAATATGAAATTGTCAAATAAATTTTCAAAATCATGCTCATAATTGCATAAAAAATTTCAAATCCATTCCTATCCCCATAAAATTACGAAAACCCATTTCCAAATCTAGAAAATCCATTTCCAAACAAAAAAACCTTTTTGAAAACATATTCTTTTCAAATAACCCATTTGAAACAATTTATCAGTAACAATAAATGAAAAAATTGTTTTTTTCTAGAAGAATGTAAAATTCATAAAATTAGATCGGTGTATAGAAACACCTACCTCAACACGGTAGGGACCTATAATCATTCAACAAACAACACCAAAAACCAAGAGAACAACCTTAAATATACAAAGAATACTGATAAATTGAAAATAAATGATATAAAATACTATATGTTCATAAAATGCAGCCAAACCATAGCCTCCACCAAAACCAATGAAATTTTAGAAGGACTTCATACCTGAAGAAACACACTGCAACCATAACAATGATCAATCCTTAAACAAAACAATACAGAAGGGTTGGAGGTCTTCAAAATCATCCTTGAGAGATATCAAATTGAGATGGTGAAGATATTCTAAAAGATAAAATGAAAATTTAGACAAGAGGCACCCTAAAAACCCAACTCCCGATTTTTATATGGCATGTAATGACTTTACATGGCATGAAATTACCAAGGATCACATACACCAAACAAACCCATCTCCTTTTTATTAAAATAACTCAATTTTTATGCTTATATGGAATGTAACCTTGAAAAATGTGAATTCATTACATGAAATCTTTTTTGTTATGATTTCACATTATGTAATCACATTACAAATTGTGTAAATCCACAACAGACTGCAAAAACTGGAATTTTTATACTAAATTTTTTGAGAAATCTCATAAATCACCATTACTAGTATCCTACCTATTCCATCATGGAATTTCTCAACTAATGAAAAAGAGAAACTAAAATAATGGTAAAAAATATATATGACCTAATTGTAATGGTTCATTACAAAAGGAAATAGAAAAGAAAGATTCTATAATGAGAACATTTCGTTCATATAATTCTTTCTCCCAAACAATTATTCATGTATTCTTTAGCCTCTAGTCCTAGTATTTCTTCTCTTAAATGGATTAAAATGTTTCTTATAAAGGTAAATTTATAAAATTAATTCCCTGGTGATCTAGAATAAACTCACTGACTTGTTTCCTAGTAAAATATACTTGTTCAATTCCAGTTACCTATTTTATAAAGTTTAATAAAAATATTTTTTCCATTTCATAACTTATTTATTCTCTACATTAATCCATCTCAAACTTTACCTATAATAACTTATATACTATATTCAAAACTATTTCTTAAAACCTCTTATTTCTAAATTCTAGGAGAATAAAAACAAACCTTCAACTCTGACCCCAACTTTGACACATGGTTCTAATCCTTTTTCAAACTAGCATAACTCCATGACTACCACTAAATTAATTTAATTATTAGTTTGAATATAGAATTAGTACTAATTCAATAATAAGATTCAATATATATCAATAAACTTATCTTAGACTACATATATAGAAATAATAAGGTTGTAGTTCAACATCCTCAACTTCTTGGTTGGGAAAAAAATAGATATTTGTCCTTTACAATGGCTTCCTTGAATTATTCATATTGAATATAATCTTCATTGTCTAAGTTAATAGTCTAAATTTAAAATAGTTGGTGTGGATCTATCATCATATTGAAAATAGTTCCAAACATCCTTTCAGTGGTAATCGGGTTTCGACTTCAAATGTGCCATAAAATTCATTAATACTATATTTTCACTAAGTAATTTCTTTGAGAAACATGTGCACAGCCCACTACAAACATTTAACCATGGATTTTGGAAATTAAAGGGGCCCCAAAAACTGTTTAAAGAGTCTTAACCTTTCTAAGGAATCATTAAATAATATATCTCCTTAAGTATTCATCCAAAATCATGTATTTCACAAATATTTTTCATTGTTCCTTTAATCAGTTCATTGAGATCTAGAACCACATGTATGAATTCAACCTATAAATAGGTTCTGAATCCAATTTATTAAATCCTAGGATTCTTCATTATTATATAGATCTTTTTTTAGAATATGTTTACAAACTTCGTATAAATACTAAATGTTCTTTTTTACTTGGTGAAATTACAACGTCAGTTGATTATACCATGAATCTTTCTTCCACATCACATATCTAGTTTGAATTCAATTTTTCACACATGAATCCTTATCTCTCAATGATTGACTCCACCTTAACTTTTAATCATTTTATTTACCAATGGAGGTCCTAGTATGTGGAACACTTTGTACTCAACAAGTTTGATCCCATGACCTTTCTAATGGCCCTAATTCATTTGGTTCGTTTGACTTCAATTTCTCAAAAGATATACCTAGTTTTTTTTGGGATTCATAATCATCTTCAATGCAATATCTTTCAGAATCAATATTTCTTTAGGGGAGAAAGTTCAAGAGTGGAAAAGGATAAAATTTTATGAGGATTAAAAAAATAATCATACAAGCATGTCCACATATGATATTTTATTTATCCTATGATACACTTGGTGAATGGTCATACAATCCATACTTTAAGAATTATTTAAATTTAATAAATTAAACATTTCTATGGAAATATTTCCAAAAATTGTAATAATAGATAACTTAAAATTCATAGGAAAACTACCTTCAATAAAAATATAAATAGTTTTGAATTTTTTATATAATAAATAAGTCTATGATAAATCCAAATTATATCAAAACAGATTTTTTTTCCAAAACTCAATAAATTTTCTTAAAAATAATAAAAATAAAAAATAAAATAATTAGGAAAAAATAAATTAAATCAAACACCCAAAACACTTTTAAAAAATAATTTAAATATTAATTAAATTGAAAATTCAACAACAAAATAGAAAAAATAATTATTAAAATAAAAGTAAGTTAAATTGAAGAAAGTTTAATCAATTACACAATAAAAAATATCACTTTCATAAAAATAAGTGAGGAATTAATTTTAAAAACCAAGTTATTAGTCATTAATAATTTATCAATAAATTTTCATTTAAACATAAAAAATTAAAATATCATAGAAAATAAATTGAAAACATATATTAAATATAAGGCCACATTAACCACCCTAGAAATAAAAAGTGTAAATTTTTCTCAGTAGGGAATGGTTAATTTAATTTCATACCTCAAATTTATAGATTCCTAACACTAGAAAGTAAAATAAAATACTCAAAACATTACATTAAATAATGATCCTAAAGTATCTCACATTTTTCACCTCCATATCATCCCTTAGTAGAAATAATAATGTGAGACCCATAAATCACTAGAATACACCTAAAGTGACTCAAATTAAACATATCAAAAATATTACATTAATTTCATGATTTATATAATATTCACATAGAAAACAACCCAAACCAAGGACTGTAAGGTTTATTATATTGGATATTAGATACATAAATATCATATTTTAAAACACTTGTAAATATGATCCATAATTTCACTCCAATGGACCCTATTATATACATCTCACATGATATAATCATATTTATAACCTATATGATGTGAATATGATAAAGGTTTGATATCATATGCTTAGTAATGGAAAAACATATCATAATGAATCATATCATAAACATAAAAGAGAATATGAGTTAGGGATATATATCTTATTAAAATATCATGAGACTATATATTATAATAATTAAACATGATAAATCAAAATAATGTCCTAAAAATATCATTGATTAGTCATAAAAGTTTTTTAATGGGTCAAAATACAATTCAATAATCATAAAACAAGTGAGCACGACATAAAATCATTGATTACTCTTAAACTAAGGTGTAACATGAAATGATGGAATATCATGAAAATGAAATGCATCATTAAAATGTGAAATAACTTGATTGACTACCCGTCAGTATGGAACAACCATAAAAATGGGAAAACCATTGTGAAAAAAAATCATTATTCACATGCCTATATGAATAAACTCATTATGTTCATGCCTGAATATGTGAGATAAATCATTATGTTTAGACCTATGTGAAACTTATCATTATATCAAGGATTAGATATCTCATGAGATACAAAATTAAATGAATAAATTAGATGGAAATATTTTACCACACCCATCATCCTCCATACATGTGTGTTCCACTTAAAATAAATCATCATCATATATTAAATAACCCATATAAAAAGAATGGGTTTCCAAAAAAATTCAAAAACATCACATAACATAAACTTATGAAATCATAGTATATAAAAAATAAATTTTTTAAAAATGAATAATATCAAATATATATATATATGTGTGTGTGTGTGTGTGTGTGTGTGTGTGTGTGGTTATTAAAACATCACTTTAGAGGAGATAAACCTTATAAGAAAAATAGTTTTGAATATATAAATTTCTCCTAAAATCTTTTAAATATTTTTATAAAAGTTGAAGAGAAAATTAATTTCAAAAGATATTTTTGTTAAGTGAAATAGAATATATTTTAGAACCCTATTGCAAATTTTTATAAAAAATAATCCTTGAAATTAAAAAAAATACTAAATCAAGGGTATTAAATAATTAAATTAAATTTCTTTATTAAGATTTTTTAATATTGTTTTTAAAAAACACACATTAGATATATATTGAAAGACTTTAATTTCATAAAATATTTAAAGTAAAAAATGAATAATATAATTGAAAAAAATATTGATTTCATTAAAAAACTTTTAATTGAGAAAAAAAGGACATGGAAGAGAAGATTCATTGGTAATAATGGAATTTATTCTTTCCAACGTTATACTTTAATTTTGGAAAAAATTATCGAAGATGTTTATTGATGATGAGAATTAATTTAAATAAATAGAAATAGGAAATAACACCTAAATTAGTGTAATGTAATGATTAATGATATATTGAAAAGTATATTCAAGTAAGAAAGACTAAGACCCAATTAATCAGAAATTGAGTCGATTAAACCCTTATGGTATTCTTAACATAAGAATAAAAAGTTCATAATAGGAATACCATTAAATGGATATTATAATCTTGTTAAATGGTATATATTTCCACGTGTTAAAGATATTTGTAATTTAATACACTATATAAAATAAATTATGGTGTATAGTATCAAACATGTCCCGTGGAGTTGAAAATGAGACAAAGAAACCCTCATCTTTTTTCCCAGCTTAGTTGAATGAACTCTAAGATCCTATATAAAAAATTGATATATTTATATTATATTTTAGATACTTATTAATACTTATAAACATTTATAAACCACATTTATAATTTTCCCTACATGTATATTTGTTAGTTTTTATCTATTTTCAATATCAATTGTGAGTAATATTGATCATCTTGAACTAGTTTCTTAATAGTGAAGTTGATTGTTATTATTCTACCAAATTTATTATTTATGAGATTATTTAATGTAATTTAATTTATAAATTATGTTTTATTTATAAATAATTTATCACATTTCATTAGCATTTTATTTATGTTTCTGGAAAATGGAATCAGTGTCAACCTTTTTCAGTAATTTCAGCGGTCAGAGATGATTTTTTACTAATAAGTTAAATAATCAAAATAATATTTCAATAAATATAAATAAATAATTTTTTTATTATTAAATTAAAATAATTTGAGTATTTATGTTCCCATATTCATCCTTGATATATTTTTATATCATTGTTCAAGTAGGTGGTTAGACCAACCTAAATAAGAATATACCATAATTAATGGATGAGTATGGTTATGAAAGTGGGTTCTTTTAGAAAAATATATTTATTATAGAAGAATAATGATTTTATATATATTTTTAAGGTGTTTAATCATATTTTAATATTTTTTTATAAATAATTAAAATCATGATAGAAATTGAAAAACATTACTTTGTGGATGTGGTTGTCGATACATTCCATGATTAATGTTTTCATTTTCCTATGAATTAGAGGAAATGATGGTGGATTATAAATTTACTATTCATAATAAAAGTTATATTATTTAATTCAAATTTATTCTTCAATTACATCAATATATCCAGTGAAGAGAGGCAGTGGTGAAAATGGAAGACATCGCTTCATGAAGATGGTAGTTCGCACAACCGCATAATCAATGTTATTTTGTTTTTCTAAGTGGATATAAATGATTAAATAATAATTGGTACATTAATATAATAATATTTAAATATAATAATGATATTTAGGTCCTTATATTACTATGCTTATGGTAGTTTTTTATATAAATTATAAGAATAAATTTATAAGGATTAAGTAATACCCACTTTGGGACCTTGAACTTTTTCTTGGAAGCCAACTTAGAAATGAATGAATTATGATAACTAATTTTGACCAGAGGATTATGAATATGATATAGGATTAAATAATTATAAAAAATTTATATTTTTTAAGATGAAATTTTATGTAATGGGTGTGGCACAAATTAGTGGAATTGTGCCCTTTTATAAGTGAAGAAAACTGTACTTTTGGAAACACCCATTGTTTTTCAACAATGGAATGGAACTATTAAAGTGTATATGGATCTTAAAGAGAGAAATAATTTATTTTTGGGTGTGATAAGTTTTATAAATCCTATAAATATACATTTAAAACATGTTTTAAACATTTTTCAAGTCATATATCATTAGGGTTTTACATTCTACCATTTTTATTTCAACACAAGAAACTAGTTTTTTAAATAAGTAATATATGTTTTAATAAAGTAATTAAATAACACCTAGTACCAAATATGGGTTTTATGAACCTAAATTAAAATTTATTTTATAAAAATAAATTTATAAATAAAATAAATTAACTTTTAAATTAAAATATCTAAAAAATATAAAAAGTGTTTTGTAGAAAAATATTGTTTTCCGATTATCTATTCTTAATTGTATATAGTAGTAATTACTAATTTAATAAGAGATAATATATTTATATATGGTCTTAAAAATTATATTAAATTAATTTTCGATTAGAAATTATTTTATTTTATTATTTAAAAATTAAACAATTTTCATAAAACAATTCTTTGAATATAACGGTTATACCATTATCATGGTCATTAACATTAATATTAGTAATCATGATTTTATAAAGAAAAACTTGAAATTAAAATTACTAATAATATATAAAAAATTATATAAAATATGAAAATAATGTTATAAAAAAAATAAAAAAAATTAGATATGTTAATTTCAATATTATTTCACACATAACATAAAACTATTTTTAGAAAAAGTGTGTTTTAAAGATTAAAATATATATAGCATAAAATTATCAATTTCTTTTAATTTAATGATGTTAATTGGTTTATTATAAAGTAAATAAGTTTTATTCATCTTAAAAATCAATCCAAAACTGAATATTACCATAAAAATGTTTAATTAAAAAAGATACTGAAAATAAATTTTTAATAAGAATGGAGTGTTACTTATGTTCTAAAATGTTGATTATATGTTTAATATATTCAAAATGAAATTTTAATATAAATATTTTTAATAAATAAAAAAAATTAATCAATTAAATGGTTTTATAAACTTTTAGGTATTTCTCATATGTTGATAAAGTCAAAATATATACAATTTTTGTAAAATTGTATTTTTCACTATTTTCATAAATATCAATTATTTTAGGAAAATACCAAAAAAATATTGGGCTAATTTTTATATAATGAATAAAAAAAGAATTTTTTAAAATTTAAATTATAAAATTCATATATTTATCTTTTAAATGAAAATAAAATATATAGAAAAAAACTACTTTTATTAAAAAAATCCTCTTTAAAATTTTGAGATGTTATTGGTCATATTTGTTATGAGTGTATAATTGATTAAAATATTTTAATTTATTATAAGTTGTATTATTATTTAATTTTATTTATAAAATTCATCCAAATATATATTTTCTCATTTTATTTCAGTGTTGTGGATGGAGAAAACTATCGAACATGGTAATAATTTAGAAATAATATGTTCCAAAATCTCATGTTTTTTAATTCTCCCCATTTAAATAAATTTAAACTCACATTATTAATTATCACATAGAATTAAAAATTTATAAGGATATATAAAATATAAAAATTACTTAAGATATAATTTCCAGAGAGATATCAGCTTTACAGACTCAAAAACATATCTTTCTTCTCAGAATCGATCTCTGCCTAATATAGAGTTTTTCACTAGAAATTTGAGCTAAGGGTTTATAGTTATTTGGAATTAAAACCAAAATTATATAATTTAATTTTAATATTTATTGATAATAATATTTAAATTAATACTCTATCATCAGTTGATATTAACATTGAAATCCTTAGTCCAAATAATTTTTCTCTATGTTGAGAGAACTGATCAATAAAATTTATCCAAAGTAGTGGTAATATGATTTATACAAATCACATTCATATAAATGTAAACATAGGATACAATAATCATGCTATTAGAAGTTTTTATATTAATAATTAAATATCTATTTATTTATTTTATGATTTTATATCCATATCCAATGTTCTAGACACAAATTAGTGGGTTAAATAAGATATAAATACAAAACATAAAATTCTTGAGTTTATGGTTGGTTTTCCTCACCTGATATAATTTTTTAACTATCTTTAGTACTTGTGGTTGTATAATATTTCTTTTATTCCCTTATTCTTGGAAATATCTTATTTATAAAATACATGTTGCCTTTAGATTAAGAAATTGACTTGGATAATGCCCATACATTCCACATTTTATACATTGTACTATTTATGGTAGCTTAGGATGAATATTATTTCCCTACATTTTATTTTATAAAATATTGATTTCCATCTATAATTTGATTCTTTGTGTCCTATTTTACCATAGAAAAAGAAATTCAGGTTTCTTTGAGACATTACCTTGTGTGTATCTTTCAACATATTTGGCACAAAGGATATTAAATATTATTTCATCCATTATCTTCATCACTTGAACTTTAATGATAATTCATCCTTATATTTTCTATTGTGTTTATAAACTAGAAAAAGTTCATTTAATTAATCATAATACTTAATATCATATTTTTTATGATCACAAGGTTTCTATCTCTTTCTCATATCCCATTAGGTTACTTATAGGTAAAATCTATGCATTGTTTATGGAACCCATCATTAACTTAGTTCCTTTGGGCTCCAACCATTACTAAAAAATGAGCTAAAAATAATTGATGATGAATTAACATGGTAATAAAATAATCATAAATTTTCTCATGATAACTCAACCTTGAAATGTATTACTCTTGAAAACCATTAAATTAGCATTCAGTTCAACCTAAATCACTCTTGGTTAAGTATATGTTTATTTAGGTTGTTTTCTCTCATATTTGTTATCCTAATTCCCCAACATAATTAATAATTAATAATTTATTGTAAATAAAATGTGAATAATTAAATAATATCCCTCAGGAGTGTCAAACTAGGTGTGTAGTTAGGTCTCTTTATTGTAAACTAGGTAACGACTGAGTTAATACCTAATACACCCCTTTTGGGTTATTACCCCATGTTATATATTTTATAGATAACAAATCCATTTTTAGTAGTAATATAGGTATTTTTTCTGGAAAACTATATAATATCTACTTTACCAAAATATGAGGATGTCATCCGGTACTTATAATTATACCATACACTTATCACAAAGATTTTTACTAATGTTATCTAAAATAATCCCTAAAAACGAACTAATATAAAAAAAATAACCAAACCCTCCTCTAATACCTACTAAAGTTACCTAAGATAAACAAAACTTAAATAATGCATTAATTTCATGAGTAAGATAATACATCTCATAAACTATCACACAATCCAACAAATGAAATATTTAGTTTCTCAGTGATTATATAAATAAATATATTATATTATAATGCTTGGAAACATTAATCCATAATCACGATCCTCTAGAACATTTTCTAAACATCAAAAAGTATATAATCATCTTCATAACCTGGGGGCGGGAATCTTAATAATGGGCTGAGTTTAGAAACTTAGTAAGTGAAATAACATATAATAATGTATTAGGTCATAATCATGAAGCGGGAAATGAGGAAGTAAAAAATATCATATTACAATATCATGAGACTATATATGATAATCATAAAATTTTATAGCACAACATAATATCATAAAAATATCTCTAAGTAAACACAGAAGTTTCTACATGGCCCAAAATACATCTCAATAATCATAAAACATGTGAGCATGACATAAGAGTATGGAAAACTTCAAAAATAAGGCATAACATGAAAACATGGCATATCATAAAAATGAAATTCATCTTGGAAATGTGGAATAATATTGTAAAAAAATTATTTATGTTACAACTATATGAATATGAAACTCGTGTGATAAAACTCATTATACACACACATATGTAAACAAACACATTATGTTCATGCCTGAAAATTTGATCAAACTCATTATGCCCATGCCTATGTAAAAAACTAATTATTTCCAAACCATACTATTATATTACATATAAACTTAAAACAATTAATTTGATTTAAATATAGTACTTCACCCATCATCATCCATACATTTTTGTGTCACTTAAAATCAATTATCATCATATCTTAAAGAACCCATGAAAAAATAATGCATTTCTTAAATATTTAGAAAATATCACAAAAGAAGATATTAATAAATCACAAGATATCACAAATATCATTTTAAAAAATAAATCACAACATAATAAAATATATAGGTGGATTAAAACATCACTTCATGAGAGATAAACCTTTGTGGAAAAATAAAAGAAAAAATACAAATTTTTTCACAAAATATTTTGAACATTTCTATAAGAGATGAACTAGAAATGAATTTCAAAAAATTGATAAGTAAAAGAGAATAATTTTAAAATATTTATTATACATAGTTTAAAATAATTAAATACTTTAAAATAAAAAAATCAATATCTTAAATTGACAGTGATAAATAATGAAAATAAATGCCCTTATTAATCCTTTAACTCCATTTAAAAAAAACAAAATTGGATAAATGTTGAAGGAATTTCATTTCATAAAATATATAAAGCTAAATATGAAGAATATAAAATAATAAAAAAAATACATGGACTATATTAAATAAAACGCTTTCGATGAAAAAAACATGGACATGGAAGGGAATATTCATTGGTAAGAATTAGAGTTATTATTAAAAAAACTATACTTATATGTTGGGATATATTTTAACAAAGAAGATGAAATTGATGATGAGAAGTAATTTAATAAGATATAAATAGATAATACCACATATAAGGGTACTATAAATATCAATTAATGATTAAAAATTATATCTATTTAAGAAATACTATGACCTAAGGAATTAAAAATTGAGTCGATTAAACCTTTACAGAATTGGTAAAGTAATAATCAAAAAATATTGAGTGGAAGATCATGAAATGGAAATTAAAGTCTCTTAAAATGGAGGATATTTTCCTATTCTAATTAAATAGGTTATTAAATACACCATATAGAATAAATTATGGTTCATAATATCAAACATGTCCCATGGAGTTGAAAATAAGACAAATAAACCCTGAACATATTTCTTAGCTTAGTCAAATGCACTCTAAGATCAAGTATAACAAACATAGATTTTGTAATATTATATTTCAAAAAACTATTCATATCATAACCATTTATGTATTATGTTTATAATTATTCTCTACTTGTATATTATTTTGTTATTATACTTCTTCAGTATTGGGTGTGAGTAATCTTGAATGTTTTGAACAAGTTTCGTAATATCGGTGTTGTTATTTAATATTCTCCAAAATTTCATAATTCCTAGATCAAATAAGGTAATAGAACAGATAAATTATTTTTACTTATAGATATCTTATCTCATTATTTTATATTATTTAGTTAGGTTGTTTGAAAATTGAATCGATGCCAACCTTTTTTAGTAATTTTAGAAATTGAGAATTATATTTTAAAAATAATTTAAATAATTAATATAAACATTATAGAACCATAAAATAAGAATTAATTTCTAATTAAATTATAATAATATTATTATTCATATAACCATGTTCATCAATGTTATAGTTTTATATTATTTTTCAAGTAGATGGTTAGACTGAACTAAACCTGACCATACCATATTTCATTGATGAGTATGCTTATAAAAGTGATTTATTTTGAAATAATAACATTATTATAGATGAATAATTATATTATATATATATATATCTATATATATTTAAGGTATTAAATAATATTTTTATAGTCTTGGATAAGGATTTAAAATCATGACGAATAACAAAAAATCTAAAACATTCATTATTCTATTAAAATCAATTATTTTAGAATAGTCATTAATATTAGTATTATTCTAAAGTTTATATGATGAATTAAAATTTTTATCCATTTTAAAAAAAGTAAATTCTAAAATTTATAAATTTATTTTTTAGATGAAAATATAATATATAAAGTAAAACTACACTTATTAAAAAAATTCCTTTATAAATTTCTTAGCATTATCAATCCTAATTTTTATAAATTTCTGATTCATTACAATTTTTATTTTATAGTGGTTTAATTTTTATAATTTTTTTAATAATATTCATATTTTAGTTTTTGACTCATTTTAGTTCAGTGTTTCATGTGGGAAAATCTATCAAACATAGAATTAATTTAGAAGAAATATTTTCGAAAATCTCAGGGTGTTACAGCACCTCAATCCAGAGGGTAATAGAACCCTATAGGTAACCCCTACCCTGATGTGGTTAGTGTTCATCATTATAGAGGATTTATAATTCCATGAGTGTATAAAATATATATTGGTACAAAGTTTTTTGGAAGTGTTTTTTGGATACTGGAAGATTTTTGTTGAATGTATTTTGTCTGTTGTTGTCAAAAAAGGAAATCAAATAAATTTGTAATTATTTTTTATCAGATGATAGGAATGAAATTAATCATAGTAATAAGAAAATTATATATAGTTTTGATAATAAAGTTTATATTTTTTGGTTTTCTATTCTGAATCATTTTTGTGAAAGAAGTTTTTTTAGACTCACTTTGTGTCTGGAAATAATGTGTTAATCGGTATAAGGAAATGAATCTGAGTCTGAATGTATACATAATAATTATAATGATTCATTGACAATATTTAATCATAAGTAAACTAATATACTTGTGATCCAATACCTATGAAATAATGGTGGAGAAGATGCTAAAAGTATGTGAAGTCATGGAACCTTCCAATGTGAGTCATATGATGCTATGTTAATCCTTATTCTCTCAAAGTCATGAAGAAGTCATGATAGAAGAAAAATTTTTTGGATGAATAATTTTTAGAATAACATTGTTATTGTCACTAGTCCATTAGACACAGTATTCCACCAATCAACTGGAAGCAAAAACGTTTGTGTATGTAGATAAGAAATTGGAGGTTTTTTAGATCGATGCATGTAAGAAAGATAGATACAAATCAACCAGATGATGATCAACAATTTAGAAAACCATTTTCATCATGTTGAATTTTTTTTTGAATTGGATCAAAAGAAAAAGATCAAAGGTGTTGTTTTTTCAAGTGGATCACAACCCATTGGACTGGAATTAACAATGATCCATCAGAATGATACAAAGACAGATCCATTAGATACAGGCTGAAACATACAAATTCATTATAAAAAGGATCATCGGTCTAAGGAAAATAGAAAAAAATTAAGTGTTTTATATAAGTGTTTATCAAAGGGTTTTGGAAGATTTTTTTTAAGTTCTTCCATGAATTATTAATATCATTAGAAGTTTCAATGATGGTTATTTGGAAAAATAAAATCAACATAAGTCTAATGAAGTTGAAATGATGTTTGTATAATAATGGATTTAATGTTTAATGTTTATAAGTGGTAATCTTAATGAAAAGTAGTCAATTATAATGTATTATAAAGTAGGTTAAGAAAATCAGAGTGAACTAATGTTTTCATCATAACAAAGAATCATTTGAATAATAATTTTTATCAGGATGAATAATGGTAAGAAAGTTTAAAGTGAGATGAATATGTGAGAATATTTTATAAGGTTTGATAAAAACTCATAAGAGTTGAGAAGTTCTGAAGAAGTAAAAAAATGAAGTTGAAATGGAAATGAAATTTGATGTTAAGGAAATGTCATTTATAAGAAAAATGATAGTAATTTCATTCCCATTCCTCTCCAAGAACACCTATAAATAGTTGGATATACATTATACTTTCTGAAGTTGGTAATGTTTATAAGAAAAGTAAGAGATATAACATTGAATGTTTTTTATGATAGAATAAGTTTCCAAACTGATATTTCCATAGGATGTTTCCGAATAGAAGAGGCATAAGAAATAATATTGTCTATATTTATCAGATGGGACCGAGCAATCAAATGTAGTTTTTTGGGGAATGATTAAAGTGGTTCAGAATTATTTCTAGGGTATTATATTTTATTTATTTTTTAAATAAATTTTTGAAAGTTTCTTTAATTATTACACAAATTTGTATTACATCATAAATGATAAATTAATAACATGCACATTTTTATTGATCATAGTGCCACATAAGTGTAAGGGTTTATTTAGTTTTTGTATCCACAAAAAATGATTGTTTTCAAGGTGATTTTTTGGTATTATATTATTTCCAAACCATGCCTAAGATGTAGCTACTTATTTTTTAGTAGTGATCCTTGTAAATAATTGTGTTCATATAGATGTGTGAATATTTTTTCATTAGATTAATAAATCATTAACGGGAGGAAAAGTTTTTTTAAAATGAAAGGAAACTCAAAATAAAAAGATTTCACTACTTAAACCCCTCTTCCTCTTAGTGATACATTGATCATAGATTGTAAATATCAAGTGGTATCAAAGTGAAGGTTCCACTTTTTTACTCTTTGAAGAAGTTTTTGAAAATATGTTTTCATAGGAATTTTGGTAAGAGTAAGGGGATTTTGGTCTTTGATAAAAATAAATTTCATATCTAGAAAGATAAAATGATTATTTATCTTATGTCTCTTGGGTATGATGCTTTGGATACAGATACAAATGGATTTCCTCCTATTGATGTAAAATTTCCCCTCACATCATTGGATAAGAATAATTTGGAGAATGATGGAAGAGATAAGAATGTTTTTCTCTCACCACATATAGAATGTGATTTTCATAGGGTGAAGGGAGTTTTTATTAATAATGTTGTCTAGGATAAGTTAAAGAAAATTTATAAAGTCAATACAAATGTAAAGAAGAAAAATTTACAAATTTGGTGGTCGATTTTTGAAGATATTAAAATAGTTGAGTATGAATCTTTTGGTGATTTTATTACAAGGGTGAATGATATTGTTATCACCATATGATATCTTTGTGAAAATTTGGAAGACTCTACTATTACTGAAAAGATATTGAGAATTCTTCTTGATAATTTTGATACTTAGGTTTCATCTTTGGAAGATATATATCTCAAAACTCTATCTTTGGATGACCTATATAGTACTACGATTACTTAAGAAATGTCAAGGGATAAATTTATGTAAGTTAAAAAAATGATTTTGAAATTTCCTCCAAGTCTTCTAAGTAAGGAAAGTATAAGAATATTCTTGAATAAGAAGAAGAATGTGTTGTCTCTAGATAAACAAAATAAGGTATATTACAATCTTGAATAATTTTTAACCTTGTTTTATAAAAATGTAAAAAGGTGTATAGAAAAGTATTAATGGAAACTTCTGCTAAATATCTTTGAATGTGGAGACTTTGGGCACTTTTTTCTGAATTTTACCTAAAGAAATTAAAAAGTGGATAGTGATTAAGATGAAATAAATTCCAGAAGATCTAGGAAAAGGGAGGGTGATAAACCAAAAACATATTGTTTGGGAAAAAAATAGAATGTTCTAAAAAACTAAAAGGAGTTTTTTTGTGTAACAACAATGTAGAATAATACAATGAAGATGAAGCCAAAAATTTCATTAAAGTTTCTAGATAATGTAATTACATTGCAATAGTTAATGATGAAGTGTTCAGAAGTAGTATTTCTAAAGAATAATTGACTGATTTTTAATTTCAATAGAAGAGAAAATTTAAATAATTTCTCAAAATGATTTTTATACTTGAAAAAGAAATCAAGAATACGAATAAGTAAAGTTATGTGGAAAAAAATAATGAGTGCCTTCCTAAAGAAAAATATAAGTTACTTAAAGAGGTTGGTTTTCTTAAAAAACCTCTTAATAAGGAAAATAATTGGGACAAACATCTTGAATTAAAGTTAAATATAAAGGAATAAGAGTTGTAATATTTCAAAAAATATCTTTTTAAAGATGAGCAAAGAGTTATAAGTTTCAAGAACCATATCTCTGAAGTTAGAGAAAATTATGGAATGGGTGGACCTAAGAAGGATCAAAAGTTACCTGCAAAGGTTGAGAATAATGTTGACCTTATTCCTAAGAAGAATAATGTTAATAAAATCATGTATGTGGAAAAAACCTACAAAGTGGATAAGTTATAATTTTTAAAAAATTCTAATTATGAAAAGGTTTATTCTACGTATGGTTTACATAAGGATAAGAATAAGTCATTATTTAAAAGAATATTATGGTTGGTTACAAAATATTTTATGATCAAAAAAGTTCTAATGTGAAAAATAAGTAATTTACTGAGAAACATGTTCAGAATTTTAAACTGTGTGGAGATTATAGTGGAAAGTATTATTTCTAAGGTTACTAATGGTATTGTGATGGATTTTGGAATACATCAAATAAGTGTTGGTTTAAACAAAAATACTAAAATTTTTCCATGAGTTGTAGAAAGAAAAACTCAAGGGGGAGTCAAACCTCTCAACAAAATAAATCTGAGAAGTATGTTTGGAAGAAACCTAAGAAGGTTGGTGTGAAATTTGAAAATAGATTATGGCATTTGGAAATAATTTTTGAAATATTTGAATGACCTAGACTTATTGAAAAATGTTTTCTTGTTGTGATACCAGTATGACAAATGGTTTAAAGCATTTCGTAGAAGCTAAAGTTTAATAAAGACAAATGGAAATAAAAAATATCTTCTTATAGAAACCTCTATCAAAGCTAAAAAAGAATAATAACCTTAGATGTTGGATAGTTGGTCTTATTATCATATTAAAATATAATTGAATTTATTGAATCATGTTAAATACTTCAAATAAGAAATCATAACATTTTGAAATGACTAATACCTTATAATCAAAGGTGTTGGATCTGCAATTATTGGCGAAGAAATTTTTATGTCCCAAAAAGATTTGATTATTGATGGGATGAAACAAAACAAAATAATTATTTCAAAAATTTGGGATAAAGTAACTAAAGTTGTGTTTAGAAAATATTTTTTTTGTGAAAATAGAGGAATATAGAAATGTTGTTATAAGATTCCATCATACAAAGGGTAACTTGTATCAAGTTAGTGAAGTTAAAAACTCTTGTTACTTAAACATGGTGGAAGAAAATCAGTTATAGAATAAAAGGTTTGGAAATATGTGTCAAAGAAACATAATAAAGTTATCAATGAAAGTTAGTATCTTTAGTATCCATGTCATGTCAAGAAGAAGATATTTGTGTTTCACTATTTTTCAGAAAATATATATTACAAACTCAATGCATAAGAAATGTGATATTTGTTCAAATAAACTCCTACAACTTATCCATTATTATATTTTTGGGGTAATGAGTAAACAATAAACTCATAGAGATAAGTTCTTAATTTCATTAATTATCGATTTTACTCCCATTACTAGCGTTATGTATTGGAAACATAATTTAGATGATCTGAGATATTTAAAAGTTTTAGGAAAAGTGTTGATAAGTATTTTGGATATTCTATGAAGATGTTGAGAATTGATGGTGGTGGTGAGTATAGAATGAATATTTTAAAAGTTATCTTGAAAAACATGGAATTTATAATGATTTGTGTACATAATACATTCTAAAACAAAATAGTGTTTCTAAAAGAAAGAATATAAGTTTATTTTAGATGGGGCATACTATGTTACTTGAACATTGTCTTTATCATTAATTTTTTAGGAAAGATATTATCATATTTTTTCATATTCAGAATTGATTTTTCTATAGGATAATATATAATATGAAACTTTATGATATTATTTAGGGCATAACTACAAATTTAAAACACTTAAGTTTCTTTGGAAGTCCCATCATTAAAAAGAACAAAGGTGGAAACCATGAAGAGTTTGATCAGAGATTTGAAGATGGAATATTTCTTGGCTATGCTCCAAAAGGAATAGGATATAGATGTTTCAACAAATAAACAAGAATATTACATGAATCTGTTGATAAGAATGTTTTTGAAACTATTGGGGAAGATATGTCACAAATACATGAATATGAAGAAGATGAATAATATGAAATAGTTTTTGTTAAAATATATGATGAAAATGAAAACAACTATAATCCTATAAAAAAATAGACTCATCCATTTGTAGTGATGTGGAATAATTTGGTGCATCTCATCCTAGGTTTAGGAAGAAAGTGGAATCTCAAAACATAATTAGTTATCAACATAAAAAAGGTTTAAACAAGAATAACATAAAAAGTTGCTACACATAATTCTTTGTATTAAAAAGTTTATCTGAAAGATGTGAAGAGAGATTTTGAGCATCTAGAATGGGTTCAGGATTTGAATGAAGAGTTGAATCAAATCGAGAAGGATGATACTTGGGAATTCATAGCTAAGACAAATTCCAAAAATGTTATTGGTACAAATTGTATGTTCCGAAACAAGTTTAATGAATATGGTGAAGTTATAAGGAAAAAATCAAGGTTATTGTGAAAAGGTTACCTATAGACTGAAGGTATTGATTTTGATGAGGCTTTTTCTCCATTGGAATAGTTAAAAACAAATAGAATCTTTCTTGTTGTTACTATACAATGAAGCTACAAAATTGTTTAAATGGATGTGAATTCATTATTTTTAATGGTGATCTTGATAAGGAATTTTATATTGAACCACCATGTGGATTTGTTGTTGTGAAGGAAGAAATTTATGTGTGTAAGTTCAAGAAATCCTTGTATGGGATAAATAAATATCTAAGGTAGTGGTATTCCAAATTGGATATGTGATAAAGAAATATGATCTTTAAGAATGTAATGATTGATAGTAATTTGTACGTAAAATAAAGTCATGAGTTTTCCCACATTGTAATTGTTTATATTGATTAAATTATATTTTCTTAGAATTAATAAAGAAACTATGAAAGGTTTGATGAATAAATGAATTTTTTTAGATGTCCATGATGGGTGAAATGAAATGAATTCTTGGGTTAAAAAACCTATAAAAGAAGAAATACATGTTTATTTCTCAAGAAAACAATTATACGGAACTTATTAAAAAGTTTGTCATGGAAAATTTGAAACATTTTTTCACACTAATTTCAATGGGAACCAAGTTAACTATAGATAGAGAAGGTAATAAAAACGACTCTAAGGAGTTTCAGAAGCTGGTGGGATGTTTTTGTATGTTACTTCCTCAAGACCCGACATTGTTTACTTTGTTACCATATATGAAAGATTCCAAATTACACCAAAATGATCAGATCCATTGTATGGAAAAAAGAATTATCATATACATCAAAGTCATAACATATTTTAGAATGAGATATAGAAGCTCATAAAAATTTGTAGTGTTTGGGTATTCATATTCTGATTGGGCAGAAAGTATTGATGATATAAGAACCAAATCTATTGGAGTTTTCTTTATAAGGAATTTTTTTTGTAAGTTGGAATACTAAGAAAAAAATTCAGTAACTCTTTGCATGTATGAATATGACTATGTTGCTTCCACTAAAGTTTCCACAAAACTTATGTGAATATATACTAAGTTGGAAGACTTATTTGTTGAAGTGAAGTTACCCTTGTTCTTGTATTATGATAATCATAGTTCCATAAACATTATAATAAATCCAATATAAAATTCTCATTTAAAACATATTGATATCAAATATTCCTTCATAAAAGATCATGTGGAGAAGAATGAATTGAAAATGGAGTATTCTATTACATCTGATCATTTTGCTGAAATATTCACAAAACTATTACCAAATGAAAAATTTCTCAAAATAAGGATGAAAATTTGAATCCAACTAATTTATATCCAAGGTTGAGGTATTTTTATTTGTAACAAATCTCATATTTTATTTGAATTTTGATTTAAAGGGGGGTTATATTTCATAATAATATCCATTGGTATGTTATAGACCTTTTAAGAAAGCATATATGTAGGGGGAGTTGTGAGTAAGATATGAACTCAATATGTAAGTTTGTGAAATTTTAAAATAATTTTATAAGTGTGTATAAAACAATTATTTATAGGAAAATGTGAGAATTAATGGCAGTTGAAAGCCGGAAAGTTTTGAAAGTTGAAGTATTTTTTAAGTGACTACTTTTGGACGAGATGTTTTTACGGACAATGATTCTTGTTTCCTATAATGAGTTGGATCACTTAGGAGTATAATTCATTGATAATTAATAAATATATTTAGGTTAGAACATTTTGTGATTTATGAAACTTGATTTACAAAAAAAATCAAATGGGGAGATTATTGGTACCAAGTAGGCTGGAAGTGTTTTTCGGATGCAGAAGAAGTTTGTTAAAAGTATTTTGTCTTTTGTTGTCAAGAAAATTAAATAAATTAAATTTTTATGTTTTTTTATGAAGAGATAGGAATAAAAGAAACCATATTAATCTAAAAATCAGACTCATTATTTATAAGAAAGTGATTAAGTTTCAGTTTTCTATTCTGAATAATTTTTGTGAACGAAGTTGTTTTTGGACTCACTCTATGTCTAGAAATAATGTTTCAAGCAGTATAAGAAAATGTATTGAAGTATGAATATCTCCATACTAATTATGAGGATGATTTTATGATCTTGTAGTTCTCATAAATCATATGTAAACTAATATACTTGTGATCCAATAATTATTAATGAATGAGATAAAATATGTTGAAAGGATGGGAAGTCATGGAACTTTCCATTATCATTCAGATGATTCAATGCTAGTACTTATGTTAACAAAGTCATATAGATGTCATGATACAAGAAAAAATTTATAAATTAATAAATTCTATAAGTATGTTTTTGTCATCACTGATTCATCAGACACGATATGCCACTGACCAATCAGAGGCAGGAAAGTTTGTGGATGTAGTTAAGAAAGTGCAGTTTGTTGGGAATGATGCATGTAAGAATGATAAATACAGGTCAACTAAATGAGGATCAACAATGTATTCAACCATTTTCATTTGGATGAATTGTTTTTGAATTGGGTCAAGTGGAAAGTAACAGAAGTTTTGTTTATTTCTCATGTGGGTCAAGACTCATCAATCTGTAATTGATACCTATGCATCAGAATGAGAAAAAGACTAATCCATCAGACACACTTTGACACCGATAACTTCATGGACCATAGGATCATCAGTATAAGGAAAAGAAAAATGTGGGAATTGTTTTAAGAGATTTACGAAAGTGTTTTTAAAGGTTTTTTGAAGCTATTTTTTAAGTGTTTATAAGAAGTACTGATACATTAAGAACGTGTGATGATGTTTATAGAAAAATAAAATAAACATTTGTCTAATGAAGTTTAAATAATTTTTATATAAGAATGGTTTAAATTTTTAATGTTTAAGATTAATCATCGTAATTAATGGTATTTAGTTTTGATTTATTATCATGTGGGTCAAGAAAATTAGAGTGACCATATGTTTTCAACATAATGAATAAACATTGGAACAAAAATTGTTATTAAACTAAATAATGGTTAGAAATTTTGAAGATAGTTAGAGATGTGATAACAATTGAGAAGGTTTTAGAAGAACCTAGAAGACTTTAGAAGTGCTAAAGAATTCAAATATGAAGTTTAAATGAAAATTAAATTTGAAGTTAACAAAATTTCACTAATCTAGAAAATGAAAGTAATTTCCTACTGATTCCTCTATTATAATGCCTATAAATAGTAGGAAGTACATTGTACTTTATGATGATGGTAATATTGACCTAAAAATTGAGGTAGATATCACTGAAATTTTTAGAGGAGAGAAGAAGTTTACAGATTGAGCTTCCCTGTGGAAGTTTCATGACTGAAGAATCATAAGAAAGAACAGTTGAAAGACTAACCAGATCAAATTGAGTAATTGTATGCAAGTTTTTAGGGAAAGATTAAAGAGGTTTAGAATTGTTTTTAGAGTTTTATTTATTATCTATTTTCTAGACTGAGAAATTGAACTGTGGAATTAGACTGATCTATTAGACTGAGTTTTCATAACAAAGTCCAAAAATGTTTTTTCTACCTGCTATTGGGTAGGAAAGTGAAAAATTATGTTTTGAAGGTATTTAAGAAGAAATTGATAAGGAAGAACAATAACTTGTTTGGAATCAAATTTTGAAGGTTTCATTACTTGTTACACAAACTTGTATGACATCATACATGATAAATGAAGCACATGCACTATTGTATTGATCATAGTTACACACAAGTGTAATTTTATATCCTAATTTTTGTATACACACAAAGGTACTTTTTTCTAGCGGATTGTGTGGTATTAGATTATTTATAAACCATAACAAGGATGTAGCTACACTTGTTGAGTAGTGAACCTTTTAAATACTTATGTTTTTATGGATGTGTGATTATTTTGTTTTTATCAAAGTGATAAATCTTAAATATGAGGAAAAGGTTGTTTCAAAATAAAAGAAAACTTAAAAGAAAAATATATATTTGATTCACCACTCCCCCTATCAGTAATACATTGATCCTATCTGGTAAATATAACTACAATATTACATTGGGTGGTTTACCAACTCCACTATACACATAGAGAACACATATCTTGGAGGAAAATTTTCTCCAAGAGGGTTACTAACCTCATGGATTCTATGGTGATCCACCCACAAATTTCATCATTAATATGAATCTATAGAACTATAAATATAATGATTGTAAACCCTGGGTAAATATGATATATGAACCATAATGTTTACATTGAAAAACACTCATAATAAACTACATGTAACTCCAAAACTAGATTATGATTTGAAATATGAGAAGAATATTACACACATTATAGTACACATTGTGTATAGCATAGTAGGTCATTTATTGGTACACATGGGAGGGATTTTCATATCATATTTCAAATAATTTCATGTTTTATTCCATATTCATTAAAGGTTAATTTAATTTATTTTAGTTGAATCATTTAAATGGTATAAAAAATTCATAACCTCATCTTCTTCAAGTTTCTTTCCCTTTTCTTGGTTTCTCACTTCCTTGATACAATTAAAATGACAATATTATAAGTCATTTCCTACTTATTCATCTATATTCATTATTCCCCTCATTATACATCACTTTTTATAACTAGGCATGCATAATTTTTTGAATTTTTTAGACAAGTTAGATTTTTTATGATTATTGATTGAGTATGACTAGTCTATAACTAAACCATCACTTATAGTAGGAATTTCCCAATATGAATTTAAATATTTTGGGTATAGAAGCAATATAAAGTAATCTATCTCTTATAATATCATTTCATTCTTCATGTATTTTTTTCTACTCACACACACAGTGACTAGTCATCTAAAAAATTTAAGTGGGATCCCAATTACCTATTTTCCCTATTTTAAAAGGACTTATATGATTGTATTTTAAGTTAGATCTATAAGATGTTATCCCTTGAAATGAAAAATCCACCCAAATTCATGTTTAGATTCATGTTTCAATAATTCAAATCATAGATTCATTCCTATTAAACTTTACTATACAAGTTTATAGATAAGGGATTAATTTATTTCAAAAATATCAATACACTAAAGAACTGATGGAAAAAATCCTCAACTGTTTTCAAGCAGTTAACACACCACCCTCCTCCACACTTGGTTTTTATATAGTACTCAATATATTCAAATACAAGGAATTTAAATTTGAATAATTATTCAGATCAAATGAAATATATATGGTAAATTGAATAATTCCCATACTTGGAATCTCATCATCAATAGTGCATACCTTCCATTTCACTTTTATATGATTCCCTTTTCCATCCAAAAAATGTAAGAAACACACTCAGTGTGTCAAATTGTGCTTACTCAAATAAAATAAATAATATAAAGATAATAAATCTTTAGCTTCATCCCATGTAAAATTTTTATAGTAATTTTTCCAAATCCTCACTTTATTAATCATTAGTTAGAGAATTGGTGGGTTTATCCATATTTCCTCTTTCAAATTATAACATCAAGCTCTATCTATTAATTATCAATGGATATAAATCTTCTCCAATAATATTCACATAAAAATAGTGATTTACTTCAACCACGTTGAATAGTCCCGACCAAATGTAATTAATATTCCATGGAAATTCATATAATATGTAAATGAATAGAATGAAATTTTTTTCCATAGATTAGATTCTTCCTATAAATCATCCTATATTGAAACCACTTTTCCTTTTCTTTCATAATCCAATAATTCTCAGAGGTTCATTTTCTTATTTCTTTAAACTCATTGAAATAAAAAATTATCTTATTTATGAAACACATGTAATAAAACTTGACTACCTTAGTTTCCCAAAAACTTATCTATTCAATATATTCTATTTGATGACATGTTTTTGAAAACATAAGTCTATAATGAGACATATAATTTGGTGTTTTATAATAAATTATATATATCTAAAATGCATCATTTAGATTTTTTGGTCAAATACATCCTAGAGTAGTTCATTTTCTTATCTAGAATGTCATTAAAATACTTTTAGTTCATCATATCCTATCCAATTATTTATAAATGGTACATTGTTAAAAAAATGTTCTTAGATCATAAATTTTTATTATCACTCTGAATTGATACATTTGAACCAATACCACAATATCCTTTATGATGAAACTAACAACTACATATTTGAATAAGATTTATTTCCCCAAAAATTGAACCAAAAAAGAAGCCAAATTTTCTAGTATGCCATTACATAATCCAACATTGACACATAGTTTTCTACCACCAAGATATATTCATTCCCATGAGATCTTATAAATGTTCACATGAATTCCAGACCTCAAACAATGAAAGTTTCATCTTCCAGAGTAATTGATTAAGTCATTTCTTAAATTCCATCTACATTTTCTTTCCTTTTAATTATAATTAAATTCTTAAAATACTATATTTAGTCCTTGAATAACATGTGATAATAGAAAAATGATGCAACCCAGTCCCACACACCTAGGTCCCGTACTAAAAACAAATGCTTTTATAATTATCTTTGAGACTAAGTGACATGATCCAAGATAAACTTTCATAAATTTCACATTATTATTACAAATCATAATAAATTCACATAACTCAAATAAGTTATTGGTTTAGATTATTTGAGAATAAGTAAAATATGAAATATATATTACAAAACTTGTGAACATTTGTCTAAAATAAAACCCTATTAATATCTTTTATAGGATTCTAAAGGGTTACACTCATCTTCATAATATAGGGAAATGGAAACATAATAATGTGGTGAGATTCAATGACCATTAAGGGTAGACATAAGTGATAAAAATAAAATATCATAAGTGATAATAACATGATCATTTGGGTATATTCCAGAAATATAAAAAACCTATACCCAAAAAATCATTGATCATAAATCATGGCATAAGGATTGGAATATCATAAGTCATGAATAAAAAGAGTTTTCAAAATGAGTCAATAAACATGATCCATTCTATAATAACATATTTATTATATTTGAAATGAAACTATAGGGAAAACATTATTATTGGGAAACATTAGTTTCATAAGCTATGCCATTAGGGCCCATGCTTATAAGAATAAAAAACATATTCATGAATACTTTTTGATGATATATAAATTTTTACCAATGAATTATATAGTGGTATAGGACCCCAAATATTATTCATCCATACTTACACATTCCTTAAGAAATTAATCATTCATAATATCTTTTAGAACCCATTTAAAGTAAGGGTATTTTATTTAACACGTCATAAATAACCCATAGAAAGACAATGGGTTTCATATCATTTTAAAATAGATTCACATAAGTAAATTAGTCATAATTCCATAAATTATTATAACATTATATTTTCATGGTAAATAAAATGGATATCCAAATATATTTAAAAACATTCTAAGTAAATACTATTTAATCCTGATAATAAATCATATGGTATTTATTTTGGAAATATAAATGGTACACAGTGAAGTAAATAATTTTCCAAATCAATTAATGTATAGAATCTAGATAAAAACCCTCAATCAAAGGAATGAAATATATAGTGTTCACAAAGATAAGGAATTGGAAGGAAAAGAATTGGAAGAAAATTTATGTGAACACACATTGGTTGGTTAGACAAGAAAAAGGTAGTGATGAATCAAATATTTGATTGAAAATAACATTAAATAAGCCACAATAAGGAGAAATGTGGATGGAATCATTTGATGAATATTCCCAATAAATATTAATATATGTCAAGGTTAATTACTTCAATGAAAAAATAATTTGGAGTTCTAGGAAAACCACATTGTAAATAAAAAATATCCTTGATCTTTTGAAATCATATTAAAATAAATATTTTATAAATTTAATATAAAATTATTTTTTTTATAAATCAGAAATATATAAGTATAATGTTTCATATAAAATGGAAAATGTGGTGGTGAAATTTTTTCACATTGACTAAATATTAAAAATATATTTTAGAAAAAAAATTATATTATTGTTAAAATATGAAGTTATGGTCCCTTTAAGAAGTTATTTATAAAAAGTTGAAGTGAATATTTTGGAAAAAATTACTTATTTTAAATAAAATTTAATAATATATACTTGAAAAAAAAAATATTTGATCAAAATAAATTTTGTGTGGAAGATAAAACATTTTCTCTGAAAAGATGGAAAACCTTCTTAATGTTTCAAAAAATCAATATTTAAAAACCAAATCATAAAAAGTGTAACCAAATTTGCTTTTTAAAATAGTATAATGAAAATATAGAGGTAACATATTTTAATAAATAAATAGGTTTTTAATTATAAATAATAATATTTTCAAGAAGTAATATATGGTTTATAAGTGGAAACCATTGTTAAAGGGGATGAGAATTATTCTCAATAATGATATAATTTTTATGGGGAAAAAATTCAAAAAATTTATAATATTTGAATAAAAATTTTCATTTTAACCATATAGGAATCTAAAGTATGATGAAATAAAATCATTGTTTGGATGAAACCAATATTAAATAAAATATGTTCAAGAATAATCATTATAGCTCAACATAGGGTGATGAGTTAAAAAACTCTTACAAATTTAGTACCTTTTGAATATAAAGACATTAAAAAATAACATCATATATATATTAAAATGTCATAAATTACATGAATATTTTAAGAAGAATATATTATGTAATAATTTCAGCATATCAAATATATCATGGTTTAAAAAATTAAACATGTATAAATAAATTAAATTTGAGGCAAATAACCCCTTACAACCATAGAAACGTTCAAGTCAAAACCCATTAAAGGATATGATTTCAAATAAAACATTTAATACCATGAATAATGAGAAGATCATTATAAAAAAATTTAAGGAAAAATAGATATTACATTCTAAATAAAACTTGGTTTATAATAAAAAATGTGTATCAAGGGGTGAAATTTTGAGATAAGAATCTAATACCTTGTATTATTACTTTATCAAATGAGTTTTAACCTCTTGTATGAGAAACATAACTCTTTTAATAACTTATTTCAGAAATATATTCATAATTATAATATTTTTAAACCATAATTTATAATTATTCTATACATGTATTTTAGTTTGTTATTATTTATTTTCAATACCATGTGTGAGTAATCTTGATTGTTTTGAACTAGTTTTGTAATTGCTATGTTGTCATTCATTCTTCTCCCAAAGTTCATTATCAATATATCATAAAAGTTACTCAAGTTTATTCGATATAATTATTTATAATTTTATAATTTCATTATATGAGAGTTTTTTATGAACATTAATGATAAAAATCAGTGGTGAGCATGTTTTGGTGATTTCTAACGAATGACCATTGATATCTTAATTAATGAGTTTAATATAATTGTTTCCCTCGGAATTCGGGGATGACCTCCTTGATGGGAGGTTCAAACATTCCGATCGGTTTCAAACGGGTTTGTTCATATAACCGAAAACATCCAATGATTCCACATCCATTAGACCTACTTTCCAAGGGTAGGCACTCATTAGTTTGTGGACTAATGAGGCTTAGGAATTTTCATTGGTCGAGAGGATGGGAGGTCGGACTCATCACACCTTTTTTAGGGGAATTATTGTCTACTCTGGGACTCTCTTTATAGATTTAAGTTATGTTCGTGAATCCTTATTACATTACCAAGTATAAAATGAGCTTTCCTTTAGATCTGACAATCAATGATCGATATGTAGGAAATTTAGAGAATCTTTTATATGTATTCTAGGTTCTTCATTGATATAGAATCATCTGTATTTGTTAGAGATTCTTAGTCAATGGTATCCTTTGATACGTAAAAGTATCTTGTTCATTATGATGACCATACTTGTTTTAAAGCCACTCAGTGGGGCATTTGATGTTTATTTTCATTCAGAAGGACATGGATTATTTCAGAGTTGGGATCGAACCCGCAGATGGGCTACCTACGTATCCTTTACTTAGAAAAGGAATCAGAACCCACGTAGTTTGAGTAAGGGAGTATGATGTTTATGATTGATGGTTCAAAGAAGTATTTCATAATTAATTTCACACTCTAAGCTCACGTGAGTCATGCTCGGTGTGAGAAACAAGAGGTATTGGTAAAAATCAGACAATTGTGCCATGAAAGATGAAATCATAAGAAATAAGGTGGGACTTATGTATGTATGACTGCCCAAATAAATGAAGATTTGGATTTACTTCAGGGAAGAAATCCAGGAACAGAATCCATAAAGGTATATGTGCTTTATAGAGATTTGAATACTCTAACTTGGGGCTTACTACTAAAAAGGAGGCCCAAATTAGGAGAGGACTTATGATTGGGTTTTACTCCTAAGAAGGAATCCTAGATCAAAGGTAAATTAGGACTGGTTAAGAGGAATTAATACTATGGATTACTTATGAAAAGGAGGCCCAGGTTAAGAGACTTGAAAAAATAAGCAACTTGGGGCTTAATCCTAAAAGGGATGCCCATATTTGAGATTGGGGCTTACTCCTGAAAAGGAGGCCCAGGTTAATGAGTATGACTTGGGATTACTCTTTAAGAGGATGCCCATATTTGAAACTCGGGATTACTCCTGAAAAGGAGGCCCAGGTTAATAGAATTGTGGTTGAGACTTACTCCTAAGTAGGATTCCCATATTTGAGACTGGGGCTTACTCCTAAAGAGGATTCCCAGGTTAATGAGTTCTCTCGTCTTAAAGGATAAGGTTGAATGAATGAAATCTCAATCTTTAGTGACATAAAGATGTTTAAATAACTAGGTTTTGAGAGATATTCCAAATATTTCCTTTCAGATAAGGAATCCAAATCAATAAACCATGCCATAAATGTCTTTGAAGAGTGTCTTAAAGACTGAATCTTGAATAGGAGAGGTGGAATGGCATAATAGGGGTGGAATGGGCAAGAAGGGCACCTAAAAAGGCAGGGGCGCGCAAGTCTTGGAAGGCACGCAGGTACTGCGTAGGCGGGCAAGTTTGGTTGCACAGGTATAACTGCGCGACACATGGGTACTTGCGCGGCGGTTAACCAGCAGGTTAATACTTGACAGACTCTTGGTTAAAGCCTTTAGAATCCTCTTGGGGTTCTTCCAGAAGAGATGCGCACAAGTTCTATTGAAGGAGTAAGGCGGCGCGCAAGTGTGGCCGTTTCCTTTAAGGGCTGGCCACTCAGGCGCACAAGTGTTGATGAGTTTCAATAGTTAGGCCTTCCTCCCCCTCTTTAGATCTTCCGTTCTAGGTAAAAAAATACCTTAGAAGTGTTTCAGAAGCTTTGAGAAGAGACTAGGGCACCGGGAGCTTAAATCTGAGTTTCTGGAAAAATTCTTCCCCGGATGGGGGGCCCATAGGGTCGATTTATAGGCTAAAGAAGACCCGGGTGGTTATCCTTTAGGTCGTGCAAGTCACTTGTGCGACCATTAGTCGTCGTGAAAGTACACTTGCGTGACCATTGTATAACTTGCATGACCCTTGTGCACTATTCTTCTTATTCCTTCCTTTGTCAAATTTTTGATATATGTCCAAAGGCTGAATCACTTTGAGCTCAGATATTCCCCTTTTCCAATATTTAGATTATGTAACGAAAGGAGCATCAACAAAAGTCCCCCCTTAGATTTGGATCCGGAGAAAATAAAGGATTTGACTTTGAGGAAATCGAGAATCAAAAGGAAATTGGGGCGCACAAGGTAGGGCGCGCAAATGAGTTGTGGGCGCACAAGGTTCGGTGCGCAGGGATACGACCCTTGATCGCACAGGGTACTGTGCGCAAGGTCCTGGCCGCATCTATAAATATAGGGCCTCACTTCCGTATAATTCATATGGATTTGAAACTCTCGAGCTCTCGCCGTGCAAGTTGTATTTTCCGCGCAAGTTGCTCTGTTTCCCACTGTTTCCTTGATGTCGCGTTGCTGTCAGGGTATTTGGACTTGCATGGTTATACTTGTGCGACAGAAATTTGCACGGAACTTTAACACTTGCGTGACACATCCATACCTTTGCGCCAAGTTTAGACTTGCACGCCTTAATTCCTTTGCCATTTTTTCTGAAATTTCTTCACAAATTTTATGAAAAATCAACTTACCTAAAAGTTAATTTATTCAACTTTTTTGCAGAATCAATGGCTCTTAGACCCGGAACGGCTGATGAAATGGCTAGAAAGCGAATTGATGACATGATGAACATCATTGGCGATGATTACTATGATTTCTGCGACAGCACTCTCCCGGATTTGGATAAGTACTTGAAGAAATATCATCTTAATTTCTCACAGAGCATCTACCTACCTCTATATGGTCATGGTCATCTGCAAGGAGTCAATGTTCCATATGCAAAGAACTATACGCCTGAAATACAGCTGCACTGCTACTCATTTATTTCGGTTATGTTGTGAATTAAGAGAAACAACAATGGTGTGAACTTTCAAATTTTCCTTTCATTCCATTTCCTTGCAGATATGAAAATGGAAAACCCATGGGCTGAAATTTTTTCCACTGTCAGTTGGTGGAGAGAAGACAAACATGGCATTAGATCAATATCTAAAAAGAGTACTCTCTCCAAATGGATCTTTACTTCCAATTCTTCATTCCCAAATCTATGTATCCATCTTCCAAGTCTCTTGGACAGAAACAGAGTCACTATTTGATCAGTAGAAAATTTTCTCAAACCGCACTCAAGAACATTATTTTACAATTTTTCCAAGAAGAGATGGTATCACTGCATCTCTTATGGTATCCAGTTGAATGAATGACTTCTAGGTGGATGTTGATGAAGCTCGGGATGCCGTAAATCAAATGAAGAGTTATGTTGAAAGCCTATTGTAATTATTGAAAAAGATAAGAGACTCTAATCTGTGGATGTCATTCTATCTCTTGTGCATTAATGAAAAACACTTTCACCTTCAATCGTTTGTACTTGCATTCTATTTTGCTACATTCTTTAGATTTTACCTAAGCCAATGGGCCTAGTAAGCATAGTTTGATTTTTACTAGGATTAATGTAAATAACGCTACAAACTTTGAACCTTTTAATTGCTCAATATTACCTAAATCATACAAAATGTATGTTTAGTGAGCTGGAACTAGACTTTTATTCAGAGTTCCTTTGTATTTTGTGTGCAGTTTAATGTCATGCACATCAGACATAAGGAGGATAATGTTTAAGGTCGAAATAGCTTTGACCTAAATGAATTAGAATTTACTCAATTCTTTGACAATTTATTTGAAAACATATTACCAAACTCAAGTATGAAGGAAAAATGTAAACTATAACTTAAGAATATTTGAACCTGAGGAATGATATGAAAAAGAGCTAAAAGGCATTAGAAGAAGTAGTTTCCAAGAATGAAGTTACCATTATTTAACAAACCCATTAGGGGGTTGAATTATGCAGGTCCACCTAAGGGCATTGGCTGCATAGTCAAATAAATAGTATCTTTTGGCTAACAAGTCTGTTATGTAAACTATTTATGCAAAGCCGCCTATGGGTACGTGCTGCATAGTCAGGAAAAAGAACTCTCAGAAATTTACTTTCCTAGTGCTAAAATCCAGTGAAAGTTTATGGAGATTCAAATTTGTCAAAGTATAGAGTTTTCTGTATGGAAAGAGGTACTTGAATATGGAGAAGATATTTCCAAACAAGATTATCGAAGAACTGGATGGATATTACTCCTACAAAGGTCTTCCTCAAATGTAGGTAAGTAGAATATAAACCATAGACTTGAATACTTTCAGATCATGAAAAAGGATATGGGACAAGTATGTTAAGGATGGCTATTTTTGCAGATCCCTACATACTGTTATTAAAACAAATAAGGAAAAAAGAGGCTTTCCTCCCAAGAATGAAGTTACAGTTATTTAATAAACCCGTTAGGGGGTTGAATTATGCAGGGCCACCTAAGGGCGTTGGCTACATAGTCAAATAATAATATCTTTTGGCTGACAAGTCTGTTATGTAGACTGTTTATGCAAGTCCGCCTATGGGCACGTGCTGCATAGTCAGGAAAAAGAATTCTCAGAAGTTTGAAATTTTTGTGACTAGAAGTCATGAAAAGGGTTATGAAGATCTGTAAATATTTAAGGTTAGGATTATGACACATAAAGATGGGTATTTTCCAATGTATACAGAGATACACAGATCAATGCTAACCATAATCATGTTGTGGGTGGGTCTTGAATTGAAATGTTGGACTTCACTACGTATCCCATAAGGATGAGAATCAAGCCATACATAGTTATTAAACTACAGTTTAACTTCATGTGGGACAAAAAGGATTAGAGATCTTAGTTTAGGGTCATAGATCTTGGACCATTGTAAGAAATACACAGTGTGTGTTTTCATGGGGACTTTTCAGCCAAGGGACTGAAAGTGGAATTTGGGGTTAGGCCCAAAGACTTGGGGTTGGATTCGAGGGACACTCGAACGTTCCTACATATCCCATAAGGATGGGAATCAAGCCCACGTAGTTCTAGAACTACCCTCTGTACAGATTTGGTTCGTACATATGAAGGGTGAAAGGGGACTTTAGTTCAATGATGGTTTAACCCAAGATAAAATGTTTAGGCATTTCTATGTATGAATGTAGTCTTTGAAATTAAACATGATTGAAAAATAAATGTAAATAATGGTTCCCTCTCAGGTGAGGGTATCAAAGAATATTGTAGTTTATTTTCATGTTGGACAAAAGTGTTGTATAGTTTAACATCGTATAAAAAGGACAAAAGTGAATAAATGTAAAGATATTGATTCTAGGGGCGGTTCCATGAATTAACATCGTATAAATGGAGGTGAACCGATGTGAAGAGATTGGTTTTGGGCTTGAACATTGGGAGGTTGCCTACGTACCCAGCCTAGAAGGCAAGGATCAAAGTCCGCGTAGTTCAATTAAAGAATGAATTAATGATCAAGTTTTTCTTGGGGAAAAAGACCTAAATATGATTTTGGGACTTACACATGGTTAGTACCCCAGAGATAGTGTTATGGTTTAGTTTTGCTCTAAGCTCACGTGAGTCATACTCAGTGTGAGAAACAAGAGGTAACAACAACCTTAACGATGCACCGTTTAATGTCATGTAGGACATATGAAGGGATTATGCAGTTTAAAGTCTTGTAGTTAGGACTATTGGTGTTGCACAGTTTAGTGTCATGTAGCAGGGACAAAGTACATTTTAATGTCATCTAGGACGTATCACAGAATTTTTGTACAGTTTAGCGTCATGTAGTTAGGACGATGGGGATAATATAGTTTAACGTCATGTTGGACGAAAGGGGGACTGTGCAGTTTAATGTCATGCAGTGAGGACAAGAGAGTACACCATTTAACATCATGTTGGACGCATTGAAGACTTTTTCACAGTTTAACGTCATGTTGATGAAAAAGGGACGATACATTTTAGCGTCATGCTGGACGAAAGTGTGAATAGTTTAAGTTCATATGCATGGACTGTGGATGGTGCAGTTTAATGTCATGCTAGACGGTGGTGTACTTTAAGTTCATACAGGACCTTTGATGATTATTTACTTTAACGTCTTTCGGATGTAAGGGACTTTTATAAAGTTTAGTGTCATGTAGTTAGGATGTCAGATTTTAACGTCTTGCTGGACATAAGGGTCTTGCAAATAGTTTAGGGTCATATGCATGGACCGTTGATGATGAATTTTAAGGTCATATTGGACCATTGATGTAGTTTAAGGTCATATAAGACCTAGTTGCAGTTTAAGGTCATACTAGACCATTTAGGGAACTTTCTCATAGTTTAACGTCGTGTGGGACGAAAGTACAAATAGTTTAAGGTCATATATATGGACCATTGCTGTACAGTTTAACGTCATATAGCAAGGAAGATGAAGGGGATATAGTTTAACGTCTTGTGGGACAAAAATACAAATAGTTTAAGGTCATATGTATGGGCCATTGGTTATGAAGTTTAACGTCTTGTTGGACGGTTGTGTAGTTTAAGGTCATACCGGACCATTTAAGGAACTTTTTCACAGTTTAACGTCATGTGGGACGAAAGTACAAATATTTCAAGGTCATATGTATGAACATTGTTGTACAGTTTAATGTCATATAGCAAGGACGATGAAGGGGATACAGTTTAACGTCGTGTGGGATGAAAGTACAAATAGTTTAAGGTCATATGTATGGACCATTGGTTATGCAGTTTAACGTCTTTCTGGATGGTTATGTAGTTTATGGTCATACTGGACCATTCATGATGTATTTTGTGTTTATACAAAGTACTTCTTCAAAAATCTGGCATTGGTTGGAGTATTGATGAGTTCTCCATCCATCAAGATTAATGAATAAGCTCCATTGGAGTAAACCCTATGTATTGAGTAAGGTCCTTCCCATTTTGGATCAAGCTTGGGAGGTTTCTTTCCTAGTATCATTGGAGTTCTGAGAACTAATACCAATTATCTCTAAGTGAATGAATGAAGACGAACTTTTTTGTTAAAAGCCCTTGTTATTAGATTCCAATAGACTTCCAACTGGTACAAAGTGCACAATCTTTTCTCATATAACTGTTCCAATTCATTCAATAGCTTTTGAGATTGTTCATCTGTAGATGAATAATCACAAATGGATACTCTGAGTGAAGGAAATTGAACTTCAATGGGCAAGACGACTTCCGTTCCGTATACCAGTGAATATGGAGTTGACCGAGTTGCAGTGCGGGTGGTAGTTCGATAAGCCCATAAAGCATGAAAGAGTTTATCAGGCCATGAACTCTTATCTTTATCCACAATCTTTTGCAGTATATTTGAAAGAGTCTTGTTGAAGGCTTCTATCTGGCCATTGGCCACTGCATGATACTGAGATGAATGGTTGGATTTGATGTTTTATTCTTGATACAACTTCTTCACCTCAGATGAACAGAAGTTGGTGCCATTTTCCGTTAATATGGTATGAGGGACACCAAATATGGTAATGATGTTAGACTTGATGAAGCAAACAACGCATTTAGAACTGACTTCCTTGAGAGGTATTGCCTCTTCCCATTTGGAAAAGAAGTCAGTAGTAGTAAGAATGTACTTAAACTGCTTGGTCGTAGCTGAAGGGTATGGTCCCACCACATCCATTCCCCATGTGTAAAATGGTCATGAGTATTTAGCTGTATGAAGCAACTTAGGAGGTTGATGAATAAATTTTGAATGTACTTGGCATGAATGACACTTCTTTGTGAAATCAACACAATCTTGTATCATTGAAGGCCAAAAGTATCCAAGCCTTCAAATCTGATCTGACAGTCTATGTCTAGACTGGTGGGCACCACAGACTCCTGCATGCACTTCTTTCATGACAGCCATTGTCTCTTCACCATCAATGCATCTGAAGAGAACTCCATCAAAACCACATTTGTAGAGAATTTTATCTAGGTGATCTAGGCTATCGTAAAGAGTAAAATTGACCACATGTCGCCGGATTTGTTCTTTCTCGGCTCTATAAGGTGGAAGTGTTCCATTTTGAAGGTATTCCCTGATAGGTGACATCCATCATGTAGTATGACCATACGGTTCAAGAATGGGACTAATTTCATTAATTTTCTCTATTCTGATTCGAACATAAGGTGAAATTTCACACTGGTGGGAAATACTAATGGTTTTCTCGTCCATATTTGGATATGCCAGAGCTGTGGCTATATTATCTTGTGCATCAGCTTGATCATTTTGTGATCTTGGGACATAAGAAAATGTCGGTTCTGAAGGGAATTCCGCCATTAACTCTATGACTTAATCATACAAGGGGATTAGTTCTTCTTTTCTGATGTCATAATCCCCATTGACTTGTTTGATTACTAGGTCTGAATCACCTTTCACCTTTAAGTGATTCACTTGTGCTTGAAGCGCTAATTACAAGCCTATGATGAGAGCTTGGTATTATTCTTCATTATTGGTACCACCTTCTCACAATAAGAAGGAATAAGGTAACATTGCCTTTTCTGGAGAAATGAGCACAATTCCTAAGCCAACTTTGTTGAATTTAGGAATTTTCATTTTCCTCCCTGTTGGACTTCTGGACGCACCATCAAAATACATTTCCCATGCCTGAGGAATTTATTGAATAGAGAATACTTCCTCATCAGGGAGTTCAATATCTGAAGATGTGTCTTCTATAGAAGGGTGTTCAGCCAGGAAATCAGCCAGAGTTTGGCCCTTTATCACCTTTTGAGACACATACTAAATGTCGAATTGCTGAAAAATAACTGCCCACGTTTCCAGACGTCCTGTAATCATTGGAAGACTAAGGATGAATTTGAGCGGGTTATTGCAAGATACCAATTGGACCTCGTGATGTTGCAGGTAGTGTCTCAACTTCTGAACTGCAAAGATTAATGCCTGGCAGCACTTCTCAATACTTGAATATCAGGTTTCTGCTTCAAGCATAGTTCGACTGAGATAGTAGAGGCTGTTTTCATTCCCAGCATAATTCTTATGAGCAATAAAGGCACCCAATGATCGATCTAGAGCTGTCACGTAGAGGATAAGTGGTCTTCCTTCAACAGGTGGCATGAGTACCGGTGGACTCAAGAGATATTTCTTGAGAATATCGAATGATTCTTGACATTCTTCAGTCCACTGGTAAGTGACTCCCTTCTTCATCAATTTGGTGAAGGGTAAACTTTTACCTACCAAATTGGTGATGAAACGCCAAATATAGGATAAGTGTCCTTGAATTCCTCTTAATTATTTCAAATTTTGAGGAGGTGACATACCAAGGATTGACTTGGACTTCTCAGGATCGACTTCAAAACCATGATGGCGTACAACAAAGCCATGAAATTTTCCTAAGGTTACCCCAAAAGCAGATTTTAAGGGGTTCATCTTCAAATTATGTTGTCGAAGCTTGCGTAATATGACTTCCAAATCATCCAAGTGATTAGAACGTTGTTTGTATTTAACCACCAAATCGTCTACATAACATTCAACAAACTTCCCTAAGAAGGGTTTGAAGATACAATACATGGCACGCTGATATGTTTCACCTGCATTATTTAAGCCAAAGGTCATTACCCTGTAGAAAAACACACCCTGAGGGGATCTGAAGGCTGTGGATTCCTCATTTTATGGGGCTATTCGGATCTGATTATATCTGGAATATCCATCCATGAATGAAATTGCTTCATAGTCATCTGTTGCATCAATTAAAAGTTCTGTAATTGGAACTGAGAAATCATCCTTAGGACAGTGCTGATTAAGATCTCTAAAATTGATGCAAACTCTAATTTGTCTGTTCTTCTTCTTTACAGGGACAATATTAGCCAACCACTTGGGATACTAAACTTCTCTGGAGAAGTTAGCATTGATAAGATTATCCACTTTAGCTTCAATTTTGGAAGCATAAGTTGGGTGTGTTCTTCTCGCGGCTTGCTTAAATCATCGATGTTCTTCTGATAAACCCAAATGATGAGTAGCAACATCAGGATAAAGCCTGAGAATTTCGGTATAGTTCCAAGAAAATATATCTCTATTTTTCTTTAGAAAATAAATATACATCTCTTACTCTTCAAGAGTCATGGCCACACTTATTAAAGTGGGGTGTGGATCTTCTTTTGTACCCCGATTTATTTCTCTGAGTTCATCCACAGTGGTTGAGATACCCTCTTCAAATGATGGATGAGCATCTCTGAGATCTTCCTCTTCTTCTTCATCATGTATTACTTCTTCCATTTCTACTTGCATAGTAGATGATAAATCAGAATTTTCATGATCATAAGAGATGTAAAAATTTTCATATCTTGAAGAAGAAGCTTCCATTTCCGACTCGATTGATGATTAAGGGTCTTCTTTGGGTAATAAAGAGGAGATGATGGATTGAGAATCGACATCATTGTTCACCTCAGATGTTTCTATAACTTCTTCTGGCCTAATTGGCGAAGTATAGACTTGTTGGATTTCAGTAGATGAAATGAAGACGTCACCATTTGTGCTTTCATTTCTTCTTGGTGGGTTACCAATTTCTCCCATGTTTTCTGGCTCGATTTCCGTAACTGACATTATTGATATTTCCATAAGAGTATTTTGATTTGGGTCTATCTTGTCAATTTGATGGATAGGAAACACATAATCTATACTCACATGTGTAAATGGATTTACTGGAATCTTCTCCAAACCATATGGAGCATTAACTTTGTTAATCTCGTTTGTTGTGGATTTCTCCCTTCCCTTCATGTGATAGAATTCCTCCTCAATGTATTGAGACTCAAATGTCTTAAACGGGACCTTATCACCATACAATGTCCCAAATTGACCATCGAAACAATATTTGAGACATTGATGGTAGGATGAAGGGATAGCCGCATGTTGATGTAGCCAGGGTCTTCCAAGCAAGATGTTGAAGGCTGAGTCTTGGTCAAAAACCATGAAATCTGAATTGGATACAAGATCTATAAACTGAGTTCTGAGTGTAACTTCGCCCAGTGGTTCTTGTTCATTTTTATCATATCCTTGTAACATCATGGTAGAAGGAGATAAATCAGATTTTGTGAGGCCCAATCGATGAAGTGTACGAATGGGAATGAGGTTGACTCCTGAACCATTGTCAATGAAATCTCTTCAGACGCCTACACCATTGACCTTTACAGATAAGTACAAAGGTCTAATATGTCTATGCATAACATCATCTTCATCTTCATCAGTAAAAGATATTATTTCATGGCATTCTGCAGGATTATTCTCTATTTGATAGACTTCAGCTGCAGCAATTTCAGTTTCAAACTCATGAGGACTTGACAAAGCCTCAATGAGTGCTTCTAGAAGATCTTTTGAAAGATTCAGAGCATCCAGAATTGATAAATTTACTGGTACATGGGCCAAGTGTTTCAATATATCATACTTTTGATCCAGAGGTCTGCATTTCCTAACAGGAATATGTGGTTTAGCAGGTACCTTGGAAGCAGATGTTTTGGAAGTTGATGCATCTTGTATCGAGATAAGATTTGGCAATATTCCTGGTTTTGGAAGATTATACTGATTAGATCCATTTAATTGTTGAGAGGAAGAAGATGGAACCTTCAACCGGTCTTCCAAAATAACTGTGACGGGACTGAATTTGCTATTGGTAGAAGAAATTGCTTGTTCTTGCTGAGCTCACTGAAGGGCTCTTCCACGAGTTTCTGCTACGTACATAGTTCTAGCAGGGGTAAAATTGGAGTAGAGGCTTCTGAAAGATCAATGTTGTCCACTGTATCCTGAGCCTCTAGAACTTCCTATGATTCCCCTGTTTGATACAGGGAATTCAGGCTCATCAAAATTGAAACTGCGACTGGTATATGGATCTGTTAATTGAATCATATTAATAGAACTGAAGATTAACTCTTCGACTGATGAAGACTCTGCCTGATTAACCTGTTTAGTCTGTGTCGTTTGGTGGGGCGGTGCCCATGCCCTTGAAGTAGATGGCATGAAGTCTTCTAGAGTCAAAGACAACTTAGGATTTGACACATACTCATCTTCTTCTGATTCTTTTTCTTTCTTTGAATCATTCCATTTCTTTGAGGACTTTCACTCTGATAAAGAGGGGTTTTTCTGCAACATTCATGGCAGAAGACACAATCGGTTTCTTTAATTGTGTTTGCAAAATAGCATGATTTCGGTTGATTGTATTTCTGACCATCCAATCATCATACTTCTATGCATTTTTTCTTTTGACTTCTTGACATTCTCATTCCTCCTCTAGAACTGTAGCAGTGACACATGCTACTTGGACTGAAGAGCCTTTCAGTTTGACTTGTCCCGAGTCGAACATCTTTTGCAGGAGGTCTTTGAAGACAAAACACTCCTGGATGGGATGCCCCAACATTTGATGAAAGGGGAAATAATTGGGACGGTCTTCAACTCCTTCCTTGTTTGGCCTCTTGGGCTTTGGCAGCTGAACTAAATTATTCTCTAGGGCAAAAATGAAGTAACCAGGAACTTGTTCATTTCTGAAAGAGTATGTTTTTCTCTTCAGATCCTCAAATTGTTTTCGTCTTTGATCTCTTTGATCATCTGGATGAAACAGTCTTTTTTGTTGGCACTCAGGAGGTGGATCCCTTTGAAAAGATGAAGGTTTTGAGGTAGAAACAGGTACAGGTGCTTGTTTAAGCATAATTGTAGCAGTTTATGCTTTACCCATTCTCCTTCCTAGAGCTTATGGAATTACATGAGATTTAGCCTTAGCCTGTATAAGTGAATATTCAATATGTTGAGAGATTTAAGTAAGGTCTCGAAACCCTCCTGTGTATTTCACAGGGATCAATGGCGTGCGTAATTCATCATGCAGATTTTTCACACAGATTGGCAACAGTTCCTCTTGAGGGAGTGCTAGCCTCAGGGAATATGTTAACCCCTTCTAGCGAGCAATGAAATCAGAGACTCTTTCATTCTCCCTTTTCTTACAGTTTTTAAGATCAAAAACTGTTGTCTTTGGAAAAGTTGAACTGAATTGAAGAAGAAATCATTGATGGATATCTTCCCATCTGGTAATTGATCGGGATTTCAAGCTTGTATACCAGAAAAAAGCTAGTCCTTGCAAGTTTCACATGAAGCATCTGAGTTTCACTGCTTCTTGATGCTCCGGAGTTCCCATCATAGGATCGCAACAAAAAATGTAATGCGTCAAATGCTATTCAGCGTCGCCTGATCCATTTAAAATAGGGAATACAGGGTTTCCAAAACTAGATGGAGGAGAGATTGAATATACCCATTTAGGGTAAACTTTCTTTTCTTGTTTAACCTGCACACGTTTCCCTTCCATAGTTTCTTACTGAGCTATTAATGACTCAATGGTAGTTATTAACTTTTTAGAGACATCCGATTGAACTTGGACTTGAGTAGGTGCAATGACTGGAGCTTGGACAGTTGTGGGGGTTGGGGCTGTAACTGATGGTAGCACTGCCAACTATTGTTGCACTTGATCCGTAGGATTAGACCTATGAGGGTGTACTGATAGAAGAGGATATTCTTGACCCATCTCAGTAGCTGCAACAAATCCCCTTGGCTGACTGACTCCAGCACGCTCACGAAGAACACTACCCTGAAGTAGTTCTGCATTCAACCTCCTTAATTCTTTCATTTCTTCCTCCTGTTGTGAAAACCTTTGATCTAGTGAGAGAGATTGACCCTCTCTAGAGGGAGGATATGTAACCTGATTCTTTACCCACCCTTTGTTGGATCCTTTTCGGAGAGGTGGAAGTGGGTTACTCGAAGGATTACCTAGGTTCTGAGTAATCCTTTGATTTGTGTACTCACACCTTCTTTATTTGTGTCAGTGCGTATATCTTCTTGAGCAGGAACCTCTTCATCTGAGTCCCCTGAGTGAGCCTCATCTGGTGGATCAGCAACAACAGAATTGATGACATTGATTGATGCATAACGCATCGCATCCCATCTATCAGCATTTCTGTGATATTGTCTTCTTCCATTTCTTTGATGAGACATTGCCTCTTGTTGATTCGATCCCTCAGGAACTTCTTGATGAACCATAATTTGGAGAGAATCTCCTGATAATTTGGCTCTTCGTTCCTCTTGAGGCTTCTTCCCTAATCAAGAAAATACCGACTTTCTATGAGGAGGGGATTGATGTTTTGAAAAAGTCCCCAGTCGGATGGGTTGGGGCTATTCCGGTTGTTCCTGCTCAACTCCTCGAATCCTATTTGTTGATTCTAAGGGTTGATTTAAAATAGTCCTTAGTCTAGAAAGCTGGGGTGGCTCTTGACATGATATGTCTGAGACTTTCTTAAAAGATCCCCTGATCTTGCGAACCTTAGTCTGGAAATTAGCTGGATGCATTAACCTGTATCCACTTTTATCACCTGGTTCAAAAGACCGTTGGATGATTTCCAACACTTCTGTCACTTGATGATGTGCTTGGTCCATACGAGAGGCCTGTTCAATATTCTCGTTTTCTTGATGCAGGAGTAATTCAACAACTTTTTCTCTGTATTCTTGATTTTGAGACGAACTAGTTGAAGCCTGTTCTTGGGCCAGCTTTTTATTACAAACAAATCCCATTGACTGTGGCTGGCCATGGGAAATAACATTGCATGAGACCATTTTCGGTAGGCTTTGCTGACTGGAGAGCACCATGAAATTCAGTGCTCCATGAACACCCCATCCTCTAACACGAATACCAAATGGGGCATTGGCAATTAACTGACGCAATTTTTTTAGTGTGCCAAGGAATGAACGTTGAAGGGCTCTCTACTGCTTTTCAGCCTTTGGATATCAAGAGACTGATAGAGATGCCAAATCAATTTGATGTTGTAACCCTTCTATTATCTTAAGATGATTTTCATATTCATCATAAGATATTAATTTCTCTTTCAACTGACAAAGATTTTTCCATATGTTGAGACGAATATCATGAATTCCATCTTCCGTCAACATTTTTGGAATTTTATACTGAAAGTCATCCAGAGGCCAAAACATGACTGGTACTTCACCTTTTACCAGTTGTTTTCTCATGTTCGACATTTCCTCTTTATCATTTGATGAAGATTCTTCTACCTGATTTGACCAGAGTTGGTGTTTCCTTGTTTCTTCATTGGATTCAACAAGATTGGTAGAGAAATCATTGATCAAACTAGAAGATGCATGACTTAGCGGTGGTTCGAATAATGACCTACACCCTAGGATATATTCTGATTGAGAAAGTATTTTACCTGCTAGCGATGAAACATTAGACAAGACTGGTTTCACAATTTCCAGTGCCTCAAGATAAGAGGGCTTTTCTCGGCACTACATTGTCCACTGGAGAATTTTCCGAGCAATGTGCATCACTACTGTGGAGAGGACTTTCACAGCGAAATTCATCATCATGGGGAGGAACACCATAATGGGTTAAAGCAAAAGATGAGATTTCTTTCTCCTTGGTCTTCTGACCACACAGAGGGTTCCCGTGGCTCTCATCTGAAGATGAAACTTTGAGATCGACCGAATTGTCATGAAGCAAGCCTTCATGAGGAAGTGTCTGTTGAAGACCTTTGGAATTAATGTTCCCACTATTGGGAAATGAGGGAGTAGAATCTTGAATTTCAACAGATAACTTCCTGAGGGCTTCAAGAACTCTGGCATCAAGCAAGGCCTTGTTACAGATTGGCTCTTGATCTCCTAACTGTGTTGGGCGGGTCTTTTTCTTAGATGCCTTCTTACTCACCTTGGAAACCACTTTTTGATGAAAGTGGCTGCTCTTAGCAGGTGTATGTGCCTGATCAGGAAAGATGGTCAGGTTAGGCTGACGATCTCTACTCAAATCAGGTGTATGTGCCTGACTTGGTTGTCCGTATGATATGGGGGAGTATGCCCCCACAACCCTCTTGGACTAGAACAGATGTGTGTGTCTGTTCCAGAGTGAATTGTTGATGTGTCACTCCACTAGTAGGGATAGATTTATGTGTCTTTCCATAAGATGCTGCTGAAGCTGTTATAATATCCTGGCAGGCATCCAGAATATGAGCAGGGATTTGCTCTTGCTCTTTCACCATTGATAGAATATTCTTGGTGACTTCAGCTACCGGAACGGGGATATACGTCCATTCCGGACTTGGAGTAGGTGTATGTGCCTGCTCCTGTCCTCCTTTTCCTGTTAGTGAATCCTGACAGTACTCAAATGTGGGGGCAGAGAGTTGAGTCTGCCTCCTATTTGTCACTGGAGCTTTCCGACTAACATCTCCTAATGCTACCAAGCGAGACTGTTGGAAGGCTTGATTAATACTAGCAGGTGTATGTGCCTGTTGATTGCACTTCGTCGAACGTGGTTGATGAGCTCCATCATATGTAGTCAGATGAGCCTACTGACTAACTGATGACATATAAACAGGTGTATGTTCCTGCCTATAGTACTCCACTGGAACTGCATGATGGGATTGGCGTGCTACTGCCAAATGAGTCTGCTGGACAGCGGGATTAAAATGGGAAGGTGTGTGTTCCCGCTCATTGATTTCCACCAAGTTAGGTTGGTGTACTTCTCCGGAGATGGCAGAGATGAGAACCTGCTCACTATTGACCAGATTCTGCCTCTGGCGGTTTGTCTTTCCTGCTCGGGTTCGAGGAACCTGAGCCGAATGCCTAGAATTGGGACCCTCATCATGTTGAGGGTGTACTTCCGCATGAGTCTGACGGCGATTGTTGATAGGAGCCCTCCGGAAGGACTCTTTCTTCTTTGAATTAAGGCCCTGAGGGACCTACTCATTCACCTCCCTAGAATATGGGAGTGAATGGTGATTGAGTTCCGAGGATAACGACCCGAAATGGTTGGAGATGGTAGTCAGCACCGCCTGCTTATTGATCACTGGTCATCGTTGTTTAGACGACCGGTGTGAGTTGTTCACTTGGAGGGCTTTTCGGGCAGCCTCCAGAGTTGGGATGGTACCGTGTTGACGATACTTCTTAACCAGCACAATTGATACCCAGCGTTGAAGATGCTGAGTAGGTGATTTCATCCTCAAAGCGAACGATGATCCTGCAGGAGTAGCAGCAGTGGTATTTTTAGCAGTAGTATTCACAGGTGTGAACTTGAGAGTAGCCATTATTGAAATGTAGAAGATATTGGAAAAGAGTTTCTGTTTGATATAATAGACGTAATCAAGATAAATTCAACCACTACATCTTTTGGATAAGCACATATGTCAATGATTGTTTTTGTTGGACCTCTCATTGAGTTTTAAATAGGGACCTAACAAATAGGTAAAATATCATTTTAACTTGGTTAAGGATTCACGTCAGGTTCACCATGTTTTTTTTCCCTCGGAATTCGGGGATGACCTCCTTGATGGGAGGTTCAAACATTCTGATCAGTTTCTAATGGGTTTGTTCGTAGAACCAGAAACAACCAATGATTCCACATCTATTTGGATCTACTTTCTAAAGGTAGGCGCTCATTAGTTTGTGGACTGATGAGGCTTAGAAATTTTCATTGGTCGAGAGGATGGGAGTTCGGACTCATCACACCTTTTTAAGGGGAATTATTGTCTACTCTAGGACTCTCTTTATAGATTTAAGTTATGTTCGTGAATCCTTATTACATTACCAAGTATAAAATGAGCTTTCCTTTAGATCTGACAATCAATGATCGATATGTAGGAAATTTAGAGAATCTTTTATATGTATTCGAGGGTCTTCATTGATAGAGACTCATATGTATTTGTTAGAGATATTTAGTCAATGGTATCCTTTGATACATAAAATTCTCTTGGTCATTATGATGACCATACTGGTTTTAAAGCCACTCAGTGGGGCATTTGAAGTTTATTGTCATTCAGAAGGACATAGATTATTTCAGAGTTGGGATCGAACCCGTAGATGGGCTACCTACGTATCCTTTATTTAGAAAAGGAATCATAACCCACATAGTTCAAGTAAGGGAGTATGATGTTTATGATTGATGGCTCAAAAAAGGATTTCATAATTACTTTTACACTCTAAGATCATGTGAGTCATGCTCGGTGTGAGAAACAAGAGGTATTGGTAAAAATCAGACAATTGTGCCATGAAAGATGCAATCATAAGAAATAAGGTGGGACTTATGTATGTATGACTGCCTAGATAAATGAATATTTGGATTTACTTCAGGGATTAAATCTAGGAACAGGGTCCATAAAGGTATATGTGCTTCACGGAGATTTGAATACTCCAACTTGGGGCTTACTCCTAAAAATGAGGCCCAAAATAGGAGAGGACTTATGATTGAGTTTTACTCCTAAGAAGGAATCCTAGATCAAAGGTAAATTAGGACTGGTTAAGAGGAATTAAGATTGGGGATTACTCCTAAAAAGGAGGCCCAGGTTAAGAGACTTGAAAAAATAAGGGACTTGGGGCTTACTCTTGAAGAGGATGCCCATATTTGAGACTGGGTCTTACTCCTGAAAAGGAGGCCCAGTTTAATAGAATTATGGTTGGGAGTTACTCTTGAGGAGGATGCCCATATTTGAGACTGGGGCTTACTCCTGAAAAGGAGTCCCAGGTTAATGAGTTCTCTCATCTTAAAGGAAGAGGTTGAATGAATGAAATCTCAATCTTTAGTGACATAAAGATGTGTAAATCACTAGGTTTTTAGAGATATTCCACAGAGTTCCTTTCAAATAAGGAATCCAAATCAAGAAATCATGCCATAAATGGCTTTGAAGAGTGTCTTGAAGACTGAATCTTGAAGAGGAGAGGTGGAATGGCATAAGAGGGGTGGGCACCCAAAAAAGTAGGGGCGTGCAAGTCCAGGCAGGCGCGCAGGTACTGCGTGGGTGCGCAAGTTCGGTCGTGCAGGTATACCTACGCGACACATGGGTACTTGCGCGACGGTTAACCAGTAGAGTAATACTTGAGCGACTCTTGGTTAAAGCCTTTAGAATCCTCTTGAGGTTCTTCCAAAAGAGGGGCGCGCAAGTTCTATGAAAGAGTAAGGTGGCGCACAAGTGTGGCCATTTCCTTTAAGGGCTGGCCACTCAGGCGTGCAAGTGTTGATGAGTTTCAACACTTAGTCCTTCCTATCCTTCTTTAGATCTTCTGTTCTAGGTAAGAAATTACCTTAGAAGTGTTTCGGAAGCTTTGGGAAGAGACTAGGGCACCGAGAGCTTAAATCTGAGTTTCTGGAAAAATTCCTCCCCAAATGGGGGGCCCACAGGGTCTATTTATAGGCTGAAGAAGACTCGGGCGGTTATCCTTTAAGGCGCGCAAGTCACTTGCACGACCATTAGTCATCATGCAAATACACTTATGCGACCATTGTAGAACTTGCGCGACCCTTGTGCACTCTTCTTCTTATTCCTTTGTCAAATTTTTGATATATGTCCAAAGGTTGAATCACTTTGAGCTCAGATATTTCCCTTTTCAAATCTTTAGATTCTGTGACGAAAGGAGCATCAACAATTATCTTTACCACTCCAAAATCAAAATCAAAAAATTATTTATTTATTTATAAAACATATTATCATTAATATATTTCTCATAATCATTCATGATATTATTTTATAGAATGGTTCAAGTAGTTTGTTAGACTGACCCAAAAACGAACCTTCCATAATTAATAGATGATTAAGATTATAAAAATTGTTTCATTAGGAATAATATCATTATTAAAAAATAATAATGATATCATTTAGATAATTTACTTTGGTGAATCATAATTGACAATATTTTAATAAATATAAAATAAAATAGATGAAAATTAAGAAAACATGACTTTATATAGGTGGTAGTCTCCATGATACACTGTAAAAATAATAAACATTACTTCATTGAGGTGGTAATCCAGACAATAAACTATTAAAATTCTCATTTCTTAGAGAATTTGAGGTAACTCAGGTGAATTATAATTTTTTTATTCATAATAATAATAATATTTTATATTTTATATTTATTCTCTAATTTCACCCTTATAAATAGTGAAGATAGGTGGTGTTTAAAAAAGGAAGTTATCGCTTCATGGAGGCAGTAGCCCGCACAACGCATGAATGATACTTTTATTTTTATTAATAGAGAAGTGAAAAGTTGGATAATATTTATTACATTATTATAAAAACATTAATTCTAAAAAATATTCTAATTTATTATATATTAATTAAAAAATTACATTTATGATAGTAAGAATGAAATGAAAATGAGTAAGGAAAAAAGTACTTAGGCTGAGGACTTGGGATTTCCCTTGAAAGACTCATTTGAAATGGACTTATTAGACCAATATATTCTAAAAAATAGTTCAATTAAAAGTTATTGGTTTCTATGGATGGGGATAATTTTAGAGTATCTAGAGTAAACCTAATTTTTAGGGAGGCCAAGAAGGTGTGGTGAGAGGCCCCTTTTATAAGTGATGAGAATGAAATTTTTGTATATACTTCAACTTAATAAAAAGAGTTCACATTTTTCACATTAAAATAAGAATAAAAAATGAAAAATAATGGAGCACGGAATGAGATAATTTTGATAATCCCATAAAAATAATTTTCACACATGTCTTAAACATTTTTTGAATTCCATTACAATTTGAATTTTCACTTTTAAGATTTTTGGTTTTATTGTTGTTATAAAAATTTAAATATTTAATTTAATTTTAATAAATAAAAGTAAAATTAAACTTATTAAATAATTTATACCTAGTTATTAAATAAATTAAATCAATCTTATTATTTATGGTTTATATGTGTAAGAAAAAAAATTAACATTAGCATATGTAACAAGTTAAAACCCATTTTTATAAAAAAAAGTATTTGTAAGATTGAAATTTATGTGTAGGATAAAATTATTAATTTATTTTGTTCTCATGATATAAAATGTTTTATTATAAAAAAATAAAATTTATATGAATTTAAAATCATTCAAGAGATATATTTTACCAAAGTATTTTTAAATTAATATAAAAGACCAAAAAATGATATTTATTGGAAAATGTTAATTATGTTCATAAAATGTTAAAAATGGGATTTATAATTATAGAATGTTATTTTTAAATTTATATTTTCAATCATTAAACAAATATTTAATGAATTAAAGGTTTTTATAAAATTTTCATTCTTCCTCATGTAATGATAAATTCATAAAATTTATAATGTTGATAAAAATTGTATTTTCACTATTCAACTAAAAATAAATTATTTAGAAAGAAAATAAAAAATTATTAATAAGATAATTTGTAAATTATAAATTAAAAATTAATCTCTTTATATTAAATTGAAATTAAAAAATTTATAGATATACTTATTTAAATAAAATTAAAATATATTAAAGAACTTTTTTTATTGGAAATTGAATTTTTAAAAACAAAGTGTATTTAATCATATTTCATATATATTTATAAATAATTTAATGATGAAATAATATATTTTATATTTAAAAGTTAAGTAAATTAATAAACTTTTAACCATTGTCCAATTAATTTATTAAGGTAAAATACAATACTTCTTTTTTTTAAAATGGTTCTTTGAAAGTCATATTTTCATATAAAATATTAATCAAATAAAAATAATAATTTGTAATTATTTTAATTTATTATCATATTTTTATTTAGTAATGATTATATTCATCATGTAATTTTAAGACGTTGTGGTTCATTTTAATCGAGCTTTTCATTAGTTCAGTGTTTCATATGACACAAACAATCAAAGATTGTATTAATCTAATGGATCAAAAATTCCAAGTTATTATAATCTACCTCCTTATATAATTAACATACTCAAAATTTTTATTATTAATCACTGATTAAATTAGGATAGAGTATTCTTAACATATATATAAATTGGGCTATAACTTCTAATATGACATTTACCTTACCTTGTTAGGATATATTAAGTTATTTATCTTTCTAAAAATAACATTAATCTTTCATAAAATAATATACCCATGTATGTATATACTATAATAATATATTCCCCATAAAAACCCATTACCGTAACCATTTCAATCTCCAAGACATTAAACCATGTGAAATAATATATTAGTCAAAAAATAAACTCTATCTTTAACCCTCAAGTGGTATTAACCACTAGTTCATAAATGCACACACTAGTAAATATTTAACATCATCCAAAAATGAGATAAACTTCACCAAAATATCATGGATAACTTTTTTATTAAATCAATAATTAATAGAAAAGTTATCAATACTATCTAAATCACTTTTTTTAAAATAAATATTTTTTTAACTTAAGGTTTATCAATCCCTCCATCATGTGTTCCTTAATAATTACCTCCAAAAAAATAAATTGGTTAGAAAATCACTTTTCAATGTTTTTGATATCATTCAGTATATTTTTTAAAACATTTAAAGAGAAACTACTGAATAAAAATACTTAAATGTTTCATATATTCCTAACAACCATTGTAATATACCAAAATATCATTGTAAAATATCACTAACTAATGAAAATATATGAGAGTATCAATTTTTAATTTCTACTAAAATATTAACCTAAATACCTTCAGTAAGACAATGAAACTCTCTATTTATGTTGTAACAATCATATACTAAAATCATCAACAATTTAAGCATTCTCTTTTATTCGATTATAAGAAATTGGGGTTTTTAGATACAGTCCATTATCATATTCATTTTAAAGATCCTACTTCAACCAAATACTAAAACAAAAATGGTTATGATAATCTAAAAAATAAGAATATTGAAAAATAAATCTAAAGGATTCATCCCCTATGACACCATTGTTTTTAATAAATAGCATATTCAGTTCAACTTATGACTCTGTTTGTTGAATCCTTGATTATCCATGGTTAATTTACTATTAGGTTATATATCCTATTTAGTTAACATTATAATCAATTCATTCATAATAGTTCATTATAAATAATGTGAATTAAAAATATCATGTCCTTCTAAAGTGTTAAATCAGGTGTTCAGTTAAGTCTTTTTGTAGTGTATCGGGTGATAATAATGTTGATACCTAGTTCACCCTTTTTGGGATTATTAAACCTAGATACATTTACTCTATATCCTTCATCCACTTTTAGTATCTTGATATGTATTTAATTGTTAGGATAACCAAATAATCTATACTTTACCAAGACTTCGGGATGTTATCATATACATAGGCTTATCCCTTAGACTTACCCCAATGGGTTTTATAAAATTTCTATCATCCTAATAAAAATAACTAAAATAATCCAAAAAAATAACTAAACACTCCTTTGATACCAACTAAGGTTCCCCTTACCCACACACCCTCAGTCCTTGTGCTAAAAATGTATACTTTTTAAAATTAAATTTGATAACAGGTGAGATCATATAAGTTAAAAATGAATAAATTTCACATCAATTTTAGATCTCACAATAATTTTAAAAAACATAAATAACCTTTTATTTTAGTGTCTTTGAGGACCGGTAACATAGGAAACTTATTTTATAAACAATTTGAACATTTTTCCACAATCAAACCATACAAGACACTATTCGAGAGTGATCATATGTCACACACACCTTCATAACCTAAGGAAATGGAAGGGGTGATCTCAGATTCTTGGTAAGGCTAAATAAAAGAGATAATAATCAAATATAATAAGTAAGAATAATATGAGCATATGAGTATAATTATCATATATAAGAAACTTAAACCCAAAAAATAATAGATCAAAATCATTTCATAACGAATAACATGAATCAAAATATTGTATAAACATGTGTGGATAAATATGATCCATGATAGAATAACATATATATGTAAATAATAATAAAACTATAGTAAAATATTAGTATAGGGAAACATTAAATTCATGAGATGCACAATTAGATCCCATTATTACAATAAACTAAAATGTACCTATGAATACTTTTCTCTTGAGATATAAACTTCTAACCAACACATTAGAGGGTGATATAGGTCCCCACCTATCATTTATCCATAATTAAAATTTCTATAAGAAATCAATCATTAATCATACCATGTATAACCCATAGAAGTAAAATGGGTTTGAATAAAAACATAATAAATAACACCTATAAGGAAAATCGGTTTTATATCCTTATAAAATGGATTAACATAAAGAAATACTTCATAATTCAATAAATAATCATAACATGATAAACCCATAGAAAATAAATTGGTATCCAAATATATTTAGTTAATTTCCATGAAATTACTATTAAATCAATATAATAAATCATATAGTGTTTACATCATAAAGATAAAGGGTATTCAGTGAAGTCAATAATTTACCTAATTAATTGATTTATGAAATCTAGGTGAACAACCTTCAATGAATAAAATTAAATATATAGTGTTCACAAATAAAATGAATTAAAAAAATTTATGCCTATTCGTGGTGGATGGTTAGGAAAGATAAATTTAGTGATGGTTCATATCATTGATAGAAAAGAATATAACATATTCCATCTAGAGAAATAATGTATAAGGTATCATTTTATGAATACCCTTGATCAATCATATGATATTTCAATGGAAAATCAATTTTATGAAAAAACTCTTTTTAAGAGTTTTAGAAAAATCACTTTGGAAGTTTGAAATATCATTGATCTTTTGAAAGAATTTGAAAAGAGAAATTTTATATATCTAAGAGAAAATTAATTTTTTTTATAAATCATGATCATTTGGAAGAATGTTTTTATATAATTTCAAAGGACTTAGATATATTTATTCACATGGAAGAAAATATAAAAGGATATTTTAGAAAACATATTTAACATTATAAAAAAAATACTAAGTTATGGGTCCTTAAAAAAGTTTTTTTTCAAAATGTTAAAGTGAAATAATTGGAAAACATTTAATTTTTTTAAAATTAAACATCAATAATTGATCTTATAAAAAAATAATGGTTATAAAAAGTAATGTTGGTTTTAAGATAAAAAAATAATTTTAATTGATTGAAACCCATTATAAAATTTTATAATATATTTATTGAAAAACAAAATTATAAAAAGAGTATCAAATCATAATTTTTAAAAGAGGATAATGAAAATATATAGGTCATATGAATTAAAAAATAATTAGGTTTACAATTATAAAACAAAACATTTTATGGAAGGAAAACATCATCAAGGAGGTAAAAGCATCATTAAATATTATGGGAATTATTATAAATAATGATATGCTTTTTATGGGGAAGAAATTAATTGAGGATGAAAATTTGAAAAAAAAGGATTTATTTTTCCCAAAGGGGAAAATAAATTACCATGAAATAAAATCTTATGTTGGAGAAAACCAATATTGGAATAATTAAGTTCAAGAAGAATCATTATAACCCAATAAAGGAAGTTGAGTTAATAAATAACCCTCACAACTTTCATATCATTAGAATAAAAATATATTCAAAAAAAGATCACAATAAAACTATTAAAACATAATGAATTAAAAAAATATGGTAAGATTAATTCATTATGAGGTAAACAAACCATATCAAATATTTAATGGGGCACAAAATGAAACATGTCTCAAGAAATTAAATTTGAGACGGAGAACCCCTTATAACTTAGAATCTTTTGAGTCAAAATCCCATGAAGAATATGATTTAAAAAGAAAATTTTAATACCATGAATAATTAGAGGATAATTATAAAAAATATTAAAGGTGTTTTAGTTACATAATTTCAAAATAAAATCATGGGTTATAATAAGAAATATTTTTCAAGGGGTTAAAATCAGAAATAAGAAACACTTACCTTATATTCCTTATTAGTTGAATACGGTCTAACCTCTTGTATGAAAAACATAACTATCATCGTAAAATTATTCATAACTATAACTCTTTTACCATTAATTTATAATTATTATCAATATGTATATTAGTTAGTTATTATATATTTTCAATTTCAATTGTGAGTTTTCTTGACAGTTTTGAACTAGTTTCATAATCAAAATTTTGTTATTCATTCTTATCCAAAATTTCATCCTTCATATATCATAAAATGTACTAAAATTGTTTCTTTTTAAATATTTATAATGTTATAATTTCACTATATTGGATTTTTGGTTGTGATTCATAATTTTGATATAGATAATGTACATGTTTCAGTTATTTATAAAGAATAAATATCGGTATCTTATATAGTGATGTTATTATTCACTATAACAATTATGAACAAAAAAATATTTATTTATTTATTTATATCATATATTGTTAATAATTAATTTCTTATATTCATTTGTGATATTATATTATAACATAGTTGAAGTTGGTGGTTAGATAGACCCAACCATGAATATATAATAATTAATGGATGATTATGATTATAAAAGTGGTTTCTATTAGAAAATATAATTTTTATATAATATTATTTAAATAATTTTAAGGTGGTGAATCATGTTTTAGGATATTTCATTAAATAATAAATTAATTACCAGAAAAATGAGATATGTTGATTCATAGAGGCAATAGCCTGCACAATACACTATTAAATTTTTCATTTCTAACAAAATGATAGAGAAATAAGTTATATTACAATTTTTCTCATCACAATAATAATATTATAATATATTTTAAATTTATTCTTAAATTTTTTCCTTATAACTAGGAAAGAGAGTTGGTACTAAAAAAATAGAATTCATTGCTTCGTCGAGGCAATAGTCCGCACACAACACGAATGACAGTTTCATTTTTCTTAATATAAAATGGAAAATGAGGTTGATATTTATTCCAATATCATAAAAAATATCCAATATACAAACAATAATTATAAAATTATATAGTACTTATAAAATTATATTGTGGAATGTAAGAATGAAATGAAAACAAGTAAAGAAAAAATTACTCATGTTGGGGACTTAGGGTTTCCCTTGGAAGGATCCTTAGAAATGAAGATATTAGGATAATATCTTCTAAATAATAGAATGAGAAAAAATAGATAGAATTATAGGGGAAGTTAAAAGGGTATATTTTCAATAAGAAACTGAATTTTAAGGTTTATCTTGAATGGATGGGGAGAGGCCCCTTTTATTAATTGTGGGAATGATATTTTTATAAATATTTCAACTTTATTAAAATAGAGCACATGTTTTACATGTTAAGAAAACTAAAAAATAAAAAATAATGGAGTATAGGATGATATAAGGTCAATAATATCTTAACAATTCATTTTAAAACATGTTTTTATGTACTTTAATGTTAGAATTTTTACTTTTACTATTTTTGTTTTAATCTGCTAAATAGTTCTTACATAAAAAATTTACTATTAACTCCTTAAAATAGAATAGAAATCATTTCATAATTTCTACCTAATTATTAGAAATATTAAACAAAATTTATTAGGTAATATTTTTATATGTAAAAAAATAAATTTTAGCATTAGCCCATGTAGCGTGTAAAACCTTGTTTTTAGAAAAAAAATATTTTTTTATGCTTAAAATATATGTGTCGTGAAATTTTATCAATGTATTATATTTTCATGATTTTAGTTGGATTTATATAAAAAAATTATTTTTCTTTAAATGGCGAAGGAAAAAAATTATGAAATAATATTTAATTAAAGAAAAGAAAAAAACAGTTTTTATTAGAAAAAATTAGTTAATCCCATAAAGTGTTAAAAATTAGATTTATATATTCAAAATATTATTTAGTAACATGTAGTTTTACTCATAAAAATCATATTTTATTACTTAATTTTTTTTATAAAATTCTTTGTCTTTCTTATATAGTGATAAAGAAATAAAATTTTCAGTTTTGATAAAAAAATATAATTTCACTACTCAACTAAAAATATATTATTTTAGAAAAATATAGTAAAAATTACCCGAATTTTTTTTTGAGTTTTTAAAATAAAAAAAATTAATTTACATTTATTAAAGAAACAATATAAAAAAATTATATTTATTTATTTATATAGAAATTAAAAATATAATGTAAAATCATTTTTGTTGAAAAATGAATTTTTAAAACAACAAGCATCTTTAATATTATTTCATATAAATTTATAAATAATTTAATTTTTATATAATAATTTATAAATATAAATATTAGTTATTATAATAAAATTTTATGTGTTCCTATTTAATTTATTAATATAAAATATAATACCCTAATTTTTTAATTTTTGTTTGAAAGAAATCTTTTTAATAAAATTAATTAATGAAAAATAAAAATATATAATTATTTTAATTGATTATTATCTTTTTATTTACTAGTGATTATATTATTCTTGTAAATTTAATATACAACTATTTTTTAGTTGGGTGTTTCATTAGTTGAGTGTTGCATGTGACATAAGCTATCAATTATTGTATTAATCTAACAGATTTAAAATATTTGGTTGTTACAAAACTAATCCAAAGAACCATAATATCTACCTTTATATTTTTATGGTGTTTATAGTAAGGAAGAGTGTTGAAGTGATATAGAATTTAAAAAACCTCCTCTTGTGGAACACTCCTAATAATTCCATCAACCCCTTGTATACAAAAGGATCTTCCCGGATATAATACTTCATATCCACCCATAATACTTTTTGATCATTCCAATTTATACCATATGGTTTCTTCCCACTATAAATGTAATTAAAAAAATTCTAAACACTATGGAAGTCCCTTGGTTGTTACTAAATAATTTTTATCATCAAGAAACTCTTCATGATTGGATGGGTAGGATCTTCCTAAAAATCAACATGTTAATATATCAATAACTTGATTTTTATCTTCCTTTTTGTCATTAATCTCAGGATAATATTATATTAAAAGAAAAATGTATATAATTAATCGTAGCTTACATTACCATTAAGAAACCAAGATAACACACCTTAACTATACCTAATCTGATCTTAACATTACTCAAATAGAATTATCATTCCCCACAGGTTATAGATAAGAATAATGACATCAATAAAGATAAATGAGGTAAAATTTCCCAATAAAACATACAAGACAAAGAAGTGCATTAGATAAAGGAGAAATAAAAATGTCGGTATGAAAAATAATGCATGGGAGACAAGGGTCCATAATACCTAAATACATGTCTCAAAGATGACAATAAAACCCAACACAACTAATGAATAACAAACATCTGCATGTTCAACCAACTTCAAAAAGTCCTAGAAGTCAGGTACACCCCCACCTCTATATGGTTCCTTCCCAATACCCAGACCAGGTATAAGAAAATCTGAAAACATCAAAAGGAAAAAAACTAGTTTGCAAGCTACAATTCCTATAGGATTTTACCAATAATTTCATAATAATTATATATTATATAAACCATTTATACTTAATCTAAATAAAACATGGAGTGTAAATAGTTTCATAGCTTATATCAAAACATGTTCAAAGAAACATTTCTAATGACTTTTAGAAAATTGGTATAACAACTTTTATATCAAAGTAGGCATAATCAATCATATTTTTCAAATAATAATGAATAAAACATTTATCAAAATAGGTTATAAATGATTATTTTAATAAAAAATTGAATTATCAAAATAGTTATATTATAGATCATGAAATTCCTTTTCCAATCATAACATTATGGTTAAGATACCTAGGGGTATGATAAATAAGTATTATCACACATCTTGGTTAATTATACAATCCAAAGTTCACAAGGAAGATCCATAAGGATTTAAAGAATAAGATCCCTAAAAACTAATCTCCTTACCATGAATTGGTTTATTTGTATTGTCATCATTAATCTATTTCCAGGTACAGATAATAAATTACTAGCATGTGTTTTTCCCCCTCAACCACCTAGTCTCCTATGTGATTCCAAATAAATTAAAAAAATTACAAGGTTATATAACTTGTTCAATAATAATTTCAATAATCATTTTATTCATCCCCAAATTCAAGTTTCAAAACATGCCTTTAATTTCAAAAACCAACCTCACTGGGTCTTTATCATAAACTCATATCATTCTTTCAAAATCCAACATAAAATGGTTTTCATAAAAATTCATTCCTTTTTTTCAAAAACCAATATGAAATTGTTCTTTAACAAAATCCATCGAATCATAATATTTCAAGTCATATAATATCTCATTCAATTTTAGTTCAAAAAAAACTATTAATATTCATACATATAATTCAATAAAATATTTTTTGAATATAAATAATCAATCACATTCAAGAACATTTCATCACACACTATTCTATTTAAAATTACATTTATCAAAATCCATATCAATCTTTAGAGATTTATTTTAAAGTTATTTTAAGATATGTAATCATCAATGGTTTCATGTAATAGAGATATTTTTCAAAATCACCATCCTTGATAAGAATATCATGATACCCCAAAGAGGGATTCACAAGGAGGAATAAGTAAGGTTTTTGTAAATATGATAGGATCTATGGTGAACACAATGTGATAAAATGTGGTGATTTATAGGAATCAACAACCATATAGTAGGGTGGAACACCATGATATAGTGGTTTTATGGAAGAAACCACAAGAGTTAAGGATCAATAGATGCATTATGGAAATCACTTAACACAAACCTAGCAATGTAAAGAGGGAGAATTTAGTGTAGAGGAGGCTATGAGGAAGTCTTTTGGAACTTAGGATTTATCCCTAGTTAAGAGGTTGAATGGGTATAATTATGGGTTTTATTCCCATTGGAAATCCCCTCAATAATCCATCCCAAAAACAGAAATTGAGTCTTCCTAAATCAAAATTTTCACAGCCTAATAAAAGGAATAAATGTTGATTATCTAATGACTATAATCATATGAAACTAACCAAGAACATGACTCTAAAGTGTATTCTAAGATACCATGGTGTTAACCTTCCCATATGTACCTCCGTGGAGAAGGTTATGGTTAAAAATCCATTGTATAGACCCATACTTTACGTACATAGACATTACATTACTTTTTTGGAGTACTTAATATATAACAAAAACAAGCACACAAGGACCGTAATATTTTAGTGTCTTTGGAAACTCGGAACAAAATATTTTAATCGTTGTAAAAGATCTTCAATATCTCCCATAAAGATATTCCCCTTTTTGTTTTCTTACCTAAAACCTTTCTTTATATCCTGGGGAAAAGAAAATATAAAAAACTCAAATGCTCATTAAGGGTAAACATAGATAATATAAAACAATCCATAACTATTTGAATGCAAAAACTTGAACATAAAATCTAAACATCAAAATCTTGAGCAAAGACATAAATCTTGGAAGTACATAAGGAATACATCATAAAGGAACATCAATAGTGATAAAATAGCATGGGAATGAAACAGGTAATTGTGGAAAACCATTAAGCACATGATATGATTTCTATAGTATCCAAGGCATTACTGCCAAGACCATCTTAGTGGAAAAACTCCCCTTATGAATTGAGTTCACTCCTCATTCCAGTACTGTATCACTGAACAGGATTAACTTACTATTCCAGCCATGTCTATATCAAGAGATATAAATCATTACCCAATTAATCGGTGGGAGATATAGGTCCCACCCATCTCATAATGAAATCATTCTTACTTGTGCTACAACATAAACATAAATCATTCATCATAACCCAAAGAATAAAAATGGGTTTCATAAACATCATCCCATCATAACATAATCCATATAAAACAAATGGATATAATTTCATTGTAAAAAAGTGAAACCATATAAATCATAGAGATATTATACTTGAAACATACACATATAAAATAATTTCATCTTATATGGAAAATGGTTTTGATAAAACACTTGAAAAGAATTCTTGAGGAAAATATCCTTTCTTCTTAAAAATCATTTTCTTTTCAAAAAATGCCATGCAATTTTAAAATAAATGGATTTTATTGAAAATAACCATGAAATATTGTAGACTAAACATCATGAAAATAAGGTGTTATGAAACCATAAAAATCCGTTCATACCGTATAAGTTAAAAAAACATTCCCCTCTTACTTTTGCCGGAAAAGTCAAAAAGTTCCTCGTACGGTAAACAAAAGAAAGATTCCTTATATAAAATAATGTAAAAGTCAAAGAGGGGTAAACATGAATTTAAAAATACATGGAAGAATACTAAACAATTTATGAAAAACATTTTTATGGACATGGATGAAAAATATAACCCCAGTAAATACTTACGAATAAACAATCTCGGATAAAAATGAGATTGGAAAAGTTATCCCTTACCTTAGGTCCGATATGCTTTGTACGTATCTGAACCTCCTGTATAATGATTCAAATAATGTCATTGACTTATTATAGAATCATATTAATTGTTATGATATCATATATGGTTCACTTATGACTTTATATTACCTGTTCTTTTGTAAATTCCAAGTTAAGGTAGCATTTTGGGTAAAATCGTTTTATTTATCATACGTGTTTGGACTTGTTGTTCTTGATATTATTATTAATTATATCATGTTTTAATTACTTAAATAATGTGAATCATGATTTATATATCATATATATTCAGTATATATATATATAATAGATAGATAAATGAAATTAAATACACCGCTCATGGAGACGGTAGGTCGTACGTATGCATGAACGGTGTTTTCCTTTCCTTATTGACTTGAATTGAAGTAAGTAGATGATATATATATATATATACATAAACACAGAAGATTTATCATGTCATATATTTCATTATTATTCATTATATATACTTTATAATCATTCTTGAATGGTTAACATGGAGAATGAATCTCATCGCGTCGTGGAGACGGTAATCTGTACATATGCACGAGCGATGATATCTTTCCCATAATTATTGAATTGAATTGTATTGGATGATATAATATCTTATAATAATTATGATGTTATAATAACTATATATATTTATTCATTACACCATTATACCCATCCAAGTAAGGTGGTGGTGGAAAAACAGATTACACCACAGCGTGGAAACGGTATTTCGTATATATGCACGCGCGGTAATTTTGTTTTCTATAGGATGGATAGAAGGTGAAATGGGTTTGTTTCATATTTATAATAACATATCAGTATATTAGTGATACTGATTTTATTACTTTATAATTAAACAACTAAATAAGAAGAAGTTGAAGAAGAAAGAAACTTGAAAGAATCGGTAGAAGAGATTACCTCTTCTTCGACGCACCTCTTTTAAACTTCCTATTAAGACAATAGATTTGGTCTTTTGAGGAGACCAGAACTTCTATAATGTTTCTAGGGAACTTGAGAAGGGATATGGGCAGGGGTTGGCCGATCTTGAAAGCTCAAAATTGTGTAAAGAGAATAGGGAGGAAGTTCCCTTTTATAAGGGAGGAGAGGGGCGCCTTAGGAAAACTTAAAATATTATTTTATAATAAAGTCATATTCGGTTTATAATAGCTCAAATTTGATTTATTTAGATGATAAAGTGGTTATGGGTCTAAATAATCTCAACCAATAGGTTTTAGACAAGTTTAGGTTACTATTTTAACCTTATCTTTTAGATTAAACTCTAAGTTAAATAATTTAACTTTTACCGTGTCTTCTTGTTTTCTTACACTATATGGTTAATAAACACACTATAACAAGACAAAAGAACCCCAAGTGGTTAATTATTAATATATATAACCTTATTTAAGTCATTTGGACGAACCTTAGATTTTTAGGAATATAATAACAATTAATAATATAATATTTGTTTTAAAAACTATTTTATGTCAATTTTGACACTATTTGGTAATTGATTTTTGTCAAAATCATAAAAGCATGATTAGTTCGAAAAAGGTTTATTAAATCAATAATAACATGTCATATTAACCTCTAAAATTATTTTAATTCATAAAAAGTCTCAAATTACATTAATTTGGGTATTTATAATATCAATTATTTTAATATTTCATTATTTAGGTAATCACTGCATCACCATTATGTCATAAATAAATTAAATTATTTAATGTCTAAAAATTATAAATAAAATACCATTAGGTATTAAATATTATCATCTTTATAATTAATATTTATAGTATAATTTATCTTATGTATAACTCTATATGAAAAATGTTTTAGTTATTAAACATTGATTTTAACTATTTTAACTCTTTTTTAAATAAAATAATAATAAATGTCCTAATCTAATCCAAGTGGACCGAAAGGGTAATATTTAATTCCTAAGATTGTGTTTGGTCAAATTACACTTATTCAATAGAATTAGGAAATGTCTTAGGGTAATAATAATATCATTTTTACCTTTAATTCCCCAATTTACTTTTAACTGTAGTAAATAAAAGTAAAAAGTTACTATTCACCAAAAACTATTTTTATCTTATTGAACCAAATTTTACTCCATGATATTAACTGTGTCTCTCGGATTTTTGAAATTCCACTCACAGAAGTGGTAAAATTATGTTTTATGTAAATTTTCAAATTCTCCTAAGAGATGGGTAAAAGACGGTGAAAAATTCAATAAAATTTTTTATATATCTAAAATTATTATAAAATGACTCCAATGAATTACATTGAACTTATATAGGTATTATGTATCAATTTTGACCTAAAATAAATTTAAATAAAATAAATAAATATTTAAATTAAAAGTAAGTTTTTAAATAGTAACCTAGTGTTTTCACTATTCATCAAAAATTGAAAGTTTTTAGAAAAATACCAAAAATTCACCCTAGGCTAATTTTGATATTCCAAATCCAAAAATGAAGTCCATTTTGAAAGATAAAATTTATAAAATTTCAAAAAGTGGGTATTACTATTCATAACAGCTAGTTTATATAATATTTTAATAACATATTGTTGTTTAGTGAAACTCGGTATTGCGTACAACACACGCTATCATGGAAAGTCGTGATTGCATGTAATGAAAGCCAAGTAAGGGTTGTGTGTAGTGAAAGATTCATTTGTTGTTGCGTATAATAGAATCCAACCATATTTCATTTATACATTAAATATATATATATATATATATACTCAATGTTGCGTAAAATAACTTCTATCAAACGAACTTGAAATTGTGTGTAACACGATCCAAGATTAGTTTTGTGTATACTGTAAGCTAATACGGTGTTGTGTATAGCGCAAGATAATCTTGGTGTAGCATACAAAATAAGATATGAAATAAATTAAAGATAATATATCTTATAAAATCTCAGGGGGTTACATTATTCCCCCCTTAAAATGAATTTCCTCCTTGAAATTCATCGCGGTTATAAATTGTTTACTACTTGAAAGTTTCTTTAATAAAAACCCACATCGTAAAAAGAAATACTAAAGCATAATTTTAAAAACTAATGTATGAAATATAATGGTTACCCAAATTATCTTATCCTTGGGTTTCCACATAGGATAACATATGTGAAAATATGGATATAGAAGATAAATCTAACAGTCAAGTTCTGATGGAGAGTGGTAGTGTACATGGCTATGAAAAAGCCAGCAATCACAAATCCATAAATTTATGATGATCTAAGGTACCATCTGATTCATCAGATATGTGGGCACTAGGAAAACATTGTTGGTTTTCAAGATCATTTCCCAAATGTTGAATAATTTTTGAATTAAAATAAATTCTTACTTGATTTTGATACAATCTTACTATTGATTATGCCTTGAACAATTTCCACTTCACCTATTAATGAAATGAAGTTGAATTTGTCTTTTGCAAAGTGTTATCAGATCATGCGATAGAATGATAAGTCATTCCATCTGTCTCAAACATAAGGTTAGCAAAAGTGATATATATAAGTCCATGTATGGTGAGATTAATCGTATATGGTTCCAAAAATGGACTTATACATCATCTATCATACCATTTAATAAAATAAAACTAGTTTAGACTAACCAGGGACTTCCTGTAGGCCAGAGGTAGGCGATAAATGCATGTCGCACTTCGGTTGTGAGTTCAATTCCCACAACCTTGTCCGACGTGACGGGTTGTCACCCTTCCTACAGGTAGTCCTTTTTCTAAAACTATACTATTATAACATTCCAAAAATAATATCAAAAATTTCTAGCCTTAAACAATACTATCTGATGTCTAACTTAATTTATTGTAATCTTTAGGCTTACCCAAACTCACAGTATAAGGAAAAAGATTGATAGAGAGATCATCTACCAAGCATGTAAATACCGTTATTTATCCCCATATATCATAAGATATGTCTTGTTGGTCACATTCCAAACATTCGAATGCCTTAATCATGTATTCTCTTGAAAAATGAATACCCATTGAACCTTAGTGAAAACATGAATGTAGTTAAAAGTTTACTCTTTCCACATACCAAAATCCCAAAAATTCTATATACTCAAACCATGATATCACTTAGTCCTTATATCAATCATGAGCTCATTAATACTATCAAACATTTCATTTTCTCTTAATCCCTTCATTATGCACATATCATCTACTTTCCAAAAATATTTCAATCACTTTTCATGGTTACCTGTACCATATAATTATCAAAAACCACAATAAACCATTACATAGATATTCCAATGTTCCACAATACTATAAATGATATCCCTTTACATAAACACATAATCATTCCACCACATCATTTTCATACTCAACATTGCTAATAGTGATCGCATGTGACTTCCCTTTGTCCTTTGCCTTAAGAGGTTGTTGATGTCAATCATCATTAACCCTTGGATTAGGGAATTGATTAGCATAATGCCCCATTTCCTTGCACTTGAAGCATTGAAGTGTTGGTGGAGCATTCTCTGTAGTCTTTTCTCTATTCACGTCATTAGAAACCTTTTTCCCATTACTTCTACACTCAGATGCTTGATGACCTTTTTTTCCAAACTTGAAACATTTTCTAGTACCTTTTAGACAATATCCACCATGATTCTTTCCACACATTGAGCATAAAGAAACATTCACCTTCTTTTCACCATTGTTCTGAGGTTTTTCCTGGAACTCCATCTTTCATTTCTTGTCAAAACAATGAGATGGATATGTTACACCAACTTTCAGTTCTACCATGATAGCACAACGCACAATTTCTTTATAGCTACTGAAGTATCTTATAGATAATTACCTTAGAAGACTTGGTTTTAAGCCACTGAATAATTGATCAACTTTACTTTCAGGTTGGATGATAAAGCCAGATGCATACCTTTCAAGTCTTGTAAAATTCACTTCGTATATACCAACAGATTCATTATCCTTCTGCTTAAGCTCAAGGAACTCATTTTCCATCTTTGTTCGAAGAATATAAGGGAAGTACTTATTAAAAAATAAGTCCTTGAACTCATCCCATTCCATGGATTCAATTTCATCTTGGGGCTTTGTATTGTTAATTAGAGTCTACCACTGGTCTATTTCACCTTCTAACTGGTAAATAGCCAAAATGATTTTTTCATGTTCTAAACAAAGAATTATGGAAAATATCTTTTCAATGGTACTGATCTATTGTTCAACAACAAGTGGATCAGAATACCCATTGAAAGAAGGTTAACATTGCCTTATGAAGGACTCAATTGAATATTGTTCCCTTCTCTAATCATTTGGAAATCCAGAATGATTCGTAGATTGTGTAAGTATAGCAATAAGATTTTTCACTCCATCTCCCATCACATTTGGTTGCTCGGGAGGACAAACATTGCATTGTCCATTACATTGATCAACACGGTTCCTTCGGGTCTCAGGCATCGTCTAAAACCCAAAAAGAATAGTGTGAGAGGCAAAAATCATGCTAGGAAAACAACATAATAAAGGGGGATTACCTTCAATATCTAACATCTTAGGTTTAATTCTAATATCATTACCATAATTCTAGGACTATAACCTATACTTATACTTAAACTTAGGGACATCCCTAGACATACCTTAGAAATATCTCTAGGGATCTCACTAATGTTCTCGCATCCTAGTTTCCAAAGGTTGACTAAACCTTTCCTCTGATACTAATTGTAGAGACATGTAATTGATGTACATAGACATTAAATTACATTTGTGGAGTACTTAATACATAACAAAAATAAACACACAAGGATCGTAATAGTTTAGTGTCTTTGGAAACTCGAAAAAAAATCTTCTAATCATGGTGAAAGATCTTCAATATCTCTCATAAAGATCTTCCCCTTTTTTTCTTACCTAAAACCTTTATTTATATCCTGTGGAAAAGAAAACATAAAAAGGGTGAGCTCAAATACTCAGTAAGGGTAAGCATAGAGAATATAAAACAATCCATAAACATTTGAATGCAAAAACTTGAACATAAAATCTAAACATCAAAATCTTGAGCAAAGACATAAATCTTGGAAGTACATAAAGCATACATCATAAAGGAACACCAATCCTGATAAAATAGCATGGTAATGAAACATGTAATTGTGGAAAACCATTAAGCACATGATATTATTTCCATTGTAGCCAAGGCATTACTTCCAAGACCATCTTAGTGGACAAAGTCCCTTTCTGAATCGAGTTTACTCCTCATTCCAGTCCTGTATCACTAAACCGGATTAACTTACCATTCCAGCCATGTCTATCTCATGAGATATAAATATTTACCCAATTCATTGGAGGGAGATATAGATCCCACCCATCTCATAATGAAATCATTCTTACTTGTGCCACAACAAAAACATAAATAATTCATCATAACCCAAAGAATAAAAATGGGTTTCATAAACATCATCCCATCATAACATAATCCATATAAAACAAATGGATATCATTTCATCATAAGAAAAGTGAAACCATTTAAATCATAAAGATATTATACTTGAAACATACACATATGAAATAATGTCATCTTATATGGAAAATGGTTTTGATAAAACACTTGAAAATAATTCTTGAGGAAAATATCCTTTCTTCTTAAAAATCATTTTCTTTTCACAAAATTCCACGAAATTTTAAAAGAGAAGGATTTTATTAAAAATAACCATGAAATCTTGTAGAGTAAACTTCATGAAAATAATGCGTTATGAAACCGTAAATATCCGTTCATTCCGTATAAGTTAAAAAAACATTCTCCTCTTACTTTTTCTGGAAAAGTCAAAAAGTTCCTCGTATGGTAAAGAAAAGAAAGATTCCTTCTATAACACAATGTAAAATTCAAAGTGGGATAAACATGACTTTAAACATACATGGAAGAATACTAAACACTTTATGAAAAACATTTTTATGGACATGGATGAAAAATATAACCCCAGTAAATACTTATGAATAAACAATCTCGGATAAAAACAAGATTGGAAAAGTTATCCCTTACCTTAGGTCTGATATGATTTGTACGTATCTGAACCTCCTATATAATTATTTAAATAATGTCATTGAATTATTAAATAATCATATTCATTGTTATGATATCATATATTGTTCACTTATGACTTTATATTACCCGTTCTTTTGTAAATTCCATGTTAAAGCAGCGTTTTTGGTAAAATCATTTTATTTATCGTACGTGTTTGGACTTGTTCTTCATGATATTATTATTAATTATATCATGTTTTACTTACTTCCATAATGTAAATAATGATTTATATATCATATATATTCAGTATATATATATATATAATAGATAGATAAATGAAATGAAATACACCGTTCATGGAGACGGTAGGTCGTACGTACGCATGAACATTGTTTTCCTTTCCTTGTTGACTTGAATTGAAGTAAGTAGATGATATATATATATATACATAAATACAGTAGCTTTATCATGTCATATATTTCATTATTATTCATTATATGTACTTTATAATCATTCCTGAATGGTTAACATGGATAATGAATCTCATCGTGTCGTGGAGATGGTAATCCGTACGTATGCACGAGCGATGATATCGTTCCCATAATTAGTAAATTGAATTGTATTGGATGATATAATATCTTAAAATAAGTATGATGTTATAATATCTATATATAATTATTCTTTACACCATTATACCCATCCAAGTAAGGTGGTGGTGGAAAAACAGATTACACCACGGCGTGGAGACGGTATTATGTACGCACACACGGGCGGTGATTTCGTTTTCCGTAGGATTGATAAAAGGTGAAATGGGTTTGTTTCATATTTATAATAACATATCAGTATATTAGTGATACTAGTGTTATTAATTTATAATTAAACAACTAAAGAAGAAGAAGTTGAAGAAAAAAGAAACTTGAAAGAATCGGTAGAAGAGATTACCTCTTCTTCGACGCACCTCATTTAAGCTTCCTCTTAAGACACTAGATTTGGTCTTTTAAGGAGACAAGAACCTCTATAATGTTTCTAGGGAAGTTTATAAGGGAAATTTTCAGGGTTTGACCTAGCATGAAAGCTAAAAATTGTGTAAAGAGAAGAGGGAGGAGGTGCCCTTTTATAAGGGAGGAGAGGGGCACCTTAGGAAAACTTAAAATATTATTTTATAATAAAGTCATATTCGGTTTATAATAGCTCCAAATTAAAATATTTAGAAGCTAAAGTGGTTATGGGTAGAAATACTCTCAACCAATAGGTTTTATACAAGTTTAGGTTACTATTTTAACTTTATATTTTAGATTTAACTCTAAATTAAATAATTTAACTTTTACCGTGTCTTCTTGTTTTCTTACACTATATGGTTAATAAACTAACTATAACAAGCCAAACGAACCCCAAGTGGTTATTTATTAATATATATAAGCTTATTTAAGTCATTTGGACGAAAATTAGATTTTTAGGAATATAATAACAATTAATAATGTAATATTTGTTTTATAAACTATTTTATGTCAATTTCTGACACTATTTGGTATTTTTTTTTGTAAAAATCATAACAGCATTATAAGTTCAAAAAAGGTTAATTAAATAAATAATAACATGTCATATTAACCTATAAAATTAGTGTAATTTATAAAAAGTCTCAAATTACACTTATTTTAGTATTTATAATATTAATTATTTTAATATTTCATTATTTAGGTAATTACTACATCACCATTGTGTCATAATTAAATTAAATTATTTAACGTCTAAAAATTATAAATAAAATACCATTAGGTATGAAATATTTTTATATTTCTAATTAATATTTTTTGTCGAATTTATCTTATGTATAACCCTATATTAAAATTGTTTTAGTTATTAAACATTGATTTTAACTATTTTAACTCTTTTTTAAATAAAATAATAATAAATGTCCTAATCTAATCCAAGTGGACCTAAAGGGTAATATTTTATTCCTAAGATTTTTTTCTTTAAATTAAACTTATCCAATAGAATTATAACATATTTTAGGGTAATAATAATATCATTTTTACCATTAATTACCCTATTTACTTTTAACAATGGTAAATAAATGTAAAAAGTTACTATTCACCGAATATTATTTTTATCTTATTGAACCAAATTTTACTCCTTGATATTAATCTTTTCTCTAGGATTTTTGAAATTTCACTCACAAAAGCGGTAAAATTAAGTTTTATGTAAATTTTCAAATTCTCCTAGGAGGTGGGTAAAAGACGGTGAAAAGCCCAATAAAAATTTTTATATATCTAAAATTATTATAAAATGACTCCAATGAATTAAATTTAACTTATATAGGTATTATGTATCAATTTTGACCTAAAATAAATTGAAATAAAATAAATAATTATTTAAATAAAAAGTGGGTTTTTAAATAGTAACCCAGTGTTTTCACTATTCATAAAAAATTGAATGTTTTTAGAAAAATACAAAAAATTCACCCTAGGCTAATTTCGATATTCCAAATCCAAAAATAAAGTCAATTTATAATGATAAAATTTATAAGATTTCAAAAAGTAGGTATAACTATTCATAATGGCTAGTTTATATAATATTTTAATAACATATCGTTGTTTAGTGAAACTTGGTATTGCGTACAACACATGCTATCGTGGAAGGTTGTGATTGCATGTAATGAAATCCAAGTCAAGGTTGTGTCTAGTGCAAGATTCATTTGTTGTTGTGTATAATATAATCCAACCATATTTCATTTATACATTGAATATATATATATATATACTCAATGTTGCGTAAAATAACTTCTATCAAACGAACATGAAATTGTGTGTAACACGATCTAAGATTAGTGTTGTGTATACTGCAAGATAATACGGTGTTGTGTATAGCACAATATAATCATGTTGTATCATACAAAATAAGATATGAATGAAATTAAAAAGAATATATCTTATAAAATCTCGGGGTGTTATATCCACGGTCATAGTCACAATGGTTCAAAAATTCCTTCTCTGACATGGAATCATACCCTATAGAACTACTACTACATAGACCCTACCTCTATAATGAAATAAACTCATATTCATGATTGTATTTTGTGATGTGACTTGGTATCACATTTTTTTAAATAATACTACCCAAAAACATTCATTTAAGATTATATATTATTTTGGAATCTCTAAATACTTCACACATACATAGATCAATATAAAAAATGGGTTAGAAGATGTAAAAAAATTGAGAAAAAAATAATGCACATGAAGGAAAATGTTAGGATATTACAATTCTCCCCATTATAAAATATTTATACCCCTATAAAATAATCCAAGAAGACTCCATATAAAAGAGGTAATCCCACTATTCCTTCATAAATGAATCATGCTCCAAATGATCATGTGAATATCAACCATACACAATACCAAAATTAGGGCATGGATTTTCCCTGATGAACCTTTATAAGAGATTCAACAATTCAAACTGGTATCTTGGTCATAGATAAATGAGGTTCTGCAAGTAGAACCTCCTAAATTAAGACAATAGATAGATCATAAAGATATATCAAGAGAAATGAATCATGGAACACATTGAAGATAGATATTAGCCATGGTGGAAAATCCAAATGGTAAGACAATGTACTAGCCTCTTGAACAACCTCTAATGGTCCCATGTATTTTGGTTCTAATTTTCCATGTCTCCTAAGTCATCATTGACTTAATCATGGTGAAAATTTTATAATAACTAGATCACAGACACTAAAATCTAAATGGAATAAAAAAATATCATCTTAGGATTTTTAGTAGCTTTGTTCCATTACCATTATCTTATGTATCAAATAAATCTAAATCCTCATCTCCTAGGCCAAACAATGACCAACCAGGGAAGCTTCAGCAGCCTCAAACCCACAAAGTGGATATTTTCATGGTCATTTGTATAAATTCTCCATTGGATACATATTGATAATGACTGGTAGGTATTATTATATGAAAACTCAACCATCCCCAAATCTATATCCTATACTTCTGTAAAGTTAATTAAAAATTATAGTAGTATGTATTCAAGAATTTGAATTTCTCATTATATTTGGACATTAATTTTAGGATGATATACCATGCTTAAATTTATATGGGATCACATTTACTCCATGATTTCCCTTCAAAAGAGAGAAGTGAACTAAATATCCCAATTATAATTGATTTCATTTGAAAATCCTTACAATCTAACTATTTCATGGAAATATAAATTTTACAAGTCCATGACCAAGGTAGCATCGTGAATTGGAATGATGTCATATGATTTATTATATCATTCAATAAATATCCATATTTCATTCATGGATTGATTTGTATGCAGAAATCCAACTAGAAATTCTATAGATATCTCATCCCACTTCCAAGTTGGATCTAAAATGGATGAGGAAAACCCAAAGCCTTTTGATTTTTAGACTAAACATGTTGAGTTGTATAACATTGGTAATTAAAACCATCAATTTAATGTTTCAAACTTATCCACCATAAACATAACTTCATATAATAAAATATCTTTTTGGTTCATATGTGTACTTACCATTGGGAATCATGACAGTCCCCCATCACAAACTTCCTCAAAGGTATAGGTATAAAAAACTGGTTCTAGAATAATAATATAGCCAATGAAAATAGAGTCTACTCACCAATTTTCTCCCCAAAATATATAAAATATCTAATTCCCTAGAATTCATCATTGAGTTTCTTTTTTTTAAAGAATCGTCTTGTGTAGTGTAGTTGTTAATTGAACACTCACCAAAGTGAAGCCAGTATCATCATCCCAAACTTCAAAATAAATAAAAAAAAATAGGGCCATCAACCTCTACTCATCGTAATATTATTTCATTTACTAAGACATAAGTTTAATACTTAAATTATTAGTAATGACAATATCATTACCAAATGTATATGCAATGGAGAAATAAAAAGCTTACAGTACTCCACCCACCATCTCTACTGAAGGTAAAATTAATTTTAAGACATAATACAACTAAAGATTTAATTATTAGAGAAAATGGTACACCTTTCACTACAAATTTAATGCCTCAAACACTTCAGATCATGATTAATGGATGTGAGTTCAAGATCATGTGTGTGATAGTTAATTTCAAGAGACCTAAGCAAATGAGAACCATATGCTACCCCATGATCTCCCTGTATGAGAACACAACCCAAAAATAAACCTGATGCATCAAAGAAACACATATACATAACCATATTATATAAGTGTAAAAATGGTAGCTGAAGTCAATTGAATAATCAATTCATCAAAGGAAACCTGACATTTTGGATCCCAAAGGAACTTTACTTCCTTCTTATAAAGAGTTGTTATCAGATAATCCAACTTAGATAAATACTTCAAAAATGGTGAAAATATCCTTCCAAGACCAAGAATCTATGAATCTCAAAGAAATTACTTGGTTTCTCTCAATTAATAATAGTTTTCACTATCTTAGGATCAACTGAGACATCATGTTCAAAAACCATGTGTTCCATGAATTTTTATTTTCATATCAAAAAGTATCATTTATAAAGGTTGGAATAAATTTTTTAGTTTCTAAAGATATCCAATACTTCTTTATAGATGAATTACATAATCCTCCTTAGCCTTATAGTACCCCAAGATATCATCCATAAAGAAAACAACAAATTAATCAATTTACTCATAGAAAATACTATACAATAATTCAATGAAAACCATAGTATATTTCATTAAAATAAACAGAATAAAAATGTACTCATAATGGCCATACCTAGTTTGGAAGGTAGTCTTGGTATTATTAGAATCCTTAATATTAAGATAGTGATAACCAGACCAAAGATAAATCATTGAGAAACACTTCACCCCATTACACTATTCAAATAAATCATCAATGAGAGGAAATATATACTTAGTCTTTATTATAGTCTGATTGAGTTTTCAATAATCAACACAATGGTGAAGGGTCTCGTTATCTTTCTTATAAAAAATTATGTGTCCTACCCATGGAAAAAACACTAGTTTAGATAAATACATTAGACAATAGATCATATAAATGATTTCTTAAATACTTTAGTTTTTTTGGTGTCATAAGGTTTGAGGGGAAAAATATTGTCCTGATACCTAGTACCAGGTAGATGGAAAAGTGTACCACTCTCACTTATGTAAAAAATATATAATTTATATAGAAAACATCATGAAATTCAAATACTGCTGGGGGAAGTACACCATATAAATGTTCATTATCTATTTAATAGGAAACTACATGCATCATCTTACCCAAATGTTGTAAGGGTGATCCAGTTTGACTCAATCTTGGGTCCCATTCTCTCTAAAATACTTGACTCACTCCATCAATTCTAGTAATGGAAACTATTTGGTGATAGTATTCAATATGATCCTTATGAGTGATCAAACAATCCATCCTGTTAATGAAATCCTAAGGTTTTATATCAATAACCAAAAATTCCCAAGAAAAATAGACTTGCCACAAAGTGAATGTATAAGAAGATAATCAAAGAACCTGCTCTTTCTTTATCTTGAGTGGTGTTGAACTATCCATAATATAAGGAATGATCTCTTTAGGAAGATTTAAAAATTCCATGATATGGGTTCATATGAAGAAATTTTATTCACTCGTATCAAATAAATTAGACACTAAATATGAAGTGATGGTAATGGTACCTCTCAACATCATAGGCTATGTATCAACTTCAACTAAATAATCATCCACTATGCGAAGAAGAATCATTCTTGGTTCCTTTTAATGGGACCCCTTTTTTATTAATGCATCTGAATTTTCCATTGATACTCTTAGTATTGATGAGTTTTCACCACTACATGAAGCAGTAAAAGCATGACCAAACCTATTTAAATTTCCTAAGGATCCACAAGATTCATAATTCTTAGTTCCTCTAATCAGGTATTATTCATGTTTCTAACCTTACCACACTGAAATCAGTTAAGTGGTTTGTTTCTTAATATTAAATCTGATATAGTGGAGTTCTATTGTTAAGATCCACCACCATGGTTTAAACCACAAGACCAATCCAACATTCTATTACCATTATAGGAGCTATTAAAACCACCACTACATGTAGGAGAAACTCACAACATCCCTGACTTTATTTACAAGTCAATATAGATCATCAAATATATATCCATGACATTATCATATGTTGTTAGTTTCAATATAAAAACCTTGGATCAAATATTTGGTCGAGGACCCATCTTAAATATTTTGCCTTCATTTTCGCATTTGATACCACCTTTGATTAAAATTGAATAAGATCGGAAAATTTATTTCCATACTAAGTCATAGTTTTTTCACCTTTCTTGAGTTTAAGGAAATATATTGATTTATCTAACACCATCAACAATAGATAGAACTTATATGTGAAAAGTTTCCTTTGGCCTATCTACTCAAATCCCACATTCATTCATGTATCAACTATTGAGTCCCTCCACCATTTTCTTGGACCTTCAATCATGAAAGTAACACATTTCAATTTAACAGAATTTAATATTTCCAAGAACTCAAAATAGATACTAGACATTATTCAACCAATCATCCACCTCCCAAGGATTATTGGTATCCTAAAAATATAGAGGTTTGATATGAAGAAAATACTTGGAATGATCTCTCTTATCACCCCTATAAGACAGAACCTTTGTATCCCAGCTAATAATGGGTGATTCTATCTATCCTGGAGATTGGTCTACATACACAATAACTAATACAAAGTTATGATGAATTGTAAGGTTCACTTTCTATGGTCCATAAGCTGCTCCTTCCTGAGGTCTTTTAAAATTTCCTCTTAAGGGAATGTTACTACACAACATGAAGAAAAACATCTGTCATGAGACCCAATATCATCAACTATATCAATATGGAAAGAAAATAGTTATATAAAAACTCAAATTGATTTCTAGAAAAAGTCTAGAATCAAATCGTCAAATTTCCTCAAAAACAATTTTTATAATAACACATGGACACTTAAGGCTCATTATGATGAGAGATATTAAGGAACTATCCTATAAGATACCCTGTAAAATTTGATAATCTTATCCTAAACTACATACCAACATTTAAAAGGAGGATCAACTACCTATGAAACCAATTTTTCATGAACCAACCCATATAACCTACCTAAATAGTACCTTATCCTATACTCACATGGACCAAAGGGAGTTACTGATCACCAAAACTTAGCAACAAGGACCATAGAATGAATAAAAATAAAGAGGGACTTATTTCACCACAAAATATAGAATATAAATAAATGAAGAAGATCACGGAATAATAAAACCATCTGTATAAAAAACACTCCATATGAGAAAAGATTTCACAACACCCTAATACAAGCCTCAAATACGGAAGGAAAACCCAATATAACTGATGGGTGATGAACACAAACATGTGTTGAAAACTTCTGAAAGTCCCAAAAGTTAGTTACACACTCTACCTTTGTGTGGTTCCTTCCCTTTACCTAAACCTATCATAATAAAATCTACAAATTCTTGAAGGCAATGGTGGGGTGTGAGTTATAAGCCATATACTATTTCACTGATCATTTAAAAAGTTTTCCATATTAGATAAACAATTTATGCTTAATTTAAACAAAAAATTGAATGTAAATAATATCATTTTTCATATCAAAACATATTTTATGAAACATTTCCAATGACTTTTAGAAAATATGTAAAACACCTTTTCTATAAAATCATGTATTATAAAGAATATTTATTTAATAGACATGAATAAAAACATTATCAACATAGAGTATAGATGATAATTTCCATGAAAAGAAAATGAATAAAACATTTATATCATAAGTCATGAAAAGTCATTTCCAATCATAATAGCATAGTTAAGAGACCCATGGGCAGGATAAAAAATGATTCTCACACATCTTGGTGAGTTACAGATTTAAAAGTGCACAAGGAATATCCCCAAGGATGAAAATGATAATATAACTAAGGACTAATATCCCTTCCCTCAAGTAGTATTTTTGTGTTTTCATTGTTAATCCAATTACAAGTAAATTTAATACATTCATATTGTGTATTATTTCAACTCAACCATCCAGTCACCCATGTGATTCTAGGTAATCTAAAAAAATACAAAGGGAAATAATTCATTCAAATTTAATTCTAATCATCATTTCATTCAACTCCAAATTCAAATTTCAAAACATTCCTTTCATTTCAAACACTAACCTCAATGGGTATTTATCATAAAATCATTTCACTCGTTCAAACAAATTAAATATTTTTCATAAAAATTCATGAATATGTTTCAAAACCCAATATGAAATGGTTTTTATCAAAATCCATAAAATCATCACATTTCAAATCATAAAATATCTCTTTCTTTCTAAGTTGATCAAAAAATATCAATTTTCATACTTTTAATTTAAACACTTTTTCTAAAAATCAATAATCGATCACTATCGTGAACTTTTCATCACACATTATTCTATTTCAAAGTCTATTTATCAAAATCCATCTCAAGATTTAGAAATTGATTTAAAAATAGATTTATTATATATAAGTATCAAAGGTTTCAAATAATAGGAATATATTTCGAAGCCACCTACCTTGATAATAATACCAAAAGATTCCAATTAGGGATTCACAATGAGGAACAATAAAGAATTCTAGAAATCTAGGGTGCTTCATGAATCAAGTAATGTGCTATAATATTGTGATGTAAATGAATCAACCACCATGGGGTAGGTTGTAACACCACAACACAATGGTGCTCTGGAAGATACCACTATGGTGTAGGAAAAATCACTTTAGTGTGGAAAGAACCAGAATAAGAAGCCTATGTAGTAAAGAGGGATATTGTAGGATGAAGGTGGATCTACAGTAATCCTTCAATACTCAGGAGGTATTCCAATAGAATAGGGTGAATTATAATAATTATAGGTCATATACCCATTATAAAACCCCTCATAAATTCCTCTTAAAAACTAAAATAAAGGATCCTCAAAATCAAAATCATAACCACCTAATAAAAGGATAAACCCTGATGTATGAGAAACTAAAATCATCTAAAACTGATGCAGAACATGTCTATATAGTGTATTCTAAGATAGCTCAACCCAAACCTTACCTAAAGACGTTCACAATGAAGGCTATGGTGAAAAATCCAGGTTTGGGGTCACTATGGCTCAACCATTCCTTTGGTGTCATTTAATCAACCCCTACAAAAAAACTATGATGTATCCACTAGCGCCATAGTGAATCTAACTCCTATGTGGTGTGTTCTTGAGTGCTATAATGTGGTACCACCTTTTTGGAAGAAAGATTCCAAAATACAATCATTTAAGCTTCCACAAAAAAAATTAGCCCAAATGACTTCACATGAACATGAATCAATGGAAAAACAAGGAGGGTATTAATAAAAAACATTAATAACCAAACAATGTACTTGAAATCAAATGTTTGGGGTATTACATAAATTCCTTCTTTAAAATTAATAATTGTAAAGAAAAATGGTCTGTAAAAATAGTTACCTTTTTCCAATAAGATATGGACTAAGTGTTTCTATAGAATATAATTTTTTTAATTTCTTTATCTATGATTCATAATTAAAATATGACCTATTAAAAAGATTTATAATATAGTGAACCACGTATTTCTTATTTTCCCTTTTCTTTATAAGAAAATATCCCCCAGAGATTTAAATTACATCAAACATGAATTAAAGATGATGAATCCAATCATGTTTTTTGATGATAGGTTCTAAGAAAAACTCTTTCCTAAATATGTTGAAAGTTCTATTAATTTTTCATAAAAAATAAACATGTTATTTTTTATGAAATGTGTATAATGGTCTTGAAATATTTAATAAATCCTTGATAAAACTCATATAATCCTGAAAATTACCATGGTAGATCCTCACCACCTTTACTAATATTGGTGGATTCTGTGATGATATCACATAAATTTTAGAGTTTTTTACTTCAATTACATAAATTGAGATTCTATTTCTAATAACTATACCTTTTATCACCTTAAACTAACATTACTCACAATTAAGTACTAAATTTTTATATTTACATAAACTATACCTTTTATAGATTCTCTAAATTGTCTTTATATGTTATTCCTGTAGTAGAAAATTCATCCATAAATACTTCAATGATTCTCTAAACTTTGTATGAGAAAATGGCCATCATATATCTATGAAGTGTAGAAAGTTCTTTATATTTCCCAAATGACATTATCTTAAAAGAAAATGTTATATAAGGTTATGTGAATGAATTGTTCTATTGGTAAATATGATACACATTTAAAAAATTATTATGGAATCAGAATCTAAAAAGAAAAAAAAACGAGATTACCCCACAAGTCTTTGAAACATCTAATCAAGTAATGGTATAGGTAAATGATCCTTCCTTATTTTCTTGTTTATATTTATATAATCTATACAAAGTTTCTAACCATATACAATTCTTGTTGAGATCTTCTAATTCCTCTCATTTTTTATACTAGTCATACCACTATTATTTGGAATCATATGTGTAGGACTTACCCAAGAACATTTAGAAATGGGATATATTATCCCAAAATCAAAAAAATATATATTATATTATCCTAATAAAATAATTTAATATTTAGGTTGAGTCTACTTTGAGACTCAATAGTTGTATTAACATCAGCCTCTATAATAATTATATATATATATATATATATTGTTGGAATAATTCTTAAAATATCTAATATAGTCTATAAAATTGATTTTTAATGCTTTCTTAATACTTAAAGTAACTTTTCTTCTTATTTATCTTTAAATTCGTGTGGGAAAATGATATGAAATGTCTCTTTTTCAACCTGGTATCCATATTTATGATTGTAGAATAATACCTTCAATTAGAGGTCATGTGGCCTCTTCACATATGGTAGATCTATAAGATTATCATTCTCTAACTCCTATTTTATCCTTTAAACTTCATAAAATTGATAATTATATTTAATTTTTTTGATATATTCCTCTAAATACATGGTTATTTAAACATTGTTATTAGTTAATTCCTCTAATTTATCTTGTTAATTCTAAAGTTGAGTTTTTTAATTATTTTTCACCTCATGATAAATATTATCCACTGAAAATTAATCATCTAGGTCATATAGATTATTTATAGAATGAAATACATTCATAATATACGTGTCTTCAATAACATTAAAGTTGAGTTTTTCATGTGGAAAAACACTCAATGAAGCACCAGTAGTGATGAATGGTCTTCTAAATTGGAACCTTCTTATCAATTTCCATTTATAACACCAATAAATCTTCTTAGAGGATATATTTTATGACCCTCATCAATAAATATTTAATCACACCAATTTTATATGTTAAATATCTTTCTACTAGCTTCAATGCCTCAATTTTGGGCTTAAGATCTCAAATTACAATATCATCATAAACTTCTAGGGGGATTAATTTGAGACTAGATCCCATATCTATAAGAAATGTGAATTTCCATTTTACTATAAATTTTCAAGGAATAATAAATTTCCCTAGATACATAATATTTTTTAGTGTATTCCATTAGATAACAAAAATGTATTCTTATGTGAGTGCCATAGTTGCTAACAATTCAAGCCATATCTGGTTTAAGAGGATTCTCCTCATGAATTTGGTATAGGATGGAATATTATTATGTTCTTATGAAAATGGTATATCCACTCTATACTTTTGTAACATCTAAACAAACCTTTTGAAATAGTTATATCTATTCTTATTTATCACTATATCCTTTTTTGGTAAACGAGTAGATAACTCGCAAACCTTGATATCAATTCCAGATAGCTCAAGTATCACTATCTCAAAGTATCTAAACACTATTTTCTTATTTTTATTATCAAATTTTGATTCCAGTTCCTTTTTCATCCTCACACTATCATGTTTCTAATTAATAAAGTTAGTTTCCTACTCTGGTTCTAATTATACTCTATATAGTTATCTCTTTATCTCTCCCTTCTACATGCATTCTTACCCTTATTGTGATTTCTTTTCAACCCTATCTTAAATTAATATCAATTAGTATAGAAATTTTCTCTTTACCTATTATGATATTTTTTATTGAAATTTTTCTAAAATTCATTTATAGGTTGTGTATGCTAGACTGTTTTACTTGTATCAAGTGTTAAATTCTTGGTAAATTGGAATTTATGCTCAATAAAAATTCATTCAACTTCACTTTATGTGAATTGATATATTTAATATATTACAATATCATTTTTATACGTGATTATCCTTGCTTAGATGTAAATTACCAGTTCTATAAACAACATGGTTGTTTCTGTATTGATAAATAGATTTTTTGTTCCATTGAAATTAACCTTGACCTCCCTATTTAAAAATTATTGGGTCATGCAAAGAGATATTAAGGTGAATCTTTCATCCAATATTTTAACTTTTTTAAAAAGTATAGTTTCTTATGGATTTTATCCCATTGTTTCCCATGTGAATTCCTTTTTCCAATTATGTGGGTGATTATTCTTATGCTTTCAAGTCAAAATTCATGAAACAGGTATTCAAATCATCCATAATTATCACTTCAAAGATAGTGACTCTTATTCATATTATTTATTAATATTTTTAATTGGTTTTAGATATTTTATAGAGACTCTTGAGTTTATATTCTATATTTTTACCATAGTCTCCTTATTCCTCTATATCCACTAATGGTTTTCTAATATGATTCAATCGTTAATAAAATAACTCCATCAAAATAGAGTTTCAAAATTGGTGAGGGGCACTTTTGGTTTCAATCATTGAATCTCTCTCGTAACTCATGGATTTATTCTTGATATTTTATGACAATGGTAGGGATTTTTGTCCTTATATTCATAATTCTATATTTAGGATTGAATCTCTTATAAAATAATTTTTAATATTCTTCCATGGGATAAATGGATGTATTTATTTAAGTATCAACCATGTCTTTTCTTATAGTATAAGATGGTAGGGAAAACATCACATCTTTAGCTCATCTAAATACACTTTGTTGAGTGGTAATTAATAGAAAATGGATAATAATAACCTTATAAATTCTAAATCATCATCTGAAGGAAATCCATTAAGGATTATAAAATGTTGCATGTGATGGAACCTCAACTCATTATTACATGAATTTTATATAATTTTGATGCATAATTGGTTTCCAAATGGATGAGAAACCTATACGTACTCAAGACTTTGTGGTCCTTGTTTAGTTTAAATAATTTCATCACAAAAATTATACTCTATTCTATTCTAGTGCCTCATTTCTAGGTTTTCTTCAACTGTTCCCTCTATTATCTTATCATTGGTATTCTATAAATTTATTTTAATTTTAAGAATAAGATGAATTATGTATGCACTCAAACATATTCTATTAATTCACCTATGAAATCAAAGAGTTTAATATATAAATATTATATAATAGAGAATGAATAAAATTATGAATTTTAAGAAAAGGTGTATCAATTTTAATTTTAATTTTTTAAATTTATATGTGTATTGAAAACTTTAAATATGGATTGTCACTTCCATCTATGATAATGACACTAAAATAAATTGATGATAAATTTTATAGTGAAGATAAAAACCCTACTTGAAAAATTGGCAAGGTTAAGGATCACATTTACTTTGAGTTATCCCAAGTCATATCCAAAAGGACCACTAGATCCATTCACTAATCAAATATACATGTGTAATAAACTAAAATTTAAGTGTTGGTGTATATATTATGTATGGTTATAAGTAAAAGGTATCATTGAAATAAGAAGTATTTTGTAATTAAATTATATTTTCATAGGAAAAATTTTTAAAAGGTTTTATGAAAATATATATTAGAACAATATTGGTGTTGGGATTTTTTTTATTTATATTAATTATGAACAAATTAATTAACTATTTCCTTAAACACTCGCTCTTCTATTATAAGTGCCCTACTAAGTCACTATTTAGATTCATGGTGTATTAATATTCCCTCATAAGGTTTCATGTGATAACCATACAAAGATAATTAAACACTAATGGTTTAGGATTAATGTGTTCCTTAGCCTCTATATAAACTCTCATTCATTAAAGAATAGTGTCCCTACACTAACTGATATGGATTAGATTCTAAAACATGTTCCTTCACTAATTCCCATATGTCCATCCATTATTTGATTATAATAGATAATAATTAAGTACATAAGTAAAAGATAAGAAAAAATAAATTAAATTAATGGTGAAAAATCAATCCACAACAAGGTGTTTAACCATTATTTATCATTCTAAAACCATGAAAATATAATAAAAAATAATAAGCCTCTTTAATGATCACTAATGAAGATTACTCTAATGGTTAAGTCTCCTTATCCATCTCAACTACTGAGAATATCCCCTATATCTAAAATATAGATCTCTTTATATTATGCATGAGATCTTTAACATATACTTATTTTCACAAAATATAATCATTCCATGTGGATAGTGAGTATCAAGATCATTCTATGTGGCTAAAAACAGAATTCACTTCAGTGAATATTCACTCCCCTTACCCCGCATGGGATTAATTTTCTTTTTCTTGGATCATGTTACACCCATTATCTTGATCAAGGATTTCTAAAATTATTTAAACAAGTTTTAACAAGTATTCTTTTGGTCCCCAAAACACTTGATCATGATCCATGTTGCATCTTCACTGATGACAACCCCTAAATTCTTAATCTCCCTTCCTTTCTTCCTCACTAAGTGTTAGTAGTATTTTATAGTGAAATTTTGTCATTATATCTCATCAATATTATTATAGAAGTAAAAAATGATTTGGATAATTTTTAGAGATTAGTTCCTTAATAATATGTTAGATTCAATATATAATGAATTTGAGGTTGTGATTATATTGGATCAATAACTTAGTCTTGTGTTGGTGATCATGGTTTCATTGGATTTCTAGTATAAACTATGTTGCTTCATGGAATTGGGTTATAGTGAAGATGTAATATTAGGTAGTGATGTGAGTCACATTAGTTTTAGAGTAGCCTTAGGTTATGACACAAGTCACAATGTATTGTAAACAGAAACTTAAAATATGGAAGTTTTGGATTATTATAAGTATTGTATCATAATTAAAAGGGAATTACCGTGAGTTATTATGATGACACATTGAGTGTTTCCACTACACTATGTTGTAAATGGAATATTCTTATTAAGATAATGCAGCATCCATTGATTATTAGATATAATATCATGGAGATAGAAGTGGGATTTCATTGGAACAACTACATACTCTTGGATTTTTATTCAGTGTAATGTTGTAATTAATCAAATCTCAATAATGTTATTTTAGAACAATTATAATTATGTTTTTAGTTTAGAAACACAACTTAAACCCCAAATTATAAATCATACACAACATTCTTATCATTCTATTTACTCATACATAATGTGTTTATTCCTTTTTTTATTCATAATAATCACATTTCATCTTTTAATTTATTCTTATGTTGTGTATTTTTTGTATCAAAACACTTAAAAAAGTTATTGATTAATTAAAAAACATTGTGATTCAAATAATATCTAGAATGAATGAAAATTAATTATTGGATATTTATAATTAAAATATTATTTAAAAAATAATAAAAAATCATCAAACTATCATTTAATATATAGAAATAAAAGAAAAAACAAAAGAAAATGTAAAATAAAAAATTAGTTAAAAAATTGTGTTATGTAATAATAAATTACGTTAATAAAATATGAAAATATTCAAGAAAAAACTAGGTAATCGCTATTTTCAATAGGTGAAGTCCACCTACATTAATTATGTGACCAATTTAATAATCCCTAGAATGTTTCAAGTAATTTCATATCAATATACACCTGCAAAATTAATAATAACACATAAATTAATCACCAAATCATTTAAAATGAAACCCCATAATGGAATAATAAGTGTTGAACTCATCATGTGGACCTATTATGTTGAACCAAGAAGTGACTTGATATAGTCCACCCATAACATATTCCTAAATGTGAAAAATATAAAATCCCTAATTTCTAATTAAAAATTGATCATCAATTAAATCATAAATCACCAAAATTAGAAAATAAAATCACCCAAAATATAAATCAAGTAAATATGTGATTAATAGAAGAATACCTTGTTCCCAAACATCTTTTTTGGACCATACATGAATTTCCTATAAATATTCATGATTAAACCATGTTATGGTAGAATTTTTATTTAAATAAATGTCAGAACCTAGAAAAAATATAAGTGAAATGCGGATTTTAGGATATAAATATTTAAGAGAAAGAATTAACTTTACACACTTAGATAAACTCCTCACAAACACCACATATTAAAGGAAGATAATGGATAGTTAATAAAGGGGGATGACTTAATCCTTCCTCTATTTCTAGCCAGCTATAGGAAGTAAAAAAATAGAAGTTTAAAATTAACCCCAAATAAAATAATCAAGTTTACCCATTTAAAAAATAGGTTAGCAACCTACTGTGTACCATGTAGTGTCCCACTTGGTACCTGGAGGATCACTAAGTGCCTAGTGGAAGACTAATATCCCTTTTATAGCCAAACCCATGAGAATTCTCCATTCCTTGTTCCACTAGGTATTTAGTGGTGCATTATCATGCACTCTATTGAATTTTCCAACCACCTCCACTCACTTTTGAAATAAAAAATACCTAAAAATGAAATTTGATTATTCTCCAACCATTTTCCCACATCTGAATCATCAATTTATATACTTGAATTATGTTTAAAAACTTCCTTCCATTTATCTGAATCCAAATTTTTAAATACAACCATCAACAAAATTGATGGAATCCTGAACTTCCTTCTTGTTTATCGACATATGAATGTGAGGGTTATTAAAACTCACTACCATAGCTATTTGCATCTATTATAGGCCTCACTGATCACCCAGAAATATTTCTTGACCTATATTGGTCATTCATTCATCAATATCCATCTACATTATACCTTTGAACACCAATCACATATCTAATGGAAAAGTATAAAACAAGACCACAATATTCCATAAGATTCACACAACCGGAACATCGACACTCTCATTGATCTCATGTGATAGAAGTCACCTCACATACATCATTTTACTACATGATATCTATAAAAACTTACTCAACACCATTCTAATCACCTAAACACCATACTCATATCCATTATCCTCGAGATAATATGGTTCATGACACACCAACTTATTCTTAAATACAAATAACCAACCAATATCTTGCCTTATAACATCCCCTACTATAATAAAACACTACTAATGGTTGATTTCATCTAATAGTGTTCTTCACCATAATAATTGCCTACTAAAATGGAATCTCGAGTGGTCCTTTACATGAAAAAATAAACACTATATTTGATTACTCACTCTTTAACTAAATATACATCCATCAAGACTAGTTAAGTATCTATATGTAATCAATCACATTACATGAAACAATAATGGATCATCAAGCCCCCAAAAATATACACATTTAATAAACATTGTTATACTCTTGGTCAACCCACTAAAATCAAGAAAACACAATCACACAACACTAATTAATTATTTTAAAAACATTTTATATTAATTAAAAACACCAAAAATAAAACAAGGTTTATTGAAAACCCCCTTGGAATCCAAGTCTTTTTCATAAAATCTAAAATCCTTTATTTTCTATCATATCCACTATTTTCTCCAATAAGAGATTCTATTTTTAAATTTAATTTTTTAATATAATTACAAATTTTATTTACTAAAAATTATCAAAAACCCTACAATACTAATGTTCTCATCCTTTATAGTCATTTATCTAAAAGCAACACATGTGCACCATATTTTACTTTATTTTTTTTATTTTTAAAACATGTTTTTTATTAAAAATTTAAAATTTACCAACATTAATTTATCTATAAAAGTTGTAAAACTCAAAAAAATCTCATTATGATATGCCTCTCAAATCCATATTAATATAATCACCAATTATAATATATTTTAGAAAAAATAAAATGTTATATTTTTGTTTAATTAATAATGATTTGGAAAAGGAATTTTTTGAAATATTACTTCTCTTAGGCGTGTGTATCATGCCATAAGAATCCAGTGTTTTGATACATGAAAAATGAATTTAGAAACTAATTAAACCATAAAAATGATCCCATGCCTCATCCATCTATTTTTAAAATTATTGGTCTAACACCTTGGTCAAATATGAGTTTCTAATCCCAAAATCTTGATGATCCATTATAATATAGGTTTCTACTAAATCCATGTTAAAAAAACAGGATCCCAATCTACTTACCACATTTTAAAATCCTATTTGATCATCTAACTAACCCAGAACCAAACAAAAAATACTTTGAAACTACTTTATCAAACACTAGTCAGTATCACCTAAATAGGGATTGATTTGAGGTCACCACATCATCTCAGGAAGGATTCCTTATATACTAGAACCTTTTGGCTAGTGGTGATGTCTTGGAATAATTTTGGGGGACTAAAACCTAAAATATAAATCATATATCTCACAATAAATATAAAAATAAAATTTCATGACCCCTCTATATAATGGACATACACAAAATTTATAGACATGAAATAATATTCTAATTGGGAATCCCATAAATATTATATAAAAAAAATTATCTTATATTCTATACACATCCATAATTAGAAAGAAACATAAAAATTATACATAAAAGGAATCAATATATACAACCCAACCCATTGGTTAATACAAATGATGTATAATTAAAAAATAAAAGTAGAATGGCCATTATCCCAACTCGCATGATAAGATCATGTTGAATCATTCACCTACAATATAATTCTCAACCCATGACATACATATATATTCAAGAAGATATCAAAATATAATTTAAAGTATAAAGGTTTACCCAAGTACATCAAAAAAATCTATGTACATGGAAATGTGGTGATTCGAATGACATAGTAGGATTCCCCACTCACCTAAACTCGCTTAGTACTAGTGATTAATTTAATGCATGTGAAATTCTATATTTTATGGAATCCTATGATAAGAACAACTCCATACACCCAAAAACATGTCTAATGCATGTTTATACTAGGTCATACTTGTGTGAAATCCTAACATAAAGACACACATACCCAATACACTCAACCAAGGCTACCCAAATTGGGCTAAGTCCCCACATTTCAGGAACCATAAACTAATTTTACATCATAAACCAATGTCATATACCTCATAATCTCTCTAATATTATCTATCATTTCCATTAATAGGTCCAACCATAATCCTAATATTCAATCATCAGAGTCCTAAATAACTCATTAGTCATATCAGTTCCCATTAATAATTATAACCTAAAATATAATATGAAATAATGATAATATTAATAAATTCACCAAAAACTAATTAAAAATAGACCACCATAAATTAAAGTGTTAAATTTTTATGAAAACCAAAAAGGGTACTCAATGAGATCCAAAGTATCAAATATCATCATAAATACAATACTGATATAAAAAATAAATAAAAAAATATTGTGGGAGATCAAAAATAAATAACAATATCATATCACACACCCTTTTTAATATAAACCATCATTCCCTCAATAAAGCAATCTCCTGGTTACCCATATTCTACCCCAACTATACCCTGTATATTATATCATGATAGGGGATTTCTCCCATTGTAGCTGTATATCTCTACAACTATACATAGATCTATCAAATCACATATCAATATAAAGATCATAAAAATGCATGTGTGATTCCCATGGTCTTACTCTGGCACACCATTATAGGAGACAGACCTCATCTAGGGTAGGTGCTATCACATCCACTAATTAACCCTGCTCACCTAGATGTTAATCCATTAACACACTATATCTTGTCACCAATTAGGAAGATCACTTCCATGAAATAAATCATCATCAACTAGGTATATTATCAACATATATAACCTATAATATGATATTGTAACATTATAAATAGACAAAACTAAACCATTAGGTTGTCATAGATATGGCATCTATTTGGGGCCGTATCCCAATCAATCGGTTTTATTGTAATAATCGTTGATTCACATGATATAAGCCTAGTATATATAACTAAAAATTGACTAGTCCAACATAACTATGGAGGAATATTACCTTCTATTTGAACATCACTATAATGTTAACTCACTCACAACCTAATCTCATAACTCAATCCATATCAAGGAATAACCACAATATGGGGAATACTACCCCTCAACCTGGAAGTAGTTACAAAAAAACATCATAGGTGATATATCTCACCTCAACCATTGAGTTCCTACCATGTGGTCACTCCCACCATAAAAAATTATGTTTCAATACTCATCAAGAATACAATATTCTGCTGAAAGGATGATGATTAATTGTAACACCCATCACTCAATCAATGTGATGGTATCCCATGCCATATCAATGTCAACCTATGGACTGATAAAATCCTATATATAATCAATTAATAAAATAAATATCAAAACCCATAACCCACTCAATTTAGACAGGGTAAATTTGAAGCCCAAGAATCGATCATAATATAAAATTGTGCCTCTAATGATCCAATGCATATCATATCACCCATGTTTCACTAATAATTCCATTCTAGTCAACACATTTACCATAGTAAGGTATAAATTATATGACTCCTATGATATCATGAATTATTATCAAACATGATATACCTTACAAGGAAACCATAATCAAGAGTCATATACACAAGCCTACAAGATTTAAAAATTAGGGCATAGACCTCACAAGGTCTAATATAACAAAAACATTTTCAAAACAAACTATATTTTATTATCAAAAATATAATTCATTCCCCACATAAAAATTAATTAGAAAAGGTATCCCACACCCACATTACATGAAAAAGCATTATCTCCTAAAAATTATGAAATTATACATTTGTAAAATCAACTAATTAGCATATTTTTTTTACTTTAAAAAACAAGTCAACGCCTATTTCTAAACTGACACTTTGTTTTTAAATCCCATTTAAAGACCCATAATTCAAATCAATCAATTTATTTAAGATTTAACTTTTAAAAATATAGTTAAAAAATTCCATTTATTTTTAATTTAGTGTTAATTCAATTTTCCTTGAAATCTAATTTTAATAAAACCCTTTTATAAAATCACAATTAAAAATAATGAATCTATTTTTTATACAAAAATAACGCACTCAACCAAGAAATCAAACAAATTTACTATAACACTTTTATGACCTAGGAACCACTAAATTAATATTTATCAAGACATATATCCTTTGATGAATATTATCCTAACTCTAGATTGTCCTATTTATAGATAAATTAAATTTCATGAAATCATTCCCTTAATAATATTAGTAAATTTCCCAAACATAATATTATAGTTCTATAGTCAAACAACAAAAAATTATTTTTATTAATATGTAATAGACACAAACCTGAACTTATAAATCCATATAAAAATACTAAACTTTTTTGAAGAACGATTTAGCTAAATAGAAATTTCCAAATCCATAAACCCCCAAAAAATAATTAGAAATCCACTTAAATTGAAAATTTAATAATGGAATAATATGTTCCAAACAAATTAGGTAGGATTATGAAACCATGCAAATGAGAAACAAGGTTTATCACCCTTGATGCACTATTAGACCAAATCCACTAACCCCCATTTCCAATGATAAATTTATCACTAATTAAATCCTAAACTATAAAAAATACTTATAAAATTCACAAATAAGAATACCTAAAGGTAAATAGTGAATTATGGTAGGAATAATTCATTACCATACATTATATAATTAAAACACATGGAAGTTATATCAAGATGCATGATTTCACCATGATATAGTAGAATAATCATCCTAATAGCTAGTGGGAACTAGAAAAATTAAAATATAAAAGAGAGGAGGAATAAAGAAGGAAGGAGGAGAAGTTATTTCCTATGGATAGCCAAACTACTAGCAATCACTATAGATAGAAGGAATATAAAATAGAGGGAAGGAAAGGGAGGGGAGAGTACCTCCATAGTTTATTCATAGTTGGATGAAATAAAATTATATGGGTGATTAAAATGAACTCCTATTAAAATGAAAAAATAACCCCCTTTAAGAAAATGACACAATAATCTAACAGGTAAACAGTTGGATCCCACTGAGTACCTAGTGGTTAATCAGGAACTTGGTAGAAAACCAACCACCTAGTGGCCAAACTAGTGGAATTTAATCATTTTTTTTCTCTACAAGGTACCCAATGATACTAGAATAGGTACCAAATAGAATGAAAAATACACTCTTATCCGTTATAAATTAAGAACATCCAAATAATCCATTATAAGTATTCTACACAAATCATTCTACCTCTAATACATTAGTTTTATAATTGAATAATCTTTAAAAAATATTTACATTGATCTAAATACAAAATTTAAATTTTACCCTTACCTTAAATTGATAAAATTCAAACCCTCCTCTTAGTAAAATAACACATAAATTCATGGGTCATTACATATACAATTAGAGATGAAAATTTAAAAGATAAGACCCATGTCATTGTTAACCTTTGGATTTTTAGTTCATTAATAATAATTAAGAACCATTTACTATGAATAATTAGTTAAAAGGAATTATTTACTTGATTTTATTAACTTTTCATAAAAATTATAGTAAAAAATATAGCCACATAATTTATCTATGTAGTCTACCCAATAGTGTGGATAGATATTTGGAACTTTCTAAAACATGAATGATCAAAATTATTAGATATACAATTAACAAATCATTATCTAGATCAAATTCTCAACTAATATATATTTTAAACCAAAAAAATTAAAATAAATATTAAAACACTTACAAAAATTAATATGTAAAAAATAATTCCACCATTATATTTTCCATCTTTAGAAATTTTTCAAGTTTTATTTTCTATAAAAATTTATTTCCACTAATATTGAATGTGATATTTTTTACATCTCTTCTTGATTTGGACCATGTTTCCTTAATAATCAATGTAAATGAATATTATTTCATCTAAGAACATCATATTTTTTATCAATGATACAATATGAATTTCCATAAAATTAATATTAACATTTACATTAATTATATCACAATTATCGTATGTGAAGGGTCCTTCTAATACTTTCTCAAATGATAAATATGGAATAATTATTGAATCATTCTATATTTTTGTGGAAGTGTAAAATGGTATGATACTTCATCAATATATTTTTTGATTTTAAGAGGCCCATATATAAAGTAACTAAAGTAAATGGTGTCCCAATATATTAAATAATCATATAAATACATAATCTCCCATAATAAACTCTAAATATCACCAATGGTGGTGATAATATGAATTTTTTCTACTATGATTCAGTATCATTATCTACCAAATCAAATTAATTTAATAAATCATTTCTTATATAATATGAGGCCCAATAAATACCTTCTCTATACCATTTCAACATAAATGTGGTTGATATGATAATTTATATATCACCTCCAATGGTTCTATAAAAATTGAAGACTGATACATTTTATTAAATAGAAAGTTTACTAAATTATATGGACCCACATGATCTTTAAAATTTGAAAAAAAATAGTGAACCATATCATATATTATTTTAATACTTTTAACCAACTTACAATTCATTTTAGGATGATATTCAATGTTAAAATCTCTTATTCCACTATATAATCTATTCTAAAATCTTGATGTAAATCACTTATCCTATTCAAAAACAATAGATGCAATAAACCCATAGATTGTAATTACTTCCTTCATATACCACTTTCCCAAATCTTATTTTATAAATTTCTCATGAATGATAATAAAATGGGTCAACTTAGTTATTTAATGAAGAAAAACACAAATTCCTATATACTTTATTGATGATTTTAATAAAATATTTTCAAAATTCACAAACATAATACCGAAATTACAAATGGGCACGAGAAACTATTTTGATAAGGATTTTGTACATTAATTCTTATAATAAACCAACAAAAAATTTAAACATAAATTAATAATTATATATATATATATATATATATATATTTAATCATTACACACTATCAAAAATTTAATTTAATATCATGATACATTCTGGTTTCCACTTGATAAACATACCAACTTGAATGATTGAAAATATCATAATGTGGTCTTTTAAATTAATGAGATCCATTAGTCTATGTTTAAAATATTATATTAAGGCAAAAGTTTCAATTTATCCATCGATCATATCCCCACAATCCAAGGTGTTTCATGTCCTCTTATATCCAAAATCAAGTAATTATCTATATTTTACTTTATCCCAAATCCATAAAGGTGATTTCTATCCATGATAATACCATGAAATAATGTTCTTATTTTTCCTCTAGGTGAAAATCCACCAACATAATCATCCAATGACATAAAATTTTTTTCTAAAACCACATGGGTCTGTGATTCATGAAATAAATTATCAATCAAAATATTTCATTATCTATATGTATATGAATATTTAAAATTAAAATTATGAATAAATTCTACGCATATATGTTCTTGTAATTTTAAAACCCACAAATAGTTAACTTAATCTAAACATTTATGGTTGGAATAACCTAATATTTATCATAGAGAGGTAATTTTATCATATTTTCAAACTATATACAAAAAAAATCTAATTTCATTCTATTTATAAGATAATTATTTTCATTGGGTCTCAATTTCCATGATTTATAAGTCTCCATATTATATTATTACTTGACAATAGAAATCAAACCAACTCTTGGAACATTAAAATACACTATAAACCCATTCCCAAATTTAGGTAATATAAAAACATGAGTTAAGGTATAGTTTTTTTTAAATTCATTAAAAAACTTATAATTTTTTTAATTCCATTCAAATATCACATGTTTTTATATCAAAATTAACAAAAGAGAATCCTATTTTTATTAAATATTGGTATTTCTTGATACATCGCAATCTTGAATTTTTAATGATCAAGATAAATTCCATTTTATGGAAAAAAAAAGTGTCCTAGAAACTTCATATCTTGAATATGTAAGTGAAACAAAGATAAATTAATATAAAATGTATATTTAGACTAGGATTCAAATACAATCACTTAATTTTTCTCACTATCAATCAAAAATCACAAAAAAATTAGAATATCATCTGGAAAGACTATGAAAAATATATCACGATACATGTCAAATATTTAATTCATCAACCTCATGACTATATAAAGTGTATTGGTAATCTACAATGACATTACCCAAAAATTTAATGACCATATGAACTCTTGAAGGATATAGTTGGAATGTTTAACACTATAACTATCAATAGTTGATATTTTGATTCTATTTTAATCATGAATATCCTCTTATAAATATTAGGATAATAAAAAATCATCAATATAAGGTATCTATTCATAATAGTTAGGGGTTTTTAATTTTCATATAACAAATTCTCTAATATAGACTTGTAATTGAATTCTTGTAAAAAAATAAACATTTTCCAGGATGAAATTATTACACCTTGATATTTTAAAAAATATTTATCTTTAAATAATTTTATTTTTTTGATGGATTGAATTACTGGTAGTATAAATTTAAAATAAACATGATAAATTATTTAAATATTATAATTTAACATTATAGTTGTAACATCTCTCGATATGGAACTCTCTCACACGGCCAAAAAGGGTTGGTTACAATACCTCATGTGTGCCTCCCTATACTCCAGAGGTTGTCGACTAGTAGGGGGGTTGTGAAATGTATAATAAGGAGTATATATCCCCTGGTATGAAGTTTCATAGTAGTAAAACTAAATCATATAAATTAAAGAAATAAAATTATAAACATATTGTAAACGAATAATAAAAATCAACTGAATAATACAATAAATAATAATGAAATGATGTAATGATGTGTTGAAATGTAACTAAATGTCATGCTAGAAACAATAAAATAAAAAGACTAAAAACTAAAATAAAGAATCAAAATTCCCTAGTCATAAACCCCAGGTCGATCCCACCTCCAAAATTTATCCCATCCATCAAGAAAACAATCAACATCAGGGTCCTTTTTCCTTGTCCAAACATTCATCCACATAATCCACTAGGGTACCAAATGGTAGTCTGAATAGGGTGTGAGTATAACTCGGTAGGTCGACACCACTGTGTCTAAACTTACCAGTTAAATAAGAAGTTTATTTAATAAAGAGATAAATATATGTATTAATTAATTCAATAAATAATAAAATACAAAAAAACCTGCTTCTGCTCCATGCTGAAATGCCTTTGATCATGCCTTATGATCACGTAAACCTCAAACATATAACCATGGTAAAATAACAAGCTTCAGAACCATGTTGGAATATCTTATAGCATGACTTATGACCATGAAAACAACCACCATATAACCATGGTATAGTCACATCAATCTGGGTCAAAGCCCTATAATCATTACAACATCTAAGTCCTAGACCTACCAGCATTATAGCATGGGATTGGGAAGAGCTCACTCTCTATAATAATTAAAACATGTGATTGGGTTGAGCCCACTCAATATCATCATTACATCATACATGTGTGCAAGTTCTAGGGAGAATCCTGGTATATAATAAATTCATCCTAGAACACAAGTCCTATCATACTGTATGGATATCACAATATCACAAAATAAATCTCAATGGTTAATTATGTGAATTACCATTTATCTTTCATATACCAATTTTAATTAAATCTCAATTGATTAAAAATTATAACAATAAAAAATAATCCACAATATAGAGATTATATATCAAGAAATAACCTAAGATTTCATGTCATGCTAAACAAACTTTAAACCATTAGCTGATTCAATTATATTCATGGTTCCCTCACCCCAAAGGTAGACATAATCTAGGTTAGAATCCAATTAAAATAAAGTAATCTAAGGAATAATATCATTAATTAATTATTTTGTTTGGGAACATGTTATGTTGTCATAATCAAAATATTGTATATACTTAGGAATCATTAAACCGTGTTGTTAGGATTTAGACCTTCCATTTTATCTGAGGATCCAACAACGATTCCAACAAAAAACACCAATGTGGAAGAAGGTGTTGATGATCACCAAGACAAAACTATATCAAAACTAATCAAGATCATATCCAAAAATATACACAGTCAAAGTATTTCACCATAATGTTTGGAGAACCAAGTAGGAGATGGAATAAACTAGATCAAACCCACTTAATAGGGATCAAAGGTGTTATTGGAATGTATGTAAGTAAGGTTGGCACTCCAAAATCTCTTAGAGGGTTTCCTTAGGTCATGAGGATAAGAGATACAATAAATTAGAGTAAACGTAAACCACACAACTTACATTAAAAAAGAAGTTTGGGTAATTACATGGAATGTATTGTAGTTACATGTCGTGTAAATAAATTTAATGGGATATACTAAAAAACCCATCACTTTGGATTATTTTATTAAAAACACATAAGCATTACAAGATTTGTAATCCATTTATACAATGTTTAATTACTCTATAGATGGTTTCTCAGTCCATTTTCCCTTTAAACAACCTAAACCCCCTTTAAATATGCTCAAATTACCGAGAACCTATGATACACTAAACCCATTTATACTCATACTCCATTAATTCAAACAATCATACATCACTAAACATTAAGTCATTTTCCCCAAAAAAGGCTCTCTACCTAGATCCTCTCTAGTTTTCCCATGTTTCTTTGTAACCCAAGACTATGTTTTTTCAAAAAATATAAATTTGCAATGAAAACACAACCAAAATAAATGTTAATTAAAAAAACATAGATAGAGATGTGCCAAGAAAAATATGGGATCTTACAACCTACCCACTATATAATAGCTCATCCATGTGCTTCTCCAAGTTTCACTGTGAGGTCTCATCGAACAAGTCTATCCACTATGTTCACATATCAGACTCCATCTCCTAGGTATCCTCCTAAACTCACCCTTGTTTCCACTTCATTAGAACTAACAATATGTTCCTACCATAAAGATATTTTTGACTATGACGCAAAACACGTTTTAGATGCTCCTCAAAAGAATCATTATAAAAAAGCTCAATGTATTCTACTTCTATCACATGGAAAGGTTATCAATGATATCTTCATATGTATGACACATGGAACACATTGTGCATGGAACTATAGTGCTATGGAAGGGGAAATGGTATTTCACTAGACCCACCCTTGCCACTATCTCAAATTTCCTGAAAAACCTAGGTGTTAGCTTTCTGTGTTTCTTGATATGGTGTTTCCCCAACCTAGGAGACACCTAACAAAAAAAATGATGACCAACCTCGAATTATAGTGGTCATATCCAATGGTCAGCAAACAATTTCTTCATACTCTGCAAAGTCACCAATTGTCATCTAATCAACAGAACCCGCTCATATGTCTTATGTCCAAGACTAGGCCCAAAAATTGTGGACTCATCTTCCTCTAGAGAACAAGGAGGTGAATGAAGAATCCTTCCATACAAAGCCTCAAAAGGTTCCATTTGGATAAATTCCTCAAAGATATTATTATATAAAAACTTCATGACTCCCATATGTTTCTCCCATAAATCACCAAAATCCAAAACACAGGCTCGTAACATATCCTCTATAACCTAAATATTCCCCTCATATTGACCATTAGTCTATGGGTGATAGGTTGTGCTCAAAATAACTTATGATACCTAATCCTTCTGAAAACACTTCCAAAAATGTGATGTGAAATGAGTATCTTTATCTGAAATGATACTCCTTAGAATACCATGAAACCAAACCAACTCAATCATGTAAAGACTACCCAGATCATTAACTATGAAGGTTTCCATGATAGGCAATAAGTGGTCTACCTTAGTCATTCGATCCACAAAAACCCATCAATAATAATTATTATGGATTTTCGTGGGTAATCCTATCATAAAATCCATTGTGACATCATCCCATTTTCACCCAGGAATGGGAACAGGATGCAAAATCATATCTGTCCTTAGATGCTCGACTTTCACCTACTAAAAGTGAAGCATCTATACATGAAGCTTTTTACCTCCTTCCTCATTCCAAATCACTAGTATTTTCTATGTAGATTACGATATATATTTGTTAAACCAGGTTGCACTGAACTTCTAAAAGCATGAAACTCCCTCATCATCTCCTTCCGTAATCCCATAGTATCCCATACTAATTCATGGAAAAGAATAGAATTTCAACTGCCGAGAGACTATCCTGATGATGTTTCCCCACCATATAATATTTCTCTTAGAACTGATCCCTTTGTATCATAAAACTTCTTAGTCTTAACCTATTCCAAAAGAATGGGTATAATAGGTGTCTAAGTCAAGGAGACCCATCCCTAAGACTCATGAACATCTAGTTGAAAGTCTTCAAAGATGTCTAATATCTACCACTCATCACAATAATCTCATACAACCTTAGTCTATGTCTTTCAGATCTAGGCATCAAAAATGAATTTTCCCTTTCCAAGTGAATATGTGAATTCAATGTTGAAATACTATAGATACATGACCCAAATCCTCTTACAAAGGTTCATGTCTCACTAATAAAATATATACCTGAGGCTCTTATGGTATGTGTATACCACAAACCTCTCACCCATGAGATAGTGTCTCCAAAATATCAGGGCATGTACCACTACTGCTAACTCTAGATCATGAGTAGGGTATTTCTTCTCATGTGGTCTTAGTTTTCTAGATCCATATGCAACTACTCAATCCTCCTATATTAGAAATTCTCTAAGTCCAACTATGGATGCATAATAGTACACGGTATGTGTTTTATCCATCACATGTAAAGTGAGAATAGGTGATGAGGTCTTCCTCTCTTTAAACTCCTAAAAATATTTCTTATAAGAATCTAAATAAAAAAAGTTCATCCCTTTCTTTTCCATCCTAGAAATTTGTTATTCAAAATAGGATAAATCACGGATAAAACACTGATAATAACCTACTAAACCCATAAATATCTAAAACTCAAAGACATTAGTGGGTTGTTCCCAAGATACAATGTTTATGACTTTATCTAGGTCTTTTAAAACTATTTCCTTTGTGATGATGTGGCCTAAGTAGTGAAATTTGTTAATCTAGAAACTACATTTGGTTAGTTTGGCATAAACTTGAAGCTCTCTCAATGTACTGAGTAAGATTTCAAGATGTTTGGCATGGTTTTATGGTGACTGAGAGTAAACTAATATGTCATTGAAAAAAACCACCACAAACTGGTCTAGAAAAGGATGAAATATCCTATTCATTAAGGCCATGAATACCTATAGTGCATTAGTAAACACAAACTACATCACTACGACCTCATACAAGCCATATCTTCTCCTAGAAGTAGTCTGAGGTATGACCCATGGTCTCACCCATAACGGGTGGTAACCTGATCTCAAATCAATCTTGTAGAAGGTCTTAGCACCTATAAATTGATCAAAAATTATCATCAATTCCTGGAAGAGGATATTGGTTCTTGATCATCATCTGGTTCAACATCCGATAATCCATAAAAAAGTGCAAACCCATCATCCTTCTTGGTGAAGAGAACTAAAAACCCATAAGGATATATACTTGGTTTCATGACACCTTTATATTCTAGATCTTCTAATTGACCCTTCAACTCTTGAATCTCTTCTAGTGTCATTCTATAAGGTAGAGAAGAAATTGGCTCTACTCTCGGTGCCAACTCGATCATGAACATGATCTCTCACTTGGGGGATAATCCATAAAAATTTTCAAAAAAATACATTCTAAAAATGGTCTACTACTGGGGGGAAAGTAATCCTACTACATTCCCCCATAATCTAGAGTAAGATAGGCTATATAATCCATGATACAGTCCAATCTATACTGAATTGTTCATGCAAACCAAACTAATTCCCAATCACCTTGGTGAAAATAACTACCTCCTTATAGTGATAGAAAGGTAACTCTCCACTTGTAATAGTTGATATGATCCTGGTATAGAACTAATTAATTCATACTAAGAATTAAGTCAAAACCAATAATTTTAATTAGGAATGGTTCCCAAAAGAAATGGTAACCACCAATATATATAGAACACGCCTTGCAACATTTGAGATTCTTTGATAGAACTCCCAATGGTGTGTCTATAGTCAAATAAACATTCAATAATTCTACCTCCAAGAAGAAACCATTTTCAAAAAGAGCTAATAAAAAAAGAATTTGATGTTATTGTATAAAAAAACACAATCTAAGGTAGATGATACAAGAATCATACCTCTGATGGTAGATGGTCCTAAATCGATGATAGCTATAGTATTATTCATAATATAAAGTTGTCTTGTCCCTATTCCATGGGCCCCAGTCTTATTAACTTGAGTGATTTCCCCTGCCCGGTACTATTTCTCATGCACTGGGGTACCATATCTCCTACCTTGGACTGAACAGCCAGTGGAACTCCACCTACCATCCTATAGATGGGTAGCTAATCCCATTCCCAACTTAGGTTCCTATCTTGATCCCCTTCACTAGCCTACTACATAAAGTTTTCACTAAACCACTGAATATGACCCGTTCTACCATAGATATGACACTAAAATATAGGGTAAGTACACTGTGGGAACTTGTGGACAAACAGTCCACACTAATAGAACTGGAACTGAACATGATATTGAGATGGTCTTCCACAATCCCGACTATTCTTCACACTACTTTCTTGGTGGAAACTGTATATCATTGCTTTTTCCAATCAAAGAAGAGCTCTCAGTTCGCCCTATTGAAATATCCTAGCCACTGCTCGGGTTCTCTCTCATATTCCCTTCCATGATGATCTCATGTTTCATCACATATTCAAAATATTCTCAAATAGAATATGTTTACCTAAGGCCTGAATTTAATATCAAATACCATCCTAAAAACATTACACCTTGGAGATCTCATTAGTTACTAAAGATGGCACAAAGTGCTGTAAGTTGGTGAAATATCCAGCATAGTCTAGTAATAACATGACCTCCGGTGTCAAATGCATGAAATTGTGAGCCTTTTCATCCCTCAATATCTTGGGATAGAAATGGATCAAGAACATTTTATTGAAGTCCATCTAAGATAGCTCATCTAGTTTTCCATCTTCCTCTAGAATATCCTACCAATGCTTGGTAGGTCCACGAAGCATATATACAACAAGATTCACCCTCCTAACCATGGGTGTCTCAAGTTTTTTGAATATTTCCTGAAATTACATGATATAGAACACAGATACCTAGGATTCTCTTTCCATAGTAAACATTATCATGTGCTATAGATAGAACTCTCTTTTCAGCTCACAAATAAAAGGAATAGTATGAACAGTCTCCTTTTCCATGGATCACATGACCCTTATGAATCTATCGCAAAGCGGAATATCTATCTAATCCATAGGAACTACAGAAAGATCCAGTTTAGCTACTTTTAGAGTGTGTGAATTTCCACTCTCCTAATTCTTAAGTCGAAGATGATGAGGAATCATTTTCCCTATAAGACAAACATCTACCTTATAGAAATAGATAGTAATATGATCAGCCTCAATAGGTGAACACAATAGAGAACCACTAACATTTTTTTTCTAAACATGGGTTTCAATTTTTTAGCCTAAAATATTAAATCATTTCATTTATCTAGTGAAAACGATATCTCATATCACGGTTCAATAAGAAAGTATACATCACATGCAAAAATAGATGTGCCCCCATAATGAACATTGCATTTAAATATATCTCTTTGTGCCTATTATGATGCATGTATTCTCATCTCATGCCATATTGGGTCATAAGTACAAATATAAAGAAATACTAACATCATAAAACAATAACCTCACACAACATGTGAATCACCCAAGGTAAAGTAACTAATCTATAACAATAAAACCATACGAACAACATTCTCATCCTAGGGAACTTGAATTTTCACGTAGAAATGCGTTAGTTTCTCTCATGTACAATCTCATTACCTTATTCCGAAACATCATAGTATTGTTTCTACATTTCCAAAATAGTAAAGCAGCATAAACGAAATCATGATCCTTTTATACCACTTTTTAATGTCCCCTGATCTAATACTCTCTCATGTGGCCAAAAAGGGTTTTTTATGAGACCTAAGGTGCACCTCTCCATACAAAAGAGGTTACCGACTACCATCGAGGGTGTGAATTGTATAGTGGAGAGACTATAACCTCTAGTATAAAGTGTCGTAGTAGTAGAAATGAACCATATAAATGAAACAAATAAAAGTAAAGGAATATCATAAACCAATAATAATAAAAACTAAATAATCCAATAAATAATAATGGAATTATGTAATGACATACTATAATGTAACTAAATTTCATGCTAGAAAAAATACAATTAAAAGACTAGAAGACTAAAATAAATACTCAAATTTCCTTGGTCTAAAACCCCACATTATTCCCACCTCTAAACTCTATCCCATTCCGTAATATAATAATAAACATTAAGGTCCTTTTCACTTGTCCAAACTTGTATCCAAATAATCTTCTCAGATACCAAACGGCAACCCGAATAGGGTGTGATTATAATTCAGTTGGTCGACACCGTCATTTCTAAACTAACCAGTTTGATAAGATGTGTATGAAATAAAGCAATAAATATGTTTAATATTTAATTTAACAATTAATAAAATACAACAAAAACTTGTTTTGGGTATATTCCAGAATATCTGTGAGCATGTCTTATGACCATGTCAACAGCAACCATATAACCAAGGTAAAATAACCTTCTTTGTCACCATATCGTAAAATATTGGTGCATGTCTAATGATCATGACAACTACCACTATATAACCATGGTATAGTCATATCAATCTGGGTCAATACTCTGTAGGCATTACATCATGCGGGTCAAAGCCCTATAAGTATTACAACATGGGATTGGGAATAGCCCACTCTCTATAAGCATTATAGAATGGTATTAGGATAATCCTTCTCAATATCAACATTACAACATATAAGTGTGAATGTGCTAGGGACAAGCCTAATATATAATCATTTCATCATGGAACACAAGTCCTATCGTACAGCTTGGATATCACAATATCACATTATAAATATCAATGGTTAATTATGAGAATTATCATTTATCTTTCATATAATACTTTCATTTAAATAATAATTGATTTATAGTTATAAAAATAAGAAATAATCCACAAATTTGTGATCATATATCAATTATTCTATTAAGGTCTCATTTTCTACTAAACGCACTTTAAACTATTATACAATTCAAATATATTCATGGTTATCTCACCCCACAAGTAAGCCAATTTAAAAAAATGGACACCAAGGAATAATATCATTCATTACTTAATTGTTTTGGACATATATTATGTTGGTACAATAAAAATATTTCAAAAACCAAGAAGTCATCAAAGAATAGGGTAAGGATTTTGACCCCCTGCATTTAACTAACGATCTCATAATGCTTCCACTGACAAACTCTCACAAGGAATAAAGTTCGGATGATATCCAAGAGAAACCATGTCATAATTAATCAATATCAAAACTAGAAACTCACACAGTCAAAGTATTTCTCTACAATGGTTGGATAACCAAGGAAGATAAGGAAGAAACTGGATCCAAACCATTTACCAAGGATCAAAGGAATTGTGGGGATGTCTGGAAGGAATGTTGGCACTCCAAAATCTTGTAGAGGGTTTCCCTAGGTCGAGAGGAGAAGAGATACAAAAAATTAAATTAAAACTCAACCACAAAACATACTTTAAAATATAATTTTTTGTGAATTACATGGCATGTAGCAGAGTTAAACATCTTTATGTATTTTTAATGGGATACACCGAAAAAACCCATCATCTCATATTATTTTATTAAAACACCCTAACATTACAAGATGTGGAATCTATTTACATGGAATGTAATTTTTTTGTAGATGGTATTTCATTACATTTTTCATTTAAACAACCCAAACCACATTTAAAGATTCTCAACTTTCCAAGAACCCATGAAACACTTAACCCATTTATACCCAGACTCCATTAATTAAAACAATAATACATTCCTAAACTTTAAGCCATTTCCACCAACAAAGGATCTAAATGTAGATACTCTCTAGTTTTCCCAATTTTCTTAAAGACTCAAGACTGTGTTTGTTAAAATGATAGACTTTTACTACAAAAACACAACCAAATGAAAAGTGGATGAAAGAAACTCAAAGAGAGACGTACCTAGAAAAATATGGGATCTTACATCAGTTATAAACTAGACATTAATTTGAAGGGTATGAATATGATTAACTAAATTATAATATATATATAAATTTCCTACTCAAAATAAATGTATTGATAAATTCATAGTAAATAATCATTCAATTTTTAGTAAAGTCATTTTATTCTTTAAAAAATACATTTTTCTCTAAAAATGGTTTTTATTATGAGTAAATGTTATAATTAATTATTGAATTTTTTATAAAATTTACTTGAAATAAAATAAATTTCATATTTTAATTTATCATATAAAAATTATCTTATGATTATTTTTTTAAGAATTTCTAGAAAATGTAAATTTTTTAGTCAATAATGAAAAATACAGTTTTTATAGCACTAATTTTATATATATATAAAAGTACCTTTATGATTTGAAATTGATCTCAAATTAACATAATTAATATTCAGTTAGATATAGTATTATTAATTACATTTTAATCATTCTTATAACTTCTTTTGGTATATGTACATTTTGGGCTTAAACATATTTTTTAGGATAACTATTTTTAATTGTGTTTTTTGTGATTAATTTTAAATTAAATTATTCCATGTCTATAAGTTGAATATATAAATATGGATTAACTATTTAGATTTAGTAGGTCAAAATTTGGTAAATAGATCCCTTTTATTTTTTTGATTATGAATAGTAACTGCAGTAATTCAATTACAACGGTAAGAATAAATCAATTAATTTAGGTTAAAAATAAAATTATAATGACTACTAAATAACCCCAATAATTTTATAAGTTTTATCATATGAGTTAATTTCTTCTATAATAATAAAATTATCTATTATAGAATCTTTCTTGTCCATTTTTATGAGATTATGACTTTTATTGTGTTTTATTTTAAGAAAAGCCAAACATGTCACACATAAGTTTTTAATAACTATAATATTTTAATACAGGGTTCTCCAGAGGATATATTATACTAAAAATTATTTTAAAATATAAAATATATATACTCATTATGTTAATTTATTTATAATTTTTAGTTTATAAGTAATTATCTTAAATTATTACTCAATATTGATGGAGTAATCATTCAATTAATGAAAAAATAAAATAAATGATATTGAAAATATTAAAAGTATTATAATTTGAGATAATTTATGTCATCAAATAAATTTATAGATGAACATGGAATGATACAAATGTATTAAAATATTTTTTTTAATTTTTATTTTTTCCTTTATGTTATTAATGTCAAAGTAATGAATAGTGTCAAAATTAACAATAATGATATTTTATGAAAATATTGTTTTATTAAATTATTTATAAATCATAAAAAAATATTAAATAAGGAAAATTGGGATAATATATTTTCTAAAATTTAATCTACTATAAATTTATAGTTCATTTGGAAGAATTTTTATCTAGAGTAGTCTTATTATAATTTAATCTTTTGAGAAATTCCTATAGTGCCCTTAAAATCAATTCTAAAAGGGACCCTCCTCCCTCACATTCTTATACCACTTTGAGAATTCTATATCAACCAAACCATGAAAAAATCTCTCTTAAACATACTTTTTCATATTTTATAGTTGTTTTTATTTCCAAAATACTAACCTTTTAGCCCTTTAGAGGAGATCTAAATGAGTCATTTTGAAGAAGAGGAAATAATCGTAACTGGTCACTTTCTTTTGATACTCTTAGTATCCTTACCAAAATCTAAGATATTTTTTAAAAAATAATAAATTTGGTATCCTAAATATTATAAAATTTTATTATGATTATGAAAATTCCATTGAACCCTATTTCTCTTCAAACAAGAAGTTAAAGTATTGCTCGTGCGTACGTATGGCTTACCATCTCCACATAGTGATACAATTCATTTTCCAAAATTGTATTTTATGGATGGTAAATATGATTGGTTTTATGATTATATATGATATTTATTACATAATTATGATTCTATAATTAAAATATAATATCTACCTTCTTACGCTCCAAACCATTAGAAAATGATAATGTTGCTTTTGTGTACGTGTGGACAACCACCTATACGAAGTTATGTGATTCATTTTTCATTTCTATTTTACTTGGATGATAATGAGGATGGATATTATGAATATATATTATATAAATTATATAATAAGTATTCTATATATGTGAATTATTATTTACCTTTCTTTCATTCCATCCTTGAAAATGTTAATACAACGTTCAAGCTTACGTACAACATACCATCTCCATAGATAGTGTAATTCATTTTTCTATCACTAATTTTTATGAATTATTATAATATAATCAATATATATCATATTTATAATATTATTATAATTATTTAAATTCTGGTATCATGATCAATGTATAAGTATTGGGACAGAAGAACCAAAACATTCTTGGAAAATGAAGTAGTTATCACCCCGAACGGTGATTTTGATAAAATATTATTAATAAAAAATTGATAAGATGTTATAAATAAATCATACATGGTATTATATAAATTAATATGGTTATATAATACAATTATAATAAATACATATTTATTATATAGGTGGTTTTAAAGTGGATGAGGAAAGTCAAGACTTGATGTAAGGGTTTGTTTTATAATCTCATCATTATTCATAATTGTTTATTTGTAAGTCTCAGTTGAGGAATATTTCAATTCCATGTCCATGTTTTTTAAAATGGTTTTAAAAATGGTTTTATTATTATCCTAAAATTTTTAAATTCATTTTTACTGATTTTTTATTTTTTAAAAAAATTTAAAGGAATCTTTTTTTGTCGTTTTCTAAATGAGGTATGTTATGAATTAACCAACAAAAATATAGAATTAATGTTATATAAAATTATAATAAATGACCATATTTTTCAAATTTCATAAGTCTATAATTCATTGATTTTTACTTTATAATTTTAAATGTTTCTTTTCAAAAAAATGTTTCTCTTCAAAATTGTGTTTCTTTAAAAAATCATTTCAAAATAGAGAGTTTATTTTCCTTAATAATTATTCAAATTTACCTTTAAATATCATTTAAAATCTAATAAAAAATAATTTTATATTACTTATTCTTTAATGGGGATATGATCCAAGGATAAAATCCTTATTTTTTATATACATGCTGTATGTTTATGATGGAATGATATTTATGAATCCTGTTTCTTTTCCATGACTTATGTTATGATGAAATTTTTATGAAGCCCATTTCATTTATGGGTCCTGATATGATGAATGATTTAAGATCTTGTGTAAAAATATGTTTGATTTTAATTATTTTATGGGTGGTAACTATATCTCTCTCTAATTAATTAGGTAAATATTTATATATCATTAGATAAAAAAGACTGTAATGGGGAGTGAACCTAGTTCATTAAGGTACTTTGTTCACTATGATTGTCTTGGGAGTGAACCTAGACTACTATAATGGTTTGGGGAGTGAACCCATTCTAATATTATAGCCTTTTAAATGATACTTGGATACTAAGGGAATGATTTTTTATATTTATAATAATTCCACACGCGTTTATGACATGAAATTATAGTTCATGATTGTATTATAAAGATCTCTCATTCTTATGAATAATGTAATTTGAATTGTAATGTTTTATTCCATAACTAATGTTTTATGATCTTTTCAGATTGGGTATGAACTTTTTAAGTGGTGGTCATGATCTTATACCCTTATGATTTTCTTATGCTTTTATATGATTATCAATTGATATATCTCATTCTTACCCTTACTGAGAATATAAGATCCACATTTCTTTTGTTTCCTTTACCAATGATATGAATATCATTTATAATAGGGTATTCCAATAAAGAGTTCCTTGATGGAAATATTCATGAGATATGTTGATGATATTCCATTGAATAATAATATTGATATACAATATCTAAATAAACTAAACTTATACGATCTTCATGAGTATTTTTTTTTTATAGAATTTATTAAATATTCATCCATTAAGATATAATATTTATGTATGAGAAGTCTGGTTCAATATAAATGGTATCAGAGTAAGGTTTAGTAAACCTTTGGAGATTATGGTTATAAAAATTTGGTGCAAAAATTTTGTTTAATTCTATGTATAATATAATATCATACTGTTTTGGAAAGGAAGATAGTGTGTGAATTTCCTAGAAATTACATTCATGTATGGATACTATGAGTGGATGTAGACCTATCACATTTTTATCTAAGGGTAATAACCTTTAAAAGGGTGTATCTATAAATAATGGGCATTACTTAATACCTAAAAATGGGACTTTCTACACACTATGTTTGAAAATCATGGGGGATATTCTTTGGATTTATCCATATTTTCATTATTAAACCTTATTAAGGATTTTAATAAATGATAATCATGGATAACCTAGGTTAAAACTAAGGTGGTATAAATTGAAAATAATGTGTCCTGATTTAGACATCCTATAAATGATTATGTGGTTTCCCACTATGATTATGGTTTCTCACAGTATGCTTTTAGTTTTAGATAATGGCTAGGATCAAGAGGATTCAATTTAATGGTGAATGTGGTGGATAAAGGAATGATTTTTTTGAGTAAACAAATTAAATGGGAAAGGGAAGGATAAACCATGTTATTATACCTGATCAGAAATATCATAACATGATAGGAAATATCAACTTAGTTGAGTTTCATAACACACCTAAAAAGTGGAAAAAAAGTTTCATGATGAGTATATAGGAAAGAAATATCATTTTTCATCATTTCAATAATGTAGGTTGAAGCATGAGGGATAATTCCTCAAAGAAATAGGATGATATTTTTGTTGTGTAAAAGAAGGGTATAGATGAGTAATTTTTTAGGAAAAGTGAATAGTTTGGTTATCACATTGTATGAGAATAATGGTTTTAGTTAGGTGTAATCAACGAATGAATTTTTTAAATATATAAATTAATGGAATTATTAAAATTTATGTCTTAAGAGGAAACATAAAGAAAAGGATCAAAAAGGTTGTAAGATTAGTGGTTTCTCTATTTATGATAAAGAGACTATGAATTCCATATGAAAGGAAATTAGAGTTAAGTAATAATATGAAAAATCATGGTTAATGGATTAAGAAGAAAGTGTAATGATTGAAATTATTATGTATTGGGATTTGAGAATTATATTGTAAAAGTGTTTTATGAAGGATATTCTAGATTATAAGAATCATGAAACATAAAAGGATTTTTCCTTAGTTTTTTTCTTTAAGGAATTGAAATTATATATTGAATGGTACCAGCAACCATGAAATTTGATTTAGTGGAAAGATGATATTTTTGTAAAACACGTGATTGAGAGAAATATAACTCAGAATATGTTTTAAATGTGGAGAAAATAATGATTGGTTGGGATAAAGATATGGTTGAAACTGATAGGATGGTATTGTTAATATTGAAATTGGTTATTGATTTGATGAAAATGTGATTTAAGTCATCTTTGATTAAGTTTATCTAATTTTGGATTTAAGAGATAAATTCAATAATCTATGGATTTATTTGAGAAAAAGTATAATGTTAATTTTTAGAATCATTTATGTTTTCATAAAGGTTTTATGGAAATTTAGGTTATTACCATGTTTCTAGAGAATATATGACCAAGGTGTTCACATATTAGGTATGTGACATTAAGAGTTACTTTTGGGGATTAATGTTAAGTTTATTTTGGAATCATAGTAACTTTCATTCTAAATTTTTGGATTTGGAATTTGTTCTGACATAGTTTAGGGTAGTTTTATGATATCTAATTATGGATCAGATGAATCCAAACCTTGGGCACTATTATTGATTTTTTATAAATTAATATATTTATCCATATTAGAAAACTTATACTAACCATTGTTTTTTTTAATATCTAAATATATTAGAATTAGTAGGTTATCTTTTTTTTAGATTGTGTGATTTGTTATAAGTTGATCTTAGTGGACGAGGCATGAAATATTCATCATCAATATTCATCGTTTAGAGAAAAAGATGAGATATTTTTGGAAATTGATTAAAATTTGAAATTATACTTTTTAAGTGAGTATATTTCTTTATATTACTTGTCTAGATAGAAAATTAATGCCTCATATCATGGAAAAGGATCTCAAGAAAAAAATTATGTCTTCTAACCATCAAATATGATCAATTTATGGTATTTTCCATATTTTTAGTTTATCATTTTTGGATTGATAACTTTCACAAGATCATTCACTTTCTTGTGATCAATAATATGCGGTTATTACTTTTATTCCATGTTTATATATTAAATTATCACTAATGTTCTTATATTTTGAAACTTAGTTTGTGTAATCCTAGATGACCTCCATACTTACTTTTATCTATTTTCAAGTTAAATTTTTATTAACCCTTTTTATGATTTCATCTTGAAAAAAAGAATTTTCAAATGTAAAACCTTTGATAATAAGAACAAGTTCAAATTGTGAGGATTAAATTTATTATATTTGGGGGTAATAATGTAACACCCCTATATTTTAGAAAATATTTCTCTTTAACTTATTTTATTTCTTCAATGGCTTGAATTAAATGTAACACAGTGTTTAAACAAATTGCGATACACTATTAAAATATTATTATTTATTATGATAGTTATAACCTATCCATTAATTTGTAGAGTATGAATAATATTAAATAATTTATTAAATATATATATTTCATACTAAATTTAAATTTATGGATAAATTCAAAGTAATTAATTGTTCAATATTTTGTAAATTCATTTTATTCTCTAAAAAATACATTTTTGTCCAAAAATTGTTTTCCTTAGGAGTGAATATTATAAATAATTTCCAAAATTTATAGAAAATTTATTTGACAATTTTAATTTAATTTTTTAATTCATCATGTAAAAATTATCAAAGGATGATTTTGTTGAGAATTTTCTTCAAAGATTATTTTTTTAATGAATATTGAAACTACAAATTTTTATAAAAATTTAATTTTTTTCATATTAAAAAGTATAATTATGATTTTAATTTTATCTAAATTTAATTGAATTAATATTTATTTACATATATTATAATTAATTACATTTTAATAATCCTTATAAATTTTTTTATAGGATCATTTTTGGGATTCAAAACACATTTTTCAAGAAAACTGTTTTTCATTGCATTTTATAGGATTAATTTTAAATTAAATTATGGAGCATATTTCAGTTGAATTATGAAAACAGGATTCCCTATTTTGAATTAGTGGGTCCAAATTTTGTAAACATGACCCTTTTTTGTCATCATTAATAGTAACTATAGAAATTTTATTACCATGATAAGGGTAAATCGGGTAATTCAGGTTAAAAATAAAATGATAAGGGATATTAAATAACCTCATAACTTGCCAAAATTTTATTTTAGGAGTTAATTTCGTTCATAATAATCTAATTTTTTGTTATACTGCTTTTTTGGCCATTTGGATGAGATTATGACCATTATAGTATTTTATTTCAAGAAAATTCAAACATTTCACACTCTTGTTTTTTAAAACTATAATATTTATTTTGGGGTTATCCAAAGGCCATGTTATACTATAAATATATTATTGAAATATAAAATATTTATCTTCATTATTTTGATTTATTTTCAACTTTTAGGGATGAAATTATTACCTTAAATGATTACACAATGTTGATGTAGTAATTATTATATTAATGGGAAAATAAAATAAATGATATTAAACATATTAAAAAATATATAATTTGAGAAAATTTATATGATCCATGAATTTTATAGATTAAAATGACATTTTATGGATGTATTAAAATTTCTTTTTATAATTTCCATATGTCCATGGATGTTATTAAAGTCAAAGTAATGAATATTGTCAAAATTGACAATAATGATGTTTTATGAAAATATTATTTTATTAAATTATTTAAAAATCATAAAAATATTAAATAATAAAAATGGTAAAATATATGGTCTTAAATTTCATCCCCTATTCATTTATAGTCAATTTTTAATAATTGTTTTCTATAATAGTATTATTATAATTTAAATATTTTTTGAAATTCTAAAAGTGCCCCTCACATCTATTATAACAGAACACATTCACCCCCACCTATTTACACATCTTTGATCCTTATATCTTACCCATACCATACTAAATTATATCCTAAACTTAGTCAAATTTTAGAGTTTATTTTCTTTAAAAAATACCAACCCTGGATCCATTTAGAGGGTATCTAAAGGAGTAGTTTTGAAGAAGAGGTAATCGCCCTAATCGATCAATTTTTTTATACTCATATTTACATCATAAAAATATATGATATTTATCATAAAATAAAAACATTAATATAATAAATTTTATTAGTATTATTAAAACACAACTATACACCCACTTTCCCATCAAACAAGAAATGAAAGTATCGCTCATTCGTATATACTACTTACTATCTCCACATAGTTATACAATGCATTTTCCATCACCATATTTTATGTATGGTTAATATGATGGGTTTAAATTATATATATTATATTGATTCAATAATTATTATTCTATAATTAAAATATAATATTTACCTTCTTACCTTATAAACTATGGGAAAATGATATTGTTGCTCGTGCTTACGAGTGGACTACCCACCTCCATGAAACGATGTGATTTGTTTTTAATATCTATTTTAGTTTTTTGGTTATGAGGATGGATATAATGAATATATATGACATAAATGATATAATAATTATCCTATAAAGGTGAATTTTTATTTAAATTTCTTTCATTTTCTCCTTAAAATATTGAATACAGTGTTCATGTGTACGTACGACCGACCATCTCTATAAATGGTATAATTCATTTTTTTATCTCTAATTTTTATGAAGGATTATAAATATATATATAATTAATATATATTATGTATGTAAAATTATTATGAGTATATAAATTATGTGATATTGATCAAATTATATGGATCGAGACTTCCGGACCGAAACATGCTTGGAAAACGAAGAAGTTATCACCTAGAACAGTGATTTTGATAACAAATTATAAATAAATGGGTTATAAGATGTTATAAATAAATAATAAATGGTATTATTCATATGAATATGATTATGTAATAAATATAAAATAAATACATATTTATTATATAGTTTTTCTAAACATTAATGAGGAAAGGCGATACTCGAGATAAGGGATTATTTCACAATCTCATCATTATTTGGGATTGTTTATTTTTAAGTCTCTATTGAAGAATATTTCTCTACCATGCCCATGTTTTATAAATATGATTTAAAAAAATTAATATTCTACTATAATTTTTAAAGTAATTTTCTCTCAGTTTTTGACATTTTTAAAAATAGTTTGGATGGAATCCTTTTTTAATTTTCCAAATGAGGTACTTTGTGATTTTTCAGAAAATAATATGGAAGGAATTTTTTTATTACTTATATGAAATTATAAGATTATACTACCATCATAAATACTTAATTAAATTATTTTTCCAATAAAATTTTACTAGGTTATTTTTAAATGATATTTTTTCCTTTATAATTGCGTGACTTTTAAAAAAATGATTTCAAAATAGATAGGTTATTTTCATTAAGAATTATTTCAAGTGATCCTTAAAAATAATTTTCCATCTAAGGTAAGATTATTTGATGATAATTATAATTTCTAGAAATATGATCCAAGGATACCATCCTTATTATTTCTATGTATGTTTTATGTTTATGATTGCATGATTTTTATGAATCTCGTTTCTTTTTAATGAGTTATGTTATGATGAAATGGTTGTGAAAATTATTTATTTTACATTTTGTGATATGATGAATGATTTATGATTTTGTGGAAACCATTTGTATGGTATTCATTATATTATGGATGGGACCTATATCTAATTCCAATTCATCAGGTAAATAATGATATCTAATTTGATAAAAAGGACTGGAATGGGGAGTGAACCCAATTCAGTAAGGAACTTTGTCTACTATACCAGTCTTAGGAGGGAACCTGGACTACTAATATGGTTTGTGGCGTGAACACATTACACTATGATAGCCTTTGAGATTTTCCTTGACTATTAAATAAAATATTTTTTATACTGATTATGATTACACACATGTTTATGAATTTAATGAATGGTTCCTGATTGAGTTATTGTGATTTCTCATTATTATGATTCATGCCATTTAAAATGATAATGTTTTCTACCATAAATCATGTTTTTTATCTTTTTAAAATTTTTTATGAACTTTTTAAGTTATTTAATGATCTTATACCCTTATTATTATATTATTCTTTCATATGATTATCAATTTATATCTTTCATTATTACCCTTACTAAGAATTTTAGCTCTCCCTTTCTTAGGTTTCCTTTCCCAAAATTATTAATATTGTTTTTATTTGGTTACACCAATAAATAGTACCATGAAAGAATATATTTATGGTAGATGTTGAATATATTTAATAAAATAAGAATATTAATATCTAATCTCTAAATAAACTAAAAATAAATAGTCATTGGGTGTATTTTTTTGTACAATTTATTGAGTATTCATTTATTAAGATGTAAAATATATGTATGAAAAGATTTGGTCATTATAAAAAAACTAATTCAAATAAATAAATTTCTTTATATATCATTAATATTCAAATTTAATTTTTATAATTCTATTGGTTCCATATAATAATATTTTAAAGAGATTTTATTTGTACTTGGTAAAAAATAAATCAAGAGTACTATACCTATTTCTTGTGGTAGCATTGAAAATTATTCAGAAAATATATCAAAAAATATTATATTATATTTTTATTCCTACAATTATTATTTAATTATATTATTCCAAAAATACATATCTAATTATAAATATAAATATTTTAGGTCCCAAAAAATTTGGCCAATTTGTATTGAATTAATATGAAACTTCTGTCAAAAATTGTGAAATCTATCACTCATTTGGTTAAAAGAGGCCTTATAATTATATCTATGAATAAAATATTTATGTATCATTAACCAGTTAAATATAATGATAAGTTCATAAGTTTTTTTCTCAAGAACTATAAATTAAAAAAATATTTCCACATTTCCAATCATCGTTGACATTTACGGATATTTAAATCCACTTTCATTACTTTATTTTAAGGGTGTATCAATCCTTATTGAGTATATAATTAATTCTATATATAATCCTAGCTACCTGATAGTCATGAAAAAAATATTTAATGAGATGAATTCATTTCAAACAATGTTTATATTAAATTATATTCCATCAATAAGAGTTTTTGCACCATCACGGGGTTAGCCTCATACTTTATTGGTGAAGGTTATACTATAAAGAGGTATACCAGATTATTTAATGTCGTATGTCTCTCCCCATATCAATTATTTAAAATTATATTAGAATCAGATATATATAAATAGTTTTAATCTTTTTAGAATGATTTCTTGAAACTCGTATTTTGATTAGAAACTAAAGTATCTTTTCATGATAAAAATTCCCAAATGCTAGTATGTGTTCACAATCCATATTGATTAAATATTCTAAGTTGTATAATTAAACCTCATTATTCTTTCAATATCATTGGAAAAAACTGGTGGAAACCTTCCTTTAGATGTATTTTAACTAATGGATCTCTTATGATATCCTCCCCATAATAAGTCAGTTTACATCCAATTTGGTCCATCATAATAAATTTTACCACCATCTAGTTAGTGAGGAAAATGGCACTCACTATAAGATTCATCCATGTCAACCTTGATTATTTTAGACATATTAATAACCTCCAAATCAGTAGATTAATTAAATAAAATCAATTTTTTATAAAGCAAAGGTAAAAACCATATTTAAAACCTTTGATAACTAATATTATAATTTTTCAACAACTCTAATTCAAAGAATAAATACTATTAAATCACATTGCATAATCTAAAATATTATTATTTTTTAAATTTCTTAAAACTCCTTGGTTTTCTTAACTTCAATATCTCAAGATAAAACTATTATTTGAATATATTTTTTAAAAACAAAATTCCATTTAATATCCTTATATCACTAAGACACTATCATTGTTTCCCACTATATATGAGTTAGTTTTTCACTCATTTAAGAAGTGTAATCTACCTTATAGGATCTATGTGTTTGATAAAACTGAAATATATTGTTCACTCATTCTAATAAATGCTCAAAATAAAAAATTCCTAGTATTTTCCTGTAAACATTGGATTATTTTTACTTTAATATTTTATTTCTCTATCCACATATATTAACCTATAATGATTCATATCCTTGATAACTAACATTATTTTTAGAATAATATTATTTAAAAATTGATGATCCCTATGAATTCCACACATGTTTTTAATAGATCATCCATGTCATTGAATAGGTTCCCTTTGTGGATGCATATAAAAAAATCCAAAAATGAATCATTAAATTATGACCTATTCATTTAAATTTATTTTAATAATCATCAACATATAATATAATATTTTCCAGATCTATATTTCCACCCATTTAATAAAAAATAAAATTTTAACATTACCTCTTCTATATTCATCATTGATAAATTTTATCATAAACTATAATTTATTTATTTTAATAAAAGTTTCACTTTATTTTCCTCTACTCATTCTCTTTAAAATTAATTTTTTCTTGAATTAATTATTTAAATTTCAGAAATACATTTTTCAAAAAAAATTAAAGAAACATTTATTATAATGATCTAATGAAATTATTTTGAAACACAAACACATTATAAGCCCTTATTTCAAATTCATAAATATTTATTGAAACATTAATCAATGTTTTTCATCATGAATGAAACATTTTCAATCTAATCGATCGTGGGTAAATATAATTTTCAAGGAACAATAATGTATAACATCTTAGATAAGATTATATAAAATCTTTTTCAATATACACTCTTAATAACTCAAGTTTATTTATAAAGAGTTCAGTTATGTTTTTATATAACTATATTTCAATTTTAAATTGTCCTATATCCATGACTTCTATTAGCTTCATAATATTCAGTTTTAAAACAATTCTCTAATACTATTTTTTAACACACCATTGAAATACCCAACCTAGTTCTTGATTTGAAACACCAAATTTCATAAAGGTTTCCTTAAAATTTCCAAAGACTTGAAACTTATATCAAGGGATAAAATAAAAAAAATTATATAATGATTTTTACTAAAATATAAGTTAGAAATATATATGTAATTTTTGTAAATAAATTCAAATCTAAATATTTTTAATAAAATTTAAATTTAACATACACTACACCAAGCCATCTGTATAGTCATAATGAAATTAATAGAGAAAAATAAAATCATATATGATACCCATACTATAAGGATATTTTAACTCTTATATAGGATATGTGGGTAGATGGTATTATAACATTCCCCCTCTTAATATATATATACACTAAAACCCATATAACATGAATCAACATGGGATATGTTGACTCATGTGATATGTTTAGTTAAGGAATTTAATATGGGATATCACATCATGTGATAACAAATATAACACCCCAATATTTTACGGTATGTATCTTCTAAAATAAATTCAATTTATTCGATAGCTTACATTGCATGAAACACTGAGCTTAAATGATTCATGATATATAATCAAATATTAACATGACTATTGGAATAGTAATGTGACCATTATGAATAGTAAACTAGACATTAGACTAATAACCTCACCTATTAAAATATAAATAAAATTTAGGTATCTCAAAAATGAAAATATTATATATTTATATCATGGAATAAGTAAATAATTTTTTCAATGGTAAATTAAGTTTTGGTATATTTATGCAACATAAATGTTTATTTACAATTTTATAATTAAAATATTGATTTAAAAGAAAATTTATTTTCATAAAATATATTCATAAATTAATTTTTTTTCTTATAATTATAATATAATTTTATGAGATCATAATTAATTTTTCAAAGTATCATAAAATCAGTTATAATTTTAAAATTGATATTTTTTGGATAAATGATGATTTTAATTAGAAATTAAATTTGTCATATTTTAAAAGTTATTTTCATATAATTTAGTCCATATTTTTAATCTAAATGTTGAAAAAAAAAGTGACTTTTTGGGTTTTTTCTAAAATAGTTGAATTTTTTATGAATAGAGGACTATGGTGATTTATGGTATTTGACATTTTAAGACAAATTAATGAATTTTTTAGTAATTTATGATGTAATAAAACATTATTTAGAACTAACATGTACAATTTACTCTAATTACACACAATAATCAATACTATTGACAGTCTTGAGACAAAATAATAAACAAATTCATAGAATAATAAAAAACACACCTCTCCTCCCACTATAAATATCACGCCTCACCACCCCTTATCCTCACACCTTATGAGCCTCGAATATTGTATAAATTATAACCAAAACCATTCACAATACTCTTTCCCACTTCTAAGACCTACTGGTATTACCAAAAGACCCAATCCAAGTTTCTTAATAATCATCCCAAGGATATGATATTTGAGAGGTAAAATCCTCCTTCTTTCTCTCTTAATTTCTTTTCTTTTATTATCCTCTCCTCAACTCCCCAATCCAAATTGGAATGGTAAATATAGTATGATATATATACTATAATTTTTTTGTGTAATATCTATCATCAAATCTCTTCTCTTCTCATTTTAATTCTAAAAAAAAGTTAAAATATTTTTCATGAGTTGTCGATTCACCGCCTTCATGGATGACGAGTTTTCATTTTTTTTATTACTGACTTCAAGGCTAGTCATAAAAAAAATTTGTGGTTAAAATAAATTAAAATATTTTTATTAAAACTTATTTAATGTTTTGTAACCATTATACAAACATAATATTATATAAAACAACACTACTTCATAATGGTTGTAGAACTGAAAAAAAACTAATCATTTTTCATTAATGTTTTATCTAATAAATAATAATCATATAAAAATGATATAAGAGACCATTTAAAATATTGGGACTATATTAATACCACTTAATTCCACTATTATAGATTTATTCCAATTCTACATGAACTTCCATAATTATGCACAATCGAACTGATCATGAAACCATGAAATAAACGCTCTTGAAACAACGAAATTAAACATTATAGCTCATCAAAATGGCCATAAATGAACTTAATAAAATTATAATAAATAAAATATATATTAAATAGGTTATTAATTAAGTCATTAATGAATCTAATTTTATTATCCAAAAATTATGTACAAGTGAAGAATGCTTTCAAACATAAGGTAAGGGGTTTCTCATCTCACTTTTATTTCTATTAGATATGCCTTATTCCCCACTTACTTCTTATGTGTAGTGTATTTATAATAAAATTTTGGTATATCTTATCATTGATCTATTTATATTCATGGTATTTATTTTTTTCATTTATTTTTTATTAATTTTATGGGTCATGTGATTCGATTGATTACAAGTGTTAATAGTTTTTCGTCTCACTTCAATTTTTGTGGGAAATATGTTGTAGTCGTCACTTATTTCCTTTGTGTAATACCAATTTTATTTATAATAATTATTAATTTAATATTTCATTAGATATATTTATTTCGTGTATAATGGATATGATTATTTCCTAATCCATGTAAAAAATTTCATATAGTTTTTACTTTAAAATCTATTAGATTAACTTGGGAAATAATGTTAAATTTGTATCTATTACTCAATATGGTTTTTGGTTGATAAGGAATATTTATTCATAAATTAAATTGATCATTTTTATATTTTAGGAATACTTTGTACATGCATACATGGGTGGATCTTAATTATAGATATCCCCTTGATGTATCAGTAGTCTCATGAGATGATGAAGTCATCCAAATTAAATTAACTTTTACCCATAATGATTAAACTCTCTGGTGAAAATTCATGAAGGTAAAGGTACCATGATGCGTGAGATGGAGGAATGAAAATCATTAATAATTTACTTCATTAATATTCCAATCATTATTATCCATAATAATTTAACTCTGGTATTATTTTTGCATTAAAATTGTGCTCAAGTTATTGATATAAATTGATTTTGTTTTCGACCATTTACATCGCCATAATTCTTAATCCTTATATTATCATGATTGAAAAGTTTTGTATCAAATGAAATTTACTTTAGTTAAATATACCTTTCCATATTTATTATTTTTCATTTTTTTATTCATGAAGTATTCTATTGTATTTAACCCTTGCAGATCATTTGAGATCACCCTTTTATTTATTCTTTTTCCTCTATGTTATAAAGATGAAATGATTAAATGAATTCAAGGATGAAATTAATTTCCTTTGTGATTTTTTATATTTTATTACCAATGTAATAATGGTACCATGTATGTATCTAGTTATTCAGGACTAATAAACTAATCGGTCCATTAGGATTTGAATCATGTATCATTTCCAATGTAACAAAGTAAGGCTTCGGCTCCAGGATAATAGGGTCTACATCTTCACAGTTAGTATCAGAGAAAGTTTATTATAGACCTTAAAAACTAGACTTTAAAATAATCATAACCAATGTGAGAACAATAATAATTCCTTATAGTATTTAAAAAACTTTTACCATTAGAAGGATTTTTATTTTTTGGCTCAATACTCATGATGATTATGGGCTAACTCAGGGTGTATCATTATTTAGTGATGGTTCTTAATGGAAGAAAGATAATCAATACTCATAGAAAATGTATAGATTTCCCCAATGAGAAATTCAACAAATTTAGTATTAGAGGTGAGTATATCATGACTATATTAAGAAAACGTACTCAAGTTATAAAGAATAACCATACTACACCAATGTTAGATCATTTTATGTAGCATAATGCCCCATCTTTTAGTAGGACTAATAATTAATTGGTAGCTAATCAGTAGATCAAGTCCCTAGAAATAATATTTCTAGTATTGGTATGTAATGAAAATAAAAAGGTAGTACTAGTAGTATATTTCCTTAAGGTTGATGATGATCAATGGTGGTCGTTAATCTGGAATAATAAAGAGGAAGATAAAATAAAATACATGTAATAGAGAACTTTTAAAGAAAAATTTTTCAACAAATATTTTCCTCAAGAGTAAAGAGCTTAAATAAAGATAAAATTAGCTTAAAGAAAAGGAAATAAGAGATTGTTTCAAAGTATGATCATACCTTAAAAATACTATCTAGGTATATTATAGATTATATATATAATTTGTAAAACAAGATTAGAAATTTCATTGAAGGTATTAAGACAATTCTTCAAAGGTAACTGGCTTCACAAACATTTTTATTATATGATGAAATAGTAATATGTTCCATAAAAACACAGAAGTAATTTTCTAGATATTATATATTCAAAGAAAATCAAGATAATAATATTTCATATGAGAACTAGGATAAAGGTAAATAACCAAAGAATAATAAGGGAATAAATCATTTTAAATAATGGGAAGAAATGTCTGAGAAAATTTATGAAGGTCACAGGAGTGTGTTACAAGTGAAAAAACAAGGGCCATTTATCTCTTGAATTAATGGGGAAACAAACTAATGATATACAGTGCTTTAAATATAAATCAATGGTCCATTTTTCAAACTAGTATCCCAGGCGCCAGGGGAATATACCATAGGAGAGGCCAAGGGGATATGGCCAAGATTATGTGATCACTACAGTGGAGGTAGAAGTACCCAATGATGTGGTAGTAGGTACATTAATCCTATCTTTAAATTTATCTAATTATTTATTTGATTCTGTATTATCACACTCTTTATATCTACCCTGTTTTCCATGAAAAGAGACATTTCCCTTTTGATTTAATAAGGTATTTTTTATTCAAAAATCCTAAGGGAAGTCTCATTGCAACAAAGGTGTGTCGGGTAGTCCCCAATATATAATATAAATGTTCTTTATTTTCTAACATTATAATCATACCTATGTTTTAATTGGATTTAATCCTATCTATGGGATGTCTTCAAAAATATGATGTGAAAATTTATTGTAAGGAGAAAAAAATTACAATTTATGAGGAATATGTATAATTCCTTATCTTTAGATAAGAAACTTCATTATCTAACTCTTTTCTAGATCCACCCCTAGTATATCTACTGAATGGGATTCTTAGGGAGGAATAGAAACAATAATTATAGAGGAATAATTTAATCTTAAAATTGATAGTGTACCTTTGTATAAGAATACATTGATGTATTTCTGGAAGAATTACTTGGACACCCCCAGATTTTGAAGTTGAGTATTCTATTGATTTAATCCCTGATGAAAAAAAAATATCAAAGACTCCCTATAAAATCTCCAATATGGAATTAGTGGAGCTGAAGAAACAACTAGAGGAGTTGAGTAATATAGTATTTATTCTCCCTAGTGTTTCTCTATGGGGATCCCATGTTCTCTTTGTTAATGAGAAAGATGGATCCATGACGTTGTCAATTGATTATAGAGAAATCTATGTAATTACAATAATGAACATGTACACATTTCGTGGCATTGATGATTTATTTGATCAAAAACATGTATCTACTTTTTTTTAAAGATTGACCTTAATTTTGGATATCATCAATTGTGATTAAATAATGAATAAATTTCTAAGACATATTCCTGAAGAGTTTTAGACATTATATTTTATAGTAATTCCATTTTGATTTACTAACGCACCCACAATTTTTATGGATCTGATGAAAACAATATTCAAGGAATATCTTGATGATTTTATTGTATTATTAATTAGTGAAATTATGTTATATTATTAAACCAATAGAGACTACAAGAATCACTTGATGATTATTCTTGAGTCTCTTGAGAGGAATTATTTATATGGTAAATTTATGAAGTTTGAATTCTGGATTCAGAAAATTTATTTTCTTGGTCATACTATATCTAAGGATAGAATATTAGTTGATCTTATAAAGATAAAGGTATTCCATGATTGTCCAACACAAATGAACATAACCAAGGTATATAGTTTTATTGGTTTAGTAGGTTTCTATTGGTGTTTCATTCAGAATTTTTCTCAATTGGTTAACCTATAAATCAAGATCATATGTAAAGTAGTTAAGTTTGTATGGAAAAAATAATGTACATAATTTTTTGAATAATTGAAGAGAATGTTAGTTAATTATCCAATTTTTACTCTACTATTAAGAAATTATGAGTTTTTAATATAAAGTTATTCATAGAAGAAAGGACTAGGTTGTGTCCTTATGAAAAATGATAAAGTTATTGCATACACATCAAGGTAGTTGAAGATTCATGAACAAAATTATCTAACACATGATCTTGAGTTAAAAGCTATAATATTTTCTCTAAAGATATGGAGACATTATCTCTACAGAGAAAGATATAAGATATATACAGATCAAAATAGTTTGAAATACAAATTTACATATAAACAATACAACATGAGGCAAAGACGATGGCTCGAGTTACTCAAAGATTATGATTTCTCAATACACTACCACCCAGTAAAAGAAATTAATTTTGAAGATGAATTAAGTAGGAAATATCATGGAATTATAACCAAAATGAGTATTGAGAAAGATCCTATGTTCATGGATTTAGTAAATATAGATATGGGAGTTGTTAACGAAGAGGAAACATCACTCCTTTTTCAAATGATTTCTAAACCATCTTTACTATAGTATAAAAAGTTCTCAATCTGATAATGATAATTTTCAAACTAAAATTAAAGCTGTTAAGGATGGAAAATTGGAATACTTCATGTATAATGATAGCATCCTAAAATTTGGAAAGAGTTTATGTGTTCCATCAAAACATGGGATAAAAAGATAACTATTGGATTATTCTCATAGCTCAAATTTCTCTATTAAGTCTGGTAGTACCGAGATGTATAGATATGTTAAGGAACATTTTTGGTGGGATAATAGGAAGTGGTAAATTAAAAACTATGTATCAAGATGTCTAGTTTTTTAACAAGTAGAGGCTGAGAGAAAATATCCTAGAGGAGTCATGAAACCTATACCTATTACTATGTGGAAGTGGGATGAAATTATGATGAACTTTTTCTTAGGGCTACCAAGGACACCTATAAGCAATGATACAATATTGGTTATTGTTGATCATCTTAAAAAATAATCATATTTTATTTCTAAAATATAATATTTACCACTTGAGCACCTAGAAAGAATTTATATTCATAAATTTGTAAGACTTCATGGTGCACCACTATCGGTTATGTGTGATCGAGATCCTTGTTTTACATCAAAATTTTGGAAGAGTGTTCAAAAGGATCTAGATACTGAGTGTTATTTAAGTACTATTTATCGCCCTCAAACCGTAGGATAGTTTGAAAGGATTATTAAAACATTGGAAGACATGTTTAGATCATGATCACTTAACTTTCAAGCTATAATGGATCATTATTTACCTTTTTTAGTGTTTTCCTATAATAATTATGTCCATTAAAGTATTAAAATGGTGTCATATAAAGAATTATATGGAAAGAGATTTCATACTCCAAATTTTTAGGATGAAGTTGGTAAAAGGAAACTTGTATGCCCATAACTTATTAAATAAACAACAACAATAGTATTGACTATTCAGGCTCATATTAAAGTATCTCAATGAAGGAAAATTAGTTATTCTGTCAACCAGAGAAAGGATTTAAAATTTCAATTGGTAGATCATGTATTTTTAAAAGTATATTCATGGAAAGGTGTCATAAGATTAGGTAAGAAAGGGAAACCAATCCCTATGTACATCAAACCATTTGAAATTATAGAGATAAATGGATTTTTACCTTACTGATTATCAATGCCACCATATCTCACTAAATTTCATGATGTGTTCCATATATCATTTTTAAGGAAATAAATTCCAAACCCAACATATTACTCACATATAAAAAATAGAACTGGAACCTGATTTGTCTGACTATAAAAATTCTATCAAGATTCTTGTCACTATAGATAAATTATTGAGAAATAAGATGACTCAATAGGTAAAGGTTCTTTGGAGAAACCATAAAATAGAAGAAGAAATGTGGGAACCTATGGACATTATGAAGAAAAACCTTGCTCATATTTTTAGAATGTAATATTCATGAAAAACTTATAAGAGAGAATTTTTAAAGGAGGTAAGAATATAACACCCTAATATTTTACAGTATGTATCTTATTAAATAAATTCGATTTATTTGATATCTTACATTTCATGTAACACCAATCTTAAAAAAACATGATATACTATTAAATATTAACATGACTGTTCAAATAGAAATGTGACCATTATGAATAGTAAATTTTCCATTAGAATAAAAACCTCACTTATGAATGTATAAAGAAAATTTAGGTATCTCATAAATGAAAATATTATATATTTATATCATGGTATAAGAAAATTAATGTTTTAAAAATGATAAATTAAGTGTTAGTATTTTGTGAAATCTAAATGTTTGTTTACAATGCTATAATTAATATAATGATTTAAGAAAATTATTTTTTTATAATATATTCATAAATTATTATTTTTTTCCTTATAATTATAATATAATTTTATGATACCTTTATTAATTTTACATAGTATCATAAAATCAGTTATAATTTTAAAATTGGAATTTTTCAAAAAAATGATGATTTTAATTAGAAATTAAATTACTCAAATTTAGAAAGAAAAAATCATATAATGGGGTCCATTTTTTGAAATCTACACATCTAAAAATGGTTAGGGTTAGTTTTTCATATTTATCTGAAATAGTTGAATTTTTAGTAAATAGTGAAATACAGTAATTTACGGTATTTAGAATTTTAAGCCAAATAAATGAATTTTTTAATAATGGATGATGTAATAAACCATTATTTTAAATTTTCATTCACTATTTACTATGATTCGTTATAAGAATCAACACTATTGATATTCATGATCCAAAATAACAAATAGATGAATAAAATAATCAAAAACACCCCTCTCCTCCCGCTATAATTATAACCCCTCACCACCCCTTATCTTCACACCTTTTAAACCTTTAATATTGTGAAAATTATTAATAAATACATTACCAATTATATTCCCCATGTGAAATACCTATTATTATTACCAATTTACCAAATCCAAGTGTCTTAATGATGTTCCCAATGAGATGATATTCAACAGGTTAAATCCTCCTTCTTTCTCTGTTAATTTATTTTCTTTTACCCTCTCCTCACCTCTCATATCTAAAGTTTTATGGTAACTACAGTATGATATATATACTATAATTTTATTTTATTTTTACTATAACATCCATAATCAAATCTCTCCACCTCTCCTTTTAATTATAAAAAAATTAAAACACCACTGGTGGGTGTCAATTCACCACCTTCGTGGACGACAAGTTTTTATTTTTCATTACTGCCTTCAATGCTAGTCATAAAAATATTTTTATGGTTAAAAAGATTTTAAAATTTTTATTACAACTTATTTAATGTTCTGTAACTAGTATATAAACATAATATTTAATAAAATGATATTAGTTTGTGATGGTTGTAAAAACCGCTAAAATAAACTAATTATTTTTCTTTAGTGTTTTATCTAATGAATTATTCTCATATAAAAAAACAAAATGATATATGGGAAAATTAAAAATCTTGAAATTATGTTAATACCATTCCATTCCAATTCTAGAGAATTATTCCAATTTGATAGGAACTTTCATAATTATACACAAGCGAATTGATCATGAAACCATGAAATAATTGCTCCCATAACAACAAAATTAAACATTGTAACTCATCAAAATGGCAATAAATGAACATAATAAAATTATAATAAATCAATATATATATTTAATAGTTTATTTATTAAGTAATTAATGAATCTAATTTCATTATCCTGGATATTAAGTATATATACATAACACTTTTGGACATAAGGTAATGGGTTTCTCATCTCACTTTCATTTCTATGAGATATTCCTTATTCACCACTTATTTATTGTGTCTGTTGTATGTATACTACCTTTTTTATATATCATATCATGAATCTATTTATATTAATTGTATTTCATTTTTCATTTGATGATTATTAATTTTATGGGGAACACAATTCGATTGATTACAAGTGGTAAGGGTTTTTCATCTAACATTAATTTCTATGGGACATATTCCATTTTGTCACTTATTTCACTTCTGTAATACCACCATAATTTATGATCATTATTAATTTAATATTACATTGAATATACATATTTAATGTATCATGGGTATGATTATTTCCGAATGTGTACACCGATTTTTCATACATTTTTTACATTGAAAATTATTTGATTAACTGGGGAAAGAATGTTAAATATATATCTCTTACACAATATAGATATTTTATTATATGTAACATTGATTCATGAATTAAATTAATCATTTATATATTTTTGGAATTTTCTGTACATGAAGACACTAGTGGTTCCTGGTTATAGATAGACCCTTGATGCATCAGTAGTCTCATGAGACGACAAAGTCAGCCAAATTACATGGGTTTTTACCCATAATGATTAAACCATCTTGTGAAAGGTATTAATAGTAAACATAAAATGATTACTAAGATAATGGTGTATGAATTATTAATCATTTCCTTCATTAATATTTCAATAATTATTATCCATTATACTTTCACAATGATATTATCTATGGATTCAGATTGTGCTCAGGTAATTGATTTAAATAGATTTTTTTTCAATCATTTGCATCGCTATAATGTTTATGCCTTATATTATCATGATAGAAAAGTTTTTGATTAAATAGAATTTATTTAAGTTATATATACCTTTCAATATTTATTATGATTAATTTTTTATTGATTCATGGAATCATTCATTTTATTTAACCCTTACTGAGCATTTGAGTTCACCCTTTTATTTTTTCTCTTTTCCTCGTGTTATAAAGATGAAACGGTTGAATGAGTTCAAAGATGAAATTAATTTCTTTTGTTATGTTTTATATTTTATTAACAATATAAAAATAGTACCATTTATGTATCTAGTTCTTCAATACTACTAAATTGATTGGTCATTTTGGATTTGAATCCTTTATCTATGATAATGTAATAAAGTAAGATTCTGGCTTCGGGCTACTATGGTATGGGTCTACCCAAAAAATATCACACACCATAGTATATGAATGTAAACCTCATATATGTATATGATCAAATATTATACACTACATTATGTAATTATGTTTATAGACTTATAAAATAATAAATTAAATATTTAATAATTAAATAATGTATGAATGGTTTGAAAGAGTTAATGGTTTATGCAATAGGTTACTATAAAGAATTTTTCAATAGTGGGGAGAGTTTTTAATTTCTAAACCCTGATAAAACCATGAATAATCTAGAATCAGATATGATATTTTAATATTGAGAGTTCAAAACTTAGGAAAAAGTATTATTTTATAGTGATACTACTTAGTTAAGAATCTTATTCTCCCTTTCTTCTATAAAACAAATATTTTATAATACTTTGAAAGAAGGGTTATATTTAATATTTAATATATGATTTATACATATAGTATATTACCTATGGATGTAAGATTATTTTAGTTGTTTATTAGGTTTATTTATCAAATAAATTAAAATTGACATATCCAAATAATGATAAAGTGGTATGTTCTCTATTTGTTTATATTTATTTTAAGCCTATCTAGGATAAATATGGTAGTTTTTTGTGTTTTACATTAAATTTAGATTTTTTATAAGTCAAAAAAACTCAAAATATGAATCATTTCCATATTTAGAGAAATTTAGGAGAAATGGATTATTTGGAGAAACAATTTGAATATTTAAGGATCACATGATATCACAAATTATAATATTATAAAATCACTAGATGAAATATCATATGGACTAATCAATATCTTTGATAATTATAATGTTTATAATGATATTGGATATATATTATTGTGATATGTCTAGGTCGCTCATCCAAAAATAAGGGGTAACATCATTGTCACATTATAGTGATGTTATTGTAGACATTATAGTTCTAAAAGAGGGTTTTTATTATCATTGGGAGTGATATGGATATATTGTTTCTCATGATTGAAATATAACCAGTATCTTGAGATTATTATGATGTGTTAATAGTTATAAAATATATGAAATATTTCATTACAATGATATCACTTTCTATAATATTAAGTATAGATAATAATATTTTATGTTAATGATATAAGATATCACTCTATATTTGGCTAACGATATAGGTATCACCATGTTATTTCAATGATATGGGATATCACTATGTATTCATCTATTAATATTGGATTTGTTGATATGCATGAATCAATATGAGATATGATCTTCTATTATATAGTGTAATTTAAAAAAAAGTTTTTTCTTTAAAATATATGATTTTAAAAATATTTTTATGATGAAAACATTATTAAAATATATACTTTTAAATAATTGATTATATTATAATATATAAAATTTTCATTAATATATATATGTGTGTGAAATTAGAAGAGTTAATTTTCATTAAGTATACATTTTATTTAATAAAAAATATTATGTGCATACTATAAAATTATTAAATATAAAGTGATCATAATTCAGATATAAGAATAAAATATTTATATTTATATTTTATATGGAATGAACTTGCTTATAAGATTAAAAAAATAAGTTATTCATATTCATTTTATATGAATTTTTTATATATTATTTTTTTAATATATGAATTTTTTATAAATTTTCATGTTTAAATTAATGATATATTTATTTATTTATTTATTTAATAACCATTTTAAATATTTTTAAATATAAATTGTCTATATTTTCAATATTATCTTGAATTATTTAAATTTTTTAAATTTATTATCTATATTTCATACCATGAATTTAAAGAGTTTCATACTAGTTGTAGCATAATATTTAATTTTGTGTAACCATGGTTAGTGGTGTGTTAATTGGAATTTAAAAAGTAAAATTTTTGTAATAGTTATTAATCCATATTTAGTGTTAAAATTATATTGGAATTTTATATTCTCTTGAGTAATGATCTATGGATAGTGGGACTTTGGAACATGATTCTCATAGCCTTAGGGGTTGAGAACCTATCTATAAAAGTTGAGGTTGGATACCTATCACAACATACATTTTATTGGGTAATGTTTAAGTTTTATTTGATTTTAGTCATTTTCATGAAAGAGTTTCATGTGTAGTTTTCATATGATACACATTTATATTTTTAGAATATTATAATTTAATATTATAATGGTTATATAACAAAAGTTATTGATTATATAATTTTTTATACATTAATGTAATTAGAACATGCTATTTTGATTGATTAATATAAATTGTATAAATTAAATAAATTAAAGGAATGTATATATAATATCAAAGAAAGTTATACAATATTCATGAGATGTATATAGAAGGATATATGGTGAGATATTAAAAATAACTTAAAATAACAAATTTTAGATTCTATGAAAATTAAACACTCATTAAGACCATCAATAATTCAATATAGATAACCCTATTTGGATTAGGTGCTCATATATTATCTTATGCATGGCATGAAGGGTGTTCTTAATACAATTAATGTGATAAAATAGGTATTTTTTGACACCCAACTCCAAAAACCTAGATTTGGTGGTTAATTTACTACATTGTCGCAAGATACAATATATTACATTCTAAAGGATTGAATAGTTTAGATATATTGGAGACTAGATACATGTATTCTTCTAACATTACATTTGAAAACATGAAATACAACATAAAATTTTAGTGAAAGATTTATTATTTTTTTGTATATATCCTTAAAATAATTATTATATCAATTCTTGGTATCCTGAGGAATGGAAAACATAATAAATGGAAATACAATAGGCTTAGTAAGAGAAATCATACAACATATGATATCATTGAATAAATAAATCCTAAATAATATGTAAGAGAAAAAAATAAAATATACCATATAACTAATATCATAAAATAGAAATATATCTATGGATGACATAAAAATATAAATAATCACATGGATAATAATAAATAGTTTCATAATGATAAAATTCTTATTGTTGAACATTATAATCTTAACATCAAGGCCTCATGACAATACATCATATATAAATAGGTAAAGAGTATTCCAAATACTCAAACCAGTTTTTCTCATGAGACCTCCTGATAAATTGAGGTGCTCTAATGGGACCTTCCCATCATATACTGAGTCTAGAGTATTCATCATATGAAATAAATTAATAACAATTAAATTCATAATCAACATAAACATTAATATTGAAAACTAGGATATGAAATGTTAATATTCTTACCAAGTCAGATATTAAACATCAAGATCATAATTTATTCAAATTAATATGGTGGATTATATCATTAGAATATATTGATATTAATTTATAATATTAATCATAAGATGTTCATATAGATGAAAATACTTTTAATATATTGTTGGATCATTTTGGAAGAAAAATACACTTTTCTTTCTAAAATAACATATCTAAAATCTAAAAATTTCCACAGTATTAGGGAAAACTTTTCACTGGAAAAAAACATGGATGTTTATAATATATGATTCAAGGTAATGAATAATTGTGATGTTGGGAAAAATTTTCATGCAGTAAAAATTAAAATAATGATTTTGTTTTCTAATTTAGTAAAAAGTATGTCATTTAGAAAATGATTAGAATATTCATTTTTAAAACATTTTATAAAATGTAAATAATGGATAAAAATTACATTAATCAATCATTGTATAATATTAAAAACATTATTGAAATTTTTTTAAATAAAATATGTTCATGGAATAAAAATATTCCTGACCAAATAAAAAAATAATGTCTGATTTCCTTAAAAACAATTTTTTGTAATTTTTAGTATTTATAGAGATAAAAATAAAATGAAATGTTTTAATTTATAGAAATTAATATAGGAGAATAAAATAGATAAGGTTTAAGATATAAATATCTTATAATTCCTATAATGTAATTTTAAACATAAATAATCTCTAATAAGGCTTACTTTATGAAAATAACCCTTACAACTTTGGAAACTTTTGAATAATAAATCCCATGAATGAAATAATTTTATATGAAACTATAACTAAAATTTACATAAATAGTGTAACATACTAGGTAAATAAATAATATGAAATTTTCATATTTATTAATATTTGTGAATAAAATGTTAATATTACTTTAAAGGAAATGCTATGTTTGATGGCGTACCCAATACGCAACAACGAGTTTCTTTAAAATCTTACATTGCATACTAATAATATAATAATATTATTTTAAATGGTAGTTAACGCCTAGCTGTTGTAATGGCGCGAATGAAAAGAACTAACTAAAAAATTATTATATATGTTTGTTAAATATTTTTACACATATCCAATAAAAGTTAGAGGCTTAAAATAAGAAAAGAATTCGGTTTTAAGCATAAATATTATAATGTTCTTTAAAAGGTCGATTAACCGCCTTTTGATGGAAAAACCTTTTTAAAAATACTTTTTGTCAATTTTTATATGTTATATTTGAAAAAATAAAATCCTTATTTAGAATCGGGACATCCAAATTTACTTTGTGTAAATTTTTGTTATTTTTCTGATAAAGTTCATTTTTTAAAGAATAGTGAAAATGTTGTATTTTAATTCAAAACCACCTTTTAATCTAATTTATTTATATGGATAGATTATATTTTTAATTTTGTTTGAAGTGTAGTTAAAATATATTTTTACCATTTAATCCAATGGTTGTCATTGGAATTAATTTCACTTTGAAATTGAAAATAAACAAGTGTCAATCATTTGAAAGATATTGTTTCTTAAAAACACGCTATTTGTTTTGACAGCGGAAATTAATTATAAAATTAATTAATTAAACTAATATGTTTTTAATTTGATAAAATTGATATCATTTTTTAATTTGGAATATCAAATTTACTTTAAATAAATTTTTGGTATTTTTCTGACAAATGTTCATTTTAAATGAATAGTGAAAAATACTGCATTTTACTTCAAAACTACTTTTTAATATAATTTAATTATATAGTTATATTGTCCTTTTAATTGGTTTTAAAGTTTAATTGAATTATGTTTTTATCAATTAATACAATTTTGTTCATTGTAAGTAATTTCACTTTTCAATTGAAGGTAAAAACAAGTCAATCTTTTGATAAATTTTACTTCTTAAAAACTCGTCTTCAGTTATGACAATGGGAATTATTTTCAAATTAATTAATGCAATTACTATGTTAGGGAATTTGGTAAAATGGATTCCATATTTGGAATCATAAGGTCCAAATTATGTAATTAAGACTCTTTTTTTTGGCATTATGAATAGTAACGATAGAAATTATCTTTAATTATCTTGATTAATTAGTAATCTGGTAGTTAAGGGTAATAAAATAATATCATAATAATATAAAATGACCCCAAAATGTGTCCAAATACTCTTTTTGAGTCATGGCCTACCATGGGAATCTTTTTACCAAACTTGAGGACCCATGGAGTCACATGGGTGTGATAGTGACATTTATGACATTATTTTTAAAAAAGAAGTGAAATATAACAAAGGTTTGTATATCCTAAGAAAAACAATTTTAATTTTGTTTACATAAATTATCTCTTAGACTATAAATAGTAATTTGAAATATGAAAATATTTCCTACATCATGGTATTTTTTTTATAATTTTTAGACATTAAATATATAAATTTATTTATGACACCATGATGATGCAGTGATTACCTCATTAATGAACGATTTAAATAAAATGAAAAGATAACGTAAAATCTAAGACTTAAACTTTTCAAGAACCTATTTTATGGGTGTATTTCAAACCCTTATCACCTTATCATAAAAATATATCATTGTGGGACCTTTAAAATCCGAAAACCATTTTATAATAAAGTAACATTTCAAGACTTTGCAAAAGTGACCCTCCTCCCTCTTATAAAAGGCCCCCACCCATACCCCCTTACCCACACCTCTCAAGCCCATGGCTTGTCTAAAATCTTCTCATATTATCTCCCAAAATCCCTATCTTACTCTTAGAAGCCTCACTTTGGTCATAAGTCTTTCCAAGGAATCCTTTGGCTCAAATCAAAAAGAGTTACCCAATTTAGAGGTAATGTCTTCTCTCGAGTTTCTTTCTTTTATTTTACTTATTAACTCAACAATATCTTCTTATTATTTGATCACATAATAACACCAGTATCCTCAATATACATTGATGTTTTTATTATAAGGATTATACCTACACTTACACACACCCCCGTCTAATGGTTAAACAACATACTGTTTCTGTGGGTGGCGAATTACTGCCTCAGGAAACAATGATTGTTCAATATTATTTTAATACCTCTTATTGTGGACATTATTATGGAACTATATTTATATATGATATATATTATATTTATGTCCTCTTAATTCTTCTTTATTTTATATTTAAAAAATACCTTTATGCTTTGCATGTTGTGTGAATGTGATAATTTCATATGAGGAAGTGTGGACAACTGCCCCCTCAAGTGATGTGACTCGTTCATTCCAAACATGGAATTTATAAAGAATGTGATTAATGAACTTATTTTAACTATATAACATATATATTATACTGTAATTATAATATATTTATGTCTAATTTAGTTTTAAAGTCTGTTCATATGACAAAAAATGAAAGTAGCGTTCATGCGTACGTACGGCTTACCGTCTCCATGAATGGTACATTTCATTTATTATCTACAAACATTATGGAATATTATTAAATACATATATACTGGATATATATGATATTTAAATCATTAAAATCATTCTTGAGATGATGTACTTATAACTACATGTACAATTCTTTTCAAACAAGTTCATTGTTGACTCATGTACCGAACATCGACAAAACGTATGATATAAAGTCACATAATTAACTAATTATTATAAAAAGATAATATGTGGTATGAATTGAATAATAAACTTTAAAGGAATTCATTATTAAATTATAAATTGTCCAAAGTTTATTATTCAGGAATATAAAGAACGAATGAGAACAAGTTGGACTTGATGTAAGGGGATTTCTTATCTCACTTTTAATTCCGTGAGATTTCCATTGTTCTCCGATTATTTATTGCATGTAGTGTATTGTGTACTTCCATTTGATATATATTATCATGATTCTATTTATATTCATGGTATTATGTGATTAATTTGGTTCTTATTATCTTTTGGTCGTATGACACGATTTATTACAACGAGGTAAGGGGTTTTTATCTGAATATTTATTCCCGTGAGATTCATGCTATATTTGTCACTATCTCTCTTTAGTGGTTTATGTAATTCCCATTATTATAATCTTTTTTTAATATACTTTCACTTATGTGAATTTACAACAACATTTAATAGTCCTTCTTTCATGGGGAGTACGTTTCGAAAGTTACCCAAATCGGTAAGGGAACCTTTCACCCTCCTCTTTTTAAAAGACTTCTTTTTGTTAGGTCTTTTAATTTAAATATTCATAATGTTGGGATATGTTCTTATATATCCTTATTTCTGTAAATTTTAAGTCCAAGTGATGATATACCCTTTTTATCTCTCATTAACTCATTTTCAGAATTTTAAAGTGACGTCATTAGGCTTTCAAATTTTTATAAGGGAACTTATTTACCCAATTTCAATTCTTCGGGTTAAACCTCTACTTCTTGATTATGTCGTACTATTAATATGTGTTGATGACCTCTGATTGCTTTACACTTAATATCCACTTATATTGGGTGTATTTATATTGGTCACACATAATTATGTAATTGATTTATCCTTAATCTAAGGATATCGTCTTTGTACAGGACTTCATCTCAATCCCCTTTTGTTGAGGAATACTTCAATGTATATACAACATTATTTTATTAGTTGTATAATAAACCCTTATGACTTTTAATTTCATTCAAAAGGAATATTTTTACACGAAGAGTTTTACTAAATAACAACAAGAATTTTTTTTGTCTTACGTATGCAGTGACAACGACTTCTCCGCCGCTGTGACCATTATTTGAGTTTTGACTTCCTCTATAAGCCATAACTTTTTTTTAAATGAAAAATAAATATCATTTTTTACTTTTCATTTATTTTGGTATTTAAAATGGTTTTGATAATGTTTTTATTATATCAATGTGTTGTGATTGAAATGTGGAAATGTTATGTTTCCTTTATACATGTTTTATGTGATACGATTATGTTATGGTTCTTGGGCATTATTTATGAAGTCGGGTGGTTCGGTGATAAACTAAGGGTGAGTGATCCTGAGATAGCTCTCCAATGCATTGGGTAACGTGAAGGAGTTAAACTCTAAGTTTTCCTCAAAGATATTTAGGGAATATACTATGATGGGTATTCCAAACATAACCATGAGGGTTACACCCTACGTAAAAATGTCATAAATGCCTCAAGTTACCTTTATGTCTTATGATTTATATGAGTAATTCATAAATATTATTATTTCATGAGGTATGTTAAAGTGCTTATATTTTATGAGTAAAGTATGATTTCATTGATTCTTATGTATACATGGAATAATTTTTCTTTCCGTATTTTTATATCCCTTACTGATATTTTTATGCTCATCCAAAGTTTTTGAAATGTTTTTCACAGGACATAAAGTGGAATATGATCAAGGATGCGATAAAGGAAATTTCATGCTGTCTAAAACAAGGAACTATACATGAATCTTTTGTTCAAGAGTTTTTATTTTGTGAAAAAAATGGAAACTAACTAGATGTGTCTACTTTGTAATCATTGAGATGTAATAGTTATCTCCTAATTCTCTAAAACTCTTAACCTTAAAAGATCCTCAATGTGAATTATTCATTTAATTCAAGATTATTTAATGTTTTAAGGTCAGGTCCTTATAGTTGGTATCAGAGGTCGGTTTAGATAACATTAGAGGTTAGGGTATTCTTTAAGCACAAGTGACATTACCATAATGGTTAGGATTTTAGAAAGATTCATAGTTATTTTTATAAAGTGAATGAGTTTAAGATAACATGAATAAGTATATCTTAGTATTTACTATCATCATAAGATATTATATGATGATTTTACTAATATAATCACACTGAACTTTTTGGTTTTAGTAAATGGCTGGATCTAGCAGGCCCCAAAGTAACAGTGGATGTGAAGGAAACTGTGACAGTTTTCTGAATGATAAACTAAATGATATGGGAACTTCAATAAGAACTCTTGTTCTTATTCTCAACCAACTATATGGAGTCATGATTGACCCCCTAAACCTTAGTTATTTTTATAAGTAATCATATATGTGAGAAACAAATCCCTACAGAAGTTCAGGTAATAATCATAAAGGTATGAATGTTCAAAAAACTATGTGTCAAAGATGTGGAAAGAAACACATAGGAAAATGTTTCAAAGGGATAGAAAGATGCTATAGATGTGGAAATTAAGGTCATAAAGAAAGAACCTTCCATGGAAAAAGGAAGCATCTAGTTGAATCTAGTAAAGGGAAAGAAGTTTTTTCATAAGGATCAATTGAATGTTTTAAATGTGGTGTGCATGGTCATTATACAAACACATGTCCTACGATAAAGTTTTGGGAATGGGATCACCAATATCATACAAATATTCATTTACCAATACCTAATGCCATTTTTATTGAGGATTAAGAAACTGACAATGACCAATTAAAGGTATGGATTATTTCTTTACATATGTTTTCCTTTTATTGAAATCTTAGGATATGATTCGTGATTTTGTTTGTAGGAAATAAGTATTTCAAAATAAGTTGGAAAGGAATGGTTAATGGATCATAAATAATGTTTAATGAGTAAGAATTCAACATATAAGGGATTCAAGAGTTATGGTAGATTTTAGGATGGTGAAATTTTTAAAAATTATTAAGGCTCTTTTGATGATGAGACTACATTAGAAGAATTTTTATAGTATGTGCCTGATGTTTGATATATGAAATTTTTATTCAAGGAATAATAATATTTTCTTTTGTGGATATAGTTATAAAGAACCATTTTGGTTTATATGATCCTTGAAATTGAGGTAATTACTGGTTAATACATTTTGGGATGTAAAATGAAAGTTATTAGATAACCTTTGTGGTTAAAATATGTTATGGTTATTTTTGATGAATTTATCTCTTTTTGGTAATGTTATAAAATTATTTTGTTTTTGAAAAGGGACAACACACAAACTATGTGACAACCCGTCACGTTGGATGAAGCTGCAGGAATCGAACCCACAACCAAAGTGTGACTGGTATTTATCATCTACCACTAGACTACATGAAGTCCCTGGTTAGTATGACTAATTCTTTTTTATTTATATGATCTTATGAATCAGGAATAAGTTGATTTTGGTAAATGATTAACCTATCATAGAGGATATGTGATTAGTTTAATTACTTTTCAGCATGAGACTTTAAGATTAACTGATGTTATTTGGAGATAAATGTTAACATTTACCTTGGAAGAATATACGAATAAATATTTCAAAGATTTGGGTTTCAATCTTAGTTTGGATTACTTTGAAGAATTTTATGGATAGCTGTTTATTTAATAGTCTATCTAAAACCTTGGGTTCTTTTTGTTGAATTTTAAATATTAAGAGTAGTATTTATTTTTATAAAGTATTATCATTTTGGGTATTATCAGATCTTGTACTGACAATTTTGGTTTTGGTTAAGGTCCAAAGACATGGGAAATATATAGTTCAACTTTTGTGGATTAGGTGATTCTCAAGAAGTTGATTATAGTGCTCTTAATGTGAACAAGTCATCCTAAATACTCATCTTTTGGAGAAAATATGAGTTTGTGTAAGAAATCTAGTAAGAGATAAAAGTATACATGACAAGTAAGTATGTTTCCTTATGATTTAGTTAAGATCATAAATAAATTCCTCAATGAAAAGTAACTTAAAACAAAAAAGTTTTCTGTTAACTTTTCCTGCTGGGGAATCAAATACTGTTTAACTCATCACAAGTTTGTGATTTTCTGGTGGTTAACTTTCTCCTAGACATATTTTATATCACTCTCTATTAGAACTTGATAGTTTGTTTTCTCCTCCATATCCATGTTTTCATGGAATCCTAGTATTTTTTTTCTCGGGTGACCTTTGTACTTTTCTTTCTTTCTTTTAAAGTGATAGTTTAATTTACTCCTTTTCCAATGTGGGGCTTTCAATGAAGTTTCCAAGCCTAATTTTAAAATTGTGAGGATGCAATTCCCAAAAGGGGGGAAGGATGTAACATCCTAGGTAAATAAAGAATATGAAATTTTCATATTTATTAATATTTGTGAATAAAATTTTAATATTACTTTAAAGGTAATGCTATGTTCGATGACATACCCAATACGCAACAACGAGTTTATTTGAAATCTTACATTGCACACTAATAATATAATAATATTATTTTAAATGGTAGTTAATGCCTAGTCATTTTAATGGCTGAAATGAACATAACAAACTATAAAATGATTATATATGTTTGTTAAATTTTTTACATTTATCCAATAAAAGTTAGAGGCTTAAAATAAGAAAAGAATTCGATTTTAAGCATAAATATTCTAATGTTCTTTAAAAGGTTGATTAACCACCTTTTGATGGCGAACCCTTTTTAAAACTACTTTTTTAATTTTATATATTATATTTGACAAAATAAAATCCTTCTTTATAATCGGGACATCAAAATTTACTTTGTGTAAATTTTTGTTATTTTTCCGATAAAGTTCATTTTTTAATGAATAGTTAAAATGCTGTATTTTAATTCAAAACCTCCTTTTAATCTAATTTATTTATATGGTTAGATTATATTTTTAATTTGGTTTAAATTTTAGTTAAAATATTTTTTAATATGTAATCCAATGGTGGTCATTGGAATTAATTTCACTTTGAAATTGGACATAAACAAGTGTCAATCTTTTAATAGATATTGTTTCTTAAAAACACACTATTTGTTTTGACAGCAGAAATTAATAATAAAATTAATTAATGAAACTAATATGTTTTAAATTTGGTAAAATGGACATCATTTTTGAATTTTGAATATCAAATTTACTTTGGATAATTTTTTGGTATTTTTCTAACAAATGTTCATTTTTAATGAATAGTGAAAAATACTGCATTTTGCTTCAAAAATGCTTTTTCATCTAATTTAATTATATAGTTAGATTGTCATTTTAATTGGTTTTAAAGTGTAATTGAATTATTTTTTTATCCCTTAATAAAATTTTGTTCATTATAATTAATTTAACTTTTCAGTTGGATGTAAAAACAAGTCAATATTTTAATAAATTTTACTTCTTAAAAACATGTTTTCGGTTGTGACAGTGGGAATTATTTTTAAATTAATTACTGAAATTTTTTTGTTTGAAATTTGGTAAAATGGATTCCATATTTGTAATCATAAGGTCCAAATTATGTAATTAATACTTGTTTTTTGGACATTATGAATAGTAATGACGGTAATTATCTTTAACTATCGTGATTAATTAGTAATCTGGTAGATGAGGGTAATAAAATAATATCATAAAAATATATAATGAGCCCAAAATGTGTCCAAATCCTCTTTTTTGAGTCATGTCCGACCATGGTAAGATTTTTACTAAACTTGAGGGCCCATGGAGTCACATGGATGTGATAGTGACATTTATGACATTATTTTTAAAAAAGAAGAGAAATATAACAAAGGTTTGTATATCCTAAGTAAAACAATTTTAATTTTTTTTACATAAATGATCTCTTGGACTATAAATATTAATCGTAAAGCTAAAAATATTTCCTATATCATGGTATTTTTTTATAATTTTTAGACATTAAATAAATAAATTTAAGTATGGCACCATGATGATGTAGTGATTACCTCATTAATGAACGATTTAAATAAAATGAAACGATATGGTAAAATATAAGACTTACACTTGTCTAAAACCTATTGTATGGGTGTATTTAGAACTCTTATCACCTTATACACAAAATATATTATTTTGGGACCTTTAAAATCCAAAAACCATTTTATAATAAATTAACATTTAAGACTTTCCAAAAGTGACCCTCCCCCCTCTTATAAATGGACCCCACCTCTACCCCCTTACCCACACCTACCAAGCCCTTGGATCGTCTAAACACTACTCATATTATCTCTCCACATACCTCTCTTAATCCTAGAATCCTCACTTTGGGCAGAAGTCTTTCCAAAGAAGCCTTTGGCTCAAATCAAAAAGAGTTACCCGATTTAGAGGTAATGTCTTCTCTCGAGTTTCTTTCTTTTATTTTCCTTCTTCACTCACCACTATCTTATTATTATTTGATCTAATAATAAAAAAAGTATCCTAAATATACTAGGATGTTTTTATGATAAGTATTCTATCTACACTTACACACACCCCGGTCTAATGGTTAAAGAACATATCGTTTCTGTGGGTGGCGAATTACTGCCTCACGAAACGATGATTGTTCAATCTTCTTTTAACACCTCTCATGGTGGCCATTATGATGGAACTATATTTATATATGATATATATTATATTTATGTCCCATAAATTCTTCTTTATTTTATATTTAAAACATACCTTTATGCTTTTCATGTTGTGCAAAGCGATAATTTCATATGAGGAAGTGTGGACAACCGCCCCCTCAAATGATGTGACTCGTTCATGCCAAATATGGAATTTCTAAATAATGTCATTAATTAACTTATTTTACCTATACAACATATATATTATACTGGAATTATAATATATCTATGTCTAATTTAGTTTTAAAGTCCATTAATATAACAAAAAAATGAAAGTAGTGTTCATGTGTACGTACGGCTTACCGTCTCCATGAATGGTACATTTAATTTATTATATCCAAAAATTATGTAATATTATTAAATACATATATACTGGATATATATTATATTTAAATCATGAACACCATTCCAGAGATTATGTACTTAACTACATGGACAATTCTTTTTAAACAAGTTCATTGTTGACTCATGTACCAAACATCGACAAAACGTATGATATGAACTCACATAATAAACAAATTATTATAAAAAGATAATATGTGGTATGAATTAAATAATAAAATTTAAATGAAGTCCTTAAGAAATTATAAATTGACCAAAGTTTATTAATTCAAGAATATAAATAACGAACGAGAACAAGTCGGACTTGAGGTAAGGGGATTTCTTATCTCACTTTTAATTCCGTGAGATTTCCATCGTTCACCAATTATTTATTGCATATGGCATATTCTGTACTTCAATTTGATATATATTATCATTATTCTATTTATATTCATGTTATTATGTGATTCATTTGGTTCTTATTATCTTTTGGTCATATGACACGATTTATTACAACGAGGTAAGGGATTTTTATCTCACTATTTATTCTCGTGAGATTCATGCTATATTTGTCACTATCTCCTTTGAGTGGTTTATGTACTACCCATTATTCTACTCTTTGTGTAATATAATTTCTATTATGGTTATTTACATGAACATTGTATAGTCTTTCTTTCATGGGGTGTATGTTTCGTAAGTTACCCAAATCGGTAAGGGAACCTTTCACCCTCCTCTTTTTAAAAGACTTGTTTTTGTTAAGTCTTTTATTTTGCATCTTCTTAATGTTGGGATATGTTATTATATATCCTTATTGCTCTAAATTTTAATTCCAACTGATAATATACCCTTTTTATCTCTCATCAACTCATTTTCTGAATTTTAAAGTGATGTTGTTAGGCTGTTGAATTTTTGTAAGGGAACTTCTTAACCCAATTTCAATTCTTTAGGTTAAACCTATACTTCTTGATTTTATAGTACTATGAATATGTGTGGATGACCTATGATTTTTTACACATAATATCCACTTTTATTGTGTGAATTTATATTTGTCACACATAGTTATGTAATTGATTTATCCTTAATCTAAAGATATCATCTTGTATAGGACTTCATCTCAATCTCCTTTTGTTGAGGCATAATTCAATGTATATACGACCTTATTTTTTTAGTTGTATAGTAAACCCTTTTGACTATTAATTTCATTCAAAATGAATCTTTTTACATTAATAGTTTTAATAAACAACAAAAGGAATGTTTTTTTTTCTTTTGTATGCGGTGACACTGACTTCTCCGCCGCCATGGCCATTATTTGAGTTTCGGCTTCCTCTATAAGCCATAACTTTTTTTAAATGAATAATAAATACCATGTTTTACTTTTCTTTTATTTTGGTAATGAAAATGGTTTTAATAATGTTTTTATTATATCAATGTATTGTGATTGAAATGTGGAAATGTTATGTTTCCTTTATGCATGTTTTATGTGATACAATTATTTTATGGTTCTTGGGAATAGTTTAGGAAGTCATGTGGTTTCATGATAAAATAAGGGCAGGTGAGCCCGAGATAGCTCCCCAATGCATTGGGTAACGCGAAGGAGTTATATGCTAAGGTTTATCAGAATAGATTTAGGGAATATGTTGTGATGGGTATTCCAAACGTAACCATGAGGGTTACTCCCTACGTAAGAATGTTATTAATGCCTCAAGTTACCTTTATGTCTTATGATTTCTATGAGTTATTCATAAATATTATGATTTCATGAGGTGTGTTAAAGTGCTTATGTTTTATGAGTAAAGTATGATTTCTTTGATTCTTATGTATACATGGACTAATGTTTTCTTTCTGTATTTTTATATCCTTTACTGAGCTTTTTATGCTCATCCCAAGTTTTTGAAATGTTTTTCACAGGACATAAAGTGGAATCGGGTCAGGGATGGGATCAAGGAAATGTCATGCTATCTAAAACAAGGAACTAGACATGACTCTTTTGTTCAAGAGTTTTTATTTTTTGAAAAAAATAGAAACTAAGTAGATGTTTCTACTTTGTAATCATTGAGATGTAATAGTTATGTCCAAATTCTCTAAAACTCTAAACCTGAAAAGATCCTCGATGTGAATTATTCATTTAATTCAAGATTATTTAATGTTTTAAGGCTGGTTCCTTATAAATAGATTCATGATATAACATATCAAAGGGAAAATATTTACAGAAGGAAACAAGTGGTGAATATGGAATATGTATCATGGAAAAAAATGTGTGATGAGAAACCATTACTTTAGACCTAATTTGATATTTATATTCTTTTAAACTTCTTTAACACAAATTTAGGTTTATTATAAATCCATATAAAATCCATATACATACTGATAATATCATATTTTATCAACTTATAAAATTTAAACACCCATTTGTTAATAATTATTTATTAAAATCATCGTTTCTGAGTGTAAACTGTTTAGGTTTGCATGAATGTTTTGATTTGGAAGTTATGATCCTTGTGTCTTGACATGCTTTTATAATTTATATACTTTTAAAAATTATATAAATGTAATATATATTCATTATATATATATTCATTATATATATATATATTCATTATATATATATATATATTCATTATATATATATATATTCATTATATATATATTCATTATATATATATAATCAACTGTGAATGGTGTACATGAAAAATGAATCACATCATTTTATGGAGTTGGTGGTCCCTACATAAGCAAGAACGAAGTAATAATTTTTTAACAGGTGGAAGGGTAAGAAGGTAAATGATATAGAATATTTAAAAGTTAATAATTATTTTTTAAATATCATATATATTCATTCATTCCAAATTAATAACCATCTATGTAAAGTGGTGATGAAAAATGAATTGCACCACTATGTAGAGATGGTAGGTCGTATATACACAGGACCAATGTTTTCATTTTCCCTAAAATGAAAAATGGTTGGACCATAATCATAATAACAACTCAGTATATTTATTATACTAGATTATTTATTTTAGTATAGGTATAATATATTTAAAATTAATTATAATAGGAAATAAACTTGAAAGAGTTACTAAAGATGATTACCTCTTCTTCGAGAAACCTCCTTTGGTTTACACTTTATTCCATCTTAATATGGTCTTAAGAGAACACTGAAAGCACAAGAACTAAGGAGAGTAATATGGAAAGTTTTTAAGGTAGTTATTTTTTGATCTATTTTGATCAACAATTATGAATAATGGAGGATAGGAAGTTCCCTTTTATAAGTGAAGGGAAGGACACAAAGGGAATTACTTAAAAGATATCAAAAATATAAGGTCACTTTCATGTGAAAGTGGTTCCAAATGGACAAGAATTATAATTTAAGTTAAGATGATGTTGAAATATCATCAACTAATAATAAATAGAATTGTTATGTGGAATTTTTACCGTTATCTCTTTTTTGACTCCTGATAAACTCTTTTAACATTGTTAGTGGTAACAAAATTTTACAATTGTTACTATTTTATTACGGAAAAAAATATGTTCACCATGTTAAATTAAAATAATTACAATGATTAAAAATATCTAATACATTTTTTAAGATTTATATTTTATAATTATCATAAATTTACTTCAAATTAAGTGTGCAAAACTCTATGAAACCCATTTTTAGATAAATTCATTTTAAACATAAAAAAGAATTTACATTAATTCTTTGCCTTGTGAAAACTATTAAGTGAATATTAAAAAAATTATTGAATAAATATTATATAAATTTAATTAAAATTTTCAAACAATAGTGATTTATTTAATTTGTTAATATAATAAAAAATTTTGCACATATAAAGAGTTTTTAAATAAATGCGTTTTTAATCCCAAAAATAAACTTATACCAAAATAAAGTATTATGTTGATTCTAATGAAATTAATTATATTATTTATAATTAAAGGATACATATTTTAATTTCATATCAAAATCAAAAAAATAATGAGACTTTTATATTAATTTATTTAATGAAAATAAATGATAGTTTTACAAAAATAAGTAATTTTTTAACTATTGACACAAAAATAAACTATTTATGAAAAATCTAAAAAAATAACCCTATTTTTTTAAATAATAATTTATAAAATTAAGTTCAATTAATTATATAATGTTTATAAAAATGGTTTAAATTAATTATATTGTCCAAACATAAGATACAACACAAACCGATTTTGATGAAAACATATTTTTTAATAATAAAATGAAATTACTAAAAATTGAGTACTTATTTATTATTAATTAAAAAAATTAAAATATATGAAAACTTTGTACGTATTATTTATAATGTGTTTATTACTATTCATACCTTCCAATTTAATGTCAAGTGTATAAGAGTAACATTTAAATAATATTATTTTTATTATATATCATAGTTCGCTGAAAGCTCAGGGTTGTGTGAAATGCATGATATCAAACATATTATTAATTTAAAAGAAAATAAAATATTGGGGTGTTACCATCTCCCATAATTTTAAAAATTTTATAATCAGAATTTTAATTCATTTTGATCATATTGTGACATTTTAATAGATTTTGTTATCAATTTTGATTTCTAGATTAAGAAAAGGGAACTTATTACATCGTAAATAAATAATGTGTATAAATTTATAAGAATTAAACTTTTGAATGTGTTTCTAGAAGAGTACCTTAATTTATTGGAACTTTAATATTGATATATTTATCCTTTATTTGTTGAGTTTGAGGAATTATAATAAAATATACTTACTTGATTCCTTACAACATTATATGTGAAATATTTTTCCTTTCACAAAGTATTTTAATTAGTCTTTAATTTCTATTCTAATTATTAATTAATAATATAAATTTTTAGTAAATAAAAAAAATCAACCTTTAATGGGTCGTCATATCTATAAAATAAGGGAATGTTTTTTCACTTATTTTAAAAAATGATTAGTACAAGTTAAGATAATATTAATTATGAATAAACCTTCTTGTGAATAAGTAATACATTAAGTCCTAAAACATCAATTATAACACCCTTATAAATGATACTATTCTCTTAGATTTAAATTATAATACCACTATTTGAATATAAATTATTTTATGATTCATCTGATAAATCCTAAATCCTCAAAATAAATTAAATCCCCAAAATAAGGATTATTTAAAATCTAAATAATTTTATAACAACCATGTTTAAAATTTTGTAATAAATATTCATCATAATAGAAATCGATTAATATATTCTCATTAAAACTATTTTCCCACCTATATAATTGATTGAAACTTATTTCCTCTATGTAAAAGGATTATTCAATATCAATGAAAAATATAAATGATTGTGTAGATCTGAAATAAAATAAAGTGTGAGTTTAAGATTAAATTTAATGCTATAATAACATAATGGATTTCAACTTTAGCTACAGTAATTGCATAATCTTGTCTTTTCTACATTATCTATTTTTTGAGGTATATTCCCTTTATGGTTATGAAATTAAATTTCATTGTTTCCCATATCATTACAATTGAAACACTTAATATTGGATGCTTCTTTCTTACCATTATATTCACACACCTAATGGACTTTATCTCTACACTTTAAGAAATTTTACATTGCCTTAAATTATGTACTAGGGGATTTATTTCCCAAAAAAATTACAAGTGGTAAGTTTCACACATCCCTTATTTTCCTTTTCATTATTTAATTTTTCATAGTGATTAGTCATCCTATTCTTCTCTTTATTTTCTTTAAAAATATATGAATTGAGAATTATTTCTCCATGTCGATGGTACTTGATACCATAACATCATATAATGAAAATTCTTGAGATAATAGTTCCCTTCAAAGGATTCTCTTAATGCCATCAAAGAAATAATAAATCTTACTTTCTAGATTATATACATAGTCTAAATAATTCCTTGATAATGTAGTAAATTTTTACTCACACTCAACAAAAATTTCTTCTTAATTATATCTTAGATTGGGGAATTTTATTATACAATCAACTCATAGCCCATAAGGAAATTATTCTTTAAATAATATCTCCTAAAATATCTTTCATTCCATTATTTTTATCTTTTATTCCTCATTTTTATTTTGAATTAATAACCACCATTGATTAGAATATTCCTTTAAATCATACACTTCTAGAATAAACTTCTCCAATTAATTACTTTTAAAAACAACAAATACCTTTTCAAGGGACTTGATCCACTATTCATTTATCAATAGATTTTTAGTTCCATTATGGGATATATGTTTCTTCAACATTAAGTAGTCCAATATCAATGAATCATGTTGTGAAGCTATAGGTTTTTCTATACAAAAATGTTTATTAGTCATAACCTAAGTCAACTATCCTAACATAGTCATAATCTAATCAGCTCCAACACTAATTTTGTTGATATGATCATGAGGTAAATACCTATATTGATCATGAGTGTTGACATGTTTTCCATTAATTTCATTGGAAACCATTTATAAAAAATGGAATATACTAGATTAGTTCATAACATTATGAATAATGGTGTATAATTCCAAATCTAGTGCAATAACTAACATAAATTGAAAGTTAAATCATATATAATCTCTAAATTATAATATTAGTATCTTTCATAATATCTTAAAAGTCATAAAAAATCAAATATTTTATAATAGTTTGTAAATAGTTTGTGAATAAACCATAGAATATCTCCTGGGAGTGTCTAGGTAGGTGTGTAGTATTAGATGCACTCATCATGCATCAGTGATGATCGAGTTAATACCCAACCCTCTGCATTCAGAGTTGTTACCAATAACAAAAATCTATGCCACAAACATATCCACTTTTTAGTATCAAGATAGGGATGTGTTTTTGAGGAAAACCACATAATATCTACATTATTAAAACTTTGTGATATTATCACATATATATATATGTAATTATCCTTACATATGTACTCTAATATATATTTTCCTAAATATAGTTCATAAGGATTATAAAGAACTTTATTTGATATCAACTGCAATGCCCTAATTCGAATAACCTGGAGTTGGTGGTTATTTTTCAACACCGGAATAAGATACAAGGAACTATATCCTGAAGGATCGAAAAGTTTATCAATCTTAACAGAGTATAAACATACATTATTATCACATTAAATTTGAAAATAAGTAATACAACATAAAATTATAGTGAGAACTTTGTTATTTTTTTCTATTATATCCCTATAATCATTCATATATCCCTTCTTGGTATCCTAGGGAAAGGAAAACGTAATAAAAGATACACTTAGATGATCATTAAGGGAAAACTTGCATCATAAGCTATCATAGAATAAAAAAATCATGAATAATATGTAAGAGAACAAAAATTATCAAATATGCCACATAATTAATATCATAAAATGAGAATATATCCATAGATGGAAAAACAACATAAATAATCACATGGATGAAAGTAACTAGTTTCATAATGATAGAATTCATAATTTCAAATATCATAATATTACCATTAAGGCCTCATTCACTACTACAAAATAAGCCTTTAACAATGTTGTCCTTTATTCATGCTAACAAAAAAGTGATGATAAAGGTACCCTAAATCAGTGTTAAAACAAGCACTAATAAAGGTAACCTTTTATAAGTGCTTTGTCTAGTAGTGATAAATGGTTCCCTTTATAAGTGATTTATTTAGTGCTGATAAAGGTTACCCTTTATCAGCACTTTATTTTTAGCACTAATAAAGATTAACTTTATTAGCACTTTATTTTTAGGTCCTAAAAAGAGATCTTTTATCAACGATTTTTTATCACTGATAAAGGTTCAAAAAAATGAAATAATTAAATAAATAAAAATAAAAATGAGTTTCTTAAAAAATATTAAATATTTTATTAATTAAAAAATTATTGAAAAAAATGAAAAAAAATGATTATTCTACATATAAATTATAAATTATAATAAATAATATATATTAAATATATAGATATATGTAAAAATAAAATTAGAAAATTAAAAATTAAAAATTAGTAAATAGAGAAAATGTTAAACATTTTATAAATTAAATAATTATTGATAATGTTAATAAATAGTATATATTAAATATATAGATATATATTAATGTATATAAATATGATTTATATAATGAAAACTATTTATGATTTACATTAAATAGATAATATATTTTGTGAATAATGGTTTATGATTAAAAATTTATAAGAACTAAAAATACTGACTGTTTACATTGATTAATGGACATAATTGAATATCATTTGATTTTTAAATTTAACATAAATCACATTTGTGTTATATTGATTTCGCATACATATACACAATTAATGCATTTTTATATACAATGTGCACACATAAATATTTACACAATTAATGAAATCTTATATAGAAACACATACATGTCATATTTATATAATTTATTCAAATTTTAGTTTTCATTTTAGAATTTCATTATAACATGACATATTTAAATTTTTTAATCAGTAAATTTTATATATTAATTGTTAATATTATTATAGTTAGGTATTATTGATTCATTTTTAATATTTTTTATTTTTTATTTTTTATTTATATTTTTTTGGAAATTTAATCAATTTCTATTATTTATTTTGTATATATTTATTTACTATGTGTTAATATTTTCAATATATATTCATCTTTATTTCAATATATATCCCTATTTTTTAATAATTTATATTTAATTAATAAAACTTATCCATTTTTTCAATATTATTAAAATATACTCATTTCTAATTATTCAATTTCACTCATTTTTTACATGCATACACTAAAGATTATATATTCATTAATCATGTAAAAAAAATTATAAAAAAATTAAAGAAATATATTTATAAACGTATATTTACTATATTTATACATTTATAATTATAATTAAATAAATATCATTTTTTTAAAAAGTATATATATAATTATAAATAAAAAATTGTATATATATATATATAAATAATTATAAAATTATATTAAATTTATTTAAATAATGAATATATTTATTATAATTATATTTATATATATTTATTATATATATATAGTAAATATATATATAACTATATAAATATATATAATGGTATAAATATTATTTTTCTAAAAAGTATTTAAGTAATTATAAATAAGTAATTATATGTTTAAATAATTATAAAACTATAATAAATATATTTAAATAAATAATATATTTACTATATTTATATATTTATTTATTTATTAAATATATATATCTAATTATATAAATATATTTATAAAAAAATTGTAATTAGAATTATAAATCCTTTATTATAACTTAAGTAATAAGCACTGATAAAAGGAATCTTTATCAGTGCTTTTTTAGTGCTGATAAAGATAGAGATTTATTATCACTAAAAAAATTATAATAAAGATTTCTTTTATTAGTGTTTATTAACTTAGCACTAATAAAAGTGTCTTGGTCTATTTTAAGAACCTTAACCATCACAAACCAATTTAAAATATCAAAAGCTCTTCATGGAAGCCACCTACTGTTGACACTCCTCGTTGATGAATCCAGGCTTGAATCAAGGCTCTAACCATTTTAAGGCTCAAATGATTTAAGTGTCAAATGAAACCAAGGATTGAATGAAATGAAAGTTTTTTGATATCTCTACTTTCCCTCAGTTATCCACTGAACCTTCCTAACACACATCTGTGTATCCTAGAAACTCCAGTTGCACTATCCCAAAATAAAACAACCCAAAATGCACTATTTTTTAGATATATTGAAGTATTGGTACAACATTGGTACTGTGAGACTTGAAATATATCAAACCCAATGTTGGGTCATGTTGTTTTGAGGTATAATAGAATCGCAATACCTATATTCCATGATATCTACCTCTTTTCAATAGTCAACTTTTGAAAAAAAAAAACATCTATATTGTGGTTAGTTTTGTCACTGTTTTGTAATATTCCATTGAAAATCACATGGGAACCGCTTTTCATATTTTGATTGAGAAATTAATGTGCTATTACTACCTTGATTCATATAAACCAAAGAAAATATCTAACTCACCAATCATAAATATATCGATATCATACCTCATATGATCCAAAAAGATCATTTTGATTTTTACAATTTTAAAATATTATATCTTTAAGATATATAAGTACCAAAATCCTTTGATCATTCTCCTTATTTATTTAGAGGTTGTGATAAACTCTACCTCACTAAAAACAAAGCTTTATTAGGTATTGTTCCAACCTAAAACACCAAGTCCTCAGTGATTTATTTATCTTATACAAGGAATTATTTAACTGGTTCACCATTGAATTAGGAATTCCCCTTTTACACCATCCATTATTTATTTTTATCCACTTTTCCATAGTTAATGAGTTTATTATAGAACACCCACATGGTTTTGATAACATTTTTATCTTCCAGACTTGGATCAATTTCCCATATCACATTATACTTATTCAGATCAAGATCCTCATGCATATATTTGATCCAATTATCATCCTCGTCTACCTCTCCAAATGATTTAGTCTCTACTTGGAGATAAATGAGGTTTTATGTAGAGTATTACTCCTCTGAGTTTACACCAAAACTATCTGATCACCAATGAAATTTTATTCATTCATTTCATCCTTGTATTTCATCCAGTACAATTGTCATCCTCATCAACTTCATGTCCCAAATAGTTATTATTAAAGTTTTTTACATGAGAATCATTCCCCATATCTTTTATGTTTCTTTTACTACTCTGAGAATTATCATCCCATGACTGACTACTGCTTAGATTATTTCAAGAAACATAGATGCATGCCCACAAGAGATGTAGGATGTGTGTCGAACAACAAAATAAAATGATAAATTTCTTGTAGATGAGTTGATGAGAATGAAAATTGTTTATAAATTTCAACTTTTAATGAATTAAAAGGATAAAACCTTCCCTATTTGAATTATTTATATGTCAGAAAATTTCATGATGTTATGCATATAGAAAAAAAAGTATTTGATAGTGTTATTGTCATGTTACTAAATGTTCCCAACAAAAAAAAATGGAATAAAGGATAGGTTGGAAATGATTAATATGGGGAAAAGGGAAGATTTGGAACTGATGAAGGGTAAATGGTAGAACTTTGTTACTCTAATAGCTTATACTCTATCCAGACATGAAAAATTGCAATTTTTTCTTTTCCTTAAAAGTGTAAAAGTTCTAGAGGGGTGTTATATCCATCTTTTAATCCTTTATACACCAAAACATCCATAGACTTATTCTCCCTTAAAACCATTCCACCCCTATAGTGTTGGAATTTATAGCTTTCCTTCAATTTCCCTCCAATGCTCAATCATAGAGGGAATATTGATGTTTCCAGAGTAAAATCATTTTCTATAGAATTAATTTATTATTTTATATTTATGTTTATTTTATTTCTTTTTAATATTACTCATATAATAATTGTTTTCTTATACAGGTGGATTATTTTTTTTATTTTGGGGTGGTTTCTTAGAAGCTTCTCATGCTCATAATGTATTGTACTTTTAGCCTACAATTGAGATAATGAAAATAAGGAAATTCATCAAGAATTCATACAACCATCATGTAAAGGTAAATTACTACTATTTATTTAATAATTTTTTTCATCATTTTATCTACTATTTGTAAGTAAATTTATTTAGCATTTTTATCTAATACTTATTTATTTTTTTCAAAAATATTTTAGGAATTTATATTTTTATTTCAACTATCTGCAACAATCCACAAAAGAGATAAAATGTTCCTTTCTTCCATTGTTACCATGCTTTCTATTGTCTTTTTTTGTTGACCTACCGACATTATATATTGATTATATGTTATTAGCTAAAAAACCATTCTCATTGAAATACAAAAGAGTAGAAGAATCTCAGGTTCCCATTTTTGTGACTTTTCATGATATAATAGGCACTTTATCTTCTCTACTCTTATATATTTTAGTAAAGAGAATAGTTTTTAGGCTAGGAACATCTAATCAATATACAGTGTTGGATGTTCAATAAATAAATTCAATAGAAATAATGGTAACATTGATAGTTAGGATTTTTTTTGAGAATTGGGGATGTGCAGTAATCATCCACACCTCAATCTGACACATAATGTGACTGGTATGACTCCAATTACTTATTTCTATTTAAAATTGACATTAATTTTAGTCAAAAAAAACTCAACTACTATACTCAAAACTAAGAAAACATATTCATAATACTTTTATACAATAATAAAATGATCTATAAGTCATTTTTTACATGTAAGAACCATCTACACCTCAATCTGATAAATGATGTTCCTCTTATTACTAAAAGTGTCTGTTATCTGTTTAAAATTTATATTTTACTTTAAAAAAATTCACTAACTGAAAACCAAGAAAACACACTGATAATTTCTTAATAATTTAGGAAATATATTCATAAATCATTTGTGACATGTAGGAATTGGTCTCACTTAAAACCTATACACGATGTGATTGGTATGAGTCAAACTATATTTTTTAATTTTAAAATGACATTTTAGTAAAAAATACAAGTTATATACTCAAAATCGAGTAAAAACATTTGGATTGTTTTGATACTTTATGAAAATGATTTATAAGTCATTGGGGATGTGTATAAATCTTTTGAACCTATATACGACTCATGGTGTGACGATATGACTCTAAGTGTTTCTTTATTTAAAATTGACATCATTTTTAGTAAAAATGACATATGAACTACTCAAAAATGAGGAAACACATTTCTATAGTTTTGATACTTTAGAAAAATAATATATAAGTCATTTGAGATGTGTATAAATCAGCCACACCATAATCTGACACATGGTGTGGCCAGTATGACTCAATGTGTTCGTTATGAGTTTAAAACCAAAATTTTAGGTCAAAAAGTGTCACTCATTGAAAACCAAGAAAATGCGCTCAGATTGTCTTGATAATTTAATACATCGGTTCATAAGTCATTTGTGACGTATAGTAATCAATTTCACATCAAACTAAGACATGATGTGGTCGATATGAGTCAAAGTGTGTGTTTCCAGATTAAAATAACATTTTAGTAAAAATATAAAGTGATGTACTCAAAACCTATAAAACACATATAGATTGTTTTGATACTTTAGGAAATTATCCACAAGTCATTTGAGACATGTTGGAATCATTTGTACCTCAATCTGATGCAAAATGTGACTATTATGACTCCAAGTGAATATTTTTATTTAAAATTGCCATCAATTTTCATACAATTAACACTTTATCTTAATTTTTTTCTTTAAATTTTTACTAACATAAGAATTTTTTTCTTATACAGGTGCATTATTTTTCTCTAATAGTGCTGGTTTGTTTTGAAATAGCATGAGTTGGGGTCAAGATCAAAAAACAAAGGAACATTGATATTTTTTAATGTATGTAATAATTTTTACTTAAAAAATTATACAAACCAATATTGGAAATGTCTATAATATAGTATTTTTTTCTTGTATTTGTGTTTTAAATTTCATTTCATTTAAATTCTATGTTGTACATGATTTTTTTGATATATGGTGTTTTTTTTGTGTTGTGGTGTTCTATTATAGCTCATTTCCCTGGTGCTTTAGTGTATTGCTGCATTAAACTGTAGTATGGCCCTTTATTAGTGATTTTAGGGCTAATAAAATACTAGGGTTTTTAATCTCACTCTGGTAGTCAGTGATTCTATAGTGCTAATAAAGGCTATTTCTAGCACTGTTAAATGCCTGTTTTGTATAGATATTCCAAGAAATCATATATAAATAGGAATGGTATATGAAAAAATTACCAAACTAGTTTGTCTCATGAGACCTATCAATGCTTTGAAAAGATATAGTGTGTCCCACCTATCACATTTTAGGTCCAATTCATTCATCATATGAAATAAATGAATAAAAAATCAATATATAATCAACATAAACATTCAAATTGAAAAACTACCATACAGAATGTTAACATTCATCCCTAGTAAAAAATAGAACATCATGATTATAAGACATACAGATTAATATAGTGCATAATACCATTAGAGTACATCTTAAATAAATTTTAATATTCATCAAAGGATGTTGACATAGATGAAAATACTATTAAAAGATCAGTAAAACATTTCTTGAGGAAAATACCCTTTCCTTTTTGAAATCACTTATTTAAAATCTAATAATTTATAGTATATTAATGAAATAATTTTGATTTAAAAGAAACATGAAATCCTATAATGGAATATTTAAGGGAAATAATAGTCAATGTAGTGGTAAAAGTCATTCTTTTAGAAAAAGTTGAAAAATATTTCATTCACACATTTAGAAAAAAAATACATCGTTCAAAAAATGACAACAAGGATCCTTTAAAATATATATATATAGTCATAAATGGGTAAAAATGACTGTGATTAATCATTATATAATATTTAAAAAATCTAGAATAAAATTTAAAGAGAATATAGATATATAAGAAAATCATTTATGTCTGAATAGAAAAACAATGTATGTTTTCCATAAACACATTATTTTGAAGTTTTGATTGTTTAGATCTAGGAAATTGAAAATAAACTATTAATTTTAAAAAAAATATTATTAGAAGAAAATATATGTGTTTTAAGATAAAAATATCACAGAATTCCTCCAATAGAAACTTAAATATAAAAAATCCGATATAAGGATGAGATTGTGAAATAAACCCTTACCACCTTGGTAACTGTTAAATCATAACCCTCAGGAAAGAAATAACTTCAAATGAAACTCTAAATACCATGAATATAAATATATTAATGATATAAAATATCAAAGTTTCATTATATACACCATATAAAGGAATCAAGTAGTGAATATAGAATATGTCTCATGGATGAAAATGTGTAATGAGAATCCCTTACCTCAAGATCGAATTTCTTTGTAATTGATTTTAAAATCCAATATAATATATATATTTATTATAAATTTATAGCATAACCATATAAATACTTATAATATCATATAATAACTAATTATAACATTCAATACATTTTTATTAATAAGTTTTTATTAGAATCATTTTTTCTGAGTGTTAATTATTTCATTGTTCATTTATGTTTCTATTTAGAAGTGATAGTACATGTATCTTGATCACGGTTCAATATTCTCTAGTATTTTATTCATTATATACATATCATATATATTAATTATATAAATATATATAATAAAAAATTAATGGTGTAAATGAAAAATGAATCACATCACTTCACAAAGGTAGTAGTCCACACGTACGCACGAGCGACATTATAATTTTTTAACAGGTGTAAGGGTAAGAATTTAAATGATTCAATATATTTATAAATTAATAATTATTTCATAAATATAATATATAATAATTAATTATATATTTATAACTATCTAAGTAAAGTGGTGATAAAAAATTAATTACAATGCTACATGGAGATGATATGGCGTGTGTACACATCAGTAATGTTTCCATTTTTTATAGGATGAAAAAAAGGTAGAAAATGGTTATACCATAATCATAATAATATCACAATATATTTATTGAACTAGATTCATTATTTTAGTATTTTTACGAAATATTGACAGGAATTATAATAAGAAATAAACTCTAAACTGTCGATAAATACAATTACCTCTTATTTAAGAGACTTTCATTTATTTATAACTTAATCCTTCTTAGGATGGAAATAGGAGAACAATAGAAGCTAAAGAATTATGGGAAGGAATATAAGATGGTTTTGGGGGGGATTTTATAATCTATAATTCTCAAAAAAAATAATGGAGGAGATCGGGTCCCCTTTTGTAAGTGAGTGGGGTGACACACGTTGAATTTTTTAAAATATTTCAATAATATAAGGTCAATATCTTGTGAAAGTGGAAAAATGAAAAATAATTAAAAGATATGATAACATAAGAACTAAATACCTTCAAATAATATTAATCACAAAATTTTAGTTTGAATTATTTCAATTATCTATTAGTTTAACCCCTTGTAAACCTGTTTTATCATTAATCGTGGTAACAAAATTTTACTTATTTTACTACTAATTATGACTAAAAATTAAGTTAAACCTATTAAATTAAATTAATTATTTTTTCAAATATTGAATCCATTTTAAATTATTAAAATTTTATAAGCCGAAAAATTTTACATTAAAATAAGTGCACATAATACTATGAAAACTGTTTTTAGAAAAATGCATTTTTATGCATAAAATTGAATTTACATTCATTCCTTGCCTTGAAAAAAATATTAGATTATTAATAAAATATTTATATGAATAATTATTTTATATATTCAATTAAAATTATCAATAAATAGTTATTTATTTAATTTATTAATATAAAAATATATTGTGCACATATAAACTATTTTTAGAAAAATGAATTTTTAATCCCAAAAATAAACTTATTGAAAAATCATGTATAATGAAAATTCATATGTAATTAACTATATTATTTATAATTTTTTTAGGATTATTTTAATTTAAATCAAATTAAAAAAATAATGGTAATTTTAAAATACTTTACTTAATGAAAATTAATGACAATTTTACAGAAATCTGTATTTTTACTATTCATCAAAAAATCAACTATTTATGAAAAATCTAAAAATTAAATCTAATATAATTCTAAATTTTTAATTTAAAAAATTAATTTTATTTCATTAAATTAAATTTCTGAAAATTTTATAAATTTATTATATTTTTTCTGCACAATATATAATAAAAACTATTTTTGAAGAAAACATATTTTTAAAGTATAAAATGACTTTATTGAAAATTGATTGCTTATTTATTATGAATTAAAAAATAAATTTTAATTATGTAAAACCTTTATACATATTTTTTATTTTTTTTGGTATTATTCATACCTTTTAATTTAAAATCTATGTTATAATGGTCATGTTAAAATAATATTATTTTTATAGTATATAACAGTTCTATTAAAGCTCGTGGTTGCATGTGGTGCATGATATCAAACACAATATTCATTTAATAAAAAATAAAATCTTAGGGTGTAAGTTTTATTAAAATTAATTAATTTTAAATATTACTTATATTAATTATATGGATTCATATTAATATATATTATTCTAACCTTAAAAATAAAATTATTATGTTGTAAAATAAGAATATTATTTTGTATTTAGAAAAGGAATTTGTTTTTATTCTTACTATATTGTTTTACGTGTGTTACGTGGTATTGTTTATAAAGATAACTTCTAAATTTTATTATTTAAATTTTATAATATTGAAATTATTTATGGATTAATAATTTTAAAATTAGCTTAGACTGAATTTTTGGAATTTTTCTAAAAGGGTTGATTTTTAGTCGAATGGTGGAAAATATTATACCCTCAAATATCATAACTTTTCATTTGATCATGTATTCACAAGGTAACTTTCAATTTCTTCATATTTTAAAAGTTTCATAAAATCATTTTTATTTATAAATTAATAAATGTCATCAAAATCAATATTGTATTTTATTTTGGTGAAAATTCATTTTTACTTTTAAAAGATAATTTTTTTCAAAAAATTGTTTTTCATTGCATTATGTGTACTTATATTAAAATTAAATTTTTTCCACCACTAGAAAAATAATATTTTAAAATGGTGTTCATATTTTTAATAATATGTCTCAAATTAGGTATAGTGAATTTATTTTTTATCCTAAAAATTAAGTTACCTACGTAAAAATTTAGTCATTATGATAAAGGTTAAGAGTTAAAGGGGAGTTAAACTAAAGGATAAGGCCAAAAATATCACTAAAACATGTAAAAATGTTATTTTTTTAGTCGATTTCTATCCCTAATTATCCTATCCTAAAAATTTGTCTATTTTTGGGCCAATTTACTTTAGTATGGAATTTATTATATATTACAAAATCAATAATTTATAAGAGTGCCACTCCCCTCAGTTATAAAAGGATATCTTCCTCACCTCACACTGACACAAAATTTTCAATCCTTTTCTTTTACAAGAACTAAAAAATTTCCTCTTTAACTCAATTTTCCATGTCCTGTAGTTTATTTTCATCCCAAAATTCTAATCTAAGAATTCTTATGGAAAGTCTTAAATGTTGACATCCAAGGAAGTTAAAATAGTCTTAACTAAGTTCTTTCAATTTTCTTTCTTCATCAACCTACTACAAAAACTTTATTACTATAATCATATAATTAAATTAGTATAATTAGTATATTTAAATTTTATTATATTTATTAAAAAACATTATATACCTTCTTACCATCCCTTGAAACATGAAAACTTCATCGTGTTACGTGCAGACTGCCACCTGCATGAATGGCATATTTTATTTTTCATTACCATATTAAATAGATAGTTATAGAAATTAATTTAATGAATTAATATGATATTTAGTACATGATTAAAATTTTTTAAAGATAAAATTTACATTATATTAAAAATATTTATAATAAATGTCCATCTTAAGATTGAACTACCTAAAATGGGCATACTAAGGGACTGTGTGAGTAAAAACTTTTTACCATTATCATTAATTTATATTATTCAACTAAATATTATTTTATCATATTTATCAATTTAATAACATTTTTTTAAATACTTAATATTATGAAATCATTATAAAATTTCAATGTAATAACATATCTAACTCATTCAATCATTATAAATTATTCTTATTTAGGATGGTTTTACCACATACATAAAAAATGTTATAACTATTATTTCATGGATGATAGACAAAACTAAAATGCTAGTAATATTATCTAATAATGATAAATTTATTTTTTTCATTATTATTTAATTATTAAATAAGAATCATGATAATAAAATAAAAAGTAATCAATCATGGTTACTTTAAAACATCAAAAACATGATTATCAAGGATGATTCAAGGAAATAAAATTATTTCATAACATATTAAACATATTTATTTATATAATTATATTAAACTTATACCTTAACACATCAAGAAATTAAGTAACCATTTTATAATGCATTTTTACCATTACTAGGGTACTAAAGATATTTCTAAGATTATGAGTCGAACGACCCCAAAACGACAACATGAACTATACTGATTCATTAAATAACTAAAACATGATAATAAATGAAATAAAATAATAATAATAAAGGAATAAAAATAAAAGAGTTTCTAAATCGGGTAAATAACTAATTTAATTTTATTATTTTGGATGGTAGATGTCGTAATAAGCGTGTCGGGACTCGAGGTGAGAGATGTTTCTTTTAAACCTTATTTTAAATATTTTGATGTTTCCCTTCAAAATAAGTCTCTTTTATGTACATTTTCTTTTAATAATTTTTTATTGATGTCTATTTATATTATCTTTGACTTTCTTTATGATGTTTTAAAAAGGAATCTTTTTTAACATTTTTTTGTATGATCCATTTTTGACATTCCATATAAAGGTATGAAAAAATGTTTTTTTATGAGTTTGATGATTAAAATTAAAGATTAATTATTATTTTTTTTCATGTTATGGTACATTTTGATTATAAATTATGATGGTATTTCATTGTATAGAACACTTCAATGCATTGGGTAATGATTTATTCTTCGATGATAAAATATTGGAAGTAAATAAATAGGTTACTTCTATTGAAAGTGTGATATGAAATGGTGATTTAAAATTAGTGATGAATATTATTCCCTAATATAAATTCATGGATTTTCTATTATTTCTTTGGGTTTTATTGTTTTCATTAATAAAGGTTTATTTCACTTGTGATTAAAATCTTAAAGCTAATTGCACTAAAAGGAAAACTTTTTTCATGGGGTTTCATGTTTTTTAAGGGACTAATGTGTTTCCATTATTTTATTATCCCTTATATGTATTTTTAGTATCATATTATGTTTTCAAATGATATTACAAAATTTAAGGAAGTGTAATAACTATATAAAGGTTAATATTTTTTTAGGCTCATCTTGAACAAAACAAGTGTGTCATAAATGAAACTGGAGTGTTAATTTAAGAACCTCTTTTGTAACAAATGTACACTATGTGTATGTATCCACTTTCTAATGTAATTTTATTCCTAATTATCTAAATATCTAAACCAAAAAGGTCATAAGAATTATATGAAATTAAAATCATACTATAAATCATGTGATTAAGGGTTGGTTCTGTATGAGGTGTTATAGTTGGTATTAGAGTATGATTTACATAAATTTAGAGGTTAAAATGTTGATAAGGAAAAATAGTATGGGCATGTTAATTTATGGACATATTATTATGAGAATTTTTTTATTACTCTAACTATATCTAGGATTATATATCTAATCTATGTCTATTTTAGAATGGTTTTACATAGAGATAACCCAATGAATGAAATAGGAAGTATAAAAAGAGAACCATATCCATCCAAATAAGAAACCTAAAATATATGGAGTTGGATCTGAGTAGTTTGTGGCTATGTTAACTAAAATAACATAGGTTATAAATGGTAGAACCCATGAAATATAGTGACCAAAATATCCATAGTGGTACATTTCAATGGTAGATCAATTAATAAAAAAACCCCTCTAGAAGTTAGGGTAACCTAAAACCTATTAGTATATAAAGGATGGATATTTACTTTGGAGAAGATATTCGATATTTTGGGGTTCTCAGAGCATCATATGGTAACCTATAAAATTTATCATTTAGAAGATAAATTTGATCAGTAGTGGTCTTTAATTAAAAATACCATGGTGAAGATTGAAATTGATACCATGGATTGGATGGTGTTTAAGGATGCTTTATTCAAAAAATATTTTTATAATGTTCTTTGAAATAGAATGTAAAAGAAATTCCTAGAGTTAAATCAAAGTTAATGGGTCTTAGTTTCCACTTATGAAGAAAATTTACCATATTGTAAATTCATACACCAAATTCTTCTCTAGAATATGAGAGTAAAATTGACAGTATTTAAACATTTCTAAAACTATGTTTATGAGGAGCGTCATCCTCTCATGAATTTAAAAGTTATAATGAAATTTTTTAATGTTATGGAAATATTGAGATGGATTTTTCTGAAACTTATTCATCCCGTGACTTAATGAATAAAAAGTGTTCAAAGTGGAATGTAATAGAGAAACCAACAATAAGGAAATCTTGAAGTAAGCCTCCCATGTATCATAAATGTGGTAAAAACTAATTTATGGAATTTTTAATAGGATGAGTAAAGTTTTAAAAGAGTGTTAAATTTATACATTTGGATCATGATTTCAAATAAAATAGTAATTACTAGACCAATAATGATAAATCTAGTGTTTGGTTGGCTAGTAAAATATTTTAATTATAGTGAATTGGGTAACTATTAAAACATGTGTCTAAAGTTAGTTACACAAGGTAAAAATCATCAAGATTAAAATCATAAAGGTGTAGAGAAATCATTTTCCACTACCACAGTAGATGTTTGACCATCAAATGATTTAGTGATAGGTACATTACTTGTTTAATAAAATTATTTGAATGTATTTTTTATTCAGGATCTATGAATACTATTATTTATTAAAAAATTAATTAAAATGGAAACATAATCTCAATAAATGGAAAATAACTTTTCATAAAAATTTGGGAGGAATTATTTAAGAAAACTGATTTTTGGAACCTTCCAACTATTACTGGTGGAACTGTTTTTCTATCAGTATTATTATCTTACCCATATTATATTTTGATGTTATTTAAGGTATAAATTGTCGTTCAAGCTATAAAGATACAATATAAAGCATATAAAAAGTATTTATATTAAATTTTCATAATGTTTTTTAGTTTTTATATAAGAATGAGTTCATACCTATGATAACATATCAAGAATATGAGAAATTTATTAAATATGGGGTGAAATTTATCTTGTGAATATCATTAAAAAAGTTAACTATTAAAATTTGTGATTTTCCTATGGTAAATAATATTGGATTTATTTTCTGATGATCCTTCCTTTTTTATTCCTTATAAATAAGTTTAATTCAAAATTGAATTAGTTCCCATTTGTAAGTTAATTTTAAAACCTCTTTGTTGATTGGTTCCAATTGAGCTATTGGAGGTTAAAAAGTAATTACTAGAATTACTTGATATGGATTTTATTCTACCTATAACATTACATTGGGTGTTATTGTTTTGTGTTTTAAGAAAAAATATGGTTCTATGAGGTATTTTATTGATTATAGATCACTCAATAACATTACTATTAAGAATAATTATTCATTTCTTCATATTGATTCCTTGTTTAATTAGCTCCAAGGTGCCCAATATTTTGCAAGTATTGAAATTAGGTCTAGATATCATTAGTTGAATGTAAAGGAAGAATAAATTATAAGGAAAATGTTTTGAACTAAGTATGCCCATTATGATTTTTTTGTTATTCACTTTTAGTTAATAGATATTCCCATGGTAGTTTTGGATATAATGAATAGAGTTTTCCTTGAGTATTTGGATAAATTTTTAATGGTATTTGTTGATCATATTTTGGTATATTGTAATTTTAATTATGACCATGAGTAAAATTTAATGATTGTTTCAAATTCAATTAATTAGAATATGTTTTATTATAGAATTATTAAATGTGAACTTTTTTCAGTGAAGATATATTTCCTTGGGAATGTTGTAACTAAATATGAAATAACAAATAACCCTACTAAAAATAAATTGGGTGAATAATTCCCAAGGCCAATTAATGTGTCAAGTATTTGATGCTTTCTTGGACTAGGGGTGATTTCTGAAAATGTATTGAGAATGTTTCTTGGTTAGTTAAACCACTAAAAATGTAAACTTTAAAGGTTGTTAGATTCATTTATAAAGAGAAATGTGATGAATGTTTTAATAATTTTAAAATAATATTTTTTAATGCTCTATTTTATCCCTTAACATAATGAAACATGGATTTTTTATTAATATTGAAGGTTTTCTAAGGGGTCTTGGTTGTGTTTTGATAATAAAAAATTAGGTAATAGAATATGTATCACAATGGTTGAAACCCCATGAGAAAAATTATCCAATTAATAGTCTTGAAATTTTTATGGTAATTTTTTCCTTAAAAAATTTTAGGAATCATTTTTATGGGGAAAATGTTATATATATACTAATCATAAAATTTTGAAGTATATATTCACTCAAAAATAGTTAAACATGATTTAAAGAAGATGGTTGTAACTAATAAAGTATATGATTATAAAATTCACTATCATCATAGGATCCCACATAAAAAATGGTTTCAGATTTGATCATACATGAATCTTAGATAATGTGGTGTCCCCATACCGGTTCACCCTAAATAGTAACTAGGATGGTGGAGCCATTATGACCTCAAGTGCACCTCCCCATATGAAATAGGCTTCCAAATAGTATTAATAGTATGAATTGGTATGTTGGGGAGACTATACCCTCATATTAGAGTTAAACAATAAAGTAAATAAAGACAATCATATATATTGATATAAATAGTTAACAAATAATAAGACAAGTGGTATAGAAATAAATAAATACCATGATATTTAAAAATAACTATATACATTTCAAGCAGTCATACATTGGATATCCACGTAAATAGATGTCTCAAATGAAAAAAAAGATCAAAAACTAGCTAAATATACCAAAATTATTCCTAATCCCTATCCCATTTCTAGTATCCCTTGCTCCATCATAGTAGTCAAAATCAAGCATCATCCATTAGTTGATTTCCCTTGTCATGACCTGAACTCATGAAGTCTGCTCGGGTACCAAACTATGAATCAATAAGTGTGTGATTAAGACTTTGTAGACCACTAAAAATTACATCTAAAATAAAGTTTATTTTGAGAAAAATGTTTATATTAATTTTCATAAATTATAAAGTTGTGACATAATTAAATGACCATAATTGATCCATTAGTTTCTCAGTAACAGCCAAGATTGACCATACATGATTTAGCATAAGATAGATGTATCTTTCTATAGTTTCTTATATAGAAAAAGGCATGTCCAAGAGGTATTACCAAAAGGAACTCTTAAATATGAGTCACAATGAGTCTAAAGTGGGATACCCCATGGAACTCCAAACCATGAGTCATAACAAGTCGAAGGGGCCTACCCCATGTAATTACAAATTTTGAGTTATAATTAATCAAATGGGTGTTTCCCCATGTAACTCTAAACTGTGTGTCATAATGATTATAAGGATTTATTCCACATGTCACTTCAAACCATGAGTCATAATAAGTCAAGGGGGCTTCCTAATTGAACTTTAAACCATTATTTATAATGATTCCAAGGGGGGATTCCCTATGGAACCCCAAAATATGAGTCATAACCTATCCAAGGAGGGATTACCCATGGCACTCCAAACCATGTTCCATAATATTTATATGGGGGGGTACCCCAGGACATTATAAACTTTGAGACCTAAATCAATCACATAGAAAAAAATCATTCATTTACTCATTTAACTCAGTTTCATTATCTATCACATCATACTCATAGGGAAAAAATCCTACAACTTGTCCTAGTAATTTCTATTCACACACACAAGGCCATATTTCAAGTTAGTGCACCCCAAGGGTCACCCCTTTTTATTACCCAAGTTATTTCGTAAATCAAGAACACCCCATGTGGTGGATAAAGTCCTATAATGCTCACTAAAATACTATTGGTGGGATGTGGATAGATTCATATTCATGATTTAGGTCATACAAAATTTAATTCATAAAATTAGGTCAAATGTGAAGGAATGTCATTGTGACCACACAGTGCACATACTCAAGAAATAGTGCAAGACTCACATGATAGCTTATAAACCACATAACTTAGTCTTCTAGATGTCCACTCATCTAATATCCACCATTTATTTATGATAAAATGATATAAAAACTAAAAGTAGAAAAATACCCTGTAAAGATGTCATAATAGATGGAAACATCATGATACCACTTGTCAACATAAGGATCCAGGAAAGGAAGAGATGCAAGGATATACTCACCACTTACTTACAATCACAAAAAAATGCTCAATTATAATGATGAACAAGATAAATATCCATTTTAATTGGGAAGAAAATCAATGGAGGGTCTCACCACATGTTCTAGATAAGAAGAAACCCACCTCTAATTTAAAACACCCCCTAATTAAGAAATTAATTATAACTGTAAAAAGGGTATTTTAATTGATTGTAACATTAAAAATAGTTCACACTGTGAAAAAGTTGAGGTAGGTGTATTCTAACCTCTGATTGATCCTTTCATGGTGTGATAGATATTATTAAACCATGAATATTTAGAGCCTACATTTTTTCAACTATAGGCCTAATACATTATTTTAAAATCTTCCTTAGGCCATTTAAAATCCCTAAAACCCTCATAACTAGTAAAAATACTCATGGTCCAATAATATTTTTTAAAAAAATCATACATTGGAAGGGTTGGGGTTTTACAACCTCCCTACCATATAGTCATTCATCCTCAAGCTACTCTTTAAGACTACATTGGGCCTCATGGAAAAATAACTCCTGCCATTGGGTCCACATATCTGACTCCTTATCCAATTTATACTCATGGATATGTTCATGATTCCACTATACATGCTCCATGGGAACTATATTTCCAATAATATTCTTTTCATTATGATCAAATATATAAATCATATGCTCCTCAAATGATGTGTTAGCCCCAAGATCATTATCCTTGGTGTTGATCGTGTGAGAAAAATTAGGTTAGTACAACCAAAGATATAATACATATAATACATCATTCATAATTTTAAAACATTATAGGAGAGGAAACCAATATTTAATTTCATATATGCTCTTTAGAATATCAAAATAACCCACATACCTGTGTGTTAACTTTCCCTATCTTTGAACACGATGGTGTCCCATCTATAGTGTCACTCATAAGAAAAAGTGATCTCACACATCAAATTAAGTATTTAGGATCCACCAGTACACATATGATTTCTACCTACTTTGAGACATTACCATTCATTTTCATATCATCTTTACTAGCTGTGAAGTCTCCTATATGAGATATGGTCTGATCATCGATGCTTCAGCAACCTCCAACATATACAAAGGTGAATGAATTAGGCTACTATATAGATTCTCATAAGGTTCCATATAAATAATATCTTAATTACTGTGGTTATAGGAATACTCCAATTAATCCAAATGGTTTTTCTAGGAACAATCAAAATCTATGATGAATTCTCTCAGTATGTCCTAAAAAATATTTATAGAATGCTCGAACTGCATATATGTTTTTTGATGATTGGAAGTGATTAGGTGTACTTACATACCAAGCACCATCTGTATCCATTTCCAAAAAAAATGATGTGAAATGGGTGTATTTAATTGACATAATGGTCAGAGGTATCATATTCAAGTTTACTACCTCCTGAACACAGATCTTGCCAATATCATTCATAGAGAAATGTTTCTAGATTGTTATAAAGTGATCTACCATTTTCAAACAATGTATTATCACCCAAACTTCATCACTTCCCTAGGTAATCCTTGTAAAAAACTCCAAAAATTTATAGAAACTCAAAAAAATGATATAAATGTTGTCTAATTTCTACTTGGTAATGAGAAATATCTATTGAAGGCTAGCGGGACACTAATTCTTGGTCATCACTTGCTGACAAGTGGGGAACCATTTCACAAAATCTATCATCCCCATTTTTATTCCTTATCCCCAATAATATCAATGCATATCATGAAAAAACTTGGTCAAACCATGATGAACCATCCACATTGAGGTGTGAGACTCCCTCGTAAGCTCACCCTGTATGTTTTTTGGGAAAAATATAAGACTGTGAACATAGAGATTCTCACTATCATCAAGGACCAAATATGGTGATGACTCTAAACCATATATACTATAAATAAGATATAAGAACTTTGTATCCAATAACTACCTTCACCTTATCCTGATGAGAAGTTAAGGTTCATCATACAATGACATAATGGTTTCTTAACCCACATACTCTTAAATTTTCAAGATCATATCTGTAATGATATCAATTAACTAATACTCTCTACTCAATTTTTGAACAACCCAATCATTTATAATTTAAAACCAATAATCAATTAACATGTTCACTATTCTTGGAGTGTATACCAACTAAAATTAAATATACTGGAGATACTCAATCCATATTCTTTTCTAAAGATTCAGGCCCCACTATGAGAATACACACTTTGTGATCTTATGATCAATATATACTATAATATTTTCACCTAAAAATAATTCATTAAGAATCTCATGTAATGTACTATATCCACCAACATTAGGTCTTATTTAGGTTAGTTCCACTCATTTGGTTTCATCTACTTGGATCCATATGAAACTGTTTATCCTCCATTCATCAACAATACTCCAAACTTGACACATGGCACATCACAATACATAGTATACTCTCTAGATAGATCGATTAAGGCTAACATCAACACTATATTTAGTTTTAATTTTATCTCATGGAATGTAATCTCATAATCATTAGACCATATAAACTTATCTTCATTCTTTTATAAACCCATTATAGGTGTTTTTGAATAGGATAAGTCCCAAATTATTCTCTTTTAATAACCACATAAACACAAAAAATATGTGTATGTAAAAAATTATTCATGGGATACTATAAAGATACAATAGCTCTAACCTTATCAAGGTCTTTGGACACACCAACCTCTGATATCACATGGCCCAAAAATTTAAATTAGTTAATATAAAAATAAAATTTATAGGACTTCATGTAAAACTAATTCTCTTTAAGTTTTCTCAACATAATCTCTAGGAAGTTTCACATATTCCTCCCTTGAATTAGAGTACCTAAGAATATCATCTATGATGAAGACCATGAACATGTTTAGATATATGTGGAAATACATATTCATTAAATCCATGAATATAGATGGAATGTTCATATTACAAAATAGCATAACTAAATACTCGTATAGATAATACCTTCTCCTAAAAAGAGTATGAGGTATTTAAAAAGGTATAACCATCAACTAATGATAACCTGAACTCAGATCGATCTTAGAAAATACTCAGGTGTCTCTTATTTGATCAAATAGTTCGCCAATACATGGAAGTGGATATTGGTTTTTAAGAATCATCTAATTTAGCTTGTGATATTAGATGAAAAATCTTAAGGAACTCGCTACCTTCTTAGTGAATATGATAAGAGAAACCCAATTTGATGTGTTTGACCAAATGAATCCATTGGCCTCTAGGTCTTTCAACTGATCTTGTAGCTCTTAATTCTCTATAGGAGCCATCGTATATGGTGGAATAGAGATAATATCTATAACTGATATGATCTTGATGATATAATCTACCTTATACTTAGGTGGATATCTTAATAAATTCTCTTGAAACACATTAGAGAAACAATCCATCATGGGAGGAAAAATTCTCTATTGAACCCCCCTGCCATCTAACGCTAAACTTTTTATCTAGTTCATAATCCCACTCAAATGTTAATGGTCGTGACCAACACAAATTTTCCAAATATCCCACACCCCAATATGAAGGCACATTCTTCCCTTGGGGGATGTAAAAAATATCAATCAATGAAAACAATAGATTTCATCTCTATATTGTACTAACCAGTCCATCATAAGAATCAAATAAAAAAATTTCATATCTAATAAAAAATATACTAAATGAATCTAAACCTTTCCACCTCTAGAGCAAACCTAATACATTAAAAAAACCATCTGATCGCAATCTCAAAAAAGATCAACAGACATAACCCCATGTAGATACTATCTAGTTATAAAAAAATCTTCCATAAACTGAGAAACTATGAAATAATGTGATAAAAATGTAACAAATAGTTCATAAGCTAATGTAGAGTCCAGTAGAATTATAGTGACCCATACATAATGTACATATATTATAAATATTTTTTACAAATATTCAATATATCTCTGAAAAAATGCTTCAGATTTGTAAAGGTTTAGTGTACTTACAAACTATATATAAACATATAATTTAAGTACAATCTTAATCATCTAAAAAAATTATTTATATAATCTACCCAAATAAATGCATCACACTTAGAACATTCCATAAAAACATTGATAAAGAAAACATATTAAAGGGTGAGATCATATTCTCAGTATGGGTAAGCATGAGAAAAATAAATCATATCAGAGAATAAGATGATCATAAGGATATGATAACATAATCAACTAAATGTTATTGACATAAAATATTCATTTCAAAAAATATTATATCATAAACACAAATATAAATTCATATTTGGAATCATGATAAATAAGGTTTTAAAATAAATTTTAATAATTCAAGAGTTGTAACATAAGAATGGGGATCATAATCATATGGAATCATAATCTTGTAAAAAACTATTTAAAATCATTCTAACTCATAATAATGGGATAATGTCTAGAAGATATAACAACCACACGTAGAAATAAGAATATAAACATTGAAAACCATGTCATTATATAATTATTTGACTATATCTTGAAGCGAGCATACTCAAACATAAAAATTTCAAAAAATATATTTTCAATCAAGTCCATGTTTATCATCGTCATCTCATGATTTGTTAATATCACATTATCTAATGAATTGAAGGGTTATAAAGGACCCAACCATCACATAATTAGAATCCATTCATATATATTCCATAAGATCATGAAAACATTTATAATTTCATGATAACTTGACCCATAGAAAAGTAAATAGGTTTCATAAATATTTTATCATCATCATCATAAACCATATAAAGAATGAATAAGGATAGTGACATAGGTTTATATTCCCAGTGATGAATAAGTAACATCAAATGAGTTTATCATAGCATAAAAATGCCTTTAAAATATCATTAGAATATTTCATGAGGAAAATATCATTTTTATTTTTAAAAAACTTATTTAAAATCAATGAATTTATAAAATATTAATGGAAAATTTTTAATTTAAAATAACCAAGTAAAATTTTAAAGTAATCCTCAAAAAATTGAGTGGTAATGATGGTGGGAAATTTTATTCATTCAATAATTTTTAAAACAAAGATTATGTTCACACCTTTGGTAAAAAAGTATATCATTCATAAAATGATAAGAAAATTCTTTTTAAAACATTTTATAGAAAGTAAAACATGGGTAATAATGTCCTTAATCAATAATTGGAGAATATTAATACATTATTGGAAATATTTTATAGAAAATATAGACATGGAAGAAAATTATTCTCATCCAAATTGAAAAACAAGGTTGGTTTCCATAAAAACATTATTTCAGACTTTTGAGTGCATAGAGATAATAAAATTAAATGAAAACATGTATTCTATAAAAATAAATCGAGGATAATAAAATAGAAGGGGTTTATATGATAATATCAATATAATTTCCCACAACGAAAATTTATCATCGAAACTTATTAAAATAAATGATATTGTAACATAAATCACTTACCACAAGTCTTGTGCTTCTTCATTCACATTTAAATATCATGTATAATAAATAAATATTTGTTATAAATATATTATAAAAAATTATACATAACTTATTATGTATCATTAAATTATAATTTCAAATTATATATTTATTTATAATTCCATCGTTAAAAAGGATATTTCGAGAAATATATATATTTTTTCCATGAATTTTTTGATTCGATGTATCTAGTACTTATACAGTGGTCATTGTTCATTCTCTACTAATAAAGAATATTTGGAAGCAGGGAAAATCCACATGTGGTGGTTTAAGTCCAAGAAGCTTCATCTTCTAACTAAGTATGGACTAATAATCTATAGAATAATAGTAATGAAATAATTATTCTATTAAAAATCACAAAAAAAATATAATTATTCATATAAATTGGTGATTAAAGACTAATCACATAACATTGGGTAGTTGGTAGTCTACTTGTATGCATGAGTGACTATCATTTTCTAACAGATGGAAAGGTTATAATGTAGAAAAGATATTATAAGTAAAAAAGTATAATTATATCATAAATATAATATAAATAAAAAATTTATACATGATAATAACCATCCTTTAAAGGTGGTGATGGAAAATAAATTATATCGCTTTGTGGGGTGGTAGTCCACATGTACACACAGGTAAGGCTTTCATTTTTTATTTGATGGAGAATAAGATATTGGTTTTTAAATTGAAATAATAGTATCTCATCTTATTTATTATAATTTATTCATAATTTTTTGATGGATATGCCTTTTTTAGAGAAGATGTGAGAAGAAATAAAATTGAAATCAGTAAGTTAAGAGTTATACATCTTCCCTGAGAAACTTATTTTCTATTACACCTTAAGACTTAAATGTATGTATAATGATAAAAAAGTAAAATAGAATATGGGTAGGTATTTTAGAAAAGTTTTGGAGTAGGTATTGGATAAAACATAAGGATCATTAAGTTTGAGGAATAGAGGAGAGGTAGTGCCATTTTATGTGAGAGAGAGGGGACACACCCAGGATTTTTCAAAATATTAAAATATAATATTGTATTAATCTAGATAAATGATTCAAAAGGACTCATATTCAAATAAAAGATGACATAGGGTCAAAATAGGGCCATAAAATAATATTTATAAAAGTTTTTAGATCATTTTAACCCTTTTTAACATGTTTTAACTCTTACAGTGGTAACTAAATTTTTAAACAATGTTAAAATTAATAATAAACAAAAAATAAAGTGGTAACATTAAATTTTTGTTTGAAATTATGATAAAAAATATGGATTAAATTTTATCAAATTAAATTTATTTTCATGGTATAAATTAATTTAAATATAAACATGAATAACGTGATGAAAAATAGTTTTCCATAAAAATTCCTCTTTGAGTATAAAAATGTTTTATACCAAAATTAAGAATAATGATGATTATAATGACATTAATTTTATTATGTGTAATTAAAATGAATTAATTTTTTTAAAATAAATTCAAAACAAAAATATATTTTAAAATAATTAAATAGAAAAGGCATCTTTCTATGAACCTGGTATTTTTTCACTATTTATTAAAATATTAATTTTTTCTTAAAAATATTAATTTTTTCCTAAAAAAATTCAAAAATTTCACCTCAAGATAATTTTGATATACATATTTCAAAAATGATATTCTTTTTATGAAATAAAATTTCTAAATTTGGATGAAATTAATTATATTATCCATTCACAAATGGAATAAAAACCATTTCTGAAGAAAACATATTTTTAAACTATAAAATAAATTTATTGAAAATTGAGTAATTATTTATTATGAATTTTTCATTATATATAAAATTTATAAATATTTTTTATAATGTATTTATTCTTATTAATACCACCAATTTAAAGGATATTTTAAAATGGTATACTATATCATAGTTCATTTGGATTATAGGTTACGAGTAAAGCAAGATATCAAAGAAATCAAATTTATTTAAAGAGAAACATATCATAAAATCTCTGGGTGTTACATTCTAAACCCATTATAAAAATTTAACCTATGAAATTTTATTACATTGATATAAAAAAATTTAGGATACTCTTAACTCATCACATCCTTAGGTTTCCACATAACTTCCTCTAATTTATGGTTTCACCATAAAAATTGACCTGGTGAGTGGGCTTGTATCACAACACCTTCCCTCTTTGATCCAAAATATCCCCCATTTGTTATTTATAAGAGATATTATGATCTAATGGTATGAAATTTGAGTTCATTACATGTGAAGGATCTTATATATACATCTGAAGGAGTGATATATGGAAAAAATCACAAACATAAGAGATATTTTTTAAATTTATAAGCAATAAAAAACTATCCTCATACAATCTTAAATTTAGAAGGTATGATATACATAGGGATCATCTTTATCTTATTTAAAAATATCATACCCTTATTCTAAGGAAATATTCATATGAACATATTTTCACTAAAATTGAACTCTATATCTCAAAAATGGTTGTTAAAATAATTTTTTTATAAAATCTAAGTTGTCCTGATGTGATAATAAATCGATCTGACCTTCTCTCTAATTTCCTCAGTTGGCTTAGATTTTAATAACTTTCATTATCCCACTTCATAAAAACTCATTGGAGTTTTTTACTTCCTACCAAAGAGGTATTCATAAGGATCTATCTGAATTCTTGAGTGAAAGATATTATTGTATGAAAAATCAAAAAGATAAATGTGTTTATCCCAACCATCTTTGAAATCTATGGAACATAATCTCAATATATACTCAAGGGTTTAAATGGTCATATCAGATTAACCATCTATATGAGGATAATATATAATTTTCATGTTCAATAGTACATTCAATGATAGTTGAATACTTCTCTAGAATTTCAGGGTAAACCTTAGATCTCATTAAGATATAAGAGAATGTGGAAATCCAACCATACTTACCACTTCCTTAATGTATATCCAAGAAAGTAGATCAGTCAATAAAAATTCTCTAATTTTAATGAAATGTGTGGATTTAATAATTAAAATAACTAAAATATAAATATAATTATTCCCATTGTATATTTTGGGGAGTCTAATGGTACGATACATGACAATGTTTTTCCATTTCATTTATGGTATAGGTAATACTTATTACATTCTGATAGGATTATTTCTCCCATACATAGCTTTATAGCATACAAAGAACTAAGATATATACTCTACAATATCCCTTTTCTTGTTACCCAAGAAGAAATACTCTTCCAAATCACTATAAATCTTCATACATACAAGATGAATAGAGAATAATGAACTATGAGCTTCATCCAACAACTCCTTCTTCAAGTTTGGTATTTATGGGGCACATATTTGTTTCTTATACCTTACCATTCTATCACAGTTATTTTTGAACTCATGTACATTTGTAAGCTTCTTCTAAAGTTAAACATCCCCCATATTTTTTTTCTTTAATCCTCACATGGATGGATGGTTGAACATTCAACAGAGAATGATATGATTTATCTCCTTTCCTTATGTTTTAAAGGTCCATATTCTGAAAATACATAAATATTTGATATATTTCAATATCATTAAGGATAAACTATCACGGTCTTTATAAAATATATAATTATACACCTTTTTTTCCTTTCCATGGTGGTAATTTTTAGAACATTAACATTCCTTAATCAACTCTAACCAACTCCTTTAGTGTATATTAAAATCTTTCTATGTGAATATTTACTTTAATATTTTATTATCAATTTATATGTCACAAATTTCACTATAAAGTTAATGCATATATATCCTAAATTAAAAATTTACCATTGTAAACTCTAAATCAATATTTATGTAATTTGTATCATGTATTTTCAATTGGGATGAGGCATAAGATATCACTATATCATTCTGTATAAGGATTCATCCTAGTCCCTACTTTGATGCATCACTATAGATAATAAAACCTTCTCTACTATAGGGTAGTGTGAGCATTTATACATTGACCAACCTTCCTTTTATCTCCTTGAAATTTACGTCACATTTATTTATCAATGGGAACTTTTCTCCCTTCTATGTCAAAATGTTTAGTGGGTTAAATAACCTTGATAAATTCTTCATAAGTCATCGATAACATCCAACCAATCTGAGAAAACTATGGATCTCGATCACTATGTTCATTTTGGGTAATTTTCCAATAAATTAAATATTTGAAGGACCAATCTATATACCCTCACATGAGATTATATGAACAAAGAATAAAGCATTCTATAGCCAAATTTCACACTTGTTAAATTTGTAAAGTAATATATCATTCCTTAGGATCATTAATACAATCATCAAATGATGTTCATGGTATTTATTTATCTTTGAATATAAATGAACACGTACATGCACACACGCTCACACACACACACACACAATAACATGCATAGGTACACGCACATGCACATTCCCACACACACATTCACACACACATACACACATGCACCCATGTACACCCACCCGCACATGAAAACTCCCATGCGCACACACACATGCACACACACATACACAGGAACATGCATAGGTACAATCACACACACACACACACATGCATCATGCATATGTACACACACATGCGCATGCCATATATAGAAATTTTGTGTTGGGTGAGATTTGAACCCCTTACCTCTTTCTTATTCTCCAAAGACTTTACAACTCCAGCAGGCTCCTCATGTGTTGAATAGATAGAATTTAATATACTTATATATATTGATTAAAAAATAATTGTATAGTAATATAAATATATATATAAAAATAGAAGTAAATATAAATATCTATATGTATATATATCTACATATATATTATATAAAAATATGTAAACATAAATATGTATAAATATTTAAAAATGTATGTAAATATACAAAAATAGTCATAAATTCATATATATATATATATATATATATAATTGATAATAAATTACCAAAATAGGGGAAATCATAATAATTTCAACACCATCAAATCAATAGGAGTGTAAATCAATGGAATAAAATCATAAATGACATAAAAAGCATATAATGACACTCTTAAAATAAGATGAAATATCATCGAATGTGTATGATATATATATATATATACTTAAATATATTTAAATATATTATATATTAATATTTATTTAAATATATTAGAATATAAATATCAATAAATATAAATTTATCAACACACATGCATATGTACATATAAACATTATTTATATATGTTATATATATTCATATAGTTTTACTATAAATTCATTTAAATACTATATTTAATTATAATGATATATTTATATATTATTTATACACAAAAATACTTACATATATCTATATTTTTTTACATATATTATAATATACACATAAATATATATTTTTTATTAACATGTGCATGTTTATATATAAACATTACTTGTATAGGTATATATATACATATTAAAATAAAATCAATAATTATTTATTTTAATTGAAATTAATAATAAATATTAATTTCCATATGGTTTATATGTTTAAATATATATTTCTATGTAAATATGTATTTATAAAAGTGATTTATTATAAGTAAATATAAGATAATATGCATATATTTAATTATAAATAAAATTAAATTTTGAAAAATGTTAAAAAATTAAAACCATAATATCAATATTAATGTAATCCCTGGTAATAAATTTATTCCTCACCAAAAAAAGACATTAAGACTTCTTATATGAGGCTGAAATTCCATATAATGTTGAAAAAAATTGGGATGCCCTGACTAAAAAGTGAGTTTTATAGTCCTTATGGGACTTTTATAGACTCAAAAAACATAATCAGGGTTCCCTAGGTCACTAATGAATAGATATAATCTTAGTCTTTAATTTGATATGTGGTAGAGCCCAAACGGACACGCGAATCAGAAGTTATGGTTATTTGAAGTTCAAGTTCGATTTCCAAATTTTATTGAAAATATAATAAATTTTATACTTTAAATTATTCAAAAGTTTAAATCTAAGTTGTTTTTTTTTCATTTCATAAGCTTTGATTTGACGGGTTGTGGAGCTAAAATAAACTCTTGGATCAAAAGATTTGGTCATTAGATGTCGTAGCCTAATTTTCAAGTTATTGAAGATTCATTTTAATTTTTAAATTATTATTAAATAATAATAATAAATATTTATTAATTTATATATTACAATTAATTAAAATTTAAAATAATAAAATTTATATTATAGTAATTAATAATTAATAATTAATAATTAAATATTTTATTTTTACTCCTTTGATTTAGTGGTGGTTTTTTTAGAACAGTATCTATTTCGGGGTGGTTTTTAAAAATCGCTGCTATTTCCTGATGGTTTTTTTTAACCTCCACTAAAAAATAATTTTAATTTTTTTAATAAAAAAATTAAATAACATTTAATAGTGGTTTTTAAAACTGCCACTAAATTTTTTTAGAATAAAATATTATGGTGGTTTTCAAAACCGCCTCTAAATTGGAATCTTGTAGTGCTTTGTGATTTTTTAGAAAAAAAGATATTGAAAGTACCTAAAATGATAGTGATAAAATTTCTATAAAACAATTTGTAAAATATAAACATTCATCTAAAATAAATATTGAAATAAAAATCATCCAACCAAAATTGTAAAACATTCAATCAAATATGTACATGAAATAACATTCTAACAAGCATTCATTTAGAAAAAATTGAATATTAAAAGATCAATAAGAGTTCAGGGAAATGAAATCATTCATTCTTTTGTAGCTCTTTCACAGTGACTTTTATATTTTGAAAATATTCTTGATTCATCTTAGATTTTGGTTCCTTTTCCTTTATCTTTACAAGTCTTCCTTTAAGAACATCAAATCATCTAACTTATTACTTTATAATTTTAGCTTCTTCATTTGTAGATTTATTCTCAAAATTATCAACTATTGACTTCTAAACTTTTTCTTAAACAAATAAATTTTTCTTCTTCATTTCTATAATTTCTTAATCCTGATATTACAATAATAATTTAAAGTGCTCAACTAATTCATACTTCACTTCAACTTCCAAAGATAATTTCTAAAATGAATCTACAATATCCATACAAGTCTTATTTACAATATCAATATGTTCATCATCAATATTAAAATCTCTCTCAAAATCCTTTAAACATATAAAAAATTTGTTTAAATCATTTTATTTCATATTTGGAATCAAATTTTAAATCCTTTAACTATATTTCATTTTGTAAAATAATTCCAGTCAACTGATTTAGAGCATCAAATTGTTATCAAACTTTTATCCTCATATTAATATGTTCGCATTTTGATTCAATATTCATAAGATATAAATCATAATCCACTAACTTTATCAAATATTTATTGAAATATGTAAACCTTATTTATATTATTTTATTGGATTTTTTGGATTTTGAATCTATTGAATCAGATGACACATCAGAAACACATATTCTTTAAGTTATAGTAGCTACATTCTTCTTCTCTTTCTCTTTATAAAAATTTAAAACTTTATCTATTTCAAAATTTATATCAAACTCAATTTTTTATGATACTACTATTTGTGATTATTGATTCTCAATTTATTTATTGATAACTTAATTCTTTCTCTAAAACAACAAAGTGAACATGTTTTTATGAATTGGTAGTAAGAGAAGATATTTATTTGGAAATTTTTTATTCCCCCTTCTTTTCTTCCAATTATTCTTCTAAGAAAGTCTCTTTAAAAACATCTTCCATTTATTATTTTCATTTTCTAAAAAAATATTTACTTATAAAGTCATCTTTTCCAAGCCTTTTCAAATATTTTTTGACTTTGAAAATTTTTTAGAAACAACTTTTTTAGCTTTAACAAATTTTCCTTTTCTTTTTTAAATAATAGAAACAGGAACTTTAGAGGTTCTAATAACTTTTCATTCTAGAAAATTTCCTTAAATAACTTTAGAAACTGACTAAGGAATTGGTTCAACCATAGATAATGGTGAAATTTAAAACACTTATAGTCTATCCTCTCTGGTATTTTTAGGAAAATCACTATGTTGTTTCTCAACACATTTCATTAAAATCTCAACAATTTTTGACTCATAAAATCTATTATTTTGAATTTTATTCTTGTTATGACCCGTCCCTCGGGGCCTGTGTCGTGACTACCCCAATCTCTCCTTCCATAGGCTAGGGGCTAGAGACTAGCACCAAAGGTGTAATTCCCTAAAAATGGGAAGGAATTACCTTTATAACCTATAAACACACACAAAAAAGCACACAACTGGATACAAAACACTAGGTAAACTGTATAACAAAAGAGTGCTGAAAAGTAAATGGGGCCGGAAATACAAGCCCAACTGTAAAGTACAAGGAACTGGAAGTACAAGTACAACTGAAGAAAGGAAAAACAAATGTTGGGTCATCCTCTGGGATTCTTACATGAAGGGTAGATACATATATCCTCCTCAGCACTCCACGTCCTTTATTCTCCTACATGTACCGACTCGTCGTATGTTCCACCTCTGGGTATCGTCCAGTCCCAATACTCTCATCCTTAGTCAGTAATGTCGCTCATCTGCATCTAACACAACAAGGTGTGGGCATAGCCCATGCAGGGGTGAGTATAACGATACTCAGTAGTGACCCCGAGACCCTCAAGGTCTCACAAATCCACCAAGGATAAACCACAAAGTAAGGAAACAACAGATAACCCTACTTAGGTATATTCCCATACATATACATAAGTTATCAAGTAATCTATCTCAATCATGAGGAAAACACAAAAGTACTGACTTAGCTCAACCAAGATTTTATTCACATTATCGAAACCTCAGCTTCTGGAGAACTCCTGCTCAATCAAGTACAGTGGCACTACCGCGACACCAAGGCACTTCCCACTAACCTTGGACTATTAAGGTACTCCTCCTATCGAGTACCATGGGTCTGCTACTTCACCAAGGCGCTCCCCACCATGGGTATGCCGCCATAACTAGGCGATCCCCCTAATAGACTATAGAGGTACTCCTCCTGTTGAGTACTGCGGGTCTGCCACCACAACCAGGTTCTCCTCCTCCATGGGTCTACCGCGACACCAAGGAACTCCCCACTGGGCTAGTCGAGTCACTCCGAGTCAATTGGTCAGTAGTTATCAAGTCTCAGCCAGCTACTAGGTCTCTGAACTCTGCTCGCTCGTCACCGTAAGGATCCGCTCCACGAGCTACTGGTCAAAACTCCAACTATCACAAAGTCCAATGAAGAAGTATCTCAAAGGTCTGTCACGTCATAGAGGTGTTAAAACAACAGAAATCTCGTCAATCGGATGCCCGGTCTATGAGTTATTAGCCTTTTAGTCCTGGGGGCTGAGTTGGATTCGTGCACGATCTGACCTAACCATTTCTGAACTATACCCCAAACTCTAGTGGGGTATACCTAAATGGATTGTCATGCTCCAAGATTACCAGTGCCACTAATGGTAAGTCAAATGGATGTCCGGTGCCAAAGATATGGCTAAAAGAAAGTAAAGGTTCGTAGCGGGCCCGGGTCCGGTCCCACCAGGTCGGACCGACCAGGCCCGACCCATTGGGTCTGTTCCGGCCCGTTGGGTGGGCCATCCCCGTGGGTTCAGCCTGGCTCAGTAGGACGTAGAGAGTTGAAAGGGTGCGGACTAGCCGCGAGGGCACGGACCCACCGTGGGTCGGCGTGAGGGCGGTTTGGCCCGGAGGGTGCCGCATGGGTGATTCGGCCCGGAGGGCGCTGCGTGGTCATGGACCGGTTCGGCTGGGGCGCCGCGAGGGGTGTAGGAGGCCGGCTCGGCCGGGGGGCCACGGGAGGTGCAGGAGGTCGGCTTGGCTGGGGGGACGCGAGGTGCGCGGGAGGCGGGCTCGGCCAGGGCGTCGCGAGGGGTGCAGGAGGCCAGCTCCACTGGGGCGCCATGAGGGGCACGGGAGGCCGGCTCTGCCGGGGCACTGCGAGGGGCGCAGGAGGCTGGCTCCACTGGGGCTCTGCGAGGGGTGCGGGAGATCGGCTCGGCTGGGGTTCCGCGAGGGGCGCGGGAGACCGGCTCGGCCAGGGCACCATGAGGACGCGGGTTTATCTAGGGGCTCGGGAGGCTGGCGGCTGGTGTGACTGGGGCGGCTCGGAGGCCAACGACTGGCGCAGTCGGTGGGCACAAGGCTGATTCGGCCTGGAGGGCGCCACGAGGCCGGGGTGGCTGGGGCCGGTTCGTTCAGCGGACGGTGTGGCCAGGGCGGCACGGCTCGGCCCAGGGCGGCTCGGCCGGAAGGGCGGAGACCGCGGGGACGGTTCGGTCGGGGCGTTGGAGTGTCGTGGGGGCGGTGCGGGTCGTGAAGACCATAGGTAGCACATTCGTTGCATGTCGCCTTCGTCGCCTCATCGTTTCGTCACCATGTCGAAGAACATCACAAAAGAGATCAATGAAGGGAGACGGGCCATGTTAGTTTGTCCCACACCCTCCATGTTTAGGGTCATAGCAATCGGTTCATAAGAATGAATCACAACAACCCACCTGCAAAAGGAAAACATCCTTGTTCTTCGTATTGAAAGAAAGGAATAACATTTCACTTAAATGAAATTAAACCCCCACTTTATCATCGGTTTGTGTGCCAGCTTTTCATAGTCGAAGACGTCCTACGTCGAAGGAGGTTCCACGGAAGAAATTCAAAGACGCTCCTCGTCGGTGTTCTTCATTAGAAGAACACATTCTTCGTTCTTCTTTGGTGAGATATTTTCTCCCTAAGCTCTCTCCTCTCCAAAGTTCCACCAATATGAATATTCCAAGCCAAAATAATAGATTAAGTTTATCTATTATTTAATTGTTGGCACAAAATTCAAATGGGTTAAACAATTAACAGAAAGTGTTGGCTCAAATAATTAATGAAGAGGATTTGGCATAATTAAGTGTTAAAGGAGTTGAAGAGGCTCCCCTACACTTAATGGAAGTTTGAGGGTTTCTCCCCAATAATGGGGAGTTTCATGGGGGTTAAAAAACTTGGGTGGTCCCCACCATAATAAACATGAAGAGGATGTTAGGTTCGGGTGGTCCCCACAACCATAACCTCTCATGGGAGGTTAAGTTGTGGTGTTACCCACCTCCAACTTCCACATGGAGGCGTTAACCAACAAAATAAAAATAAAACCACACCACTTTATTTTCATTTAATTCTTTCACTAGAAATCCAAAAACTAACTTTTATTCTTGACCCACTACTGTCGAGGTGAAATTTTCCTTAAGCTAATATCGGTACTATGAGTTCAACGGTGCCTTCGGATTTTAATTCCGAGCACCGGTTCAAAAGTTATAAAAACCCGCTCATACATTTACTGAACGTACTCAAACAAAACTTTATAAATTGATTTCGGGCACACCGGGCCTCGGAATCACGTGTCGTCAATTTTTACGGACTCATAAAATTCACATTTAATTAAAAATATTACCTAGAAATTCTGGGTCTTTACAATTATTCTCAGCATATTTCAACACTTCTTCAATTTTCTTATTCAAGGGTAAAGCCTCATCCTTTTTTAAACCAAATTCTAGATCTCATGGATTCTTCTCTACTTTATGTTTGATCATTTGTTTAAAAACTTTATCATGAATGGTTTTGACTTTATTTTTCATTCTGGGGATGAATAATTTTTTCTCTGAATATTTTTCTTCTAATTTTTGATATTCATCATCAGATGCAACATTCTCCTATTTTTCAATCAATTCCTTCATCTTTGGAATAAAAACTAGTTTTATTCTTGAAATTATTTCTTTACTTATCAAGGGAACTTTTACCCTCCTAGAAAAAACATGATTCATAATCATTATAACAAATATGAAATTTATCAACATCTTGTTGATAAAGCACTAGAAATAAATATTTATCAACTTCATCTAACTTTTCTTGATAGACTAGACTGGTAATAAAACCTATTTCACCAGATTTATCTTCCTCATTTTCATCATAAATTCCAACACAAAGATGTCTAAAAACATTAAGGTTTCTTGGTCACCCTTTCCCAAAATTAATTATCCCTATATCCACAGTGCAACTACTCTTGTTTCCAGTTTCAAATTATATACTTTCCTCATATTCTCATAATAATAAAATAAATATGATTTAACCTTGGTTTTTAAAAACTCCCTAACTTCTTGGTAGCTTATGTTTTACTAAATAAACTTCTCTATCCAATGGTACTTCAACTAGATCCTAAAATTCTTGGATATTTAACTTATAACTCTAATTAAAAAAATTGAAAGTTATAACTTCCATATAATATTTGATACTAAATTTAACATAAGAATAAAATTATTTAACAATAGTTTAATAGTGAAGATTAAAATCTTCCTTCTAAACATATAAATTTTATATCGTTGAAATTTTATAATTTCTTTTAGAAAGGAATCAATATTATCACACTAGTTCTTATTGATTAACCTTTATTTCACTACCTCTTTATTTATTATATATTTTAGAGTTTACATATTATAGAGATAGAAATGAGTAAGGAATTATGATCAGACAAATAAAAAGTGAATTATAAAAATAGAAAACTATGGGACTAGCCATGAATTTGAGATCCAATTGTCATAAACCATTTGAGAAAACAATGTGAGATGTGGTGACCCACTCATGTATTTATAGGCTCAAGGTGATGGTTTGACTTCCAATGATCTCATGGCTCAGATTTAATTCTATATTTGACCTGATAATCAAGAATTATCCTCACAAGATTTATATTAATTTTCTAAAATCCTAGAGTTGGTTTTAAAAAAACTTTTATCAAAAGAATATATTGTCTGAAAGTAAAATTTTAATGATTTATATAAATTTTTATAATTTATAAAATTTAAAAAATAATAGATAAACTAAAACAAAGGATATTAAATATGAAGGATTAGAAACTACCTTTCAGAGTAGAATTATAACTTTCTAAAAGAAAGTTAGTTTAGTAATTGTTCTTCTTGGATTTTATGAAAACTAAATTTCTATTAATAAATGAAATCTTTTATAAATACTAAAATTTTTAGAAATAGAAAATTTGATAGGATAAATAAAGTTTTAGAAAAAACAAATTTTTAAGAAAAAATAAAAATTTAGTGAATATGAAAAATTTTGAAAACCCAATTTTTTAATAAAAATAAAAAAATTTGTGGTTCTAAAAAATTAAAAAAACTAAAATTTTAGAAAATATGAAAAAGTTAGTAAAACCAAAATTTTAAAACTAAAAGTTTAATGAATTAAAAAATTTGAAAAAAACTAAAAAAAATTATTAAAACAAAACATATATGCTCACCCTCTGTAAAATATTTTATTAATGTAATGAGATTGGTAAACAATAAGTATATATGAATGATCACTTGATATGGATAATTCCTATATTTCTTTTAATATATTCAAATCAAACAAAACCAATGGGTTTATTAAAAATATCAGCAAGTTGTTCTTGTGTTCTAATAAATTTTAAAATAACATCCTTTTTCCTAGTGTGATCCTAAAGGAAATGGAGTCTTATAACTATGTTTTTTCTCATGGGTGACATGCTATGATTTTACTTAAATGAATGGAAATTTTTTTATCACATAAAATTTCAGTTTTACTCAAACTCATGACATAGTGAGTGTGTGTTGAATCCAAAAAACTTGAGCACAACAACATCTAGCTACCTCATATTCATATCCATTAGTGGAAAGTTCTATTGAGCGTTTTTCTCTTACAAGACCCAGACACTAAAGCTTATCCAAAGAAATAAAAATTCTAAAAGAACATTTCATATTCATTTTATATCCACCAAAGTCAAAATCTGAAGAAAAAAAATCAGTTCAACATCATTTATAGAAGAATAAAATAATCCTAAATCAAAAGTTCCCTTAAGATAATGATTTTTTTTAAGATTTAAAAAGAGACTCTTTTGTATTTTCTTTATATCTTGCACAGAAGCATATAAAAATATTAAATCCACACAAATTGCTATTATGTATAGTAAAATACCAATCATTACTCTAAAGATATTTTGATTAGCCGGTTTCCTAGATACATAAATATTTTAACTATTTAAGGTTTTGATAAGAGTAATAATAATTTTAGTATTATTGTATCCAAATTTATTAATAATATATTTTTTATAATTATGTTGAGATAGAGAAATTTCTTTTAGTATTTGTGAAATTTAAAATCCTATAAAATTAGTATGTTCTCCCATAATGATCATTTCAGACTCATATTTCATAATATCTTTAGGAAACTATTAAATATTTTTGAGTTAAGCTTAATATAATTTCAGTAGTATAAATTTTAATAGTGATGATGTTTCTAGAACCTTATTTTATAAAATGTGTTGGATCTATAGATCCCTTGAAAAAGTTTTTTCTTAACAAAAATCTAATTAAACTATCATACTAGGTTCTAGGAGATTATTTAAGTCCATATATTATCTTAGTAAGTCAAAAACATGTGGTGGAAATTTTTTGTCCTTGAAACCAGTTTATTATTCTATATAAAATTCCTTCTGAACATATCCATTAATAAATAAACACTTCATATCCATTTGAAAAAAATTGAAATTTAGAAACGATGTATATTCTAGAAGAATATAAATGGATTCATGTCTTACTTCCAGAGCAAAAGTTTCTTCATAATCTATTCCATGTTTTTATTATACCCTTTAATAACAAGTCTAGATTTATTTCTTATTATAATAAAGTTTTCATCAAACTTATTATAGAAAACCCATTTTAGATCAACTCATAAGTATCTTTAGGTCACTCAACCAAATTCTAAACTTTATTACTTTTGAATTTTTTGATTTCATCATGCATATATTTTATCCAATATTTATATCTTAAAGATTCATCATAAGTTTTTTGTTATAATGTTGATAAAAATACTCAAATTTAAACTTTATTTATTAAGAAACTTCTAGTTTAAATAGGTTGATCTACCTTACCAATGATGTTATCACTAGGATAATTCCTAAGTATCAGTGATTTATTGGATGTAAAAAATTATGTAATTCAATAACATGTTGAAATTATTCTTGAGGTAGAACTTCATAAACATATTCTTCAGTTTTTCTCTCATAAAAATAATTTTCAATCATAGGTATAAAATTAGTTTTTGAAATAACATCTAAATATGTGGGTTGAGGTTATTGGATAAATAAATGTATCAGTTTCATCAAACTTAACATGTACTGTATCCTCAATAGTACTTGTGTTTTTATTAAATACTATATAAGCCTTAATAGTTTTAGAATGGCCTAAAAATATTCCTACATCATATTTTAGAGAAACATTATATAAATTATCTTTAGTATTTAAAATTAATACTTTGTATGCAAAAAAATGAAGTAAGAAAATTTTGGTTTCTTGCTGGTTCACAAGTCATAAGGAGTTTTATTAATAAAAGGTCTTATTAAAACTAGATTTATAGTATAGTGGGTGGTACTAACTTCTTTAACCCAAAATTTTTTATCAATTGAGTACTCAATCAGCATGGTTCTTATAATCACCTGAAGAATTTTATTTATTATTTCAACTACACCATTTTTTGTGCAGTTCTAGGTGCTGAAAAGTTATATATGATACATTTTTTACTATAAAAAGATTTAAAATTAGAATTTAAAAATTCTCTACCATGAACACTATGAATTTTTATCAATGATATATTTTTCTCATTTTTTAACTTGGGATACAAAATTTTTAAAAAAAGGAAAGGATTTAGAATTATTTTCTAAAAAATAAACCCCTATATATATATATATATTAATCCACAAGTAAAAAAATACATAGTATTTGAAATCGATACTTCCAGTTGTGTGGGACCATAGAGATCCATATGAACTAAATTTAAATCACATGAAGTTTATATTTCATAGATAGACTTAAAAATTGATGTTTTTTCTTTCTGAATTGACAAGGATCAAAAACTTTTAAGGTATCAAACTTCTTTTTTGGTAGAACTTTAACTAGTCCTTTATTAGTTAGTTTAGATAAATTTTTAACATTACAGTGTCTTAATATTCTATTATATACCCAATATTTTTCTTCCATTTCACTAATACAAGGTAAATATTGCCTCTTAAGTTATTCTAAGTTATGTGTATAAACATTATAATGTTTATTAGAAGAAATAATAAATTCATCTTTTGAACTATGAATAATAAATTTTTCATTTATGAAGTTCACAAGATATCAATCATCACATAATTAATTTATGATAATAATTTTTTTCTTAAGAAATAAAACAAATAAAACCTTCAAAATCAATATTTTTCCAAGAATAGTGATATTACATATTCTGATAATATCTTCTTGATATTGGTCACTGAAGGTTGTCATTCATTTTTATAATATTCTTGATTAAATCATTATTTCCAGTCATATGTCCAGAACAACCACTATCTGTGTACCATATATTGTTGTTGGTACATTTCTTATTATCTTGAAATGAAAAATATTAGTTTTTTGGAACCCACATATGCTTGGGACTAGTATTATTAGTAATTAACATCTATGGAATTTGTATTTATCCAACTATTCCATATTGAGAAAGTGTTATTATTTTGAAAATTATGATTTATGAAACCCTATGAATTGAACTTTATTTAAAGAACATTTATTTTTCCAGTGACCGCAATTTTAACATTTCATGTAAAATAGAGCACTTTTTGGAACAAAGTAATTATTTTGAAAAATAGGTTTCTTATTTGTATAACTCATTCCTAATATATCACTATGAGGTCTAATTTTTTTATAAATTTTATCAAAGATTTCCTTGACAATATAAAACTTTGAAAAATTATTTTTCAAACTATATATCGTATAATTTATCTTTAAAACCAAATAATTATCCTCAAAAGTATTAGTATTTGAACTAATATTTCTAAATCTTTTGACAAACTATTTCTATCAAGATTATATTTTTATAATTATTTTGATAGATTGTTTTTTTTTTCTAATTCTTTAGAAAGTACAGTTATCTTAGTTGTTAAATTCTATATTCTTGAGTTTTCTGTTGCAATTTTTTCTTGATAAATATCATGTCTTTTAGAAATTTTAAAATTATGAATTTTTAATAATATTTTAAATCTAGATACCTATTCCAAACTATAAAGATCATTATTTACATATTATAAAGAATATACCTCATTTGAAGATGTAAAATTATTTTAATTATCATTATCTGTATAATTTTCATTTAATATAATATTGGTTAAGGACTCAGCAATTACCTTATCCATAAAGAAATTATTAACCTTCAGAAACTCATAATTTAAAGTGATATTTTTCTAATCTAAATTTTCACTATGAAATGAGTTCTTGAATGAACTATCTCTGCCACTACCACCCTATTTTTTTGATGCTTTTAGAAATTTTTTATTCTTGTTCTTATAGTATTTATTTGAATTCCTTTCTATATTTATATCCTTTTTGTATTTTATTTTAATCTTTATACAATTAGGCCTTCTATTTCCAGATTTTTTACATTCATAAAATGTAAGTCTTGAAGAATCATTTTATCACTTCTATCCTTATGAATATTCTTATACTTATAAAGAAATTACTTTTTCCAAACTATCTTGTTCAAACTTTAAGAAAGATTATATAATTACTTTTTAGATTATTTTGATTATCTACTTTCTATTTCAATTATAAACTTCTCCATCTTGGATGACTTTGAAACTTTCTCAACAGAATGAAATTTATTAGAAACATTAAAATTTATAGTAAAATCAACTCCTCTATTATTATTATTCTTCATTTTCTTATCATCTATTACTATATTGCCCTCATATTTCATGATTGTACTAATTAAATAATATAAACTAAGATGTTTAATCCTTATTTTATCATCCAAAGAATTTATTTTGGATTTTTATTCACCAAGAATAATATCCATAATATTTTCTCTTAATATTTCATCTATAAGATCATTCCCACCAAATGATTCTGAACTATCCAAATTGGTCATGAATATTTGACTATATATGTTACTTTTCTTAGAACATAACATATTATTCCTTACTCTATAATTCAATTCATATTCCTTCTTTTCTTGATTAGTAAAATTATAATATTCTTTCTTAGAAATCTTGTTTTCACCAGTCAACATCATAAAATTATCAACATCAATATTATTAAAAAATGTCTTCATTTGTCTCTCCAATACTCATAATCATCACCATTAAATATTGTTGGTTTTATAGGTTACAAATTTTCATGTGTGCCAACATTTAAACCATTCATATTATAGAAACAAAAACTCTTTCTACAATTTACACATTAGTGTAATTACAGTTCATGAAAAGAAGCTTATAAAAACTTTAATAATTTGATTTTGATAATAAATTTAAAATAACATTAAGTTAAATAGTAAAACATCCTATGATAACAATTATTGGATCATAAGAGTTGTAATGGAAATAAGAGTAGGGTGAATTGTAGTTAAAAACTTTTAATTAATTAAAAAACTCTTTATTATATTTATCGGATTGACTGTGCATATGATTATCAGAGTAACTTGTAACGGACTAAGAATTAATCTGTTATATCAAATTATATAAAAGATCAGTTAAAAATATTTCCTTTATAAATTTACAATGTAATTAAAACAATATATAAAAATAATTAAATAAAAATCTTTACAAATTTCTTTAGTTATCTAGCTGAAACTCTATAAAATAAATAAATACCCTACAATGAGCATAAAGGAATAAAATAACCTTTACTTAAGGTATCCATAGTTTAAACTAAACTATCATGTCTTTCTTTCTTTAGCATAAATCCCTCGATCACTAAGATAGGAATCAGTTATGTCTTCTTATCACTAAAGTCCCTTGATCGACTTAATTGGATCTAGCTATCTTCCTATTCCTATAATCCCTTGATCATAAACCCAAATCAGATACATAATACAAATGAAACAAATATTCTAAGGATTTCATAATCCTCACATGGAATCCATAGAAAAAAACTCTTTAAAATATTATAAATCAAATCATAACGAGGAGTTATAGTAGTGAAATATTTAGATGGGTTGAGTTCACAAAAGCATCATATCCAATTTACCTAATTGTACTTTTATTTATAAGCACTCCTATAATGTCCATATTTCTCTAATTCATGGGTTTGGTTATAGTTTCCTCTGATGATATTCTATTGGACAGCTCAGCATGATCTGTATACTTCTATTTGATGTTGTTTTTTATAATACCATTACAATGATATTAAATTTATTATGTCTTATAGATATATTTATAAATTAAATTATAAAAATTATTATTCTGATGGAATAAAACATGTCAGTATGAAGGAAAAAACCCAGTCATACCGATAGAACAATTTTAGTCATTTTGATATAATAAATTTTGTTACAATGATAGACTATATTTAGTCATACTGATAGACTAGATTTTGTGATTCTAATAGAATATATTTTTTTATACCTGACGCACGCCTGTTGTGGGGCATGGAAAAACTATATTTTATTTACCTAAGTATAGTATAGCAGTTGATCCTAGGTAGTCTCCTGAAGAGGAGTGCACACAAAACAAGGTTGTCACTTTTTGTTGGTTTTCTTAAAAAGATTGGTTTTAACAAATGATAAAGATGATGATCGGATTGGGTTTGGCTAGACCTAGTATTGTTCCATCATGGTTTCCAAAATTTATCTCTTCTTATTCCTTAAACTGGTAAGAGAGAGATTCATCTACCGAGTCCTCTCTCTCCCTTAGTCAGATAAATGTGATGAGAATTTTCCTTTCTAAAACCTTAGATTGGTCTATCCTCCGTCCAATGTGTTTAGGGTTGTAGAAGGTATCTTGATTAATTAGAGCAATCCCAAACCTGGAATTGTTGTTCCCTAATAAACCAAGATTTCTACATACAATCCTACACACGTGCTTGACAACCGTCGAGCAATCACCACCTAACCCTAATCATGTTCCACCGTATACAGATTAGAATTGGGTGGAGGGAAATGTGATTATCGACCAAAGAAATTTATAATTTCAGAATAAAAACCTTAACACAACCGCATTCGTAATTTAATACTGAATTAAAAATTGGAACCAAAAGAAGAAAGAAGAACAAATTTTATTCATTTCAAGCACAAAAACTCAAGCACAACACATAGGTCCAGCCTCCCCTCTTTCCGATCACTCAAATGAAATTACCCCTCCATGGATGGGGTAAGCGAGATAATGCAGGAGAGGAGAGACATTTTAAAATAAAATAAATAAAAGAAAAATCTGAGAAGTTCTTCTCCTTGGTGTCCCAGAAGGAATGAGATGGAGAATGGGATGTGTTGAGGAGGAGGAGCTCTCCTCCTTTTATAGGCAGAATTCGACCCCCAAAAGTTTGAGCGTTTTAGACCCCATTAATGACCTCTTCATGCGTTCCACCCTTAATGAATGTTGTGAAAAATTATCTTGGACGTCTCTCCCCAAAATTTCAGCTCATTTGAAAACCGGATGAAGGAGTTATGAATTTTTCATTCTCGATTTCTGTTTCTGGACGAAGCTTCCAGGATGGTTCCTCCAAATGTATGTCGTTTAATGGACTCCTTAATGACTTCCAAACTTCCCCAAATTTCTTGTAGAGTCGAAACTATATTTCCGAATCATATCTCAGGTGTAAACACATCATTTAGATATTTTTAGGCCGAGTTTGATGTCCATTATGTTGGGTGGGTCCACGCTATCCGCCTGGAAATATTCCCAAATTCAATGAATTTTTAGACCCTTTAGATGGCCGAATCAGCTCCTGGTCCAGAATACAAAAATGAAGGAAATAAAATAAGGATTATAACAAAATTTGAATCAAAAAATTTGGAATTTTATTTTTCAATAAATGACCGAAATACCCCTGACTTAAAAATCTGTCAAAAATCCAGAAATAGTCGTTTTTTCACATTTGGGTTCAAAATAACACTAAAACCTAAAAACATGACAATTACCCATCCAATAACACTTTTTTGGGATTATAAAAAATGATATTCAATATAAATTAATTGAAAATATTTTCTCTATCAATACCGATAGAATAATTTTAGTCATACCAAGAGAAAAGTTTTTGTCAAACCGATGGACAGCTTTTAGTCGTACTGATAGACTAGTTTCATCAAAACTGATAAACTAAACTTAGGTCAATATAATAGACTACACATTAGTCATCCTAATGGATCAAAATTTAGTTAGTCTGATGAATCTAACTTTTATGGAATGTTTATATTCATTATTTTTATAAATATTTCTATATTCAGTAGAATAAAAAATATATATATAAACACTCTAAAAAATTTGGAAATATAAAGTTATTAAAACAAATTTTTAAGAGAGTGTTGTACTTTTTAAAACAAAGAAAAGAATGTGTATAAACTAACCTTTTGACTCAAAAGCCCTTCTTGCTGAATATGAGTGTGATGAAACTAAATTTAATCTCTATTTAATCTAATTAATTTTCCAAATAATATAAAATTTACTTATAAAATTAGAACATTCTATATATAGAATTTTTTTTAAAATTGGTGTTTTAACAATTTTGTAATCTTAATATTTTTTAGCATTGGATAAAAATTAAATTTGTGTTAATATAATGATATATTTGTTTAAAAATAAAATTATAGATATAATTTAAAATATTTTAATTTAATTTATTAAATAAAAATTACATAATATTAAAAATTTAATTTTTTTGAAAATAATAGTTTTATTATGATCATAATTGTTAACTTTAATCATAGTAATCCTACTTTTCTGCCCAAAATTGAAATTTAACTTGTTACATAATATGATCATATTGAACTAAAATATAAAATACTTTTCTAAATATTTAATTTCTATATTTCATGAAAACTAAATTTTAATATAAGTATATAAAAACAATTTTTAGAGTAAAATATTACTTATGTTTCAATAACAATATACGTGGGTTTTATAGAAACAAAATATTAATTTTAAATAATATATTTTACTTATAAATATATATATTTTATATAATAATGTTTATAAAACATTTAATTCATTATTTTCTTGTGATAATGCCATAAAAGTGATAGTTTTTAGAAAAAACATTATCCTTTCACTATTCTTCTAAAAAATTATTATTTTAGAAAAATAAAAAACTATTCTTAATATAATATTATTATTCTCAATCCAAAAATCATGTTCATCTTTCAAAATTCAAATTCTACAATTTATAAATTCAAATTTTGAATAAAATCATAAAATATAATAGAAAAACATTTCAATTTGAAAATGACATTTTCAAATATTAATTATTATTATTCTTGTTTTATATCAGTTACTAACTAATTTTATGATAACCTATTTTAAATATAAACCAAAATTTATCAAAATATATCATATGTTTCTTGAAATAGAAAATAATATTATATAAAATGTGAATTTTAAGAAAAAAAATATTTTTATAAATAATAAATGATCTTAATAGTCATTTTAAGTAAAAATAATTGTACATAGTTCGTATTAAAAGTATACCTTATTTTATTTATAAATATATTTCATAAATTTGTTACTATAATTTATTCTCACTTATTCAATGGCTAGGTTTTAATTGTCATACTTAAATATTTATGATTCGTCTTAATATATAACAGTTTTTTTAAGTTTATTATTAAGTGTGGAGTAAGATATTGAACACATTGAATTATTTAAAGGTATTAATATATTAAAATAATAGGTTGTTACAAATTATCTATCTTCCCCCCCTACTTTAGAAAATGAAAACATCACATGTGTTATGTGTAAATTATTGCTTCAATGAACAACATATTTCATTTTTCATCACCGCCTTACATAGATAGTTTTAAAAATGAATTTAATGAATAAATGTGATATTAAAATATTATTAAATTTATGAAAAGATAATTTTTACATTATATTAATAATACTGACAATTAATGATCATCATAATATTTAACATACTAAAATGATCATATCGAGGTTTGTTTCTTTATTTAAATCTATTTTTGACAACCTATCATACTGTAAAAAAAATTGACACTTGGATATTAATTAAAATATCACTATACTTTTCTAGAGATGATGAAACTAATTTATAAACCCTTTGATAATAATGTATCAATTTATTTTTGAAGGAATTTATAGAACAACCCAAAAATGACCAATAATGATTTAGTAAATAAATGAAATATAATAATAAATGAAATAAAAGGAATAATAATGAGGGAATGAACATGAAAAAGGTTATTATGTAAATAATTAATAAAATTTAATACTCATGAGTATAGTGGAGTAATGAATTTTTTTGAAACATGAGGTAAGTCATTTTTCTTTTAAAAATTGTTTTAAATGTTTTGAAATTTTCTATTAAATTATTTATCCTTTATGTATACATTATTTAAAAATATATTATTCTATAAAAATAAATTATTTCTTAAGGTCAATTACAATTGTCTTTTACTTTATTTAAAATTTTATATAAATGAATTTTTTTAAACATTTTTCATGAGGGTCATTTTTGTGGTTCTCTATAATGGTGTGAAAAGAATGTTTTTTATCATTTACCACTTGATCACCTTTTCCTATTTTCATTTATTTTATTCCTTATAAGGCCAACCTTTCATATTTTCATTGTTTCACAATTTAATTTCAATTACCATTGTTATTTGAGATTTTCCTTATAAATAGTAATAAAATAAAATAATATTTCATAATATTTTTATGTGATTAATATATGTTCTTATTATTTATGTTAAAATAAATTTTATATGAATTTTATAATGAAAATTTCAATCTTATAAATGTTTTGGTCAAACTATTATACATTTTATTCTATATGATTATGGGTGATATTTGGATATATATCCCTAATGAATTGATCAATGATTTATTCTCTAGAAAAAATAATGTTTGAATCATCTGATTAAGTTATTCCAATACAAGTTAATGAAAGTAGTTGGTTATATTACTCCAATTGTAAAGGTGATTTTTAAGAGTGATATGAATATGATTCATAAATATGACTTCATGGTTTTTTATTTTATTTCAATGATATTTAATGAAAATCATTGTGTTTTATGAAACAAAAAATCTGATTTTATATTTAAAATGATGTTTTAATATTTTTAAAGGTAAAATCTTGTTTTTAAGGTATTTTTATGGTTTTATTTGAATTTAATATTTTCTTTAGCTTTATTGTTTTGTAAATAAAAATTTAATGTCTTTCTATATTCTATTCATGATTACAAAGTTTCATTATGGAAATATTTGGAGAGAATAAGTTAATTTAATGTGTATGATCTCATAGTTATATATTCAAAGGGGAAAAAATTAAATGTTTTTAAAATATTTGAATGGTATAACTGGGTTTCATATTTTAGTTATTCATCTTACTAAGTTTTATACTTGGGAATAATTTCTAAAAATTTATTTCATAGTGATTACGGATAAGTATTAATTATTATGATGTCTATAAATGAATATGAGAAATTAGTCTCAAATAAATAATATGTAACATTTATAGATATCATTTAGTGGAAAAATCCATATATAGAAAAATTATGGATTTTTATGGAAGGGGTTTCATAATTATCAAAATATCTAATCCTAAAATTCTACAATAATGTATATAATGTAATATTTTATTTCAATCTCTTAACTATAGAGTGATTATGTATGATTTGTTATAATTGGTATTAGATCAGGTTTAATTTAACATTAGAGGTTAGGAAGTTATCATATGAGGATAATATAAGAGTTTTAGGTACCATCATGAGTTAATAAGTTTATGGGTGATCATAATTACAAAGCATATAAATTATTTTAAAGTCTTATGTGATTGGATTGTAAGATGAATAAAGATATTTTTGGATAAATTTATTGGTTTTTGGGAAGAACATGTGATTGTGGTATATATAATCCTTAGGTTTAATATGTGATTTAGTGTGAAATTTATTTTTGAAGAATGATTTTTATTTTTTTGTGACATAAGTTTGAAAGTTTGAAGGATATTTTAATTAATACATTACTTGATATTGTGGTATTTATTATTAATTATAATAAAAATATATTTTATTTTTAGAAATAATATGAGCAAAATTGTTAACCTTGGGGATTGAAAAGTGTTTTGGTGATAAGATGAAAGAGTTATTTTTTGGTTGGGTTTTATTTTTTTCAACAAATTGAATGACAAAGTTATATATTTTGATTGAATTTGATTTCATGTCAATGTGGTTTATGTTATTTGTGGTTGAAATATTAAGTTAATTTTTATAGGCATATATTATTTTATAATTTTATATCATGGTGATTCATATTATATTAGAAAAATAATAGTATATTTTTATAGAAAATATGATCATGGAATTTGAATATTTTTAATGTGACTTTATGAGTGATTAATTTTTTTTGGGATACATTTTATGTCGATTTTAAAATATTATGTGAATAAGTGTTGTTGATTTTTGGGATTCGAATTTGGATAGGTATATCTTGAAGATTTGTAGGGGTTATTTATTTATGGCATGATTTTTGATAAATAATGATTTTTATTATTTATTTTTAGTTTTTAGAGATTAAATTATTACGTACTTATATGATTGTCTATTTATATTTCATTAGGTATTAACTTTACTCATTTTAACCATTTTGGTTTTTTATAATTGGTTCAAAATATGAGGAGTGACTTTATATAAAAATACTCTATAAAATAAGGAACAATATCCATTTTTGGAAATCATTATTCATTAATAGTTGATTTTAATGCTTTAGGCATGAAAAATACAACTTGGATATTCATAATTGGAAATTTGATATGAAAAAAAGGTGGAAACTAATCTAAAAACATAACCAAACAATGAAATTATTATTATGGATTGGAAATAGATAAATTATGTATGTTTTATTAAATACTCTATTTCAGTGGTAAAATAACTACTCAATATTAAGAAGAAGAAAAAGATAAATCCATCAAATATTATATTGAAAACATTACTTGACTGCCAGGGTATGCTTTAAAAACTCAATCATAAGTAATATTCTTATAAAAATATAAAATGGTTAAAAAAACATAGAATTTATATTATCCCCCTTTGGTATATTATTTTATTTTCCACTACACCAGTAATATATTTACCATTATTCCATTTAGGGTTGTGTTTATTGGGTATTCAATCAAAATTTATGGTTTTATAAGTCCTATTTTACTATTTGAAATTTATTTTGAAAATGATTTAATTTATTAATAAATTTTATAAACACTTATCATTAGACTCAAGATAAAATTGTAAGGACACAATTTCTTTGATGGGAGGATGGGAATGTGACAACCTAGGTATTTTGAATAAGATATTATTTTTATGGTTTATTTTATTTGTGGTTATGAATTTATATATACAATTTATACACTTATAGTTTTTTATATAATGTCTTGACAGATATTATATAGTCAATTAGATACTCATAATATATTTAAGAATATTATGTTTACTTCATATCTTAATAGACATTTTATTTAAAGGTTGAGTAAATTTCCTTAACACAATTTCATATTTTTAATTATTAGAAGAATTATTTATTTCTTAAATATTTTATAAATTTATATTAATATTAATTCTATAAACTCATATGCATGAAAAATTTTATCAAGTTATGAAAAAATGAAATGTTTTTCATTTGCAAACAAATTTGTTTTATTTTAAATAAATTATTTTCAATGTATTATATGGTTTAATTTAAAATTTAGTTTTCTAAACATTAAAATTTGAATTTGATAAAATTAAATTAATTTTTATATTCAAAATATAAAAATTATCTTAGAGTAAAATTTACATATTTTTTTAATAAGGTTGATTTTTGTGTGAATGTTGATAAATAATGTTTTTACAAATATTGTAAAATTTATGAAATCTTAAATATATAATCATAGATAAAAATATATAAAAAAATTTATTGATTGAAAATAAATTTTTTAAATAATACAATTTATTTAAAAAAATATTTTGAATTTATAAATATATTCCTATCTTTTTAGACCTTTAGTGATATTATATTCTAATAAAAAACTTTTTTAGCCCATTACAATTAATTGAGTGGTTGGAAGGTTACATTAATTTTTGATTTACTTAAATGTCATATAAACCTAACTTATTCAACAATAAACTAAAATTTTTATTAAAATCAATACTATAATTTATTTTTTTATAAATTTATTTTTATGCTTAAAAATGCATTTTTATAAAAATAGTTTTTATGGAACTAAATGTACTTTTATTAAAATTATTTTTAATACATCTATATATTAAATATTTTGAAATGGTTTTAAATTTTGGAATTATAATGTTAAAATTTATTCATATGGTTTTTTTATTTTTATTCATAAAAAATATTTTATGAAGTTAAATGTTAGTCACCATAATAAAGGCTAAAATAGAGTAAAACTGTTAAATCGAGTGTTAAAGACAAATTATATCACAAATTATTGTCCTTAAATGAGTTTATAGAGGTTTTATTTACCTTAAAATTATAACTTTATAATTTCTATCTCTATTGGATCCACTTTCCTTGAGAATAAACTGACCTTTTATATTATGAAATTGATACTAAAAGATTTCCCCCACTCTCATCTTTTAAAGGACCCCTTGAGAACCCCACATCCACTAACATCTAAAACTTCATAGCTCAAAAAAAATCCACCAAAAACATTTTAAAACCCTCTCATGCCTTAGAGGTTTTGGTCACCACAAAAGTAAAATCTATGAAGACTTATGGTGTGAATTAAATGATAGCATCCAAGGAAGAGAAAATTATTTTAACTGGGTTATTTAGTGATTATTTTTTATTAAACCTCCTTCAAATATTATATATCCCTACTATAATGATAAAATTAGTATGATTTTTTTACTAAAATTTTATTATGATTGATGTAATAGCTATTAATTTCTATCTTAATATCCATTGAAAAATTAAAATACCACCCATGTCATGTGAATATTACCACCTCCATGAATGATGTATTTTATTTTTCATTACTACCTAACATGGATAGTTCTAAAGAGGAATTTAATGAATAAATATGATATTAAAACTTTATTAAGGTTATATAAATACAATTTGTATATTATATTAATAATATTAATAATAAACATTCATCATAAAATTTAACCTCATAAAATAAGCATATCAAGGCACTTTTACCTAATTAAATGTTTTTTAGGAAACCTATCAAACTTTATAAAAAACAATTTCTATAATGATATGAAACATATAACTATAAGTTTTTTGGAGCTAATGAAACCATTTTACCATGATTAACATACTAAATCTTTTATATAGGAATCAACAAAACGAACCCAAAATGACCAACATTGATTTAGTAAATAAATGGATTATTGATAATAAATAAAATAAAGGGAATAATAATAAAAGAATAAAAATTAAAATTTTCTTATGAAATTAAATAATTAATATAATTTTATTACTAAAGAGGTTAAAGGACAAATGAAACGATTAGGAACATGATATAAGGGTTTTTTCTTTTAAAACATATTTTAAAATTTTTAATGTTCTTATTTCAATTTTTTTCTTCATGTCATTATTATTTTAAGAATGTTCTTCTCTATACATAAATTATTTCTTAAATTAATTTTATTTTATATTTTAATTTCATTACAAAGGTTTAATGAATAATTTTTTAACATTTTCCATAAGGTCCATTTTTTACTTTCTTTATAATGGTGTGAAAATATTTCTTTAAAAAAATTTGCACTTGATCACATTTTCTTGATATCATGTATATTACCCATTATAAATATTCCTTTTCAAGTTTTCAAAATTTTAAAAATTGAATTCAATTACAATTTTCTATAAATTTTTCATTTTAAGGAGTAATAAAATAAAAGGATATTTCATCTTATTTTTATGTTAGAACTATAACTACTTATACATTGGGTTCAAATGAAATTTTTTTAGTTTTATCATGAAATGTTCTAGAATCTAAATGATTTATTCAAATTATGGTACCTGGGAATTTTATATGATGATGGGTGAGACTAATATATAACTCTCCAATGTAGTTAGTAATGACTTATTCTATATAGAAAATTATTTTTTTTAATTAGTGGTTAGGTTATTAAATTATGGGATATTGGAAGTAGTCATTTATGTTTCTCCAATTATAAGTTTGATTTTTAAGAGTGATACAAATATGATTCCCCAGGATACATTCATGGTTTTTTATTTTCTTGTAATGTGTACTAATGGAAATAATTGGATTTATAGAAGTAAGAAGCTGATTTTAAGGGTAAAAGGATGTTTTAATATTTTAAAGTTAAATGATAATTTTTTAAAGGAAGTTTATTATTTTATCTAGATGTAATTTTTTTATTAATTTTTATTTTTTTCTAAAGGAACATTAAATATTTTTCCATTTATATTCTTGATTACGTAGTCACGTTATGAAATGGTTTGATGAAAATAAGTTGATTTCATGTGTATGAGCTCATAGTTTTATGTTTAATGAGAATACATTTAATTATTTTTAATGTATTTAAATATTAGAATAAGGTAACCTCTTTATATTATACCAATTATTAAGGTTTATTCTCACCATATGTTTTCAAAAAAATCATTATGTGTAGGGATGAGTAGAAATGATTATGAAGTATAGCACTGAATATGAGTAGTTTGTCTTGAAAAAATCTAGTGCATCATTTAAAGAGTCCATTTAGTGGGAAAAATATATATATATAGAAAACTTATTGGATTTTTTATATAATGTTTTTCCTAATTCTTTTAAAATATAAAAAAAAGTTAATTGGAGTTTAATCATTCCAATGTTTTCTAATAATATTGTAATTATAGAGTTATTATATATGCGATGTTACAATTATATTCCATCTTTAAGGATTTATGCCAATTTATAACCATGTTCTCTTAACACCAATACTTTGAATACACCTTGATACCAATTTATTTTTCATTGATTCCATTTATGGATCTCAATTCATGTAATTATAGAATAAAAAATATTAATTTCCCCTACACTAAACTCAGTTGGCACATCAGATCATATCTTGGTATCTCTTACATCTTTAAATGTAACCTTCTTCAGATCATATCTCGCAAAAAACATCTAACACTTCAAAAAAGATTATAAAATTTTTAAACAGGTAGAGAATGGATCTTCTAATTTCCTCAATATGTGTAAGATGTAGAGTCACCATAGACCACCACTTTTTCTTTATACTTCAATTAGGGATCCATCTTGAGATTTGAATTATTTTTGAAAGTATCCAATATATCTTAATTTCTTTTATTCTTATTCATTTATTTAGTGATCAAATAGAAAAATTTTCCTTCTTAATATCTCTTTACAATAAAGATCTATTAAAATTTCACTAATTACACTTTTTATTCTAAACCTTCTTGCTTCTTTGTGTTCCCATTAGTGATTCATTAGTTTTTTCGATGCATAAAATTCATTGAGATACTTCATTCATAAGAGAATCATTTTGAATCCTTGAATTTTTAAAAATATTCTTCTATTATTTCTATGAAAATTTTTATTGGACAGAATATTTGGAGATCCTATTCAAATTTTAACTAGTCCATGATATTTTTCTTGAAAAATAGATTTATCACTATATGAATGATGATTTTCATGGTTTATTCCATATAAACTTATCTTGAAATATCTAATAGATATTTAATTAACAGTATGAAATTTTGGAATGATATTCATACCTCCTTTATTAAATTTTGTCATCCATTTTCAAATAAATTCCCTCGAATTTATAGAAGGAATTTTATTTCAATACTTCATTGAAAAATCATGAAATATGACTATGAATTCTATAATAAAAGAGAATGTATCCACACTTTGTCCTCAAGATCATCATTTTTTATTAACTCTTTTATGGGACATCTTTAGTTTTTTTTCATTATATACACTATCTTACCATTTCATTAGAATTAATATGGACATGTTTCTCTCAAAAATTATAAGGGATTTATTGTGGTAAATATTGGATATTCTAATTAAATATGACCTTTATGACATCACAATTATTTCATGGTTATTCACAAATATTTTATACATTATCATCATCTTACTATATCCCACTATAGGACAATGAAATAAAATATGTAAATTTTCATTTAAAATTAGATTATCAGTAGAATTTATTTATTCAAATTTTTTCTTAATCAAGGTCAAATCCTCCTCATTTTGTTGTATATTTTTTCTTATTTCTTCATGTTAAGTATCCATGTCTTTATTAAGAATCTTACCACTATAAATTTTATCTTCTAATGCACAATGAATCCCATATAGTGTGTCACATTGTTCCTTTATCTTTCATTTTAACTAAGCAGTGTATTCTATAAGGCTCACATTCACCTATTTCAGTCCTTATTTCCCCTAAATCAACTATTCCATGCATGCAAAAAAATTATCTTTTATGGCCTTTAGATTTTTTATTCCTTTTGATTCAAACCCTATATACTGGGAACTAGTTTTCATATTCTATACTTTTGAACACATCTTTTTCAATTCCATAACTTGAGAATCATTATTTTCCTGGAGGTCAATAACCACTTCAACTAATATTTTTTTTATTTTTTAAAGTTTGTATCTCAATATTTAGTCTTAAAAAATGGAACCCTTGTGCCTTATTCTCTTTCCTAGCGTAATGATCTTTTTTTTGGTCCCTATTATTTCTCATCTTATGAGTGGAAAACTTATACCCTCAGATTTATTAGTATCTCTTTTTCATCCAATAATTTAACATCAATTGGAACATTAATATCTTTATTTAATACTATAGTATCATTAAATGAATTAACATATTAACAATCATAATTATTCATTGGTTTCTTTTTAAAGTGACTAAAATTTTTCATATGAATTTCAAAATCACCAAGAACTATTTATTATATGGAAATACCTTAGAATTTTGATTATTATTCAGATTATTTACCATTTACATGTAACTATATGATACTTTGGGTAGAATATTACTTAACACCAAAAAATAATAAAATAAATTCATAACAAAACAAATATAATAATATTGACTTATACTTAGATATAATTTTTAGTCCCAAAAAGGTCTTTATTGAAATATAAAAAATATGGGAGGGGGTGATTTTGGTCCTAAAACTTGATTCAATTTAACCACATTGTCCTAAAACTCTTAATAACATAATCTATATAAACCACAATGTATGTATAATTACTCTTAAGTTCTTCTTTAGATGATGATATAATTATTATTTCACTTATATTTACCTTAATACAATTCAGTCAGTGATTAAATATCCCACACACATTGATTTATGTCTTATATGAAATAAAATTACATGTACATAGAATATAATAATTATATTTCATTTACCTACATTGGTATAATATAAGAAGAATAAAAATATAATGTGATGATATACTATAATCCACTAATATAATTTCAATGGTGGTTTTATTCTAGGGAACACCAACCCTAGGAAACCCCCCTTACAAAAATTTTGGGTTTTCTAACACCTCACACAAGGGTAAACCACTCAATAAAGTGTAAAACTTTTAAAAAATCATAATAAAATACATTTATTCCTCTTTGTTTCCCACATTACTCTTTTACACATGATATGTAAAATCATCCATAATAATATATTCAATTTTACTAATGATCTACAATGAATCATCAAGGAATAAATTATTTATTTAGAAACGTATTTAATGAGTTTCAATTCATATTATATATTATTCAATTATTAATAACGGTTGATGGTTAATTTATTGAAACTATTGGTTTTTTTGTATGTGTATATAAATCCATAAATAATAACCCATGCATGATTATTTTTTCACTAATATATCATTCACAAAAAATAATTTTTCTTGTAAAAAATGTTCATGAAACTTTTTGTTCTACATAAGTTACTCACAAAACAAAATAGTTTATATAACCTTTTCATACAATTTACTCTTTGGAAAAATTAGAGTGCTTAGCTCTCTTAAAATATTTTTCACCCAACACTCTTAATTTTCATCTTTAGTGATTTTATATTTATAGGAAAAATGGTAAACATTCATATATCATGATATCTTTTATTCATATAACTCTAATTCATGAAACCTATATATGTGTAACTCCCACTTATCTAGTGAATTCATTTCACTAATATCAAAAAAATCATTAAAATCTACATTTATGGGAGCACCTACATTAATTTATGACAAAATTATTCTTCTACTCTGATTTTTTGATTCATATCCTAAAAAAATTTAAGCACTTCCAAAAAATCAATTCTATCAAAATTAAATACCTTTTCATGGTTAATAACTATATTTATGCTCTCCTATATTAGAAAATTCTCTACATGCTTTCAATGATTAAAAAAATCAAATCATACTAATGGATTCCACTAAAAACATATTCTAATAGATTAAACCCTATTCTAAATAGAAAATTCATGATAGAAATTTATGGATACTATTGTTATTCACTAGAATTACTGAAATATTTTATTATATATACATATTCATGCTTCAACTATCACTATCCAAAATATAAATTCCAAATATTCCACAATTTCTAGATATAATGATTCCTCTAATGGGAACTCTAAAACCTTTATCAATAGATGTTTTGATGAAAAAATATATACTCTAATTCACTATATCAAGGTTTATAATAAATCCATAATATTTTTGAACCAATTCTGATAATGGTTCTAACATTTGTATTTTTTTTTAAACACCAAAAACATTTAAATAATATTAAAATGATAAAAAAATTCTAATAAAGACAAATAATACATAGGAATATCACTATTATATCATTTGAAAAAATATTTTTGATATAAATAATTTATTATATATTGTTTAATTTTATTTCACTTAATTTTAATTTACAATCATATTTTTTGGAAAGATTAATAGGATATGGTGGAGTGACTAAAAGGATGTGAATTGTGTGATTTTTAGGTACACTAGGAAGTCATTCGAGCTTTTTACTAGATTAATGAATAGTTTACCCTATAATGAAATAGAAGTGAAAATTATAATGAGAAAATCACAAAATAAAAAATATTGTATCTAATAAGATAAATCAAAGAGGACCAAGAAAGAGGGAATCCCAATTCGAAGAACTAGACCCCATAATCCAACAAACTAGAAATAGTGTATTTACATGCTCTTACATCAATAAATTTTAATCCAAGGAGTATAAGAGTGAGTTTTTATCCTATAATAATAATTAAAAAAGGGATTAAGTGTAAGAAAAATAGTTGGGAAAACCTATAGAACTCATACCACATCTGGAAGAGGGTTTCCAAAAGAAAATTAAAGAAGATGAGGTCATGGGGTAAGTTTCCCAAGGCTATGTAAATTAAATATAACCCATGGAGTTAATACCTGCATCACAACCATCCTATATGTGAATAATTTAGTTTGAATATATATTAGAGGAATTATGATATTTTTTAAACAATAAAAAAAATGCTACTCTAAGAAACTGTTGCAGAACATGTAGAGAAATATCATTGCATTGATCCTATAATGGAGAAAGTACTTGTTTTATCATGAGGAGTAGAGCAAAAACCCATTTATGGTGGTTTGTAAAAAGAATTCCAAATCCCCTAATATACTGGGGATAGTTATCAAATAAATCATATACGAATGGATTTAAACTCAAGCACTCTTGGGAGGAAACCAAAGTAAAATTTATGGATTTTTATTTCATTTATTTTCATTTAAATTTTATTTTTTATTTTTTTTCTAATAAGAACCATAATATTTATAATCCACTAAATTATACTTATAATAACCCAGAGTACCTCTGGAAGTTATAAAAGAATAATCCCAACCCACTACTATTGGTAGAGGTTCATTACCAGAGGGAAGTAACTAACTTACCCATAAATTTTCTCATTCCTTGAATGTTCAGAATTTCATTCAATATAATCTATTTACCTTAGAATAACTAAATTTATTTAAAAAATCATAGGATATGTATTTGGGAAATTTAAAAAATATATAGCCCACTTAAATTGGTTATATAAATGTATCTAGGAGACATGATTCTTAGTATATTCATGATTCTTTAAATTAATTTTCATATTATAAGGGAACAAAATCCAAAGTATATAGATGTATTATTATTATTTTATTTAATAAATTTTATTAAAAATGCATAATTTGTGTATGTTGATAGGTTTTTAGAAGTGAAAAATTTTACAAATTACTTTAAAATGTTAAATAGATATGATTATTGCATAGAGTAGTTTAGACTTGTTATAAACACTTTTAAATTTTTTAACTATAGATGGTTTATGTGAGTATAAAAAGTGGTGTGAATATAATTCACCAATAATAGTCTAGAAGTAATATGATAGTTGATTTTCCATCATATAATGCATTCCTTGAATATCACAAATACTCCTAAGGGGTTACTACTTTTTGAGTTGATTTTTTCCATAATAGCTAAAATCGTGATTAATATATGTTTTTCGAGAGTCAGTTATCCATCATTACTTCCATTTCTTGAATATCACAAATTTTTTCAGGATTTCCAGTTAAGTGGATTATTTTTCTTATATAATTTCATAATTCATGCTATAATAATGGAATTTCACAGATTATATTGAATTAGAAATAAAAAAATAGGGTGTTGTGTGTTACCAACCATAATCGAGAATGAACGGGGAATTTATTTCATTTCATAATTAAGAATTAAAATACTTTATATTAGTTCATAATTAAATTATAAACATTTAGAGTCAATTAGTTGACAATCACATTATTGAATTTATTTATGAAAATATGGACTGAAATAATGGCATTAAATGTTTCTAGAAAAATGAGTTGAAATTATATTAGTTTAAAATAACAATAATTATAGTTTTTAATATTGTGCTCATGTTACATCCATTATAATAATTTTGAGACTGATGGTGGGGTAAACATGGTTTAAGTGCGGTGGAGTGATTAACCAAAAAAAATTATCAATTTTTCCATCAATTTGGGATAATTAGTTTGGATTTCATTTAAAAATCCATTTTACACTTTAAATTTAACAGGTTTTTGAGTTTTACACATTATATTTTCGAAAAAAAGTAGTTTAATTCCAAGTTTGGGTCATTTTTATCACAAACTTGAAACACCCATTTTGAAAATAATACTTCCATACCTAAACTCATTTAGTTATTCTTTTAATCTATTTACATATGTGTTTTATGCTAATTCAATCATTTTTTTAAATTTATTATTTAATTCTATTATTTTTAATTAATTTAGACCAAAAATTTTATTTTTATTTTACTTATATGGTTAAGACTATGCTTGGGAACCAATGAATTCTCATTAAAATGCTTGAAATTAAATTCCCTTTTCAAAATAGTGTCTCGGACACACTTGAGAAGGAATGGATATATCAAAATATCCATGAAGAAACCCTTGATATAATGTCACTAGAATAATGAAGCATTGAGAAATATTCTAATAGTTTCTACTATGTTACTTTGTACCATAGATATTCCTTGCATTATATTGCAACATCAATGTAGCTCCTAGAGGAACCTCAAACTACTTTACAAAGATTGCATATCCAAAAAACCAAATATATACTAACTAGTCTATCCAATACTCCTTATGTTTCAATTATCTAGATTTTGTTAAGTTTGAGTTCCATTATAATTCATCTTATTGGATTCTAGTTTAACCTTAAGAATGACCTTGATATTACATCTAGCCACCAAATCACCCTCAAGCCTCAAAATTTTCTATTTTATTAATCAAATGTTTTATCATGTTAAATCTCTACATTCAATTAGAATCATAACATATCACTATAATATGTCCCAACATTATGTTGGATAGCTTATATAATCTATGTTGATGTAACACCCCAAGATTTTATAGTGTGTTATTTCTTCAAAATAATTCAATAACTTTCACTACACGCAACAACAAGTTGAATCGCACCATGACTTACCAAACAAGCTGTTCAAAAGAGGTTATGAATAGTGTTAACTAAATTTTAAACTTTATATAATCCTTATAATTTTAGAATCCATATTATGAGTTTCTTAGATATAATGCAAGAACAAATTCATTTTCAGTATTGCACTTTTATCAACTTTTAATAGTGAACCCTTTTTAAATACAATATATTAAACTTTTTGACTAAATGGGGACATCAAAAATTTAAAATGAAACATCCCAAGCTTCCACGGTACGCTTTCTTTGAATAATACAGTAGCATGTGTTGTACGCAACCTTGAGTTCTAACACACACCACAACTAATTAAACTAGCCGTTGTGAATATTAATACCTACTTTTTGAAATCATATATATTCTATATTTCAAAATGGGCTTCATTTTTGGATTCAGAATATCAAAATTAGCCTAGGGTGAAATTTTGGTACATTTCGGATAACTTTCATATTTTGATGAATAGTGAAAATTACTAAATTTTAATTAAAAACAACTTTTTTAATCAAAATAATTAATAGTGATAAATTATGAATTTGAGTGGTTTTAAAGTATATTTAGAATATATTTTTACCGTTTAATATAATGTTGGTCATTGGACATAATTTTACAATTAAACCGAACATAAACAAGTGTCAATCTTTTGATAGTTATTATCTCTTAAAAACACGCTTTTTGTTTTGACAGCAGGAATTAATTTTAAATTAATTTCTGCCACTTCTATGTTTTGAATTTAGGAAAATGGATTCCATATTTGGAATCATGATGTTCAAATTTTGTAAATAGGTAACTTTTATTTTTAGACATTTTGAATAATTACTGCGGTAAATATTTTATTTACCATGGTTAAGGGTAAATCCGGTAAATAAGGGTTAAAAAATAATATTATAATAATACTAAATTACCCTAAAACGTGTCTCAACCCTATTGGTTGATACATGGTCGACCATGGGCATCTTTGGGTCTATTCTGGGACCCCATGGATCCACTTGTAAGTGATAATGACACATTATATTAATAAAGTTAAAATAAAAATAAAAATGGCATAAGCTTACATCTTTTAGAAGAACAATTTGTACATAGGGTTATACATGTTGGATTTTCGATTATAAATATTCATTATAAAGCTAAAAAGATTTCCTACATAATGATATTTTATTTATAATTTTTAGACATTAAATAATGTATTTTATTTATGACACAATGATGATGCAGTAATTACTAAAATAGTGAAAAATAAAAATAATTGATCTTATAAATACCCAAATAATTATAATATGAAACTTTTAATGAATTAAACTAATTTTCTATGATAATATGATATATTAGGATTGATTTAATTGACTTTTTTCGAAGTAATCAATCTGTTAGGAGTTTCACAAAAATCAACTATTGAATAGTGTCAAAATTGACATAAAAGAGTTCTTAAAACAAATATTATATTATTAATTGATATTAAATTCCTAAAAATCTAAGGTTCGGCCAAGAGACTTATATTATGATAGGTTCCTCATTAATGGACCACTTGGGGGTCGCTTGGTTGTATATGGTAAGTTTATTAACCATATTATATAAAAATACAAAGAGACATTGTAAAAGTGAAACTAATTAACTTAGAGTTAATACTTAAAGATAAGGTTAATATAAGTACCCAAACCTGTCTAAATTCTATTGGTTGAGTGGTTTTCGACCTATCCCCACCTTAACCTTTGAATAGTCAACTTTGGAGCCATTAGAAACCGAATATGAATTTATTATAAATTAATATTTCTAGCTTTTCCAAAGGTGCCCCTCACCCCTCTTATAAAAGGGCACTCCTCCTTCTCATTTCTTCACACCTTCAAAGCCTTTTGTCTCGGCCAAACTCTTCCCAAATACTCTCCCAACATCCCTCACTACAACCTAGAGGCCTTAGTTTGATCAGAAAGCCAACCTAAGGACCCCTTTTGATCAAATCAAAAGGAAGAACCCGAAGAAGAGGTAATGTTTTCACCACCCCTTTTCCAAGTTCATTTCTTCTTCCACTTCTTCTTCCTTTGTTGTTACCATTCTAAAATAATAACTCCAGTATCATTTATATACTGTGATGTTATTATAAATATGGTACAACCATATTCAGTATTCTATCCACCCTTTTAATAATAACATGTCACCATACGTGCGTACGTACGGCTTACCGTCTCCACGTCGTGGTGTAAATGTTATTCAATATAATATTATTTGGATGGGTATAATAATGATGTGTAACTCATATAAATAATAAATATAACATGTTAATGATTCTTTATATATGATATACCATCCATTTATATATTATTTTAATATCAAAAGAATGATATTGTCGCTCGTGCGTACGTACGGACTACCGTCTCCACGAACGCGATGAGATTCATTCTCCATCGTATCCATTCAAGTATAATTATCATTTGATGATTTAAAAATGATGTTTAAGGACTTGATATCATTCTGGATTTGAATAATATACAACCTATCCTATACAAACATGTCTTACGTAACAAAACACATAAACAAAAATGAGTAAGTTAACACCCGAAACAACGATAATACTAAGATATTATTATCAAATCAATATTAAAAGATCATATATGATATCATATTAATGTATAATTTAGTAACAATTATTTCACCATTATACAGGAGGTTAACCTACCCCAACCAAGGAAAAGTACAAGGTAAGGGATTTTCTTATCTCACATTCAATTCCGTGAGATTTCCATTATTCGCCACTAAATTATTGAAAGTGGTGTATTGTGTACTAGCATTTGATATATATATTATCATGATTATCTTTATATTCATGTTATTCTGTAAATAATTTGGTGGTTATTAACTTTTGGCCATACGACTCAGTTGATTAACGTGGTAAGGGGTTTTCATCTCACTCTTTATTTCCGTGAGATTCATGCCATATTTCCACTATTATCTTTTGTGTGGTGTATGTACTGCCCATAATTGTATTCTTTGTGTAATACACTTTACCTTATGTGTATTTACATTTTCATTATATGATACCTCTTTCATGGGTTGTATGTTTCATAAGTTACCAAATTGGTAAGGGTTATTTCACAATCTCTTCATTATCCGAGGTTGTATTATACGTAATAATCTACTGGGATCTCTTTATCATCCACATCCATGTTTCTTCGAAATGTATTTCAAAACATTTTTACTATTTACAAGAATATGAGTTAAAGTCATTTATACCCTTGTTTGACTTTTTATAAGAGGTTTATAAAGGAATCTTTCCGTCGTTTTCAAAACAAGGTCCTTTTTAACCTTTTCGACAGAATTGAGGTAAGAATGTTTTAACTTATACGGCGGGTGCGGTTATTTTCCGCCGTTATAAAATTGTCGAAGCTTTCCTTACAAGCTTATAAGAATATTTTCAAAGAAAATGTTTTATTTTATATGGATCTTAAATGATTTCAAAATAAAAAGAGATATTTCTCTAAAAAGTGTTTTGATTTCATCTATGTCAACATCCTTTAATGGATTTTACGCGTATTTGAAGTTGATTTATTATAATACAAAACTTCTATATTGTATTGAAGGTTTTGTGATATGTTTGACTATGGATGTGCTATTTTATACCATTCATAGTTTATGGTGAAACTATTGACATTTCGTATGCTAATTTTAATCCTAATGTTTATGTTATATTTCAAACTTTTATTCAGATGAATGTGCTAGACAAGTATGTTCCGGGTTGGGGACCGGTAAAAGTAAGCCCTCCAGGTTGGGGACTGGTAAAAGTAAGCCCTCCAGGTTGGGGACTGGTTAAAGTAAGCCCTCCAGGTTAGGGACTGGTAAAAGTAAGCCCTCCGGGTTGGTGTCCGGTTATTAGAGGCACTCCGGGTTGGTGTCCGGTTATTAGAGGCACTCCGGGTTGGTGTCCGGTTATTAGAGGCACTCCGGGTTGGGTTCCGGTTAGAAGTAACCCCTAGGTCTTGGGATGAGGCCTAGACAATGAAATTAACGTTTGACATTATGCATTCCAACATTATGAAAGTGGTTATTGATATTGCATGTGATTATTCGATTAGTAGAATATCCATGTGAACAAGTAAATGGCATTATTTCATTTTACTTTTGCCATACTATGTTGAAGTTCAAGTTTAAAAGGCTTTTGTTTTAGTAATTCATTGCCTTAAATGTTTATGATTATTTTTGAATGTTCCGCTATATTGTTATCCTTACTGGGCATTTGAGCTCACCCCTTTTCTATGTTTTATTTTTCCCAGGTAGTGAAGAAGTAAATTATGAATGACTTGCAGGGATATTATGAGGGGTTAATAGTGTGGATATGAAGACTTTGTTGTTGTAGTAGTTTTTCACTTTGAAATGTAATGTAAAACTTTATGGTTATATCTAGTGTTTCCAAGGCTACTAAACCAATCGGTCTTTCGAGATTTGATCTTTCTTGTGATCATGCCAATGTTATGTAATAATGCACCGACTCTGGGTAGCTGGGGTCGGGGCGTTACAGTTGATCTATAATTTTTCTTGTAATTCGAAAATCATTATAATTGCCTCTATTAATGAACTGATTATGGTCAACCCAATGCATCACCTAGACTTATCCACTAAAATACTTGAAGATCATTCTTAATCACCATGGGATGGAAACTATTATTGATTCATCAACCTAACTCGATATGGTAATTAATTAACCTAATATAATATAAATAAAATGAGGAACCTGCACTCAAAAATTTGGCATGCCCATTCCAGAATATAGAAAACCACACACAATAAATTATCAATTTTAAAAATATATAAAAACTAATCATGGAATAATCAAAATGAAATAAAACTCCAAATTGAAGTAACTAGGAAATGAACTAGCATTCCAACAGTATTCAACCATCCAAAGTAAAAAAAAGGATGAAATTAATGAAATTATACAATATGGAACTATACAGGATAATAAAATATTAATAACTTGAACATAAACCAAACATGATACCATACCACTATCAACCATGTAAAAGAGATAAAACTTCACTTTTCACCTACATCTTATTTGAAATAACATCCTAGTAAACCTCAATATCTAAAGAACCTATAAACATTGCATAAGATGATGAACATGACTACATACACTCATATGGTTTGTATGTATGGTGAAATATAAACACCCACTAGGAACTAACTAATCACTCTTCACATTTCCTTTTGAAATTAATTTCATGAACACTTGTTTGAAAAATAAAATACCAAAGTATGCTTTTATTTTAGAAGTACATGAACAAAGTAATAACACATTGATGTTTGAATATGTAATTCTCTTATAAATAATATTATGTTTGGTTTTATGTATCATAAGCGATACATAAATTAAAACAAAATTTGATATACTATTAAATTATAATTATTTTAATAAAACTGTTATAACCTAGATGTTGGATTGGTAGGTATAAATAAGGTTAACCACATTATATAATATAAATATAATTATTTCATTAATAAAATTAATAATAAATCATAAATTGATTATAAATTGGTAAAAAATTAATATAAAATCTTTTAAAGGTAAAAGATATATATTTTTCATAACAATAGTTTTATGTGTGTTGCATATTTTTATCTTAATAGACTAATTTAATCACTATTTATTAATGTTTCGAATTAAATATGCATATTATATATCTATCATATTAAATAACATTAATTTAATTATATTCACTAGGAAAGGAATGAGAATAAAGTTAATTTATGCTTCAAAAATAATTTTTTCCTCAAAATGGTTTTTATTTCATTTTGTGCATAGATATTACAATTGTTTTTCAATTTTAGAAATTTTATTTTATAAAATGGAAATAATTTTTAAAATCATCATGTCAAAATTATATTAGATAAAAAATTTTGTATTTTTTTGAAAAATTTTATTTTTTACTGAATAATGAAAATACAAATTTTTTGAAAACTGTCATTTCTTTTATTAAAATAAAGTAATTCAGAACTCCCATTATATTTTTTATTTGGATTTAATGTAACATAAGATCCCTTTCATTAAAAATAATCTAATTAATTCCATATGAATCAAATTTATGTTTTATTTTGGTATAATTTTATTTTTGTGCTTAAAAACACATGTTCTAATAACGGTTTTTCATTTTTGTTTTTCAAACATATATTAAAATTAATTATTACCACCTATAAAAATTGATTTTTACAAAATGGATTCCATACTTTGGGTTAATTGGGGTCAAATATTTTTGATAATATCACAAAATATAAACATTAATCATATTATTTGGGATTATTTTGACCCTTATCTACTTATATTCTAAAATATTACTACTTTATTATAATTATCTTTTATTATGACATTTATATTATTTTATGTAAATAATAATTACAAAATGTCACTATTTATTTTAATATCTCTAATATAAAAAATGTTATTAATGGTTATAAATTTTTATTTATAGTATGAAAAAATTATTTTTATAATAGTAAATTTTTTAATTTTTAGGGATGGCATAATTACCTAGAATATTTACGCAACACTGATGCATCTATTGTGTAAGTAATTAAAAAATAAAAAAAAATGGTTTTGAAACATTAAAAGTAAAATGGTTTGGGATAAATTACATGATTCTGAGGATTTATTGGATAATAAAAAGGTATTATAAGTGGTTAAAGTTTTTATAATTTAATTACAATTTTTTCTTGATATATTTAAATTCAATTTTTTTAAATAGTCCCAAAAATGACTTTAAATGATATTTAATGTTAAAAAATTATTTTAAAATCACTGTAAATTCATAAAAATACTATATTGAAACAATTATAAGGAACATTTTCAAGATTATAAATCTTTTTTTATTAATTTATGGCATTTTATTTTTTATAATTACATTCATGACACTTAAGGATTGAAAATTTGTGAAAAAATCATTGATTTTTTCATATAAAAATGGGCTCACTTCAACCATTTCAAAAAAAAATCATGTTAAATTTTATATAAAAAATATATATCCAGTTCTATATCTAAAATTCTACTCCCATATCCTGAATCCCATGTAATGAATATAAACCTCTCCTTAAAATCCCTTAAGAACATTCTAAAAGATTGTATCAAAAGAGGAGGTATAGGTATTGGCCAATTTTTCTATGTTTATTTATTCTTATACCTCTTTAAAAATAATCATAACCATTATAATATAACAATATAAATATAACAAATATACAAATAAAATTGTATTTTTATTGAAAAAACATTTTCCATCACATTTTTTATCTATTGGAAAATGAATACTCTGCTTATTCCTACATGTGGACCACCACCTATTCAAAGTGATGTGATTAGTTTTTCATTACCATATCACATGCGTGGTTATAAATATGGAATTAAAGAAATCATAATATTTTTATGAAATATTTATTATTCTTTAAATATATAATATTATTGACATTCTTACCCTCCCATTTATAGAAAAATTACAGCATCGCTTGTGTATACATGTGGGCTACTACCTTCAAGAAGTGATATGATTCATTCTTAATTACCATATAACATGGTTTATAATAAGGATAGTTTTAATAAATTTATATGATAATAATGATTCATTTATGATTCTATAATTATATTTTATTTTTTACCTTTCTTTTTTTCCATTCATTTGATAAATCTAAACATCACCATGTGTATGTAAAGAAATGATCTCCACGAACTAATGCAATTCATTTTACATCACCACCTTACATAGATGATTATAAAATTATATTAAATGAAAAAATATGATAATTATAACTTTATTAATATATATATAATACAACCTTAACCACTTTTACCATGTTCAACCTACCAAATCTGTTTTTGGAAATTAAGAACTGAATGACCTTAATACGTCTAATGTAAATTTAACTATTTTAGTAACACAATGAAACATGATAATGACAGAATTAAAAAAACTAGAAAATGGTTATTTAGAATTTAATTTATTAATATAATTTTATTATTTATGTGTTAGATAATATATTAAATGATTCAGGACATGAGGTAAGGTATTTTTCTTTAAAATTATATTTTAACGTTTTTCTTTAAAATTATTTATCCTCAATGTCCATATTATTTTAAATATATAAAGAATGTTATTATTTAGTATTATAATATTTTTAAATTTCATTTTCAAATAATATTTAAATTCTTTATTCAGGTCTAAAATGATATCTTTTCAAAGTTTCTTGAATATGTAATTTTGATTTTTTTTTACAAATATACAAAAAAATATGTTTAAAAATTTACCTCAAGGATTATTTTTCCAGATGTTGTAGTTGTTATTCATTATCTATATTAATATAAATGTTTCTATAGCTTTTACAATAAAACTATATTCCCATTATTCTAGGATTTTTTAGTTTTAATTTTTTTAATAAATCATAATTCGTCTTCTTTTCAAAGAGACTTTATAATGTCCTTATAAAGGTGTTTTTATCTATTAAATTATTATTAAATGATTATTATTCTTCAATAGTGTTAAACTATAATTATAACATCCACCATATTTATATCAATGACATATGATCATGTTATTCTATTTATTTATTTGGTAAAATACTGACATTTTGTATGTTAGTTGTTCAATATGAATGTTTATATTGATTATGTCTTATATTATTCTTCATTTATTTCATATGATGAATGTATTTGACTTAATATATGTATAATTTTATTACTTAAAATATAATCATTATATCCTAGTCATTAAGTTGGCAGGTTTGAATAGGAGTAAACATATTATTAAATATATGTATAATTTTATTACTTAATAAAATTAATAATAAATCATACATTGATTATCAATTGGATTGAAATTAAAATAAAAAAATTTGAAGGTGAAAGAGATATTTTTGATAAATGTGTTTTCATGTGTGCAATGTATTTTATCTTAAATCAATGAATTAATACCTATTTATAAATGATTCAAATGAAATTATTAAATTATAAATAAAATAAAATTATTTAACATTCATTTAATTATATTTATCAGGTGTGAAATGAGAATAAATTCATTTTATGCATCAAAAATACATTTGACAAAAATTATTTTTGTTGCATTTTATGCATGGATATTACAATTAATTTCTAACTCTTTTATAAATTTTATTTTAAAAACTATAAATAATTTTAGAAATCATAATTTCAAAATTATATTGGAGTGAACTTTTTGGGATTTTTTTAAAAAGATTCATTTTTAAGTGAATAGTTAAAAATATAGATTTTTGCAAAACTGTCATTTCATTTCATTAAATAGAGTAATTTTAAAAAGTAAAATTTTTTGGATTTTGTTTTAAAGTAATATAATATATATTTTATAAAATAAAATATAGTTAACATCATAAGAATCATCATTATATTAGATTTTTCTATAAGTTCATTTTTATTCTTAAAAATGAATTTTTTATAAAAACGTTCTTTTATTTCATTTTCTAAACTCGTATTAAAATTAATTTTTTCCAACTATGGAAATTGAATCCTAGAAAATTGATTCCATATTTTTTATTGGAATGTTAAAATTTTATTATAATTAAAATTACATTTTTCATCATAATGAATAGTAACCATGCTAAAAGTTCTTCTTTACGATAAGGGGTAAAATGAGTTAATTAGGGTTAAAATTTTGTGATATAGTTAAAAAATATAATATTTAATCTTATTGAATGAAATTATTTTGAACCCTATCCCGAAATATCAAAAATATGACAATTTTGTGCCACTTTCCTTTGATTATGACCTTTATATTATTTTACGTAAATAATAATTACAAAATATTAATATCTTTATTTTAATATTTGTAATAAGTTTTAATGTTGATAAGAAGAAGTTATGAATGATTAAAAAAATAATTTGAATATGAAAAAATTATTTTTATTATACTAACTTTTTTTAAATAAGGATGGTCTTATTACCATGAACACTTACACAATACGGATACAGTGGTTCTTCAAGTAGTAGAAAAATCAAGTAAATGATTTTGAAAATATTACAAGTAAAATGTTTCAGATAAATAATAGAGTTTCACTGATTATTTGGATAGTTATAATGGATTAGTTATGGTTAAATTATTTTAATTTTAATTTAATTATTGAATTGATGTTTTTAAAGTCAGTTTTTTTGAATATTTCTGAAAATTACCTCAAATGAAATTTAATGTTTGATAATTATTTTTAAGTCATTATAAAATCATAAAAACATATATTTAAGCACATGGATTTTAAATTATGTATATTATCATTAATGGTTCATGTATGTTCTACATTATATTTTTAAAATTATTTTCAAGAAACTTAAAGATTGAAAATTTTTGAACATGCCATTGATTTTTTCCAAAAAAAGGGACTCACTTCAACCTTTTCAAAAATCAACCCAAGTTTAGTTTTCTATCAAAAATTATATAAAAAATATCTATATAATTATATTAACACTTCACCAATCCCATGGAGTCACCATAAAACTCTCCGTCAAGGGCCTTAAGCTCAATTAATAAGAGGATATCAAAAGGGGGTATGAATCTTAACCTATTACTTTTAAGTTTATTTATTTTTATAAATCCTTTAAAACTTTTAATAACCATGATGATGTATTAACATAATTATATATAATTAAATTAAATGTTATTTTATTTATATTAAAACCCGTTTTTATCACATTCTCTATGACTCTCTCGACTCGTACTCCAAAATCCAGTGTTCAAATACTCATACTTTACATAATTTCTTTGATACCAACTATAAAAGACTAGATATAACCCACATTAATTAAAAAAATAGAAAATATTATTGAATCTATTAAATATAAAGGATATTTTTGGGTTTATATATTTAGATAATTAAAAAACAACATAAAATGAAAAATACAATATTTTTTGTATCAAATAGACAACTTTTTCATTATATATGAAAATATTTAATTCATGAAAATTATTCGACATATCACACAAATTCATTCACATGTTTTGTTCTTATAAAATTTTCATGTGTCCTAATTTTCTCCACAACCTGGGTAAATGTAAACATAATAATTATCAAGGTCAAACACTCAGTATGGGAAACAAATAATTAGAGGAATCATGGCATAAACATGGCATGGAAATTATGGAAAGAATATATAAACTACAAAATCCTTAATCAACATGAAATTGAAATCATGTTATGTCAATGAAAATAAATTAAAACATGAATAAATATAAAACTAATCTCATAATTATGGAATTCATAATGATTAACATCAAAAAATCACTGGATGGCGAGATGGAAGGCGAACCGAGCGACGGCACGGAGTGATGCCGCCTGCTAGGGTTTTCTACCAAAATGGCGCTTCCTCACTTCCTTGGATTCAATTGCCTCGACATGCAACAGATGGTAAAGGATCTGGTTCCGAGCGGTATTTCCTCTACGCCGAGTTTCGTTTTCAGAAAGCCGGTGATTTCTACTGCGGATTTTCTCGCATCATCCGGTGGTGTTGTCTCCTCCGGCAAGCGATGGTATTCCGGGAAGGATGTGGATCTGAGCGACTTGAAAAACCTGGTGTCTTCCTCTGCTAATGTCGCATCGGCTGGCGTTGTGAAGGTGTTCTCTGGTGAGACTATTTTACTGAGATCGGATGATGGTGCGGCGAGGGTGGACTGGTTGAATCGCGCCGATGCGAAACCTCCGCCCTGCAAATCCCTTAACTAGTGTGCTCAGGATTCTTCTGGATCCATGGTAATGGATGTTTTAAAGATTGCCACTTCTGATGTCAATATTGGCCATTCGTAGGAATCTGTGAGGGTGCCTACTGGTGCTGCATCATGTGGTCAGCGTTCCTTTGTCGATGTGATGAAGGATTCTTTATCGGATCAGAAATAGATTGAGGATTCCTGCCATAGAAGGATTATTTAAAAGGTATCTTTGGCTCACGTTGAGGAGAATTCTGGTGTGATTTCTGAAAGGTTGGCATTGGGTGAGAACTTATTGATTGCTTCAATTTTTCTTCCTAAAGGTGCGCAACCCTGGAAATGTGAAGATTTATTTCGTAGAATTTCGATGTTGTGGGGCTTTGCTAATTGGAAATGGGTCTCCCTTGGGCGGGGATTCTTTCACTGTTTGTTTCCATCGGCAGATCTCAAGCTTAGGGCATAGAGTTATGGTTCCATGTTTCTAAAACCGGGATGGATTCATCTTCATGAATGGTCACTTGACTTTAATGTCTCGAATGCAAAAAAATTCTTCGCTTAGGTATGGGTGTGTCTTCATGGGCTTAATTGGGTTCTTTGGAATCCAGAGATCCTGTATGATATTGGAACGGCAATTGGAACTCCCATCCGCCTTGATAAGGAAACAACAGATGTCATATTTGGGAACTTCACTAGAATGCTGGTCGAAGTTGATCTCAGATCCACTCTCATTGATACGGTAACACTTTCTATGCTGTCTGATCAAATTCTGATTGATGTTGAATATGAAAAGAAACCTCTTTTCTGCACTAAATGCATGATTGTGGGGCACTCTTTGGAGTTGTGTCGTAAAAAAATCACTTGTAAGGAGTGTGGAATGTGATGTCACCCCTCCAATATCTGTCAAAAAAAGGATAATTTGAAGGAGTCGTCCTCACCAAAGCATGTCATCAAGGACAGCGACCCTCCTATGAAGGCATCCCCTGATGTGATGACTCCTTCGAAGGGAAAATAGTTGATTATTGATTCTACTCCAACAAGATCTTGTAGTGGCCCTTCTAGAGCTCATGAGGTTATCACTTCTGATAATCTGAGTCCTGCGTCAGCATTGGTGGTGAATGACTCTTCACAACTGAATATTCAGAAGCAATCTTATGTATAATGAAGGAAAAACTCTGATGATGGGAAGGAAGGGGTCTAGGTCTCCACTACGGGAAATGGAGTGTCCATCCCCTGCAAGTGGTGGGACACTCATGAGGATGATGAGGAATGTGATATGAATATAATTAAAACCTCATACAGTGATATTTTTCAAGGAGAAAAGATCAGAATCTCTGATAGTGAGGGTGTATTGCCTTCCCCAGTTAAAATGAAACCAAGGAAAGATTACTCTGCAGTTCTGAGGATGGTGACCACCAGGTCATCCTCCATGAAGTCCAAGGAGAAGCTATCTATGGAGCAATTTGAGCGAAGGAAGGAGTATATCAAGTAGCTCAAACAATATGAGCCCCAATCATAATGGGAATCAACCGATGCAGATGATATGACCAGGTATGAATGTGATTCTTATGACTATTCTGACATGTAATCTTGTCCTCTTTCTCTTGTTTGTCTCTGCACTTTTCTTTTTATTAATAAATTTGCGGTCCAAGCGTTCTTGGATCTGACTTCTGGGTAAACATCAAAAAATCACTATTAAGGCCATGTGCCAAGACACTTTACTTTTTGCTGAGACTGAAATCAAAAAATATTATTAAATTGGGAAGGCATACACCAAATACCCAAACCTGTTTTGTCTTATGATACTTGTCAATGCATCAAGGTGGTATATAATTTCTAACCCAAACCATAACCAGATTATGTTAAATGAATTCACTAGAAGATGTATAAGGACTATTCGTACCATTTCCTAAGGAACCTCTTACTTGATAAAATTTGGATGTATGTATAATGAGAAATATAGAAATCAAATACATAAAAACCTATATTATCAATCAATGATCCTCAATAATGCCAATACTTTTCCCCATTCTAATAAAATGGATAATATGATCATAAATCATCCTGAGAAATAAGTTTGATGTTCAAATATTGTATAGACAACATTCCAATAATAATCCATATCATGATAACAAAATTAAAAATGCCAATAATTTTCCCCATGTTAATAAAATAATATTACTTTTAGGTGAACTTAATCCAATCGTAGTTATATAAAGTTTGATGGTCACACCATATAAATAAATGAGTATATGACAAAGTCAATACTTTAAAAACATGATCATAATTCATTTAAGAAAATTATGTGGATGGTTTTAAAAGTAAATATCCCTAATGTAATAATAGAAACCTAAAAGTATGTTGAAATTAATGAAAAATATCCTTGTGAAAGAATGTGTGAATGACTCTAAACAAGAAGTGATCATAAATAAAAATGGTTGGTTTCATGACTTCACTTTACCCAAATGATAACAAATATATATATATATATATATATATATTAGGATAAATCATCAAACTTAAACCATATCTGGGAAAAACCTTTTGAAAATGGAAATGGAAATGGGTGTGAAAACATAAAAGAGATTTAAAAAAACAATTTTATCATTGATGTAAAAGAGGGAGTTATAGGTCACTTCCAAAAGTATTTTTCAAAGGGTGAAATGGAAAATCATTAAAAAAATTACTTTTAAAAAGATCTCTAACAATAGGGCTGTGGAAATAAATTAATTTTTTCTATAAGAAATTTTTATCAGAAACATTTTATTATGAATGTACCTTTGTAGAAAAATCAAAACAAAATAAGACTAATTGAATTTTTTTATTGGTCGGGGTGAGTATCTAAATAGGGGTGAATTGGGTTCCCAATAAAAAATTTTGTGAAAAATTGGTTAAAATAAAATCCCCCAATTAATTTAAATACGAACATATTAACAAAAACAACTAATCAGTAAAAGACTTGACCTTTTAAAATAATTCTTAAAGATTGATTATTAACTATTTAAAAAAAATATAATATTACTTTAAACTTTGAAATCAATTTACTCAATAAAAAATTTATATAAACACTAATTAAGGTTAACTATCAAAGTAGTAGTTTTTTATAGTTTAAAACAAATTCATTTTTAAAGTATAGAAAATAAATATAAAAAAACACACATTGTAAATTAATAAAAGAGGTTCATTACCAAGATGAGACTTATTTCTATCCACTTGTAAATCACCTACTACCAAGCAGTTTATATAAAAAATAAACTTTGATCAACAACCTGGATTAGGTATACAATAGTATGACGACTATCCCAACCACACAGAGATCTCTTCCATAGTAATCATAGGAGTACAAAAGATAACAGGACACAAGGGGGACTCTTCAACAAAAATCATGGTAAACATGAGTAATAAGGTATTTGAGAAGACATCTCAGTATCTTTTAGTTTAAAGTAGGATATAGTGTGTGTGTGTGTGTAGAAATATAAAGTATACACGCAATGATCATAATGTAAAGGAAAATAAACAAACAGAGAAATTAAAAGACGTATAAATATTGTGTTTATATTTATGATATGATCTATAGCTTTTGAATCCTTAAGTGTAGTTCTAAATGAGGGTTGAGTTTAGTTTTTGAGATTTAAAATGGAAAAGAGTGTCTTAAACTCTTTCTTGTGAGTATGTAGAAAGTTTTTTGGGTGTTCAATGTGCTTTAATTCATCTATAGTTGATCACATGTAAGAATTCTTCATTTAAGGAACACTTAACATCAACTTAACTATCTTTACATGGACATGTATTTTTTGTGTTCATATATGTTCCCATTCATGTGTATAAGGGATCCCACTTCCTTTTTTATCATCAGTAAGAAAAGATAATTGGCCAGATCCTCTGATCCTCATACAGCAAGTCTGATAAGAATTTTAATTCCATTCTACAATAGTTAATACACAATAATTAAAATATTTTTTAATGTTAAGTTTGATAATATATCCATTATAATTATTTAATTAAAAGTAATAAATATTTTAATAATGGTGGTGAGTATTTAGAATGGTGACACTTTCTAAAGATGGATCCTATGAATTGGTGGTGACTCGGTCTAGTGGTGAGACACTCTAGTGGTGTCTTTATCAGGTGGTGATTTAAAGTCTGGCAGGGACTAATTCTGGCAGTGTGTCAGGCTAGTGGTTACTCTTCTCAACGATATGTGATTCCAACACTTATCCACATTTTTGTTTTGGTGGTGACTCATCCCTGACAATGATTCATCCCACACATTTCCAAAAATCTTCTATGGTGGTGACTCAAGGTGGCGGTGATTGTTTCCAACACATAGCCATTTTCCATAGAAATGGGGAGATATTTTATGGTGATGAATCAACCTCAACAGTGATTCATTGTCTGGGAATGACTCGTACTTAGGAAAATTTCAATAATCTAACTCACAGGATAAAATTATAACAGAAGACAAAAAACTCATTAGGTATTATAATAAAAATTATTCTTTTATCATTAAAACAATAGTGTCAACAACCTCAATAGAGGTTTCAATAACCTACCCCTTTTTAATGATCATAAATCATGGAATTTTATATAATAATTTTTACTGAATTAAAATTTGTATGGTGTCAAAGGTATAAATCACAAAAAACCTGGCATTACGTAAAAGTAATAAACATAGTAATTAGTAATAGAAATAATAAAGAAAATAAAATATAAACGAAAACAAATAAAATTAAACATTTAGTAAAATAAACAAAGAGCAATGTTAGTTATATTAAAGGAATAAAAATAAATTACATATAATATTTCTTCCCCTTTTGGGATTATAAAAAAGTTCATTATACAATAATAAATACATAGAAAAATAAAATATGAATAAGATAATTTTAATTAGAAACCAGTTAATGTTTATCCAAAAAAATTAACAATAACTTTTTTTACAAAAACATCTCAATTAAAGGAAAAAATGTTTAATGATTAATACTACACAGATTAGGTAAAAGGAAAAAAGTAAATTTTCTATTATCAGTGTCTAAGGAAAAGGTTGTAGAAACTGAGGTCGGGGTTTCATTAGGTATAGTTGTAGGAACATCTATTGGAGAACAAGGCTCTAGGATGATGATTGGTCTGAGGTGTTGCATAGATTCTCTAGGAAATACACAAAAAACTAGAAGTGAGCTGGTAGTGGTGCATGAGTATTTTAGGTAACTTCTAGTTTGAATTACTCTGGATCTCTAGTAGGAGGATTCAGATGATCTGTAATTGGTATGGCTTCCTAATTCACTACATTAGTTCCATGAACATTTATAAATGGTTTCATATGATTTATGAAATCCATGATTATAAAACCACCTATCTCCATTGCACTGAAGAAATCTATCTTATATTCCATAAACTGCTAAAGCACTGGAGTTAGAAACTTCAATTGGTTGAATTTATCTTTAAAGGATTGACTTACCAGAGGCATTATAATATTCTCTTACAAATAATCAAAATGAGAATTCATAACATGCTTACAATATATCCTTAAGACATAATACTTTATTTCTTTAGTTATGGTCTCTATATCTTTTCTCATGTCTTTCATATATTCCCTAATAATTATTTTGGAATTATCATTATTATGCTCAAAATTTCTCAAATTTTCCTCAGGTATGGAAGGTTCAGAACTTGAAATACCTTTGAGTTATTCTCTCACAATAGATATGATCATGTCTATATCAAGAGATGAAGGTAGTTCAGTATAGGGGGAAGCAACTGAAGTAATATTCTCAGCTTTCTAAAGTAAGGAATCCATATAAGTAGTAAAGACAGACTACATTCCTTCAAACACAAACTTCACAAATAACAGATCACTGGAAAGTATTTTATTCTTAATATATACATCCTAAATGTGGTGAATCATCTTTAGTTTAATATTTTGTATCACTAGTTCGAACAAATATCATACATATTGTTCACTTAACCTATTACCAAAGCATGTTGGTCTCTAAAATTTACATCAAATTATGAAAAAATATTTACATAGAAAGAATTTAGTTCATCCTTGGTGGAAATATCCACTGGAACTATATGTGTAATAGGATTAGAAATAGAAACAATAGGCATAGTAGAAGATTCTTTAGGATCCATTACAGCTTGAAGTAAAAATCCATCAATATTTGTGTGGACTATTATCCTCATCTAAGATAGAGTAGTCCAAACCAAGTCCAACGTACCCTATAAATTTTTTAAACTCCTTAGTAATTGGGTCTAACATTTTCATAAAAAATTAGCATAATTCTTAATAGGAACAGGTTTTTCAACTGTAGGCATATCCATATTTGGTACAATAGCGGTAAGAACAATAACTAATTTCTAATCAGGCCTCTAAACAATAGAAGCAGTTGAATCTTCCATGTTATTATCAACTAAAACCTCAATGGTATCAATAAAATAACACAACTGCACATCAAATCATTGATCATCAAGATCGGGATCAAATTCCAATTGTTCATCAACTAAATTCTCAACAACAACAACAACTTTCATCTTCTCATCCACAGACTATTCAACAACTAAATCTGAAACTATCTGATCATCAAAAACATATACATTATCATCTATATTAATAGTATCAACCACTTGATTACTTTACAAACTTGGGGATTAATCCACCTAAATTGATTCTTATTTTTACTCTCTTACTGATTTTTTTACAATACTTGGACTTTCATCATATTTAGAACCAGATTCATATAGAGAAATAAATATTTCTTGAGTCATCTCAACCTCCTCATCAATAAATGGGATACTTGATCCTTCAGAATCATCTGAATCACCATCAAGGTCACTTCCATTGCCATTTTCTTCTTCACTTTTATTTCCATCACAATCATCATTCTCGTCTTCTCTATTTTCTCCACTTTCTTCTTATTCTTCATTTTCTTCATCTTTTTTCACCATTTTCATCTTCATTAGAAGATTTAGAAGATCTATTAAATTGTTCTTCTGCTAAGACTTCTATTTCATCCTCATAACTTCTTTTTTTATTAGTTTCTATATTTTAGGGAGAGACCTAAATAGACTAAGTTCTCCATAGGTAATAGGAGAGGATTCTCATGAAAAATTAGGGTTTCTTCCTTCATCCACTAGAAATTTCTCCTATTCATTTCCACCAAAAAAGCATCTTCTTTCTCATTAAAATCAGAATATTCAACTACTCCATCTGGTTCCAAACCAGGATCAATAATGTCTTTTAGTCTTAGAGGGTGTTCTATATAATTTAAATCAATACATAATTTTGCATCATTAACCACCCATTTCTTTTTCCATAGATTCCAACTTATTCTCATCCTTCTACAAATTATCCATGTGATGAAAAAATCACCACAAATTCTTTATCTTTCCCAACTAAACCTTTAGATTCCAACATCGATGAAATAAACTTAGGATATATCAAATAATTTGATCTAGAGGTAGGCTTACTCATATATACCATATAAAGCATCAAATATCTACAAAAATTTATCTTCATCGTTATTTTCATAAGACTTGTTAAGTAAACATCTTGGTATGTCAAAGTAGAAAATTCTCCTTTTCTAGGACATATCATGTGATGAATGAACTTAAAAAGCATCTTGCACTCACCATCATGCTCTAATGTAATTGGTCTTTGAACTATTCTACCCCCAATAAACTCATTTAAAGATTATTCATAAATGAAATCATCACTATCATATTTAATCATTCCTCGGTAGTGATTTTCTAATCCCTTGTGTGGTATTCTAAGACATACATCCCATTTTCTCAATGAAAAAACAACCTTTCATCCATTTATTCAAGTTATCACTTAGTCTTAGTTATCCTTGAAGTTATACTCCACAAACTAGTAAAAAATCATATACCAAACTATGATAGAAAGGTATATGGTTAGAACAGAACCACTCCATCCATCATTTATTTTGTATAACATGAAGTACAAAATACTTAATAGAAAGCGGACACTCTGGTTGAATTTCTTTCTTAGGTGCTACAAATCTCTTAGAAATATAAGGATTTAGAGGCTTTAAAGAAGCAGTTGAATGGCTTGATCCACCCTTGTGTTTCTTATCAAGATGTGACTTATTTAGATAAGAATATGAATTTCACTTTACTTAGACCAAAGAGATCATCTCTATTAGTTTGGGAAATAGAAAATAAAGGTCAACAGTTAGGAGGTAAAGGATCATAAAAAAATTTATGTGATAGAAGTGATCATTGAAAATAGATAGGTCTGTGTTTATATCATTTAGTTATTTCCCAATTTGAAAATAAAAAATCAGGATAAAAATTGAAAATCAAAAAACATAATTGAATTTGAATAGAGTAAAAAATTAAATAATAAATAAATAAAATTAGTAATTGTTAATTGAAAATAACCAAGTGAAAGAATAACAAAGGAATGAAGTCCGATAGTGAGACATCCAAAAGTGAGACATTCAAAATGGTGAGAAGTTAACAAAAGTGAGAAGTATCAACAGTGATATATTCGCAATGATGAGAGATTCACCAATAGTGATACATTCACTAACGGTGAGACATTCACCAATGGTGAGACATTCACCAAGGGTGATACATTCACCAATGGTGATACATTCACAATAGTGATAAGTTTAAATGGTGATAAAATCTATAATTATGAGAAAAATACAATGGTGATAAATCTATAATAATAAGAAATCTACAATGGTGAGTCACAAAAAATTAAACTTAACCAAAATTAATCATACCTAATTCATGATTTATGTAATTCATTATTTCAAAATTCAAAGGTTTAGTGAAAATATCTTCAAGCTCATGTTCTATACCAATATATTCAAGAGTGATATCATAATTTTTAAAATGATCACTCAAAAAGTGATGTCTTAAATCAATATGTTTTTTTCTAGAATGTGATACAAGATTCTTAGAGATATTTATAGTACTTATATTATCACAATTTATAGGGACGTGTCAAAATTGATATCCAAAGTCCAGTAATGTGTGTTTCATCCATAAAATTTTTTCATAGCAGTTACCTGCAGCTATGTACTCATCTTCAGTAGTATACAATTGAACAAATTTTTTCTCTTACAACACCAAGAAACTAGATACATTTCTAAAGGTATACATGTTACAAAATTTCTTTTTCTACCTTACATCCACCAAAATCCGTATCTAAATAATTAGTAATTCAAATGTTTTTCCTCCTAGGTAAAACAGTCCTAAATTGGTAGTATATTTGAGGTATTTTAAAATTATTTTTACAACTACTAAGTGTGACTCTTTTGGATTTTCTTTAAAATGATCACACATACATAAAAAACCATAATATTAGGTCGACTAGTAGCTAGGTAGAAAATACTTCCAATCATACATTTGTAACTGCTTTGATCCATAGGTTTCCCAGCATCATTAAGGTCTAATTTATAGGTTTTACTCATAGGAGTATCACTAATTTTAGTTTTATCTAAGTTAAAACATTTTAAAATATCACTTTTATATTTTCTTTGATTTAAAAAATCCTTCTTTATTTTGAAAAATATGAAAACCAAGAAAGAATTTAATTTCACACATTAAAATCATTTCAAATTAATTTTTCATCGTTTTGAAACATCGGTACATAAATAATTTTTTGAAGATCCATAAAAATATCATCTACATAAATTTTTACAACTAAAACAACTTTTTAAATTTGATTTATAAAAATAGTAGGATCCGCTATACCCTTTAAAAAACCTTTTGAAATAAAAAAGAAGTTGATCCTATCATACCAAGATTTAGGGGCCTATTTTAAACCATATAAATATTTTTTTAATTTGAAAACATGATTTGGAAGATAGGGATTTTTAAAAATAGGGGTTTTTTTTAAAAAGAATCATCAATTTTATACCTATTTAATAATTCACTCTTGACATTCATTTGATAAATTTTTAAATCTAGATGATCTTCATAGGAAATAATTATTCTAATGTATTCAAGTATAGCTACTAATGAAAAGGTTTCTTCATAGTTTATTCCATCTTCTTGACTTTATCCTTGTGTAACTAGTCTAGCCTTGTTCCTAACTATTATGCCTGATTCATCTACCTTGTTTCTAAACACCCATTTAGTGCATATATCTAAGGTGTAATTGGTTCTATCCAAAAGTTGACATGATTTATTTCTTTCAAATTTATTTAGTTCTAATTTCATATGCATTGCCTATAATTAATCATTTATTGCATCATTGATGTTCTTTGGTTCAACCTGTGATAAGAATGTTTGATGTTCAACATGATTTCTTAGAGAAGATTAAGTATGTGAAACTCTATCTAGGACTCCTACTACATAATAAAAATGATGGTACTTAATGTTTCTAACATATCTAGAAAATGATGGGATGGTCACCTTAGTATTCTCTATAGGTTCAGGTTCATGTTATGAAAGTTTATCAAAACTAGACAATTTTTCTAATTGCTTCACAACAGAATCAGTAGGTTTGGAATTTATGTTCAGAGAAGATAAATCATTATAAAGGTTTTCTAAATAGGTATTAGGATTATATGGATCTATATCATAAAATTTTACATGAAAATATTCTTTCATGGTCTTGGTTATATTATTAAATACTTTATAAGATTTATTGAAGGTTGAATTACTAAGAAAATTCTATTGTCACTTTTAGAAGAGAATTTTTCCAGATTATCCTTAATATTATGAGTAAAGACTTTGAGACCAAAAACATTAAATTAATAAACCTTATGATTTATACTATTACAAATATCAAAATGGGTCTTCTTAATGATAGGTCTAATTAAAACGCTATTGAATATATAACAAGTTGTATTCACAACCTCTGCCCAAAAGTAGACAGGTAAGTCAAATTCATTTAGCATAGTTTGGGATATCTCTTAAAGTGTTATATTTCTTCTTCTATACCATATCCATGACTCATTTTCCTTATTAGTTAAATAATTCAATTTTTTTACAAAATTAATTGAGATCCAAAGTATAAACATTTTTTGTTCTAGGTGCTCTAAATTTAAACACTTTATCTTTGAAAACTGAGCAGGAATTGTTAGAAAAATCAACACAAAATCCATTATCACAAAGTTGAGAAATACTTATCAGGTTGTTCTTTATCCCTTGTACATATAGTACTTTATGGATTTAAATTATCTCTATATCTCCAAAGGTTCCAACTCCAACTATTTCTCCATTTTCATTCTCTGAAGGTGAAAAGACCTCCATCCATTTATGTTAGTATATAGAAATTTGTAGAGTCTCTACTCATATGATTGGATCATACACTATACATATACCATATAGTTTTTTTCTGGTGGCCTTTTACCTATAAAATCATTTTAACACATGTTTGTTTTTGTGCCCATATTTTCTTAGGTCTAGCTGTGTTAGTGATTATTGATCTTGGAATCTAGATCTTATTTATTTTTCCATAATTTACATTACTTGATTCAGTCATATTTTTTGGAAATAAAAGACTTTTTAATACCACTTATTTGAGGATTTTTTAAATAAAAGTTGTTAGTGTAATTACCTTTTATTCCATAGTAATATTAGGTAGTATTTTTTGAATTGGGAACAAAATAATTTTTTGTATAATTTTAATTTTTCACCATTGATTCCTATCAAAAACATTTCTATTTTAATAAAATTATTTTCAGGAATTTCATTTAGAGTTTTCCCTCCATTTTTTAAAATAATATCATCTCTTTTATAAAATTCTACTTAATCCTATAATTATTTTATCCTTTTTTCATGATCAATACAGTTTGATATATATGAATTGAATTTTTCAATTCTTTCTTGATGTTGTTTTAGTATTGTGTATCTTTCACCTAAAACATAAGTGTAAATATTTTTTAATTATTTATTATTCATTAATAAATAATCATATTTCTCTTCTATAATTGAACAGTTAGAAGATAATTTATTATTTGAGTAGCTATCAAAGTCAGAAGTAGATGAGTAATAAGATTGTACCTGTTCTTTTTTCTTAGCCATAAAGCACATATTGGCTTTGAGATTTTTTGTCTCTTTCTTTGAATTAGATTTTGAAGAGCTACTGGAGTCTTTAGATACACTCCATGTATCTTCTATGTCTCTCTTCTCAATAAGTTCATAATCAAATTTCTTTTGATATTTATTTTATATCCTTCTTGTTTCGTCTTTCAATTGGGGGTAATCAGGTCTGATGTGACCCATTTTTTCATTCATAACATATTACTTCTCTAGGTTCCTTTTTATCCTTCTTAAAGTATTTTATAAAGCCTCTTTTATTCTTGTATAATTTGCTAAAATTTCTAGATAGCTAAGCTGGTTCCATTTCAGAGTCTAAGGAATCTAAATTTTTATCTATTTTGATGTCTTGTTTTGATTTTCTATCATGATTATGATATTTTACTTTCAGATCGGTATTTTCCCTTTTCCCTATCTTGTGATCTTCAGCTTTATCTTGCATTTCTGGTTCATACATCATAAATTTTCCAATTTTTTCCTTCATATTCAAATTCTTGATAGGTGATGTTTTCTGAATAGTTGCTGATATTCTATTCCATTTAGATTGAATTACTCTAAGTACTTTCAATGCATGATATAATTGTGAAATTGGATCACCCAATGCAGTAATATTGTTTACAATTTTTGTTAACAATCCATTAATTTGTGTGAAGCTTTCACCGTCGAACATTATAAATGTGTCAAACATTATTTTTGTAGTAGCATACCTCATTTATCTTATGTTATTTGTTCCTTAATATTCAACAGAAATAGTCTATCGCATCTCAAAGGTAGTAGGACATTGTGATACATGATTAAATTATTCAGTTTCAAGTCCACATATGATAGAATTTATTTACTTTGAGTTGATGTCATATTCATCATCTGTTGTAGGATCCCATGTCACCGGTTTCTCAGGAATTTTATAAGGAGTAATGATCTTTGAATAAACTTTGAATCCAAAATTCTATAGGTATATTATCATTCGATATTTCCAGCATCTATAGTTTTCACCATTAAAATATGGATCATGAATCACAAACATACCTTCTTTTGGATAGACCTTATTCTTTGTATAGACCTTATTCTTTTGATCTTGCTAGAGTTTTTTTACAAAAGCTCACCTATGATACCAATTGTTAGGTCATAATAATACAAAGATACACAAGAGGGGGTGAATTGTGTATTTTTATAATCTTGATAGATTTTAGCATTTAACTCTCATTGTGATTTATAAAGATATGCCGCATTTTCTTCTATATGAAATATGAGCAGTAGATAAATAGAAAATAATAACATGGTAATTTTTATATTGGTTCATAGCACAAAGATCCCATAGTTCACTCCACTAATACTCTCTCATCAACCTTGGTGAATTTCACTAGAAAAATCCTCTTATCACAAGACCTTCAAATCTAAAATTGAGTTAAGGCAGTTGACACCTTTACAACAAGGATAAACAGATCCTTTTGGTTATTTTATAGGGAACTCGTCATCCACATATTAGAGAAAGAAGTTGACACTTAACCACAACTAAGTACGAGCAGCTAAAACTCCAATAAATTAAAAAAGTTTTATTTGTTGATGTTATGGTTTGAACTTCATAGTTGTAGAAGAAAATAATAGAATATGGATCTTCTTCTTAAAAGTTGAAATTTTCCAAGTAAGAAAATCTTTAAAGCGATCCGGGATGTAAATGATCTTTAATTATATAGAGAAAAACAAGTAGCAGTGATCTCACAGTAGTACGAGATTGAAAATTATATCTTCAAAGTGTATCCTCTTTCAGAAAATAATAGATTCAATCATTATTTGAATTAGATCTATAAAAATATATTTACATAAATTATTCAATTTGTATATTGAAAATTTATCACCCTCAAATATCATATATTTGTGTGTTTTACATTAAAATGATCCAATCATATATATAGAACAAAAAATATTTTCTTTCGGTTGATCAGATCCCAAAAATCTGCCTGATAGATTGAAAACATTTCAATTTCAATTTTTTTAGGAGAGTTGTAACCTTTCTTATGAGTAGGAGTGATTTAATTCATTTAATATAGTTCTTTGAATCGAACAAAACGATCCTTTGAATTGATCATAAGATAGCTTTCAATTGATATTTATTTTTGTCAAGACCATTGTAGAAATCTTAGATAAAATTGTGGATTTAAAATCTTTATCATTGAATAGTCAAACGTATGGTTCCTTCATAAAATTAAAAAATACAAAATGTATGGTTCATGTACCATATGTTTGTTTTACCAAATGTAGGATTCATTACTTTTGTAAGTTTATTTAATCATACTTTCCATTCTTACAAATATAAGGTTCTATCCAAATGTAGGGTTGATTAACCATACATTTAGATAACATAGGGTTGATGATTTATACGTGCTGCTTTGAAACATAGGGTTCATTCCTTACGAGTTATTATGAATATAGGGTTTATTCCTTATGCTACAATTACCAACATACGGTATGAAAAATGTTTCTAGAAAACACTAAAATTCATTCTGAATATTTTGAAGAATATTCATTGCGGTTTAATAACTTGAAAATAATTCTAGAATAAATATGGAAATGAATATTAATTTCCATAAATTCACTTAAAGTAATCTCATTAGTAAAACAAATAAGGTTACTTGTGAGAATCAAAATCAATAAGATTTATAGAGTATTTTTGAGACAATAAATATTCAAAAATATCTATAAATATCCATTTAAATTCATATAATGATTATTACTATTCATGAATTTTATATAAACTCATCTTTTTCTTGAGAAATATATTTCCTAAAAAACTTCTTTTTTCATCACATCTACGGGTTTAATGTTAACTTAAATTTTTCCACATATTTGAATAGAATTTTGTAAAATGGATTCCATATTTTTAATAATAAAAATTTATAATATATAATAATTTAAAATTAATTTTTTACATTAATTAATTTAAAATAAATAAAAAATAATTAATGTGGTTTAGGTAAAAATGGGTTTATCGGGTGGTTAAACAAAAATAATAAGGTGTAAAATTACCTAAACACTTGTCAAAATATTAATTTATTCCAATATTTTGAACTTATACATATAAAAAACCTATATAAGTTCATTTGGATTCATTTTTTCTAGGAATTACTTTATCATTTTGGATTCTTTTGGGAAATTTCCAACAATAGGGCTGTGGAAATAAATTAATTTTTTCTATAAGAAATTTTTATTAGAAACATTTTATTATGAATGTGATAATTTTAATATTTGAACTTACATTTGTTGAAAAATTAAAAAAAATAAGACTAATTGAATTTTTTTATTGGTCGGGGTGAGTATCTAAATACGGTGTGAATTGAGTTCCCAATAAAAAAATTTGTGAAAAATTGGTTAAAATAAAATCCCCCAATTAATTTAAATACGAACATATTAACAAAAACAACTAATCGGTATAATACTTGACCTTTTAAAATAATTCTTAAATATTGATTAGTAATTATTTAAAAAAATATAATATTACTTTAACCTTTGAAATCAATTTACTCAAAAAAAACTTATATAAACACTAATTAAGGTTAACTGTCAAAGTAGTAGTTTTTTCTAGTTTAAAACAAATTCATTTTTAAAGTATAGAAAATAAATATAAAAAAACACACATTGAAAATTAATAAAAGAGGTTCATTACCAAGATGAGACTTATTTCTATCCACTTGTAAATCACCTACTGCCAAGCAGTTTATATAAAAAATAAACTTTGATCAACAACCTGGATTAGGTATACAATAGTATGACGACTATCCTAGCCACACATGGATCTCTTCCATAGTAATCATGGGAATAAAAAAGAAAACATGGCACAAGGGGGACTCTTCAACAAAAATCATGGTAAACATGAGTAATAAGGTATTTGAGAAGACATCTCAATATCTTTTAGTTTAAAGTAGGATATAGTCTGTGTGTGTGTGTGTAGAAATATAGAGTATACACGCAATGATCATAATGTAAAGGAAAATAAACAAACAGAGAAAGTAAAATATGTATAAATATTGTGTTTATATTTATGATATGATCTGTAGATTTTGAATCCTTAAGTGTAGTTCTAAATGAGGGTTGAGTTGAGTTTTTCAGATTTAAAATGGAATAGAGTGTCTTAAACTCTTTCTTTTGAGTATGTAGAAAGTTTTTCGGGTGTTCAATGTGCTTTAATTCATCTATAGTTGATCACATGTAAGAATTCTTCATTTAAGGAACACTTAACATAAACTTAACTCTCTTTACATGTACATGTCTTTTTTTGTTCATATATGTTCCAAGTCATGGGTATAAGGGATCCCACTTCCTCTTTTATCATCAGTAAGAAAAGATAATTGGCCAGATCCTCTGATCCTCATACTGCAAGTCTGATACGAATTTTAATTCCATTTTACAATAGTTAATACACAATAATTAAAATATTTTTTAATGTTAAGTTTGATAATATAGCCATTATAATTATTTAATTAAAAGTAATAAATAGTTTAATAATGGTGGTGAGTATTTAGAATGGTGATACTTTCTGAATATGGCTCCTCTGAATTGGTGGTGACTCGATCTGGTGGTGAGACACTCTAGTGGTGTCTTTATCAGGTGGTGATTAAGAGTCTGGCGGGCACTGATTCTGGCAGTGTGTCAGGCTGGCGGTTACTCTTCTCAACGATATGTGATTCCAACACTTATCCACATTTTTGTTTTGGTGGTGACTCATCCCTGACAATGATTCATCCCATACATTTCCAAAAATCTTCTATGGTGGTGAATCAAGGTGGTGGTGAGTGTTTCCAACCCATATCCATTTTCCATAGAAATGGGGAGATATTTTATGGTGATGAATCAACCTCAACAGTGATTCATTGTCTGGCAATGACTCATACTTAGGAAAATTTCAATAATCTAACTCACAGGATAAAATTATAACAGAAGACATAAAAATCATTAGGTATTATAATAAAAATTATTATTTTATCATTAAATCAATAGTGTCAACAACCTCAATAGAGGTTCCAATAACCTACCCCTTTTTAATGATCATAAATCATGGAATTTTATACAAGAATTTTTGCTGAATTACAATTTGTATGGTGTCAAAGGTATAAATCAGGAAAAACCTGGCATTACGTAAAAGTAATAAACATAGTAATTAGTAATAGAAATAATAAAGAAAATAAAATATAAACGAAAACAAATAAAATTAAACATTTAGTAAAATAAACAAAGAGCAATGTTAGTTATATTAAAGGAATAAAAATAAATTACATATAATATTTCTTCCCCTTTTGGGATTATAAAAAAGTTCATTATACAATAATAAATACATAGAAAAATAAAATATGAATAAGATAATTTTCATTAGAAACCAGTTAATGTTTATCCAAAAAAATTAAAAATAACTTTTTTTACAAAAAATCTCAATTAAAGGCAAAATGTTTAATGATTAATACTACACAGATTAGGTAGAAGGAAAAAAGTAACTTTTCTATTATCAGTGTCTAAGGAAAAGGTTGTAGAAAATGAGGCTGGGGTTTCATTATGAATAGTTGTAGGAACATCTATTAGAGAACAAGGCTCTAGGATGATGATTGGTCTGAGGTGTTGCATAGATTCTCTAGGAAATACAGAAAAAATCTAGAAGTGAGCTGGTAGTGGTGCATGAGTATTTTAGGTAACTCTTGGTTTGAAGTACTCTGGATCTCTAGTAGGTGGATTCAGATAATCTGTAATTGGTATGGCTTCCTAATTCACTATATTAGTTCCATGAACATATATAAATGGTTTCATATGATTTATGAAATCCATGATTATAAAACCACCTATCTCCATTGCACTGAATAAATCTATCTTACCTTCCATAAACTGCTAAAGCACTGGAGTTAGAAAATTCAATTGGTTGAATTTATCTTTAAAGGATTGACTTACCAGAGTCATTGTAATATTCTCTTACACATAATCAAAATGAGAATTCATAACATGCTTACAATATATCCTTAAGACATAATACTTTATTTCTTTAGTTATGGTCTCTATATCTTTTCTCATGTATTTCATATATTCCCTAATAATTATTTTGGAATTATAATTATTATGCTCAAAATTTCTCAAATTTCCCTCAGGTATAGAAGGTTCATCACTTGAAATACCTTTGAGTTATTCTCTCACAATATATATGATCATATCTATATCAAGAGATGAAGGTAGTTCAGTATAGGGGGAAGCAACTGAAGTAATATTCTCAGCTTTCTAAAGTAAGGAATCCATATAAGTAGTAAAGGCAGACTACATTCCTTCAAACATAGACTTCACAAATAACAGATCACTGGAAAGTATTTTATTCTTAATATATATGTCCTAAATGTGGTGAATCATCTTTAGTTTAATATTTTGCATCACTAGTTCTAACAAATATCATGCATATTGTTCACTTAACCTATTACCAAAGCATGTTGGTTTCTAAAATTTACATCAAATTATGAAAAAATATTTACATAGAAAGAATTTAGTTCAGCCTTGGTGGCAATATCCACTGGAACTATAGGTGTAGCAGGAGTAAAAATTGAAACAATAGGCATACTAGAAGATTCTTTAGGATCCATTACAGCTTGAAATAAAAATCCATCAATCGTTTTGTAGACTATTATCCTCATCTAAGATAGAGTAGTCCAGACCAATTCCAACGTACCCTAGAAATTTTTTAAACTCCTCATTAATTGGGTCTAACCTTTTCACAAAAATTTTTCATAATTCTTAATAGGAACAGGTTTTTCAACTGTAGGCATATCCATATTTGGTACAATAGTGCTAAGAACAACAACTAATTTCTAATCAGGCCTCTAATCAATAGAATCATGTGAATCTTCCATGTTATTATCAACTAAAACCTCAATGGTAGAAATAAAATAACACAATTGTACATCAACTGATTGATCATCAAGATCGGGATCAACTTCCAATTGTTCATCAACTAACTTCTCAACAACAATAACAACTTTCATCTTCTCATCCACAGACTGTTCAACAACTAAATCTGAAACTATCTGATCATCAAAAACATATACATTATCATCTATATTAATAGTATCAACCACTTGATGACTTTACAAACTTGGGGATTAATCCACCTAAATTGATTCTTCTTTTTACTCTCTTACTGATTTTTTTACAATACTTGGACTTTCATCATATTTAGAACCAGATTCATATAGAGAAATAACAATTTCTTGAGTCATCTCAACCTCTTCATCACTAAATGGGCTACTTGATCCTTCAGAATCATCTGAATCACCATCAAGGTCACTTCCATTGCCATTTTCTTCTTCACTTTTATTTCCATCACCATCATCATTCTCATCTTCTCTATTTTCTCCACTTTCTTCTTATTCTTCATTTTCTTCATCTTTTTTCACCATTTTCATCTTCATTAGAAGATTTAGAAGATCTATTAAATTTTTCTTCTCCTAAGACTTCTATTTCATCCTCATAACTTCCTTTTTTTAATAGTTTCTATATTTTAGGGAGAGAACTAAATAGACTAGGTTCTCTATAGGTAATAGGATGGGATTCTCATAACAAATTAGGGTTGCTTCCTTCATCCACTAGAAATTTCTCCTATTAATTTCCACCAAAAAAGCATCTTCTTTCTCATTAAGATCAGAATATTCAACTACTACATCTGGATCCAAACCAGGATCAATAAGGACTTTTAGTCTTGGAGGATGTTCTATATAATTTAAATCAATACATAATTTTTCATCATCAACCACCCATTTCTTTTTCCATAGATTCCAACTTATTCTCATCCTTCTACAAATTATCCATGTGATGAAAAAACCACCACAGATTCTTCATCTTTCCCAACTAAACCTTTAGATTCCAACATCGATGAAATAAACTTAGGATATATCAAATAATTTGATCTATAGTTAGGGTTACTCATATATACCATATACAGCATCAAATATCTACAAAAATTTATCTTCACCATTATTTTCATAAGACTTGTTAAGTAAACATCTTGGTATATCAAAGTAGAAAATTCTCCTTTTCTAGGACATATCATGTGATGAATGAACTTAAAAAGCATCTTGCACTCACCATCATGCTCTAATGTAATTGGTCTTTGAACTATTCTACCCCCAATAAACTCTTTTAAAGATTATTCATAAATGAAATCATCACTATCATCTTTAATCATTCCTCAGTAGTGATTTTCTAATCCCTTGTGTGGTATTCCAAGACATACATCCCATTTTCTCAATGAAAAAACAACCTTTCATCCATTTATTCAAGTTATCACTTATTCTTAGTTATCCTTGAAGTTATACTCCACAAACTAGTAAAAAATCATATACCAAACTATGATAGAAAGTTATATGGTTTGAAGAGAACCACTCCATCCATCATTTATTCTGTATAACATGAATTAATAAATACTTAATAGAAAGAGGACACTCTAGTTGAATTTCTTTCTTAGGTGCTACAAATCTCTTAGAAATATAGGGATTTATAGGCTTTAAAGAAGCAGTTGAATGGCTTGATTCACCCTTGTGTTTCTTATCAAGATGTCACTTTTTTAGAGTAGAATCTGAAGTTCACTTTACTTAGACCATAGAGATCATCTCTATTAGTTTGGGAAATAGAAAAGAAAGGTAAACAGTTAGGAGGTAAAGGCTCATAAAAAATTTTATGTGATAGAAGTGATCATTGAAAATAGAAAGGTTTGTGTTTATATCATTTAGGTATTTCCCAATTTGAAAATTAAAAATCAGGATAAAAATTGAAAATCAAAAAACATAATTGAATTTGAATAGAGTAAAAAATTATATAATAAATAAATAAAATTAGTAATTGTGAATTGAAAATAATCAAGTGAAAGAATAACAAATTAATGAAGTTCAATAGTGAGACATCCAAAAGTGAGACATTCAAAATGGTGAGAAGTTAACAAAAGTGAGAAGTATCAACAGTGATATATTCACAATGATGAGAGATTCACCAATACTGATCACTAATGGTGAGACATTCACCAATGGTGAGACATTCACCAAGGGTGATACATTCACCAATGGTGATACATTCACAATAGTGATAAGTTTAAATGGTGATAAATCTATAATTATGAGAAAAATACAGTGGTGATAAATCTATAATAATAAGAAATATACAATGGTGAGTCACAAAAAAATAAACTTAACCAAAATTAATCATACCTAATTCATGATTTATGTAATTCATTCTTTCAAAATTCAAAGGTTTAGTCAAAATATCTTCAAACTCATGTTCTATACCAATATATTCAAGAGTGATATCATAATTTTTAAATGATCACTCAAAAAGTGATGTCTTAAATCAATATGTTTTGTTATAGAATGTGATACAAGATTCTTAGAGATATTTATAGTACTTATATTATCACAATTTATAGGGACATGTCAAAATTGATATCCAAAGTTCGGTAATGTGTGTTTCATCCATAAAATTTTTTCATAGCAGTTACTTGCAGCTATGTACTCAGCTTCATCAGTATACAATGCAACAAATTTTTCCTCTTACCACACCAAGAAACTAGATACATTCCTAAAGGTAGACATGTTACAAAATTTCTTTTTCTAACTTACATCCACCAAAATCTGTATCTAAATAATTAAATAATTCAAATGTTTATCCTCCTAGGTAAAACAGTCCTAAATTGGTAGTATATTTGAGGTATTTGAAAATTATTTTTACAACTACTAAGTGTGACTCTTTTGGATTTGCTTCAAAATGATCACACATACATAAAAAACCATAATATCAGGTCGACTAGTAGCTAGGTAGAAAAGACTTCCAATCATACATTTGTAACTGCTTTGATGCATAGGTTTCCCAGCATCATCAAGGTCCAATTTATAGGTTTTACTCATAGGAGTATCACTAATTTTAGTTTTATCTAAGTTAAAACATTTTAAAATATCATTTTTATATTTTCTTTGATTTAAAAAATCCTTCTTTATTTTGAAAAATATGAAAACCAAGAAATAATTTAATTTCACACATTAAAATCATTCCAAATTAATTTTTCATTGTTTTGAAACATCGGTACATAAATAATTTTTTGAATATCCCTAAAAATATCATCTACATAAATTTTTACAACTAAAACAACTTTTTAAATTTGTTTTATAAAAATAGTAGGATCCGCTATACCTTTTAAAAAAACCTTTTGAAATAAAAAAGAAGTTGATCCTATCATACCAAGATCTAGGGGCCTATTTTAAACCATATAAATATTTTTTTAATTTGAAAACATGATTTGGAAGACTGGGATTTTGAAAAATAGGGGGGTTTTTTAAAAAGAATCATCAATTTTATACCTATTTCATAATTCAATATTGACATTCATTTGATAAATTTTTAAATTTAGATGATCTTCATAGGAAATAATTATTCTAATGTATTCAACTATAGCTACTGCTGAAAATGTTTCTTCATAGATTATTCCATCTTCTTGACTTTATCCTTGTGTAACTAGTCTAGCCTTGTTCCTAACTATTATGCCTGATTCATCTACCTTGTTTCTAAACACCCATTTAGTGCATATAGCTATGGTGTAATTGGGTCTATCCAAAAGTTTACATGATTTATTTCTTTCAAATTTATTTAGTTCTTATTTCATATGCATTGCCTATAATTCATCATTTGTTGCATCATTGATGTTCTTTGGTTCAACCTGTGATAATAATGTTTGATGTTCAACCTGATTTCTTAGAGAAGATTAAGTATGTGAAACTCTATCTAGGACTCCTACTACATAATAAAAATGATGGTACTTAAGGTTTCTAACATATCTAGAAAATGATGGGATGGTCACCTTAGTATTCCCTATAGGTTCAGGTTCATGTTATGAAATTTTATCAAAACTAGACAATTTTTCTAATTGCTTCACAATAGAATCAGTAGGTTTGGAATTTAAGTTCAGAGAAGATAAATCATTCTAAAGGTTTTCTAAATAGGTATTAGGATTATATGGATCTATCTCATAAAATTTTACATGAAAATATTCTTTCATGGTCTTGGTTATATTATTAAATACTTTATAAGATTTATTGAAGGTTGAATTACTAAGAAAATTCTATTGTCACTTTTAGAAGAGAATTTTTCCAGATTATCTTTAATGTTATGAGTAAAGACTTTGAGACCAAAAACATTAAATTAATTAACCTTATGATTTATACTATTACAAATATCAAAATGGGTCTTCTTAATGATAGGTCTAATTAAAACGCTATTGATTATATAACAAGTTGTGTTCACAGCCTCTGCCCAAAAGTAGACAGGTAAGTCAAATTCATTTAGCATAGTTTGGGCTATCTCTTGAAGTGTTATATTTATTCTTCTATACTATATCCATGACTCATTTTACTTAGTAGTTAAATAATTCAATTTTTTTACAAAATTAATTGAGATCCAAGATATAAACATTTTTAGTTCTAGGTGCTCTAAATTTAAACACTTTATCTTTGAAAACTGAGCAGGAATTGTTAGAAAAATAAACACAAAATCCATTATCACGAAGTTGAGAAATAATTATCAGGTTGTTCTTTATCCCTTGTACATATAGTAATTTATGGATTTAAATTATCTCTAGATCTCCAAAGGTTCCAACTCCAACTATTTCTCTATTTTCATTCTCTGAAGGTGAAAATACCTCCATCCATTTATATCAGTGTATAGAGATTTGTAGAGTCTCTACTCATATGATTGGATCATACACTATACATATACCATATAGTTTTTTCTGGTGGCCTTTTACCTATAAAATCATTTAAACACATGTTTGTTTTGGTGCCCATATTTTCTTAGGTCTAGCTGTGTCAGTGAGTATTGATCTTAGAATCTAGATCTTCCTTATTTTTCCATAATGTACATTACTTGATTCAGTCATATTTTTTGGAAATAAAAGACTTTTTAATACCACTTATTTGAGGATTTTATAAATAAAAGTTGTTAGTGTAATTACCTTTTATTCTATAGTAATATTAGGTAGTATTTTTTGAATTGGGAACAAAATAATTTTTTGTATAATTTTAATTTTTCACCATTGATTACTATCAAAAACATTTCTATTTTAATAAAATTATTTTCAGGAATTTAATTTAGAGTTTTCCCGCCATTTTTTAAAATAATATCATCACTTTTATAAAATTCTACTTAATCCTATAATTCTTTTATCCTTTTTTCATGATCAATACAGTTTGATATATATGAATTGAATTTTTCAATTCCTTCTTGATGTTGTTTTAGTATTGTGTATCTTTCACCTAAAACATAATTGTAAATATTTTTTAATTATTTATTATTCATTAATAAATAATCATATTTCTCTTCTATAATTGAACAGTTAGAAGCTAATTTATTATTTGAGTAGCTATCAAAGTCAGAGGTAGATGAGTAATAAGATTGTACCTGTTCCTTTTTCTTAGCCATAAAGCACATATTGGATTTGAGATTTTTTGTCTCTTTATTTGAATTAGATTTTGAAGATCTACTAGAGTCTTTAGATACACTCCACGTATCTTCTATGGCTCTCTTCTCTTTAAGTTCATAATCAAATTTCTTTTGATATTTATTTTATATCCTTCTTGTTTCTTCTTTCAATTGGGGGTAATCAGGTCTGATGTGACCCATTTTTTCATTCATAACATATTACTTCTCTAGGTTCCTTTTCATTCTTCTTAAAGTATTTTATAAAGCCTCTTTTATTCTTGTAGAATTTGCTAAAATTTCTAGATAGCTAAGCTGGTTCCATTTTAGAGTCTAAGGAATCTGAATTTTTATCTATTTTGATGTCTTGTTTTGATTTTCTATCATGATTATGATATTTTACTTTGAGAGAAGTATTTTCCTGTTTCCCTATCTTGTGATCTTTAGCTTCATCTTGCATTTCTGTTTTATACATCATAAATGTTCCAATTTTTTCCTTCATATTCAAATTCTTGATAGGTGATGTTTTCTAAATAGTTGTTGATATTCCATTCCATTTAGAGTGAATTACTCTAAGTACTTTCAATGCATTATATAATTGTGAAATTGGATCACCCAATGCAGTAATATTGTTTAAAATTTTTTTTAACCATCCATTCATTTGTGTGAAGCTTTCACCGTCAAACATTATAAATGTGTCAAACGTTAGTTTTGTAGTAGCATACCTCATTTATCTTATGTTATTTGTTCCTTAATATTCAACAGAAATAGTCTATCGCATCTCATAGGTAGTAGGACATTGTGATACATGATTAAATTATTCAGGTCAAAGTCCACATATGATAGAATTCATTTACTTTGAGTTGATGTCATATTCATCTTCTATTGTAGGATCCCATGTCACTAATTGCTCAGGAATTTTATAAGGAGTAATGATCTTTGAATAAACTTTGAATCCCAAATTCTATAGGTATATTATCATTCGATATTTCCAGCATCTATAGTTTTCACCATTAAAATATGGATCATGAATCACAAACATACCTTCTTTTGGATAGACCTTATTCTTTGTATAGACCTTATTCTTTTGATCTTGATAGAGTTTTTTTACAAAAGCTCACCTATGATACCAATTGTTCGGTCAGAATAATACAAAGATACACAAGAGGGGTTAAATTGTGTATTTTTTATAATCTTGATAGATTTTAGCATTTAACTCTCATTGTGATTTATAAAGATATGCCACATTTTCTTCTATATGAAATGTGATCAGCAGATAAATAGAAAATAAGAACACGGTAATTTTTATATTGGTTCATAGGACAAAGATCCCATAGTTCACTCCACTAATACTCTCTCATCAACCTTGGTGAATTTCACTAGAAAAATCCTCTTATCACAAGACCTTCAAATCTACAATTGAGTGCAGGAAGTTGACACCTTTACAACAAGGATAAACAGATCCTTTTGGTTCTTTTATAGGGAACTCGTCGTCCACATATTAGAGAAAGAAGTTGACACTTAACCACAACTAAGTACGAGCAGTTAAAACTCTAATAAATTAAAAAAGTTTTATTTCTTGATGTTATGGGTTGAACTTCATAGTTGTAGAATAAAATAATTGAATATGGATATTCTTCTTAAAAGTTGAAAGTTTCCAATTAAGAAAAGCTTTAAAGCGATCCGGGTTAAAAATGATCTTTAATTAAATAGAAAAAAACAAGTAGCAGTGATATCACAGTAGTACGAGATTGAAAATTATATCTTCAAAGTGTATCCTCTTTTAGAAAATAATAGATTCGATCATTATTTGAATTAGATCTATAAAAATATATTCACATAAAGTATTCAATTTGTATATTGAAAATTTATCACCCTCAAATATCATATATTTGTGTGTTTTACATTAAAATGATCCAATCATATATATAGAACAAAAATATTTTATTTCGGTTGATCGGATCCCAAAAATCTACCTGATAGATTGAAAACATTTCAAATTCAATTTTTTTAGGAGATTTGTAACCTTTCTTATGAGTTGGAGTGATTTAATTCATTTAATATAGTTCTTTGAATCGAACAAAATGATCCTTTGAATTGATCGTAAGATAGCTTTCAATCGATATTTATTTTTGTCAAGACCATTGTAGAAATCTTAGATAAAATTGTGGATTTAAAATCTTTATCATTGAATAGTCAAACGTATGGTTCCTTCATAAAATGAAAAAATAAAAAATGTATGGTTCATGTACCATATGTTTGTTTTACCCAATGTAGGATTCATTACTTATGTAAGTTTATTTAATCATACTTTCCATTCTTATAAATATAAGGTTCTATCCAAATGTAGGGTTGATTAACCATAGATTTAGATAACGTAGGGTTGATGATTTATACGTGATTCTTTGAAACATAGGGTTCGTTCCTTACGAGTTATTATGAATGTAGTGTTTATTCCTTATGCTACACTTACCAACATACGGTATGAACAATGTTTCTAGAAAACACTTAAGTTCATTCTGAATGTTTTTAAGAATATTCATTGTGGTTTAATAACTTGAAAATAATTCTAGAATAAATATGGAAATGAATATTAATTTCCAAAAATTCACTTAAAGTAATCTCATTAGTAAAAAAAATAAGGTTATTTATGAGAATCAAAATCAATAAGATTTATAGAGTATTTTTGAGACAATAAATATCCAAAAATATCTATAAATATCAATTTAAATTCATATAATTATTATTACTAGTCATGAATTTTATATAAACTCATCTTTTTCTTGAGAAATATATTTCCTAAAAAACTGCTTTTTTCATCACATCTACGGGTTTAATGTTAACTTAAATTTTTCCACATATTTGAATGGAATTTTGTAAAATAGATTACATATTTTTAATAATAAAAATTTATAATATATAATAATTTAAAATTAATTTTTTACATTAATTAATTTAAAATAAATAAAAAATAATTAATGTGGTTTAGGTAAAAATGGGTTTATCGGGTGGTTAAACAAAAATAATAAGGTGTAAAATTACCTAAACACTTGTCAAAATATTAATTTATTATAATATTTTGAACTTATACATATAAAAAACCTATATAAGTTTATTTGGATTCATTTTTTCTAGGAATTACTTTATCATTTTGGATTCTTTTGGGAAATTTCCAAGTGGTTTCCAAGAAGGCCCCCTTTCCCCACTTATAACAGGGCATCATATCCCTTCACTTATTCACACATATCAAGCCATATATTTCACCAAAACCTAATAATATCCTTACCCAACATCCATAGAAACATTATATGGTTCTATTCTTCCCAAAATACCAATCGAGGGTCCTTAATTAGATATCTAAAGGAGGTTCTTTTAAGACAGGGTAATTATCTTACCTAATATCCTTATTTATACTTAATATATTATAAAATTAAATTATATATTAAAACATACAATATAATAGCATAAGTATAAACCATATAATGAGATGTTATTATATTTATCACATAAATATTATCCATCTCCTCCTTCATTAAATGGGAAACAAAGTTATCATTCATGTGTACGGCGGACTACCGTTATGAGAACTGAAGTCATTTTTTCCATCACCCACTCACATATATGGTAATAATGATGGAACCACTAAATATATATAATAATTAATACATGATATTTATTTTTTAAAATTAATATTTCATCCATTTCTTTACCATTTCAGCCTTATGTAAATGATATTGTCGTTGGTTTGTACGTATGGCCTACCATCTCCACGACCCTATGCAATTAATTTTTCATTTATATATATTAATAATGATTATAAAAATTTAAATAATGAATAAAAATTATATTTATAACATTAATATAATTATTTATATTATGGATCTATATATTATTCAAAACAACTGTAATGTCCATGACACAACATGCATGAGAAAACAAGGAAATTAACACTCGAAACAATGGTAATAATGAAATATTATAAATAAAAGGGTAAAAAGATGTTAAAATAGGATCATATATGATATTATAAACATTAATATGGTTATTTTATAAATCAATAACATCTTTATGACCATTATATAAAATGTTAAATAACAGTCAACTAAAGGTAAGTGTGGGTTAATGGACTTCGTTTCAATTTTCCTTCATTGGGGAATATTTCATTATTATGCATATATTTTCTTTTATATGGTATATATACTTCCAATTTTACATATAATATCATGATTAAATCATAATTTTATGGTATTTTATATTTCAATTCAATTTTACTACATCTAAGTAGATTTGACTTAAATGTTTCCTAGTGGTAAGATTTTTATAACTCAATTTATTTTATTTATGTTACAATACTTCTTCATTGTCTTTGAAATTTTAATATTATGTGTGTAATGACTTTTTATTATTATATTTTTTATTTCCACTTGTTTTATGTGTAACTACATTTGATACACATAATCAATTCATTGATTAATTCTCAATTCAATGGTTTTATCTTTGTAAGATATTGAGTCTCGATTTACACTCTATTGAGACATATTTGGTATTGTGAAACTATTTACATATATAAAGCGTATATACTACCCATTTGATATGTTATATCATGAATCTATTAATATTAATGGTAATAAATTTTTCATTTGAATTCATCTCTTTCATGTGGGTTACGATTCGAAAGTTTCCAAGTGGTGATGGTTTATTTTTCAATCTCATTTTAATCATGATTGTTTATATTTGAATTTCCATTAAAGTGATATTATCATATCATTTTATAATAAACCCCTTTCATTTTATTCCTCGCTTTTTATTCATGAAAATTTCATGTAATAGTACCATTTTCCTCTCTTTGGTACATTAAATTGATTTAGAAAAAATAATGAAAAACTAACTTTATTTCTATTTTTGATTGAAAATGATTTTTCTTCCAAATCCATGTTTTCTAAAAAAATAAATTTTTTTTAATATTCTAAAAAAATATTAAATAAATTTTTACCTATTTTTAATTTTTAAAATTGGTTTTAAAGGAATCCACATGTAATTTTCCAAAAAAGTACATTTTTCATTTTACCGAAAATATTAACGGAGTCATTATTTTAACTTGTACGGAATGAAAGTTATTTCCCACCCCCATGACCATTATTTTATTTGAAGATTAATTTATGTGTTTTTAAGTTTATTTCTAAATAAAAGGATTTTCAAAATATTTTATGAACATTTAGTTTTCAAAAGTTTATTTTCAAAGTAAAAAAATTATTTTCCTATAAAAAGTATTTTAATGGCCTTTTAAGGGTATTTCTATTCATCAATGACAACAAACCTTTATTTTAGTTATACTCCACTGAAGATATGTTATAATGATATTATCCTTATTATTTATATAAATGGTGTAAAGACTCGGGATTTTCCATGTAATTTTCTTTTTATTATATAGAAATATTACGAGTCTGTGAAAATTAATGGAATGTGATTTCGAGGCCCGGAGTGCCCGGAATGAATTTTCTGAAATTTCATTTTGGTACATTCAGTAAACGCATGAGAAGCACTTTGTAACTTTTGAACCGGTGGTTGGAAATAAAATATGAGGACATCATTGAATGTGTAGCACCGATATTTTCTTAAGGGAGCCTTCACCTCGACCGTAGTAGGTCGAGGGTGGAAGTTGGATTTTTGGTTTTTTGTGGGTGAATTGAAAAATAAAATAAATATATTTTATTTTATTTCATGAAACCTCTCTTTTGAATTTTGGTGGTGGGGGCCACCTGAGGAGGTTGGGAATTTAAGGCCCTGCATTAAATGCCCAGTTAAAAGAGGTGTAACACTCACAAAACCCCCCCATTAATGATATCAATTAAATGTTTAGTTGATGAAGTCATTAAACTTTGGGGGGGGTGGATTGGCTCCTCACCTCTTGTGGTGGTAAATTGTGGAAAACTAGTTTGGTGGAAGAACATCCTCTAGCAAAGAACATCCTCCAATGAAGAATGAACCTCTAGATCGAGAACGAGGAACCAATGCTCGAGCTCAGATTGGAAGCATGTTACAGGAGTGACGAACATCGGCATCCTCATAATATTCATCTTCTTCCTCACGCCGTCTCCAATGAGTGATCGAGGTATGGTTTTCTCTTGATTGTTCTTCGTTAATTTTTACGTTGATTCAATCTTCTTGAGTTGTATGTTATCAAACTATTGCGGAGGGTGCAAGCCAAATGAGCATGGCCTGATCCCTCTACTACCTCATGGATTGATGTGTTCTTCATGGGCAGATCGTCAGGTTGAGTGGAACCCGACCATGTTGGGATATATAAAAATGATACATCTTGGGACAAACTTTAATCTCTTCAGATTAAATAATGGGCCACCAGAGCTCACCCGGTGACTCGTGGAAGTCTGTCGGAGACTGACGCTGATAGGGTATAGGCGGCGACCAGCACACTGGCCGGCTACGATGGCGGAGGCAGCGCAACTGCGCTGCCGAATGAGGTTGTAGCTCGTTGGCCGCAGTGGAGGAGGATGGCGGCCGGCACGCCGGTCGGCCGCGGGGAATCTGGGGCAGCGCGCGTCCGCACCGCCGGAGATAGAGGTCGCAGCTGCTGAGCCGCGGCGGTGCACTCGAAGGGCGGCCGGCACCCGGCCGGCCGCAGGTGGGAGCATCGGCGCCGTCACACCGCTGGAAAAGGAGCCGGCCAGAATTCTGGCCGGTCGTGTCACACTGACCAGGACCCGCTCTGGCAGGTCCTGTGTGACAGCAAGCAGTGCCACGTGGCGTCGCCGAGTTGGCCAGAATTGAGTGGCCCTTGGGCCGTTCAGGAAATTGGGGGGTGCCTCCCTGGGTGGCGGCTAGGGTGGGTCCTGCCATGGTATACCGCACACAGCTGCGGGTCGTGCCCAGCGGGCTAGGCCGCCTCCTTTATGGGTCGGGCCAGACCCAGATACGCCTTTTTGGCCATATCTTGAGATTCAGGCATCCGATTGACGAACCATCTATGGCGCTGAAATACTTGGATCGAGATAGACCTTTTCCCTTACTTCAATTGAGATTTGGGGAAACTTGGAGTGCATCCAGGTTGGATCGCACCTGAATCCAACTGGGCCCTCGGCACTGAATTGCCAATAACGCACAAACCGGGCATCCGATTGATGCGCCATCTATTGAGTTAGAATCCTTATGACATGGAGGATCATAAGGTTTCTTCATTATGGGAATTAGTGGTAGTTGAAGTATCAACTGATGACTTAAGGTACGGTTCTCCTAGAATCAAGCGTCCTATGAACGTGAAACCCTGTGGCTGGCTATGCTTGAAGAATATTCAAATCCTTTGTGGGTCAGTAACAATAGATCATGTGTGGTCATCTACAGATCCTGTGTGGGTCATCTTCAGATCCTGTGTGAGTCATCTTCAGATCCTATGTGGGTTATCTTCAGATCCTGTGTGGGTTATCTTTGGATCATGTGTGGGTCAGCATCTTCAGATCCTGTGTGGGTCATCTTCGATCCTGTGTGGGTCAACAGCAGAGCTTCTCAATTAAGTAAGATGATCTAGTAATATAGCTAATCATCTATACTTCTGTACCTAAGTTATACCTAGTGTGACCTGAGTTTTTACATTTGTGGTGCACTTCTGTGTGGTGATACCTTTGTGGTATTCTTTTGTGTTTTGTTACCTTTGTGGTACTTACCTTCGTGGTGTTACCTTCGGGGTATTCTTTCCTTCGTGGAACAGTTGTGCTTTTGGCTAAAGAAGTTGGGCCTTGTATTTCCTCATGAACGAGATGGGTATACTTGATAACTTATGTATATGTATGGGCATATACCTAAGTAGGGTTAAAGTTGTTTTCATGTTTTTTGATTGTGGTATTGCTTGTGGTTTATCCTTTGTGTATTCTGAGAGACCGTCAGGGGTCTCAGGGTCCCTAGTGAGTATTGTTATACTAACCCCTGCATGGGCTATGCCTGCACCTTGCTATGTCTTGTGCAGACGACAGACGACATTGATTGAGGCTAAGGGTGCCGGAACTGGAGGCTGCTTGGAGGTGGACCACTAGATGAGATGTACCGTAGAGACGACCATTCGAGAGTTGTACCTACCCTTTAGGTAGGATCCTTGGTGGGTGTTCACAGGAGCTATTCTCAGTTTACATGTACTTTCTAGTTGGGCATGTATTCTGGCCCCTTTACTTACTGTACTCACTCTATTTACTATATATTTTACCTTGTGCTTGTATCTTTCTATGTGCTTGGATTGTGTGAGTTTGCAGGATAAAAGGCAATACCTTCTCAGTTTTAGGGATATCTCTTTCCGGTGCTAGTCGCCAGCCCCTGGCCTATGGAAGGCAGGCTTGGGGTAGTCATGTTATGGACCCCAGGGGATGGGTCATGACAAATTGGTATCAGAGGAGTCGTTTCTACCGGAGAACTTGGACTCTGATATTTTGATTCAGCAATAGTGTTAAGTGTAATGAGTGTGGTTTTCAATTTGTGGAATCCATTGTTGGTGCGGTGGCCGATGTATCCATACACCAGGACCCTGACATCTGATTTTTGACTTAGTGCATGAAAACACTGTTTGAGTGTATGTTTTTGAAAAGTTTTCGTTGCGGTCTCTTTGAGTCAGCTCACCTGGTATAACTTATTTACCATGTTTCACCTATTTCTTTTGAGTATTCCTCCATGTAGATAGTCAATCAGGGTTCCAGGTAGAGTACGCGATGACAACCCATCGAGCGATGAGTCTTTGGTGCAGGGCCCCCTTTCGGCAGTTCTACCATCGGGTGGTGTACCAGTAGCACCACTACCCATTGGGAAGCTGATGCCACCAGCCCCATCAGCATAGGGTTCATGCCAATTGAGCGCGTTGCATGAGTTTTAGTGCCAGAGGCCACTGAGGTTCTGAGGTGAGATGGATCCACAGGTGGATGAGGACTGGCTGGAGGCCATGGTCAGAGTTTTACAACTGGTAGGGATATCAATCGATCTTATGATCATCCTTGTAGTCAGTCTTCTTTAGGCAGCAGCGGGGAGATGGTGGAGTTTGATGCTCCAGGTTCATGACAAGTTCACTCTCATATGGGTGGACTTTGAGAGCCTTTTCAGGGCAGAGTTCATCCTAGCGACCTTACACTATGTGTGTATACATAAGCTTCTCCACTTGCAGTAGGGAAGCATGATTGTGGATCAATATTCAGTGAGGTTCACCAACCTCTCTCACTACTCCACTGACATGGTGTGAGACCCTTTATTCAGGGACCATACCTTCAAGCAAGGGATCAGACAGAAGATCAGAGCTTCAATGATTTCTCTCAGCATCCCAACATAGGCGGGGTGTTAGAGCGAGCACTCTTAGTAGAGAGCTTCCCTGTTGAGCAGTCACCGGCAGCAAGACCCACCACCGGATGTCACGTAGCAAAGTCATCTACAGCTGGAGGCAGACAGATGACACAGAGGTCCAAGAGAACCAGACCTATATGTGTACAACCTCAAGATACAGGTTTGATTGTGTGGGATTCTCAAGACACAGCAGGACAGGTGAGGAGCAGGCAGTGTTACTCGTGCGGCGGGCAGAGTCACATGGCTCGCAACTGCCCAACTCGCCATACATATGACCAGCAGACATTCAAAGGATCGTCTGGGTAGAGTCAAAGATTCGATCAAGGAGTTCTGTAGGGAGTAGGAGAATGTGGCAGAGGATCTGACCATGTAGTAGGTGGTGGGCAGCAATTCGAGGTTCTACCACCACCACCTCCAGGTGGTCCACCCCAACCATAGGGATCAAGTGGAAAGGGAGGAGTTCAGCTCCAGACAGCTGAGGCTTATGACCACAAAAATCCAAAGATGATATGAGGTAAAATTTGTGTCTACTCTAACTTATTTTTAGTACTTATAGACACATATGTCAGTCACTCTTTTATTTCCACGACCCTCGTTCGGAGCTCAGATATTCCGGTGGAGTTTTTGGCTCGATCCTTATGGATAGAGACTTCTACGGGAGAGGATTAGATGATTACACATTGGTTATGGCAGTGTGAGCTTACTCTAAGAGGTGAGAGCTTCGGCTGGGATCTTCTAATAGCGGCGTTGAGGCCTTACGACGTCATATTGGGTATGGAATAGTTATCCACAGTCCATGCTCAGATTGACTGTATTAGGCACAAAGTGCAGTGTGTCCACATGGATGAGACCAGGTTTTCCTTCACTGGTGAGAAGGGAACCTTTACAACACAGGATGGAATTACCCAGAGGAGTGAGTAGCTGATCACACATCAGTTGGCTAGCCTTACCCTAGGAGCAGTTGATGTTGAGATTTTGAGCCATCCTGTAGTGGTGGATTAGTGCGCTGATGTTTTCTCTGATGATGTACCAGGTCTACCTCCTCGTAGAGAGGTGGACTTTTATATCGACTTATACCCTAGGACGACATCGATATTTACACCATCATATCGGATGGCTCCCGCAGATCTTTAAGAGTTGCGAGTACAGCTGGAGGACTTGCAGAGCAAGGGGTTCATTAGGCCTAGTGTTTCTCCTTGGGCAGCCCAATTTTGTTCACCAAGAAGGCATATGGGAGTTTGAGACTCTGTGTGGACTATCAGTGCCTGAACTAGGTGATCGTGAAGAACAAGTACCCACTCTCAAGGATTGATGATCTCTTTGATCAGCTGAAGGGATCACGGTGGTTTTTGAAGATAGACCTCAGATCAGGTTATCACCAGCTCAGGGTACGAGATGAGAATGTGCATAAGACGGCCTTCGGATATCGTTATGGACATTATGAGTTCTTGGTTATGCCATTCGGCATGAACAACACCCCAGCAGTGGTCATGGGACTCATGAACAGGATATTCCAGCCATACCTCAATTTCTTTGTGGTAGTCTTCATCGAAGACAGCCTGGTATACTCAGCTACAGAGGAGGAGCATGCCTATCATCTTCAGATAGTTCTGTACAGACTCTGAGATCACCAGATTTATGGTAAGCACTCGAAGTGCCAGTTCTGGATCCAAGAGGTTCACTTCCTGGGACACATCATCTCAGAGGGTAGATTTTCGGTGGATCCAGTGAAGATTGAGGTTGTGCTTACTCGTGAGCCACCCAGGAGTGTGACGGAGGTGCGGATTTTCCTAGTTTTGTCCAGTAACTACCGGAGGTTTTTGCCTAACTTTTCTAGAGTTGCGGCACCCTTATCAGCATTAAAGAATAAGGGGCAACCCTTCATGTGGTCGGAGAGATTATAGTGGAGTTTCCAAGATATGAGGCAGATATTGAGGAGTACCCCCATCTTGAGGCTACTGGAGGAGGGCGTTGGGTACGTAGTCTACTGCGACACATCAGGGACCAGGCTTGGATGTGTACTATTCTAGGAGTGAGTAGTGATCACCTATGGTTCTTGAAAATTAAGACATCATGATCAGAACTATGCTACCCATGACCTGGAGTTAGCATTAGTGATCTTCGCCTTGAATTTGTGGCGACATTACTTGATGGGAGAACGTTTTACAGTTTACTCTGATCACAAGAGGCTTAGGTATATCTTCTCTCAGAAGGAGATGAACATGAGATAGAGGCATTGGCTTGAGTTCCTCTAGGACTATGACTTCGAGATATTCTATACTCCTGGGAAGTGGAAGATAGTATCATATGCACTCATTAAGAGATTTGGTATACAGTTGTTGAGTGAGGTGACAGAGCAGCTAGCCACTTTGCGGATATCCTACATGGATCAAGATGGATTAGCTTATCTTCAGTCTCTGACAGTCACTCCCCCACTCCTTCAGCATGTCAGGGAGGTGCAGCTTGGGGACACTGACTGCAAGGCTCGACATGCTCAGATATCCACATGACATGCACCTGATGGATTTTCTGAAGGTGGGGAGCATGTCATTCTCTTCAGAGGGCATACTATGGTACCAGTGGCACTATGGGAGGAGGTGTTGAGGGAGTTCTATACTTCCCCTCTAGTGGTACATCTAGGAGTGGAAAAGATGTATCAGGACCTCCAGTTTCAGCACTGGTGGCCAGGAATGAAGAAAACAGTAGCAGAGTTTGTCTCACGGTGCCTCATTTGTCAGCAAGTGAAGACAGAGCATCAGGTTCCAGCAGGCTTAGTTCATCTAATAGAGGTGCCAGAGTGGAAGTGGGATGGAATTTCCCTAGACTTTGTGACAGGACTCCCATGCACGTCTAAGTGACACGATTCCATCTTGGTGATCATTGACTGACTCACCAAGTCGGCCCACTTCCTACCTATTAGAGAGCAGGGTTTGGTAGAGGGATTGGGAATCCTCTACATACAGAAGATTGTGCAGGTTCATGGAGTTCCCTTGATGATTGTCTCTGATCATGATGCACGTTTTACTTTCTGACTATGGAAGGGGTTGCAAAAGGTGTTCAGGACTTAGCTTCGATTGAGCACCACCTTTCATCCTCAGATGGATGTTCAGACAGAGCAGACCATTCAGACCCTTGAGGAAATACTTTTTTCTTATGTCCTTGATTTCGGCCACAATTGGGAGGATCACTTTCCCTTGATAGAGTTTGTATACAACAACAGTTATCACTCCACTATCGGTATGGCACCATTCGAGGAATTGTACGGTCGACCTTGCAGATCACCTCTGTGCTGGAATAACCTAGGGGAGTCAGCACTCATGGGACTAGAGATGGTATGGAATACCACAGAGAAGGTTTAGATCATTCAGGAACAGATGAAGACTGCACAGAGAAGGCAGAAGTCTTATGTTGATAGGAGATGGAGACCTCTAGAGTTCGAGGATGGTTACCATGTATTTCTATAGGTCTCACCTCAACGAGGTTTGAAGAGATTTGTTTGGGGCGGAAAGTTATCTCTGAGGTTCATCGTACCCTTTCAGGTCCTCAGTAGAGTTTGCGAGGTGGTATACCGCTTATCCCTTCCCCCTCAGTTGCACCGGGTGCACAACGTTTTCCACATATCACAGTTGAGGAGGTATGTGCATGATCCATCACACATCATTGACTGGGGAGAGCTGGACATCAAGGATGGGGCAACGTTTTTAGAGGTTTTAGTAGAGATTGAGGATCGAATGGAGAGAGTCCTTCATGGGTGATAAATACCTCTGGTGCGCGTACGTTGGCTGCACGGGAACCTCCAGGAGAGTACATGGGAGCAGGAGGCTCAGATTCGTACTCAGTACCCCCACTTGTTTCTCTAGTTTTTGTTGTGTCTTTTGGGTAAACAAAGCCCTAAGGTGGGGAGAATGTAAAGACATGGAATTTTCTATGTAATTTTTTTTTATTATATGAAAATATTATGAGTCTACGAAAATTGACAGCACCTGATTTCAAGGTCCGGTGTGCCCGGAATGAATTTTCTAAACTTTTTTTTAGGTATGTTCAGTAAACGTGCAAGCGGCATTTTTTAACTTTTGAACCAGTGCTCGGAATTAAAATACAAGGACACCGTTAAATTCATAGCGTCGATATTCACTTAATGGAGCATTAATCTCAACCATAGTAGGTCGAGGGTGGAAGTTTTATTTTCGGTTTTTTGTGGGAGAATTGAAAAATAAAATAAATAACTTTTATTTTATTTCTTGAAACCTCTCTTTTAGATTTCAGTGGTGGGGACCACCCAAGGAGGTTGGTCATTTAATGCCCTGCATTAAATTCCCAGTTATAATAGGTGTAACACTTGAACCCCCCCTACATTAATGATATCAATTAAATTTTTAATTGATGAATTCATTAAACTTCTTTTAGGGGGATTGGATCTTCACCTCTCGTGGTGGGGAAATTGTGGAAAACCAATTTGGTGAAAGAACATCCTCCAACAAAGAAAGTCCTCCAATGAAGAATGAACCTCTAGATTGAGAACGAGGAACCAATGCTCGATCTCAGATTGGAAGCATGTTGCAGGAGCGAAGAATGTCAGCTTCCTCAACATCTTCATCTTCTTCCTCATGCTATCTCTAACGACCAATCAAGGAAGGGTTTTCTCTTGATTGTTCTTCATTAATTTTTACATTAATTCAATGTTCTTGAGTTTCATGTTATCAAACTAACACGTAGGGCGCGGGCCAAACGAACACAGCCCAATCCCTCCGCTACCTCGTAGATTGATGTTTTCTTCTTCGGTGGATCGTCGGGTTGAGCGGAACCCGACCACATCAGGATAGATGCAAAGACGACGTCCCGGGACAAACTTTGATCTCTTCGGATTGAAGAACGGGCCACCGGAGATCACCCGGTGACCCATGGAAGTCTTCTGGTGACCGATGTCGGCAGGGTATAGGTGGTGACCGACACACCAGTTGACCATGATGGTGGCGGCGGCGCAACTGTGCAACCGAAGGAGGTTGCGTCCCGTCGGCCATGGTGGAGGAGGATGGGGGTTGGCATGCTAGCCAGCCACGTGGAAGCCGAGGCAGCACGCGTCCGTGTCGCCGGAGATGGAGGTCGCAGCTACTGAGCCACGGCGGTGCACCCAAAGGGTGGACAGAACTCAGCCGGCCACAGGTGGGAGTAGCAGTGTCATCACATCGTTGGAAGAGGAGCTGGCTGGAATTCTGGTAGGTAGCGTCACAACGAGCAGGACCCGCTCCGGTGGGTCCCACGTTTCAGCAGGCGGTGCCACGTGGCACCGCCAGGTTGGAAAGAACCGAATGGCCCTTGGGTCGTTCAGGAATCTGGGGGGTTCCTCCCCAGGTGGCGACTAGGGTGGGCCCCACCATAGCAGACCTCACCCAGCTGCATTCCACACTGCCCTGGCGAACTACACCTAACCACGGGTTGCGCCCAGTGGGTCGCACCTAGTGGGCCGCACTGAGCGGCCCGCGCCCAGCACAGGCCAGGACACCTCCTTTGTGGGATGATCCAGACCGCGGCCCAGTGGGCCGGGCCGGAATCAGTGTGAGTCGGTTCAACCCAGGCAGGGTCAGTCTGACCGGGTCGGACCGAACCTAGGCCCATTTGGACCCAGATACGCCTTTTTGGCCATATCTTGAGATCCGGGCATCTGATTGACGAACCGTCTATAGCGACAGAATCCTTGGATCGAGACGGACCTTTTTCCTTACTCCAATTGAGTTTCTAGGAAACTTGGAGTATATCTGGGTTGGATTTCACCCAAATCCAATCGGGTCCTCAGCACTAAAATGCCAATAACGCACAGACTAGGCGTCCTATTGACGCGCCGTCTGTTGCGTTGGAACCCTTATGAAATGGAGGATCATCAGGTTTCTTAATTGCAATAATTTGTGGATGTTTAAGTATTGACCAATAAATTGAGGAGCGGTTCTCCTAGAATAAAGCATCCTATGAGCGGGAAACCCTATAGCTGGATGTGCTTAAAGAATATTCAGATCCTGTGTGGGTCATCTTCAGATCCTGTGTGGGTCAGCATCTACGGATCATGTGTGGCTTATCTACAGATATTGTGTGGGTCATCTTCAGATCCTCTACGGGTCATCTTCGAATCCTGTGTGGATCAGAATCTTTGGATCATGTGTGGGTCATCTTCGATCATGTGTGGGTTAACAGCAGAGCTTCTCGACGAAGTAAGATGATCTAGTAATACAGATAATCATCTATACTTTTGTACTTAAGTTATACATGGTGTGAGCTAAGTCTTTTCCTTTTTGGTACACTTCTGTATGGTGATACCTTCGTGTTATTTTTCTATGTGGTGTTACCTTTGTGGTACTTACCTTCGTGGTGTTACCTTCATGGTATTCTTTCCTTCTTGGAATAGTTGTGATTTTGGATAAAAAAGTTAGGCCTTGTGTTTCCTCATAAACGAGATGGCTATACTTGATAACTTTGGTATGTGTATGGGTGTATACCTAAGTAGGGTTGACTATTGTTTTTATATTTTGTTATTATAGTATTGCTTGTGGTTTATCCTTTGTGGATTCTGAGAGACCTTCGGGGATATAGGGGTCCCTACTAAGTGTTGTTATACTCACCCCTTCATGGGATATGCCCACACCTTGTTGTGTCTTGTGCAGAAAACAGACAACATTGATCGAGACTGAGGGTACCAGGACTGGAGGATGCTTGGAGGTGGACCACTAGACGAGATGTTAGATATGACCGTTCAAGAGTTGTACCTACCCTTCAGGTAGGGTCCTTGGTGGGTGTTCACAGGAGTTGTTTTCAGTTTTACTTGTACTTTCTAGTTGGGCTTGTATTCTGGACACTTTACTTATTATACTCACTCTATTTACTATATAGTTTACCTTGTGCTTTTATCTTGTTGTGTACTTGGATTGTGTGATTTTTCAGGGTAAAAGGTGATGCCTTCCTAGTTTTAGGGATATGCCTTTCTGGTGCTAGTCACTAGCCGTTGGCCTATCGAAGGCGGGCTTGGGGTAGTCACGGTACGAGCCCCAGGGGACGGGTCATGATAAATGTTTTATGATTAGTTTAACCAAGTAAATTATTGATACTTACTTTATTGAATAAATTTATAGTAATTACCTTATAAAATTCACTTTATTATGATTATTAGACATTATATTCCCTGTAAATATCTATATTATTTATCATGGATATTTTTATTTCATAAATTATATACCATTTTTAAATATGGTGATTTAATTTAAAAGTATATGATTGAATGTTGAAATATTTATAAACTTGTATCCTTTACTCGATATGGATATTTATTGATAAGGAATATTGATTCATGAGTTAAATGAATCATTTCAATATATTAGGAAAGCATTGGGCATGTAGGGATGGGTGGATCCTAGAATTATATATCCCCTTGATGCATAGGTAGGACTCATGAGATAAATCAGTTGACTGAATTAAATTGTTTTTTACCCATAATGATTAAACTATCTTGTGAAAGGTATTAGCAGTATAAATACCATGATTCCTGAGATCATGGTGTTCAATATTAATAATTTCATTTATTAAGAATTTATATACTATTATACATGGTATTTTCATTATGATATTATCTTTGGATGTAGTCTTTTCTCAAGTTGTTGATTAAATGGTATGGGTGTTCAATTATTTACCTTGACATATTGACTTTTACTTATCTATTCATGTTTGTCAAGTTAATGATTAAATTTAATGAGTATTCAAATATTTAGATTTCTGTATTTATTATTCATTATTGATTCATGATAGCTTCCTCTATATTTAAACCTTATTGAGTATTTGATCTCACCCTTATTTTTTTATTTTCCTTGGGATATGAAGAAGTAATTATTGAATGAGTTCATGGATATAGAAATATTACTCTTAATATGTTGTATTTTATGTTTTAAAATTTAATAAAATAATTAAGTATATATCTAGTTTACTAATAAAAATAAACTATTAGGTCCTTTAGTATGTTATTGTCTGTATCTTATTCCAATGTAGTAAAGAAACCATTAGATCTAGGCTACTAGGGTCGGGATATTTACATTTGGTGTCCGAACAAGTTTAGTGGAAACCTTGGGAACTAGAATATGGGAAACATAAATTATGTAACATAAACCTATGATATGATTTGAGGATAATTATATAGGAACATCCTAAAATTTTGTTAAGGAAGATATTATGTGGTTTTTTCATGAAACTACACCCCTTTCTAGGTACTACAAGTGGATTTGGCTCTGTAGTAGTTGTACCTAGGTTTAATAAATCTGAAAAGGGTATATTGAGCTTTAACTTGATCATCGCTTGGTGCACAACAACATCCCTTACTACCTACCTATTTTGACTCTCTTGGGGGATATTCTTTGGTTAATCCACATCTTCTCTATGAAACATTATGTTGAATGATAGATTAGAACCTATGGAAACTTTTGATATGTCATGGTAATATGGGATAAACCTAAAGTGTATTGTGTTAATAAGTCTATGGTTGATCATAAATTTAAATATATAGATACCCATTTTTAGGTTTTATGTAATGGTAGTATAAGATTATTAATTATATTTTTTGAAATATTTATGGTATAGAAACCCGTGGGTTTAGTATGTATTGTAGTAAAAAAATTATTTGAGGAATAATTGTTTATTATTTTATGGACACCAGTTTAAAGGTTTTGGTCACCTTTAGGGATAATATGATCATTGATGATAAGTTAATGATAGTAAATCAAAAAAAGAGTTCTTTAGAAAACTGTAATGGTTAAAAGGTGATTTTATAGTTATATCTATGGGGATGATATATGAGTTATATTAATATTGTTTTAGAAAAATAACAACTAACATGTTAGGAGACAACCTATTGCATATGGAAAGACCATGAGGCTTGAAACCATAACCAAAGGGCAATGAGGGTTCAGTTCCTACCACTGGACTATATGATTTTCTGGTTAATACAACATTGTTTTTACTTAAACAATTTTATGTATTAATATTAAGTTGAACCTTGGGTGTTACTTTTGAGGTTTATAAATTAATATATTATATTGGATGACTAATTCTAAAAAAATATAGATTTGGTAAAGATAAGAGGAATAACTAGGTATTATTTTGGGGATTATGTGATCTGTTAGAAGTTTATTTTAGTGCTTCAAGCATGAAAAATTCATCTGTAGTACTCATAATTTGGTGCAATAAATGAGATTTTAATGGAAATTGGTTAAAGGAAAAAAATCTAATTGTCATGTAAGTATATTTTTCTTATGTTATTATTATATATGGTAAAGTAAATCCATATAATTAAGGAAAATAAATTGAAATGAAAATTTTATCCTATTACCTTCAAATATTATGAATCAAATTGTCTTTTAATATGTCATAGATTTATGGTTTTGTGGTATTTGACTTTCTCCTAATCATTCACTTTCTTGTTATCAATAATCTCTATCACTCTCCATTATTATTAAGGAATTATTATTTTCTTCCATGTCAAAATCTTCCCTTCCCACCAATGTTTTACTATTTTGAAACCTAGTTATATAACCTTCGTATTCCACTTTATCTATTATCATGAAGATGTTTTATTAATCCTTTTATGATGTGAGTTTTCAAAAAAGGAATTTTAAAATATAAAACTCTTAATTTTTCCAAATACAAGTTCAAATTGTGAGGATTTAATTTATTAAATGTGGGGATAATGTAACACCCCAATATTTTAAAATATGATCACTATTTTCTATAGCATATACTACATGCAACATCAAGCTTAAATGACTCATAAAATATATTATTTAAATATGATGATTATGACTTACCTATTAAAATTAGTGGTTTGAATAGGGATAACCAATTTTTTAAAATTATGTATAAATATTTTATAAGAATCAAATATATTTTTAAATAATGACTATTTTTAGCATAATCTTTACATTTCTCAAAAATATATTTTTGGTCAAAATTGTTTTTATTTATTTATGTGATAAAATAATATATTTAATTTATTTCAAATTTATAAATTATATTTTAAAAAACTAAATTTCATTTTTTAAATAGTCACATAAAAATTAACTTAGGGTGAAATTTTGAGATTTTTTATAAAATATTGATTATTCATAAAATATTGATTTTTCATTGAATAGTGAAAAATACCGCTTTTTGTAAAATAGTCACTTATTTTTAATAAATTAATTAATTTAAAGGTCTCATTATGATTTTAATTTTATTTTAATTAACATAAGTATTATTAATTAATATTTAATTCAATTAATTATATTTTAATCATCTTGATAACTTATTTTAGTTTAAGTTTATTTATGGGTTTAAAAACGCATTTTACTGAAAACCGTTTTAAAGTTCAAAATGTTTCTCCATTTTAATTAATTAAAATAAAACATAATGAGGAATTATTTAAATTAAATTTATATATTATATATCTATAAATATTAAATTAAATTCATATAAGTATTATTACTATTCATGTAGTGATTATAAAATCATCTTTTTCTTGAAAAATACATTTCTTTAAAAATCACTTTTTCGTCACATCTGCAGGTTTAATGTTAAATTAAATTTTTTCACTTATGTTAATATAATTTATTCAAATGTATTAAATATATTTAATCATAATAATTTATATTATATATTAATTTCTAATTAATTTTTTACCTTAATGAATAATGAAAACAGTAAAAATCAATTACCACGGTTAAGGTAAAAACAGATTTACCAGGGGTTAAAATAAAATGATAAGGTGTAAAATGACATAAAAATGGTTAAAATATTATATTATGTACATATTTAAACCTTATACATCTCACCAAATAATATAATTTTATTTTGATTCATTTTTCATGGGAATTACTTTATCATTTTGGATTATTTTAGGAAATTTCCAAGTAGTTTCCAAGAAGGTCCTCTTCCCCCAATTATAAAAAAGACTCACATCTATTCAATTATTCACACATCTCAAGGAATATGGATCTAAAAAACACTAAAAATATTTCTACCCAAAATATATAGATAATTTATAAGGTTACGGTCCTCCCAAACTACCAACCAAAGTTCCTTAATTAAATATCTGAAGGAGGTTCTTCTAAGAGAAGGTATTTTTCTTCACTAATCTAATTATTTATACTTATTATTTTATCATATTCAATTTTGTATTAAAATTTACAATATAATTACACAATTATATACCATATAATTAGATGTTATTATGTTTATGACATAAATATTATCCATCTCCTTCTTTGTCAAATGGGAAACAAAGCCCTCATCCGTGTGTACGGCAGACTACCACCTCACAAACTAGAGTCATTTGTTTTCCATCACTGACTCACATATATGGTCATAATTATGGAACCAATGAATATATATGATACTTAATAAAATATATTTATTCTTAAAAATTAATATTTCATCCACTTCCTTACCATTTCGCCCATATTGAAATGATATTGTCGCTCATGCGTACGTACGACCTAATGTCTCCACAATGTGATGTAATTCATTATCCATGTCCATATTTAAATAATTATTATAAAAATGTATAAAATAAATAAAATTATATTTAAAATATTAATATAATTATGGTTATTATGGATCTATTTCCTATGCAAAATAACCACAATATTCATGACAAAACATGCATGAAAAAACAAGGCAATTAACACCCAAAATAGTGATAATAATGAAATATTATAAATTAAATCTTAAAAAGTGGTAAAATAGGATCATATATGATATTATAAACATTAATATGGTTCTTTTATAAATCAATAAAATCTTTATAACCATTATACATGAGGTTAAATAATGTTCAACTAGAGGGAAATGTGAGGTAAGGGACTTTGTCTGAATTTTCCTACATTGAGGAATATTTCATTATTATGCACCTAATTTATTTTATATTAGGTTTATAATTTCAATTTTACATGTAATATCATTATTCCATCATTATTTATGGTATTTTAAGGTTCAATTCAATTTTATTCATTTAAGGGGATTTGACATGAATGTTACCCAATGGTAAGTCTTTTATAATTAATTTTCAATTCTTTGGGTTATATTACTTATTCATTATCTTTTACATTGTAAAATTATGTATGTAAAAAAAATTTATTATTATATTTTGTGTTTAAAAAAAATTATAAGTAATTAAATTTGATACACATAATTAATAATTTTTTTAATTCTCATTTTAACGGTTTTATCTTTGTAAGAGACTATGTTGCGATTTTCACTCTATTGAGGTATAATTGGTATTGTGTGTCTATTTACTTATATGAGGTGTATGTACTTACCCTTTTATATTTTTTATCATGAATATATTAATATTCATCGTATTAAATGTTTCATTTTAAGTCATCTCTTTCATGGGGGCTATGATTCAAAAGTTTCCAAGTGGTAAAGGTTTATTTCTCAATCTCATTTTAATAAGGATTGTTTATATTTAAATTTCCATTAAAAGAAAATTATTTGATCATTGTATGATAAAAACAATTTAATTTTCTTTCCCTCTGTTTATTCATGAAATTTTCATTTAATATTACCATTTTCCTCTCTTTGGTACATTAAATTGATTTAGAAAATATTTTTAAGAAAAAACGACTTTATTTCTCTTTTTGGTTGAAAATGTTTTTTCTTCCAAACCCATGTTTTCTAAAAATGTTTTAAAAAATGTTTTAATATCCTTTAAATTATTTATTAAATACATTTTTACCCATGTTTAATTTTTAATATTGGTTTGAAATAAATTTCCTTTTTTCAAATGAGGTACATTTTATATTTTATCAAAAATGTAAAAGGAATATTTCTTTTAACTTGTATGGAATGAATAGTATTTCCCACATTCATGAACATTATTTTCTTTTAAGTTTAATTTATAATTTTTCAAGTTTATTTCAAAATAAAAGTATTTTCAAAATATTTTATGAATATTTAGTTTTGAAAACAAATTTTCAAAGTGAAAAGGTTATTTTCCTTAAGATGTCTTTAATGAAATTTTAACAGTATTTATATTCATCAAAAAAAAGTAACCCTATATTTTAATTATACTCCTCTAGGGATATGTTGTAATGATACCACCCTTATTATTTATCTGTATGGTTTATGATCATTTTGACCAAAGAAAGTATTTAAATTCACTTTCTTGAATAATTTTTATAACTCCCATGGAATATTAATTTATTATGATTATTAGATATTATATTTCCATTAAATAACTGAATACTTTATCATTGATATTTTTATTTCCTAAACCATATAATATTTTCAAATATAGTGATTTACTTTGAAATTATATGACTGAATGGGGAAATATTGATAAATATGTATCCTTTAATCAATAAAAATATTTGTTGATAAGGAATATTAATTCATGAATTAAATTCATCATTTTGATATATTAAGAATTTTTTGGAAATGCAGTGATATGTGGTATCTAGAATTATATATCCCCTTAATGCATCATTAGGTCTTATGAGACAAATCAGTTGTCCAAATTAAATGGGTTTTACCCATAATGATTAAAATGTCTTGTGAAAGGTCTTGATAATAAAAATACCATGATGTTTGAGATCATGGCGTCCAATATTAAGAATTTACTTTATTAACAATTCCAATATTATTATCCATTTAATTTTCAAAATGATATTATCCATGTATGTAGTTTGTTATCAAGTTATTGATTAAATGGAATGAGTGTTCAGTTGTTTACCTTTCCCTATTGATTTTGCCTTATCTATTCAGGTTAGTTGGGTTAATGATTAAATAGTAAGTTTATTTAGATATTTACCTTACTATATTTGTTATGCATTATTGATTTGTGATAGCTTCCACTATATATTGCTCTTACTAGGCATTTGAGCTAACCCTTATTTTGTTTCTTTTCCCTAAGATATGAAGAAGGAATTCTTGAATGAGTTCAAGGATGAACAAATATTACTCTCAATATGTTTTATTTTATGTTTTAAACTTTAATTAAATACTCAATTATATATCTATTTTACCAATACTACTAAACTATTTAGTCCTTTTGGAAGTGATCTCTTTTATCTTATGAAAAAATAATAAAGCAACCACCGAGTCTGGGCTACCGGAGTCAGGGTATTTAAAAAACTCACTAAAGATGTCGAACCACAACTATATCTTTATTGGTGTTAATTGTGGGAATATATCATTTGGACCAACATCATTTGATGGATCAGCTCCACTATCCTAATAATAACTTATTAGAAATCAATTCTATATGTAAAAAAATGACATAACTAGTCAATTATTCCATGGATAAAATATAACTTAGAAAGCAATCAGGCCTCTTATTATTGATCCAAATGAATATCAATACCGTACTTAACCAATATTTAAAATTACTAGTTATAAAATAATGAAGCACTAAATTTAAAATACTTCTAATAAGATATGAAAAATAAGAGGAAATTTATTAAAATTATCATGAAATAAATTTCACTAGAATTTTGACTCAATAAATTTTAATGTTTGGATCAAAAAACTCTTTCCTTATAATTATTTTCTAAAATATGTATATCTATAAATTACTCAAATTTTTTTTGGTTTAGAAATTGATTTGGTACACAAAATTTCATGAATTCAATTTACCACTATTATTATTGATATCAAAGATGTAGTTTCAAAACCCATTTCCTAAGTTAAAAATTTATTTATAAAAATTATATTCGATGTTCTTTAACTAATATTTGAAATAAAGAAGTATATTTTAATAAAAAAATATAAAATAGATTAAAAAAAGTAAATAATTACCCAAGTAAGGTTCTTCTAAAGAAAAATTATACAAGTTAAAATTCATTATATTAAATATTAGATGTTCAATCCATTATTGAAATTAAATGAATTTATGTATATAAGTATTTAAGTTAAATTTTGAAACCAAACAAGTTTAAAACCCCAAATAACTCCTTCTAATGTACTCATCCCATTAAATATTTTATCATTGATGAAATTATTTACTGTTATTATGTTTTTTCATTGCCTTATAATTATTTTATGTCTAAGTGAAAATAAATGATTTACTAAACCTTAACAAAGAACTCAAGATAACATGACATAAGTATGAAGTAAATATTAATTTCCTTTCTTGACCAAAAAAAATACAAGTTAATAATCAATTTAATTAATTAAAATAAATTCAGGTGGCATAATCCAAACTATAATAAATAAAAAACCATTATTTGTCTCTAAATATATATGGTATTTCATAACCATTTATATAAAATAATCATATAATTTGAAGTTTATTGTTAGTTAAAACTCATTTGTACATATCTCTAATTCATGGGGGTAACTAAATATAATCAACAAGATTAAGGGATGTTAGAAATCCTAGGAATAAAATAACCCATTTTTAATAATTTATTTATAAATAACCATGATGTTACCAATGACTACATCCCATGTGATAATATCTATGGTTATGGAAGAAAACCAACACATGTAAACCATTTGAAATTATTAACAAATCTTATTTAATATCAATATTTACACTTAAAATATATTTTATTTAGAAATTTAAGAATAAACTTGAGTGAGTAAGTAATTTTTAAAAAACTACTAATAATATGATAATGAACTAAGTTTTTAAATAAAATAATATATACTAGAACCATAACATGGGTTTATATATAACTCCATTTAAAATCGTTATATTATGATATAAAAATATCACTAAAATCCATCAATTCATAATTAAAAAAATCATTAATCATTATAATAAATTTAGAAAATAAGTGGAAGTCATGTTTTAGGAATAATCTAAAAACCACAGAGTTTTGAGACCACCTACCATAAGCATTGATGTGATCATCACACTTTGGTAATAGAAAATTTAGCTCTCCTATAATCCATAAATAAAATTATAGAACCAATTTAATATAAATTATCAATAATTATAAATTGTAAATAAGAAATTTATAAAGAAACCCCAAGAAAACAACTCAAAGAGGACCCCTAATAAAAAATAACCAAAATCCTTAATTTATATTATTGAACCAATCTCTAATTTCAACCCAAAATTAAAAAATACCTAAAATAAGCCATAAAAACTTATTACTATCAAAATAATAACAAATCATTCATATATTATTAACTCAAACTTCCTTTAACCATGAAAAGTAGAAGACCATTCATCACACATGAATCTTGCCATGTTTTTGACAAAAAATGTGTAAAAACCTAACCTATAATATTATAAATAATAATATAGTAATGGAAGAGGGAACAATAGGTGAAGAATGAGGGATTAACTATGAATTTTCTAGCTAAATCCCCTTGATTTTTTCAAAGGTTAAGGATGGTTAAATGGGTGGAAAATGAAAGACGAGGATTATCCAAGAGAGAACATGTGATTTGAATAAGATGAATGAGGTCAAATGAACCATTTTAAGTGGTTAAAATGAATATAGGATAGTTAAAAAATTAAACTTTTATAAAAAATCTTATAGGGTCTACCGATTAGAATGTACAGGACTATTGGGTATTCGATGATCCACCTTAGACACCCTGCTTTCTACCTCACCTCACAGAGTACCTAGTACCATTCCATTGAGTACCTAATTCCATATATATTTAAGTACTTCACATGAAACCATCTCATGGCCTTAAAAAATCCCCACAAAATTCCTATGAAAACTCAGACCATATATAAAAAAATGACAATATGATCCTCAAACTTCAAAATTCCCATTGAAATATCAAAATTTAAAATGATCCCTCTCTGAAACCAAAAATTCATAGAAAATCGTGTTTTAAAAATAAATCTATCAAATTTAAATACTTAATAATAAATTAATTGATAAAATTAGTACATGGGTCATTATAGTGTTTAATAGGTATATTTTTAGGAAGTCTGGGTATAAAATTTAGGTATTAAAAGACGTGATTTGAACATACATCCTATAATTTGACTGATTAGGGTAGTTCCATCCAGATTCAACAGAGTTCACCTATAAAAATAGTTATGAAGTTTCTATTTATAGGGAACACTTTGAGGCCCTATATGGTTTTTCTAACTAATTACCTCTAAATTAGTCATAAGTAGTGTAGTGTTTTATTATTTGGTTGAGTCTCATGTAGGAGATGCTAAAGAGTTTTTATCTGATAAATAGGTTTCAATTGATCACCAAATATAGGAAAAACCATATGAATATCAGTTACACAAACTATCTGAAGTATGTGACCAATTATTTTTTAGTGTGTTGCCAAGATTGTGGCATAGGTGGATTAAGAGATAAGGGAATTCAGTATCATGATTCATGGGTAAATTCAAGGTTATTAATATAATCATCATGATGGCATAAAAATTATTTCATCCTAAGTGATATAGAATAATGAATAGTTTATTTATCATATTAAATCATCAAATATATCATATAAACCCCTCATATGTGCTTAGAATTGATGATGTTGAGATGGAGGAAAAAACTTCTTGTAAGGAATGATTTTTATGCATAGTAGATTAGAGGGATAAAATATTTCAAGAGATGATGTTATCCATAGTATAAGTTTAGTGAATTCATAGGTGTATCTAGAATAATTAATGGTATTAGTAGGGGGATATTCAGGTGTATAACCAAATATTTTGTCCATTTACACTCATTGATGCATCTCATGGAGGAAAAGTTGTATGGTGGGGATTTTTTAAAGACACCCACATATCAAGGTATAAATTTGATTATTTTTTTTAATTTCTCTTGTATTTTATTGATTTTTTATAGTTTGATTAGTTTGAAGAGACTCGTATTAGAGTTGGAGGAAACAATTTCTGTGTAAAATTTATCAAAAAGTGATAGTTAGAACTAGTTACTTAGTATCCTAGTTATAGGTTCCCAGTGGCTAGAATATAAATGGAGAAAGACTAGGTGGTATATTTTCCAATTGGTGTCCTTTGACCGAGTATCCAGTGAAGCATTGTCTAGTCAGTGTAATTGTATATACCTTGGGGCCTCTAGGTGTCCTGATTTAAAATTTATAATTAAATTAATTATTTTTTAAACTTATATGATATGATCCCTCATTTATATATCATTTTTCATGACCAGTTCTATCTTATCCCCCCTTATAAAGTGGATTTCATCATTTTTTATACTTTGGTTCAATCTCTATTTTTTCAATTGGGTCTCTAGAGGTAATTGTAACCTCTCTCTCCTGTCTATTATAGTATTTTTCACATTTCTTATGTTCTTTATCTAAATTCCCTAAAATAATGGTATTTATTTTTCTTTTTTTATTCCCATATATTGATTCCAAATCAATCAATGATATTCAATAAATGGATGTATACTACTATAAGGTCAGTGTTCTATAATTTTTTAACTTATTTTATATATATAGTATGAATCATTTGGTGTACTAGTACTAGAGGGCGTGTTTTAATAACTAGGAATGGAATAGAATTGGGTTTCCATATATGATGTGAGTTGGGTAATTTTTTTGTGAGGTTAGTGTCATGTCCTCAAAATTATTTTGTTAGATTACATGGTATTTGATATTAATATTATTTTTTGAAAGTGGAAATGGTCATTAAAATGATATCCTAAAAGGGTATGTATATATTTGAAATGATTTATTCAGCCTCAAGAAGTATCCTAAATAATTTTTCAAGGATAAGGTGACATGTATATATTAAGGGATAGCATAGAGCTTATCCATATTGGTGTATCATGGGTAAAGTGAAGTGTGACTTGGATTATGTGTAATTATAACCATCTTTTTTTCTTAGTTTTTATTTTGGTCATGATTTCGATCATTCATATTGATGTTATATAGGTTGTGAATAATTCCAACCATGTTTTTCACTTCATATTTGATTATGAATGATGAAAATCATGATTTTAGTTGGGTACATGGGTTTGGAATGATATCAACTATATATCTTGTTAGTTAACCGTGTTAGGTATGATTCTAACCATATATCTTATTTTACATTTATGTTGGGTGTGATACCAACCCTATTCCTTATTGTTATATAGTTTTTGGTGTGTTCCCAACTATGTTTATGACTCTTATATGGGTTGTGTTTAATTCAAACCATGGTTATTTCTTGGTTATTAGACTGGTTTTAATTCTAACCTCATTTATTTCTTAATGTTTGGGATGGGTGTAATGCCAATTGTTATCATATTTAGTATATAGGTTGGTTTTAATTCAAACAATGTTTCTTACTTGGTATATTTATTGGTTATGATACCCACTATGTCTCTTTCCTGTTATATCATTATAGTGAGATGACAACCCACTTACATGTTATTATATAGGTTGGACTTAATTCCAACTGTATCTTTTACATGTAATTTTTTTGGGCATTGTTCCAACATAAATTATGAAGTTACTTGGTTATGTATTTATTAATAAATTATATGCCAAAAAAATATACTTTTTTGATATGTTTATCCTCAACATGAAAACTATACAAATCTGGAATGGCTAGGAACTGGGTGGCCATTTTTACACTCGATGATGTGATGATAATTAATTATTTATATTTTTTGTTACGATATCACATTGTGTATTCATATATATATATATATATTTATTTATTTATTTATTTATAAACCCAATTGTTATTTTACTATAGATTATATCACCCAAACTCTACACATAAACCATGGTGGGAATGTAAACATTATGATTAGGGATGCAGGTAAGGAAATTTTTCAAGTGGCCAATAGTTTAGATAAATAGGTAGATGGAATTAAATATGGGATTGAGTAGATCCTAAAACCCAGGTATTTTTTATGGTCTCTATTATTTTGTACATTTCTAGTAATTATTTTTATATGATAAAACCATTAGGAAATCATACACTTTATATATGAAATTTTTTACATTCCAATTTATTTAAATTTTTTTATATCATGTGATAAATTAGTTATGGTTAGAGTATAGTTTCGATGAACATATTTTTTTGTTATATTGTTGATGATGGTTTATCTTTATTTCTGTTTTCATTATAGATATATGATAGATATTATAGTATCCCCATGGTATTGATTGAAATTTGGTGCCACTCAGTATCCTCTAGTGCCTAAGGAGGCATGGTTAAGGTCACATGGAATGCCTAGCTCAAAGTTTTTTGGGTTGAAATTTCCAAGGACACTAAACTTGATGACTTTTCCATTGGATTTTGGAAAAATTGATTAAAAATAATGATTTATTAAGGATTATAAATGAGGTATTTTTTTTGTAATAGGTTTGAGTATATTTTAAGAGTGACTTGTACATTATTACTCATAGGATCATAATTATAGTGTCACATGATGAGTTTTGAAATGTTTATATTGATTATGGATTTTTAATTTAAATAGAATTGAAAAAGAAATTATGGAAATTCATTATGATATAGTTCCTCTTAGAGTTAAGAAATTTTAATGCAATCATGAATTATTATATGGATAGTAAATTGAGTGAATGACTTCATGTGTGGTGGGGGAAGTGACTATGATGATCTAGGTTATGTGGTGTTGGAATTAAATGTATACTATAGAGAATGGAATCCTTTGGTTACTATTTCTTAGGCCATGATCAATGTACTTATCTATAGATGACTTTATAATGTCTCACTTTCATTTGTTTAATTTTACTTATTCATTCTCATTAAATGTTTTCATGGATATTTTCCCACCCATTTTTCTTCCACCTACATAATTAGGGTATGTAGGAGGATCTTTGATCATGTTATAGTGATTCTTCATACCATGCATGTAGGTAGCAAAGCGTCCAATATCTTGTCTCCTAAATTGGACCCCTATGACTCAATTAGTTTATATTATAGCTTAGTCTCCCTCTCACCTGATAATAAGCTAATTTTACTTGGGGAAGCTCTAGGGCTCCAAAACATCAAAACCCCTTGAACTCTTCTTTGATGTTTCTCTCCCTTAATAAAATCCAATTTTCTCTAAAAATGGTAAATAGATTCAATGCATTCAACATTTTTATTAATTGTTTCATTTTTAAGCTTTCATGTTGGTCATTTTATTATTGTGTTGTTGTTGTTATTGTTGTTATTATTATTATTATTATTACAAGAAAAAATTTATGTCATTCCATGATAATACTCTATTAAAAGAGAAAATATTCCTTAGTTTAATAGTCACCAAAGGACCTTGTAGCTTTATAAATAATTTATTTTATAGTTTTATGGTTGAATAAGTATTAATATGTGATCTTATAGATTTTGGTATGAGTTTATGTGTTACTTCATTGTCAAAATTAATTGGATTCACTTTTAAAATTGAATTTTAAGGGTGTTGGATTATAAAATAGAATTTTTAAATAAAAATGGTGATTTAATGGAATGGAATTGTAATGTGATTTCAATGAAAGTGATGGTTTTTCAAGAGTATTTAGTGGGTTTTAGGCTAAAGTACCCTATTACTTATGTCAATATTTTATTACCCTTTTAATGATTTCAAAAGGGTTACTTGACTCATTTATTAAAGTAAGGTGATAAATCCTATTTTGAGAAATGTTTTAGTCTAGTTAACCTTATAAGGGTAATGGAATATTTTACAAAGTATATATACTTGTAAGAACCATTGAATTCATATTTTCCTTAGATATTATCCATGGTTACGTTATGATACATGGTAATATAGAATCCATAAATAGCCTTTCCCTTGTGTGATAATTTTGTTAGACAAGGATGATATGTTTAGTGGGATTCTTGGTGGATATATATTTGAGGGTCCAGGGAGGGTATCCTTGAGATTAATGATTGAGTCAAAGAATATTAGTATCCCTAAATACATTTAGTTGTATGAGGGACCCCAATAATTCTTTTGAGTGATCACATGGGTGTTGATTGTGATATTTGGAACCTTCTACAAGTTGTGTTACACCTTTTATTTATTAACCTATAGTGAAGGTGGTCACCATTATCCTTGAGGGTAGTGAATACTTGGTTATGGGTTATACATGTCATTGATATAATTAATGGATAAGGCTAAAATTAGGGATATATTATCTATTTTGTTTTTATCAATAGTGGGGACCAAATCATGGGATAAAATTAGGGTGAGTTATTTTTTTGTTTTGGTGTTTATATGTGTGAATTAGAGAAATTGAGTGTATAGCTTGCATGGTATGAAATTATTTGGACATGATCCTCAGAAATATAGGCAATATAATGGATAAACATAATGCTCATTATAATAACCAATATGTAGATGAAATCAAAAATGAATTAATGGTTTTTGAATAAGATTTGGTGGTATGAGACTTATTTTCTTTTGAGGTTTTATGCATGGATTATGATACCCCCAGTTAATGATAAAGCCTTTCCTATTAGTGTTCTTCCTAATTAGTGACCACATATAGTGTGATAGTGGATTAGTATATAGTTAATAAGGTTAATTATATTGATGTAAGAGACAATACCCACTTTATAAGATTCTTGTATTCTATCATGATTTATTAAAATATAAATGTGGTCGTATTGCATGATATGTTAGAAAATATTTTTGCAATGTTGTTTGATTTAAGTGATTATTGTGTAGTAATAGTGTTGTATGATCATGTAATTGGATATAATTTAGCACCCTCGGTTTGAGGTATGCAGCCTTTTTTATGCCTTTTTATGTGTTTAAAGTGCTTGGGATGATTTTGGAATAGGTTGGGAGAGTTTGGAATGGTTTTGGAAGGTTTTGGAGGGCATTTTAGGGTTTCACGGTTTGAGAACGGTTATGGGAAATCATGCGAGAATGACAGGAAAATCATGCAAATCGAGGTAGTGGGGTCCCGCACGATTTGTACACAGTTTTTCTAACCATGCAGGGAGTTCGTGTGAGATGCCTTCGAGGAAGTAGCATTTTCATAGTTAGCGCACAATTTTTCAAACCATACAAGCTTACCATGCAGCCCATTAGAGTTGGGTTTTTTAAAAATGGGAACACTCAAGATTTACCTAAATCACTCCAAAGTTCCTTCCAGTCGAGCCTCACTTGGGATTTTTGGTTCTCAAGGGTTTTAGGGGATCTTGCACTCATTTTGGAAGCGATTAGAAGGGGTTTCAAGGTGGTTTGAAGGTGGTTTCTCTAGGCTAAATCAAACCTTTTGGTTTTTTCTTGGTTTCTCTCTAGATCTATCTTCTCCCTTTCTTGGTTTTCTAGATCTTCATTTTTTTCATGTAGATCTAGGTTTTTTTTATCATAAAGTGATGATTTTAGGGCTTGTTGATGATAGGGAAGAGGATCTAGAGCAGTTTTGGTGGTGTGTTCGCTGGATTTGTTGTGCAGTTACTTGTGGGTCAATTTTGCTAAAACCCTAAAGGTATGTGGCTTCTATATCGACTCCAATTGGTTAAAACTAGTGAATTTGGTTTCAATTGATTTGTTTTTCTTGAAATTAATTGTGAATATGATGTGTGAATCTTTGTGGGAACCCATTGAGTGAAGATTTGGAGATTTTTGGGAGAAATGGGATATTGGTGAAAAGGGGGTTTTATTATGTGATTTTAAAATGTAGATTTTAAAATTTGTTAATTTTTTGGGATTATTAAAATGGTTGTGAAAATGGTTTTCAATAAAAATGTGGTTTTATTGGAATGGGAATTGGCATGTGTTGGAAAGGGTTGTGTGCTTATTATGTGGCCTTGGTGCTTTATTATTATTAGTTGATTAAGTGTTATGGCTTGTGTTGATTATGTGTAAGTGGGCAGGAAGTCTCACTGTAAAAGCTGATGGATAATGGATGTAAGATCCACCATTATGGATAGTGGTTAGGAAGCACCACTTTTAGAAAATATAGTGAACAAATTGGACTGAAGTTCCACTGTTTTGGTTGACTTATTGTGTGTTGCTTTGCAATATGGAATTTTTTGGGATAATGTGTGATGGTTATATGGATTAAGGAATAGTTGGGGTTTTCACTTTTTTGGCATGTATTGGTAAGGGTGTGTTGTCTTGTGGTAATGGTTCCACTATTTAATGTTTTATATAAACTACTTTATGTAAATGTACTAATGTTTCTTTCTTAGTGGCATGTGTTGGGAAGTCATTTGGGGAAATCCTACTAAGTATTAGTACTCACCCCCTACTTTGGAACATTAGTGCTTTTGAAGATGTTATGTTCTGGGATACGGGTATGAGTAAAGCATCTCATTTTTCTAGTAGTTCTACATGATTCTTCAGTGATGTTGCGGTGCTTGGATCCTGGAGCTTGGTGTGGAGCTATGGTTGGTGTCCTCATTCTTGGGGGTCTTGTTGTGTAGTCTTCCGCTTGGTACTCTGATATTTGGTTTGGTTGTATTGGCATTTGGGATTTTTTATGAAAAGTTTGGTTGTCTTTTGGTAATGTATGTGTTGGGTTGCTATGTACTCATGCATCATGTAGTTTTGTTGGTAATGGCATGTTTTGTTAGATGGTTCATCTCAAGAGAAAATCATTACCCAATTTATTCTCGAAACCCTCGGCATTTATTGCATGCCTTTGGCGCCTTGAGAACATTGCTTAAGGCCTAATATCACCTCACTGCCCTCCCAATCCAATGAGGAAGGGGCGGGATGTTACAAGTGATATCATTTTGTTCGTTCTTTGGCTTTTAAGTGAAAACAGATGTTCGGTCCTTGGGCGTTAATTGTTGGTCTTTGTGTTGACACTCATTTTTGGTCTATTCATTGAGTTGGGATGGTATCAAGGCATAGGATTTTCAAAACTTGGAATGTGTAGCATAAAAGGATGTAGTTAACCCTTTTATGTTGAACTTCAAGTTACCAAGGAGTTGGGTACATAAGTGTTTGGAGACACTTATAGGCATTGGATATCTCATTGTCATGGGTGTAACCAATGAGATGAGCATGGCATGCATAGTAGAAATGAATTCCCACTAGGATGCATATTTCAATGGAGTATAATGATTTATGGGGTGATATGAATCTTTGGATTTTGAAAAATCTGAATTGGGTTTCAAAATGGAAGGAATTGAAACATGGACACTAGGGGTATTTTGGAAATGTGAACTTGTGTAAAGCCTGGTTGTGATAGTTGAAATATATTGAATTTGAAAAATTGTATGCCTTTTCTTGTTAAGGGAGTGAGACTTATGGTTGTTTTTATATTGATATAAATGGCACTGGGTAGGTGTCGTAGAGACCAACCAAAGGAAGCTGTAGAAAATATGGTTTCACCTGAGACTCAGGTGAACCAGCAGCTAGTGAAGAGTATAGTGCAAGCTTTCTAGGCTGTAGAAAGTGCGAATAAAGTGGATGAACCGAAGCATGGGGATCATGCGGTTCAGTTTCAAAAGTATAATCCACCCATATTTAAGAGTGATTCAAATCCAGAAAGGGTTGAAGCGTGGCTGAATAGAATGAATAGGATATTTAACTTCTTGGGAACACCGACAGAGCTAAAAGTGAAGTTATCCATGTACATGTTGGAATATCTTTCCCTTCAGTGGTGGGATCTAGTGTTCCAAGTTAGGATAGACGAAGGTGTGACCTATGAGGGTTTTTAGGAGTTGTTTAATAAATATTTCTACCCTCATACGTTCAGAATTCAATGTACAATGAATTTCTTCCATTTGAAGAAGGAGAACATTTGTATCACCGCAAACACTTCATGGTATGTTTCTCTTGAATGCATTCTAGTTATAGACTATATTTCATGGATCACTAAGCCTATATGGAACAAAACATGGTTACTTATAGGAGATATCCATAACCTAGCCATTAAACTTAAATTTTCCAACTCTGCATTTTGAATTTTAAAAATCTGACATACACGGTTGTGTCCACGATGATATTCAGAGTCTGATGGGATTAACTTAATTTTCGATGAAAAGTAACATACCCTTATAAATAGTAACCTACAATTATAAATATTAACTTACCCTTATGAATAGTAATATGACTCTTATGAATGGTATCCATGCCATTGAGTGTATAAATGAGTTTAGGCACCTTAAAAATGAAGATGAAAATTTTAAGTGTTTATATTTTTTGATTAAATAATGATTTTAATTAAATATGTAATTAATCATATTTAGAAAATTATTTTTTAAAAAAATGGACTTCATTTTTGGATTATACATGTCAAAAAATGGTTAGGGTGAATTTTTGGGATTTTTCTGAAATACTTGAATTTTTGATGAATAGTAAAATCTGATAATTCACAATAAATGCTAAATAGTGGATTGATTGAGTCATTGATGATGATCTGCTGATTTAAGACCAATTGGTTTGAAGTCACATTAATATATTACTATTCTTGGTTATTTAATACTCACTATCGGTTTTCTTGAGAGGAAATAATAAATTAATGAATATAAAATTAAGAAAACTCCTCTCCCCTCCACTATATAAACCACCCCTCACCCCCTCTTCCTCCCACACAACTCAAGCTTCAAGACTTTCCTAAATTATGCCAAATACTCTTCCCAAGCCCTCTCCCTACGTCCAAGACCTTCTGGTCTCACCAAAAGGCCAAAAACAAAGGCCTTAAGGAGATTCTCAAGGAGGAGTACTCAAGAGGTGAACCTTCCTTCTCTTTTTTTCAATTTCTTTTACAAAGTTCCATTATTTTGTTCTCCCTTCTCACCTCCCCTCATCCAAATGCCATGATAATTCCAATACCTTACATGTACTGTATTTTCATTGTTCTAATGGAATATTTCATCATAATCTCTCTTTTCCTCTCCTTTTATACAATAAATGCAAACACCGTCCGAGATGTGTAAATTTATCACACTCAAGAAATACGGGTTTTCAATTTGCATTAATATATTCAATTCTGGTCATGAAACCTTTTCAATGGTTGAAACAGATCATAATATATGTATTTTATCTTTATTAATGTTCTGGAATCTATATACGTTCATAATATGGAATAATAATACAAAACAAGTTTATTGTGCACAAAACCGCTAAGCCAAATCCAAGCGTTTATTTTAACTCATCAAATGCGTCATCCTCATGGTATATAACCAGAATAATTATAAGAACATTTATATCTCTTTAATTTCACTAATAATTTATATTAAAAATTCTGAATGTTTAACCACATTTCAAATGAACTTCCATTAATGAATACAAGTAAACAAATCATGGAACCAAGTAAGAAAATGCCTCTAAAACAATAAAATTGAATCTCTCAAACCCATCAAAAAGTCCATTAATGAACTTAATAAGGTTATAATATATCAATTACATGATTATGAGATTCTGTAATTATTAATTAATGAAGCTATATTTGATTATTCAGGTCATTAAGAACAAACAAGAAACACCTTCGAGGGAAAGGTAAGGGATCCTCTCTCTCACTTTTGTTCAAGAATCTCTCCTATGTTGTGCCCTTTTATTTTTAATTCCTAATGATGGGGTATGTTTTCTCACCTCCCCCATACTGCCCTTGTGACATATAAACAATGTAATACCCCTTTACCTCTCATTAAGTCCTATCAATAACACTTGTTACCATGCCAAAATGTTTGTAAGGGGTTTCTCATCTCACTTTCATTTCTGTGAGATTTTCATTGTTCACCACTTATTTCTTGTATGTGGTATATGTGTACTAAAATTTGATATATTATAACAGTATTATATTTATATTCATGTTATTAAATGATTCATTTTAGGGTTATTAAGTTTCGGTCATATGATTCGACCGATTACATTGGGGTAAGAGACTTTGTCTCAACTGCTATTGTATTGTGACTAACTTTGTATTGTGCACCTAATAATCCTTATGTGGTGTAGCTAATACCCATTTGAGATAAATTTTCATTTGAAATTATATTTATATCCATAATCTCGTATCATGGATATGTTTTTTGTCTAAATCGTATACCATTTTACATACGGTGTTTATTTGGAAAGTTATTTTAATATTGATGAATCAGTATACTCTACTCTATACGGATATTGAAATAGCATATTTATCTTATATTGAATAAATTTATAAAGAATGATTTGGACATGCAGTGGTGGATGGGGCCTGATATATCCCCTCGATGCATCAATAGGTCTCATGAGAAAAATCAGTTGGTGATAAACCCTTCAAATTTGTTTCTAAAAATCAGACGGGTTTCTACCCACAGAACTAAACCGTTTTAACGGTATTATGGTTTCATGTTCTAGATACATGATGTCCAATTAATAATCATTCTATTTATTCATTATTAGTTATTATCATTATCCATAAGGTTTTCACTATGACAAAATCTATGGATGCAGTTTCATTCTCAGTTTATTAATGACATTAGTTTTTCATTTATTCACCATGCCATATTGATTATGTCAGATTGATTATGATTCACTTATTATTGTATCCATGCTTCCGATATTTTTAACCCTTAATGAGCGTATTAGCTCACCCCTTTCATTTTTTACATTCAACAGGTGATGAAGAGAAGGTCATTTATTGAGTTCATGTGGTTGTAGTTTTTAATTTTGTTATGTATTGTTTCTTGTAACATTTTTCAATGTAATTGGTGTTACATCTATGTATCTAGTTTCTTCAATACTACTAAAATGATCATTCCTTCAGGATTTTTAATTCCTTCTAACCATACTAATATCACAATTAACGCACCGGCTCCATTCTAGAGGGGTCGGGGTGTTACAGTTGGTATCATAGGAAGTTTAGTAGAAAACTTGGAAACTAGAGTAGGAAATGTATAGTAGGGAACAAATCCCTAAGGTAGTATTTGAGGATAAACATACAAGAATGTCTTGTTATGTTGGTAAGTAATAGATTATGTGTATTTTTTTAAGCAATACGTCCTTTTCTGGATACAATCAGGTAGAGGCGGCTCTGGCACAGATGTATCTAGGGGTAAAACCCGAAAACACCGCTTTGAGCTAGACTTGAACCGGAAATGGTGCATGATAATGGGCCTTGCTGCACTCTTGGTTATGAAACTCCTAGGGGATATGCTTAGGATAATTCATATTTTCTTTACAAGCCATTATGAAGGAGTTTAATGTAAATTTTTCTCAGAGAAACCATGTTTATAAGATTAGAGATGCATAGAATTTCAATCTATGTTAAGTGCTTTTCTATTTGAGATTCATAAACTAATCTAGTGTATCCCATTATTTAGAAATGGTGTCTAATGGAAGAAGGGGAATCAATACTCATGGGAAAGGTAGGGATCTCCCTAATGAGCAATTCAACACAGTCAATGTTGGAGATGATTAGATCATGACCATATTGGGACAACTTACTCAGGCTGTAACGAATAACCATTCCACACTTGTGTTGGATCGTTTCATGCGGAAGAAGCCCCCATATTTTAGTGGGACTACTAACCCAGTGTTTGATGAGCAATAGATCAAGTCCCTTGCAAAGATATTCATGGAATTAAGATGCAATGAAAATGAAAAGGTAGTACTGGCAGTATATTTTCTCAAGGGCGACGCTGATCAATGGTGGTCCTTGATTTAGAATACCACGAAGGAAGAAGAAATAAAATATATGGAATAGAGGAATTTTTAAGGAAATATTCTTCGAAAAATATTTCCCACGTGAGAAACGAACTAAAATGAAGAGGAAATTAATTATCTTAAAACAAAGGGAAGAAGACAGTGTTGCAGAGTATGAGGCTACTTTCACAAGGCTAGCTAAGTATGTTTTAGATTACGTACGTGACTCAGCAGACAAGATTGATCATTTCTTGGAAGGTCTTAAGCCAATTCTTCGAAGGGCACTGGCTTCTCAATCATTTTCATCATATGATGAAATTATATCAAGTGCCATCAAAACAGTGAGGGAATTTTCTAGATCAAATCTTTTCAAAGGAAACCAAGATAAGAAGTGGTACTATGATAACAAAGGAAAAGGAGAACCACAAAAGAAGAGCAAGGGAATGAAGTTATTCCCATTATGTGAGAACTGTGGAGAGAATCATATCGGGAAATGATTGAAAGGCATGGGAGTCTGCTATAACTGTGGGGAAAAGGGTCTTCAATCTAATGAATGCAAGGGGAAGAAACAATTCAATGATATTCAATGCTACAATTGCAGAGAGATGGGACATTATGCAAATGAGTGTCCTAAGCTCCAAGGAAACATGCCTAAGAAAAAATCAAGAGAACGAGAGCCTATGCGATTACAACTGTGGAGGTTGACGTTCCTAATGACATGGTGGAAGGTACTTTAATTGTTTCCTCAAACTTATCCAACACATTATTTGATTCTGGATCATCTCATTCATTTATATCTTCCCAGTTTTCCAAGAAAATTATATGTGTTCAATTTGATTTAATAAAGGAGTTATCAGTCAAAACTCCTAGGGTATGTATCATTACAATAAAGGCATATCGACTGGTCCCCCTCCAGACACCAAAACATGCTTTAGTTGCTAACCTTATCATCATACCAATGACTGAATTTGATATAATTCTCAGTATGGATTGGTTGTCAAATTAGGATGCAAAGATTTATTTTAAGAGGAAGGAAGTTATAATTTTTGAAAATGGTGTAGAATCCCTTGTCTTTAGGGAAGAAACTTCACCACATAATTCTTATCTAGAACCACCCCCAGTAGCTCTACTGAATGCAATACTTATAGAGGAAGATAAACCAATATCTATGGGAAAGGAAAGAAATCTTTAAATTGAAGATGTGCATATAGTGAAAAAATAAATTGATTTATTTCCAGAGGATTTACCTGGACATCCTCCAGAGCGAGAAGTTGAGTTATCTATTGATTTAATTTCTAATGCAAGACCTATATCAAAGACTTCCTATAGAATGGCTACTGTGGAATTAGTATAGATAAAGAAACAACTAAGGGATTTGATTGAAAAAGGATTTATTCGACCTAGTGTTTCTCCATGGGGAGCCTCTATCCTCTTTGTCAAGAAGAAAGATGGATCCGTGAGGTTTTTCATTGATTATAAGGAAATCAATGCTATTACAATAAATAATAAGTATCCTCTACCCCAGATTGATGATTTATTTGACCAAATTCATGGATCTCAATACTTTTCAAAGATTGACCTTTAATCTGTATATCATCAGTTGCGTGTAAGGAAGGAAGATATTCCTAAGACAGCATTTCAGACCAGTTATGGGCATTACGAGTTTACAGTGATGCCTTTTGGACTGACAAATGCACCCTATATTTTCATGGATTTAATTAATAGAGTTTTCAAGGAATATCTTGATAAATTTTTTATGGTATTCATCGATGATATCCTCGTATACTCAAAAATCTATGAAGACCATGAGAATCACTTGTGGGTTATTCTAAGAACTCTTAGAAGAAATAAATTATATGGGATGTTTAGAAAGTGCGAATTTCGGCTTCAATCAGTTTCTTTTCTAGGCCATATTATCTCTAAGGATGGAATCCTAGATGATACTATGAAGACAAAGGCAATCCAAGATTGGCCCACACCAACAAACATAAATAAGGTATGCAGTTTTATTGGATTAGATGGTTACTATCAGCATTTTGTTTAGAATTTTGCCTAACTGGCTAACCCGATAACCAAGCTCACAAGTAAAGGAGTTAAGTTTGTGTGGAAAAAATAATATACAGAATGCTTCTAAGAATTTAAAAGAATATTGGTAAATGCTCCAATTTTGACTCTTCCATCGGGAAGTGATGGATTTATAATATATAGCGATGCATCAAAGAATGGACTGGGTTTTGTCCTTATGAAAAACAATAAAGTTATTGCTTATGTATCAAGACAGTTGAAGACACATGAGAAAAATTATCCAACTCATGATCTTGAGTTTGCAGTCGTAATCTTTGCACTAAAAATATGGAGGTGTTATCTCTACGGAGAGAGATGTGAGATTTATACGGACCACAAGAGTTTGAAATACATTTTCACACAAAAAGAACTCAACATGAGGCAAAGAAGATGGCTCAAGTTACTCAAAGATTACAATTGTTCAATACACTACCACCCAGGAAAGGTGAATGAGGTGGAAGATGCATTAAGCAGGAAAGATCATGGCCTTCTGACTCAAATGAGGATTGAAAGAGATCCTATATTCATGGATCTAATGAAGTGGATATGGGAATTGTTAAGGAATGGGAAACATCGCTCCTCTTTCAAATTATTGCTAAACCATATTTATTAGAGAAGATAAAAAGCTCTCAATCTGATGATGAGAATATTCATAAGAAAATTAATGCAGTTAAGGATGGGAGACTAGATGACTTCGTGTATGAAGAAGGAGTTCTGAAATTTGGGAAGAGGTTATGCATTCCATCAGTACCGGAGCTAAAAAGGGAACTATTAGATGATGCTCATAGCTCAAATTTATCTATACACCCAGCTAGCACCAAAATGTATAGAGATATAAAGGAGTATTTCTGGTGGGATAATATGAAGCGGGAAATTACTGACTACGTTTCAAGATGTCTAGTTTTTCAACAAGTGAAGGTAGAGAGACAACATCTCAAAGAAGTGATGCAACCTCTACCTATTCCTATGTGGAAGTGGGATAACATTATGATGGATTTTGTCACTGGACTACCAAGGACACCTAGAAGGAACGATGCAATATTGGTAATTGTTGATCGACTCACAAAATCAGCACATTTCCTTCCTATAAGAGAATATTTTCCACTTGAGCGCTTGGCAAGACTTTATATTAATGAAGTTGTAAGACTTTATGGTGCACCTCTATCGATTGTCTCCGATCGAGATCCCCGGTTTAAATCAAAATTCTGGAAAAGTCTCCAGAAGGCTTTAAATACTGATCTTCGTATGAGTACTGCTTATCACCCCCAAACTGATGGACAGTTTAAAAGGACTATTCAAACTCTATAAGACAAGCTGAGGTCATTTTCTCTTGACTTACAAGGTATGTGGGATCAATACTTTCCTTTGGTGTAATTTTACTACAATAATAGTTTTCATTCTAGTATTCAAATGGATTCATATGAAGCATTATATGGAAAGAGATGTTGAACTCCAACTTGTTGGGATGAAGTTGATGAGAGGAAACTTATAGGCCCAGAACTTATTGAAGAGACCACAGCAAAGGTGAAGACAATACAAGCCCATGTTAAAGCATCCCAAAGTAAGCAGAAGAGTTATGCTGACAATCGGAGAAAGGATTTGGAATTCCAGGTGGGAGATCATGTTTTTCTGAAAGTATCTCCATGGAAGGGTGTCTTAAGGTTCGGTAAGAAAGGGAAACTGAGCCCCAGGTATATCAAACCATTTGAAATTCTGGAAAGAATCAGAGCAGTAGCTTACCGTTTAGAAATGCCGCCAAATCTCCCCAAAGTCCATGATGTGTTCCATGTGTCATTATTGAAGAAATACATGTCTGACCCAACACATGTACTCACCCATGAAGAAATTGAACTGGAAGCTGATTTGTCATACTGTGAAAATCCTATTGGGATTCTTGACACAAGGGAGCTGGTATTGATAAATCGGACAACTCATCTGGTAAAGGTCTTTAGAGAAACCAGAATATGGAGTAAGAAACATGGGAACCCGAGGATTTCAGTAAAAATAACCACCCACATCTTTTTGGTGGACTTCATACATAAAATTTCATGGACGAAATTTCTGAAGGAGGGAATGAATAATGTAGCACCCCAACCACTTCATGGTATGTTTCTATTAAATACATTCTAGTTATAGCCTATATTTCATGGATCACTGAGCCTATATGGGACAAAACATGGTTACTTATAGGAGATATCCATAACCTATCCATTAAACTTAAATTTTCCAACTCTGCATTTTGAATTTTAAAAATCTGGCATACACGGTTGTGTTCAAGATGATATTTAGAGTCTGATAGGATTAACTTAATTTTTGATGAATAGTAACCTACCCTTATAAATAGTAACCTTCCCTTATGAATAGTAACTTATCCTTATGAATAGTAATATGACTCTTATGAATGGTATCCATACCATTGAGTGTATAAATGAGTTTAGGCACCTTAAAAATGAAGATGAAAATTTTAAGTGTTTATATTTTTTGATCAAATAATGATTTTAATTAAATATTTAATTACTCATATTTAGAAAATTATTTTTTAAAAAATGGAATTAATTTTTGGATTCTACACATCGAAAAATGGTTATGGTGAATTTTTTATATTTTTCTGAAATACTTGAATTTTTGATGAATAGTAAAATCTGATAATTCACAATAAATGCTAAATAATGGATTAATTGGGTCATTGATGAATATCTGATGATTTAAACCCAATTAGTTCGAATTCACATGCATATATTACTTTTCTTGGTCATGGAATACTCACTATTGGTTGTTTTGAGAGGAAATAATAAATTAATGAATATAAAATTAAGAAAACTCTTCTCCCCTCCACTATATAAACCACCCCTCACCCCCTCTTCCTCCCACACCACTCAAGCTTCAAGACTTCCCTAAATTTTTCAAAATACTATTCCCAAACCCTCTCCCCACGTCCAAGACCTGCTGGTCTCACCAAAAGTCCAAAAACAAAGGCCTTAAGGAGATTCTCAAGGAGGAGTACTCAACAGGTGAACCTTCCTTCTATTTTCTTTCAATTTCTTTTACAAAGTTCAATTCTTTTGTTCTCCCTTCTCACCTCCCCTCATCAAAATGCCATGATAATTCCATTACCTTAAATTTACTGTATTTTCATTGTGCTAATGGAATATTTCATCATAATCTCTCTTTTCCTCTCCTTTTATACAATAAATGTAAACACCGTCCGAGATGTGTAAATTTCTCACACTCAAGGAAGACGGGTTTTTGATTTGCATTACTATCTTCAATACTGGTCATGAAAACTTTTCAATGATTTAACCAGGTCATAATATATGTATTTTATCTTGATTAATGTTTTGTAATCTATATACATTCATAATATGGAATAATAATACAAAACAAGTTTATTGTGCACAAAACCACCAAGCCAAATCCAAGCGTTTATTTTAACTCATCGAATGAGTCATCCTCATGGTATATAACCAGAATCATTATAAGAAAATTTATATCTGTTTAATTTCACTAATAATGTATATTAACAATTCTGGATGTTTAACCACATTTCAAATGAACTTCCATTAATGAATACAAGTAAACAAATCATGAAACCAAGTAAGAAAATGCTTCTAAAACAATAAAATTGAATCTCTTAAACCCATCAAAAAGGCCATTAATGAACTTAATAAGGTTATAATATATCAATTAAATGGTTATGAGGTTCTGGAATTATTAATTAATGAAGCTAAATTTGATTATTCAGGTTGTTAAGAACAAAAAAGAAACACCTTCGAGCGAAAGGTAAGGGGTCCTCTCTCTCACTTTTGTTCCAGAATCTCCCCTATGTTGTGCCCTTTTATTTTTAATTCCTCATGATAGGGTATGTTTTTTCACCTCCCCCATACTTCCCTTGTGACATATAAACAATGGAATACCCCTTTACCTCTCATTAAGTCCTCTCAATAACACTTGTTACCATGCTGAAATGTTTGTAAGGGGTTTCTCATCTCACTTTCATTTCTGTGAGATTTTCATTGTTCGTAACTTATTTATTATATGTGGTATATGTGTACTAACATTTGATATATGATAACATGATTCTATTTATATTCATTTTATTCAAGGATTCATTTTAGGGTTATTAAGTTCTAGTTATATGATTCGACCGATTACATTGGGGTAAGAGACTTTGTCTCAACTACTATTGTATTGTGACTAGCTTTGTATTGTGCACCTAATAATCCTAATGTGGTGTACCTACTAACCATTTGAGATCACTTTTCATTTGAAATTATATTTATATCCATAATCTCATATCATAGATATTTTTGTTGTCTAAACCATATACCATTTTACATACGCTGTTTATTTGGAAAGTTATTTTAATATTGATGAATTTGTATACTGTACTCTATACGAATATTGAAAAATCATATTGCTCTTGTATTGAATCAATGTATAAAGAATGATTTGGACATGAAGTGGTGGGTGGGGCCCTCCATCGCCCCTTGATGCATCGGTAGGTCTCATGAGACAAATTAGTTGGCGACAAACCCTTCAAGTTTGTTTCCAAAAATCAGACGGGTTTCTACCCACAGAACTAAACCGTTTTAACGGTATTATTGTTTCATGTTCCATATACATGACGTCCAATTATTAAGCAATCTCTTTATTCATTATTGGTTATTATCATTATCTATGAGGTTTTCACTATGACAAAATCTATGGATGTAGTTTCATTCTTATTTTATTAATGGAATTAGTTTTTAATTTATTCACCATGACATATTGATTATGTCAGATTGATTATGATTCACTTATTATTGTATTCATGCTTCCGCTATTTGTAACCCTTAATGAGCATTTGAGCTCACCCCTTTCATTGTTTACCTTCAACAGGTGATGAAGAGAAGGTCATTTATTGAGTTCATGTGGTCACAGTTTTTAGTTTTGTTATTTATTGTTTCTTGTAACCTTTTTCAATGTAATTTTTGTTACATCAATGTATCTAGTTTCTTCAAGAATACTAAATTAATCATTCCCTCGGGATTTTTAATTCCTTATAACCATGCTAATATCACAAGTAACACACTGGCTCCAGTCTAGAGGGGTCAGGGCATTACAACCTTTCGGTAACGGAATATGTGACTATGTTTAGTGCGGTTTTCATCCGAGGTGGCGGGTAGTACATCATTGAAGGCCCAAATTTCTGAAGCTGGGTTGAACCAAGAAATTCGTTCCAAGATAGAGGTTATGTGTATAAATGATTACACGAAAATGGTGAATAGATCTATGGTGGCTGAGCTGGATCTTTTGGGAGCTACAGGCGGGGGAAGTATGTTGGTATCCATAGGGAATAGTGGGAACTCAAATGCTGGGTTCAAGCAGAAGAGGGACACTTATTTCCAGGGTGGAAGTATGTATCAGAATCTAATGGTAGGATCAATGAATCTTCCTCGAAAGCCTCAAAGTAATATGGGGTGCTTTCAGTGTGGCTCTACGGGGCACATCAAGTGGGATTGTACGGCACAAACTCGAACATGTCATAACTATAAGCAGATGGGGAATCTTCAGCGGTATTTCTGTAATGCTCCGAGTTCAAGTGCTTGTGAAATTCCTTAGGGGTCACAGGAATCCTATGCCTTCATAGAACTGGGGCAACAACATACTCCTCATCAGCAGAGCCAAGTTAGTCCTAGTGATTCTAGCAATACCATGACACCTCAGCAGGGTAATAAAGAGCAGAGTGTGGAAAGAAAGTTGTTGTTTGGAGCTGACCAGGTTGTGGTGGATGATCAGTTGAGACCATCCATGTTGTGAGGTACCTTTCTTTTAAATTCCATGTTGATGCAATATTTATTTAATACGGATGCTTCCCGTTCTTTTCTTTCTTCCCATGCTATTAGTTTGTTAGGTTTACTTATGGAAATGATACCTTCTATTTTAAAACTACAAACTCCTCTGAGGAAAAGAGTGTGTCAAGCTTTCCTTTATAGAGTGTGTTTCTTAGTGGTGGGTAGCATTGAATTGGTGTGGGATTTCTCAGTGCTTGATATGGATTCTTATGACATAATCCTTAGAATGGATTGGTTAGATATGTTTAAGGCCCACATAGATTGTTATGCGTGAATGGTTAGTTTTATGATGAAGGATAGCATTGAACATCTCATTAGAGGGGAGAAGAAGGAAAAGTTGTGTGCAACATATTTTTTAGCACCATCTCTTGTCAAGATATCCTATCACTTAGCAACTTTTTCATTGACATCAGTGGAAGGTGTTGAGAAAATTGTTCTTCTGGTAGTTGTGGATCAGTTTATAGATGTCTTTCTCAAAGAATTATCTGGGTTACCACCCGTGAGAGAAGTGGAGTTTACAATTGATCTCCTTACATGGATTAGTACTATCTCACTTCCATCTTACTATATGAAACCAGAAAAATTTTAGGAATTAAAGGTGCAGTTTGAAGAGTTAGAGAACAAAGGGTTCTTCTGTCCTAGTACGTCTCTGTGGGCAGCACCGGTTTTGTTTGTTAAAAAGGCAGATGGAACTATACGACTCTATGTTGATTGTCTTAGACTTAATCAGGTTACGATAAAGAACTGATATCCACTTCCACGCATTGATGACTTGTTTGACTAGTTGAGGGGAGCTCAGTGGTTCTTCAAGATTGACTTGAGGTCAGGATATCATCAATTACGGGTAAGGAAGGAGGATATCCCCAAAAAATCTTTCAGAAGTAGATATAGCCATTACGTGTAAAGACCAGTAAATTTCAAGGGAAATTTTTTTCTTAATTTTATTTGGGATTTTACGAGTACGCAGTATCTAACGACACTTGATTCCGAGGCCCGGTGTGCCCGGAATAAATTTCCAAAGTTTAGTTCGGGTACGTTCAGTAAACGAACGATCGGGTTTTCCTAACTTTTGAAGCAGTGCTCGGAATCGAAAACCGAGGGCACCGATGAAACCGCAGTGTCGGTTTTTGCTTAGGAAGACCTTTTCTGAAGTTGTGTTTTCTCGGAATTAGTTGTTTAAAAAAAAGGGATTAAGTTTAAAGTGAAATAAAAATCATGTTACAATTTTTATTCCACATTCTTAAGTTGTTTATCCCATGTGAGGGAGTTGGGGTGGGACCCACTGATGTTCTAACCCCCCTTGAGAGGATTTAAGAAGAGGTGGGGCCCACACGAGCCCCCACCTTTTCATTTTTCCTTAACTCCTTTTTAAAACCTCTTTGTCATTAAAGTTGCCAACTTATCACTTAAATTAATTTTAACAAGTTATGATTAATTAAATGAAGTGAATTAAATTATGAATGTTTTAATTTAAAAAGTGTTGGAAAAAGTAATAAAATAAGGCTAAAGCCTTATTTTATTTTGGCTTCTTCTTTGTGTCGAGAGAGGGAGAGTTATACTATCGAAGAACTTCATCATCCTCCTTGAAGAACACCGACGTGCCTTACTTCATTCTTTTTCCCGTGACAAAGGGAGACGCCGTTTCACCTCGGACAATCTCTGTCAACGTGTACGGAGCCACACCCCACAACGCCGTTTTCCGCGACGCTCATCGATCTTCAACTTGTTATCGAGGTAGGGGTTTGATTTTGTTCGTAAAAATTCTTTTCCATTCATCGTCAATTTCTTTGGGCCGCTTTTTATCAATTTAACAGGAGGAGGTCGGACCACACGAACATGGCCGACCCTCCTCCCCCTTTGTTGTTGTGTTCGTTGCAGCTTGAAAGAAGGTGGCGCGGTGCAACGACACCGCGCAGAAACTTGGAGGAATGTTTTGAAGAAGCGTGGCGTCGTCGCGCCGCGCCGGAGAACCACGAAGAGACCGCGGACGGAGCAGGGTCGCGGAGGAGGGGTGCGGCACCGTTGCGCCGCGCCGGTTGGACCAAGGCTGCGGTGGAGCAGAGAGCGACTGCCAGAACCACCGGCCGCCGGTGCGTCGGAGGGCCGGGACCGCGGGGTCCTGCGGCGGCGGCACCGGCCGGCCAGCCGGGCCGACCGTTCGGAGAAGGCTGGGGGTCGTAACCCTCAGCTAGAAAAAGCAGCGTCCCCCACGTGGGGACCACCATTTCAAAACAGGGGGAAGCGCCCCCCCCCCCCCCCCCTTCCATGATAGCTCGGCCAGCGCCAAGCTGGCCACGCGGGTCGAGCCCGCGCCAGGCCAACCAGCCGCCCAGGCCGGGCCAGGCCGCGCGGGATGGGCCGGGCCGCGCCCACCGGGTCGGGATGTGCCTTATCGGGCCGGACCCAGACCCGGGTCGGGTCGACCTGGTTCGGGCCGACCCAGGGGGTCTTGGGCCGGGTCGGTCCGGTCCCAAAACCCCCTAAAACCGAACAGGTTTGTTTAATTGCCCGTAACTTGGGCTACGGATCTCTGATCGATGCACTGTCAGTTGCGATGCGATCCTTGGATCGATATGGTCATTTTGGTATATTACACTCAAGGTTTTGGGAGAACTTTGGGTACGGCCGGGTTGGTTCGAACACGAAACCAACCGGGCCCTCGGAGCGGAAACACTTATAACTTGAGCTCCAAACGTCCGATTAACGTGCTGTCGACTTTGTTGGATTCCTCTTAGTGAGACGGACCTTTTTTATTACTCCGCTCGAGGTTTGGATGCATTTGGAGTGCGGTGGGGTTTTTTTTGACTTAAAAACCAACCGGGCCCCTGGAACGAAAAATCCAATAACTCTCAGACCAGGCGTCTGATTGACGCTCCGTCTGTCACGTTGAGTTCCTTTTGTCGAGATGGAACTTTGGGATACATCAACTCCGGACTACGTGTCAGTTGATGTATCGACCCCCTTGGATCGTGGAGAAAACCCTCCTGGAATCAATCATGTTGTGTGCGGGGACCCTAGAGCTGGCTGCGACTGCGACGACGATGACGACTGCACTGAAATCCTCCGTGGGTTCGGCAGCGATGATGACTGCACTGAAATCCTCCATGGGTTCGGCAGCGATGAAGACCGTACTAAAATCCTTCGTGGGTTCGACGGCGATGACTACTGTTCTTGTATCCTACGTGGGTCTGGCAATACTATTGTTCTTGTATCCTACGTGGGTCCGGCAGTATTTGACCTTTGTTGTAGCATCCTACATGGGTCTAACAGAGTGGCTGGTCTTGTATCCTACGTGGGTCCGACAGAGTGGCTGGTCTAGTATCCTACGTGGGTCCCAGCTTAGATGAATTAGTGGCTACATCGGATCATCTCTATCACCTTACGAAGAAGTATACCTGTGTGAGATGAGTCTTGACTTTCAATCATTATCTTCGATATGATTGACTTGCTTCCTATATGGATTGTGTTGTGCTTTCCTGTGTGGATTGGGTTTTACTATCCTGTGTGGATGTGATTGAACTTGGGCTCGGATGTTGGATCCGAACTGGAATTGATTACTTAGGTATATGTATGGGCATATACCTAATTAGTGTTGGATGTTACTTTGTGATTGTATCTTTCTTTTTTGGATTATCCTTTGTGGATTCTGGGAGACCTTTGGGGGTCTCGGGGTCCCTACTGAGTAGCGTATACTCACCCCTGCACGGGCTATGCCCGCACTACATTGTATTGGATGCAGACGAAGGACATCGCTGATCGTAGTTTAGGCTTGTGGAGCATTCGGTACCCGGAGGTGGACCACTGGGCGGGACATACACGGAGCGGACAGCTGGACCCGAGGAGCTGAGGAGGCTATCTGTACCCACCCTTCAGGTGGGACTTCCAGTGGACGGCTTGACATTGCTTCTTTACTTTTAGTTGTTGTACTTTCTTTCCAGTTCTACTTTACTTTCAGTTTGGGTTTGTATTCTGGCCCATTTACTTTCTGAACTTACTATTATACTCAGTTTACTTAGTGTTTACTTCTGGTGGCTTACTCTGTGGTGTTTGTTTACTTTATAAAGGCAATGTCTTCCCTTTTTTGTCGGGATTTATGCCTTGGTGCTAGTCGCCAGCCTCTGGCCTATAGAAGGCGGTCTTTGGGTAGTCACGACACGAGTCCTGAGGACGGGTCGTGACAAATTGGTATCAGAGGAGTTCGGTTCTACTGCAGAACTCAGGACTCTAGTCTTTCTTCTATGTGAATCAATAGTGTTAAGGGTATTGAGTGTGGTTATCAGTCCAGGGAGTCCAGTGTTGGAGCGGCGGCCGATGTATCCATACACCAGGACCCTAAATTCTTATTTCCAACTCAATGCACGAAAACATTGATTGCATGTGTGTTTCAAAAGTTTTCTTTGTGATTACTTTGTGTCAGCTCACCAGGTATACTTTTTTGACCATGGCGCACCTGTTTCTTTTCAGGATGGACCCACGACGGCAGCCAGCTAGGGTTTAGAGCTTTGTGCGAGACGACAGCCCACCGAGCGATGAGGCCTCGGTGCAGGGCCCTTTTTCAGCGGAGGCACCGGCGGTACCTCTACCCGCTGAGCCACCGATGCCACCAGCCCCAGCCGCTGAGAGTACACGTCGCCTTAGTGCACTGCACAAGTTTCAGCGTCAGAGACCACCCAGGTTCCGCGGGGAGACGGACCCTCAGGCAGCTGAGGATTGGATGGAGGCGGTTGTGTGAGTTTTCAGGTTAGTGGGGACACCAGCTGACCTCATGGTGATCCTTGCAACGAGCCTCCTGCACGCGGCAGCAGGAAGATGGTGGAGCTTTATGCTCCAGGTGCACGACGAGGTGTCTCTCCTCTAGACGGAATTTGAGAGCCTCTTCCGCTCAGAGTTCATCCCAGCCACCCTCCGTGCGGTGTGCATTCAGAAGCTACTACAGCTGCGGCAGGGCAGCATGACGGTCGCCCAGTACTCGGCGAGATTTACCGATCTCTCACGCTATTCGACGGACATGGTACGGGACCCATTCTTTCGGGCCCGAACCTTCGAGCAGGGACTGAGGCATGAGATCAGGGCATCGATGATCTCCCTCAGCATTCCGACATAGGCAGAAGTACTGGAGAGAGCTCTTCTCATAGAGAGCTTTCTTGCTGAGCCTACACCAGCAGCGAGACCTACCACAGGGTGACACGTAGCAGAGTCGTATGCAGCTGGCAGTCGACGGACATCACACGGGTCCAGGCGGACCAGACCATCAGGCGGACGATCTCAGGACACTGGCTCAGAGGTGCGGAGCACCCGGCGCAGAGCCAGCCTTCAGAGGAGAAGACAATGCTATGCATGCGGCGGGTAGGGCCACATGGCTCGTGACTGCCCGACCCGTTGTGCAGAGGAGCAGTAGATGGTTGAAAGGCCACCCAGGCAGAGGCAGAGGGTCGACCGTGGCAGTCCACAGGGAGCAGGCGGATGAGGTAGAGGATCTAGATGAGCAGTAGTTGGTGGGAGACACTTTGAGGATTTACCACCACCACCACCACCAGGAGGCCCACCCTGACCATAGGGAGCTGGCGGACAGAGGCAGGCTCAGCTTCAGGCAGCGGAGGCCTATGACCACGGCGTGCCAGAGATGATTCGAGGTACTATCTGTGTCTACTCCACCCTTGCTGTAGTTCTTATAGACACAAGAGAAAGTCATTATTTTATTGTCGTTGCCCTTGTTCGGAGCTCGGAGATTCCGATGGAGCCGTTGGCTCGATCCTTATGGCTAGAGACTTCTACGGGAGTAGACTCGACGATTACGCACTGGTGCCGGCAGTGTGAACTTACTCTAAGAGGCGAGAGCTTCAGCTGGGATCTTCTTATAGAGGCGTCGAGGCCTTACGATGTCATCTTGGGCATGGATTGGTTATCTACAGTCCATGCTCAGATTGACTGTATTAGGCGCAAGGTGCGGTGTGTTCGCACCGATGGGAGCAGGTTCACCTTCACCTGCGAGAAGGGAACCTTTGCAGCGCAGGATGGACTCATACAGAGGAGAGGACAGCCCATCACTCATCAGTTGGCTAGCCTCATCCTAGGATTAGTTGACGTGCGGAGTCCGAGTTTTCCTGTAGTTGTGGATCAGTATGCGGATGTTTTTCCTGACGACATTCCAGGACTACCTCCTCACAGAGAGGTAGACTTTTATATTGACCTGTACCCCGGGACAGTCCCGATATCTACTCCAGCATATCGGATGGCTCCCGCTGAGCTTTGAGAGCTACGGGTAGAGTTGGAGGACTTGCAGGGAAATGGATTCATCCGACCCAGTGTTTCACCCTGGGCTTCCCCGATTTTGTTCGCCAAGAAGGCGGACGGGAGCTTGCGACTGTGTGTCGACTATAGTCGCCTAAACCAGGTGAATGTGAGGAACAATTATCCGCTACCGAGGATTGACGACCTCTTCAATCATCTCAAGGGAGCACGGTGGTTCTCGAAGATAGACATCAGGTCAGGCTATCATCAGCTCAGATTTCGGGACAAGGACATGCAGAAGATGGCCTTCAGATGTCGGTATGGCCACTATGAGTTCTTGGTGATGCCTTTCAGTGAGACCAACGCTCCAGCAGTGTTTTTGAGTCTCATGAATAGGATCTTTCATCCATACCTTGATCGATTTTTCATGTTATTCATCGACAACATATTGATATACTCAACCACTGAGGAGGAGCACGCCCACCACTTGTGGGTTGTACTGGACACACTCCGAGAGCACCAACTTTATGGTAAGCTCTCAAAGTGTCAGTTCTGGTTATGTGAGGTCCACTTCTTTGGACACGTCATCTCTGAGGTAGGAGTTTCGGTGGATCCTGCGAAGATCGAGGCAGTGCTAGCTTGGGAGCCACCCAGGAGCGTGATGGAGGTGCGGAGTTTCTTGGGGCTAGCTGGGTACTACAGGAGATTCGTTCCAGACTTCTCCATAGTTTCTTCACCGCTCTCAGCTTTGACGAAGAAGGGAAAACCCTTCATGTGGTCATACAGATGTCAGTAGAGCTTCGAGGAGCTGAGACAAAGGTTAACCAGTGCACCTATCTTGAGGCTACCGGAGGAGGGAGTAGGGTACGTAGTCTACGGTGATACATCAGGGACTGGACTCGGATGTGTCCTGATGCAAGAGCGGTCGGTGATCACTTATGGATCACGAAAGTTGAGGCAGCATGCGCAGAACTACGCTACCCATGACCTGGAGTTAGCAGCAGTGGTCTTCTCTCTGAAGATGTGGTGACACTATCTGATGGGCGAGCGATTTACAGTCTACTCTGACCACCAGAGTCTCAGGTACATCTTCTCACAGAAGGACCTGAATCTGAGATAGTGGCGATGGCTCGAGTTCCTCCAGGACTATGACTTTGAGATAGTCTATACTCCTGGAAAGGGGAACGTAGTAGCTGATGCTCTCAGCAGGAGGATGGGCATTCAGCTACTTGGGGAGGCGACAGAGCAGCTAGCCGCTTTGCAGATATCCTTCGTGGATAGAGATGGAGCAGCCTTTCTTCAGTCACTCACAGTCACTCCTCCACTTCTTTAGTGGGTCAGAGAGGCACATCATGGGGACGTTGACTGTGAGACGCGGCGTGCACAGATATCCTCATGACAGGCACCTGATGGATTCTCTGTAGGAGGAGAGCACGTTGTCCTTTTCAGAGGACGTACCATGGTACCAGCTGCTTTGCAGGAGGAGGTGCTGAGAGAGTTTCACACTTCCCCTTTAGCGGTACATCCAGGAGTGGTGAAGATGTATCAGGATCTCAGACGTCAGCACTGGTGGCCGGGTATGAAGAAGGTTGTGGCAGAGTTCGTTTCTCGATGCCTCGCCTGCCAGCAGGTGAAGGAGGATCACCAGGTACCAGCAGGCTTGGTACAGCCCTTGGAGGTCCCGGAGTGGAAGTGGGATGGGATATCTATGGATTTCGTGACTAGACTTCCATGTACTTCCAGAGGTCATGACTCCATTTGGGTGATTGTCGACCGACTCACCAAGTCGGCCCACTTCTTACCCATCAGAGAGAAGGGCTCAGTAGAGATCTTGGGACGTCTCTACATTCGGGTTATTGTACGGCTTCATGGTGTGCCATCATATATCGTCTCCGATCGAGATGCTCACTTTACTTCCCGGCTTTGGAAGGGGTTGCAGGAGGCATTCGTAACGCAGCTACGTCTGAGCACCGCCTTTCACCCTCAGACGGATGGTCAGATGGAGAGGACCATTCAGACCCTCAAGGACATGCTCCGTGCATGTTTCCTCAACTTTGGTCACATCTGGGAGGACCACATAACCTTGGTGGAGTTCACGTACAACAACAGCTACCACTCCACCATCGGGATGGCACCATACGAGGCATTGTATAGCTGACTTTGCAGATCACCGTTGTGCTGGACAGACCCTGGGGAGTCAGTACTTGTGGGACCGGAGATGGTCCAGGCCACGATAGAGAAAGTCCAGGTCATCCAGGAGTGGATGAGGACTGCTCAGAGCCGACAGAAGTCTTATGCTGACAGGAGGCGGAGACCGCTAGAGTTCGAGGATAGCGACCATGTCTTCTTGCGGGTCTCACCTCGACGTGGATTACGGATATTTGGCCGAGGCAGAAAGTTATCTTCGTGCTTCATCGGACCATTCCAGGTTCTCAGCAGGATAGGCGAGGTGACTTATCGCCTGGCTCTACCACCTCAGTTGCACCGGGTGCACGACGACTTCCACGTATCTTAGCTGAGGAGATACGTCCATGACCCGACGCATATCATTGACCATGGGGAGCTGGACCTTGATTATGGGGCGACTTTTGAGGAGGTCCCGGTGGAGATCGAGGATCGACAGCAGCAGGTCCTATGTGGGCCATCGATTCCTCTAGTGCGCATCAGGTGGCAGCACGGGAACCTCTAGGAGATCACTTGGGAGTGGGAGGCTTAGATGCGTGCTCAGTACCCTCATTTGTTCCCCTAGATTGTGATTTATCTTTACGGGGATATAAATCCCTGAGGTGGGAGTAATGTAAAGACCCGTAAATTTCAAGGGAAATTTTTTCTTAATTTTCTTTGGGATTTTACGAGTACGTAGTATCTAACGGCACCTAATTCCGAGGCCCAGTGCGCCCGGAATCAATTTCCAAACTTTAGCTCGGGTACGTTCAGTGAACGAATGAGCGGGTTTTCCTAACTTTTGAACCGGTGCTCGGAATCGAAAACCGAGGGCACCGATAAAACCACAACGTCGGTTTTTGCTTATGAAGACCTTTTTCTGAAGTTGCATTTTCTCGGAATTAGTTGTTTAAAAAAAGGGATTAAGATTAAAGTGAAATAAAAATCGTGTTACAATTTTTATTCCACATTCTTAAGTGGTTTATCCCATGTGAGGGAGTTGGGGTGGGACCCACTGATGTTCTAACCCCCCTTGAGAGGATTTAAGAAGAGGTGGGGCCCACACGAGCCCCCACCTTTTCATTTTTCCTTAACTCCTTTTTAAAACCTCTTTGTCATTAAAGTTTCCAACTTATCACTTCAATTAATTTTAACAAGTTATGTTTAATTAAATGAAGTGAATTAAATTATGAATGTTTGAATTTTAAAAGTGTTGGAAGAAGTAATAAAATAAGGCTAAATCCTTATTTTATTTTGGTTGCTTCGTTGTGTCGAGAGAGGGAGAGTTCTACCATCGAATAACTTCATCATCCACCTTGAAGAATGCGAAGAACACCGACGCCCCTTCCTTCATTCTTTTTCCCGCAACAAAGGGAGATGTCGTTTCACCTCGGACAATCTCCATCAACGTGTATGGATCCACACCCCGTGACGCTGTTTTCCGTGGCTCTCATCGATCATCAACTCGTTATCGAGGTAGGGGTTTGATTTTTTTCGTGAAAATTCTTTGCCGTTCATCGTCAATTTCTTTGGGCCGCTTGTTATTAATTTAACAGGAGGAGGTCGGACCGCATGAACATGGCTGACCCTCCCCCCCCCCCTTTGTTATTGTGTTCGTTGAGGCTCGAAAGAAGGTGGTGCGGTGCAACGCACAGCGCGGAAACTTGGAGGAATGCGTTGAAGAAGCACGATGTCGTCGCGCCGCGCCGTTGAGGCCGGAAGAAGCCGCGGCCGGAGCAGGGCCGCGGCAAAGGGGCGCGGCGCCGTCGCGCTGCACCGGAGAACCACGAAGAGACCGCGGCCGGAGCGGAGCTCCGGCGGAGGGGCGTGGCACCATCACGCCGCGCCGGTCGGACCAAGTCTGCTGCAGAGAAGGGAGCGGCGGCCGGAACTGTCGGCCGCCGGCGCGTCGGAGGGGCGGGACCGCGGGGTCCCGCGGCGGCGGCACCGGCCAGCCAGCCGGGCTAGCCGTTCGGAGAAGGCTGGGCATCGTAACCCCCGGCTGGAAAAAGGAGCGGCCACCACATGGGGGCCGTCGTTTCAAAACAGGGGGGCAGCGCCCCCCCCCCCCCCCCCCCTTCCGCGACAGCTCGACCAGCGTCGAGCTGGCCACGCGGGCCGCGCCCGCGCCAGGCCAACCGGCCGCCCAGGCTGGGCCGGGCCGGGACGCGCCTTATCGAGCCAGACCCAGACCCGGGGTCGGGCTGACCCGGTTCGGGCTGACCCTGGGGGTCTTGGGCCGGGTCGGTCCGGGCCCAAAACCCCCTAAAACCGGACAGGTTCATTTAAATGCTCGTAACTTGGGATACGGATCTCTGATCGACGCACTGTCAGTTGTGATGCAATCCTTGGATCAATATGGTCATTTTATTATATTACACTCAAGGTTTTGAAGAACTTTGGGTACAACCGGGTTGGTTCGAACACGAAACCAACCAGGCCCTCGGAACGGAAACGCTTATAACTTGAGCTTCGTAGTTCCGATTGATGTGTCGTCAACTTTGTTGGATTCCTCTTAGTGAGATGGACCTTTTGGATTACTCCGCTCGAGGATTGGACGTAGTTGGAGTGCGGTCGGGTTGGCTTTGACTTAAAAACCAACGGGGCCCCTGGAACGAAAAAGCCAATAACTCTCAGACCGGGCGTCCGATTGACGCGTTGTCTGTCACGTTGAGTTCATTTTGTCAAGACAGAACTTTGGGATACATCAAATCTGGACTACGTGTCAGTTGATGTATCGACCCCCTTGGCTCATGGAGTGGACCCTCCCGGAATCGAGCATGTTGTGTGCGGGGACCCTAGAGCTGGCTGCGACTGCGGCGACGATGACGACTGCACTGAAATCCTCCATGGGTTCGACAGTGACGACGACTGCACTGAAATCCTCTGTGGGTTCGGCAGCGATGAAGACCATACTGAAATCCTCCGTGGGTTCGATGGTGATGACTATTATTCTTGTATCCTACGTGGTTCTGGCAGTACTACTATTGTTGTATCCTACGTGGGTCCGACAGTATTTGACCTTTGTTGTAGCATCCTACGTGGGTCCGACAGAATGGCTGGTCTTGTATCCTACGTGGGTCTGACAGCTTAGCTGGTCTAGTATCCTACGTGGGTCCCAGCTTAGATGAATCAGTGGCTACATCTGATCATCTCTATCACCTTACGAAGAAGTATACATGTGTGAACTGAGTCTTGACTTTCAATCATTATCTTCGATATGACTGACTTGCTTCCTATGTGAATTGTGTTGTGATTTCCTGTGTGGATTGGGTTGTACTATCCTAGGTGGACGTGATCGAACTTGGGCTCGGATGTTGGAGTCGAACTGGAATTGATGACTTAGGTATATGTATGGGCATATACCTAAGTAGTGTTGGATGTTACTTCATGATTGTATCTTTCTTTTGTGGATTATCCTTTGTGGATTCTAGGAGACCTTCGGGGGTCTCGGGGTCCCTACTGAGTAGCGTATACTCACCCCTGCATGGGATATGCCCGCACTACGTTGTGCTGGATGCAGATGACAGATAGTGCTGATCGTGGTTGAGGCTTGTGAAGCAGTCGGTACCTGGAGGTGGACCACTGGGCGGGACGTACACGGAGCGGACGACTGGACCCAAGGAGCTGAGGAGGCTATCTGTACCCACCCTTCAGGTGGGACTTCCAGTGGATGGCTCGACGTTGCTGCTTTACTTTCAGTTGTTGTACTTTCTTTCCAGTTGTACTTTACTTTCAGTTTGGGTTTGTATTCTGGTCCATTTACTTTCCGCACTTACTTTTGTACTCAGTTTACTTAGTGTTTACTTCTACTGGCTTACTTTGGGGTGTTTGTTTACTTTATAAAGGCAATGCCTTCCCCTTTTGTATAGATTTACGTCTTGGTGCTAGTTGTCAGCCCCTGGCCTATGGAAGGCAGGCTTGGGGTAGTTGCGACACGAGTCCCGAGGACGGGTCATGACATTACGAGTATGTGGTTATGCCCTTTGGTCTAACGAATCTACCATCGGTGTTCATGGAATTGATAAATCGGATATTTAAGAGATATCTGGATTCTTTTGTGGTGGTATTTATTGATGATATACTGGTGTATTCGAGGACAAGGGTAGAGAATGAGTAGTACTTGGCGATAGTGTTGGGGATCTTGAGGGATCATCATTTGTATGTCAAATTGTCAAAATGTGACTTTTGGATACATGAGGTTAATTTCCTTGGCCATGTTATTTCTTATAAATGTGTTTTAGTTGATCCAGAAAAGATAGAGGTTGTTATCTCCTAGAAACCACCAAAGAATTTTTTTGAAATACATAGATTCCTTGGTCTATCGAGCTATTATCGACATTTTTTTCATGATTTTCTTCGCTGATGACAGCTTTGACATGAAAGAATATCCCATTTCAATGGTATGAGAAGTGTCTGAAATGCTTTGAAGAGCTAAAGGGTTGCCTTACATCAGCACCAATCTTGGTTTTTCCTAAACCATGGAAAGGGTACGTGGTGTATTTTGATGCATCGAGATCAGGGTTGGGGTGTGTTTTCATGTAGGGGGGTCATGTGGTTATATATGGCTCGTTCTAGTTGAGGTTGCATGAGAACAACTACCCAACAAATGATTTGGAGTTGGCAGAAATGGTTCATGCCTTAAAAATGTGGCGTCATTATCTCTTTGGTGAGAAATTTAGTCTTTACTGATCACTAGAGCTTAAAGAATATTTTCTCATAGAGAGATTTGAATTTGAGGTAAAGGAGATGGAAGGAATGTCTCCAGATGTTTGATTTCAACTTAATGTACACACTGAGTAAGGGAAATTCGATGGCAGATGCATTAAGTAGAAAATCATATGCTTAGGTGGTGAAATGAGCATCAGATCAGTGGTAGTTGATGTCGGTCATAGCTGACATGTAGTTGGAATGTGAGGACCGGGGCGATGGAGCGATATTCTTTCCGGTTTCGTTGGTTAGTGACTTGGTGGTTTGGTTAAAGAGGCACAAGCATCTAATTCCAAATGTTTGGCGGTGAGGTCAAAACTCAATGGTGGGGAGACCATTGAGAGCTAGGAACTGGATGGGAATTCAGTCTTGTGTTTTCAGAATCGAATAGCGGTACCAGTGGCTTTTCTGGAGGAACTTCTCAGAGCTTATCATCATTCCATATGGGTTGTCCATCCTAGAATTTAAAAGTTGTATAGGGAATTGAAAGCGCAGTTTTGATGGCCCGATATGAAGAGTGATGTGGGCGAGTTTGTCTCTAGATGCTTGACTTGTTATCAAGTCATGGCAGAGCATCAATGGGCAGTAGGAATGTTGCAATCTTTGCCTATTCAAATTTGGAAGTGGTGGGAATAGTGATGGATTTTGTGATAAGTCTTCCGAGAATAGTCAATAAGAACGATGCCATATGGGTGATTGTGGATCAGCTCACAAAGTTGGCCTATTTCATCCCGATTCGTGAATCTCATACGGTGGGGGATCTATCCAGACTCTATATCCAAGAAGTGGTAAAGATGAATGGAATTCCAATTTTTATTGTATTAAATAGAGATATGAGGTTCACATCTCATTTATGGAAATCCTTATGGAAAGCCCTTGGGACACAGTTGACGATGAGCACAACATATCATCCCTGGACGGATGGCCAATCCAATAGGACAATACAAACTTTAGAGGATATGATAAGGGATTGTGTGATGGATTTTGGTGGTTCGTGGGAGGAGAACTTATCATTGGTGGAGTTATCCTATAATAACAGTTATCAGGATTCAATACATATGACTCTGTTTGAGGCATTATATGGGCATCTGTGTCATTCTCCGCTATGTTGGGTGGAAATGGGTGAGACTTCGATGATTGGACCAAGCCTTGTCTAAGAGACTACGGAAAAGATCAATCTAATCAGGAAGAGGGTAGACACGACTCAAAGTCATCAGAAATCATATGATGACCATCGTCGAAGACCCTTGTCATTCGAGGTGGGTGATCATGTGTTTTTTAGAATCTCTCCTAGGTTAGGACATCGTCGGTTTGGAAAGCATGGTAAGTTATCTCCAATGTATATTGGACCTTTTGAGATACTTGAGCAGATTGGATAGGTGGCTTATTAGTTGTCTTTGCCACCAAGGTTTAGTGCGGTGCACAATGTTTTTTATGTGTTTCAGTTGAAAAAGTATCATTCGAATCATAACTATGTGATTCGATGATATCATATTGAGCTAGAACCAGATGCTTCTTTGGTACACGTGTCAGTGTAGATTGTGGATTGAAAAGAAGGTGTCTTGTGTGGTAAAAGCATTGGTTTAGTTTGTGTTTTTTGGCAGTATGGTCTGATTTAGGAGGAGACTTGGGAGCAGGAGAAAGAGATGGTCGAGTAATGACCCGAGCTTTTTCAACAAAGCAATGGTTCTGTACTTTACAGGGATGGAAAGTCCAATGGTAGGGAGAATGTAGCACCCTCGGTTTGAGGTATATAGCCTTTTTTATGACTTTTTATGTGTTTAATGTGCTTGGGATGAGTTTGGAAGAGGTTGGGAGAGTTTGTAATGGTTTTGGAAGGTTTTGGAGGCCTTTTTTAGGGTTGCACGGTTTGAGTATGGTTAGGGAAAACCATTTGAAAATCCTAGGAAAACTATGAAACTCGAGGTAGTGGGGTCCCACACGTTTGTGCACGGTTCGTCGAACCATGTGGGGAGGTCATGCAAGATGCCTTCGAGGTAGTATCATCTACATGGTTAGCGCACGATTTGTCAAACCGTGCGAGCTAACTGTGTGACCCATTAAAGTTGGGTTTTTAAAAAAAAACGGGAACCCTCGGGATTTACCTAAATCACTCCAAAATTTCTCCCACTCGAGCCTCACTCAGGATTTTTAGTTATCAAGGGTTTGAGGGGCTCTCACACTCATTTTGGAATCGATTCAAAGGGGTTTCAAGGTGGTTTGAAGGTGGTTTGAAGGTGGTTTCTCCTGGGTAAGTATCTCTTCTTGGTTTTTTCTTGGTTTCTCTCTAGATATACTCTTATCCTTTTCTTGGTTTTCTAGATCTACATTCATTGCATGTAGATATAGGTTTTTTGTATCCTAAAGTGATGGTTTTAGGGCTTGTTGATTATAGGGAAGAGGATCTAGAGTGGTTTTGGAGGTCCGTTCGTTGGATTTGTGGTGTGGTTGCGTGTGGGTCGATTTCATCGAATCCCTAAAGGTGGGTGGCTTATCTCTCAAATCAACTTGGTTAGAACTAGTGAATTTGGTGGAAATTGATTTTTTTTGCTTGAAATTAATTGTGAATATGATGTATGAATCTTGGTGGGAACCCATTGGGTGAAGATTTGGGGATTTTTGGGAGAAATGGGATATTTGTGAAAGAGGGGTTTTGTTATGTGATTTTAAAATGTAGATTTTAAAATTTGTTTCTTGTTTTGGATTATGAAAATGGTTGTGAAAATGGTTTTCAATAAAAATGTGGTTTTATTAGAATGGAAATTGGCATGTGTTGGAAAGGGTTGTGTGATTATTGTGTGGCCTTGGTGCTTTATGCTTGTTGGTTGATTAAGAGTTATAGCTTGTGTTGATTGTGTGGAAGTGGGAGGAAAGTCTCACTATAAAAGGTGATGGATACTGGATGGAATAGCCATCGTTACGGATAGTGGTCAGGAAGCACCACTAGTTGTAAATATAGTGAATGGATTGGACGAAAGTTCCACCATTTTAGTTGCCTTGTTGTGTGTTTCTTTGCAAGATGGAGTTTGTTGGGATAATGTGCGATGGTGCTATGGATTAAGGCATAGTTGGGGTTTTCCCTTGTTTAACATGGCTTGGTAAGGGTGTGTTGGATTATGGTAATGGTTTCATTGTTTAATGTTTTATATAAACTGCTTTATGTAAATGTTCTAATGTTTCTTTCCTAGTGGCATGTGTATGGAAGTCATTTGGGGAAATCCTACTGAGTATTAGTACTCACCCCCTACTTTGGCACATGAGTGTTTTTGCGGATTTTGTGTTCCGGGATATGGGTAAGAGTAAAGCATATCATTTTTCTAGCAGTTCAACATGATTCTTTGGTGATGTTGTGGTGCTTGGAGCCTGGAGCTTAGTGTGGAGCTATGGTTGGTGTCCTCATTCTTTGGGGTCTTGTTGTGTAGTCTTTCGCTTGGTACTCTAATATTCGGTTTGGTTGTATTGAAATTTGGGAATTTTATGAAACATTTTGGTTGTATTTTGGTAATTTATGGGTTGGGTTGATATGTGCTCATGCATCATGTAGTTTTGTTGGTAATGGCGTGTTTGGTTGGATGGTTCATCTCAAAGGAAAAACGTTCCCCAATTTATTCTCGAAGCCCTCAGCATTTATTTTCAGCCTTTGGCGCCTTGGGAATGTCGCTTAAGGCCTAGTGGCACCTAACTACCTTCTCAGGCCAATGAAGAAGGGGTGAGATGTTGCAGATAAACCCTATAATTACTTGATATAGAAGGGATAAATTCATAGTTTTTCAATGGGTGGTCTTTAAAATATCTCCAGTGAGTACCAATTTGATGTGATGAAGAATAACACAAGAGATGGAATTTTTATTTCATGAAATTAAATTTTTACTTCATTTTCCTATTTTCTTTGTCATAGGGTCATTATACAGATGTTATTCATTATGTTATCCCTTTATTGAATCTCATTTTTTGGTCATTATTTTTTTTAGTAGTTGACATTATTGTTTGGGCCTTGTTTTATTTCACATATTTTATTTCATATTACCCACTTTATTTCCCGTGATATTTCTATCATAGTTACTTGGTAGATAGTGATATTACTAATGGATCTAGTGGGACTATAGTGAGTGATACTTTTTTAATATATTGTAAGACCTATTGTTAATATTGTCAATTGAGACAAGGGAAATTGAGTAGTATACCATATTAGGACATTAGTGCATAGTTGACATCAATTATAGGAAAGTGGGACCTAAATTGGGTTGGCTAATATAATATATATCTTTTAGGAATGTGTTCCTTCTTCACTATGATGTAATATAGGTATAGTATAGTGAAAGAGTAGTAATTGTTAATGTTTCCAGGTGGGTTTAGTGATACTCGACATAAATTTTCACATTTTTACACTTGATCACTACTACTCAGTAAGCCAAGTTGAGTGGGAGAATACTACTATGTCTTTAGACACACCCCTACCCATGTACATAGCATGGGTTTCAATGTACATGGGTAGAACTTATGTTTAATTGAATGCAAAGGTACCAACATTGAACAATGGATATGGTTTAGTAAGAGACGTTTCACGAAGGTCGATAATTATAGGGGATATTATAGTGAGTTTGGTTAGAGGACATTGTACTTTATTTCTTTTATTATACTACATATGTATTAGATGAGGGACCAACCTATTTTTTGTTTTTATGGTGATCGATGTATTTATATTGAACTTTTGTTATTTTATATTTGTTATATACCACTTATGGATACCTTTTCTATGCCAATAGGTTTTCGGTACATAAGATATATTGGTGGTTTATGCTAAATATTTGGTAGACACGAGCATGAACCTTACACACTATATTTGAGGAAAAAGTTTCCCCGTGATTGTTTCAATCGCACACCACTAGTTGGAAAACTTTTTTATATTAGGATGTGTGGGTGAGTTTATGTGGTGATTTTCCTTGTGTGTCACTCATGAATATTGTGTTGAGATGTTATAGATATCAAAAAAATATTTCTCTTTATCCTAATGAAATGATCCAATAATTTTTTAAATTAAAAAACAACTTCATCAAACACAATTATCCTTAAAAATGATGAAGTGTTTTTTCATTAATATTTTTATTTATAAGAAATCTCTTAATTCACAATGCATTAAAACCAAATATTCATGAAATTCGGTACTTTTATCTTGTTTCTATGGATTTTTAATATCACTCTCTCCATGTTATTAAGTCGTCGTTCATTTTTTACTTCAACTCAATTTTTATCCAATGTTTTTTTCATAAAATATATTATTTTCCTTTCTAATATTTTTATTTTAGTGACATTCACTCACTTAAAAAAGAATAATTTGAAAAGGATTTTAATTTTGAAATTCATTCTTTTTCTTAGAATTACTTGCCTTGGATTCATCTATAATTATTCATTACTTCTAAAACACCACGAGGACTTTATTCTGATTCAATTGAATATAAATAACCATCAAACATACCTTTATGATATGCTTCTATTGCTCACACTTTATATAAATATCCCCAATAATTAAAATTTATTCCATAAACTCAAATTACGATACATCAATTTTAACAAAATTTTATTTCATGTTTGGAGTTTCATACCATTCAATGGTTACCTTATTTATCTTCCGCAAATATTAATGGAATTCATTTATAATAAAACCACTTTAGATATTCGTATAGCCTCTATGGTTTCAAAAATATCCATAAAACATCAGTCATATCACAAAACACATGTTTTATCCTCCTATTATACCTTCATACATTTTTATTTTTTATTGGTTTCATTTTTGAAAAAATAAATTCTATTTCACTATTATATTTAATATAAATATCATACATATTTTTGAATAAAATAATATTTTTTCCAAATTGAGTAAATTGGGATTAAAATTATGGTACAACAGAAAAATAATGTTCATGAAATTTTGACATTTTTATCAATAACTGAATTTATTTCTTCTACACATAATGTTCCAGACTCCCTTAAAATGAGAAAAGTCCATTATTTCCTTATTCTTATAATATTTTCTAATTTAAACAATCATCAAGTCACTTTGATGATTTAACATCCTTATCAAAATTCTTTCATAATTCACTGACAAACTTCATGAATTTTTAAACATCAAATTTAAACATCTTCATGTGCTTCCTTGATCCTAGTGCCTTCATTTATAAACATTAAACTTCATTCTCCCCAATAAGAATTATATTTTTTTAAGTTGAATAATTTTTATTTTTATTTTAAAAAAGAACCATAAAAAGCTATAAAAAAATCACAAGTTGATTTAATTTCAATAACTTTTTTTAAAATATATGGTTTTAATGTCTAATTGTTCAAAAAAATAGATTCAATATACTATTATTGAGATTCTTTTATATAATTTTCATTGAAAGATAATTTTTTAAAGGGACTCATATGATTTTTTATTAAAAGTATGAGAGATATGTCAAAGGCCCTATTACATAAGGAAGTGATCCAAATACCCTTTATTGAGGAGACATGTTTTTGAGCTCAACGTATTAGCAACCAAAAGGCCCATTAATGTGGGGATTGTCTGAGAAACAATTTTACGAGAGAATGTCTCAGAGGGCCAATATAATTGAAAATACATATGCCCCCAATTCTCCCACACTAGTGCAGAAAACATTTTTTACGTCGGTTATTTTTCATTATTTACGTCGGTTTTTAGGCGACGTTAATACGGACGACGTTATAAATAACGTTTTTTACGTCGGTTATTTAAAACCCGACGTAACATCCCTAACATCACGGTGTTTATCACGTCGGTTCATTAATAACCGATGTGAAAAATGATGGGGGATGGGGATTTATAACGGCGGTTATTATATAACCGCCGTGATAAACCGCGGGTGGGGGGTTTAGCACGTCGGTTATATAATAACCGACGTGCTAAATATGCGCGGGGGGGGGGGGGGGGGGGTTTATCACATCGGTTATTTCTAAACCGACGTGATAAAACGCCTGGGATATCGTTTATCACGTCGGTTATGACATAACCGACGTGATTAACCCTTCCCCGTGCCTATTATCACGTCGGTTCTTAATATAACTGACGTGCTAAAAGGCCTGGGAATCGATTTACCACGTCGGTTATTGGATAACCGACGTGCTAAAACGTTTCCCAGGCCTTTTTATCACGTCGGTTATTTAAGAAACCGACGTGATAATAGGCACGGGAACGGTTTATCACGTCGGTTCTCGAAAAAACCGACGTGATAAACCCCTACCAATTTATTTACCACGTCGGTTATAAAATAACCGACGTGAAAGCGATATTTTTTTTTAAATAATTGCACTGCTCTCACCAAAAAGCAACCAGAAACCAAACAACAAAAATAACCATGTCAGCCCTCCCCCAAGCCCCAACTGAACCCCACCCTCATCTATACCCACCTAACAACCTGGCCAGCCCTCCCCCACCACATTGGAGCCCCACCACAACCCTTGGACACTCCCCCACCCCTTGGACAGCCCCCCACCCTCATTTACACCCCCACGACCCCTAGTACAGCCTCAAACACTCATTGGACACCCCTCCCATATCCATTGGACACCCCCCACCCCTTGGACACCCCCCACCCCTTGGACAGCCCCCCCACCCTCATTTACACCCCCAAGACCCCTAGTACAGCCTCAAACACCCATTGGACACCCCCCCACACCTTGAAAGCCCTCCCAGACCCCTTGGACACCCCCCCCCCCCGACCCCTGGACACCCCCCCCCCCCCCCCGAGCCCTTGGACAGCCCCAAACACCCCTTGGACACCCCTCCCATATCCCTTGGACACCCCCCACCCCTTGGACACCCCCCACCCCTTGGACAGCTCCCCCACCCTCATTTACACCCAACCGGCCCCTTGGACAGAACTCCCAGACACCTTGGACACCACTTCCATATCCCTTGGACACCCCCCCACCCCTTGGACACCCCCTCACCCCTTCGACAGCCCCCCCCCCCCCACCCTCATTTACACCCCCCGAACACTAGGACAGCCCCAAACACCCCTTGGACACCCCTCCCATATCCCTTGGACACCCCTCCACCCCTTGGACACCCCCCCCCCCCCCACCCCTTGGACAGCCCCCCCCCACCCCCTGGACACCCCCCCGACCCCTTGGAAACCCCCCCCCCCCCCCCGACCCCTTGGAAACCCCCTCATCCTCTTGGACAGCCCCAAACACCCCTTGGACACCCCTCCTATATCCCTTGGACACCCCCCCCCACCACTTGGACACCCCCCCACCCCTTGGACAGCCCCCCCCCCCCCACCCTCATTTACACCCAACCGACCCCTTGGACAGCCCCAAACACACCTTGGACACCCCTCCCATATCTCTTGGACACCCCCCACCCCTTGGACACCCCCCCACCCTCATTTACACCCCCCCCCCCCCCCGACCCCTAGGAAAGCCCCAAACACACCTTGGACACCCCTCCCATATCCCTTGGACACCCCCCAAACACCCACCCACCCCCTTGGAACCTCTCCCCCCATACCAAAATCCAGACCAGAAAAACCATCAACAGTAGACCAAAACAAGAAGTAGAGAAAAATTAAACATTCACTTATATAACATTCAAAACTTACACTGTCAACTTCAAAAAAAAAACTAAATCCAACCTAAACGACTACGAAATACACAATTACATTGACAATATTCAAAATTACATTTTACATTACAAACAACTAAAAGTCAATCAAACCTGTAAAATAATTTGACCACTCCACTTGTAAGTGTTTGATATCTTCAGTAGTAAAGGGTTGAGGGTCATCAAAAAGCTACAAAGGAAAAGGATAGTAGTCAACGTGTATAATGAATAAATCAAATTGAAATATTATGAGAAAGAGGAAATCTTACCAGGTCAAAACTCAGAACTGCCCCAGTTGTTATTATTTCATACATAAATCTTAACATGTAATATCCGCATTCGATGATGCCTTGTTGCTCATGACATTTCTGTTTGAATGAGTGTAAATTCAATATATTATTTTTATGTAATAAATCAAAATGTACAAATTATAAATGGATATTTACCTTCGCATGTACATATTTGATCTTGAAATTCCTTTTCTTTGCGCTTTTTTGAAAGTGGACCCATGCCCTGTTAGAAAATAATACGAATGGGGTAAATTTAAAATTCATTATAATATATAAAACTATTGTGAAATTGAAACTTACGTTTCCAATATATTCTTAAAACTTTCTCGCACATCATCATGGAGAGAGCATATCCAATAAAGTGCTTTCTCCCTAGGGCAAAAAAACCCCTAACATCCAATGATCCCTGATAAAAGGAAATTTAACGTTAGTGGTTTTTTATGTTAAAAGATAATTAACTCTTTGAGAGGGATGTGTTTCATACCTCTCACAAAAAGGCATCATCCAACCCTGTGTGATTACATTCTTTTCAAATCTATCAGCAATATAAATCATTCTTTGTTCCTCATCCAATGCACATGCTTCAGGGGAAATCAATTGTGGATCCACGAATCCATATACATCTGTCAGCTCATTCCTCTCACAAATTTTATACAGATACCTAATACAAAGCAGACATAAGTATACATTTTTAATAAATATAACGCAAGGAAAAGGTGTTAAGACTTACATGATAAAAATTTGCACCACGTTGATGCCCAACTTATCTCCAGTGACAAACTCCATGATATCAGTTTTCATAATCCCCACACTTAGTTCACGTCCACAAACATGAGCTTCCATTGTAAAGTCATAATGATCCGCCAACAAATTTGAATATCTTGACAATTTGTCAAGACTGCTAGTATCTGCATCTGATGTCATAGCTATCTGTCTTTGTTGTTGTCTATACAGTATTTCTTTACCTTTGAAGTATTCCTGTAAAAATAAATTGAAAAATATATTAGTTTTCAAATGATAAAACATTAATAAAAATATAAAATAAAAGATATAACATCCATACCTCTATGGTAATGAGTCGAAGAAGTCTGGATGGCCAAAGTAAAAAATGGCCGATACTATGTCCAACTGTCGTCACCTCATCTGTAGGTAATGGTATCCGTGCTGATCTATCTATAATATCCTGTACAGTGACCCTCTGATTCTCTACCTCTAACTGTTGATGATGAACTGTATCTCCTATACAATATACCATCCCATATGCAACTATATGATGTTGAGGATCATCAACATACAACTCACAATAAGTAGGTAGCTGCGACGGAGGAGGAGGATCAAAAATGGGGTCCGCAGGCTGAGGTGGGGGAGTGGGAGCTACTGGGAGAGGTGGAGTGGGAGCTGCACCCTGAAATTGTCTTTGCAAGTCTGCAAACATAAACTGCACCGATGCTCTAATCTTGTCCTCCATTGTCGCATTAATATTATGGACTTCAGCCTCCAAGGATTCTATTTTTTTTATAAACTCCCTCAACGTTAGAAGTTGAGGAACGTGGCAACACTTTTCTTACCGATACACCTGCCGGATATCCTCTTACACGGCCAGGATGTTCGGGCTTTCCCAATGCCACAGATAAAATATCTTCCCTCCCAGATGGTGTAAATGTCCCCTGTGAACTCTGCTCCTCAAGAGAGTCCTGTAATAATTAATTGAACATTTCTATAATGATTGGAAATATATGACGAAAATAGTAAACTTAAATAAATAAAATAGATATCTTACAATCCTCTCAACTACGAGTCTCGATTCTTCCGAAAGATATTGTCCTTTTTTGCCCTTCCGAGCTCTTTTCCATTTCTCATGTCTAGATGGAGGGGATGGAGGGGCCACCTCTCCAGAGCTTGAAGACTCAGCTCTTAGTTGTTGAAATTTTTCTGCCATCATTTGTTCTTCCAATAATGCATACCCTCCCCGAGATAAACTATGAGGGTATACATTTTTAGATTGGATCTCTTGATGAGCTTTCCTTGTTTGCTGTAAATTAAGAATAAGTAATCATTAACAAAACAATAATAAGATCATTTATATAAGAAAGCTTATAAAAGTTTACATTGCCCTTACCAAAAATGATTCTTTTCTTCTACTTTCAAAAAATTGTCTCCATGTGTCTTCATCTATAAAAGGATATATACGACATGGATTCTCACGACTCCTATGACCATAAATGAAATCAGATGAGAGGGTTGATTTGAAATCCCTCCATCTCCTAGCAGCCAATGATAAGCATTTCTTCCTGACTCCTCCAGTGTCAGGAATATCAAATGTCATCTGATAAAAAAGAGGTTAAAAATATTATATATACTAGAAACATTTAAAGAACAGTCAAACAATAGCAAAAGATCTTACCAAAATGGTCTCCCACAGCTGAGAAATTATCGCCTTATCCACACTTCTCCAATCATCATAGAGAATGCTTACTTTTCTCTTAGCCTGAGTTGCTACAAAACCCTTAAAATCTTTAGCATTTGGACCTCTAGGAAGATCATCATCATCAAACTCCACGACTATCCTCTCCTCCTTCGTACGGGCAAGTGATAATTTTGGTAAACGTGTGCACCCACGCTTACCAACCTTTGAACTCTTTTTCGTAATAGGAGCATGTGAATGTTCCTCCCCAGATGTATGACCAATATGCTCATCTCCAGAATCATGTGGCTGATCAACTGATTGATCTGTCATTTTCCTTCAAATCAAAAAAACAAACATTAGTTCACAAATATACAAATTCAAATATTGTAATACTACTTAATCAGAAAATAGAAAAGTGTACTAAATTACATAATAGTAAACATTGGTAATATGGTAAGCATGTTAAACAATGATAAACATGGTAAACACAGTCTGTTGTACCCCTCTCTCTTGGATTTTAATGATCACAATCACTCTTATTATGTTCTAACTTGTTTTCAAGTGTTTTTGTTGATAGGCAAAAGGTTGTCAAGGAGTTGGCCCAAGAAAGCTGAAAAGTGGACTCACTGAGTCCACCGGTCAGCCGGTGTGAGCTCACCGGCCAGCCGGAGGACCCAGGCAGTGGACTTGCCCACTGCCTGGTGTCACCGGCCGGCCGGTGGACTAGACAGAGAGCCTTCCTCTCTGTCTGGACCACCGGCCGGCCGCTGGATCACCACCGGCCGGCCGCTGGCTCATCACCGGCCGGCCGGTGGACCAGACAGAGCTTTGCTGTCTGGACCACCGGCCAACCGGTGATCCACCACCGGCCAACCGGTGATCCACCACCGGCCAGCCGGTGCGCCCAGGACTTCTCCTCTTTACGGTTTTTATTGTTTTATCATTTTGGTTTGATACATGTTTTAATAAGTAAAAAATTTACAATATCTAACATTATATGAAAAAACTAAATGTAAACAAGAAATAAACATGTGTTACCTGTAATTTTAGGAATGTACAGTTGGATTGTTTTCCCAAATTCCTTCGTCGTGATCGTTCCTTATGGCACAAACCATGTCTTCAACATACTCATCATTATGTTCTGTTAATCTTTCCATGGAAGTAGGGATCTCACATAAATCAGCATCTTCATCAAATTCATCCTCACACACATATTGTTTTTTCCCTTGTAAAACAACAGCCCACTGCATATCTGATTGATCTACTACATAGAAAATTTGTTTGGCATGTGTTGCCATTATAAAAGAATCAGATGTGTCTTCCAATCTATTCAGATTAACAAGTGTCATTCCAAATTCATCGTGTCTGACACTGTTGTTACCGATAAACCATTTACAGTTAAAAACATGAACTTTAATTTTAAAGTAATCAGCCTCCCATATGTCTTCAATCACTCCATAATATGCACTTGATGCCGAAATTGGGTTTTTGTCCTTAGCACTCGAAAAATGCATTGCTTCTGCAAACACCAATACACCACTATTCTGAACTGCACTTCTGTTGTCCTGAGCTTTCATATGAAATGTATATCCATTAATGTCATAAGCGGACCATGTTATCACATTTAAAGATGGACCACCCACTATCCATTTTAATGTCTCTGATACATCTGATCTACCAAGCAAGGTCTTTTTAAACCATGGCAAAAAAGTTTTGTTGTGCTCATTCAAAATCCACATTTCTTTCTTCTTTGGATGACATTGTTTCAACTCATTAATATGCAATGTGATATACGGTTGAACATCAGCTATGTTATTCAAGATGTATGATTCTAACTTCTTCATCTGTTCAGCTGACAGTGATTTGACTTTCAAGCCACGAATCCCCTTTCCCTCATTATTAACCCGTTCATGGCGAGATGGAGGCAAACCTATGTGTTGCACCGTAGCCAAGTAGCTCGTACAAAACTCTACTACCTCCTCAGAAATATACTTTTCAATAATGGAGGCTTCAGGTCGATATGGATTTTTAACATATCCCTTTAATATTTTCATATACCTTTCAAAAGGATACATCCAACGAAGATATACAGGTCCACAAAGCTTTATTTCTCGAACCAGATGAATCATTAAATGCACCATCATATCAAAAAAAGTTGGAGGAAAATACATTTCCAAATGACAAAGTATAAAAATTGCATCCTTTTCCAAAATGTTCAAAGCATTCACATCAATCGCCTTGTTACAAATTGAATTGAAAAAATAACACAACCTCATTATAGTCTTTCTGACACGGATGGGCAATATTCCACGCAGTGCAACTGGTAGAATTTGTTGCATCATGACGTGACAATCATGTGATTTCATACCTATCAACTTCAAGTCTTTCAATGAGACAAAATTTTTTACATTTGAAGAATAACCTTGAGGCACTTTGATATCATGAAGACACTGACAGAAGCTACTTTTCTCCCTCTTCGATAATGTATGACAAGCCGGGGGAAGAAATGTTCGTCTTCCTTTAGGAGTGGGAGCTAACTCCAAACGTATTCTCATTGATAGTAGGTCTAACCTTGCATTCAACCCATCTTTTGTCTTTCCTTTAATATCTAGCAATGTTCCGATCAAAGAATCACAGATATTCTTCTCCACGTGCATGACATCAATATTATGTTTGACTTCATGATACCTCCAATATGGCAGCTCAAAAAATATTGACCTTTTCTTCCAAATATGTCTATCATTACCAGATTTCTGTGTCTTTCCCAATGTCACATCAAGGTTTTTCACCCTCTCAAAATACAAATCTGGGGATAAAGGTTTTGGAGCAGTATCAAATTCTTATGAGCCATTGAATGCCTTTTTTAGTCTTCTATAAGGGTGATCCATAGGCAAAAACTTTCGATGACCCATGTACACTGTTTTCCTCCCATGATGCAATTGACAATATGACGTCTGTTGTTAGCAAATTGGACATGCTTTATGCCCTTTAACACTGTATCCAGACAAATTTCCATATGCTGGGAAGTCATTTATAGTGAATAGAAGCACTGCATGCAGTTGAAAATATTCCATTTTATAAGAATCATACACCCTAATACCATCAGCCCATAACAGTTTCAAATCATTAATCAGCGGTGACAAGTATACATCAATATCATTGTCGGGTTGCTTTGGACCAGAGATCATGATACTCAACATGACATATTTGCGCTTCATACAAACTTCAGGAGAGAGGTTGTAAATTACCAATAAAACAGCCATGAAGTATGTGTGCTACTAAGGGTTCGGTATGGATTCATTCCATCTGTGCACAAGCCTAGTCTCAGATTTCTAATTTCATTTCCAAATGTAGGGTACTGGGCATCAATTTTCTTCCATTGTGGACAATCAACTGGATGACGTATTTTTTCCATCACATACCCGCCTCATCAGCATGCCATCTTAACCTTTTTGCATCATGTGAATTAGCAAATAAACGTTTGAAACGAGGAATTATAGAAAGATACCAAAATACCTTTGAAGGGAGCTTTGTAATCTCTACATCAGCTTGTGATTTTTCTTTCACCTTATACCGTGATGTCCCACATTTAGGACACTCTTTCAGAAATTCATATTCCTTCCTATATATAATGCAGTCATTCGGACAGGCATGTATTTTCCTGTATCCCAATCACATCGGGCATAATATTTTTTTGGCCTTATAATGTGAATCTGGAAGATCGTTATCTTTTGGAAGAATGTCTTTCATCAATTGTAGCAGCTCTGTAAAACTTCTGTCACTCCATCCATGTTTCGCCTTCATGTTAATCAATCTTAACACCGCCGACAAAACCGTAAAATCTGTACAACCAGGATATAATGGTTTTTCGGCATCACCATATAGACGTGAAACTGTCGGTTCTATCTCAATTTGTTCTGATACAATATCGCGAATCATTTCTTCAATTCCATCAGAGTTACCATCCTGCGATTCATTATCATTAGTGACATTCTGTCCAGTTTCGCCATGCCAAATCCAAGGGTTGTAACTCGGATTGAAACCATGACAAATCAGATGATCTTTTATCTCTCTACTTTTCAACTTCTTCATATTCAGACATTTCAGGCATGGACAGAAAAAAATGTCACTACTTGGAACATTTCGTTTAGCAAATTCCAAAAAGGCATCAACACCTTCCTCATATTCATTGCTCATTCGATGTGCCGTAATCCAACTTCGACTCATTATTACCTATAACAAATAGCAAAAATATATATATTTTTTAGATAAGACAAATATATGTTTATATGAAAAAAATCATAATTTGAATGTAAACAATTTTGAAATATAAAACAAATCGATGTGTATTTAAAAAAATATGCTTGAATATTATTTTTTAAACAAAATATAGTAAGATATAACACCCCCCCTGGACACCCCCCGACCCCTCTGGACAGCCCCCCGCCCCTCCTGGACACCACCCCCCACCCCCTACCCCCTTGGACACCCCCCTGGACATCCCCCAACCCTCTGGACAGCCCCCCCACCCACCCGGACAACCCCAAATACCCTCTGGAGAGGCCGCCACCCACTTGGACAGCCCCCCACACCCATCCACCCCCTTGGACACCCCCCTGGACACCCCACCGACCCCTCTGGACAGGCCGCCACCCCCTTGGACAGCCCCCCACACCCACCCATCCCCTTGGACACCACCCTGGACACCCCCCGACCCCTCTGGACAGCCCCCGACCCCTCTAGAAAGCACCCCCACCCCTCCTGGACACAACCCCCCACCCCCCGACCTGCTTGGACACCCCCCTGGACACCCCCCAACCCACTGGACAGCCCCCTCACCCCTCCTAAACACCACCCCCCACCCCCTACCCCCCTTGGACACCCCCCTGGACACCCCCCAACACTCACCCACACCCTTGGACAGCCCCCCACACCCACCCACCCCCTTGTAAACCCCCCTGGACACCCCCCGACCCCTCTGGACAGCCCCCCGCCCCTCCTGGACACCACCCCCCACCCCCCTACCCCCTTGGACACCCCCTGGACATCCCCCAACCCTCTGGACAGCCCCCCCACCCACCCGGACAACCCCAAATACCCTCTGGAGAGGCCGCCACCCACTTGGACAGCCCCCCACACCCATCCAACCCCTTGGACACCCCCCTGGACACCCCACCGACCCCTCTGGACAGGCCGCCACCCCCCTTGGACAGCCCCCCACACCCACCCATCCACTTGGACACCACCCTGGACACCCCCCAACCCCTCTGGACAGCCCCCGACCCCTCTAGAAAGCACCCCCACCCCTCCTGGACACAACCCCCCACCCCCGACCTGCTTGGACACCCCCCAACCCTCTGGACAGCCCCCCCACCCCTCCTAAACACCACCCCCCACCCCCTACCCCCTTGGACACCCCCCTGGACACCCCCCAACACCCACCCAAACCCTTGGACAGCCCCCCACACCCACCCACCCCCTTGTAAACCCCCCTGGACACCCCCCGACCCCTCTGGACAGCCCCCCACCCCTCCTGGACACCACCCCCCACACCCTACCCCCTTGGACACCCCCCTGGACACCCCCCAACCCTCTTGATAGCCCTCCCACCCCCCTGGAATCACTGAAAATTTACCATAACAAGAAGTTGGGCCATTCAAAGAATGTTTTTAGGTGTGGAGGAAGAACTGAGTTTCAATAGATAGAGAAGGAACTCGACATTAGGTTGTCTATTCCAGGTGTGGATTTGAAGGAGTTAATGTTTGTTCAGTGACCCAAGAGATTGAATCAGAAATTCAGATGTTGTGCCATTTTCTCATGATGAGGATGAATAATGGGTGGGGTTTGACTTTTAAATGGAGAGCTTAGCAGACCATCATATTTTCTATAGATCAGTAAAGGATGTTAGCATCGAACATAAGGCTTAAGGGATGCTTTCAGATCCAAATATGTATGTTGATGGATGCAATGGATCTAGTAGAGGTTCTAGAAAGAATGGTGGTTTTATTTGTTTAGGATAAGTAGTGAAGAAAAAACTAGTTAATTTTTTACTTGCTGAAAAGAGGGTATCTAAAAATTTTAACATGCCGAGGGGAAATCTGGCGAGTCCTCCCCGTGAAACTTTGTTTGCAGGGGGTGAAAATGGTGATGTGATCCCAAATCCATGCACCTATGCCATGGTTGTGTGTGAATAAAGTAGTAACAACTGTAAAAGGGCAACCCATCCAAATGGACACGCCCCAACCCTCTCGGGGATTTATAAAAAACGATGAAAAATTAGTGAAATCATAAAATTAGTCAATATTGCAAGTCGAACTAATAGATCTAGGGATGATAAATAAGATTATGGTGCCAAAACGAGTTAAAAGGGTTCGCAATCGAAGAATCTTAGCTAGTTTCAACAAAAAAATCACAACACATATATATATACTATCCACGAAAAAAAACGAACGAGTGGGAGGATTACCTGAGTGCTGCGAGTTTAGATGATTGATCCGAGGAGATTAAATATGAGAAACGATGATCGCAAAACGAATCTAAACCAACGAAATGGACGAGCCGATTCGGGTTTACGCGCGAGAGAGACGAGTCGCGACTGTCGAAGGTAAACTCGCGAATGACAATCCATGGGTCTGGGTAAATTTTTAAATGAGTTATCACGTCGGTTATTCAATAACCGACGTTATAATTTTTTTAAAAACATTTATAACGTCGGTTATTCAATAACCGACGTAAAAACCTTCCCCCGATTCTTTTTTTACATCGGTTTTTTATAACCGACGTTATAAAGGGCTCAAAATCCGCGTTTTTTTTACGTCGGTTATTCCATAACCGACGTCAAAAACATCTGCGGATTCTTTTTTTACGTCGGTTATTTTATAACCGACGTAAAAAGGCCTTCAAAAACCGCGTTTTTTTACGTCGGTTATTCAATAACCGACGTAATAACTCGTACATATGTCGATTTGTTACGTCGGTTATTGAATAACCGACGTAACAAACACCCCCCGCTTCTGTTTTTACGGCGGTTAATGTATAACCGACGTAAAAAACGAAGCCGCGCGATTAATAACGTCGGTTATAAAAATAACCGACGTTAAAGGTGTACTAAACACAGGTTTTTACGTCGGTTATTAAATAACCGACGTAAAAAACCTCGTTTTACATATTATGACGTCGGTTTTATATAACCGACGTAAAAAATGGTGACGTAAAAAACGTTTTCTGCACTAGTGCCACCACTGCATAAGTTTCTCTATGCACTAGAGTCTATAACCCACCTCTACATACACTTGTAACCTATATTAGTTCCCCATACACCTATATATGGAATCAACTAACCACAATTATGCACCTTAAAACCACATTCCACCCACTTTTTTATCTTTAATATGAGTAATAAGACTCAATATTCTCTTGAGTTCTCACACATAATGTAACTTCCCGATCCGGATGCCACTAAACAGTTCCCCGAGCTGGTGGGTCACATGGTCTCAAACGCATCTCCCCAAACGCTAGAGGTTGCCGACTAGCAGTGAGTACCTAGGATGAGTATGTGGGGAGATTATGTTCTCATGTCAGAGTATAACACAGCGGTAGTAAACATTTCAGCCAATAGCGGAAGCAAATAAATCAATGAGACGAAAGATAAACATCCAAGACAAGAATAAATAAACAATGTCAGAAGTAATCTCATGTACAAAATGATGTGTCATATCATGTCTCTACAAAGCTAGAAAAGGGGTATACAGACATCCAATACAATACATGTATCAAAATACCAAAAAGACCAAAAAGGACTATCTCTGAATAGCATCACAAGTCTTAGCTCGGTCATATGCCCCCTGCTCCTAAGCAGCAAACAAGTCAAGCATCGTACCTCCCTAGTCCTAACTGCATCCATGAAATCTGTTTGGGTACCTAACGACGGCCCGAATAGAGTGTGAGATAACACTCAGGAGGCCACCACCAACGGTGTCTATAACAAATTCAAGCTGCGTATAACAAGCTAAAGTAGTGTGCAGGGTATATAACAGATATGACAGTAATACAAGTGAAATGACCATGACAAAAGTAAAAATTGTAAATCGATATTGTCAATCCAAATAAGGCTTCTTGTAAACAATAGTGAGGCTCCCATATCAAAGGGAAGCGGTAAAATATAACTAAAAAAGCAATGTTATCCGGTCTACAAATTGATGGCTAATACCCACACTTAGGCTATCTGTAAAACATGCCAAAAATATTCACCACGGCTGCGTTGTATAACCAAGTGTATATCATTTACCATGACCATGTTGTACAATCAGTGTATATATATCACTCATCATGGCCTCACCGTATAATCAAGTAATCCACAACGGTCGTGTCGTGTAATCAAAGTGTCAAACCATGAAGGGCTGGATCCAAGGTATAGAAGACCAAGACATCCTCATCGAGTCCCAAGAGCATCTTGATGGAAACTCGGTAAAGACTTGGGTGGGGTCCAAGGAGCATGTTAACAAACTGTGTCTACTGTGAGCCTAAACAAGCCATATCCAAGGGGTAGCAAGGCTCAAGGCATCCTACAGAATCAAGACCCGAGGAGAAAATAGGTCCAAGGCATCCACTACTGCAAACAAGATCCATGGGGGAAACGCCCATGACATCTAATGGAATCAGGATCCAAGGTATACCAACTGAGACATCCACTACCATTTCATCTCATTTCATTATTTACAATTAATCACATTCCATGAGTTCATCCAACTCATAAAAATTCCATATACTATTTAATCAGTTTAAACAAAACACATCACGTCAACACATGGAAAAGGAGGCAAACCATCACCTAATCAGTTCAATTCAATTCAATTCAGTTACAGAGGGGATCCCTCTAACTAGGCAACCTCACACACACCTCAATGGTAGTATAAAAAAGTTAAAAGGCAAGGGCACACCCCATGGGAGACCTAGGTTGGGGCAACAACCTCCAACAATCTCAAAGGAACTAGTATACATCCCTATCAGGTTCCAATTCATTCAATTCAAACATTTAATTAATTAAAGGGGCGCTGCCAAAAAGTTCAGTGCGCAACACAACGAAAACTATGTTTATAAAACACCAAACCCCGAGGGAAAGGTATAGACCGCCTATCGTAGGTTTGTAGTATAGCACTCATCTAGTATCGATCTCTGATTCGGTCCAAATCGAGAGAAAAACAAAGAATGGAAGAAGAACATGGAAAAGGGGCATATTAGCTTGCACTTAAATAACTCTGTCAATATAAAAAACAAACGAAGAATGACACAAGATGAATGGAGAACTCACTAGTGCGCATCCAACGAGACTGGCGGTGTTCGAATCCGAGTCTGGATTGAGAATCGGGAGCAAAATCTATGAAAGATCTTCAAAGGGGAGCTCCCAATGTGAAGATGTCCACTGGAGAAATAAAGGAGAAAGGAGGATTAAGTTTTAAAAGAAGGGGAAAATGGTAAATTCACCCAAAATATCTAGGCCGCATGGTTGGTCAAATCGTGCCCAAACCGTGCACCCTTCACCGTGTTAAGGGGCACCTCGTACAGTTTCATGCGCACTGTTTGTCTAACCGTGCGCAAACAGTGTCTCGACCCACTGTCAAAGGTCTGTAGCAATTCGCACAGGCGTGCGCCTCTATATGCACAGTTTCCTTAAACCGTGCACCTCCTGATAGAGGCTTGTACCACCTCACACAGTTAGAAGTAATTGTGCGGTCTTCCCCACACGGTTTCTTCTAACTGTGTGGTCGGCTTTGTTTTTCCAAAAAGTTGGGCTCCGGGCTCCGAATATGCCTCAGACACCCCTGATACACCCATGATCTCATTAGGCATCCTTGATAGGCTATAAACAAGCATTTAAATCGAAAAGCAAAATATTTGTACCTCATAAGAAAGCTTGGGATCATACATTGGGCTTGTGGCAATCTAGAGCAATGTGGCCACACTTTCCACAATTATAGCAGGTAACCTACTTGCCCTTAAACTGTCATTTTTGTTTATGTTGTTTAGTGTTCTTGTCACTTCCCTTATTCTTATCTTTCATTATATTCTTACTTTTGGATCTACCCCTACTGAAAAGGCTTTCTACCACAGACTTCACTTTAGGTTTAGTATGCAATTCTTTAGAAAGAATGGTCAATTTAACTTCTAATTTTGATGAGTCTCAACCATACATCATGGTCTCTACCAGGGTATTATAGCAACTATCAAGTGAAATTAATAAGATAATGGATTGATCTCCAGTCTCAATTTACATTAATATTAGAAAAAACTGTTGGGACTGTAAATGATTGGCCCACCGGTGCAACGATAATCACGAGATAAAATAAAGTGCAAAATGCAAAAAAATAAAAGGGACACCAGATCTAACGTGAAAAAACCCCCAAATAGAAGAGGTAAAAAAACCACAGGTAAATAGAAGGATCAATATGGGATAAAAGTGGGTACACACTCCCTCACTATTACAAGGAGAAAACCCTCGTAAAATCTCTCTTGAATATGATGGGGAAACTGTCTCACAAATACCGCAAATAACTGAACTAATGGATGAGAACCAGATGAAGCTGATGAGAGATTGGAGGAAGCTCCAACCTTTTATAGGCTTCTTCCATCCCTCCTCCTACCTCTCCCGCTGGAGGAATGGGTGTGGTTGGCCACCCACCATCCACCACCGCCAGCCCCCTTTGACAAAGAGGGGGGTGTCATCCAGGAAAACAACTGCCGACACATCTCCCACTTAAAGATTTGATTGTGAACCAATCACATCTCTGCACCCTTTCTATCTGTCAAACATGCTGCTCAAGTATCTGCAAGGCCACTCGAGCATCTGCACCATCTGAACTTATTAGAGTTAATTGTCTTTGTTAGGAAATCTTCCAGATTTTCTTTAGTATGAATTTTTTGCATATCCACACTTCCTTCCTCCACCACATCTCAGACAAAGTGATATTGTACCCCAATGTGCTTCGTCCTAGAATGAAAAGATGGATTCCTTACAATGTGCAAGACGCTTTGACTGTCACAAAAAAATGGAATTTGCTCCTGTCAGTGCTCGAGCTACTCCAACAACCTTCTCATCCAAATCTCATCTTTGCAAGCCTGTGTAGTTGTCATGTACTCTGCCTCTGTCGTGGATAAAGCCACAACTGACTGTAACTTTGAAATACAGCTCACAACTCCTCCTGCAAGAGTAAACACATAACCAGTAGTGGATTTCCTCCAGTTAGAATCACCTGCAAAATCTGAATCAACATATCATCTGATAGTGTAATCTGATCCTCCATAACATGATGCAACATTTGAGGTCTCCTTGATGTATCTCAGGATCCTCTTCACTATGTTCCAATGCTCCCATCCTGGATTCATCATGTACTGACTAACTGCTCCCACTGCATGTGCAATGTTGGGTCTAGTACAAACCATAGCGAATATTAGACTACCCACTGTCGATGCATATGGTACTCGAGACATTTCCATCATCTCTACTTCACTGCTAGGACTCATCGTGGAGGATAACTTGAAATTAGCGGGAAGATGGGTAAAGATTGGATTACAGTCTTGCATGTTGAAGTGTTTCAAGACTCTCTGTAAGTAACTCTTCTGTGATAGCCAAATCTTCTCATTATTTATGTCTCGGTAAATCTGCATCTCAAGAATCTTGTTTGTTGGTCCCAAATCCTTCATATCAAACTCCCTAGCCAATTGTGCATTCGTCTCCTGGATCTAATCTTTGTTGGAGCCTGCAACCAACATGTCATCCACATACAACAGAAGAATGATGAAATCATTACCATTCGAACCCTTGAAATATGCACAAGGATCTGAATGAAGTATGTTGTATCCAAGGCTCATGATATAGGAATCAAATCTATTGTACCAACACCTCGGCGTCTGTTTGAGACTGTACAAAGATTTGTTCAACCTGCAAACCAAGTTCTCTTTACCTTCTTCTGCAAAACCTTCTGGCTGGAGCATATAGATCTCTTTATCAAGATCACCATGGAGAAAAGCAGTCTTCACATCCAGCTGTTCTAGATGTAAGTTATATGTAGCACACATCACCAGAACTAACCGAACAGTCGTCAGTCTAACAACAGGAGAAAATATTTCATTGAAATCAATATCTTCCTTCTGAGCAAATCCTTTGATACCACTTGTTGGGACCGTAAATGATTGATCCACCGGTGCAGCGATAATCATGAGATAAAATAAAATGCAAAATGCGGAAAAAATAAAAGGGACGCCAAATGTAACGTTGAAAAACCCTCAAATGAAAGGGGTAAAAAAAACCACGGACAAATAGAAGGATCACTATAGGGTAAAAGTGGGTACACACTCCCTCACTATTACAAGAAGAAAACCCTTGTAAAATCTCTCTTGAATATGATGGGGAAACCGCCTCACAAATACCGAAACTAACTGAACTAATGGATGAGAACCGGATGAAGCAGATGAGAGATTGGAGGAAGCTTCAACCTTTTATAGGCTTCTTCCATCCCTCCTACTACTTCTCCAGCTGGAGGAATGGGTGGGGTTGGCCACCCACCATTTACCACCGCCAGCCCCCTGTGACAAAGAGGGGGGTGGTGCAGTCCTGGAAAACAACTGCCGACAAGATCTAACAAAATCTTTTTAAATTCATCAAGGTGAGTTCAGATTTGAGTACCCGGGCATATTCTAAAGGTGTACAATCTATGTTCCTTACACAGACGACCAACAAGTGAAGCAAACATATATAGTTTTTCAAGTTTTAACCATATACCAGAAACATTCGCTTCATAAGCTACTTCTCTAAGCACTTTATCACCTAAGGATAAAAGAATCGAGCTATGGGCCTTTCGCAAGGTGTCGACAGGGAGATCTTAATAAGTCGTTATAGTCTGTCTATCATTGGAACACAAAGTATGTTGGAGTTGGTGGTCTAAAACCAACTACTTTGTACTTTATTCATTAATAAAAGTCTTATCACATCTTGATTATTCTTCTGCGTGACAATGCATGTGATAATGTCCTAAGGACAGCTGTTGCATTAAAGGGTCATAGCGGATCTCTGCTATGATGAGAACCCAGAAGTGTCATAACACTGTTCTTGAATATATGTTATATGGCCGAATGATATAATTTGAGGGACACAAATAATACAGGTCATTAGGGGTGAGGAATCATAAAACTTTGAGGCACCTTCTCATGGTGTGCGCCCTTGGTAATATCCAGGAGGATATTATGAGAACGAGACCCGCCAGTAGGAAATCCACATTTCATAGTGTCATTGGATGTTCCTATCTGCGGACGTGTGTATTGGTCCTTAGACTTTAAGATTGTTATTAATGGGTATTACAACTCGCGCACTTAGAATGTAGTGACGAAAACTGTGATGACACACTGTTCGCAGCGAGGTAGGATAATTTGGGTGCGTCACGAGTAATACTGCATTAATAGATAATGCGAGAAAAGATTTGTCCCTTCTGTTCCATAACGAAAGTAGATATCTCAAACCCTTTGATGAAATTGATATAGCCTAAATAAATCCATGGCCATGGTAAGTTATGGGCGAGTTCAATTCCGGGAAGTCAAAGAAAGAATAATCGAGCACATGGGTTGATGGAACTAGCATGAAACCCGCTTGATTAGAAATATCGAGACAAAGTGATTATATTACACGGTAAGCGTTCGTAGGAGGTAACACGTCATTGCAGTGTTAACTTCTTTCTCTATGGGTGTCTTGGCGTGTTGCTAGACGCTAACCTTGGACTTTAGGCAGGCTCGGCCTAATGCCACTGAGAAAGAGGCCTAGAGGGTCACACACTAAGTGTGTCCATGTATCTCAGTTAAATATTAATTTAACAAGTTAAATAAATATTATTCCTGACTGTGTTTTAATAATTATTTAAGGATGTCTGATCGCATTTATTTCGACACTAGTTATTCGAGATAATATATTGTGGGCGAAATAATATATTTATTAGCGAGTAATGCAGTTACATTTATTTAAGAAATAAATAGTCATTACTCAAGGTCTAATAAATGTGGTGGAGAAAAATGGAAAACAAAAGTACACGTCGTGTATATTAAATATACACGCCGTGTAGTTTTATGGAAAACAAGTACACGCCGTGTATTAATTATTACACGCCGTGTAGTTTTCCAGTCGGGATTTTGAGGATATAATATTGTTTTATTAAATGATATTAATTATAATCAGCGTAGGCGCATGTCAAAGAATTAATAATTCGACATGGGGTTTCAATAAGAGTTAATGAAATAAATAAAACGCATAACGCGTTTATTTATTGTCATAACTCTATTAACCTCAAACCCGATTATAAATATCTTCACAACCCCAACACTTTTCCAAAGCCATTATTGTGCACAACGGATTTGGAAATACTCTCAAGCCAAGAGAGAATTCTCTTTCCACCAAGAACGCCCTCAAGTTACGAGAGCGAGATCCTCCACCGGATCAAGACGGTCGAAGGCGGACATCGCAAGCGAAAGTTCTTCCGCTCTAGCACCCGGAGATCCCTTCGGCGACATCCAGAGATACGTGGAGCACGTGTGGATCACCGCTAGAGGAATCCTATACTTGGATTCTACGACGCAACAATGGATCACAGGTTTGTGACCGGAGACATCGACGAAGAAAGAATTCCACCGAGGTAATTCTTGTGAATTAATTAAATTAATTATAACCAACATATGATAATCCCATCTCAATGGTTTCGGGACTCTTCTTTTCTTTTTCGTTCTTCGTTCTATTCCGAAGATCCAGCATTTTATATCGTGACGGATCTCGGATTGAACGTTGTTTAACGCTAAAATCAAAGTTGGGCAAACCCACCAACGCGCTTCCGCTGCGCCCGGAACCTACAAGTGATATCAAAGCGGTCATATCATTGATTATAATTATTTAGTTTTTTGTTGATATTTTACGCATTTAATAATTTAGTTGTTTCAATTCAAGTTTAATCGTTCTGGAAATATGAATCTCGAGATATGTTCCTCCTCCCTCGTTTCTCGTTCACCTCACAGAAATGAATTTTTCTTTTAATTTTGATTAAAATAAAATAGAGGAACTCATTCAGAGGAGCCAAACGTTTCTGGCCGTACAACACCAGAATACACGGCGTGTATTCGGAAGTACACGTCGTGTGGTCTATGTTCAATGCATTGACTGATCCGCCAAATCAGGTCGTGTATTGGAATATACCTATGTCATTTATGACACCGTGTGTTGACCAGGAACAAGTGGCACACGGTTTCCGGATTACACATCGTGTGGTCCAACTGAACACGAAGTGTAGTCCCCTTCGGGTTAGGGTTGGACCGTGTACCCCGTACACGACTTACTCAGCTAGAAACCATGTAACACGGAAACTACACGGCGTGTGTCCCACTGTACACGTTGTGTACTCCAAAAATTTCCAAAGTACATTAACACGCCCTGTCCCCGGGTGTGTACTTCGAATGGACGGTGAAAAAAAAGTACACGTCGTGTAGTCGGGACTACACGTCGTGTACTCACCCAAATTACGCAGATTTATTAAAATTTATTATTATATTATACAAACTTTTGAGACGTGTACCATGGTGCAGGCGTAAAGCTAAGGCACAACACGTGATAGGTGTTTTATATATATGTGTTTAATTTAACATCTACGTAATGAACGGGAATTCACCGGGTTGCCTCCAAGTTACAAGTTACGTACAAGGATAATTTTAAATGAATTTATTTTTTTAAAATTATGATGGATGAGAATCTCAAGGAAGTTCAGAAAAGGGTTTAAGATAAAAGGATTAATTAATTAAAGATAATTAATTGATTCGAGCGTGATTTATCTTAAACAAGAACGATTAAAGAATTGAATGCTAGTTTTATTTATGCTTAAATATCGTTACATGTATGGATGATCATGAGCTAGACCGAGACCTTTGTATGTGAATGGTTTCTTTTAATTTATTTATTTCAATTAATTTTGTTGGTCTGCGAGCCATCTCCTCATTAATATGTAGGGCTTGCGCGCCCAAGGATTCTTTTATGTAAAAACCTCTTTTTACCCCTCACCTGCGTATGAGATAAATGCATATGTAATGGATGGAACTCCCAAGATAGTGGAGGCGGCTCAAGTCAGGAGCCAAGGTGAAACCAATCCGAGGAGATACAGAGGTGAACAAGTGGAAAGCTGTAAACACGAACCCGAAAGGTTCAAGGTGTTTCTCCCCTAGGTCTTGGGTTAGTTTATCAACCGCTAGATAAACTAACCAATAGAAAAAGCTCATGATCATACAATTTATTTTATTTCTGTCAGTTGCATGGTTTATTTATTGTGGGTGTGTTGTCACGATCACACAATTAATGAATTAAACGGGCATGCAAAATGGAACTAAAATAAAACTGGCTTATATGTAAATATTATCTTAGACATGGTTAATCACTTAAGTATATCTCACTTAATATTAACAAGCATGTAATCGAAGATAATAAAATGGCAATTTACCTATAAGGATAAAATCCCTCAAAAGAAATATTAAGTCGGTATAGCCTTCCATAATCTTGGTTAGAATCGAACCATAGTTCAAAGTGCTTGACCAACCCTAGTTGGGGTGCTTTCAATTATTGGGGAATTCTAATTCAAGGTTTTGGGTTGACTTGACTTGGTTCGCATCAAGGGTTGACTGTCACAGCAGGACTTGGTGTGACCAAGAGTCAAAGGTTGAGGAAATCCAAAATAAAAGGATTTCAGGATTGGGGAGTCCACTCAACGGATCAAGGAGCTGCGAGTTAATGCAGCTGGCATTTGGAATGCCTACCTAAAAACCATTCAAGTTGCTTGACCAACCCTAGTTGGGGTAATGCGAAGGGCAATATGGATCCTTGCTACTAGAATATTCAGGCAACAAAATATTCTGAAGTCAATGGTGAGAACTATTGGATTTCGATAAAATAGTGGGAGACTAATAAGTATTAATTTATTTATTTGTCTCAGTTTTGTAATAAAGTACTAAACCTTTGCTCATCTTAAATTGTAGAAACAACAAGAAAATGACTTCAAACATATCATTGCGAACCATACTCGAGAAGGAAACTCTTCTCACCGGCACCAATTTCCAAGAGTGACATAGGCGTTTACACTTCATCCATCGCCACGAGAGGGAAAAAAATATGTGCTGGAGGAGCCTGTTCCAGTTGCGCCTAGATCGTAAATTCTGCCCTTAACTCACCAGGTAGATAAGGACATGGGGCGTGACAAACCCGCAGTCATTATGGTGAATAAGAGGAAGGACAAGGCAAAGGCGGCAAAGGCGGCAAAGGCTTATAAACGGTCTAAAGCCCCCGAGCACCGTCCCTCCAAGAAGGGGAAGATCTAGAGGCAGGGCAAGGAACGAGAGGCAGTGTGTTTTGCATGTGGCAAGCAAGGCCACTGGAAGAGGAACTGCACCCAGAAGCGTCGGGACGCTAAAGGTGCATTCGTTATCGAGTGTAATTTTTCTATTTCTACACATTGGGTATTAGATACAGCTTGTGGGGCTCACATCTGTATTCAAATGCAAGAGCCAAGTAGATTTCGAAAGATTACCAGAGGAGATGTGGATCTTCGAGCTGCCAATGGCGCAAGGCTGGCTGCGTTGGCTATTGGTGACTACCACCTCTCATTGTCAACTAGGATGATCTTGGTTTTACATAACTGTTATCATGGGCCTAGTGTTACCAAAAACATAATTTCTGTATCTTGTTTGGATATGGATGGATTTATTTTCAAGTTTGGAAATAAGGGTTGTCTCTTTTATAAGAACAACGTATGTTATGATATGACACATTTAAATAATGGTTTGTATGTATTAAATTAAGAAAACCAAGTGTTGACACGAAACAAACTCACATGACTCATACATCACCCAGTTGTGGCATCACCGTCTCGATCATGTAAACGAGAAGCGCTTGACAAAGCTCTGCCAAGATGGCTATTTAGACTCTACTGAGCTAAAACCATTTGATAAATGTCACGCTTGTTTACAAGGTAAAATGACCAAGCCGCCTTTTGGTGGACAGGGTGAAAGGGTCACAGAGCTTCTAGGATTGGTACACACGGATGTATGTGGACCATTTCCAGTAGAAGCTAGAGGTGAATATTCTTACTTCATTACTTTTACTGATGATTTGAGTAGATACAGATTTGTCTACTTAATGAGGTATAAGTCAGAAGTCTTAGAGAAATTTAAGGAATTCAAGAATGAAGTAGAGAATCAGCTTGGTAAGAAGATAAAGAAGCTTCGATCGGATCGAGGTGGAGAATATCTGAACCAAGAGTTCATCGATCTTCTACGAGAGTCTGGGATTCTATCTCAGCTCACTCCTCCTTATACACCACAGTGGAATGGTGTTAGTGAAAGGAGGAATCGCACCTTGTTGGACATGGTGAGGTCGATGATGAGTCATGCGGATCTTCCATTATCCTTTTGGAGATATGCATTACAAACTGCAGCATACACATTAAACCGAGTACCAACTAAGGCAGCAAATGGAATTCCCTCTGAGTTATGGAGTGGAAAGAAACCCATTTTGTCGCATACACGTGTATGGGGATGCGAGGCGTTTGTTAAGGCCTTCTCAGGCAACAAACTAGCACCACGGGGCACGAAGTGTATCTTTATAGGATATCACAAGGAAACGAAATGATATTACCTATATAACCCTCAAGACAAGAAAGTGATTGTCGCCAGACAAGCCGTCTTTCTTGAGAGGGAGCACATCCTCAAGAAGGATAGTGGCAGCAAGATTGACTTCGACGAAGTTAATGCTCAAGATACACAAGAGTTGGTACAGGAACAAGTTCCACAGGTCCCCGTGGAGGAGGTTCCAGAAACACAAATACTGCGTAGGAGCTCAAGAGAGGTAAGGGAACCAGAGAGATTTGGTTTCCTAGTCACCGAGAATGGTGAATCATTATTGTTGGACAATGATGAGCCTCTCTCCTACAAAGAAGCAGTAGAAAGCTCAGAAGCTGCAAGATGGCTAGAAGCTATGAATTCTGAGATGGATTCCATGTATCAGAACCAAGTTTGGGTTCTGGTCGATGATCCAGTTGATGTAAAGTCTGTTGGATGCAAATGGGTATTCAAGAGAAAGTTGGACATGGAAGGTCAAGTTAGCACCTATAAAGCAAGGCTAGTGGCTAAAGGATTCAGACAGCGTCAAGGAATTGACTATGATGAAACCTTCTCGTCAGTTGCCATGTTTAAATCCATAAGAATCATACTTGTCATAGTAGCTTACCATGACTACGAGATTTGGCAGATGGATGTTGAAACAACATTCCTTAACGGGAAACTTCAGGAAGATGTCTATATGACACAACCAGAAGGGTTTGTGACATCAGGTGAAGCCAAACGGGTTTGCAAGTTGCAGAAATCCATTTATGGATTGAAGCAAGCATCCAGGTCATGGAACATTCGATTTGATGAAGCCATAAAGGAATTTGGTTTCATTAAGAACGAATGTGAGCCATGTGTTTATAAGCGGTTTAATGGGAATGTGGTCGTTATCCTAGTAGTATATGTTGATGACATATTGCTTATTGGAAACGACGTACCGGCCTTACAGTCAGTTAAGGACTGGTTGAACAAGTGCTTCTCTGTGAAAGATTTAGGTGAAGCAGCCTACATTCTAGGGATCAAGATCATTCATGATAGATCCAAGAGGCTGCTTGGACTAAGTCAGGGTACATACATTGACCAGATACTAAAGAGATTTAGTATGGAACAATCAAAGAGAGGATTGGTTCCAGTGTCACATGGCTTACATCTTTCTAAGAAAATGTGTCCTCAGACACAACAAGAGAAAGATGTCATGAGCAAGATCCCATACGCCTCGGCTATAGGATCCATCATGTATGTCATGTTATGTATCATGCTTGATGTTGCCTATGCACTGAGCATGATAGACAGATATCAAGCAGATCTAGGGGAACAACATTGGACTGTTGTTAAGACTATCCTTAAGTATCTGAGAAGAAATAAGGATATGTTCCTGGTGTATGGAGGAGACGAGGAGCTTGTCATCAGATGGTATGCTGATGCTGGTTTTCAGACAGATCAGAATGATCTAAAGTCGCAATCTGGATATGTTTTTTGTCTCAATGGAGGAGCTGTCAGCTGGAAGAGTTCAAAGCAGCCAGTTGTCGCTGATTCTACAGCGGAGTCTGAATATATAGCGGCTTCTGATGCAACCAAGGAAGCCGTCTGGATTCGGAACTTTGTCCAGGAGCTTGATGCGGTGCCTAGCAGTAAAGATCCCATTACATTGTATTGTGATAATACTGCAGCGGTGACTCTTGCAAAAGAATCAAGGTCACATCAACGGACAAAGCACATACTCCGGAAGTATCACCTCTTGAGAGATTTCTATCAGAGGGGTGAAGTTGCTGTGAGCAGAGTGTTCACAGAAGAGAACGTGGCGGACCCCATGACTAAAGGTCTATCTCAGTAGAAGCATGAATATCATGTGAGAGCTAGCAGGTTAAAGGTTGTTAGCAGTTGGCTCTAGTCCAAGTGGGAGTCTGTTGGAGTTGGTGGTCTAGAACCAACTACTTTGTACTTTATTCATTAATAAAAGTTTTATCACATCTTGATTATTCTCCTGCGTGACAATGCATGTGATAATGTCCTAAGGACAGCTGTTGCATTAAAGGGTCATAGCGGATCCCTACTATGATGAGAACCCAGAAGTGTCATAACACTGTTCTTGAAAATATGTTCTATGGTCGGATGATATTATTTGAGGGGCACAAATAATACAGGTCATTAGGGGTGAGGACTCATAAAACTTTGAGGCACATTCTCATGGTGTGCGCCTTTGGTAATATCCAGGAGGATATTATGAGAATGAGACCCGCCAGTAGGAAATCCACATTTCATAGTGTCATTGGATGTTCATATCTGCGGATGTGTGTATTGGTCCTTAGACTTTAAGATTATTATTAATGGGTATTACAACTCGCGCACATAGATGTATTGACGAAAACTGTGACGACACACTGTTCGCAGCGAGGTAGGATACGTTGGGTGCGTCACGAGTAATACTGCATTAATAGATAATGCGAGAAAATATTTGTCTCTTCTGTTCCATAACGGAAGTAGATATCTCAGACCCTTTGATGGAATTGATATAGCCTAAATAAATCCATGGTCATGGTAAGGTATGGGTGAGTTCAATTCTGGGAAGTCAAAGAAAGAATAATCGAGCACATGGGTTGATGGCACTAGCATGCAACCCGCTTGATAAGAGATATCGAGACAAAGTGATTATATTACACGGTAAGCATTCGTAGGAGGTGACACGTCATTGCGGCGTTAACTTCTTTCTCTATAGGTGCCTTGGCGTGTTGCTAGACGCTAACCTTGAACTTTAGGCATGCTCGGCCTAATGCCACTGAGAAAGAGGCCTAAAGGGTCACACACTAAGTGTGTCCATATATCTCAGTTAAATATTAATTTAACAAGTTAAATAAATATTATTCCCGACTGTAGTTTAATAATTATTTAAGGATGTCTAGTCACATTTATTTCGACACTAGTTATTCGAGAAAATATATTGTGGACGAAATAATATATTTATTAGTGAGTAATGCAGTTACATTTATTTAAGAAATAAATAGCCATTACTCAAGCTCTAATAAATGTGGTGGAGAAAATGGAAAATAAAAGTACACGTCGTGTATTAATTATTACACGCCGTGTAGTTTTCCAGTCGGGATTTTGAGGATATAATATTGTTTTATTAAATGATATTAATTATAATCAGTGTTGGCGCATGTCAAGGAATTAATAATTCGACATGGGGTTTCAATAAGAGTTAATAAAATTAATAAAATGCGTAACACGTTTATTTATTGTCATAACTCTATTAAGCTCAAACCCGATTATAAATATCTTCACAACCCCAACACTTTTCCAGAGCCATTGTTGTGCATAACGGATTTGGAAATACTCTCAACCCAAGAGAAAATTCTCTTTCCACCAAGAACGCCCTCAAGTTACGAGAGCGAGATCCTCCACCGGATCAAGGCAGTCGAAGGCGGACATCGCAAGAGAAGGTTCTTCCGCGCTAGCACCCGGAGATCCCTTCGGCGACGTCCAGAGATACGCGGAGCACGTGTGGATCACCGCTAGAGGAATCCTATACTTGGATTCCACGACGCAACAACGGATCACAGGATCGTGACCGGAGACATCGACGAAGAAAGAATTCCACCGAGGTAATTCTTGTAAATTAATTAAATTAATTATAACCAACATATGATGATCATATCTCAATGGTTTCGGGACTCTTCTTTTCTTTTTCGTTCTTCGTTCCATTTCGAAGATCCGGCGTTTTATATCGTGACGGATCTCGAATTGAACGTTGTTTAACGCTAAAATTAAAGTTGGGCAAACCCACCAACGTGCTTTCACTGCGCCCGAAACCTACAAAGTATAGGTTATCTAGGCTCATGCAAAGCATCGATAAGTCCATATTGTACAAGCAGAGCTCTCATCTTGATTCACCAAATGTTGAAGTCGTTATCACCATCAAACATTTCTATTTCATATTTAGTGGATGCTATATTGTTATTCGATGGCTCTAATACCAAGTTGTTAGGGACAATCTTAAGGATACAACCCCAAGAACGGTCGAGAATCACCAAATATCGAATTGGTTTTTGCTTAATATGTTTGATGGTGAGTCAACACGAGTTCAAAAGCGGAAGCAAAAAAAAGAAAACAGAAAACAAGAAGGGGGCACGTGATTTAATGTGGTACAGATCCTTTGGGATCCTACACGCATGATAAGAATACCACCCACGCAAACAGATTTGATTATGTTCAATGAAAACGGTGCAAATAACAAGCCAGCGATACGAAAGCAGGATAGCAGGCTTCTATTTTAAGAAGACTTGCAAGTCGAAGATGGTAGCTCTTTAACAGCCCCGATGTCTTCAAGAAGTTGAAACGTCTCTAGAACCGATGTTTCGTCTTTCTCTGGAAGCTCTTGGATCTAATGAACGACCACTTCTTCGTGAAGGACGTCATCAACACTCCATTATGAACGACGTACGATGAGTAGCCGAGGAGGACGACAGATCGACAATGATCTTCACTAGATTGACAAGGCGAGCTATAGTTTCGTGAAACGAGAGCCGAAAACTAGGTGGGAGGAGCAAAATCAGATCGAATGAATATCTCTAAGAAGGATGAGGCCACCAGGGGGTCATTAATTCTCCTGACAATCGCACAAGCCATCATAACTGCCCAACCAATCAGACGAATCCACAAAACTCTGCCAGAACAACGTAAAGGTCAGGGACACCTGTGTAATGGTAAAGTCATGCTACGTAAAGGTCAAGCTTGATGCGTAAGGATGATATAACGCACTACATAAAGGTAGCAAGTCACTAAGGGGAACACATGAGGGTACTGGCTACCGCATAAGGGTAAACCTTGTGTAAGAGTGATGACCGTGTAAGGGTAACAGTGACATCAAAGTGCTCGCATAAGGGCACCTCTCCGCATAAGGGTAATTCATACGCTACATAAGAGTCATAGGAGTCTAAAGTAAGGTTAACTAAGCATAGGGGTAACACTCAGGTATGGAAATTTGAGCATAAGAGTAAAACCTAAAGATCCAGATACAAAATTTGAGCATAATAATAAAAGGAGAATTAAAATTCACATTTTAAATGTATGAATCACAAAGTATAGATGACATAAATAAATGATGAAATTAAACACTTTGGAATGAGAAGGAACAGAACCCAAGCTTCCGCCCATGGATGGATCTGGGTGGTTCAATTCCCTGGAGTTAGAGCGTCCATGGGGGGCTAGTTCGGGGGCAAAGAAATGCCAGCAGAGCGTGCCAGCTAAGGAAAGTCATCCATGGAGGATGAACGGAGATGGCACGAACCTGGTAATCTTTCAGAAAGAGGAAACAGCACCATTGCTCAGAGTGGCTCGATTGTTCTTCCTCCTGGATGGACGAGACGAGTTCTTCAAGTACGAGGAATTCCACTCCCCTCCATCCTGCGCATAATAATCCATCGGGTAATCCCTCCCATCGTCTCCATCCTCACGCTGACAGCATGATCCCTCTTCTGCACAATCCGGCCGATCTCCGCAACCTGAACTCCGCCGACAACCCTTCTCCCACCAGCCGGGAACCAGTCCGAGCGCGACCTCTGTCTCGAATGGAGTCAGAAGGGGCTTCGCGAAGGCCTCCCCCCAATCGATGGAGAGCCTGGGGCACGCGACCTGCACCCAAGCATCCACCGACTCCTCGAACAGAGCAACCCTCCCGGGGGTTATCTCCGACATCAGAACAACGGTCCAGCAGACCCCCCTTTCCTTCATCTTCTTCTCCAACCGATCCAGAATACCAGTGTTCCCTTGTCTCCCCAGAGTCCCCAGCACTATTCCCCAATTCACGGCCTCCCTCGCCTTCACAATCGCCTTCTTCCTTGATTCTCTCATCCCTTCCTGGTCGTACTCCTCCAGGAACAGCGACCCAATGTACGGGTCGTACCTGAAAGCCATGATCCCTGGATTGGCGATCATGAATGCCTCCAGATGAAACCTGCCGTCCGCCACAAACACGACAGCAGTGGTGCCATGAGGATCGCCGAAAGACCCTCGGGCTACCTTCGGAGCTGTACACCCGAGAATTTCCCCGGACGACAACGGTCTGGACTGCGGGACCAGAATCTTAAACCCAGATTTCTCCAAATCGGGCTTCGCAGCCCGAATTGCAGAAGCGAACTGAATCGTCCCCGCGAGAACGACATTCTTGATACGATGCGGAGAGTCGGAATCGAGGAGGCTGAGCTTGACGGTCTGGACGAGATGGCCGACGTCGATGGTGATCTCAACGAATACGTAAAGGCATGGGACGGAGGTGACGTCGACGGGGACGAGGCAGCTGTGGCCGTAGTGGATTAGGAGGTCGACGGAGAGCGCGGCCGCAGAGAAATCATCGACGCAGCAGGCGCCGTAGGTGACGTCGCCGAGGACGAAGCAGTGGTCGACCTGTCCGAAGGCGGTGAAGATGTCGGCCAGCGCGAGTGAGTACATGAGGAGACCCTCGGGGAGCTGTAGCGCGACGCGCTTGGCGCCTGCGGAGAGGATCCGCCATAGGCACTTATGAACCTCGAAGTTGTAGTTGGTGGGAAGGAGAGAGACGGCGGCGTTGAGTGCCGCGTCGTTGAGAATGGAATCCGGAATTTGGCTCTTCACAAACCTCTTCGGCGGTGCCCGAACTCGACCAATTCCATCCATACTGTATTGAAAGTTGAACGATGGAGAATCGAAGACCCTGTAGAAGGGTTAGGGTTAGGGTTAGGGTTAGGGTTAGGGTTACGAGGGCGGAGGAGAGGGATAACCCGAGAGATAGGATTTTTATTTCATGAAATTAAATTTTTTATTCATTTTCCCATTTTCTTTGTCATAGGATCATTATACAAATGTAATTCATTCTTTTATCTTTTCATTGAATCTCTTTTTTGGTCTTTATTGTTTTTCAATAGTTGACATTAATGTTTGGACTCGTTTGATTTCACATATTTTATTTCATATGACACACTTTATTTCCCATAACATGTCAAGCATAGTTGCTTAGTGAGTTGACTTATGGATCCGGTGGAACTATAGTGAGTGAGTCTGTGGATATATGGTAAGAACTATTGTTCATATTGTCAATTGAGACCAGGGAAATTGTGTGGTATGCCATATTAGGGCATTAGAGCATAGTTGACATCAATTATAGGAAAGTGGGACCTAACTTGCATTGGCTAATATAATATGTATCTTTTACGCATGTGTGTCATCTTCGCTATGATGAAAATGTCAGTATAGTATAGTGAATGAGTAGTAATTCTTAATGTTTCCAAGTGGGTTTAGTGATACTCGACATAAATTTTGACATGTTTCCACTTGTTCACTAGTACTCGGTAATTCGAGTTGAGTGGGAGAATACTACCGGGTCTTTAGACACAATCCTACCCATGTACATAGCATGAGTTTCAATGTACATGGGTAGAGCTTATGTTTAATTGCATGCAAAGGTACCAACATTGAACAAGAGATATGGTTTAGTAAGAGACCTGTCGTGGAAGCCAATAATTATAGGGGATATTATAGTGAGTTTGGTTAGAGGACATTGTACTTTACTTTTTTTTATACTGCATATGTATTGGAAGAGGGACCGACCTATTTCTTGTTTTTTATGGCGATTGGTGCATTTATATTGAACTTTTGTTATTTTATATTTTTTATATACCACATCTGGATACCTTTTCTATGCCAATAGGTTTTCGGTATGTATGATATATGGGTGGTTTATGCGAAATTTTTGGTAGACACAAGCATGAACCATGCACACTATATTTGAGGAAAAAGTTTCCTCGTGATTGTTTTAGTCCCACACCAATGTGTGCATGAGTTTATGTGGTGATTTTTCGTGTGTGTCATTCATGAATATTGTGGATGTTATAGATATCAACAATATATTTCTCTTTATCCTAATGAAATGATCCATTGATTTTTTAAATTTAAAACAACTTCATCAAACACAATTATCCTTAAAAATGATGAGGTATTTTTTCATTAATCGTTTTATTTATAAGAAATTTCTTAATTAACAATGTATTTAAACCAAATCTTTATGAAATTCAATACTTTTATCTTGTTTCCATGGATTTTTAACATCACTCTCTTCATGTTATTAAGTCATCATTCATTTTTCACTTGAACTCAATTTTCCTCCAATATTTTTTTTCAGAATTTTTTTTCCTTTCTAATATTCTTGTTTCAGTGACATTCACTCACTTCAAAATGAATATATTCAAAAGGATTTTAATTTTGAAATTCAATCTTTTTCGGAGAATTAATTGCCTTCGATTCATCTATAATTATGCATTGCTTCAGAAAAATCATGGGGACTTTATTCTAATTCAATTGAATATAAATAACCTTCAAACATACCTCTATGATATGTTCCCATTGTTTACACTTTCTACAAATATTATAAAGCCCCATACTTTACATACATTGATATTACTTCAAAGTTGAAGAATATTCATTACAAAATATAACAAAGCCACAAAAAAGACCGTATATGTATAGTGTCTTTAGAAATTGGGAAACATAAACAACTGGTGCAGAAGACATCTTCATTGTCTCCCACTTATTTCATCATAACTAGACCCCTTTTTGACATATATTACTTAATACCCTTCTCCATGATCTGGGGAAAAGAAACATATAAAAGTGTGATCTCAGATACTCAGTAAGGGTAAACAAGAGAAATATCAATCATATCATAAACATAAGACATGAGAACATAACATTTGAAAATCTTATCCTGCATATGAAAGACCGTGATATCATGCCATGAGATAAATCATAAAAGTTTGTAAGAATCAATAAACATAATCCCAAAAGTCATAACATAAGACATGAAGTTTTGTGACATACATATAAGCATAGAAAATCATTTCATATTAGTCAAGGCTCATTGTCAAGACCATCACAGCAGAAAAAGTCCATTACTGAACCGAGTTCACTCCTCGTTCTAGCCCTGTATTACTGAACCAAGATCATTTCTCATTCTATACATATCTATCTCATGAGATATAGATCTTTACCCAATGCGTTGGATGGAGATATAGGTCTCACCCATCTCATAATGAAATCATCCTTACGTGTACCACAAAAACAAAAATCATTCATTATAGCATAACCCAAGGAATAAAATGAGTTTCTTAAACATCATTTCATCATAATCCATATAAAACAAATGGATTTCATAAATAGTATTCCATAATAAACACAATAAAACCATAGTAATAATAGGGATATAAACATAACTCTATTAAATAATGTAATCTTAGATGGAAAATAATTTTGATAAAACACATGATATTAATTATTGAGGAAAATGTCCTTTCTTCTTCAAAAACATTTTCTTTTCTCAAAATGTCTCACAATCTTTTCTATAAGGCTTCAAATGGTCACTAACTCAACCCTTGGATGATTATGGTTGAGATATACTCGACCAATAATATTTTTTCAAGTTTCTGGGTCCTTTGATGGTTATTAATATTTTAATAAAAATTGTTTTATTGATTTCTCATCAATTAATTAATTTTTACATCATCAAAGTATAAGTCTTTAAGGTAATTATTTATTTTATAAAAATTACAAATAAATTACCATGATAAAGAAAAAAAATTAGCTTTCAAATTAGTATTTATAATCAAATTTATCTTCTGTATAACCTTATATAAAAAATGATTTAGTTATTAAAATTTGAGTGAGACATATTTAACTTTTCTTTAAATAGAATAAATTAAATGTCCTAATATCATCCAAGTGGATTCCAAAAGACACCATTTCGACCCAAGGATAATTTTAGTTAAAACATACTCATCAAATGATATTAATACAAGTTTTAGGATAATTTTATAATAGTATTCTTACCCTTAATTACCTGTTTTAACCTTTTACTGTATTAATAAAAATTACCAAACTTACTATTCATAATGCCCAAAAATAAAAAAAGATATTTAGATAATTTAGACCTACTAATTCAAAATATGAAAATAAATTTTTCAAAATTCAAAACACATAAGTTTCATTAATTAATTTAAATTTAATCCCATTGTCGGAAAGAGAGAACGAGTTTTAAAAGTTAAAACATTGCCAAAGATTGAAATGTTTTTACATCTGAATTCAATGTAAAATTAATTCTAATTACATAAATTATATTGAATGATAAAAATATATTCTATTTATAATTTAAAACCATTCAATATTATAATTTAATCATATAAATTATTTCGATAAAAAAGTTGTTTTTCAATTAAAATTTAGTGTATTTTTGTTATTCATCAAAATTTGAAAGTCATTAGAAAAATATTAAAATTTCATCCAAAGTAAATTTTTATATCCTGCTTTCAAAGAACATGTTTATGTTGTCATATAAAAATGATTAATGTGTCGAAATCTTAATTTTAAAGGGAGTTGTCATTAAAAGGCAGAAAATTACCATTTTGAAAAATATAGGTTTCTATACATCAAATAGGGTTTATTCATACCCTATGACAAAAATATATATTGTATGAAAATAAAAAATATTTTATTAAGTATGTAACATATATATTTTATTAATTTCATTTACTAATAGTAATTCACTCAATTTATTAATATAAAAATACAAATATATAATTGATTTATTTATTTTTTCATAAATAATTGGTTCTGAATGACTTCACTATACATTTCATAAGTTAGTTATATTTATTCCTGATAACTTAATGGCTAGTTTAAAATGGTCATTTTATACTAAGGGAAACTCGCGGTTCATTTAAACTCATGATTGTGTGCAATGCAATCTATTGAAGAATTAAAATTATTTAGAGAAAATATTTCATAAAAACAACAGGGTGTTACATTCTACCCCACTTAAACTAAATTTTTCCTTTGAAATTCATCACTTGGATACAAACAAATGAGGATATATCTCCCTCATGATATCCTCAAGTTCCCACGCAACTTCCTCAAATTGGTGGTTCCGCCACAAAACTTTAACCAAGCAAGTGGTCTTATTTCATAGAACTTTTTCGCTACGATCCAGAATCTCTATTAGTTGTTCTTCATTAGAAAGATCTTACTCCAACGCTATGACTTATATGTTTATTACATGTGAAGGATCATGTATGTACTTTCTCAAGAGAGATACATGGAACACATCATGAACTTGAGAGAGATTTAGTGGAATCACCAATCAATAAGCTACCTTCCCAAAACGGTCCATAATTTCAAGAGGACTGATATACCTAATGCCCAACTTTACCTTCTTTCCAAATATCATTACTCTCTTCCAGAGAGATATTCATTGAAACACCTTGTCACCCACTTCAAACTCTAGGTATTTTCTTTGGTTTTCAGCATAACTTTTTTTTCCGACTATGAGATACTCTTATGTGTTGTTGAATAGATCTGGCATTTTCTTCCATTTCATCGACAAGATCAGGTCCTAATAACATTCTTTCCACAACTTCGTCCCAGCTAGTTGGAGTTCTGCACTTATTTTCATAGAGGTCTTCATATGGATCCATCTAAATATTGTAGTGAAATCTATTGTTGTAAGAAAATTCCTCAAAAGGAAAGTGTTGATCCCAACCACCTTTGAAATCCATAGAGCAAGCTCTCAGCATGTATTCTAGAGTTTGAACTATTCTCTCGGAATGACCATCTATCTGAGTATGATAAGAAACGATGAAACTTAACTATGTATCTAAAGCCTGCTGAAGACTTTTCCAGAACTTTGAGGTAAACCTTGGATCCTGATTAGATATAATGGAAAGTGGTACTCTATGCAATCTTACCACTTCCTTTACATATATCATGGAAATATAATCAAGAGATAAATCCTCTCTAATATAAATGAAGTGTGCCGAATTCGTAAGGTAATCAAATATAATCCATATAGCATTATGGAATTTAGATATTTTGGGATGTCCGATGACAAAGTCCATAATGATGTTTTCCCATTTCCATTCTGGTATGGGTAATGGTTGTAGCATACCCTTAGAATTCTGTCTCTCAGCCTTAACTTTGTGAAAAACCAAGCATCGAGAGGCATATTAGACAACATCTCTTTTCATGTCATCTCACCAGAAATAGTCTTTTAGGTCCCTGTACATCTTTGTGATTCTAGGGTGAATAGAGACTGAAGAACTATGAGACTCATCCAATAGCTCGTTATTTAATTCTGGTATGGGAGGAATACAAACCCAATTCTCGAACCTTATTATTCCATCACAATCAAGGTTTAATTTAGGAACATTTATCACATTCTTTTGTATCTCTACATCTTCCTTCTGTGCCTCCTTAATTTTCACTTGTATATATGGTTGAACATTTATTTGAGAAAGATAACATTTCTCCCCTTCCTTTATAATTTCAAGATATATCCTTTGAAAATCCATAAATATTGGATCTTTTTTTATCCTCATCATGGATAGGCTCGCATGGTTCTTTCAACACAAAGCATCTAATACCTTGTTTTCTTTCCCAAGGTGGTAATGTATTGAGCAGTCATAATCTTTAATCAACTCCAACCATCTTCTTTGACACATATTCAGATCCTTTTGTGTGAAAATATACTTTAAAATTTTATGATCAATATAAATATCACACCTTTCACCATAAAGATAATTCCTCTATATCTTTAATGCAAATATTACCATAGCAAACTCCAAATCCTGAGTTAGGTAATTTTTCTCATGAATTTTCAATTTTCATGAGGCATAAGCTATCACCATATCATTTTACATGAGTACACAACCCAAACCCTTTTTGGATGCATCACTGTAGATCAGAAATCTTTCTCCAGAACAAGGTAGTGTGATCACAAGTGAACTAGATAACCTTCTTTTGAGCTCTTTGAAATTCTCTTCACATTCCTTCATCCATGTGAACTCAACTCATTTCTAAGTCAACTTGGTGAGTGGATTAGATAATCATGAAAAATATTTCAAAAAACATCGATAATATCCAGCCAAACTAAGAAAACTTTAGATCTCAGTTACCATTTTTGGTCTCGTCCAACTTTCAATAACTCTTGTTTTTATGGATCCACAGATATACCATCTTTTGAGATTATTTGACCCCAAAATTAAACATTCTGAATCCAAAATTCACACTTGGTAAATTTTTCATAATGCTTCTCCTTTCTTAGGGTCTTCAGTACAATTTTCAAGTGATCTTCATGTTATTCCCTGCTCTTTGAATAGACAAGAATATTGTCTATAAAGAATACAAAAAAATCGATCAAGATAGTCTCTAAAAAATAAATTAATTAGATCCATGAAGATAATGAGAGCATTAGTAATACTAAAAGACATCACTATAAATTCATAGTGTCCATACCTTATATAGAATGTCTTCTTTGGTAGATCCTCCTTCTTGACCCTTAATTGATGATATCCTGAATGGAGATCAATCTTGGAAAAGTATTGAGCTCCGCATAGTTGATTGAATAAGTCATCAATGCGGGGAATATGATATTTTCTCTTGATAGTGATCTTGTTAAGCTCTCAATAATCAATGCAGATTCTCATTGATCCATCTATATTCTTAACAAACAAAACATGAGCTATCCAAGGTGACGTACTAGGGTGTATGAACCCCTTATCAAGATTCACTTGGAGTTTATTCTTCAATTCCTTAAACTCAATTGGGTTCATTCTATAAGGTGTATTTTAAATAGGCATAACACTCGGTATGAGTTCTATTGAAAACTCAACCTCACGATTCAGTGGAAGACCTGACAATTATTTCTAAAAGACATCATCAAACACCCATAAAATTTGTGTATTCTTAATTGTGAGTTTATCCTCAACCATTTGAGATAAATAACCTTCATTTATAGAAATTAAGACCCATAATATGGAAGAAATATATACTGGAAGGTTATATTCATCCTTGCACCGATAGATGATCATAGATTGATCCGGAATATGAAATGTGACTTCCCTTCCTTGAAAATTGATATGAGTTCCATATCGAGAAAGTAAATCCATTCCAAGAATCATATCAAATTACAATATAGGAAGGATCACAATATTTGAAGGAAGTACTTTCCCACAAACTTCAACCGAAGAAGAATTATAAAATTTTGATGCGACCGTTGTGCCATTAGGAGTTGTCACAGCTAACTCAACATATAATTGTTGAGGTAATACAACGATACCCTTAGAAAATTCTTCATAAATAAAATATTCGGTGGATCTAGAATAAAATAAAACATTTTCTACACATTTAAAACATTTACTATCCCCTTTAAGACAATTCCCTCCATGTTTCTTTCCACACTTTGAGCATAAGATAAAAATAATCATCTTTTCAGTGTGGTATTTATATTTTCCCTTGAATTCTGTTTTTCTCTTCTTATAAAACTCATAGGACTGATGTGTTACTCCAATATCTATCTCAAACTTGATATCACATCGAATGATTTATTCATAGCTATTGAATTCCCTTATGGCTAATTCACTTCAGAGACTTGGTTTTAAGCCACTAAAGAATCGATCAATTTTACTCTCAGGTTGGATAATAATTATAGAAGAGTACCTTGAAAGTATTGTAAAATTTTCTTCATAGTTACCAAAGAATTCATCATCCTTTTGCTTAAGTTCAAGGAACTACTTATCTATCTTTGTTCGAAGAATACGAGGAAAGTACTTATTGAAAAACAAGTTCTTGAAATCACCCCATTCCATGGATTCAATTCCATCTCTTTGCCTCATATTCTGGATAAGGTTACACAATTGATCAGCTTTACCTTCCAAATAATAGACTGATAAGATGAATTTATCATGTTCTAAAAATTGGATAATTGAAAATATCTTTTCAGTGGTACTGATCCATTTTTCAGTCACCAATGGATCAGAAGACCCAGTGACTGAAAATTATTATTTTTTATTATCATAAACCTTTTTTAAGGGGTGAGGGGGAACCCAACATGAAATCCACAACTTTGAAAACAACCAAGCCTCCACAGTCAGTTCAAGACAAAAAAAACTCATTCAAATCTATAAAGAAAGGCCCCTACCCAACATGAAAACCATTATGACTACCTTTTACCTTCACATCGCAACTTGAAAAGTTGTCTCGTGTAAGAATGCACTGGCCTGGTACCGATAAAAATTCCATACCATCTCAAACATCTGAATCCAAAAAAAATTCCAGGTGAAAAATCTCTGCTCTGAACCTCCTCAAGAGTACCCCCTTACAGTCGAACTAGTTGCAAATTCCCTTGAACACGAACCACACAGACACAATGAAAACATTTCCACGAACAGAATTCCATGAAGAAAAAAAAACATCATAAAAAATCTTCAAATAACCATCCATTTCTACTCCTCCACCTTCATCAACTCATACTCAACATTAAATTTCAGAAACAAATAATAAACCATCATCCTCGACTAGAAATCAAAACCAAAAAGAAACAGCATAGAAGCAACATCCCTCTACCTAAAGACGTCGACCCATCGCACAACTAAAACAAAAAAAGGATGAAGATCAAGAAACATGAACCAACATCGAATTGAGGACCTCCTGAATATCACCGGAAGAAGAACTTTCTAAAATCTAGAGTCGTAGATCTCGTTACCACCTTCAAACTTGCACATGGAGACCAGATCCTCCCAACACACCCACAAACGACATAAAATGCGACAACAACCTCCAAGCCTCAACATCTAAAACTCAAACTTTGGACCATCACCACACTGCCATGAAAGCCCTAGCTAGCTCAAAGGATATGATGAGAAGAAGGCAGAAAATGGTGGGATTCGCTGAGAGTGACTGGATCGCACGGCGCCGCTACTAGAGGAGGATGCATGACATAAATTCACTGAGTAGAAGCGCCAAGGAGAGATCTGCAACTGATCTGTGATAGTGGAGAGGAAGGAAACAGTGGGGGATACCCTACCATCGTGAAGCCCCTTATGGGATTATCCTCATTTTATTCCTTTTAAAAGAATACCCACTAAAAGAATTTGTACACTTCCTCATGAAGGAATCAATAGAATGTTGTTCCCTACTTTTCTCATTTGTAAGTCCTAAATGATTCATAGTTTGAGAAAGTTGTGTGAGCATAGCAACAAGATTTTGCATTCCAACTCCCATAAATTTGGTTGCTTAGGAGGAAAATCATTACATTTCCCATTGAATTTAGCATTAACGTGGTTCCTTCGGGTTCTAGCCATTGAATAAAACCAAGAATCATAGTGTGAGCAACATTAACCATAATGTGAAAACCATAGAATCAAGAATAAAAGCTCAATTTTGGACACTTTTTGTTTTATCATAGGTTATTTATGATCATTTATAAAACACTAGGATTGTAACCTATACTTCAACATACCCTTAGGGTTCTTACTATGGTTATCTCATCCTAGTTTCCAAAGGTTAACTATACCTTTCCTCTAATACCAACTATAAATCCCCATACTTTACATACATTGATATTAATTCAAAGTTGAAGAATATTCATTAAAAATATAACAAATCCACAAAAGGACCATATAGGTATAGTGTCTTTAAAAAGTGGGAAACATAAACAACTGGTTCATAAGATATCTTCATTGTCTCCCACTTATTTCATCATAACTATACCCTTTTTTGACAGATCTTACTCAATACCCTTCTTCATGACCAGGGAAAAAACATATAAAAGGGTGAGATCAGATGCTCAGTAAGGGTAAACAAGGGAAATATCAATCATATCATAAACATAAGTCATATGAACATATTATTTTAAAATCTCATCCTACATATGAAAGATCGTGATATCATTCCATGGGATAAATCATTAAAGTTCGTAAGAATCAATGAACATAATCCCAAAAGTCATAACATAATACATGAAGTTTTTTGGCATACAAATAAACATAGAAAATCATTTCATATTAGCCAAGGATCATTTCTAAAACCATCATAGTGGATAAATTCCATTACTAAACCGAGTTCACTCCTCATTCCAGCCCTGTATTACTGAACCAAGATCATTTCTCGTTCGATCAATGTCTATCTCATGAGATATAAATCTTTACCCAATAAATTGGAAGTAGATATATGTCCCAACCATATCATAATGAAATCATTCTTACGTGTTCCACAAAAACATAAATCATTAATTATAGTATAACATAAGGAATAAAATGGGTTTCTTAAAAATCATTCCATCATAATCCATATAAAACAAATATATTTCATAAATATCATTCCATAATAAACACAATCAAACCATAGTAATAATAGGGATAGAAAAATAACCCTATTAAATAATTTCATCTTTGATGGAAAATAATTTTGATAAAACACTTGATATTAATTCTTGAGGAAAATATCCTTTCTTCTTCAAAAATGTATTCTTTTCTCAAATTGTCACAAAATTTTAAAAGAAAAGAATTTATTTTAAAATAAACTTGAAATAATGTAGAGTAAGATTAATGGAAATAATTTTTTATGAATATGTAAAAATTTATTCATGTTTTATAAGTTAAAAAAATTCTCCTCATACTTTTCCTAGAAAATTCAAAAGGTACCTTTTATCGAATAACAACAAAAGATTCATTTCATACCATTTATTAAAAATTCACTAATGAGTAAAATTGAATTTAATTTTTTTTATAAGAACATAAATAGTATTAAATATTTAGGTAACATGGATGTGGATGATAAATATACGCTAGTAAATACTTAGGAATAAATAATCTCAGATAATAACGAGATTGCAAAATTATCCCTTACCTTAGGTATGATATCCTTTGTATGTATCCGAACCTCCTGTATAATGATTTAAATAATTTAATTGACTTATTAAATGATCATATTCATCTTTATGATATAATATATGATCATATTATCATCCTTTTGTTAATAACATTTCATTGTTACTCGTTATTCAAATATCAACTGCTTTATGTTCTTATGCATGTTTTGTCGAATAAGTTTTGGTTCTCATTCATAGGTCATAGTTATATAATTAAAAAAATGATATTAACATAATATATACCATATTTATTCATTCTTTATATTTATATAATCATTATTTAATTAATATCATGTAGAATGAATCACATCACATCGTGGAGACAGTAGGTCGTACGTACACATGAGAAACGATATCATTCTCATATTTGTTGAATGGTATTGAATTGGATGGTGTGTAATATTTCAGAATTAATATCATGTTATGATAATAATATATATTTATTATTTTCATCATTATAACCATCCAATTAAGGTGGTGGTGAAAAACTGATTACACCATGGTGTGGAGACGGTAAGTCGTACGCACGCACGCGTTGTGATTTCATTTTACATAGGATGGATAGAAGGTGGAATATTATTGTTTCATAATTATAATAATATCTTAGTATATAAGTGATAATGAGTTTATTACTTTATATTGATACAAATCATGAAGAGGAATTTGAATAAGAAATAATTTTGAAAGAATCGGTAGAGGAGATTACCTCTTATTTACTGTGCTTCCTCTAAATCTCCTCTTAGAGCGCTAAAGTTGGTCTTTAGAGAACACAAAAACCTTTATAATGTAACTAGGGAAGTTGATAATGGAAATTTTAAGGGTATGACCGAGCTTGAAGACTCAATGTGAAGTGAAGAGGTGAGGGAGGAGGTGCCCTTTTATAATTGAGGTGAGAGGCATTTTTAGGATCTCCAAAGATATTAATTTATAATAAACTCAAACCCTACACAAAAAACCTAAAAAATGTCACAATTTAGAAGATGATATAATATAGGGTTTTAATATAATCAACCAATAAATTTTATAAAACTCTTTATGTCAATTGAAACATTATCATTTTAATTAACACTTAGTTATTCTATTTAATTTTAATTAAGATAACAAATATTTCAATATTAAAAGAGTGAAATATTTACTTATTTGATATAAATTAGACCATAAATAAGTACATTATAACATTTTAGACCATATAATAATTATTATACATTTTTAAAAATGTTTTATTATTTTTAAATAATTTAATAAAACATTATTTTGATAAACAACCAATAGTGTCAATTTTTACACTATTCAATTCATTAATTTTTAAAAATATTAAGATAACAAATTAACTTTGAAAAAACTATTTTATTATATTTATAATAGATCTAGTTAATATATAAAATTAATTTTACATATTAATTAACCCAAATTATATTTATTTTAATATTTTTAATAACATTTATTTGATATCTCCATTAATAAAATAATTACTACATCAATTTTTTATAATTATTTAGTATACTTATTTTTTGAATAAAAATTAAAACTAAAATACTATGATGAATATAAATCTACTATATTTTATAAGAATATAATTAATCAAATTTATCTTCTGGAATATACAACATTTAAAACGTTACACTTAATAAATTATGAACGTGACAACTTTAATATCACTTTAAATAAAATAATATAAGTGTCACAATCTCTTATATAAGGCTCCAAATGGTCACTAACTCAACCCTTGGATGGTTATGGTCAAGATATAATAGACCTATAATATTTTTTCAAGTTTTTAGGTCCTTTTATGGTTATTAATATTTTAATAAAAATTGTTTTATTGATTTCTCATCAATTAATTAAATTTAACACCATCAAAGTATAAGTCTTTAAAGTAATTATTTATTTTATAAAAATTAAAAATAAATTACCATGATAAATAAAAACATTATATATTTCTAATTAGTATTAATAATCGAATTTATCTTTTGTATAACCTTATATAAAAAATGATTTAGTTATTAAAATTTGAGTGAGACATATTTAACTTTTCTTTAAATAAATTAAATTAAATGTCCTAATCTCATCCAAGTGGCTTCCAAAGGACACCATTTAGACCCAAGGATGATTTTGGTTGAAATATACTCATAAAATTATATTAATACATGTTTTAGGGTAATTTTATAATATTATTATTACCCTTAATTACTCATTTTACCCTTTTATCGTATTAATAAAAATTACCAAAATTACTATTCATAATACACAAAAATAAAAAAAGTTATTTAAATAATTTAGAATACTTATTCCAAATATGGAATCAATTTTTAAAAAATCAAAATACATAAGTTTCAACAATTAATTTAAAATTAATCCAATTTTCGGAAAGAGAGAACGAGTTTTAAAAGTTAAAACATTGTAAAAGATTGAAATGTTTTTACATCTGAATTCAATGTAAAATTAATGATAATGACATATATTATATTTAATGATAAAAATTTATTATATTTATATTTTAAAACCATTCAATATTATAATTTAACCATATAAATTATTTTGATGAAAAAATTTGTTTTCAATTAAAATTTAGCGTATTTTTACTATTCATTAAAATTTGAAAGTTATCAGAAAAATACTAAAATTTCATCCAAAGTAAATTTTTATATCTCGCTTACAAAGAAAATGTTTATTTTTTATATAAAAATTATTAATGTGTCAACATGTTAATTTAAAATGGGTTCACCATTAAAAGGTGGAAAATTACCCTTTTGAAAAATATAGGTTTTTATACATCAAATAGAGTTTATTCATACCCTATGACAAAAATATCTATTGGATAAATATCAAAAATATATTATTAAGTATATAACATATATATTTTATTAATTTTGTTTACTAATAGTAATTCACTCAATTTATTAATACAAAAATACAGATATATAATTGATTTATATTTTTTTCATAAATAATTGGTAGCAAATAGCTTCACCATACATTTTTATAAGTTAGTTATATTTATTCTCGATAACCTAACAGCTAGGTTAAAATGGTAATTTTATACTAAGGGCAACTCATGGTTCATTTAAACTCATGATTTCATGCAATACAAGCTATTTAAGTATTAAAATTATTTAGAGAAAATATTTCATAAAAAAACTTTGTGATACAAATATCCCCAATTATTAAAATATATTCTATAAACTCAAATTACAATTCATCAATTTTAAAACAAATTCTTTTATGATTGGAGTTTCATACCTCTCAATGATTACCTTATTTATCTTTCACAAATATTAATGTAATTTATTTGTAATGAAACTGCTTTAGATTTTTATATAGCCTATATGATTTTGAAAATATCCATAAAACATCAGTATTATCAAAAAAAAAATATCGTCCCACTATACCTATATAAATTTTTATTTTTTATCGATTTCATTTTTTAAAAAATAAACTCTATATCACCCCTGGTTTCTGGTAAGTGACTCTATCTTTATGTCTTTTAAGTACATAAAGTGGCCAGGTGAAGTTTGGGAGAGCTTGGGAAAATTTTAAAGCGTTTTTGGGCTTTTATATAGGTTCATGTGTGCTGCATGGTTTGTAGAAACCATGAAACACTAGTAGGAAAACCATGAAAAGTGGTACATAGGAAAAATAGAAGGTGCACAGGCGACGCACAGTTTATCCGAACCATGCAGCTGCCAAGTAGAAACTGTGCACTTTAAAATTTGTATTTGGTATTTTTGAGATAGTGGTTTCAACACGGTTGGCGCACGGTTTGTAGACCGTGCAAGGAGATCATGCGAGGTCTCCTTTAAGGCATATTCAGGAGCATGGTTAGCGCACAATTTTCCTAACCATGCGACTAAACCATGCGCGGGTCAAAGTTAGATCCTTAAATTGTGTATCTAACTCAATTTTACCTCTAAGTTCCTCATTTTTTCCTTGAAACAACCATAACTCTGAATTTTTTCCTCTCAAATGATGGAGAACCTCTCCCAAGTGAATCAAAATCAATCTGGAGCCTTTCCTTGGTGCGTTGATGCCCAATTCTTGCGGTAAGTCATTGTTCTTGATCATTCTTGGTATTTTTCTGAGATCTACTTGACCCTCTCTCTTGGTTTATTAGATCTATGTCTGTTGTAGGTAAAAATAAGGTTATGGATGCTAAATATGTTTATATTTAGTCTTTTTGATGATAGGGGAATAGATTTAAGGAAAGTTCGTGGAGATTCAACCTGGTTTTGAGATGTTTTTTGTGCCGTTTATCATTTCCGCCAAAACTCTCAAGGTAGGTGAATTCAATCTTGACTACTCTTGTTAGAACTTATTGTATTAGTTTGAAATTGAATTAATTGATTGAAATTTATTTTGAAATATTAGTGAAAATCATGATATAAATCCTCTTCAGTGACGATTTATGGTTTTTAGTGAAATTGTGGAATTATGGTAATTTTTCTTCTTCTGAAAAGTGATTTGGTTTCTTGATTTTAAAATTTTGATTTTAAAATATGGCCTTGATGGATTTTTGAATTGGCTTGTTGGAAATTTTTTTTAATAAAAAGGGTGTTTTATTTAAATGGTCTTGGTATGTTGGTTTTGGAAATGGTTTTGGGCATACTTGGTGTGTGTGTTCATATTGCATTTATGAGGCTTGGTTGAAATATGGCCTTGTGCTTGGTGTCAAAGGTGTAATGGAACATAGTATATAATTACCTTGTTATTACATGGTAGATTTATGAGAGACAAATCATGAGTATGGAACACAAAGCATGAATGGTTGGTAGTGTGGATATGTGAAATGGAATGATAATGCTAAAGGAAACTTGGGAAATGGTTTTAAAAGAACAGTTTGGTTTATTTCATTGAAAAATGGATTTTTATAGAAAATTGGTTGATATGAAACTAGTTTATATTTAGTTATAAACTATTTTAAAGGTTGTTTATATTTATTTATAAACTTTTTAAAAGGTTTTTTATATTTATTCATAAATTTTTTTAGAAATTGTTTTATATATATTATTTTATATAAATGTTGCTAACTTTTCAATCATAGTGGCATGAGTTGGGAATTCATTGGGGATAACATACCAAGTTTTAGTAATCTCCTCTACTTTGTAACTTTGGTGCTTTTGTAGATGTCATCTTTTTTTTAAAAGGTTGGGGCCGAAGCCTCAATTTATTATTTTTGAAAGCAAAGACCTCTTTAGACTGGGTAGAGGGAGACCCATTACATAGCCCGAAGGCCCAAGGACAAGTGGCCTAGATACAAGGCTGGAAAGCCCATTTTGTTTTGCCCAAAGGACCCCGCAGTGAACAGTACTGCTACAGTACCCATGCTGCTGTAGTACCTACTACAGTACCGCCACTGCTACAGTATCTGCTACAGTATTTCCGCAGCAACAGTGCTGTCGCTGCTACAGTGCCACCACTGCAACAGTACTGCTATAGTACTGCTACAGTCCCTGGGAAATTCGCCCCTGCCCGGAATCGATCCTGGGTCTTTTGGATGCCAAGCAGGAGCCTGTACCACTAGGGTACACGATCGTTGGCATTTTGTAGATTTCATCTATTAAGACATGGGAACAAGTAAAGTATCACACATCTTTAGCACTACTTCATGATACTTGGGATGTTTTAGGGAGTTGGAGCTTAGAGGATGTGGATCTTTGGAGTCTTGTAGTTGTCTTGGAGCTTTCATAGTTTGTATTCTACTGTTTACTTTTATTTTTTAGCCTTTCTATATGGTACATGGATTTAGCATGATTTTTATAAATGAAATGTTAAGATGTATTTCATTGTTATCACACATCATATAGTGGTTTTTTTTGTTTGTATTGTTTGGTTAGTGGTTTTATTCTTAAAGGGTAAATCATTCCCCACATGTATTGAAACCCTTCGACATTTATTGTCATCCTTTGGAACCTTGGGGACATATCTTAAGGCCTAGTAATATCTCACTACCCTCTCAAGCCAATGAGAGTAAGAGGGATGTTATAAATATATCAGTTTTGTTTGGTCCAAAGTTTATTTGAGACAAATGGTATAAACTTGTTCCTTTCCTTGTGGAACAAGTATTCATCAGTTCTTCTGGTCTTGGAGTTGAATTCATTCTTGTCTATTCCTTGAGTTAGGATTATAGAAAGGAGTAGGACTGTCAAGACTTGAAATGTAGAGAATAAAAAGATGTAGCGAACCTTTTTATGTTGATATTCAAAAAGAGAATGGTTGTGGTATTTTGAAAATGTCTTGATTCTCAAAATAAAGTTTTATGTTTTCAAAAATAGATGAATATGGTAAAGGTTGATTTTGGAAAGCATTGTTGTGATAGTTGATGTGATATAATTTAAAATTATAAGCCTACAGTTTCTAGAGAGTGATACTTATAGAGTGTTGTGTTTTATAGAAAATGGCACCCGATAGGTGTCTTAAAAACCAACCAGAAGAAGCTGCAGAGAATGTGGTTGCACCTGAGCCACAAATGAACCAACGGCTAGTTCAGAGTATCATCCAAGAATTTCAGGTTGTGGACACAGGGAACCATAGGGATGAACCAAGAAAAGTGGATCATTCCATCCCGTTCTAGAAGTAGAATCCACCTATCTTATAGGGTGATTCTGAACCATAAAAGGCAAGGGTTTGGCTAAACATGATGAATTGTATGTTTGATTTCATTGGCACACTAGTGGATATGAAAGTAAAGATGGTGACATATATGCTCGAGGATCTTTCACGCAAGTGGTGGGATATCACAGTCCAGGAAAAAGAGGACCAAGGCATTTTTGGGAGGATTTTTATGAATTGTTCAACAAAAAATTCTATCCTCACAGATTCAAAATTCAAAGAACTATGAACTTCTTCAGCTTGAATCAGGAAAATATATCTTTCATAGAGTATGCGGCTAAATTCATGAAGTTATTGTGATTTTCACTTGAGGGTGTGCCTAGTGTGTCCTTGGAGGAACACATCTTCAAATCATTGATAAGGAAGGAGATTCTCTCAAAGATAGCAGTTATCTGTATTACAGATTATACAAAGATAGTGAATAAATGGGAAATAGTTGGATGATACATCTCAGGAGCTACGGGAGGAGGAAGTTTGTTGATACCCATGGGAACTGGTGGAAGCTCGAATGTTGGGAGCAAACAGAAGAGGGAAACCTACTTCATAAGTGGGAGTGGGAATCAGAATCAAATATTTGGATAAATGAATCTTCCTCCTAGACCCACAAAAAGCAGGATTTTTCCAATGTGGTTACTTTGACCACATGAAGCGAGAGTGTACAAAACCACAATGAGAATTCCATAATTGTAACAAGATGGGACATCTTAAGTGCTATTGGAACAATGCTCCGAGATCAGGTGCTTGAGACACTTCTCAAGTATCGCAGTCATCATACGCATTGACAGGGATAGGGTAGAAAAATCAAACTCGTCAGTAGAATAGAGCTATCCATGGTGATTCTAGGAATACCATGAATCATCAGGTAGGGAAATCTTAAAATGGAAATAAGAAGAAAACTACAATGACAAAGAAATTATATGGAGATGAGCAGGTTATTGTGGATGATCATTCTAGACCATCTATTGTGAGAGGTATGATTATTTTTAATTCTACCCTTATGCAAGTGCTATTTGATAATGATGCATTGAATTCCTTTAGTGATTGTTGTGTTGTTGATTTGCTGAGTTTAAAACTTGAGATGATTCCCTCTGTGATGAAACTTAAAACTCCTATTGGGGAAAGAGAATGTAGATACTTTCTTTATAGAGCATGTTCTATAACTATTAATAGAGATAAGGTGAAATGTGATTTCTCTATATTGGACATGGATGTATATGATGTAATCTTAGGTATGGATTGGTAGACAGTGTTCAAGGCTCACATTAACTGTTATAGAAGGATAGTTAGTTTCACGATGGAGGATTGTGCCATGCATCTATTTAGAGGAGAAAGGGGTGTAAATATGGGAGAAACATGATTTTTGGCACCAATTGTGGGAATGATATCTTACCAATTGGTGGAATTAACTTTGGTATCGATGGATGAGATTGAGAATAATAGTTTCCTAGCAGTGGTGGATCAGTTTCCTGATGTGTTTCCTAAAAATATCTCAGGGTTACCAATGGTAAGAGAAGTTAAGTTTATGATTGATATCCTTCTAAGAACTAGTCTTATCTCACTTGCATATTATTGTATGTAACCAACAGAGTTAAGGGAATTGGATGTGAAGTTGGAAGAGCTGTAAATACAGGGTTTTATTTGGCCAAGAACATCTCTGTGGGCAGCATCGATCTTGTTCATGAATAAATAATATGGAAATCTAAGGTTGTGTGTGGATTATTGTAATATTAACCAAGTTATGATAAAGAATAAGTATCCACTTCCACACATCGATGATATTTTTGATCAATTTAGGGGAGATCAGTGGTTCTATAATATTAACTTGCGATCAGGATATCACCAATTGTGATTTTGGAAGGAGGATATTATGAAGAGAGCTTTCAGAAGTAGATATGGCCATTATGAATATGTTGTAATGCCTTTTGGTCTTAAGAACACAATAATGGTTTTTATGGCATTTATGAATTAGATATTTCAGCAATATCTAGATTATTTTGTTGTGGTTTTTGTGGACAACATATTTGTGTATTCAAGGACATGGGCTACACATGAACAAAACTTTATGAAAATGTTGTATATCTTGAGAGAAAATAGTTTGTATGAAAAACTATCAAAGTGTGATTTTTAGTTACAATAGGTATGATTTCATGGCCATGTAACCTCTGAAAAAGTTTTTTCTGTGGATTGAGATAAGATAGAAGTTGTTATCTCTTATAAACCACTGAAGAATGTCTTTGCGATACAATGTTTTCTTAGTCTCACTGGTTATTACCATTTCTTTGTACATGACTTATCATGACTAGCTTCACCTATGAAACCTTTTACAAAGAATACTGCTCCATTCCATTAGACTCAGGAATGCCAGAAATCATTCCAAGAGCTAAAGTTTCACCTTACATTCACTCCAATCTTGATTTTTCCAGAATAAGGACAAGGGTAAGTGGTGTATTGCGATGCTTCAGGATCTGGGTTGGGGTTTTTTCTAATTCAAGGGGACTATTTTGTTGTTTATGGATCAAGGCAGTTGAGGGTACATGAGAATAACTACCCAAAAAATTATTTGGAGTTAGCTACAGTGATCCATACTTTAAAGACTTGGCACCATTATCTCTTCAGTGAGAAATTTACTGTGTTCACAGATCATAAGAGCTTGAATCATATTTTCTCACAAAGTGATTTGAATCTGAGGCAAAAAAGAAGGATGTAATATCTTCAAATGTTAAAATTTGACTTGATGTATACATTGGGTAAATCCAATATGATGGACAATGTCTTAAGTATAAATTCGTATGCTCAATTGGAAAAATAGGCTTCAGATAAGTGGAAATGGATGTCAGTCCTAACCGACATGCATGTGGAATGTAAAGAATGAGGTGATGTTGTAGTTTTCTTTCCAGTTTCTCTTGTTCTTGATTTAGTAAAGATGGTACAAGAGGCACAAACATCTGATGAAGAATGTGTTGTAATGAGTTCAAAACTCAATGGCGGGGAGACCACCTAGGACTAGAGGTTGGATGAGAGTTCAATGTTGTGGTTTAGGAATAAGATGGTTGTACCTATATATTGTAAGGAGAAACTTCTTCATTATTACCATCATTCAATATGGGCTATCCATCCTGGAATACAAAAGGTGTATAAGGCATTTAAGGTGCATTTTTGGTGGATTGGCATAAAGAGGAAAGTGGATGAGTTTGTTTTAGAATACTTAACTTATCTAAAAATTAAGACATAACATCAGAGACTGGTAGGTATGTTGTAGTATTTACCTATTCCAATGTGAAAATGGGAGCATATAGCTTGGAATCTTGTTACAAGTCTCCCAATAATGGTTCATAAATATGATTCCATATGGGTGATAGTGGATCAATTCACAAATTTGACTTACTTCATTCCTATTCGTGAAACTCATACGGTGGAGAATATTTCCAAAATATATATGAAAGAATTGGTAAAGATACATAACATACTAATTTTGATCATATCATATAGAGATATGAGATTCATGTATTGTTTCTAAAAATCATTACAAAAATCCTTTGGGACTCAGTTGACTATGAGTACAACATATCATCCTTAGACAGATGAGAAATCTGAGAGGATAATCCAAATTTTGGAATACATGTTGCAGGATTGTGTATTATATTTTTGTGGATCATTGGAAGAGTACATACCCTTAGTGGAGTTCTCATATAACAAAAACTATCAAGCCTCAATATATATGGATCTGTTTGAAGTGTTGTATGAGCATCCTTTCCATTCTCCACTATGTTGAGTGGAAACAGGTGAGAATTCACTAGTTGGGTTGAGCCTTGTCCAAGAAACAACCAAGAAGATTCAGTTGATCAGGAAATATATGGAGATGGCCCAGATTTGTCAGAAATCACATGCGGATCATCATCGATGGCCATTTTCATTCACAATGAGTGATCATATGTTCTTGTGAATTTTTACAAGGCTTTGAAATCGACGTTTTGGTATGTAGGGAAAGTTATCTCATCGATATATATGCATTTTGAGATATTGGAATGATTTGGAGAGGTGTCATATCGGTTGGCATTAGTACCACAGTTCATTGCGGTGCATAATGTGTTCCACATATCTCAATTGAAAAAGTATCATCCTGATCCAGACAATGTGATCAGATGGGGTCACATTAACCTTGATCTAGATGCTTCATTGGTACATACCCTGATATGTATTGTGGATAGGCAAGATAAAGTCTTGCATGGTAAAAACATTAGTCTAGTAAGAGTTTTGTGGCAACATGGTCGGATTTATGAAGAGACTTGGGAACACGAGAAAGAAATGAAATAGAAATGTCTGGAACTATTTTAGGGGAAAATGGTTTTCTTCTTTCTAGGGAAGGAAAGACCCATGGTGGGGAGAATTTAGCACCCCTAGTTTCTGGTAAGTAACCCTTTATTTATTCTTTTTAAGTATATAAAGTGGCTGGGTGAAGTTTGGGAGAGTTTGAGGAACTTTTAAAGTGTTTTTGGGGATTTTCTAAGGGTGAATGGGTGGTGCACGTTTTATAGAAACCATGCAAAAATTGTAGAAAAATGTGCACAGTGAGATAGGGGAAAAAGAGAAGGTGCACAGGTGATACACAATTTGTCTAAACCATGCAGCTGCCTAGTAGAAACCATACTCTTTAAAAGTTTGATTTGGTCTTTTTAAGGAAGTGGCTTAAACACAGTTGGCATATCATTTATAGATTGTGTGAGGAGACCATGTTAGGTCTACCTTAAGGTAGAATTAGTAGCACAATTAGTGCACAGTTTTCCTAACCGTGCGATTAAACCATGCACGGGTCAAAGTTAGATCCTTAAATTGTGGATCTAACTCAGTTTTACCTCCTTGTTTTCCCCCAAAATGGATCTAACTCAGAATTTTGATCTCTCAAAGGTTGGAGAACCTATCCCAAGAGAATTGAAATCTATCTGGAGCCTTTCCTTGGTGAATTTATGCCTAATTATCATGGTAAGTCATTGTTCTTGATCGTTCTTGGTGTTTTTCTTAGATCTACTTCACCCTCTCTCTTGGTTTCTTAGATCTATGCCCGTTGTGGGTAGATCTAAGGTTATGGATGACAAATATGTTTAGATTTGGTCTTTTTAATGATAAGGGAAGAGATATAAAGCAGGTTCGTGGAGATTCAACCCAGTTTTGAGATGTTTTTCGCGTCGTTTATCATTTTCGCCAAAACTCTCGAGGTAGGTGGCTTCACTCTCGAATCCTCTTATTAGAACTAATTGGATGATTTTAAAATTGATTTAATTGATTGAAATTGATTGTGAAATATTGGTGAAAATCATGATATAAATTCTCTTTAGTGATGATTTAGGGTTTTTGGTGAAATTTTGGAATTATGGTAAATTGTTGTGCAAAGTGCTTTGGTTTCTGATTTTAAAGTGTTGATTTTAAAATATGGCCTTGCTAGATTTTTTAATCGGATTATTGGAAAAAGTTTTTCAATAAAAAGGGTGTTTTATTGAAATATTTTTGTCATGTTGGTTTTGGAAATGGTTTTGGGCATACTTGGTGTGTGTGTTTATATTGCATTTACGAGGTTTGGTTGAAATTTGACCTTGCGCTCAGTGCCAAAGGAGTAATGGCACATAAGATATAATTACCTTGTGATAACATGGTAGATCAAAGAGAGGCCACTCATGATCATGAAGCTTTTATAATGAAGCACACATGGTTTGTAGTGCAAATATGTGAAATGGAATGGTTATTCCAAAGAAAACTTGGGAAATGGATTTAAAAGCATGGTTTGGTTGAAATAATTGAAAAATGGCCTTTTATAGAAAATTGGTTGATATGAAAATCTTTTATATTTTGTTATAAAATATTTTAAAGTTTGTTTATATTTATTTATAAACTGTTTTAAAGGTTGTTTATATTTAGTCAAAAACTGTTTTAGAAATTTTTTTATATAAATTTTTTTATATAAATGTTGCTAACTTTTCTATCCTAGTGGTGTGAGTTGGGAAGTCATTGGGGAAAACCTATTGAGTTTTAATACTCACCCCTACTTTGGAAATTTGATACTTTTGCAAATGGCATCTACCGGGATATGGGAAAAGGAAAAGTATCACATGTCTTTAACACTACTTCATGATACTTGGGATGTTGGTGGAGTTGGATCTTGGATCATGTAGAGATTTGGAGTCTCATAGTTGTCTTGGAACTTTCATAGTTTGTCTTCTATTATTTACTTTTATTTTTTAGTCTTTCTTTATGGTACTTAGATTTAGAATTATTTTGATAAATCAAATGATGAGTTTTATTTCACTGTTATCATGCATCATGTAGTGGTTTGTTTTAGTTTGGATTGTTTAGTTAATGGTTTTATTCTTAAAGGGTAAATCATCCCCCACATGTATTGAAACCCTTCGGCATTTATTGCTAGCCTTTAGTGCCTTGGGGACGTTGCTTAAGGCTTAGTAACGTCTCACTGCCCTCTCAATATAATGAGAGTAAGAGGGATGTTACAAAGTCTATGCCACTATTACATTTAATATATATATATATATATCATATATATTTTTGAAAAAAAATATGTTTTCAAAATTGAGTAAATTGGGATTAAAATTATGGTACTATAGAAAATAATGTTCTTGAAATTTTGACATTTTTATCACTAACTAAATTTATTTATTTGAAATATAATCTTCCAAACTCCCTTAAAAAAGAAAAGTCCATTATTTCCTTATTATCATAATATTTTATAATTTAAAAAATCATTAAGTCACTTTAATTATTTAACATCCTTCTCAACCTTCTAGGACAATTCACTAACAAACTATATGAATTTTTAAACATTAAATTTAAACATCTTCATGTGGTCCCTTGATCCTAGGGCCTTTATTTATAAACATTAAACTCCATTCTCTCTAATAAGAATATATATTTTTTAATTTTTTAATTTTTATTTTTTAATCAAGAAGAATAATAAAAAACTATAAAAAATTTCACAAGTTGTCTTCATGTGGTTCCTTGATCATAGTGCCTTCATTTATAAATATTAAACTTCATTCTCCCCAATAAGAATATTTTTTTAAGTTCATTAGTTTGTATTCTTTAATCAAGAAGAACCATAAAAACCTATAAAAAATTCACAAGTTGATTTAATTTTAACAATTTTTTTTTCAAATATTTCATTTTAATGGCTTAATGTTAAAAAAATAGATTCAATATACTTTTATTGAGATTCTTTTATATAATCTTCATAGAAAGATAATTTTTTAAAGGGAATCATATGATTTTTTTTTATAAAAAGTACGAGAGATAGGTCAAAGGCCCTATTACATAAGGGTGTGATCCAAATACTCTTTATTGAGGAGACATGTTTCAGATTAAAGTATTAGTGAGTAACCCAAAGGCCCAATAATGTAGATATTTTCTGAGAAACAATTTTATGAGAGAATGTCTTAGAGGAAAAATATAATTGAAAAGAGATATGACTCAAATTTTCCCACCACTGTATAAGTTTCTTGGCCCACTATAGTCTAAAACCCGCCTCTACATACACTTGTAACCTATATTATTTCCCTATACACCTGTATATGGAATCAACCAACCCCAAACATGCACCTTAAAACCACATTACACCCAATTTTTATCTTTAATATGAGTAATAAGACTATATATTATCTTGAGTTACTACACATAAGCCCATGGAAAATCAGTGTAAAACTATATTTTTGTGGAATTTGAGGCTTGATCCACAAACCTAATGCTAATTAAGTAGTAATTTATTACCAACTAAACTATACCTGATAAGAAAATATAATTTATTACAAATTTATTCAAAAATATTATTTTTATAATCAAATAGGACACTCAAAATCTTTATCCTTCTTTATAAACTCAACTATATTCTTTTCAAAACATTACTCACAATAAATTTTTTTATGATTTATTAACATAAATATTATGATTTGCATATATAAATGAGAATTTATTATGTGTGTAATATTTTATCGCTTACTTAAACATATACTCTATACATGTTTCTTTATATTTTTTACTACTTACATCACTATAACATGGAAATGTGAGTCCTCCATCAATGTTTTCCATCATATTTTTTCATGTTTATTACATGAAGAATCATCACTACAATCATTATCCCCACTATATCTCCCATATTTTTTCATTCAAAGTAAAATGTCAACTTCAAATTATTGAATAAAATCATTTTCCTCTTAAAAACATCTTTTGAACTTTAATATTTTTTGAAATTTTATATTTTCTTTAGGAATATCCAATATTCAACTCCTCTTTATCACTTCATTCAACATTTTCTCTCTTTTGGGAGTGCCCCCTGAAGTTTCCTGCAGCACCAAATAAATTTATTTTAAAATTGATATGATTTTATATATTTATTTAAAATTTTAAACATTTATTGCGACCAATGAAATAATTTTTTTATATTTATAATCTATATATTTAACAACAAAATCAGATGATGGTTCTTTATTACTAATACAAAGACTATAATATCTCAACCCAAATACCCAACATTATATCTATTTTTAGCCTCTCAAGTCCACAAGTGCACATTCATATATAAAATAAGCTTTCAACTAACAACATTGGCTATAAAAAACCATTGGGAACAATATCCACTCAAGACAACCCAAAGAACTCATGTCATTGTTTATTGAAAATTCAAGATGGATTATTTATATAATGAAAAAACAAAAACATACAAACAAATAAAAAGGGAGCTGTAAATGGGAATACCATAACCTTGTATATTAAAATAAATCTACGGTCTATAAGTTACACATAAATATTGACCAATATTTAATAATGTAAGAGACATGTAGATAGAAAATAAAGAATTATTTATGTGTTGGTTCCAGAGCCACCAATCCTGATGCACCCATTGAAACATAAATCATATAATAAAGTTTAGAACTTACAAAATTAAATAAACTCATGTAATGGTGTATTCTAAATGAGAATATAAATTCACATTATCTATGAATTTTAATTATCCACTCAAAACCCAAAAAAACTTCTGAAATGGGATAAGAAACCAAAATAAAAGAACAAAAAAAAAACAAAAAAAACATATTATGTGGTTTGGAATGATTCCTACTCCATATGAGAATAATATTTAGTTATATATTACAAATAATAAGTATATTTCAATTTTATCACTTACCAACACATTCACACATGACCATACCCCATCTATTTATAGTCGGTCTCAATTAGTGGAACTAGTGCCACCACCATTAGATGTTGTGGTTGACCACCACTTCAACTATTGCTATTAGCTGAAGGCCAGCTCCTCAACTAACTCATCCAATGAATAGTGAAATATATTCCTACATATCTCTTTAATAAATATGACATAGCCTTTAAAAACCTCATGTTACTCTAGTTCATCAATAGATTAAATCCTATGAATATCATTCTTCTACACTCCCATCATCTAAACATTTTTCCTTCCATCTAGTTCAAGAACATTGTCATATAGACCATGGAAAACTCTACTGATATTATTCTTCCATAAACTACCCTAAATTTAAATACCATGTTTTAGAATATTTCATTTTGTATTTAATGAAATGTATTATGAAATAATTTTTCACACTTTCTGAACAATCACCCACTTGAAAACTCATTTCAAATATTCAATGAAACCATAAAAACTTAATAAAGTTTTGAATAGTTCAAATTTAATAGGAATAATTAGTGTTTCTCCATTTTATCTTTTTTCACAAAAGTCTCTTTATAGAATTTTTTTACTCTGACATTCCTAATGTAAGACCTTGGTTAACATGTTAGTTTAATTCTTACTTCCACCAAACATCCATAGTTCTATAACTATATTCTCAAGCATCTTCTATATGAAATGACACCTTTGATATATGTTATTTATCCATGAATAACACAAAAAAATTCATCAATATATTAAATATTATCTAACTATCGTAGAATAAAAAACCACTTTCCTCACTCATTATGAGTTATTATAGTGAGTAGTTCATCTAGAAAAAGTATTTCCTTACTTTTGTAATTGTAATGTACTCTACTTCTATAGTTGAAAGCGAAACTATAGGATATATTATTGACATATAAATTATTATTTTTCCTTTAAAATACAGTTCAAAAGTCATGGTACTCATTTATGCATCTATATATCCTCTAAATTCTATATCAACATAAGCTTGTAATGGATATTTTTTTTCCAAAACATAGAAATAGTTCTTTTGTCTTTGATATATCGGTGAATCCACTTAAATTCTTCCTAGTTCTCTCTTCTTGAATTTTCCATATACCAATTGAAAACTATAACTATATGAGTAATGTCTAGATTTTTACAAACCAATGTATACATCAAGAATATAATGATATATAAGGAAATCTCACCATAAATAGAGACACATATTCTGTTTTATGTGCTTTCTATTTGGATAACATGAAGATTATGACCCATGGGTTGGTCATAGGATTACATCCGATTATTAAAATTAATTCAATGAACTTTTTATTATATTAAATTTATCACAAAATCAATGTTATATTCTTCTGATCCATCTTGATATTTATCCCCAAAATATGATTAACTTTAACAAGATACTTTATATCAAACCTTTTAATAAAATAAAATTTTTAATCCTTAATTTGATCCATATTTGAACCCTCCAGGTTCATATAATCTATATACAAGATAATAATGACATAACTTCCATCATTGGACAACTTATGGTAACATGATCAATATTACACTAGAAAATCTTCTCATCAACCATAAAGTCATAAAACTTCTAGTTACACTACCTTGGTGCTTGTTTCAAACCATACATGCTCTGTTTTATCTTGAAAATCAGGATTAAATTCTATTTATCAATGAAACCATCTAGTTTCTTTATAAATGTATACTCCTTTAAATCACTATAAAGAAAATATATATTTATATTTAACTATTAATGTTGTAATCCTTTTGAAGCTACCAGACTTATCAAAGTATTTATTCTTATATCTTTAACAATAAGAAAAAATATTTCAGAGAAATATATCCCTTATCTTAAAACTTTTTTATAACTAACTTGGAATTGTACCATTATCTACCATATTATTCCCCCATAAACTGGTATACCCTTTTATTATATAATAACTTCTTTCGTTATGGTAATTCTATTAGCTATCAGGATCCATTTTTATGCACTGAGTCCATTTTCTATTTCATATCTAACCTTCACTTTCTATAATACTTAAGAATTTCCACTTCTTCTAAGCTCTTAGGTTCTCCTCTATATATTAGAATCAAGTAGTGAATATTAGTTATAAACCTTTTAACTAATCATATAATCCTAGTATACCTCCTTAATTATAACTATGTTTCTTTTCCATCCAATATTGTATCTTCTGAATCACTTCCCCATTTCTTTGAAGTATCCGAGCTTTATTTTACTTCTAACCTTGTTAGATCATTAAAATTTTTGGTACATCATATAAATTATATAACTTTTGGATTTATTTTTAGATAAAATTGGATAGATTTAGATTATTCTTTACTTTAAACTCCATATTCTATAAAATTATGATCTTTTTACAAGATGTTATCATCAATGAGAATATTATGGCTACTAATGATCTTTCATTTATGAATATCCCAAAGCTGAAACTGAATGTTTTCATCACCATACACCATAAAAATCTATGATTGGGAATTTTCTTTAATATTTTCAATATCCTTAGCTTTAACATAGATATTTGAGAGTGATCAAAAAAATTTAAGATGGGAAACATCCACTGATTTTATGGACCACATTTATTATAGAATCACAGGACACATAGGTGCATAAGAACACGTGTTAATAAAGTAATGGGAATAATTGAAAATTTTATCACAAGAATCCATTATAAACTATTCATGTAGATTCAAGATCTATGATTTATAATTTATTTTATGGTTTATCTACTCTTTTAAGATATTTTGTTATGAAGTCTGGGGTATAGTCTTCTCGAACCCAATTCATTTTCTCTAACAAAACCTATAGAATTACTTAATATCAAGAACACATTTATTATCAGACCTTATTAACATAATTTTATTTTATCTATATTTATATACTATAGATAACCATCACATGTCACTCTAAAAACCATGGATTCATACTTAAAGAAGTATAACCGTACCATCTATGTTACCTCATCAATGAAGGTAACATAATACAACATGCCACCATGAGAAATGACTACAGAATACTATAATACCCTGATATTTTAGAATTTATATTCCTTTAAATGAATACTATGTTTGATATCATGTACCACATGCAACTTCAATCTTATTTGAGCCAAAAATTTATTATTTAAATAAGACTTTTATAACCTAGTTGTTGGATTAACGGGTATGAATAGGAGTAACCAAATTATGAAATATATATAGGAAAGTTTTAATAATACAAATTTATTGATTGATACATAGAAAATAATCACTAATTTCAAAATTATAATAATTAAAACATATAAGTTCAATATCATTTAAAGTTTTAAGGGTCATTATTCCTATAAAAGTGAGTTTTCATTATATTTATATATTTCATTTAAAAGAATCATTTTTTTAGAGTATTGAATTTATTTAAAAGTTAATTCTTATAAATTTAAATTAATTGGTAATAATTAACTCATTAATTATAAATTTTTCATAAATAAATTTAAAATCATTTGATGGTAAAGAGAGATATTTTTCAGAAAACCATTTTTAAGTGAACAATGTATTTTTATCTGAAAAAATTAAATTAATCACTAATTATAAATTAGTTTTATAAAATTTATTTATAATATATTAAATAAAATAAAATAATAATAATTTAATTTTTATTACTAGTAAAAGAATGTGAAGAAAATGTTTTTATGCTTTGAAAATAATTTTTTATAAAAATGGGTTTTACGTGTTTTGTGTACGGATAATAGAATTATTTTATAAAGCTTTTAGAAATTATATTTGATAAAATTAATTTTATTTTCATATTCATCATATAAAATTTATCTTAGGATTAATTTTTTTGGATTTTTCTAAAATGATTGATTTTATTGTGAATAGTTAAAAATATCATTTTATTTATAAACTGTTATTTCTTTTAAATTATTTTTAAAGTATCATTCTATTTAAGATTGGTTTTAATTTAAAATGAAAAACCTTCTACTATAAATGATAAAATTAATTCTATATTAATAATAATTATACTTTATTTTTCTGTAAATTCATTTTTAGGCATAAAAAATTTCTAAGAAACTATTTTTCATTTTTTTGCATTCTTATTTAGAAATTAATTTACACCACTTATAAAAATAGAATATTGAAAATGGTTTTAATTTTTTTTATAATTATGTTAATTTAATTTTTTTCATAAAGAATAGTTACCATGATAAAAATTTGTCACCACAGTAAACTGTAAAATGGTTTAATTAATGTTAAAACTAATTGATAAGGTCAAAAATTATTTTATTAAATTTTATTAGAAAATTTAATTTTACCCTTATCACCTTCTATTTGAACATGAATTTTCTTAGTAACACTTTCCCATGATTAATAATTTTATATTTATTAAAATTTTAAATAATTAAAAGAATGCCACTACCCTCACTTATAAAAGAGAACCTCCTCTTATTGCTTATTCACATACTTAAAGCCATTTATATAGACCAATAACTATCCAAATAATTTCCCAACATCCCTATCCACATAATAGAGGTCTTGGTATCACCAAAGGGACCAATCCTATAAGGATTAATGTGTAATCCAATAGAGATTTTTCAAAGAAGAGGTATGACTCTTGACTGAGTGTTTGCATATTTATTTTGTTCTTCCACATCCATAAAATATTCTATAAAAATTATTATATAATAATATATGTATCAAATATATACTATATTTTTATTATGTTTTTTAAAACTATTTCTCATTTTCTTTTCCAAAATACGGGAAATGAAAACATCACTTGTGCATACGTATGGACTACCGCCTCCATGAAGTGATGTATTTTATTTTCAATCACTACCTCACATATATTAATATAAAGATATAATTAATGAATATATAAGATTTTTTTATACTATTATTAATCTATAAATAATATTATAGTACTTACCTTCTTACCCATTCCTTTCATTGGAAAATGATAACGTTACATGTGCGTATGTGTGGACTTCCACCTATACAAAGTGAAGTGATTAATTTTTTATTTCCACCATACATGGATGGTAATATAAATAAAAATAATGAATAAATTTAAATTTATAACATATTTATAATTTTTTAAAATTAAAATATTATCTACTTTATTTCTTTTCCTTCTAGTATAAAAATGAAAAAGTCATTTATGTTTACATTTGGACAACTGTCTCTATCAAATGATGTGATTAATTATTTATGAACTCCTTTTATGAATATTAATAAAAATTTATTTAACATAAAATTAACTTTTTATTATTTTCACACACTTTTAAGGAAAATGTAAGAAACCTCACAAAGCCTAACCACAAAAATATCATGCACCTTAAGATATAGACGAATCGTTAAAATTTTTATATTATTTTTCCTCTATGTATATATTCATTTAAATGTTTAGAGAATGTTATTATTTATAAATAATATATTTTTAAATAAATTTTAAACCACATTTTAGTTTTTTAACAATTTTTTTAAAAGGAACATTTTCAGTGTTTTTTGTAAAGGTAATTTTTTATTTTCATTACAAATGTGTAAAAAGAATTATTTTTTAATGAATATGACATGAAAAGAATTTTCACCCATTATTAACATTATTATTTAAGTAATTTTTTAAAAAGAATATATTGTGTCTAGTTCTTATGTGAATTTATCATATTATGAGTTTTCAATGTAAAATGGGTTTTTATCCTTATTTTCACATAAATCCCAAAAGTGCTTCTGCATATGTGTTGAACTAAATATTTTATGATACTTTATGATGTAAATGAAGTATTTTTTTGTGATTTTTTCATGATATGGTTCTCAAAAATTTTATACAATAATGAGTGAGATCGATACAGTTCTAATTATAATTGAGGGTGATATTTCTCTCAAATTTATTGGGTAAAGTGATAAAGTTAATTGTAAATACATTACTCCAAAGAGAAATATTAGAGTCAACCATGATGGTTATTACTTTATAAGGATTATTATAAGGGCAATTGTAAGGATAATGTCTTGATATATCTATATTATTTTTCAATTCTTACAATAGGTTTTAAAAGAAATAATTTCATTTTCATATGGTAAGAAAACGAAGTCATTATTAGAGAAATTTTTATGATCTTATAAATGTGAAAGGTTTATTTTCATGTGTTATCATGTTTTCCCAAGTAACTTTATTGATTATGAATTTTCCTTTTTTTATTATTATAAAATATTTTATGAAATTTTTTGGCTTTGGTGTTGATTTCATGACTATGTAATGATTATTTTGAGTTTAGTATTTATTATGTAAAAAGGAAAATTTTTTATCATGGGGTTTCAAGAGTTTTTAAAGGAAAACATGTTTCCTTTATTTTCATATCCATTACTAATATTTTTTCCTAATCCCATGTTTTGAATTTTTTTATAGGGTTTAAGGATGTATAAAGACTATAAAAAGGTTGATGGTGACACATATTGAATGAAGAAAATATGCCACAAATGAAACATGAGTGTAAAAATAAGAACCTTTTTTTATAAATATTTTACACTATATGGAAAGTCCTATATGATATTTAATCATTTTCCTAATTTAATAAAAATATAAACCTAAGATATCTTAGAAATGTAATAAACTTAAATCTATTAAATTAAACTCATAATTATGGGTTGTTAATGCAACATGACATTATAGTTGGTATCATAGAAAAGGATCAGATAAATTTAGATGTTATAATGTTATTATCTTGGAATATTCAATGGTTAACATTTTTTTGGTATTATAAGTTTAAAAGTACATTATAAAATTAAGGGTTAGTATATTAATAAATAATTTTGTTTTTTCGAGGGGTTGGGTTAAGAATTATAGGAGAACCAAAATTAAGGTAGCCTAGGTTGAACCTATAGTGAGTCAAAATTATCCTAGTATAAGGGTACAATGCCTCAGATAAAGAAAGTCATATGATAGAATAATCTGATTTATTCATCTCTTTGGTATGATTTTTTCCTTAAGAAATTATTTTTTGCTGGCTAATAAATTTCCTTCACCATCATAAAATTATAATTTAATATGGATGAGTGGAATAAAAATACTAACCTCCTTTATCTTATAGGAAATTCACTTGAAATAATAATTACAAATTCTAGATCATATGATTTAGAAACCTTCTCCATTATTCAAATTAAGAACAAAACAATTTACAAAAAAACCCAATCCTCCTCTATACTTTGGTATCAGGAGGGACCTTGGGATACATATAAATATATTTTAGAAAAAAATATCTCCCATCATGCCCATATTGGAAAATACCATAAGGGACTTTATAATGGTTTCATTATGGATGAATTAGTGAAAGGATTTCCAACACTATATTCAGAAATAAAGGATGTTGACCTTTAATCTACTTAGGTATTAATCTTGCTATCTAGATTTTTTATTATTATAAACACCAACAATAAACTAAAGAAAATAATATCCTAATGTATTACGGGAAGAAGGTTTGTAAGGATTCCTCAAAAAAATAAATTCAAAACACACGATTACTTATAAATTTTAATCTCTATTAACATCCATTTTGATAAAGATGTTACAATTGTTCTTGGATAAAGGAATAAGAGGAACATTATAGGGTTTTTATGCATTTTAAAAATGTGTGGACTCAACTTGGTAGATCAGGGGGCATTGGTCTTAGAAATTAGGATTATAACTAATCATGATCTATATTTCAATGGTATGATCTATTTTAATATAATTGCTTACATTTAATATAGGAAATATGATTAAAATGAGATTGATGAAATCATAGGACTTGATACTATTTTTTATTATAGGAAGTATGTATTAGGGAATAAGACTGAAAATCTTGGTTAAAATTTTATAAAAGAAGTTGAATGAATGAGGTTTTTACAAATAGGGTTTTAAGAGTAACGATGTAATGGTATTTTATTTAAGGATCAACACGATTTAATAATGATCATAAGTTCAAAAGTATAAATATCATTTTTAGGTCTTTTGTGATTATATTAAAATTTTATTAATGATATTTTGTGTGACATTTATTGGTTTTTAATATATGATTATGGTATATAACCCTTAGGCAGGTCATGTGATCTTCTATGAATATTTTTTGGTAATAATTATATTATGTTTGGGATAAAATATATATACTAAAGATAATCATTAGGGTTAATATGATCATTGATGTTGAGGAATAAATATCAATTTTACTATTGGAATCATATATGATTTATTATGGATTTATGGTTATTCAAGTTAATTATGTAAAATAATAGCATATTTTAGAGAATATATGACTGGTTCATATGCATTTTTGTTATGTGAAATTATCAGTAATTGATGTTGTTTGGAGATAAATGTTTTTGGAAGAATGTGTGATCAAATATTTCTAATATTTGGATTTCAAATTTTATTCTGACATATTTGTAGGTTTTGAGCGCAGTGGAAGCACGTTGGTGGGTGTACCCAACTTGAATTTTTGTGTTGACAACAATCAATCTAAGATCCATCATGATAATAAACTACCGGATCTTCGAAATAGAATGAAGAATGAAAGAAAAGAGGGGAGTCTCGAAACCATAGAGAGGATTATCATATGTTGTTTATAATTAATTTAATTAAAATACAAGAATTATTTTGATGGAATTATCTCTCTATTGATATTTCTGGTCACGATACGATGTGACCCGTAATTGCGTCATAGAAGCCAAGTGTAGGATTCCTCTAGCGGTGATCCACACATTCTCCATTTATCTCTGGACATCGCCGAAGGGATATCCAGGGTGCTATCACGGAAGAGCCTTCGCTTGTGCTGTCCGACTTTGATCACCTTGAGAGACACTTCCAAAGCCCTCTACTTGATCCAATGGAGGAGGATATCTCTCGTAACTTGAGAGTGTTCTTGGAGGAAAAATAATTCTCTATTAGCTTGAGAGATTTTTCTCCAAATCCATTGTTCACAACCCCCCAAAAAATGGCTAGGCTAATGAGAATAATATAATTGGGATTTTAATTACTTAGAATAATAAAATGAATTAATTACCTGAAAGAATTTATTCATTTCATTTAATTCTTTGTAAGACCCCATGTCTATTAATAATTGTTGACTATTATTATTACTTGACATGCGCCTAGAAAATTAAACCTAATATTAATTAATTAATTAAATAATATTATTTCTCACAAATCCCTAGAAAAACTACACGGTGTGTACTTTTGTTTGTCCATTTTCTTTATTTCCTCCACCACATTTATTAGACCTTGAATAATGGATATTTATTTCTTAAATAATTATCACTGTATTACTCTCTAATAAATATATTATTTCTCCCATAATATATTATCTTGAATAACTAATGTTGAAATAAATGTGATCAGGCATCATTGAATAATTATTAAACCACAATCGGGAATAATCTTTATTCAACTTGTTAAATGAATATTTAATTGAGATACTTGGACACACATAGTGTGTAACCCTCTAGGCCTCTTTCTTAGTGGAATTAGGTGGATCTTTCCTAAAGTCCAGGGTTAGCATCTAGTAACACGCCAAGGCACCCATATAAAAAGAAGTTAATGCACCAATGACATGTCACCTCCTATGAATGCTTATCGTGTAATGTAATCCCTTTGTCTTGATATCTCGAATCAAGTGGGTTGCATGCTAGTGCCATCAACTCATGTTATCGACTATTATTTCTTTGAATTTATGAAATTGAACTCCCCCATTCCTTACCATGGCCATGGATTTATTTAGGCTATATCAATTCCATCAAAGGGACTGAGATATCAACTTCCATTATAGAAAATAAGGGTCAAATACTTTCTCGCATTATCTATTAATGTAGTATTACTTGTGACGCACCCAACATATCCTACCTCACTGCGAATAGTGTGTTGTCACAGTTTTTGTCAGTACATCTAAGTGCACGATTTTTAATGCCCATTAATAATAATATTAAATTCAAAGGACCAATACACACATCCAAAGATAGGAAAATCCAATGACACTATGAAATGTAGATTTACTTCTGGAGGATCTCATTCTTCTAGATATTACCAAGGGCGCACACCATGAGAAGGTGCCTCAAATTTTTATGAGTCCTCACCCCTAATGGCCTATATTATTTGTGTCCCTAAAATAAAATCATCCGGCCATATAAAATATATTTAAGAACAATTTTATAGAACTTCTGAGATCTCATCATAGTAGGGATCCACTATGACCCTTTAGTGAAACAACTATCCTTAGGACATCATCACATGGATTGTCACACAGAATAACAATAAAGATGTGATAAGGTATTTATTAATGAATAAATTACAAAGTAGTTGGTTCTAGTCCACCAACTCCAACAGAATCCCACTTGGACTAGAAGAAACTGCTAATAACCTTTAACCCACTAGCTCTCACATGATATTCATGCTTCTACTAAGATAAGCCTTTATTCATGGGGTCTTCCACATTATCTTCTGTGGACACTCTAATCACTGCAACTTCACCCCTTTGATATAAATCCCTGAAGAGGTGATACTTCCAGAGAATGTGCTTTGTCCACTGATGTGACCTTGGTTATTTTGCAAGAGACACCGCTACAGTATTATCACAATACAATGTGATAGGATCTTTATTTATAGGTACCACATCCATCTCCTGGACAAAGTTACGAATCCAGATGGCTTCCTTGGCTGCATCAGAAGCTGCTATATATTAAGAATCCACTATAGAATCAGTGAAAACTAGCTACTTTGAACTCTTTCATCTCACAGCTCCTCCGTTGAGATAGAAAACATATCCAGACTACGACTTCAAATCATTCTGATCTGTCTAAAAACCAGCATCAAAATATCCTCTGATGACAAGATCCTCATCTCCTCCATACACTAAGAACATATCCTTAGTTCTTCTCATATACTTGAGGATAGTCTTAATAGTAGTCCAATGTTGTTCTTCTGGATCTTCTTGATATCTTTCTACCATGCTCAATGTATAGGCAACATCAAGCCTGGTACATAACAAGGCATACATGATGGATCCTACAACCGAAGCGTATGGGATCTTACTCATCCTATCTTTATCCTGTTGTGTCTGAGGACACATTTTCTTGGAAAGATGTAGGACATGTGAAACTGGAACTTATCTCCTCTTGGAATATTCCATACTAAATCTCTTTTGTATCTTGTTAATGTATGTATCCTAACTTAGTCCAAGCAGCCTGTTGAATCTATCACGAATGATCTTGATCCCTAGAATGTAGGCTTCTTTGCTTAAGTCCTTCATGGAGACACACTTGTTCAACCATTATTTAACTGACTATAAGACTGGTACAACATTTCATCAACATATATTACTAGGATAACGACCACATTCACATTAAACCACTTATAAACACATGGCTCACATCCGTTCTTAATGAAACCAAATTACTTTATGGCTCTATAAAATCGAATTTTCCATGACCTGGATGCTTTATTTAATCCATAAATGGATTTCTGCAACTTGAAAACCCGTTTAGCTTCACCTAGTGTGACAAAACCTTCTGGCTGTGTCATATAGATATCTTCCTTAAGGTTCCTGTTAAGGAATGCTATTTTGACATCCATTTTCCAAATCTCGTAGTCATGGTAAGATTCTATGTAAAGTATGATTCTTATGGATTTAAATATGGCAACTGGAAAGAAGGTTTCATCATAGTCAATTCCTTGATGTTTTCTAAATCCTTTAGCCACTATCCTTGCTTTATAGGTTCTAAATTGACCTTCCATGTCCAGATTTCTCTTAAATACACATTTTCATCCAACATGATTTACATAAATTGACTCATCAACTAGAACCCAAACTTGGTTCTTATACATGGAATCCATATCATAATTCATTGGTTCTATCCATCTTGCAGCTTCTGAGCTTCCTATTGCTTGTTTGTAGGATAGAGGTTCATCATTGTCCAACAAATAATGATTCACCATCCTCGGTGACTAGGAAACCAAATATCTCTGATTCCCTTACTTCTCTTGTGCTCCTACGCAGTACTTGTGCTTTAGGAACCTCTTCCATGAGGACCTATGGAACTTGTTCCTATACCAACTCCTATGTATCTTGAGCATCAACTTTGTCAAAGTCAATCTTGCTCCCACTATCCTTTTTAGGATTTTCTCCCTATCAAGAAAGATAGATTGTTTGGCAATAGTCACTTTATTATATAAAGGATTATATAGGTAATATCCTTTTGTTTACTTGGTATATCCTATAAAGATACACCTCATGCCCTGGGGTGATAGTTTGTTTCCTAATAAGGCCTTAATAAATGCCTCACATCCCCATAAATGTGTGTGCAACAAAATGGGTTTCTTTCCATTCCATAACTCAAAGGGAATTCCATTTTCCACCTTAGTTGGTACTCGGTTTAATGTGTATTCTATAGTTTGTAATGAATATCCCCAAAAGGATAATGGAAGATCTTCATGACTCATCATTGACCTCACCATGTCCAACAAGGTGTGGTTCCTCCTTTCACTAACACCATTCCACTATGGTCTATAATGAGGAGTGAGTTGAGATAGAATCCTAGACTCTTGTAGAATATCGATGAACTCTTGATTTAGATATCCTCTACCTCGACCCGATCAAATTTTCTTTATCTTATTACCAAGTTGATTCTCTACTTAATTCTTGAATTCCTTACATTTCTCTAAGGACTCTAACTTATACCTCATTAAGTAGACATATCCATATCTAGTCAAATCATCAGTAAAAGTAATGAAGTAAGAATATCCACCTCTATCTTCTACTGGAAATGGTCCACACACATATGTGTGTACCAATCCTAGAAGCTCTGTGTCCCTTTCACCCTATCCATCGAAAGGCATCTTGGTCATTTTACCTTATAAACAAGCGTGACATCTATCAAGTGGTTTTAGCTTAGTAGAGTCTAAATAACCATCTTGGAAGAGCTTTGTCAAGCTATTCTAGTTTACATGACTGAGACGATGATGCCACAACTGGGTGATGTATGAGTCATGTGAGTTTGTTTCGTTATCGATTTCCAAAACTTGCTTTTTGTAATTTAATACATACAAACCATTATTTAAATGCTCCATACTATAATATATGCTATTCTTATAAAAGAAATAACCCTTATTTCCAAACATGAAAATAAATCCATCCATATCCAAACATGATACAAAAATTATGTTCTTGGTAACACTAGGCACATAATAACAGTTATACAAAACCAAAATAATCCCAGTTGGCAATGAGAGATGGTAATCGCCAATGGAAAACACAACCAACCTCGTGCCATTGGTAGCTCGAAGATCCACCTCTCCTCTAGAAATCTTTCTAAATCTACTTGGTTTCTACATTTTGGTACTGATGTGATCCTCACAAGTTATATCTAATACCCAATGTGTATAAATAGAAAAATTACACTCAATAATGAACACACATTTAGCGCCCCCGTGCTTCTGGGTGTAGTTCCTCTTCCAATGGCCTAGATTTCCACATGCAAAACATACTGCCTCCTATTCTTTTCCCTACCTCTAGATCTTCCCCTTCTTGGAGGGATGGTGCTCAGGGGCTTCAGACCGTTTATTAATGCTTGGACCCTTTGCCTTGTCCTTACTTTTCTTATTCACCATAAGGATTGTGGGTTTGTCATGCCCCATGTCCTTATCTACCTGGAGAATTAAGTTCAGATGTTCTAATAGAATCTTCTCTTTGTTGATCATGTTATAGTTGAAAATAAAGCTAGATAAGGTCTTGGGTAGTGATGATAGTATGAGATCTATATGAAACTCATCCGGGAACTTAATCCCTAAGATGTCCAGGCATTCAATATAGCCAATAAGATAGACTACATGAGGCCCAGCTGGTCCATACTCTCCAAGATTAGTTTTAAACAGAGCATTGAAGATCTCATATCCCTCCCATATCACCTTCTCTTGATAGAGATCCTTAAGGTGAAACATCATGCTATACATGTCCATGTTTTCATGTTGCTTCAAGAGCTCATTAGACATGGACGATAGCATGAAACATTAGAAATTTGTGGCATCATCCACATGTTTCATATAGGGAGATAGTTCCTCATCACTATCCTATTTTCTAGGAGAAACTGGTTCAGGCTGTTCTAGCATATATAATTTCCTCTCATGATGAAGGATGACGCGTAAATGACTCTACCATTCCTGGAAATTGGTGCCGGTGAGAAGGCTTTCCTTCTCGAGTATGGTTCACAATGATATTTTTGAAGTCATTTTTCTTTCCATTTCTACAAATTAAGATGATAAAATATTTAGAACTTTATCATGATAAAACTGATATAAATAAATAAATTAATACTTATTAGTCTCCCACTATTTTATCAAAATCCAATAGCCCTCACCATTGACTTCAGAATATTATGTTGCCTAAATATTCTAGTAGAAAGAATCCATATTTCCCTTCTCATTACCCCAACTAGGGATAGTAAAGAAACTTTAAGAGTTTTAGGTAGGCATTCCAAATGTCAACTGCATTAACCCACAGCTCCTTGATCTGCTGAGTGGACTCCCCAATCCTGAAATCCTTTAATTTGGATTTTCTCAACCTTTGCCTCTTGGTCACACAAATTCCTACTATGGCAGTCAACCCTTGATGTGAACTAAGTCAATTCAACCCAAAAACATGAATTAGAATTCCTCAATAATTGAAAGAACCCCAACTAGGGTTGGTTAAGCACTTTGAACTATGATTCGATTCTAACCAAGATTATGGAAGGCTATACTAACTTAATACTTCTTTCAGGGATTTTATCCTTATACGTAAATTTCCATTTTATTATCTTTGATTACATGATTTTTAATATTAAGTTGGATATACTTAAGTGATTAACCATGTATAAGATAATATTTACGTATTGTTTGGTCTTATTTTAGTTCCATCTTGCATGCTTGTTTAATTCATTAATTGTGTGACCGTGACAACACACCCACAATAAATAAACCATGAAACTGATAGAAATAAAATGAATGGTATGATCATGAGATTTTTATATTGGTTAGTTTATCTAGCGGTTGATAAACTAACTCAAAACCTAGGGGAGAAACACCTTGAACCTTTTGGGTTCATGTTTACAGCTTTCCACCTGTCCACCTTTGTATCTCCTTGGATTGGTTTCACCTTGACTCCGAACATAATCCACCTCCACTATCTTGGGAGCTCTATCCAATACATATGATTTTATCTCACTCGCAGGTGAGGGGTAAAATGGGGTTTTACATAAAAGAAACCTTGGGCACACATGCCCTACATATTAATGAAGATAAGGCTCATAGGCCAACAAATTTAATTTAAATAAAAAAATTATAAGAAACCATTCAAATAAAAAGTTATTGGTCTAGATCATGATCATCCATACATGCAATGATATTTATGCATAAATAAAACTAGCATTCAACTATTTTATCGTTCTTGTTTAAGATAAATCACACTCGAATCAATTAATTATATTTAATTAATCAATCCTTTTATCTTAAACCCTTTTATGAATTTCCTTGAGATTCTCATCCATCATAATTTTAAACAAATAAATTCATTTAAAATTATCTTTGTACGAAACATGTACCTTGGAGGAAACCCGGTGAATCCCCATTCATAACTACCCAATGAGTAGAAATGAACATTGCACAAATGTTAAATTAAACAAACATATATAAAACACCTATCATGTGTTGTGCCTCAGCTTTATGCCTGCACTATGGTACATGTCTCAAGGGTTTGTATAATATAATAATAAATTTTAATAAATCTGCGTAATTTGGATAAGTACACAACATGTAGTTCCTATTACATGACGTGTACTATCGTTCACCGTCCATCTGAAGTACATTCTTGGGGACATGTCGTGCAGATGTACTTCAGAAATCTTTGGAGTACATGGTGTGTTCAATGGGACATATGCCGTGTAGTATCCGCATTACACGGTTTCCAGCCGGGCAAGCCGTATATGGGGTACACGATCTAACCTTAACCCGAAGAAACTACACGCCGTGTCCAGTGGAATACACAGTGTGTAATATGGAAACCATGTGCCATCTATTCTTAGTCAACACAAAAAGTCATTTAAGACTTATAAAGACTCTAACACACAGCTTGGTTTGGAGGACCGGTCCGATGCATTGAATCATGACTAAACGACGTGTACTGCCGAATACACACCGTGTGTTCTGGTGTTGTACGACCAGGAAGCTTTGGAACCTCTGAATGAGATACTCTGTTTTATTTTAATCAAAATAAAAATAAAATATTATTTCTATAAGGTGAATGATAAACGAAAGTGGAGGAACATATCTCAAGATTTATATTTTTATAATAATTAACTTGAATTGAAACAACTAAATTATTACATGTGTAAATCATCAACAAAAAAATAAATAATTATAATCAATGATATGATCCATTTGATACCACTTGTGGGTTTTAGGCACAGCGAAAGCACATTGGTGGGTGTACCCAACTTGAATTTTTGTGTTAACAACGATCAATTTGAGATCCATCACGATAATAAAACACCGGATCTTCAGAATAGAACGAAGAACGAAAGAAAAGAGGGGAGTCCCAGAACCATAGAGAGGATCATCATATGTTGGTTATAATTAATTTAATTAAAAGAAGAGAATTACCTTGATGGAATTCTCTCTCCGTTGATGTTTCCGGTGATGATCTAATGTAATCTGTCATTACATCATAGAAGCCAATTGTAGGATTCCTCTAGCGGTGATCCACACATGTTCCAAATATCTTTGGACATCGCTAAAGGGATCTCTGGGTGATAGCGTGGAAGAGCCTTTTCTTGCGATGTCCACCTTTGACCGCCTTGAGAGCCTCTTCCAAAGCGCTCTCCTTGATCTGATGGAGGAGGATATCTCTTGTAACTTGAGAGTATTCTTGGAGGAAAAATAATTATCTCTTGGATTGAGATATTTTTCTCTAAATCTTTTGTGCACAACCCCCAAAACATTTCTAAGATAATTAGAATAATATAATTGGGATTTTAATTACTTAGAATAATAAAATGAATTAATTACCCAAAATCATTTATTCATCTAATTTAATTATTAGTAAGACCCCATGTCTAATAATAACAGTTGACTATTATTATTACTTGACATGCACCTAGATAATTAAACCTAATATCAATTAATTAATTAAATAATATCATTTCTCACAAATCCCCAGAAAAACTACACGACATGTATATTAATATACACAGCATGTACTTTTGTTTTTCCATTTTCTTTATTTCCTTCACCACTTTTATCAGACTTTGAATAATGACTATTTATTTCTTAAATAGATATCACTACATTACTCTCTAATAAATATATTATTTTTCCCACAATATATTCTCTCAAATAACTAGTGTTGAAATAAATGCGATCAGTCATCCTTGAATAATTATTAAACCACAATTGGGAATAATCTTTATTCAACTTGTTAAATGAATATTTAATTGAGATACTTAGACACACTTAGTGCGTGACCCTCTAGGCCTCTTTCTCAGTGGCATTAGGAGGAACCTACCTAAAGTCCAAGGTTAGAATCTAGCAACACGCCAAGGCACCCATAGAGAAAGAAGTTAACACTGAAATGACATGTCACCTCCTACGAACACTTATCATGTAATGTAATCTCTTTGTCTCGATATATCGAATCAAGTGGGTTGTATGCTAGTGCCATCAACCCATGTGCTCGATTATTCTTTCTTTGACATCCCAAAATTGAACTCGTCCATTTCTTAACATGGCCATGAATTTATTTAGGCTATATCAATTCCATCAAGGGGCATGAGATATCAACTTCTGTTATGGAACAGAAGGGTCAAATCCTTTCTCTCATTATATATTAATGCAGTATTACTCATGACACACCCAACATATCCTACCTCATTGTGAACAATGTATCCTGACAGTTTTTTTCAATATATATAAGTGCATGAGTTATAGTACCCATTAATAATAATCTTAAAGTATAAGGACCAATACACACATCTGCAGATAGGGACATACAACGACACTATGAAATGTGTATTTCCTTCTGGTGGGTATCATTATCATAATATCCTCCTGGATATTACCAAGGGTGCACACCATGAGAAGGTTCCTCAAATTTTTATGAGTCCTCAACCCTAATGGCCTGTATTATTTGTGTCCCTCAAATAACATCATTCAGCCATAGAACATATATTCAAGAATAGTGCTATGAAACTTTTGGGTTCTCATCATAGTAGGGATCCACTATGACCCTTAAGTGAAATAGCTATTCTTAGGACATCATCACATGCATTGTAACACAAAAGATCAATCAAGATGTGATAAATTATTGATTATTGAATAAAGTACAAAGTAGTTGGTTCTAAGCCACCAACTCCAACAATATTTTCTATATTTTTATGGTTGGTTATTTATAGAATGTTTTAAGTTGAAATTTTGGTTTTATTATTGAGTCTTTGTTTATTAATGTATTATTTCTTCATATGATGGTTTTTTTATTTGGGGTATTATCTTAACTTGTGCTAACCATTTTGGTTTTAGTAAAATTATAGTGATAGTAAGAGTAATTTTCCACAGTTTTTTTGGATCTTATGATCTATGAAAAGTTAATTTTAGTCCTTTATACATGAAAAATTAATCATAGTTATTTTTCATTTAGAATATGAAATTAAGTAGAGGTGAAAAAATACTTGAAAAACAGCTGTAGGTTGAAATTCTAAAAAGAAATCAAGAAAGTATATTTTTTGATATTCTCTATCTTGATGGTAAATGAATTCCACATATTAATTAAGAGAAATATAAATATTTTTTGTATTATGTGGAAAAAAACACTCACATATTAAGGTATGATTTTAGAAACTCATTCACAAGTATGAGTATGAAAATGTTAAATACATTGTTTAAGAAATATTTAGTAAATGATAATATTACTAGTATTATAATTTAAATTAAATTTATTTTTATCAATGTGTATTAGAATGTTTTTATTTCCAACCATGTATATCTATCTTCCACTACTTGGAAATTTATTTTGAAATTTTTTTAAACCTTTTTTATCAAACATGAGATAAAATTATGATAATGAAGTTTATTTAAGGTGGGAAGAATGTAACAAAATTATATTTTACAACTTATATTAATTTTAATGAATACTAAGCTTGATAGTTTTTATAACACACAACACTAAGCTTAAATGAACTAAAACATTTTTTATTTAAATATTAATGTTATAACACAATTTTTTGATTGGAGGGTATGGATATATGTAACCAAATTAAAAAATATGTGTTGAAAATATTTCATAATAAAAAATTAAATTTTAATTCCTAGGAAATAAGTACTAATTTTTTAATGATAATAATTAAAAAAAATAATGTTAAGAACAGTTAAGGTTCAATGATTCATTTTATTATAAAAGCATATTTTCATTATATTTTTTATGTTTCATTCAAAAGATAAATTTATCATTTTAGTGTATTAAATTTATTTAAAAACTATTTATTATACATTTAAAATAATTAATAATCATTCATACATTTATTTTCAATTTATTATAAGTGAAGATAAAATCATTTGATGGTAAAACAAGATATTTTTCATAAAAAAAGTTTTTAAGTGTGCAATGTATTTTTTTGTTAATAAATTAAATTATTCTCTAATGATAATTTATTTATAATAAATTTAATTATAATATATTCAATAAAATAATCTATTAATCATCTAATGGTTGTTACTATATAAGGATGGTGAATAAAATAATTTTATACTTCAAAAATAATTTTTTTTCTAAAAAAAGGTTTTTATGCATTTAGTTCATGAATATTTGAGTTGTTTTTTAAATATTTTAGGAATTTTATTTTATAAAATGAAATTTGTTTTTTATTAATCATTTAATATTTATATTGGGGTCAATTTTTGTTATTTTTCTAAAAATATTGATTTTTGGGTGAATATGTAAAAATACTATTTTTTAGAAAAACTTCCATTTCTTTTCAAGTATTTAAAAAGTATCATTATTTTTTAGATGGTATTTAATATAAAATTAGTACCATTTGACTAAAAATAATCTAATTAATTACATAGTAATAAATTTTATAATTTATTTTTGTATACATTAATTTTTAGGCCTAAAACCACATTTTTCTAAAAAATTATGTTTTGCTATTTTTTGAATTCCTATATTAAAATTAATTTCTAAAACTTCAAAAAATTGAATCATGAAAATTGTATTTAGAAATTTTAATCCGATGGTTAAAATTTACTAATGAGGTAAATTTTAATTTTGGTCATAATAAACAGAAACCATATTAAAATGTTGTCACCATGATAAAGGGTAAAACAAGTTAATTAATGTTAAAAATAAGCGAAGAGGTTGAGAAATATTATATTAAATATTACTGGATTATAGGATTTAAAATATTATCAAATTATATTCCAAAATTGAACTATTTTAGTGTCAAATTCCCATGATTAATACTTTATATTATTTTAAATCTTTAAATAATTACAAGAGTGCTGCTCCCCTCACTAATAAAAGGGAACCTCATCTTCTATATTATTTACATACATTGAGCCATTTATCTCGACAAATAAATTCCCAAATACCCTTCAAAAATCAATGAACCACATTATAATGGTCCTGATCCCACCAAAGTATAAATACTATAAGGATTAAGTTGTAATCCAAATGATCTTTTTCAACGAAGAGGTATAACTCTCAAATGAGTGTTTTAATGTTTATTTCTTCTTCTACATCCTTCAAATATTCTATAACCATTATTATGTAATATCATTATTATATCTAATATAATTAAATTTTATTATTTTAATGGTAAAATCCTTTTTCATTTTCTTTTCCATCCTATGGTAAATGAATGCATTAGTCATGCATACGCATGGACTACCAACAACACAAAGATCTGTATCTATTTTCCATCACCGCCTCACATGACTAGTTATAAAAATGGAATTAATTAATATATAAGTTTTAAATGTAATTATTATAATTTTTTAAAGGTAATATATTGCTTAACTTCTTACCCTTTCTTTTATTTGGAAAACAACAACGTTTCTCACGCGTACGTGTGGACTACCACCTCTACAACATGATATGATTTGTCTTCCATTTCCACCTTACATTGATGTTTATAAGGATGTAACTAATGAATAAATATGAAATTTAAAACTTATTTATGATTATTTAAAAGTAAAATATTATCTACATTATTTCTTTTTCACATATTAGAAAAATGAAAATGTCATTCATGCGTACATACATACCATCATCTCTATGAAACGATGTGCTTCATTTTTCATGAAATCATTACATTGATGGTAATAAAAGTATATTGAATATATAAAAAAGATAATCATAACATGTTTAATATTATAGATATGATTAAATCATGATCCCTTTGACCTTGTTCAATGCACAAGAGTTATTGTGAGGATATAAACCGAATGACCCCAAAACGTCTAACATGAACTTAACCGATTTTGTAATTATATAAGACATAAAAATAAATATAATAAAAGTCAGTATGATAAGATAATAAAAAATAAAAAATATATTAAGAAAGTGGAAAATTAATAAAATTTTATTATTTGGGAAATTAAATGATGTAAGTAGCGTGTTAGGAGGCCAGGTAAGGTATTTTTTGGTAAAAGGTTCTTATAAATGTTTTTGAAAACTTTTTTCCTGTATATACATGGCCATTAAAATGATTCATTGATATTATTATTTATATATAAAATACTATTAAAGGTTATTTTAAACTATTTTTACTTTATTTACAAAGTTTTAAAAGGAACCATTTCAGTGTTTTCCATAAAGTAGTTTTTAAATTTCTTTATAAAAGTATAAAAAATAATGTTTTTAACATATGAATTATGAATAGAACTTATAACCTTAATGTTCATTATTATTTAAGAATACTAATATATATGTTTTCTTTTTTTTCAAGGAATATCATATTTCCCATTCTTATAGTTATTTTGTATTTTAATAGTTTTCAAATGAAATATAAAATTTTCTTTATTTTTATGTAAATCTCTAAAGTGATTCTGTATATATGTTAAATGGAATATTTTATATTATTTTATATTTTAAATGAAAGTTTTTTTGTTTTTATCATGATATGGTTCTTGGAAATTTTATATGATTACAAGTTATCTAGATATATCACTAAAATGTGTGAGCCTGATATTCATACCTAATGCATTAGGTAATGTGATAAAGTTAATAGGAAATAAGATAATCCTAATAAATATCTTATAATTAAGCATGATGATCATTCATTTGTAATATTTCTTATCAGGGTGATTTTATATACAATGTCCCAAGATAACTACATAGTATTTCAATTCATGATATGAGTTTTGGAGGAAATATTCTGATTTATTAAGGTATAAAAATGAACTCATGATTAAAGGAAAGTTTAGGATCTTATAAAGGTGAATGGGTTTTTCTATGAGTTCTCATATTTTCCAAAGTAAATTTCATGATTATGATTTCTCATTTCTAATTTCTTATAAAATGTATTATGAAAACCTTTGGATTTAAAATTTATTTCATGAGTATTTAATGATTATTTGTTTCTCAATGTTTATTATGTATAAAGGTAAACTTCCTTACAGGTTTTCAATAATTTTCAAAAGGACTAACGAGTTTCCATTCTTTTTATATCCCTTAATGAGCTTTATTTTTCTCATAAAAAATTTTGAAATTTTTTTCACAGGGTATAAGAATGTTTAGGGATTATAACAAGGTTAATGGTGACAAATCCTAAATGAAGATCAAGTCTTAATAATGAAGCATTAGTGTAAACATAAGTACCTATTTTTGTGTAAAAAATGTACATTATGTCGAAATTCCCCCTATATAATTTAATGGGTTTTCTATTTCACTAAAACTATAAACCTAAATGATCTTATAAATGTAATAATGTGAAATCCTTTATATTAGACTCATAATAATGGGTTCTTAAATCCACATGTCCTTATACAGACTCCTAAACATTCATATATACAAGCCCTCACATTTGAGATTTAGGTTTCATTCCATATGTGATAGATGCCACAATTATCTACATTACCATAATACAACTCTCACATGTTTCAAAATAATTGTTACTAAGCTTTAGTACCCAATTAGATACTAAGAATCTCATGTTCTTATTTCTCATTTTATCAAGAAAATAGTTCCATAACTATAGAATTTTAGACATTGATCATCTGGAGATCACTTATCCATTTGATCTTCCCAGAAAATATGGAATTATTTCTTTAAAAAATCTGGCCAGTACCTTGGATCTATGAGTAATCCATCATATTATATCAATAAAGGTCATATAAAATAATTCTCCATGAGTATTCCCTATGAATATTACGTTCTTCAATAATCAAATTATACACCGAACACCCTATAACTCTAGAAATCATGCATTTTACATTTAAACATTAACATCACCTTTTCAAATGATCTCAAGAGATTTATTATCTGCAAGTTGAATCATACTAAATCATCAAAAAACATAAATGTTCATGATTCCTATCTTTAACTTATAATGAAATTATGTTCTGAATAAATGATCCATGATTCAAATAAATTATTAACACTTACCAATAAACTACAATCATACTCAACTATATTATTTGTGGATCATTTATAATATCCCCTTATATAATTAACTCTACATCCCTTAAAATCCTTATTCAAGTTCTCTTTCTTCCCATAATTCCAAAATATAGATTAGTTTCCATTTGATTTAATTTTAATTCATCCCCTCTTATTCTCTACATTATTCTAACCTTTAAATTAAATTAAATATCCTCTACCTTCTACATTGAATGTGATTCTAATAGGTTTATATAATTTCCTCCACTGGATCTCATCATTCATAACAAGATCATGAAAATCCTCAAAAACAAGTTAATTCATACCATAATAATTTTTTAAAGTGTTAAACATCACATCCAAGGACTCTAGGAGTGATGATAGAAATAAAAAATCCCATAATGGATTTAAAAACTAATATTGATTTAACTAATTTTTAATCATTTTAAATCCATTAAAATGATCATTTAATATAATTACATTCAAAATTCTTTTGCTGAATAGACTTCATATCATAAAAACATGGTTAATTATTATTATATTCTCATATATATTGGCTACAACCATCATTAATTCCCCAGTGGTCTTTACCTCAGAGATATTATATGAAAAATTAATTTCTAATAAAATTTTTAGAGTTTAATGTCAAGTGCTATGATTCTTATTGAACCACAATCTCTAACACTTCTTATTGATTCTAGAACCACTAATCCCAAATTACCCACTGAAATATAAAATATTGAAGAAAATCTATAACTTCTAAACTCATATGAACATATGTAACAATGGATCTGAACTGAAAATAAAAATTAACCCCAATGTTACATCAAAATTATCCACTATAAGAATAAAAAACTTCCAGAATGGATTAATCTAGGGAAATAAAAGAACTAAAGAAAATAATAATAAGATATTACATGGTTCATACTTAGTCCTACTCCATGGGAGAACACTACTGATTTTATATTAAATGGAAGAATAAGATTATAATATTATCACTTTATATTATATTCAAAGGTGTTCCCACCCCTCATATTTACAGTAAGGATCAAATAGTTAAACTAGTGTTGCCGGCTCCCAATGTTTATGGATGAATACCACTTCAATAGTTTCTCCTTGGTGAATTAAACCACCTCAACTAACTCACTTAGTGAATAGTGTAATCTATTCTTAAATATCCATATGATGATTCTGATAAAGCATTTGGAAACCATATATTACTCTGATGCATTAACATAGATAATCCTACACATATTCTATGTAACACTCAAAATCTAGAAACCCAGAGTCAATGTTTACTTTATTAAATTGGTATAAAATACGTGGGGTCTCTCCATGTAGGATAAACCAGTTTAGAATTCTTAGAAAACTAGATAAACACATGATTCACTTATTACATTTGAAATATAAAGACACTACAAAAGAAACATTCTTACATCCATGAAATCATTCATAATATACATCTTAATATCCTGAGAAAAGAAAAAAAAATAAAGGCTGATCCCAGATTATGAGTAAGGATTACATGCAGTGGAAGCTATCAGGAGTAAATAAGGAAAAATCAATATGGTATAGTGGATAATAAAAATGCATTCCATTCAATCAATAGAATGAGTTTAATGAACATCCTGGATAATATCAAAATAGAAATCACATGGATAATATAAATTGAATTATTAATAAAAGAAATTAATAATTATATAAATTCATCTTCAAGGCCTATCAAATAAGTTATCATGAATCTTATCATAACAAACTTTTAACCAAGTCATTATTCTTAATAAATGGGTGGGTGTAAACTAGATACCCATCTTATAGGGCATGTATACTACTTTTTCTTATAAGACCTATCAATTCATTGAGTGAATATCTATAACTAGGACCCACCCATCACTTTCATGTCCTATGAAGTCTTTATATTTTGAATGACCAATACAATTCATTATTAAAATTATTTATAAGTCAGCAATTATCCATATCGAATTAAGAATACAGAACATCAATATTTACCCAGTAAATGAAATAATATACTTAGTAATCTTCCTTCAACTGATTCCATATATAGACATAGTATATGGTTTAAAATTTAAAAAAATTTATAAAAATTATTCTAAATTCATCCATGATATTAAAAAATATGGAAAATAAAGGGATTTTTTCAAAAAATAATAATAGAGAGTGATAGAGAACATGATCACAACAAAGTGAAATATATAAAAATAAATTATAATCTATAATCAGTAAAGGAAGACAATAAATTAATAATAAATTAATATTTTTTAGTAAAAAATCATTTATAAAATAAAATATATTCAATAAATTAAAAATAAATTCCTTATAACTTTATGTAAGAACAGATTTATAAATCAAATCTCAAAATTCTTTTCATTATTTTAAGAAAATAATACCCTTTTATTTTGATTTAATTTTAAATAAATTTAAATATATTTAGAAAATTTTATTATTTTAAATTAACAATTTAAACCTGTAAAGGAATATTAAAATAAATTATTATCCATGACAGTGAGAAAAGTCATTCTAACGGTGTATGTTAAAAAAATATTTTGTTCAAACCTTTGGTAAAAAGTACCACATTTGGAAAAATAAAAGAAGATTCATGTTAATTTTTTTTATAGAAATTAAAATATAGGAAAAATTAATTTAATAAATATTTATATAATAGTAAAAATATCTTCATAAACATTTTTTAGAAAATATAGTCATGAAAGAAAATTTTTGGAAGGAAAACAACAAGATAATATTTCTAAAAGAAAGTCCCATATATGTAACTTACTTGATGATTCTTGATACAAATAGAGAATAAATGAAATATAATCATATAAAAACTCAGATAACTATAGGATAAGAAAATATATGGGGTTTAAAATATTAGGATCACATAATCTCCCCAAAGGAATTTAGAACATAAACAATCTCAGAATAAAATGGTATTGTAACTGAAATCTGTTTCCTTGGGTCTCTTCTTAGTTTTATGTGTATGATCCTATTTTATAATGAATTCAAATTAATTAAATAATTTTCTAAAATAATTTTTCATATTTAATCCATTTTTAATATCCTTTTACAGTCATTTGAAATCCATTCATTGAATAGTTCTTGCTTACTTCGACCATTTTAATGTTTTTCAGTCAATTTATCAAAAACATAATTTTGTATATTGTTCATGGTTAAAGGCTCCATAAAATGGTTACATAATCTCTATAATTTTAATAATTTCATGAATATAATTTTTATTCATTATATACAATATTATAATCATCTATGAATAGTTGTAATAGAAAAATGAATCACATTGCTTCGTGGAGGTGCTAGTGCACACGTACACAAAAACAACATTATAATTTTCTAATGGATATAAGGGAAAGAAGGTAGATGATATATTATATTTATAGAATCATAATTTTTTCATTAATATCATATATATTTCAATAATTCAACCTTTATAACTGTCTAATTAAATTAGTGAAGAAAAAAATTACAATGTTACTTGGAGACAATAGATTGTACGCATGCATGATCAATGTTTTTGTTTTCCATGGGATGAAGGGGGGGGGGGGTGATTAAAAAATAATCATAATGAAGAATCAGTATAATTTTTTTGTATGGATTAAATATATTTATAAAAATTATAAGAATAAATAAACCTTGAACTAGTTGGGTAAGATGATTACCACTTCTTTGAGAGACCTCTGTTGGATTACATATCAAGCCTTGTTATGTTGGTCTTAGTGGAAAACCAGAAGCTCTAGAAAAAATTTAATGATTCCATTAAGTATTTTGGGTCAGTATTTTCTAAGTTATAGGGTTCAATAATTTATAATAATGGAGTAGAAGAGGTTCCCTTTTATAAGTGAGGGGAGGGACACACATAGAATCACTTAAAACATTTTAATAATATAAAGTTATTTTTCTAGGAAAGTGGATCCAAATTGTCATAACATAACATATTTTAAGGGTAAGGTTGAAATAAAACCAAAAAATGAGGTTTTAGATTTTTGTTTCTGTTATATTTAATCCTTATCGATTTATTTTTAATCATTTTAACACATTTTACCCTTAAATGAGGTGATAAATATTTACAATGGTTATTGTTCATTAGGCCAAAAAAATAAGTTCACATTATTAGCTAGTATTAATTATTATGATTTAAAATATTTAATATATTTTACATGATTGAAAACCTATAATATGAGGAATTTACTTTTAATATATGTTCATAAAACACAATGAACCCATTTTTAGAAAATTGTTTTTTAAGAAACAAAGTGATTTTACAGCAAAATAAAGTATAATGTTGATTGTAATGAGATTAATTCGATTATTTTAAATAAAAGGATACTTATTTTAATTTAAAACCAAACCAAAACCGAAAGTTACCTTTTAAATACTTGATTAAAAAAATAGTTAAAATTGATTTTTATTTGAACAAAAACATTACTTAGATTTGAAAAATGTTAACCATATATTTATAACTTCAAAGATATATTTCTATATTAATTATATGAATTAATTATTATATATTTTTTCTATAAAAAAGTTCTCATAAAAATTTAGGTTATTATTATGTCATTATATTATCATAAATGTGACCGTTTTGTAAAATTAGTATTTTCACTATTCACCTACAAATCAACCATTTCTAAAAAATCTAAAAAATTTATCCTAATATAATTTTGAAATACTCAATAAAAAAACGAAATTAATTTATTAAAATTAAATTTATATTATTTGGTAATTTATATTCTTGAATAATGATATGTGCATTATGCTATAGTTTATTTAAAAAGAAAAGATTACTTACTATAATAGAATCTCAGATGTTACATTCTTCCCTATTTAAAAATTTTTATTCATGGAATTTATATAATGTAACCTCATGAATATATATGGGTATTTATTTATTATATCTTCTTTAGGTTCCCACATTTCCTCTCCTATTTTATGATTTCTCTAAAGCACCTTCACCAATCAAGTTTTCTCATTCTGCAACGCTTGTTCTCTAATATCAAGAATCTAGATATGATCTTTACAGTAAGATAAACCAAGTTCCAATTCTATTTCCTTGGAAGTGATAACATGCATTTCTTTTGTCATGATATTCATTAATAAAGAAATATGGAACACATCATGAACTCTAGAAATGATAGGTGGCATTTCAAAATGGTGATCTATATCTCTAATTCTTTCTATAATTTCTATAGGCCTATTATATATGGGACTTAGTTTATATTTCTTACTAAAAACTTACATGAAGATACCTTTAATAAATCATGATATCCAACTTGAAATTATAAATCATCCCCTCAATTATCCACATAGCTCCTTTTTATTCATTGAGCTACCTTGATATGACTATGAATAGTTCTCACTTTAATTGTTTCCTCCTAAACATGCTATGGTCCTAAACACATCCTTTCACCAACTTCATCCTAATAATTTGGTATGAAACATTTTTACTCATCAAATAATTCATATGGTTCCATTTTAATGATCAAATTGATGATATTATTATATGAAAATTACACCAAAGATAAATAATGATCCCACATCACTTGAAAGTCAAGTGAAAATTACCACGTCATATATTTTAATGTTTGAATAGTCCCTTTAGAATATCCATTTGTTTGAGGATGATAATAAGTTCTCAAATATAGCATGGTTTTGAGAGCCTTATCAATAACTTTCCATAATTTTGATGTAAATTATGGGTCATGATCAGATACAATTGAAATAGGTGCACCATGAAGTATCAAAACTTCATTAATATAGAGTCTCATGAGGTGATGAAGTGATAGATATTCTCTTTTAGAGAGGAAATGTGCCTAATTGTTAAGGAAATGAATTTTAACCCATATTACATCATTACATATTCAAGTATTTGGAAATATAGTGATAAATCCCATAGTAATATCATCCTATTTCCACATAGGAATAGGTAAAGGTTGCATGACTTTGTTAGGATGTTGTCACTCAATATTTACCTACTTAAAAACCAATAATCTTGATACATATTATACAATTTTAATTTCATATTATCCCACAAAAAATATTCCTTCAAATACTGATACAGTTTGGTTCTATTAGGGTTTACATAGAACTTCTAGCTATGATATTTATCTAATAATTCCTTTTTTTATCCCAGGTGTGGATGAAACACATTTAATCTTTACAAATTTTGAAATATGATCATGATATATGAATTCAACCAACTTCCCATGATTCATGACTTCAATTTTCTATTGAATATTCTTATCATAAAGCTATGAAAATTTTATTTTCCCCAATAAGGTTTTTAGCTATCATTTAGAATAAATGTGTTGTTTCCCCTACCTTAATGATTACCATATCCAAATTTACTAAATCCATTAATATATTATCTTTTTAAATCAACATTTTAGTCCAAAATACATGATCTTTTATACTCAATGCATCATTCACCTTATTTTCCATCACATGGTGGTAGTGTATTGAGAAATCATAATCCTTGAGTAATTATATCCATCCCCTTTTCCTCTAGTCTATCTATTTCTATGAGAAGATATATTTCAATAAATTATGATATATATATTTCACATTTTCATAATAAAATCAATGCATCCATGTCTTCAATGAAAATATTACAGCTTCAAACTCAATATAATGGGTTGGTTAATTTTGTTCATGAATCTTTAACTACCTCTATGTATATTCAAGAACTCTATCATTATGCATAAGGGAATATCCAAGTACCTTATTTGATACATTATTATGTAAAAAAATACATCCCTTTCTAATGGTAAAATTAATAATGGTGCTTTGATCAGTGTCCTATTTTATTCCTAAAAAGTTTCTTTACATTATTCTGAAAAAAAACTTAACCACTTTTTGTTTCAATATGGTTAACAAGTAAAAAAATCAATATTTTTTTGAACAAATCATTGATGGTACCCTAATATTCCAATGAAACTACCTTCCTTAGTTATATTTTTTTGGTGATGACCATTCTATCACTACCTTTGTCTTTGAAGGATCGAATTATATTAAATCCTTATAGATAATACAACCAAGAAAAAAACTCCATGAATATATAATTTTCATTTTCTAAATTTTCTATAAAAAACTTTAGTCTAAGATTCCTAAGAATGATTCATATATGACTCTTATGATCATCATATATTTTCGAGTATATCAAGATATCATCAATGAATATCACAATGAAATTACTGAGATAATCATTAAAAATGCTATTCATCATATCAATAAAAATAGAGGGTACACTAGTCAATCCAAAACGAATTACTACAAATTCATAATGTCCATACCTCATTCAAAATGATATATTTAGAATATCCTCCTTCTTTACTCATTGTCGATGTTACCCAGAATAAAGATAAATCTTTGAAAAATATAACAATCTTTGTAGTTGATTGAATAAATCATCAATATGGGGTAGATGATACTTTTCATTTATATTAATGGAATTGATTTATTTGTAATCAATGAAAAACCTCATGGACCTATATTTCTTATCAATAATTATATCAATAGATCCTCATGGTGAAACTCTAGGGAATATAAGTCACTTATCACACAAATCCTGTATTTGTTTATTTAGTTACACTAATTCCACTATGGGAATCCTATAGGGAGTATGAGATATATATTTTTTATCAGGGATGAGATCAATAGAAATAAATACTTCATGCTTAGGTGGATATCCAGGTTGTACTTAGGAAACACATCAATATATTTTTGCACAATACGTACATCCTCTATTATAAGGATACCTTTCCCATTCATAGGTTGTTTTAGAACTTCTTATTTAATAATTTCATTAATAATAACTATTGGTAATGAATCTTTACATTATTAAAATGATATAGTCTCCCCATTGAAGACAAGTGACTCCATATCTCCATCAAGAATCATAATCACTTCCTCTTGGAAATAATTTAATTTATTATAATTTGAAATCTAATCCATACCAAGGATTATATCAAAGTTAACCATAGGTATTATAATCAAGTTTTGAAATATTTTATGTCTATGTGTCATAATAGGAACGAACTAACACATCCTTGTTGCAATAATATTTCCACTAATATTATTGATTGATAAATCTCTTCTTAAGGTACTAAGTAAATAAACAATTTTCTTAGAAAAAATTAAAGATATAAAAGGGTGTGAAGATCCAAAATCAAATAAATCATTAGTTAAAATTGATTTTATAATTATAGTTCCTTCAACCAAATATTTAGGAAATTTAACCTCGACTATAGTAATCACAAAAGCTTATCCTTCTCCCCTAGGACTCTTCTGTTGGAGGTTCCCTTGATACTTGGGACATTGGTTTGATTTATGACCCATCTCTTTATATCTAAAGGACTATATAAAAGTAGTTTCTTTATTTTCCTTACATTAAATATCCTTATAACACCTTTCTCAACACTTTAAATAAAAACATGTTCCCATTAATAAAGTTATTGGGTGTTTCTTTTCACAATGATCACTTGTTAGAGATCCATTTATCCCTTTCTTATTTATTGACACATTTCTTTTTTTCCTTGATTATCATATGACCACTTCTTTTCATGATTTAAATTGATGATATAAGGCCTATAAAATTATTATTTGTCTTTATAAAACTTGATAATATATCATAATATGATGAAAATTCTCTATAAATTAGTTCCCTTCAGATACTCGGCTAAACTAGTCATTGAAATAGTCAATATTACATTCTGGATTACATATGTAGTCTATAGTGTATGTGTATAATCTTTTAAAGTTTGTCTCATATTATACAACAATATCTTCTTCCTTATTCTCTAAATTGATAAAATTCCTCTCTATTTCATCTCACTATTCTTTAGGAAATTATTTATCAAAGAATGTCACATTAAAATTTCTCCATTCCATACTTTATATTTCATCAACCTCTTTAGTGTTCTAGAACATTGATAACTAATGATAAATATATACCTTTATAAAATACACACCTATAATAAAAATTTTCCCTTTTATTACTTCCCAATTATAGGAATATATTTTTAATGAACTTAATCCATTGTACAACTACCAATGGATTAGTAATTCCATTAGAAGATAGAGGCTTCTATTGCATGACACGATCCAACTTAGGTTAATCACAACGGGGAATAATATGTTTCTCTATAAAATAAAGGTTATTAAGTATAAACTAATTCAAATATACTAATATTTACATGATATACTCAGTTACAATGCCATTTGAATTAGCTTGTTCAGTAGGGAAATTCCTACATTGACTACGGGTGCTGTTTTTCTTTCTTCCACTAAGTTTCTTCTATAAAAAATGACGCACACTCAATTTTATCATAATCATCATAAATTCTGATACATAAAATAAAATTTCTATGATATTAAAAGTTTTAAAATATCCTAATATATTATCATAATTATCATGTTAATTATGTTAATTTAAAATCAAATTCCAAAGGTTCTTACTGAACCTGATATGATACCAACTATAACACACCGACTCTAGAAACCTAGAGCCAATTTTTACTTTATTATATTTATATAAAATAAAAGGGGTCACACCACATAGGATAAATCGGTTTTTAAATATTCAAAAACCCAATATCTATGTGATTCTCAACTTACATTGGAAATCTAAAAACTGAACATAAGAAAAATTATTGTATCTATAAAATAATTTGTAATATCCTTCTTCATATCCCAGGGAATGAAAAAAATAAAGTGTGATATTAGGTTCTTAGTAAGGTTTATATACATAGGACTCTATCATGAATAAATATGGTATAATCAATAAGTCAGAGTGTATAATGAAAACACCTTCCATTCAATCAACAACTTGAGTTCAATGAATATTTGTATCTAATATAAACATAGAAATCACATAGATAATGTAAAATTAATTCCAAATAAAATAAATTCATAATTTTGGACATTTATGGTCAAGTACAAGATGTCATTAATCTTACCATAAATTCCTCTCAACAAAGACATCATTCATAATAAATGGGTAGATATAAACTAGATACACATGTAATATTGCATGCGTACATTTTTGCCTCATGAGACCTGCATATGCATCGAGGGGATATCTATAACCAATCCCCACCAATCAATTTCATGTGATTTTCATTACATGTAATTTTAATGATCAATATAATTAATTCTCAAAATTCTTAATAAGATAATAATTATCCATATTGAATCAAGTATACGAAACATCAATATTTTCCCAATAAATGAAATAACTTAATAATAGTCTTCCTTCAACTAATACTATATATAGAAATAGTATATGGTTTAAACGTCACCAAAGTAATGTAAATGATTCTAAAATCATCCAATATATTAAAAATATGGATATTAATTCCAATGAATATTGGAGAGTGATAGGAAACATGATCACAATAAAGTGAATGATCTCAAAATAAGGTATAATAAATTATCAATAAAGGGAGAATATATATATATATATATATATATATTCATAATTAATAAATTATTTTTAGTAAAACCAGGATTTTAGTAAAGAAAATAGATTCTATACATTAAAAATAACTTCCTTGTAACTTCGTATAAGAACAAAGTTATAAATCACATTTAAAAAATATTTTCATTCATTGACCCCTTCTTTTGATATCATTTAAAATATAAATTACAAAAATAATGATAAAAAAAATTTCATTAAAAATAAACATGGAAAATTATAAAGGAATCTTCAAATATATTATTATTCCTAACAGTGGGAAGAACCATTTTCATGGTGTATGTTAAAATTGACATTCTGTTAACACCTTGGGTAAAGAGTACCATATTCAAAAAATGACAAGAAGATTACTTTTAAACTTTTTTATAGAAAGTAAAAAATTATTAAAAATGACTATAATAAATCTTTGGAAAATTTTAAAAACATTATTTAAATTTTTTATAATGAAAATATAGACATGGAAAAAAAGGGTTGGTAGGAAATGTCAAAACAAAATTTTTAAAAGAAAGTCTCTTACATGTAACTTAATTGTTGATTCTTGATCCAAAAAGAGAAGAAATGGAATATAAGCATGTAAAACCCAATGTAAAAAGAGGATAATAAAATATATATTGTTTAAAATACTAGTATCATATACCTTTCCCAATGGAAATGTGAACATAGATAATCCTGAAATAAAATGAGATTTGTAACAAAAATCCATTACCTCGAGTCTCAAATTAGTCGTACGTATTTGATGCTCTTTTAAGATTAATTTAAATTTAGTAAATAATTTATTATATTTTTTCTATTATTAATTTACTTTTTAAGTTCCTTTTATAATCATTTTAAATATATTTATTGAATAGTTCTTGCTTACATAGACCATTTTACGGTCGTTCAATCAATTTCTCTAAAAGTAATTTAATATATTATCTATGGTTAAAGGTGTCATGAAATGGTTCAATTATCACAATAATGTTAATAATTTAATAAATATAATTTTTATCCATTATATATAATTTTTGAGTCATCCATTCATTTTGGTAACAGATAAATGAATCACATCATTTCATGTAGGTGGTAGTCCATATGTACGATTGAGTGATATAATCATTTTCCACTATATGGAATGGTAAGAAGGTAAATTATATATTGTATTTAGAAAATATTAATTATTTCATAAATATCATATATATTTCATTAATTCCACCTTTATAATCATATAAGTAAAGTGGTAATTAAAAATGAATTACATTACTATTAGGAGATGGTAGGTTGTACGCAAGAATGAACAATGTTTTCATTTTCAATAGGATGGAAAATAGGTGGAAAATGTTTATCACATAATCATTAAAAAATATTAGTATATTTTTTATCAATTATTAATTATTATGGTATTGATAAAACCAATTTATATTAATTATAATAAGAAATAAAATTTGAAATAGTCGGGTAATATGATTACTTCTTCTTTGGGAGTCCTCCTTTGGCTTACACCTTAAGCCTTCTTTAGATGGTTTTAGCAGAAGAATGAAAGATATAGGATAAAGGAAAGGAATTCATTAATTTTTTTGGTATGTATTATATAGTCTATATGTATGAATGTTTTTTAATAAGAGAGGATAATAGGTTCCCTTTTTAAGTTAGCATAGGAACACACATGTAATTACTTAATAGAGTTTAATAAACTAAAGTCATTTTCATGTGAAAGTGGATCAAAATTTTCATATAATCAAATGGTAAGTCTATTTTTTAAATAAAACTAACCAATTAGTATTAATCAAGTGTGTTTTGTTATCTTGAAGCCTTATCCCTTCATTTTAACCATTTCATTACACTTTACTCTTAACTAAGGTAATAACGATTTACCACGGTTAATATTAAATATGAAAAAAATTTAAGTTGACCTCTTTACCTAAAATTAATTATTATAATTGAAAATATGGAATCCATTTTAAATTATTCTAATCCTATAAGTGGTATAAATTACTTTTAATATAAGTTCACAAAATGTAAATTTTTTTTTGAAAAATGTTTGTTTTAAGCATAAGATGACTTCACAACAAAATAAATTATAATATTGATTAAAATGAGATTAATCGGATTATGTTAAATAAAATGAGACTTTTTTTTAATTTAAAATCAAAACAAAACCAAAAGGTACCCTATAAATACTTTATTAAAAGAAAATAACAAAAAACTATTTTTATTTGTGCAAAAACATTACTTAGATTTAAAAAACGTTAAGAATATATTTATAAGTTCAATATTATATTTTTATATAAATTATATTACTTATTTAATATATATTTTGTTAATAAAAAAGGTTTCATAAAATTTCATGTTTTTATTATATCATTATAATTTCATAAATATGACAGTTTTGTAAAATTAGTATTTTTTACTATTCATCTAAAAATTAATGTTTTCTAAAAAATATCACATATTAATCCTAAGATAATTTTAACATGATGAATTAAAAAATTAAATTAATTTATTAAAATCCAATTTATAAAATTTAGGTATTCTAATTCTTAAATAAATCTATGTGAATTATGATATAGTTCTTTTAGAAAGAAAAGATTACTTACTATTATTGAATCTCAGGTGTTGCATTCAACTTACACACTCATATCATCTGAACAATGTCACTATCCAACTAGTTATAAAAAATTTTCATCTAGAATATGATTTCATTCACTGTTCTTCCACTTCCACAAACCTCTCCATGTTCAAATCTCATTTTCTAGATTCTCTTATTTTAAAATGAGAGAAGTATATCATGATAAGAGTATTATTAGTTTTAAAAGAGTATAGATAATATTTTTTTAAAAGAAGTAAAAATGAACTATATCTTATTATACAAACCTCTAGATGAAAGCACAATATCCAGGACATAATATATCTTGATTCACTACTTCTCTAACCCCAATTCATATTGAAACCTATAAAAAATAACTATATTTCACTTTGAAAACCATACTAGGTTCATGGTTAATGGGCGAGTCAACAAAACTAGCATGATTTCGTCTCTATATTTAACTCACTATGTGATATTTATTAATGTATATATATGTTAAATATTATATTGAGTTTCCATTTACCCACTTATAATATGTAAATTAGGTATAACAGAAGCAATGCATTTTTAAGTGTCACGGGATCAAAATTTTCATAAAGTAAATTACAACACAATAATTAAAGAGGGTCAATAAATACATCAAGAATAAAAAAGGTTTATGAAAATAAAATTACACACACAAGAAAGGATACATGTGTTAACTAATCAAAAATTGAACCTAATCTTACATACCTCATACTATGTAGAGGTTAAGTAGAGAAAAATCATTCAATTGGGATATAGTTCAATCAAGTGGTAAATGCATGTCTAGTAGATAACATCTCCCTTGGGTGGTAAATATCATATCAAGTAGATAAAATCACTCTCAATTATATAATTACATTAATAGTCGATAACCTCACTCATGTTTAGTAAATTACATATCATAATAGACAACCACCACTATCCCATGTGCCTTGATGGATAATGTCTCTATAGATAACTTAACTTCAAATAATAACAGAGGAATAATAAACTAATATATAACCTAAATTCCTTTAGCTAAGTATATGATATGGATAATGACAATTCGTTTAACTACCTATTTCTTATTATCATAATAAGAAGTGTAAAATCAAATAACATCAAATTATTATCATTAAAAAGGGAAAAGGATAATATAAAATTATCCATTAAAATCATAAAATTCAATTGATAATTCAAAATAAATAAACAAGTATATGTTTTTTCAGTAAATATCATATTAAATCATTATTTACTCTATAAATAAATGGTTCAATGATAAATATATAATCAATATCTTGACCATGATATCACTTTAATGATTGAAATCAAATTAAACATAAAAAACAAATCATTGAAATAAGAAATGATGCATACAATATCTAATTTCATCAACTCTATTATCCTTGAGGGTAATAAATAAATCATAAATATTAAAGTGTCGTAGTCTAGTGGATATCAATCTATCAACTATATAATCTAAGTTTAGTTATTACTATAAATCTATCCCTATTTACACCTAATTTATGATATCACCTTTACATATAATTTAACACATAAACAATAAGAATATAATATGAAAAAAACATGGAATCAAAAACTAAAAAATATCATTTATGTTGATTTATATGGTTCAAATATGTCTCAAATACATACATACATACATACATACATACATAGATACATACATACATACATACATACATACATACATACATACATACATACATACATACATATATATAAGTATTTCATAAAAACATAGTTATAGTTCAATGGGGCATCCATTATTATTTACCATAAAAAATAGTTTATAGTCATATATGAAATAAAAAATCATAATTCAACCCCTAATTATTATAATTGAATTTAAAAAAAAATTCATTCCAAATATTATCAACTTATTTAATCTTGGTGAATAATAAAATCATGGATATTGAAAAATAAATAATAAATTGTCACGACCCGTCCTCGGGACCCGTGCCGTGACTACCCCAAGCCCGCCTCCCACAGGCCAGGGGCTGGCGACTAGAACCATGGCGTAAATCCTGACAAAAGGGGAAGACATTGCCTTTATAAAGTAAACAAACACCACAGAGTAAGAAAGCAGAAGTAAACACTAAGTAAAACTGGGTACAATAGTAAGTGAGGAAAAGTAAGTGCGCCAGAATACAAACCCAAACTAAAAGTAATGTATAACTGGAAGAAAGTACAGCAACTGAAAAGTAAAGCAGCAACGTCGAGCCGTCCACTGGAAATCCCACCTGAAGGGTGGGTACAGATAGCCTCCTCAGCTCCTCGGGTCTAGCGGTCCGCTTTGTGTACGTCTTGCCCAGTGGTCCACCTCCAGGTACTGACTTGCTCCACAAGCCTCAACCACGATCAGCGCTGTCCATCGTCTGCATCCAACACAACATAGTACGAGCATAGCCCGTGTAGGGGTGAGTATACGCTACTCAGTAGGGACCCCGAGATCCCCGAAGGTCTCCCAGAATCCACAAAGGATAATCCACAAAGGAAAGATACAATGACGAAGTAACAACCAAATCTTACTTAATTATATTCCCATACATATACATAAGTCATCAATTCTAGTTCGGCTCCAATATCCGAGCCCATGTTCGATCACGTCCACACAGGATAGAACAACCCAATCCACACAGGAAAGCACAACCCAATCCACATAGGAAATCAAGTCAATCATATCGAAGATAATGATTGGAAGTCAAGAATCAGCTCACACAGGTATACATCATTCATAAAGCAAAAGAGATGATCAGATGTAGTTACTGATTCATCCAGAAGGGACCCGCGTAGGATACTAGACCAGCTAAGCTGTCGGACCCACGTAGGATACTAGTCCAGCTACTCTGTTGGACCCACGTAGGATACTACAACAGAGGTCAATACTGTTGGACCCATGTAGGATACAAGTACAGTAGTCATCACCGCCGAACCAATGGAGGATTCCTGTATGGATGTCGCCGTCGTCGAACCCACGAAGGATTCCAGTACGGTTGTCGTCGTCGTCGAACCCACGGAGGATTCCAGTACGAAAGTCTTCACCGCCGAACCCACGGAGGATTTTAGTACGGTCTTCGTCACTGCCGAACCCACAGAGGATTTTAGTGTAGTCGTCGTCACTTCTGAACCCACAGAGGATTTCAGTGTAGTCGTCATCGTCGTCGCAGTCGCAACTAGCTCTAGGGTTCCCACACACAACATGCTCGATTTCGGGAGGGTCCGATCCACGAGCAAAGGGGGGTTGATACATCAACTGACACGTAGTCCGGAGTTGATGTATCCCAAAGTTTCATCTCAACAAAAGGAACTCAACCCGACAGATGGCGCGTCAATCAGACACCCGGTCTGAGAATTATTGGCTTTTTCATTCTAGGGGCCATGTTGGTTTCTAAGTAAAAACCAACCCGACTACACTCCAACTACATCCAAATCTTAAGAGGAGTAATACAAAATGTCCTTCTCACTAAGAGGAATCCAACAAAGTCGACGGCATGTCAATCGGACGTCCGGAGCTCAAGTTATAGGCATTTCTGCTCCGAGGGCCCGGTTGGTTTCGTGTTCGAACCAAACCGGTCGTACCCAAAGTTCTCTGAAACCTTGAGTGTAATATACCGAAACGACCGTCTCGATCCAAGGATCACATCTCAATTGATGGTGCGTCGATTGGAGGTTATTACCCCAAGTTACGGGCATTTAAACAAACATGTCCGGTTTTAGGGGGGTTTTGGGCCCGGACCGACCCGGCCCAAGACCCCCTGGGTCGGACCGAACCGGGTCGACCCAAACCGGGTCTGGCCCATCAGGGCGCGGCCCGGCCCGGCACGGGCGCTGCGCGCCGCGCGAGCGCGGAAGGGGGCGGGGGGAACCGCCACCCCCTTCGACGAAACGGCGGACCCGTGGGGGGTCTGCCATGCTGGGGTTGACCAGGGGTTCAAACCCCCAGTTTTCTGGAATTTAGCCGGTTGTAATGGCCAGCCAGCGCACCGCGCGAGACCGGTTGGTCCCGCCCTCCAGCGCACCGGTGGCTGGCGGCTTTGGTTGCCCTCCCATGCTCTGCCGCGGCGCGACGACGCCACGCCCCTTCGCCACGGCCCGACTCCGGCCATGACTTCTTTCTGCCTCAACGGCGCGGCGCGACAGCGCCATGATTCTTCGCCGCGTTCCTCCTTGTTCCCGCGCGGTGCTGTTGCACCGTGCTGCCTTTGTTCGTGCCGCAACAAGTTCAACATCAAAGGGGGAGGAGGGTCGGTCGTGTTCGTGCGGTCCGACCTCCTCCCATTATAACGATAACAGGCGGCCCAAAATAAAAAAACATCGACCAAGCGAGCACAAATTTAATCCACTAAATTGAACTCAAACCCCTACCTCGATGAAGTCATCGAACGAGGATCGTTGCGGGAAAAGGACGTCGCAGAAGACGACATCGCAGAACGAGGCTCCATAAATGTCGTCGGTGTTCGCCCGATGAAGGATGCGGCGCATCGTCATTCTCCGAAGAAGGTGTCTATCATCGGCTGCAGAGAGGATAGGATACGGTACGACGATCTCCCCTTGCGGTGATGGAGTTCTTCGTCGTAGACTCAGCGTTCTTCGCGTTCTTCGACGAGGAAGAAGATGTTCTTTAGAGTGCAAGAGTTCTCTTCTTGTTTTCGCACAATGAATCAACACCCAATGAAATAAGACTTTGTCTTATTTTATTAACACACACATGACAACATTAAATTGAAATTAAAAAATATTTCATTCAGTTAATTAAATTAATTGAAGTGCCTTTAACAATCCAATTAATTGCGAGAGTTGACTTGTCATTTAAAAGGGGTGCGGGTGTGTTACACAATTAAATGCACGAGGGAGGTTTTAAGGGATTTGAAGGGGTGGGGATTGTGTGGGCCCCACTTCACTAATATCCTAACAATTGGAGTTAAGATGTAGTGGACCCCACTCCAACATCAATGCATAGGTTAATACTACTTAGAATAGAAAATAAAAATTGTAGCACAAATTTTTATTTCATTCTTTAGTTAACCCATTTATTTAATAACCTCACCCGAGCAAACGCAACTCCAGAAAAGGTGTTCCTAAGAAATACCGGCGCTGTGGTTTCATCGGTGCCCTCAAATTTCGATTCCGAGCACTGGTTCAAAAGTTAAGAAAACCCACTCATTCGTTCACTGAACGTACCCGAGCTAAACTTCGGAAATTGATTCCGGGCACACCGGGCTTCGGAATCAGGTGCTGTCAGAAACTGCGTACTCGTAAAATCCCAAAGAAAATTAAGAAAAAAATTTCCTTTGAAATTTACGGGTCTTTACATTACTCCCACCTCAGGGATTTACATCCCCGTAAAGATACATCACAAACTAGGGGAACAAATGAGGGTACTGAGCACGCATCTGAGCCTCCTGACCCCAAGTGCTCTCCTGGAGGTTCCCATGCTGCCATCTGATGCGCACTAGAGGAATCGACCGCCCACGTAGGACCCTCTCCTGTCGATCCTCGATCTCCAGCGGGACCTCCGCAAAAGTTTCCCCATCGTCAAAGTCCAACTCCCCATGGTCGATGATATGTGTCAGGTCGTGCACATATCTCCTCAGCTAAGATACGTGGAAGACGTCATGCACCCGATGAAACTGGGGTGGTAGAGCTAGGGGTAATCCGCCTCACCTATCCTACTGAGAACCTAGAATGGTCTGATGAAGCGCGAAGATAACTTGCCACTGTGGATAAATTTACGTAATCTACGTCGAGGTGAGACCCATAAGAAAACGTGGTCGCCATCCTCGAACTCTAGTGGTCTCCGCCTTCTAACAGCATAGGACTTCTGTCTGCTCTGTGCAGTCCTCATCCACTCTAGGATGATCTGCACCTTCCCCGACATAGCTAGAACCATCTTTGGTTTTACACGTACTCAATCCAACACTATCCACAAAGGATATCTGAAAATGCAACCAGCTGTTGTCTCGCTACTCCTAACAGTTGAATGCCCGATCTCATACTAAGAGCATCCGCTACAACGTTCCCCTTCCCAGGAGTATAATTTATCTCAATGTTATAGTCCTGGAGGAACTCAAGACATCGCCGCTATCTCAGGTTCATGTCTATCTGAGAAAAGATATACCTGAGACTATTGAGTTGGTGAGAACCGTAACCCTTCACTCGACGAACAATGGGTGAGACTAGACATATGTAAGAACTTAACCCCACCCTTCTTCGTCTATGATCTATAAGAGCCGCTGAGATTCCTCCTCTACCGAAAATACAAATCTGGTCTCATCCCATGGATGAACCACGTCCTTTGCCTAATACAGTCAATCCTGACATGAATGGTACTATTTCATGCCATGGAGGACGTCGCAAGTCCTCGACGCTACTACCAAGAAATCCAACCATTACTCTCACCTCCAAGGGTCGAGTCACACTGTCGGCAGTAGTGTGTGGTCACTAGGTCTCCTCTAGTAGGAATCTCGAAAGTGAGGGTCAAGTAAATGGTTTTAACCGGAACCTCTCAGTATCAATTACATAAAAAAGACATGGAAGAAAACGTCACAAGAATAACTGTCTTTTATTACTACAGCTCAAGGTACAAAGACACAATGCATCCACAAACAAACATCAACAAATCTAGAAGCAACATGAACAAAAGTCTCCATGTCTGGAGCTAGTCCCGCTCCTGTCCATATGATCCCGGAGCTCCATGATCGTAGGCCTCAGCTGCCTGAAGCTGAGCTCTCTCCTGTCCACCCGTTCCCTGCGGTCGGGGTGGTCTTCCTGGTGGTGGTGTTGGTAGGGCCTCAAAGCATCGCCCACTACCTGCTGCTCGGCCAGCTCCTCTGCCTCGTCCTCCTGCTCCCTGCGGAATTCCATGGTCAAACCTCTGCCTGGGAGGTCCCTCTACCACCTGATGCTCATATGTAGGACAAGTTGGGAAGTCTCGTGCCATGTGACCCTACCCACCGCATGTGTAGCACCACCTGCTCCTCGTGTAGCGGGCTCTCCTTCGTGTGCCCCGCACAACCGAATATGTATCCTAAGATTGCTCGTCTGATGGTCTGGCCCGCTTGGACCTCTGCATCATCAGTCTACTGCCAACTGCAGAAGACTTTGCTACGGGTCGTCCTGCGGAGGGTCCCGCCGTTGGTGACTGCTTGGCGAGAAAACTCTCTACTAGAAGGGCTCTCTCCAACACCCCTGCCTGCATCAGAATGTTGAGGGAGATCATCGAAGTCCTGATCTCATGCCTCATTCCCTACTCGAAGGTCCAGGCCTGGAAGAACGGGTCCCGTACCATATCTGTGGAGTACCGTGAGAGATCAGTAAATCTCGCCGAGTACTGGGCTACCATCATGCTGCCCTGCCGCAGCTGTAGTAGCTCATGAATGCACACCGCATGGAGGGTGGCTGGGATGAACTCTGAGTGGAAGAGGCTCTCAAAGTCCGTCTAGAGGAGAGATGGATTGTCGTGCAACTAGAGCATCAAGCTCCACCATCTTCCTATTTCCTCGTGTAGAAGGCTCGCTGTAAGGATCACCATGAGGTCAGCTGGTGTCCCCACTAACCTGAAAACTCGATCTACAGCCTCCAGCCAATCCTCGGCTGCCTGAGGGTCCATCTCCCCACAGAACCTGGGCGGTCTCTGGTGATGAGACTCATTCAGTGCACTAAGGCGATGTGCACTCTCAGCGGCTGGGGCTGGTGGCATCGGTGGCTTGGAGGGTAGAGGTACCACCGGTGCCTCTGCCGAAAAAGTGCCCTGCACCGAGGCCTCGTCACTCGGTGGGCTGTCGTCTCGCACAAATCTCGGAACCCTAGCTGGCTGCCATCGTGGGGCCATCCTGAAAAGAAACAGGTGCGCCACGGTCAAAACAGTATTCCTGGTGAGCTGACACAAAGTATTCACAAAGAAATTTTTTGAAACACACATGCAATCAATGTTTTCGTGCACTGAGTCAGAAATCAGAAGTCAGGGTCCTGGTGTATGGATACGTCGGCCACCGCACCAACACTGGACTCCCTGGACTAATAACCACACTCAATACACTTAACACTATTGGTTCACATAGAAGAAAGATCAGAGTCTTGAGTTCTGCGGTAGAACTGAACTCATCTGAGACCAATTTATCACGACCCGTCCTCAAGACCCGTGCCATGACTACCCCAAGCCCACCTCTCATAGGCCAGGGGCTGGCGACTAGCACCAAGGCATAAATCCCAAAAGAGGGGAAGACATTGCCTTTATAAAGTAAATAAACACCATTGAGTAAGCAAGCAGAATTAAACACTAAGTAAAACTGGGTACAATAGTAAGTGCGGAAAAGTAAGTGGGCCAGAATACAAACCCAAACTGAAAGTAATGTACAACTAGAAGAAAGTACAACAAATAAAAAGTAAAGCAGCAATGCTGAGCTGTCCACTGGAAATCCCACCTGAAGGGTGGGTACATATAGCCTCCTCAGCTCCTCGGGTCCAGCCGTCCGCTCTATGTACATCCCGCCCAGTGGTCCACCTCCAGGTACCGACTTTCTCCACAATCCTCAACCATGATCAGCGCTGTCCATCGTTTGCATCCAACACAACGTAGTGCGGGCATAGCCTGTGCAGGGGTGAGTATTCGCTACTCAGTAGGGACCCCGAGACCCCCGAAGGTCTCCCAGAATCCACAAAGGATAATACACAAAGGAAAGATACAATCACGAAATAACAACCAACTCTTAATTAGGTATATGCCCATACATATACCTAAGTCATCAATTCCAGTTTGGCTCCAACATCTGAGCCCAAGTTCGATCACGTCCACACAGGATAGAACAACCCAATCCACACAGGAAAGCACAACCCAATCAAAATAGGAAAGGAAGTCAATCATATCGAAGATAATGATTGGAAGTCAAGACTCAACTCACACAAGTATACATCAATCGTAAAGCAAAAGAGATGATCAGATGTAGTTACTGATTCATCTAGCTGGGACCCACGTAGAATACTAGACCAGCTAAGCTATCAGACCCACGTAGGATACTAGTCCAGCTACTCTATCGGACCCATGTAGGATACTACAACAGAGGTCAATACTGTCAGACCCACGTAGGATACAAGTACAGTAGTCGTCACCGCCGAATCCACAGAGGTTCCAGTATGGCTGTCGCCGTCGTCGAACCCACAGAGGATTCTAGTACGAAAGTCTTCATCGTCGAACCTATGGAGGATTCCAGTACGGTTGTCGTCGTCGTCGAACCCACATAGGATTCCAGTACGAAAGTCTTCACTGTCGAACCCATGGAGGATTTCAGTACGGTATTCGTCGCTGCCGAACCCACGAAGGATTTCAGTGCAGTCGTCGTCGCTGCCGAACCCACGGAGGATTTCAGTGCAGTTTTCATCGTCGTCACAATCGCAGCCAGCTCTAGGGTTCCCGCACACAGCATGCTCGATTCAGGGAGGGTCCGCTCCACGAGCCAAGGGGGGTCGATACATCAACTGACACGTAGTCTGGATTTGATGTATCCCAAAGTTCCGTCTCGAAAAAAGGAACTCAACGCGACAGACGACGCGTCAATCGGATGCCCAGTCTGAGAATTATTGGCTTTTTCATTCCAGGGGCCCGGTTGGGTTTTAAGTCAAAACCAACCCGACCGCACTCCAACTGCGTCCAAATCTCAAGCGGAGTAAGCCAAAAGGTCTTTCTCACTAAGAGGAATCCAACAAAATCGACGACACGTCAATCAGACGTCCGGAGCTCAAGTTATAGGCATTTCCGCTCCGAGGGCCCGGTTGGTTTCGTGTTCGAACCAACTCGGTCGTACCCAAAGTTCTCCAAAACCTTGAGTGTAATATACAAAAATGACCGTATCAATCCAAGGATCGCATTTCAACTGACGGTGCATCGATCAGAGGTCCGTATACCAAGTTACGGGCATTTAAACGAACCTGTACGGTTTTAGGGGTGGTTTTGGGCCCGGACCGACCCGGCCCAAGACCCCCTGGGTCGGCCCGAACCTGGTCGAACCGACTTGGGTCTAGGTCCGGCCCATCAGGGTGGGGCCCGGCCCGACCTGACGTGGCGCGGGCGGCCCGGCGCGACGCGGGCGGCCCGGACCGGCATGGGCCACCCGACCCGGCGCGGCCGGTCCCGCCGGCGCGGCAGGTCCAGGTCGGCCCGGGCGCCGCGCGCCGTGCGAGCGCGGAAGGGGTGGAACTGCCACCCCCTTTGAAGAAACGGCGGACCCGCGGGGGGTCCGCCCTGCTGGGGTTGACCGGGGGTTCAAACCCCCGGTTTTCCAGAATCTGGCCTGCCGTAACGGCCGGCCAGCGCACCACGCAGGACTGGTTGGTCCTGCCCTCTAGCGCACCGGCGGCCGGCGGCTCCGACCGCCCTCCCTTGCTCCGCCTCGGCCAAAGGCCGCTGCCTTGGTCCGACCGGCGTGGCGCGACGGTGCCGCACCCCTTCGCCATGGCCTGACTCCGGCCACAACTTCTTTCTGCCTCAACGGCGTGGCGCGACGGTGCCACGCTTCTTCGCCGCGTTCCTCCTTGTTCCCGCACGGTGCCGTTGCACCGTGCTGCCTTTGTTCATGCTGCAACAAGTTCAACATCAAAGGGGGAGGAGGGTCGGCCGTGTTCGTGCGGTCCGACCTCCTCCCGTTATAATGTTAACAGGTGGCCCAAAATAAAATAACTTCGACCAAGCGAGCACAAATTTAATCCATTAAATTGTACTCAAACCCCTACCTCGATGAAGTCGTCGAACGAGGATTGTTGCGGGAAAAGGACGTCACGGAAGACGGCGTCGCGGAACGAGGCTCCGTAAGCATCGTCGGTGTTCGCCCGATGAAGGATGCGGCGCGTCGTCGTTCTCCGAAGAAGGCATCTCTCACCGGCTGCAGAGAGGAGAGGAGACGGTACGGTGATCTCCCCTTGCGGTGACGGAGTTCTTCATCGTAGACTCGGCGTTCTTCGCGTTCTTCGATGAGAAAGAAGATGTTCTTCAGAGCGCAAGAATTCTATTCTTGTTTTCGCACAACGAATCAACCCCCAATGAAATAAGACTTTGTATTATTTTATTAACACACACATGCCAACATTAAATTGAAATTCAAAAGATTTCATTCAATTAATTAAATTAATTGAAGAGCCTTTAACAGTCCAATTAATTGCGAGAGTTTACTTGTCATTTAAAAGGGGTGCGGGTGTGTTACACAATTAAATGCACGAGGGAGGTTTTAAGGGATTTGAAGGGGTGGGGCTTGTGTGGGCCCCAATTCAATAATATCCTACCAATTGGAGTTAGGATGTAATGGGCCCCACTCCAACATCCATGCATAGGTTAAGACTACTTAGAATAGAAAATAAAAATTGGAGCACAAATTTTTATTTCATTCTTTAGTTAACCCATTTATTTAATAACCTCACCCGAGCAAACACAACTCCAGAAAAGGTGTTCCTAAGCAATACTGGTGCTACGGTTTTATCGGTGCCCTTGGATTTCGATTCCGAGCACTGGTTCAAAAGTTAAGAAAACATGCTCGTTCGTTCACTGAACGTACCCGAGCTAAACTTCAGAAATTTATTCCGGGCACACCGGGCCTCGGAATCTGGTGCCGTCAGAAACTGCGTACTCGTAAAATCCCAAAGAAAATTAAGAAAAAATTTTCCCTTGAAATTTACAGGTATTTACATAAATCTATACCATTTAACCATTAAATTTTGAAAAATGTTCAAATAGACCAATACTGTAACACCCTAATTTTTTTTGATTTTTATTCCTTGTGTCACATTTTAAAAATTACAAGAAAAAATTAAATAAATAATAATATATAAATTAATTGAAATAATTATATTGAGAAATTTTTTTAAAGTTATAAGAGGATAACAAGTAAAAGTAAATTTAAAGACATGAAAATTAAAATATTCTTCCTCTTAGTATCCTATAAAAATCACACTGTTGGGTGTAACTATAGAAGTATTGAGAAATATATCAAATAAGATTGATATTTAGTGGAAGAAACAAGTGAATGTGATTACTAATTCTAATTAAAGTATGTAAGAAAATATAAAACCCCAATAGAAGCATTTTTAGTACATAGACTTTGGGTTACCCCTCAAATATAAGGCCTTTGGTCCATCCCTCAATATATGACCTCTGAGATGCCCCATAAAATTTTAGTCCCTTAGTAAAAGGCCCATATTCCAAATAATTTTAAAAAGAAACTATTTTATAGTTTTTTATATGTAGTTATTAGGAATAAAAATAGTTTATGGGTATATTAAAGTTGTTATAATAAAAAATAAATCCTTATTTTTAAGTTACTAATTATTAAAAATATTATATTTGGTAGGAATAAAAAAATAAATAATATTAATTTAATAATTAAATAATTATAATAAATTAAAATATAATCATTCTTTATCAAAAAATAGTTTTTATACAAAAAGATAATTATCATATATATAATGTGAATTTAATTGAAAGTTAAATTTAATATATTTGGAATTTAAATATAATTAAATGGATTAAATATTTTTAATAATTAAATTGAAATTATATAAGAGTTTAAATATCATTTTATATTGAAAAATAAGGTATTTTGGTTAATAATAAAAATATATGGGTAAATTTGAAAATTTTGATATACATTGTTAAAAATATTTATAAGTTAATAAATCATCAAATATCATATTAAGATATGAATTTATGAAATATTCACAACCCACCTTGGTTTTTCTATTTATAGGTCATGTTTCTATAACGTCCCAACCCGGCACACCACTAAGACGGTGGTCAGACTGGTCTCCACGTGACCTCAAACGCTCCTCCCCGTATTCTAGAGGCTACCGACTAGAAATGAGGGTGTAAGGATAGTCAGTGGAGAGGATATACTCTCTTATCAGAGTTGCGCAATGGTATAACAAAGTAAATAACAATCAACAGTAGAAGGCGATCTCCACGAGAATCCCAAGATCGATATTGGTCCTTTTCTCCTACTCCAGGTACAAGAAAACAACAAAAAGCAAGGTCCAAGGGCCTACGAACAAGAGAGGACTACTTGGGTACCCCAGTGCAATGGCAGCCCGAGTAGGATGTGAGATATAAATCTTAGTAGGCTAGCACCATCGATGTCTAACCCAATCCTGATAGTGTAATATAAATTAAATAGGGTGTAAACATGCATAAATAAAGTAAGCGGTACATTATGACTAAATAACCAAGTACCTGCTTCAGCCCTCTACTATTTTATGGACAAGTAACCAGTTCATTAATTTAGTATTACCATTTTATTCATAAGTCACATGTGAGTAAGTCGCCTACCGAGTCCAAGGAGTTTCCTCCAAGGTAAAATGGGGCTAAGCAATGATCGGGCCCGATGGGCTTTAACCATGGTACCTACTATTCAAATATGGACCCAAGGAGTGTATCTAAGGCATCCAGTGATGATATTTAGTAAAAATTCTCAAGGTAATAACCAAGGAAACTACCTTTTAGATAATATAAGTAGTGAAGGTTCCAAGACGCAACAAGAAAACCTGACAAAGATATCCGATGAGGGAGTTCCAGGGTAAAAACCAAGGTAATGAAAATTTCATAGAAAGCTAACTCAGTGGTATTTGAGTCTAGATAAGGGGTAAGAGTGTAAACCAAGGAGCTTAATTCAAGGTATTCCACAATAAAGATCCTACCGAGTCCAAGGAGTGCATCCAAGGTAAAACGGGGCTAAGCAAGGACTAGGTCCAAGGAGTGTATCCAAGGAACCTACTTGTCAATGATGGATACAAGGAGTGTATCCAAGGCATCCTATAGTAATACATGGTGGACCAAAATTCAGTATACCAGACATCCAAATATAAGATAAGAAACGGGATCTTTGTGGGTCTGAACCTTAACAACCCATCCTTAAATTTGGAATGGGGTACACGAGTGCTCATGGTATTCTCTGATCAGAAACCATGACAAGATCAAGTCTAACCATTCCTATTTAATAAATAAGTCATGAAATGATTCACTTTGGTCTAAGACTTTCCATCCATTAGTGTGGAATGGTTAAGTAAAATTACAACCGTTTATTTGTTGGTTCAAGCCTTGCCTTCCATTAGTGCAGAGAGGTCAAGTAGCATTTCAACCATTTAGTAAAAATCCATTAAGGCATATTCATTAATTAAGGTTCACTCTACTAGCTTCCATTAACATTTAAAGGGGTGATACGAACATGAAACCATTATTCAATTACTCTCAAAAAGGATAAGTGATATACTCAAAATACTTTCCAAGTTACATTTCACATTTAATTGTTAATTCAAAGCACTTACCTTTGGCGGGTAAAGTGATGAGCATACATGGTAATATCCATGATGAAATTCATAGGATAATTCAACCATTTAATATAAAAGGTATTACCTTTATAAATGTTAAGCTCATCACACCAGAATGGTGGCCCTAAAGTGTCAAAACACTAAACAACAATTATTGTAAATATCACACATGATTAAATCCAACTCAAAATAGGGACAAGCACTTAGGTGGTGCCTTTTCCCTTTTTATTATTTCAAAAAGTTAACTCTAGTTCTCTAATTCAATTAGGGCCATGTCCTCAACATTCAACATTTCAAAATAATATCAATGCATAAGAATTTTAAACACAAGAAGTCAACCAAGAAAGGGATAACCACTACTTTTTAGCTTGAAGGCATCACACCTCTGTTGGAGGGGTTTTATTATTAAAACATGATATTATTTATAAAAAAATTATTTAATACATTTATAATTCAAATCATGAACATGATAAATTCACATTTCCTAAGAATTAGACATAATACTTAATTGAATAAATTAATTTATAACAAAGTGCAGTAAGAAACTTTATTAATGAATTTATCAAGATTGAGGACTTGGAAATGGACCCTATCTCAAGTGGAGCTAAGCCATCTACTTCGGCCCTTGTAGATTTCTAAATCAAGAAGAAAAACCACTCGCGTTCATATAAAACTATATATATTTGTGTATACCCTTAACCCATTGACCATATCCCCCGCACCATGATGAAATACGCACATGGAGGACATACACCTATATATATATACATACCTTCATATATGCTTGAGATCCTTCTAAAGGCACAATAACTAACTAAAACAACACCCGACATCCACAAAAATCATAAAATACTAAAAAGGGAGGTGCGAAACCAACCAATGGCATTAAATACTTACCCCAGTTGGCAGCGATAAACCAAAATGAGATGAAACCACACGACAAACCTCATCACACTACAAGAAACATGCTGAAAACTAATAAACCTCAAAATCCCCCAAACATAACTAGGAAATGAGGAGAAAACTTACCTCGAAGAAAAGCCAGTAGTCCGATACCATCCGAACCACATCGCCTTTGGTGACGGTTGCCGAAACACAAACCCTAGGGCCCTGAGAGACTTTTAGCTCGACCCTAGAAAAAGGGAAAACAGAAATCAAGATTAACCCTAAAAAATAGGGTTCATACGAACCCCATGGGGTGATGGTTATGCCGATTCAAAGCTAGAAAAATGGAGGATAAGGGAGAGAGAACCTTACCCTAGAGAATCAGAGAAAAAATCAGAAGAAACAGTGGATGAAAGTCAATTTGAGAGGAGGATGAAAGAGGGGGATCATGCACGTGATGAAGGGGGAGAGCCCTATGGGATGGTGCTTCAAAATGAGAGGGGTGGGGGAGAGTTAGTTTAGGTTTTAATTTATTTTTAATTTATTTTAATTTAATTAAAATTATAAAACAGGGTATCGTGCATGGTTTAACCCACATAGTTTTCCAAACCGTGTGAAAATTGTGCGATGCCTACTACCTTCAAGACACACCCCACACGGGCTAGGAGCACGGTTTAGGAAACCATTCACAACACGCGTGCAAAGCCACTAACCCTTTTTAAGCATGGACACACAATTACTTGCTGTGGGACGCACGATTTAGCAGACCGTGCACAAACCTTGCTCCCTCTATTTTCTTTTAAAACTTTGAAGTTTTTCAGGTCCGACACTCCCGAAACTTCTCAAGCCACTTGGAAGACTTCTCGAGCCTTCACCCAAGTCCAAAAAAATTACTTAAGAGTGATCCAAATCTCATAATTATGTTCCAAATCTCAGTTCTAAAAACAACCGGTTTAGTAAACGAAAAACATAAAAAACTTTCACATTTTAGTCAGGTTAAAAAACACAGGATTCTACAGTTTCAAACAAAATTATATTCCTTAACTACTAAGTAATTATTATTTTAAAAAATGAAACAGAAATATTATTTATAGAATGGTTCTTTCTGCACCCATTCCAAAACACACCTAAAGTTATATTTTATCTTCAAAATCTACCTCAATTATATTTAATACAATCCTTATACATGTTTGGGAGCTTCTTTTCACAAATAATAGTCCAAATTGTTTTTAAACAAAAGAGGTTTCTAAATGGGGATTCGATCTGTTCAAAGTGTATAACATTTTTTTTCATAATATATTTATTTTATATTATCATTATAAATCAACTAAAATATTTTCAATATATTTATATATATATATATTTATATTAAATAAATTTTAGTATAATTTTATACAAATATACAGTGATTAAATATTTACTTACTCATGTCCATTACTTTTCTATGACATGTTCATGTTTGGGTTGGTTTTACTTCCTACTTAGATGATGCAATTATTTTCTAACATTATCAACATGGGAAGTTAAAAAATATAAATAATGGATATATATAGTACTAATTATTAATTTAAATTATTTTTTATGGTTATTTAATGGAAATACCTGAATGAATATTCATTATTATGTAACTTCTTGGGGTTGATAAAGTTACCCAAAATGAACAAATTATAAATTTCTTCCTTATGAACAGTATTAGTAACTTCTATGATATGAACATGTAACCTCAAAATTCATTATAAAATTAATATTTCAAAACCTTTATTATTATTATCTATAAAATAAAATCTTAAACAAGGAATGATGATAAAGATCTCCATATCAAAACATAAATTAAATAATAATCACTTCTATAATCTAATAATCAATATAAAAAATGAATTATTAATAAATATGTAATAAAAAATATAAAAAATTAATATTAAATTAAATTAACCTAAAAATGCTCTAAAATTAATTAACAAATTCTTATTACACATAACATTAGAGTACGTTAGGGAGAGTCCTGAGTTAAGGTAATAGGAATCCTTCATGACCCCTCATTCGATATTATATTTATCTTCCATATTTATATTATATTATGATTTATATATATCTCATTTTATTAAAATTTTATATATCATTACCATTGTTTTGAGGTTATTCCTTTCCTTATTCTGTTGATTGTGTCTTACTTATGATATTGGAAATAGAATCTATCTCTTTATTTCTTTTCATATCTAACATGGTATCTCTAACTTTATCACCTTTTTTATATTTTAATACTATATCTTACCTTATAAGATTCATCTATTTTTTTATTTTAATACCTTACATTTCCTTATTCCTTTACATTCAATTATTTTATTTTTTTTCTTATTCATAAAAATATAAAAATGCTGAGGGAATTCCTTCCTATCCACCTTATAATTTATTCTCTTCCTATGAATAAATTTTCATATATTTCAATATTATTTTATGTTCCACCCTTGAAACATTCCTAATATTATATTTCTTATCACTATTTTGGGATTTACATTTTTCTCATCCAATTTTTATTTTTGGATGATTTTTTACCTCATAATTGTTTTTTTAACCCCTTTTATTTCAGTAGGGACATCAAGATGTAAATTTAATTTATCAATGATTATATTTTTATAATGTGTCACACACACACATACAAACGCACACACACACACATCTGTTTTTGTGTGTGTCAATATTTTATTATGTGATGGGTGGTACTAGACTTATATATATCTATAGTACATTGATTAAAACTTATATTCCATGAGATTATTATGCATGGGGAAAGGATGGTGAGAATATTACACTATGTTGTTATGTCATGGTAGAGAAAAATGACTTATATTTATGATATACTATAATCATGCATGTACCACATCCACAAGACATGATTTCTATTTATGATTATATTTTTCTTGATAATTTTTATTTGATTTTATAATTTTAATGTCACTTACATTTATTATATATTCATACCTAATTTTTTTCATATTTAATTTATTTATTATATTCTTTATGGTAACCCATGAATATTTGGTTCATGTCCCTTATGAGTTTCCCATTACTGGTATAATAGCTCTCCCATTTCATTGTTTACATATCTATCCAGGGTTTCATATATAGCAACATGTCCAGATGGGATATGTATATAGAGAATTTTATAAAATAAATTTATATTTTTTGGTGTAATAAGATAAAATATATAGATAATCTCAAAATATACTAAATATTTGAGTTCTCAGTATGTGCTTTAATTTTGAGTTTTTTATATTTAATTAAGTAAAATGATTGAAAAATATCTGTATATGTTTTATTGGTTATTAAATTTGGTATCATAGAAGGGATTAGTTAATTTTGAGGGATTTATTAAAAATAACATGAATATAAAATATAAATCAATATTGGTTAATTCAAAGTGTTATAAGTTAAGACAAGTTAAGAAATTTTTTAATGTGAATATGATTGTTTAAATTTTTTTTACACAACATAAATATTGATTCTTCACACTAACCATTTTGGTTTTAATAAATTACTAGAAATATAGGAATCAAGTGAATATAAAATGTGATGTAAAATGAATTGATTTTTTAAACGAGAAACTAAATTGGATAGATTCTAGTATAGAAAATATTATGGTTTCGTTTCCCCCACCACCTCAAATTATGAATAATATCTTGAATCATGTGGTGTGTCTAACTACACCAAAGATGGAATAACATAATGATAATTCCTTTATGTGATAATGACTATTATCCCTTAGTGTATATTCTTATCCATTAATGGTATAATAGTGGATCAACATGTAAAAAATATTGTTTTATGTTTCAAGCATGAAATGTTCTTCTTGGTCATTTTCCATTTAGAATGTGAAGTGGATCGGTGGTATATGATGATTTAGACCTCAAAGATTGGTCATTTGGTTATTGTTGGAAACACTCAATGATATGAGTATTACATAATAGGTAGATAACTATCCTATAATTGATATTTATGGGATGATACTTATAAATAATCTAGTTATTCTTACTTTTACATAATTTGATTAAATATTAGGATTAGATCAGCTCTCTCTATGTAGAGATAATCTCATTTATCGAGATAAGGAAATAATATTTCATTTAAAAAATCATCCCATGAACCAATATAGATAAAAATATGATTATGAACTTCATATAGAAACAACTTATCAAATATTGGTTTTAATACCAAATAATAAGGGATATTTGGATGAAATGGTTAGATAAAAACTCATTCTTAAAGATATATCAATTTTATGAGAATATGTTGATGTATTGCCCACATATATTACTTGATATTCCTTGGAAATGAAGTACAATTTTAAATTTAACTCATAACTAGTGTTATACCTATATCAAAGATACCTTACTGAATAGACACAATTGAATTATAAAAATTATAGAATAAACTATAAGAGAATTTGGATAGGGATTTTAAATGAAAAATTTATTCACTAAACAGTTCACTAGTCCTATTTTATATGAATAAGAATATGTAAATGCATCTTTATAATGATCATCATGAACTTAAACATTACATAATAAAAAAGAGTATTCTCTACCTTGTTTTAATGACTTTTTTGATCAACTTCATGGCACTCTTTACTTATCAAATGTGGATCATTGGTCGAGATATCATTAATTAAGTGTAAAAATAGAGCAAAATACAACCATCCATAAACTACATCGACATAATGAATTCATAGTGATGACTTTGAAATATAAAAATTCCCCTAAAATATTCATGGATTTCATTAATAGAGTATATATATATATATATTATGATTTTTTTAGTAATCATTATAGATGATTATTTCTAAAACCTTCCACAGGGAATGACATGTTATATTACATTGAAGTGGTCATGATCTGGGTCCCACATTTCATTTTTCCAAAGGTAGATAGTTGGTCACCACATGGGTGATAATAATGGATCATTTAATTGAAATGTGAGGATGGGAGGTTATAACATGTAAAAAACCCGACCCCACTAGCCCGGACCCCATGCCTTACTTTATTACATTGGCATAATAAACAAGGAATCACATCCCAAAGGATCAAATACTTTAGTAGCTTTGGAAAACTAGATACAAACATAAGTATTACATTACACATTGAAATTAAATACAACATATAAACTCCATTGGAAGCACCCCTATTCTCCTAGATTATCCCTCCATGTCAATTATAATATAAATCTTGGAATCATGGGGAAAAATAAAAAAATAGAAAGGGGTGAGATCATATAATTAGTAAGAGTAAGTATAAAATGGAATCTATCATAAATAAATATAAACAATAATTAAAGAATAATAAATAAAAATTCATGACATTAAAATATAATCTTGAGAATAATATGTCGGGAATAAAAGAAGATCACATAACACCATATAAATAATCACATGAAAATGATACTTAAACATGTATATTATACTAGTCAAATAATCACATGGACTATAAATAACTAATCTCATAAAAGAGGAATGCATAATGGGATACATCATAAACATACCATCAAGGCCTCAACCAAGAAGTCTATATAAATGGGTAAGGCCTTACCAAAAACCCAGTCTAGTTTGTCTCATGAATCCTACTGATGCATAGAGGGGATATAGAGGCCACCTAATGACATTTACTACATCCAATTAATTACTTATATCAAAGGGTTAAAATATAATAAACATATACATTCATATTGAAAATATCATATGAAATGTAAATAATTTCCTAAATTAATAAACATAATAAAAAACAATCCAGAGTAATATAGTGAATGGTATCAAGATAGTACATCCATAGTCAATATAACGATGAAGCATTAAATAAAATATGGTATAATGTATCATAATTTGTTAAACTCAATTAAGAATAATATTAAATATAAATTTTTTTACATAGATTAAAATACTCTAACAAAATCCTTGAAAATTTCTTAAGATAAATACCATTTTTACTTTGGAATCATTTATTTTAAAAGCTTACCAATTATAAAAGAAAAAAATATATTTGGAAATAAAAATTTAAAATGGTAAATTATTCCTGAAAACATTAAGGTTTCATGAAATTGGGAAAATCCGCTCATGATGTATAAGTTTAAAAAACATTTCCTTAAAAAAATAAACATTTAAAAGAGTATTTTTAAAAGAAAGTGTGAGAGTTAACCAAATGAATCGATTATTTGTATCAAACTTAAATAAAAATAAAACAAGTATAAATACAAATTAATATAATAAAAATTAATTTGAAACATAATCAAAACATAACATAATCAATGGATTATAAGTTTAATCTAAATAATGGAAATTATGTTAAGAATCCCCTTTCCACTTTCTAACTAATCAAACCATATGCCACATAAAATTAACGATCACTAAATGAAACATTTAATACCATGAAGATAAATAGATTCATGATATGATATATAAAAGGGTATTATACATACACCAAACATAGGGATTTAGTGTTGAATAAGGCATATCTCACAGAAATAAAATTGAGATGAGAATACCCTTACCATATGTCTGAAATAATTATACACTTGTACTTAATATCCTAGATAATTAAATTAGATTAATTAATTAATTAATTAAAAACCTATTAAACATATATTTGATTCATTATAATTTTATTAAGTTCATTTATGACCATTTAGTTGGGTTATAATGTTAAATTATGTTGTTCTGGGTGCGTTCACTTTCTTAGTTTTCATGATCGATTCTCTTGTATACAAGTATGGAAGTTCATGTAAAATGAGAATAATCCTTCAAAATTGGAATTACATTTTATTAATGAAAATATATAATTTTAAAAGGTCTTATATATAATTTTAATATATGTAATGAGTATTATTCATAAGATAAAATGTTAATGAAGATGATTTAATTTATTTTGGTGGTTTTTACAACCATCATGAATTAGTATCATTTTATTTAATAATATATTTATATACTAGTTAAAAAACATTAAATAAGTTTTCATAAACATATTATAATCTATTTTAACCATAAATTTTTTTTATTAATAGACTTGAATTTGTTAATGAAAAATGAAAACTCTTCACCCACGAATGCGGTGAATCGACACCTCATAGACAATGTTTTCATTTTTAGAACAAAAGAAGAGGATAAGAGATTTGATGAGGGATATTATATTAAAAAAATAAAATTAAAGTATATATATTATACTTTAGTTATAATTTTATTTTTTATAGGGGATGTTAGGTGAGGATAAGAAAATAAAAGAAATTAAAAGAGAAAGAGGGAGGGTTTTACCTCTTGAGTGTCATCTCCTTGAGAAGCTCCTTAAGGCACATGAAAATGATATTTTGGTGAGACCAACAACACCATAACATGGGGAATAGATTTTAGAGAGTAATTTCATAGAATATAAGGAATATCCATGGATTAAAAGGTGTGATGAGAATATTTGGTGAGGGGTGGTATTTATAGGGGAGGATGAGGGTGTTTTTGATTATTTTATTCATTAATTTATTATTTTGGCTTTAGACTATCAATAGTGTTGATTCTTGTGACTAAGTAAAGTAAATTGAGAATGTGAGTTTTAAATAACGAGTTATTACCTCATACATACATCATCCAATACTCTATAATTTATTTATTTACTTATAATGGTAAATACCGTAAATTACCATATTTTACTATTAAAAAAAATTCAACTATTTTAGAAAAATACAAAAAAATACCCTAATAAATTTTCAATATATATATTTTAAAATTTTAATCCATTTTATGAAAGTAATTTTCTAAATATTAAAAATTTAATTTTTAAATAAAATCATAATTTATTCAAAAAATACTGATTTTAATATTATAACCAACTTTGTGACACTTTGAAAAATTAATTATGGTCTCATAAAATTATATTACAATTATAATGAAACAAAATATTAATTTATTAATCTAATTTTAAGAAAATAAAATTTTCATTTAAATCATTATATTAATTATAAAATTTTAAATAAACATTTACGTTTCAAAAAAATACCAACAATTAATTTATCATTTTTAAATCATTTATTTACTTATTCCAAGATATAAATATATCATATTTTTATTTTTGAGATACTTAAATTTTATTTATACTCTCATAGGTGAGGTTATTATTCTAATATTCAGATTACTATTTCTAATGGTCATATCACTATTCCAATGGTTATGTTAATATCTATTCGTATATTTTTGTTTTAAAGTCGGTGTTACATGAAAAGTAATCTATCAAAGATGTTAAATTTAAAAGATACATAACATAAAATATTGGGGTTTTACATTCTACCATCCATTAATAATTTCATATTTTAAATTTACATAATGTCACCTCATAAAAATATTTGGGTAGTTCTTCATTATAATTTCTTCTAGTTCCCACATCACATATTACATTTTATGATTTTTACAAAGTACCTTTACCAGACATGTCATCTGATTCCCCAACACCTATTTTCTAGTGTTCAGAATCTAGATAGTCTCTTCATAGTAGGATAAATTGGGTTCTGTTTCTATTTCTGTATAATTGAGAACATGCATTGGGTCTAGCATGTACTTCCTTAACAAAGAGATGTGTAACATATCATGAAATTTGGAGAGACTTGGTGGAATTGCTGATCGGTAAGCTACAACTCCAATTATTTCTATAATATCAAATGTACCAATGTACCTTAGGCTTAGTTTCTATTTCTTTCGAAATATTATAACACCCTTCCATGGAGATACCTTTAAGAAGACATTACCCCCACTCGAAACTCCAAATATTTCCTCCAGTTATTAACATTTCTCTTTTTATTACAATGATTTTCTTTGATATGAGCCTAAATAGTCATTACATTTTTTATTTTCTATTCAATAATTTCTAGGCCAACAATATTCCTTTCACCAACATCATCCCAATAAGTTGTTGTACAAAATATCTTTTCATATAATTCTTTATATGGTGCCATTTGAATAATTGAATAAAAACTATTGTTATAAGAAAATTATACCTAAGGTAAATATTGATTCCGCATACCTTGAAATTCAAATGACCATGATCTCGACATGTATTATAATGTTTGAATAGTCCTTTCTGGATTATCCGTCGGTTGAAGGGTGATCAACAGTACTCAAATAAATCTTGATATCTAAAAACTTCTAAATAATTTGCCAAAATTTTGATGTAAAATGGGGATCTCGACCAGACCTAATCAAAATAGGTACACCATGAAGTCTTATAACTTGATGAATATAGATTCGTTCAAGAAGATCCAATGGTAAATCCTCCCTTATAGTGAGGAAATGTGTAGATTTTGTAATTCGGTCAATAATTACCCATATCATATCATTATTTCTTGGAGTCTTTGGTAATCTAGTGAAAAAATCCAAAGAAATGTCATCCCATTTCCATATAGGAATAGGCAGAGGTTGCATGAATCCTCTAGGATGTTTTCTTTCAGCCTTCACCTATTTAAAAACTAAACATATTGATATATAATCAGTAATTTCTTACTTCATATTATCCCACCAAAAATGTTTCTTAAAATTTCTATACATCTTAGAGATAATAGGGTGTATAAGGTATTTAAAGCTATAATAATTATCCAATAATTTCATTTTTTTTCTTAGGTATAAAGGGAACACAATGCCTCTTCCCAAATTTCAAAATACCATCTTCATATACAATGTCTACAAATTCCCCATCATTTACAGCTTTAATTTTCTTTTGAAAATTATCATCATCTGATTGAGAAATTTTTATCCTTTCAAATAAAGATGGGTTGGAAACCATTTTTAAAAAGTAGTGACATTTTAACTTCCTTGATAATTCCTATATCTATGTTTACTAGATCCCAGTACATAGGATCCCTGTAAATCCTCATTTTTTATAACTCCATGATCCTTACTGCTAAATGAATATTTTACCTTATTTTCCTTCCCCATGTGTTAGTTCATTGAAAAATAATAATCCTTGAGTAGATCGATCCATCACCTTTGTCTCATGTTGAGTTCTTTCTATGAGAAGATAAATTTCAAACTGTTATTATATGTATGTATCTCACATATTTCACCATATAGATAGTTTATTCATATATTCAGAGAAAATAATATAGTTTCTAACTCAAGCTCCTGAATTGGATATTTCTGTTCATGAGTTTTAATTGACTTTATTCATTGATAATAACTATATTATTCTACATAAGGATACAACAAAGTCCTTTATTCGACACATCAATATAAATCGCAAATCCATTATTTCTATATGGTAGAGTCAAGATCAGATAATTCACTAATATCCCATTCAATTATTCAAATCATTCTTCACAGTCCTTAATCCAAAGAAAATTAACCCATTTATGCGTAATCTTAGTTAACAGGTTAGCTAATCAGAAAAAATTCTAAAAAAAATGCTTATTTTAACTTGATAAACCAATAAAACTACGTACCTCAGTTATGTTTGTTGGTGTAGGCCATTCTTGGATGATCTTTTTCTTCACAGGATCAACTAAGATTCCATCCTTGGAGACAATATGGCCATGATAAGAAACTGTTTGAATCTAGAATTCACACTTAATAAATATCCTATATAACTCTTTTATTTTAAGAGTATCTAGAACAATAATCAAATGGTTAACATGGTCCTAATATATTTTTTAGTACACTAAGATACCGTTAATAAATACCACAAAAAAATTATAAGATATTCCTTGAATGTTCTGTTCATTATATCCATAAAAGAAAACTGTTCATTAGTCAGTACAAATGGAATTAATATAAACTCGTAATGTCCAAACCTTGTTCAAAACATTGTCTTTGGAATATCTTCCTTATTCGCATGAAATTGATGATATCCAAAATGAAGATCAATATTTTAAAAATATTGAGCTCCTTGAATTTGGTCAAATAAGTCATCATTGTGAGGTAGTTGATGATTTTTCTTTATGGTAATCACATTTATCTCCCTACAATCAACGCACAACCTTGTAGATCCATCTGTATTCCTAATAAAAAGAATAAGATCTCCCCAAGGTGGAAAAATAGGGCATATAAATCCTTTATCAATCAATTCCTCTAGTTTTTTATTTAAATATATTAACACCACTGTGGGAATTCTATAGGGAGTCTTTGATATAGGTCTTTAATTAGGGATTAAATCAATAAAAAACTCAACTTACTTATCTAGAGGATGTACATGAAATTCCTCTAGAAATAAATCAATATATTCTTATAAAATAGGAACATCCTCAATTTAAAGACAAATCTTTTCATACATAGGTTTTATCTACTCTTCTTCTTCAATAATCTCATTTAGAAGAGCTACTAGAGGTGTATACAAATATGACTCAGATGATTAAGTCTACCATTTAAAGATAATAAATTCCATATCTTCATCATGAATCATAATTTCCTTCTCTTTGTAATAATATTTGTCATTATATTTTGAAATATAGTACATACCAAGGATTATATAAAAAATAAAACACAGGTATGATAATGAAATCGAAAATTAGAGTGCATTTATGTGTTATAATAGGAACTTATCTACACATCTTTGTTGCAATAAGGTTTACACTTTGAGTTTTTACTGACAACTTCCTTTTTAAGTCAAATTAGAAATATCTAATTTTTATAGAAAATTGGGAAGATATAAAAGAATGTGATGATCTAGAATCAAATAAATCTTTGTCTAAATTTGAGGAGATAATTAAAGTACCTTCCACCACATCATTAGAAAATTAAACCTCAGATACTATAAGTACATAAGTATAGCGTTTTTACCTTGAAGTTTTCTGGGGAAAATTACCTTGACTTATCAGATATTCATGTGAATAGTGTCCCATATTCTTACAGTTGAAGCATTGTATATTGATGACTTTTTTTCTTACCCATGCAATCACAGGCCTGGTGGACTTTTTTCTCCAAAATTATAACAAAATATCATTCCCAATAGACATGCTCCATGTTGTTTCTTTCTACATTTATTGTAAGTTGGAAATTCTATTATCCCCTTCTTCCCTTTTTCCTTATTTACTTTTCCAAAGTACTCAATATCCCTCTTCTTATCGTGATTCCATTTGAATCCATATGTCTTGGAAAGTTATTTATCTGTCTTGATGGAACATGATACTATATCCTCCTATGATGACTATTTTTGGGATACTAGTGCCCTTCATATAATTAGATTAAGACCATCAAATAAATGGTCAATCTTGCTCCTTGGATTGTGTATGTAGTCCATGACATGCCTTTCTAACCTTGTGAAGTTGGATTCAACTTAGCAATGTTTTCATCATATTTTTATCTCAGACTCAAGAATTGTTTCTCCTTATTCACTCGTTATTATCAAAGGAAATATTTATCCAATAAAATTTTATTAAAATCCTTCCATTCAATATTTGAAATTTCATTATCCTCATTTTTTGAATTAATGACCATTATTGATCCTAATATCCTGAGAGAAGATAAAATTCCATAACAACCTTATCTCTTTTGTTACTTCCCAAAGAGATAAATATCTTCTAGAAAGAAATTATCCACTTCTCATCTATAAATAGGTTTTTAGTCCCATTTAATTATGAATTTTATTCTTGTATGAAGAAGTCTAACATTGTTACACCACATTATGGACTGGGCTGCTCCATGCGAGAAAGGTTATTTATCATAACCTAAGTCAGTTGTCCTAGTATAGTTATAAGTTGTTCAACTGTAGTTAAAACTCCAACTCCAACATCATTATCTTTCATAGGAGGGTAATTCCTATATGAAATTTTTGTGTTGATATAGTTTCGATTCCTTCCACTAGGAACCATTTCTAAAAAATGGCATACACTAGATTAGATTATGAAAATTTAAAACTAGTGAAACTCTTAAAGTATAAATAATATCAAAATCACAATCTTGGTTACCTTGGTAATATTCTCAGGGTTAGTTATAGGGTAATATTTCCCTAATCTATTTTTTTTATAAATACAATTTTCAAAGTTTCTACTAAACTTCCTCTAATACCAACTGTAAAGACCCCGAACCAAGTAGCTCGGAGTTGGTTCCTTACTTTATTAAATTGGAATAATAAATAAGGAATCACATACTGAAGGACCAAATAAGTTAGTATATTTGGAAAACTAGATACAAACATAATTATTACATTACAACTTGAAATTAAATTCAACATAGTAACTCCATTGGACGTACCCATATTCTCCTAGATTATCCCTGCATGTCAATCATAATATACATCTTGGAATATTGGGGAAAAATAAAAAAAATATAAAGGGGTGAATTCAGATGCTCAGTAAGGGTAATCATACAATGGAATAAACATAAATAATAAGGTAATGATAATAACTAAAAATGCATTCCATTAAAACATAATCTTGAGAATAATATGGAAGGAATAAAATATGATCAAATAACGCCTTATAAATAATCAAATTTGAAATATACTTAACCATGGATATTATTCTAGTATAATAATCATATGTATTATAAATAACTAATCTCATAATTAGTGAATACATAATGTTGGACTTCATTAACATACCATCAAGGCCTCAGCTAAGAAGTCTACATAAATAGGTAAGGCCTTGTAGAAAAACTGGTTTAGTTTGTCTCATGATACCTACTAATGCATTGATGGGATATAGAAGGTCCTGGAAAACACATACTAAGTGCAATTCATTCATCATATGAAAGGGGTGAAACATAATCAACATATACATTCATATTCAAACTAGAATATGAAATGTAAATAACTTCCCCAATCAGTAAACATAATATTAAACTTTCCAGAGTAATATGGAGAATGGTATCAAGATAGTACATCCCTAGTAAAAAAGATCATAAAACATTCAAAAAAATATGGTATATGGTTTCATAAAAGATCAACCTCAATTATGCATAATATTCAATAAAAAGTGTTTACATAGATGAAAATACTCTAACAAAATCATTGATTTTTTTGAGAGAAATACCCTATTTTACTTTGGAATAATTTATTTAAAAATACATGACATTATAAAAGAAAAAAATCTATTTAGAAATAAAAATTTTAACTTATAAAGGATTCCTAAAAACATTAAGGCATTATGATAACGGGAAAATTCTCTCATGCTGTATAAGTAAAAAAAAATTTCCTTTAAAAAAGAAACTTTTAAAAGAGTATTTTTAAAAGAAAGTGTGATTGTTAACCAAAGGAATAAATTATTATTATTAGATATAAATAAACATAAAATAATTTGAAATATAACTTAAGATAAAAAAATTTAATTTTACACATAATCACAACATATCATAATCAATGGAGTAGAAGTTTAACCAAAATAATAGAAATTGGGTTGAGAATTCCCTTACCACTTTGTAAATAGTCGAACCATATTCCCCATAAAATTAACAATAAACAAATGAAATATTTAATAAAATGAAGATAAATAGATTCATTATATGATATATAAAATATCATTATACATAAAAAACACACAAGTATTAATTGGTTAATAAGGCATATCTCACAGAAATAAGTGTGATGAGAAAACACTTACCTTATATCTGAAAGCATTCTGCACTTGTACTTAATGTCCTATATAATCAAATAATATTCATTAATTACTTAATTTAGAACCTATTCAACACATATTTTATTTGTTATAATTTTATTAAGTTCATTTATAACTATTTTTATGTTTTATAATGTTTAATTCTATTGTTTCAGGTGCATTATTTTTCTTGGTTTTCATGATCGGTTCACTTTTATACAAGTATGAAAGTTCATGTAAAATGAGAATAATCCTACAGAATTAAAATTTTATGTTATTATTTAACTTAAATAAGTTTAAACGTTCTTATATATCATTTTGATATATGGTATGAGTATGATTCCTAAGATAAAATGTTAATGAAGATAATTTAATTTATTTTGGTGGTTTTTACAATCATCAGGTTTTGTATTGTTTTATTTAATAATATGTTTATATAATAGTTTTAGATCATTAAATAAGTATTAATAATATTTTTTAACAATAAAAATGGTTTTATGACTAGAGTTGAAGTTGGTAATGAAAAACAAAAACTCGTCGTCTATGAAGGCGGTGAATCGACACCTCACAGATGATGTTTTCATTTTTATAAAAAAATAAGAGGAGAAGAGATTTGATGATGGATATTTCCTTAAGATATAAAATTAAGATATATATATGATACTATATATATCATGTTAATTTTGATATGTTATGTTAATTAAGGATAATAAAAGAAAATAAATTAAAAGATAAAGAGGGAGGGTTTTACCTCTTGAGTGTCATCTCCTTGAGAACCTCCTTAATATAATTAGAAATGGTCTTTTGGTGAGACCAAAAAGACTATAAATAAGGGAAGATATTTTATATATGATTTGTGAAGAATATAATAAATATACACATCTTAAAAGGTATGAGGATAAGAGGTGGTGAGAGGTGATATTTATATGGGAGGAGAGGAGTGTTTTTTGATTATTTTATTCATTAATTTATTATTATACTCAAGAATATCAATAGTGTAGATTCTTATGACTAGGTAAAGTTACTAGATAACATGGGTTTGAACTAATGAGTTCTTACCTCATCCCTATGTCATTCAAGACTCAATAATTCATTTATTTACTTATAATGTTAAATACTGTAAATTATTTTATTTCATTATTAAAAAAAACAAATGTTTTAGAAAAATAAAAAAAATCACCCCAAACATTTTTTACAAGAATATTTCAAATTTTTATTCCATTTTATGATTTTTTTTAAATATGAGAAATTTTATTTTTAAATTAAATCATCATTTATTCCAAAAATATCAATTTTAATATTATAACCGACTTTGTGATACTTTGAAAAATCAATTAAGGTCTCTTAAAAATATATTATAATTATAATGAAATAAAATATTAATTTATAAATCTTTTTTTGAAAATAAATTTTCATTTAAATCATTATATTATTTACAAATTTTTAAATAAAAATTTACGTTTCACAATAATACCAACACTTAATTTATCATTTTTGAAACATTAATTTACTTATTCCATGATATAAATTTATCATATTTTCATTTATGAGATACCTAAATTTTATTTATAATCTTATAGGTGAAGTTATTATTCTAATGGCCAGATTACTTTTTCTAATAGTTACATCACTATTCCAATGTTTATGTTAATATCTAATAGTATATCATGGTTTTAAACTTAGTGTTGCATGAAAAGTAAACTATAAAAGATGTTAAATTTAAAATATACATACCATAAAATCTTGTGGTGTTACATCACATCTCATTTAGAGATTGTTTCCTAGTATGAGACTCCATCATTGATTTAATACATGTTTTTTAATATCATTAATGACACTATATCCACATAGATACTGGTTAATTACATCATAAGCACCTTAGTAGGGAAACAATCTTATGATTATAGGGGATAAGTATGTTGGGAATATGAGTATCTATATACTGGTCTATCAGTCTTTATTATAACAGGCCATGAGGGAATCATATTCTCATCATATAAGGCCAAGTCATTCCATGGGTGTATCCTTTGATCGTTATATAAGTCATCAATTTTTTGTCCCATGTGGCATCTGGTTCTCATCACACAAGTCACCTTATGTTCATTATATAAGTCATACCATGCTCATCAGATAAGGAATCTAGTGCTCATGACACAAAGAATACTAATATAATGACATAAGGTATCCCATGCTCATCAAATGATTAAACCCATTTGTTTTCCTATACTTTTGGTTGGACTGTCCTATTGGACTATTTCATGGATGTTTGTAATATGATACAAACATTATTTCTTTCTAAAGGTTGGAATCCTTCCACAATCATGGGGTAGTGGTGTAAGATCTGTGGTCATAAAATGATGATAGGATGTCAGAACCTCCCTCTAGAGAGTTTTTTCCAGTTAGGGTCTCCTTTATAGAAATAATATATGTTCATGAATCTCATTCTTGACACCACCTCAAAGTGGACATTGGTTAATTAATTCAATAACTGCCTTAGTAGTGTAATAACTTTAAGTTAGAGGGGATGAGTATTTTAGGAATTTATGGACATATTGGGAATCTGTTTTATCATCCTTAGGATTAGAAAAAGGCACTCTTATGATTTTCATATAATGAATCATAGTTTTACGACTGTCCTCACACTCGAAAATTGAACTAGGATAATTTATGTCATTCTACCAATTGCTAAGGTTCTTTTTGTGCACTAAACCAGTATTTTCAAAGTGTATATCCCAGAAAACCACCATGGATGGTCAGATGATTGGGGTTTGTGATCTGGGAAAAATTTATTGATGACTGGGTATGGGCCTACTTAGTCCACTAAACAAGTGATTATTTTTGGCATGGTATTCATAGAATAAAATTTTATGTAGTTTCATTGAGTTTTCAGTTCCACATGTACCACCATCTATATTTTATTTTGATGCTGTTGAGATGGTGGTATCCCGATAAAAATATATTCCACCTTCATCATGGAGAGTTAATAATTACATTTTTTCCTCTATCCGATCATAGGGATCCCTATCACTAGATGAATTTATGATGATATCCTAAATACAAGGAGAATATATGATAACATTATTCATCTCCTTTTGTTGGTCAAGGAATTATAAGTGGTGTTTTGTAAATCCCAATTAAAGGATCCCCATATCCACCCAGTTTTCCTAATAATGAAGTAGACCTAGATATTCTTGAACACATCACATTTTCAGATGGTTAGAATTTTGAAATAACTCCCAAGATTTCAACAATGTGTATGAAATGAGTTATACTCGATCATATTGGAGGTCAGCCTATATAGTTAATTGGGGTTCAATTTGAAGAACTGGTCTCTGAATATGTTTCTATAAAATTCATGGAATCATATTTTAAAAAATGAAAAATTATAGTCCAAGATGCGCATATGGGAATGTGTCTTTGGATGTTTATCATATAGGTGACACTAACAGATAGAAATTGAATCAAATTGGTCATACCAATGTTTGAAAGGTTTTATAACCTATTAGGGAATGTTAGTTGTTGAGACACAATGAAAAGATTATGGTCTATTCCAGGTTCTATGTGGTTGGGTTTCTATTTATTTTGAGGGACATGAGAATCTGAACCTGATTTTGCATCCATAGACTATCTTCAAGCCTTCCCTACTTAACATTACTAGGATTCATCCATTGTTGATTTTTGAAACCGGGTTAGTCCATACGATCAACTCTCAAGATCAGTTCATCTCTTATAATTTTATTATTCAAATTGTATATATCATCAATAACACTCGATATAGCATAGAGTAGAGATCCTACTTGATAGACTTCGGGGATAGGGTGTTTTAAACATGCATCGATGAAAAAACCATATGTAATCCATACACATCATAGAGGTTTTCCCACTAATTCTATTTACTATAACTTATTAAGCCACAAGAACACACCGATGTTCATTTGAAGAGGAACCCGATGATCATGTGACCAATCTAGTACTTTATGGCCTACGAGGGATTTGTAATGAAGATCATGACTCTAACAATTAGTAATCCTATCAGGTTAGTGTAGGATTATGAAAAAATCTTGGTGGAAGCCTATTATGGAATAGTGTTGAGGATATACATGATCCAAGTAGACCCATTAGGATAGGCTCAAGGGTGGATATACAGAATACATGTTGTAATAAGAATACAACATCATTCTAGAAGGTGATATTATATACATCATCAGGGTGAGGCCCTTAAATCTGTAACTTCTAGAGGTGGAGGGATCTATAAGAAATAATTTTGGGAATAGGGAAATTATTCTGAAACTACTAAAGATAGATATAAAATGGATTTAGAAAAATGCATGTGCATCATCTCTATAGTTAAAATAGTCATAATTTTCCACAGATATTGGTAGAAGTGGGAATGTATACAATGGATCTTCACATTAAGGGAAATATAGATGTAATGTAAACCAACCATAATACTCATTACGAAGTTCATAATTTCCATAAATGAAACTACAACCTTTTGATTAGAAATGATGGACTATCTCCATGATCTTTAGGAATTAGTGTTATTATAGGGGGGGGGGAGGAAACCACTTCATCAACTAGGTATACAAATTTTTTAATGGAAAACTGGTGGAGCCTTAGATGGTGTATCATTGTCCAAATAAGTTTATACTTGGGAAGTAGTTACCAAGGACTCTAGTGATGATAAATTTTAGTGAAATATTATAGGAAATATCAATGATTCATCTAAGGGCGAGGAAAGTACACTAGATGATTAACTAGTAGAACTCACACAAAATGAGGAAATCATTTAAGCCCTACATATTTTTGTCCATTACCAGACCTTGGGAAATAAAAACTTACATCCAATAATTTTTATAGGAATTAGAAACTTATGAGACCCTAGAAACACCTCTATAATATTCCATGGGGATGGATAGTATGCAAACCTTTGGCATCTAGGTGATGGAAGTGAAATATCTTACTGAATCTATGAGGGTTCCCTCATACACTAATAATGGGAGGCATCTAACGAAGCTAATAATTCACCTTTTTTGGGGCTTGGGAGGTAAATTATAACTCTAATTTTTTTCATTGATAATTTTTACACTTTTTACCAGATCATCTAATTTTATTTCACAGAGCTAGTACACTCGAATGAGGAGAACATCATAGTGGATGTCAGAATGTCTATTAGCATAGAGATGTCTCTGGGGGTAGAGTTCCCTTCCAACACTCTATACACTAACTTACTGATAGATGTAGTGACTAAAAATCTAGTAGTGGACTCACCTGTGGAAATTAAAGCCTCAACCCACCTACATGCATGTCAATGGGGCAAGTAGAACTAACTGATAATATTATCACTCTGATAGAGAATTATATCACATACCTCAATGTGAAATGTAAGACATAGAACTATGAATCCTACTTAACTTATTACTTTCATAGACCAAGTTAGTACCCTACTATCTTTTGACATCATATCTTATAGATTCACATCCCAAAAAAGATCAGGTTCTTGATCTATTGGTTGGATAGGGATAATATATCACCCCAATGATAATCAAGTGACTAAGGAAGGCATTATAAGTGGACACTGTATATGATAGAGAGCCTATCTTCATGTCATTGGTGGGATAAGTTTTAGATTAATCAATGATCCAAGAGGTAACAAACATCCATGGGGATCTTGTGAAGACTCTAGGGGAGTAACCTAATATAAAAGGGGTGATGATGAGGCTTTTAGATACAAAGGAAGGAACCTATGTGTTGAGACTTCCTCTCAAAATATATCCCATATCTTCATAGATGAAACTTGAAGTTGTTCATGATTTAAAACTTCTTCAGGCCTTCCCTGAATATGATCTCGTAACTAAAGATATGGATAAATTGATATCAAATTTTACTATATAGAACAATTTGTTCCATAGGTATATGTAGAGGAATGTTCAGAACATCATCACCCCCACACCATTGGTCAAGATAATGAACTATATGAGATCACTTCATCATTGGTTGGATTTATTAGGGACTAGTGGAGTCAACTACTATTCCCTACACTTAATAGTTTATGATCAACTTTCTAATAATGATCAACTATAGGAGTGAAAATTTTATTACACTAGGTACCATTCCATTATCGATGTCATGAAATTTATTCAGGTGGATGAATATAAAATCACATGATTGGAATAAGAGATGATCCAATCATAAGATATCATTTTCACTAAGGGATGAGACCATTAATAATATAAAATAACTACTAGTGTTGGTAAAATTCAATTAATATAATGAGATTTTTATTAAGGTGGAGTGCTAGATCGATTAAGGAATGCTTCATGTGTGAGTGGTTGAGGTACATCTACAAAATTATAAAGTATTAGAATAACTAGCTAAAATATTAAAATTCATTGAATCATCATGGTTGATGCGGTCTTGGATTGACCATTCAATGGATCTAGAAAAAAAATATTCTAGCCATGTAATAAAGGATATTCTTGAATCGGTGAATCCCCCTCACCATCATTTTTCAAAGTAATCAAAATATCACTTTTTTGGATTCCCAACATTGAATTTTTCATCTCTATCTTATTAATGGAATAATAAACTAAAAATATATAAGCCCATATAATCCTTTCTCGGTGTGAGGAATAATATATAATAGAATAATTTACATATTATATAAGTGTGTCTAATGGGGGTAGATGGTTCAAAATTAGAATATAACATTAACCACTATGAGGGAAACTTGTGAAGATGGGAAATCAAGTTGGAATAATTCCAATGATTCCCTATCAACATGAATGATACATTACAGTGAAATAAAAAGGGTGTAATAATTTCACCCGATCATTAGGAAAGTGAGGAAAGGTATGCTGTAACTCTAATTGTCTAAAACAAAAAGTAATAAGAGGTAAATATAATATGGATAACCACTGAAAAAGGTCAATACAAGGGTTTTCCCACAGTACCACTGTGAATTATTCATTCAGGACATGTACCTTATATGGGAGGTGGCCCTTTTTGTGAAAATTTATATCTTTTATACACTTTATTTCATGATTTATTATATAAAAATAATCATAATATAACCCTAAAAGACAAATAGGAATATTTTTAGGAAATTAGATACATATCATAAAAAATTGAAATATTGATACAATGAAATTATTTAAAACTCTATAAAATACCCTTAAAATCCATTGATATTCTAAAAATACATGGGATAACCTAGGGATGTACATAAGAAATGGATGATATATAAATACCAATAAAGGAATAATCAAATTATTGCATGAAGAAAAGTAGTACAAGTGAGTTAAGGTGAATAACATGGTGACATAAAAATAGGATAATCATAATCATGAATATTGAAGCATGACATAAGAATATAACATCAAGGCATCATAAAAATGTGAAAACAATATAAAATATGACATCATAAGCATATTTAAAGGATAAACACTGAGGTATCGTAACATAATGTGGTTAGGATAACACCCATTCACCATAAATGGTATATCATGAGATAAAAACACTACCTAATGCATTGGGGAGATATAAAATTATGGGCCCACCCTTTACATTCATATCATGTACATGAATTTGTGTGTCACACATATCATACAACATAGGAACATCTTTAACCACTTTAAATATTATTATTAAGGAGTGTGAGTTAATTACATAGAAGTTCCCAATCAATGAAGGATAGTTACATTTAGGTGAATACCCTTGAGTGGAAATGGAGGTGGGTATTGAAAACACAAAATTTTGGTATGGAAAATCATGGGATTATTTCGGCAACATAACGGGTATACATAAAGGTTCATGGAAGGGTTTAATGAGAGTAAAAGGTGGTATATCATTACTTTTTAATAATTATTTTAATTTATAAATATATAAAAACACATTATAATATGAGAAATTATAAATCAAAAAGTTTAATATAATGAAAGTACTTGAATAAAAAGGTAGAGGAAGAGAATCCCTTATCTTGAGAGGGTGCTTCTAAAAGCTTGGGAGGAGCTTCTTAAGTGATTGGGAAAACCTTGAAAGGGTTTTAGAGAGGGATAAAGAGAATAAATTCATGTTAAATGGGTTTTTATTTAAGATTAATGGGAGTTTGGGTGGGTATTTTTATATAAAGAGGGGATTTTTTTATTAATTTCTAAACATAAGTTTTGGACTCTAAGTGAAAAAAACAATAAAAAAACATTATCTTGGGGTTTCCATTGTATTATACCAAAGAGGAGTGACATTTAATATTTTATTAGGATAATAATAGAACTTAAAATAATACCATCCATGATGTGGAAATGAGTCATGTTCCTAATGAATTGTTTTTAAAAACTTAAAATATTATATAGGTTTTGGAGGATTGATTAAAGGTTTGTAAAATCAATCACATGACTACAAAAATACATTATATTAAATAGTAAATCTATTTTTGGTTGTTTATTACATTTATATAATTTATTACATCACTTTTGGGCTATTATGATGTCATGATATATACAGTATATTTATACCACATTTAATTTTTACCCAAATATTTAACATTCTCAAAAAATTATGAAAAATTAACCACTGTATAATTTTGGTATGCTAATTTCAAAAATATTTTTTTTCAAAATAAATTTCTAAATATGTCAATATAAATATATAAATAAAATTCATATTTACTGGAAAATACACGTTTTTATGACACTAAAATCTTTCTAACTGTTATAAAAATTATATTGGACTTCATTAAATTATATTATGATATATATTTAAATAAATATTATTTAATAATAATATTTTATAAAAATAATATTTATTTAAAAAATTTCAAATTTATCAAAAAAATTGTTTTAACTAAACCTATATATTTTTCAAAAAATACAATTTTGATTTCATCATATCAAAATATAATTTTTATAAAACTCATTATGTAATTATGTATAATGTAATAATGAATAGAGATAAAAATAATCATTATTTTATTAAAAATAATATATAAAAATTCATACTACTAGGATATATATACACATCCATATATTACAGGAGTTTATTCCCTAAGGGAATGTTTTGTGATAGTGGTATATTCTTGGGATGATTTGATAAAAATTATTTGGTTTGTGATCTTGATAAGATTTAAATTTTCCTATAAATAGTTTAACTTGAGTTTCAGTTATTAAATATTATCATGGGCTTGGTTATGGGTAAATCCTAGTTATTCCATCTCCCTCATAAGCTCTGATAAATGGTTTTTATAGGGTACCATCGTATCGATCTTGGCCATCATTGAGTTCATCTTTGTTAATTAGACTTTATTATAACCCTTAATATATACTAATCTTAACCGTCACAATATAATGAAAATATTACCAACTTTTATGATTCATAATATTATTTTAATTCATATGGGAAAATTATAGCCATTTTTTATAATGTTTTAAAATAAAAAAAGTAAATGTATTCCGTTTGTTTTTTATAACTATATTTACTAATAAGTAATTTATTCATTTAAAAGGTAATTAATTTATAAAATTATGGGTCATTACATTATTTTCCCCTTTATAAATACCACCCTTAAAATTTTATCTCTTACACTAAAATAGATGAGGGTAATTTTGTTTCATTACCTCTTCAAGTACCCATGTTGCCTCATCGAACTTGTGGTTCCACCACATTACATTGATCAAGTGAGTTATCATGCTTTGTAAAACTTTGTCTCTATGATATAATATCTTTACCACCTTATCTTTTTATAAATTATCATTTTGTAAATGTAACTCATCGGTATTCAGTTCATGTGATGGTTCTGGTATATACTTCCTTAAGAGGGATACATGGAACACATTATGTATATTTGATAAGTTATGTGGGAGTGATAGTGGATAGGCTACAACTCCATTGTGACCAAGGATATCAAAGGGGATGAGTTAACTTAGACTATTCTTTTACTTCTTTCAAAACCTTATTGATTTCTTCCATGGCAATATAAAAAGGAACACTATATCTTTAACCTCAAAATCTAGGTCTCACTGATGATTTTCTACATATATTTCTTTCATGTATTTAAAATGATATTTAATGGTATTAACCCTCTATGTAATATCTTGGATAAGATTTTATCCTATCATATTCCTCTCTCTAACTTCATCCTAACATATTGGAGTCTGGAATCTCTTCCTATACATAGCCTCATAAGGATCCATTTTAATGTTAGAATAGAAAATATTGTTATATGAGAAATATTCTAGGTGAAGGTGATAATCCTAACATCTGTGTAAATTTAATGAACATGATCTTAGAATATCCTCACGAGTTTGAATGGTCCTCTCAGACTAAACATCCTTCTAAGGGATATATGCAATGTTAAAAATATAATCTACATTCAACACTCACTAATGTATTCTCTAGAATATTAAGGTAAAACTAAGACCTCGATCAGATACAATATAGAGTGGCACTCTATGAAGTCCTACCACTTCTCTTATGTATATCTTAGTGAGTTAGTAATGAGATAAATCTTCCTTGATAGTAATTAAATGCACTAACTTTGTAATGAGATCAACTACCAACCAAAAGGAATTATTTCTTTTAGATTTCATGGGGAATCCTATAATGAAATCCATAGTTTGGTATTCCCAATTCTATTCTATTATGGGAAATTACTTTATCATAACCTTATACATATACTATTCAATATTTAATTGTTGGAATACTAAGCATCGAGATGAAAATTTTCCAATATCCCTCTTAATGTTATCCCTACATATGTTTTTATTCATATATATATATACATATTAGTTCTTTTTAGTTGAATATATAAGGATAAGTATATAAATCATCCAAAATATTCCTCTATATTTATTATTTTGATGCGACACATATCAAGGTTCCAAATCTCATAACTCCATATTTATCAAAGTTGAAATCTATAATATTCTCTAAATTTCACTATAAATCACCATTAACTTTTCCCACCCTTAATAATCTCAAGAATGGATGGTTATTAATTTATTTGAGAAAGGTAGAAGGACATTAATTTTATGATTCCAATTTCAATAATTTGTATGTTCTAGAAGATTGGATGCCTTTTAATCCACATCATGGATATGGTTATGAGATCCTTTCTACTCAAAGAATCATCCACTTTATTTTCATTCATAATATGGTAATGTATTGAACAATTGTAATACTTCATTAGATCTAACCACCTTCATTGGTGAATATTGACCCACTTTTGTGTCAATATATACTTCAATATTTTATGATTTTTATATATGTCACTATTATCCATGTAGAGATAATGTCAAAAAATATTCTATGAAAATATCACTACAACCAATTCTAGATCATGGGTTGGGTAGTTCTGATCACATATCTTTAATTTTCTAGAGGTGCAAGATATCACTATTTCATATTACATGAGTACGAAACCAAAGTAATTTTTGTATGCATTTTTGTAGATCATAAATCCTTCCCCACTGGTGGGTATTATGAGAATAGGTGTAGTGACTAGCCTCTTATTTTAATCTTTAATGTTATCCTCACTTTTATAAATTTTAAAAAACTTTATTCACTTCTTAGTTTTCTTGTTTAGCAGTTTTGAAAATAATGATAAATTTCTCAAAAATTGAAAATAGTTCCCATCTAATCCAGAGAAACTATCAACCTCCATAATATATATTAGTCTGGTACATCATTCAATTGTCTTTGTATTCTAAGGATCTGTAGATATCCCTCTGTTAGTGATAAAATTCCATATGAATGTTACTTTATCTATCCAAAAATCACATTTTCTATACTTCTCATATAAATTTTTCTTTCACAAGGTCTTTAGTAGAGCATTAAAATGATATTGACGTTCATAATTTATTTTAGATTAGATAATAATATCATCCTTATATACTATCATATCTTGTCGAGGTAATCCCTAAACACTCTATTCATTAAGTCCATGAATATAGTTGGAGAATTATTTAGTCCAAATGGAATCACTATAAACTAGTACTGCCTATAACTTGTATGAAAAGTAGTCTTTGGGATATATTTCTTCATCACATTTACTTGATAATACCCGAAACAAAGATCCACCTTATTAAAATGTTAGGCTTTAAATTTCTAATCGAACAAGTCAAAAATCCATGGTAGATGTTACTTGTTCATTATATTTATCTTGTTAAGATCAACATAATCAAGTCAGAAACACATTGACCCATCCTTCTTCTTAATGAAAATGATCGGTACACCCCATGATGAATCACTTGGGTATATAAACCCTTTATCCATATTATCCTATAATTTCTTACTCAAATCTTGAAGTTAAATAGTGTCCATTATATATAGAGTTTTGGATATTAAAAAATGGTCCAGGTATATGTTCAATTGAGAAATAAACCTACCATTGAGGAGAAATACCATCAAATTCTTTAGGGAACACATCAACATATTTTCTTACAATGGGAATCTCACCAAGGATGATCTTTTTTATAGTCTATATCATTTGAGATATATATGCTTGATCATAAGGAAATAATATCCATTCATGGTATGATGATTCCAAAGGAGGTTCACTATCCTACATAAAATTTTATAGAATTGAACAGAGATTTATGATATAAATGTTTATTTTCTTCTCATAAAAATTTACGTTGGATTTATAAAAGGAAATAAAATCCATACCTAGAATAACATCAAATTCTACTTAAGTATCACAAAGATCTCTAGAATGTTCTTCCCATAAATATTGATAGGGGAGAAGTTATATGCATGGAATGAAATAATTTAACCACTTTTTATTTTCATAGACAACTAAACTTCCATGTTTTGATGTGGTGTTTGGATAGTTCTTGTAGAGACCCGAAGCTTGAGGTACATGGACATTACATTACTTTTGCAGAATACTTAATACATAACAAAAACAGACACACAAGGACCGTAATAGTTTAGTGTCTTTGGAAACTTGGAACGTAATCCTTTAATTGTGGTGAAAGATCTTCAACATCTCCCATAAATATCTTCCCCTTTTTTTTCTTACCTAAAATTTTTCTTTATATCCTGGGAAAAGAAAACATTAAAAGGGTGATCTCAAATGCTCAGTAAGGGTAAGCATGGATAAAATAAAACATACCATATACATTTGAACTTAAAAAAAACATGAACATTAAAATTCTTGAGTAACGACATAAAACATGGAAGTACGTAAGGCATAGATCATAATGGAACATAAATTATGATAAAATAGCATGGGAATAAAACATGTAATTGTGGAATCCATTAAGAACATGTAATGATTTCCATAGTAGCCAATACATTGCTGCCAAGACCATCTTATTGGACAAAGTCCCTTTTTGAATTGAGTTCACTCCTCGTTTCAGTTCTGTTTTACTGAACCGGTTTAACCTGCCGTTCTATCCATGTCTATCTCATGAGATATAAATCTTTACCCAATGCATTGGAGGGAGATATAGGTCCCACCCATCTCATAATGAAATCATTCTTACTTGTGCCACAAAATAAACATACATCATTCATAATAACCCAACAAATAAAATGGGTTTCATAAACATCATCCCATCATCACATAATCCATATAAAAGAAATGGATATCATTTCATAATAAGAAAAGTGAAACCATGTAAATCATAGAGACATTACACTTGAAACATACACATATGAAATAATTTCATCTTAGATGGAAAATTGTTTTGATAAAACACTTGAAATGAATTCTTGAGGAAAATATCCTTTCTTCTTCAAAATCAATTTCTTTTCACAAAACGTCATGCAATTTTAAAAGAAAAAGATTTTTTTTGAAAACAGTCATGAAATATTTTGGAGGAATCTTCATGAAAATAAGGCTTTATAAAACTGTAAAAATCCATTCATGCTGTATAAGTTAAAAAAAACATTCTTTTCGTACTTTTGCCGGAAAAGTCAAAAAGTACCTCGTAACGTATACAAAAGAAATATTCCTTACATACCATGTAGTAAAAGTAAAAAATGGGTAAAAAGGACTTTAAAAATACATGAAAACACTTTTATAAAACATGGACATGGATGATAGAAATAACCCCAGTAAATACTTACGAATATGCAATCTCGGATAAAAATAAGATTTGCAAAATTATCCCTTACCTTAGGTCCGATTTTCTTCGTAAGTGTCCGAAACTCATGTATAATTATTTAAATAATGTTATTTACTTATTACAGAATCATATTAATTGTTATGATATCATATATGGTTCACTTATGACTTTATATTACCCGGTCTTTTGTAAATTCCATGTTAAAGAGCGTTTTGGGTAAAATCGTTTCATTTGTCGTCCGTGTTTTGACTTGTAATTATTCATATGATTACTTAGATCATGATTACTTACATCCATAATGTAAAAAATGATTTATATATAATATATATTTATAATATACATATATATAATAGATCGATAAATGGAAAGAAATACACCGTTCATGGAGACGGTAGGCCATACGTACGCATGAACGTTGTTTTCGTTTCCTCATTGAATTGAATGGAATTAATTGGATGACATACATATATATATATATATATATATACATAAATCCAGTATTATTATGTCATATATTTCATGATTACTTATTATATATACTTTATAATCATTTATGAATGGTTAATCATTGAGAATGAATCTCATCGCGTTGTGGAGACGATATTCCATACGTACACACGAGCGATGATATCATTCCCATGATCGTCGAATTTTATTGGAGTGTATGTATACTATTACAGAATCAATATCAATTTATAATAATAATATATAGTTATTATTTACACTATTATACCCATCCATGTAAGGTGGTGGTGGAAAATAGATTACACCACGACGTGGAGACGGTATTCCGTACGTACACACGCTCGGTGATTTCTTTTTTCCGTAGGATGGATAAATGGTGAAATAGGATTGTTTCATATATATAATAACATATCAGTATATTAGTGATACTGATATTATTACTTCATAATGAAACAACCTAAGAAGAAGAAATGGAAGAAGAAATACAGTTGAAAGAATCAGTAATGGACATTACCTCTTCTTTGAAGCGCCTCTTTAAGACCTCCTCTTAGGGCACTAAAATTGGTCTTTGAAGAAGACCAGGACCTCTAGGATGTTTCTAGGGAAGTGGAGAAAAGAATTGGGCAGGGTTTGGCCGAGTTTGAAGGCTCAAAGTGGTGTGTGGAAGAGAGGGAGGAGGTGCCCTTTTATAAGGGAGTAGAGGGGCACCTTTGGAATTCTTAAAAATATTAATTTATAATAAATCTAACCCCACTTAAAAACCTCCAAAAACGACTGATATTCGAAGATTAGATGAGATAGGGTTGTAATCGCATCAACCAATCAAATTTAGACATGTTTGGATCTTATTTTAAACCTTATCATTTTGATTTATCCTTATTTAATCTATTTAATTTTATTTGTGGTAATAAAATTCTAAATTTAAAATTATAAAAAATAATTACTTATTTGTTGTGAATTTTCCATAATTGTTTAAGTTATAACATTATAGACCATATAAATTTAAATTTATAATTTTTAAATATTTTTGTGATTTTTAAACAATTTTATAATATGTTATTTTTATAAAATAACAATAGTGTCAATTTTGACACTATTCATTTATTTGAATTTAAATAAAATATATATAGAATATATGTTTGAAATAAAAGCTTTAATAGATTCATAAAATGTCATATGTATCTATAAAATTAGTGGATCACATTAAATAGTTCATATAATATTTATTTTATTATTTTTAAAACCATTTATTTGGTTTATCTCTTAATAAAATAATTACTACAACATTTTTTTATAATTATTTAATATACTGATTTGTTGCATAATAATTAAAAATAAAATCCTATGATGAAGATAAATCTATTAACTTTCACAATAATACTTTTAATCGAATTTATCATCTTAAAATCACAATATTTAAATTGTTATATTTATTAAATTATGAAGGTGACAACTTTGGCATCATTTAAAATAAAATAATATAAGTGTCATAATCACTTTCATAAGGCTCCAAACGGTTATATATTAGGTCATTGGATGCTTAAGTTGTCGATATACACTACCAATAAGTTTTGGTCCGGTTTGTGGTCCTTTTAATGGGTATTATTATTTCAATAAAAACTATATTACTTATTTTAGACTTAATAAATAATTTCTGTATCATTAATGTATCACCATTAATGACAATTATTTAATCCCTAAAAATTATAAATAAATTATCATGATGTAGATAATTTTATTATATTTGTGGAGACTATTCATGTTTGATGTTTTATGATGTTTATCACTAAATTAAAATTATTATACATATAAGATTTAAGAGAGTGACATGTTGTCACTTTCTTTGGTTTTAATAATAATTAAATTATTTTCATGGTTAAAAGTCCATAAAATGAATCTAATACGACCCTTAGGTTATATGGGTCTACTTTTAGCCATCCAATAGAATTTTGGGATGTGTTAGGGTAATTTTATAATATTATATTTATCCTAAATTACTCGATTTACCTTTAACAATGGTAAATAAAATTTACCGCAGTTACTATTCATAATTCCCAAAAATGAAAAGTATCTTATTAACATAATTTGGATCCACTGATTCCAAATATGGAATCCATTTTTCCAAATTCAATACACAAAATTTGCAGAAATTAAATTAAAATTAATCCCATTGTCAAAAGAAAATGGGTTTTTCTTTAAAACATTGCAAAAGATTGAATTGATTTAACCTACAAATTTAATGTAAAATCAATGATAATGACATACATTATATTAAATGGTAAAAATATATTCTATTAATACTTTAAAACCATTGAATATTATAATTTAACCATATAAATTATTGCGATTAAAAAAGTTGTTTTTAATTAAAATATAGCGTGTTTTTACTATTTATCAAAATATGAAAGTTACCAGAATAATATGAAAAATTTATCCAAAGTAAATTTTATTTATTTATTCAAAAGAATAATTTTATTTTGTCAAATTGAACTTATAAATATGTCAAAAACTAGATTTAAAGTGGGTGCGCCATCAAAAGGCGGCAAAACTGCATTTTTTGAAAAATACTTATTTTACCCGAAAAATTTATTTTGTTCTTATACCATGTTCTAGAAAATTTTTAAGATGAATAATAATGTTATAAAATTCAAAATTTAGTTAATACTATTCATAACGGCTAGTTCATAATAATATTATAATAATATATCGTTGTTTAGTAAAACCTGGTATTGCGTACAACACACGCTATCGAGGAAGGTCGCGATTGCGTGTAATGCAAGCCAAGTCAGGGTTGCATGTTGCGAAAGAATCCTTTGTTGTTTCGTATAACAGAATCCAACCATATTTCATTTATACATTTAATATATATATATACTCAATGTTGCGTAGAATAACTATTATCAAAATTGCGTGTAACACGATCCAAGAATAGTGTTGCGTATACTGCAAGCTAATACGGTGTTGCATATAGTGCAAGGTAATCTTGGTGTAGCGTACAACAAAAGATATGAATGAAATTAAAACGAATATATCTTATAAAATCTCGGGTTGTTACAGTTCTACTAAAATTTATTGATATGAATGAATTCATAGAACCATAGACACACAAGACATTTTATGTTCATGAATGGACTATAATCCAAACTTTCACTATTTAATTATGGTTATAATAATTTTCTTTATCTAAAATATACTCAGGTATGTAAATTTTCAACCTAATAGTCATATAAAAGATAAATTATGAACATAAAATAGATAACCTATAAATGGTATGTATTCTTTAACTTAATAAATTTCTAGGTTTCAATCTACGTTATCCATGGTATATTTCATAACACAAAATTTCATAGGCATTTTTCCTTCATAATGGTTCATAAAGATCTTGTTATTTTACCAAATAATATCCTTTGAGAGTTTTAAACTAGATTTCTATCAAGGTATCTTTATCATTCACTAGGTGAAGATTAATTTAATATTGAATCTTCCCTTTTGGAGTTATTACCTCAAGGTACAACTGTGCTAGAGCCACATCCACTTGTAGTATCCATACATGGATTTCATTTCCCTGGAAACCAATCAATCTATACTTTACCAATATTTTGGGATGATTTTCTATATTTATTATTCTCCTTATGGATTTTACAAAAGTTTTCTAATCCTAATCCCCCAAAATAACTATATCTTTCCCTGATATCAACTAAGACAACCCATATCTTTTAAAAACTTTATTTTATGATTTATTATATAAAAATTATCAAAACCAAATCAAAAAAAAAAACAAAGAGGCCTAGTGTATTTGGGTAATTTGATATATATCACAATAAATTAAAATATAGTTTCAATAATTTTTTTAAAAATAAGTAACATTTCCTTAAATTACATTGATCTTCTAAAACTATATGAGATAATATGGGGATATACATATGAAAGGTGCGAGTTATATAACCAAGTAATGAAATAATAAAATAATATAATAGAGTAAATAAGTAAAATTGAGTCAAGGGGATAATATGGTGACATAAAAAGGTGAGAATCATAATCATGAATATCAAATCATGATAAAAGATGATAACATCAAGGCATCAAGGTAATGTGGAAACAATATAAAACATGGCGTCATAAGCATAAGTCAAGAATAACCATTAAGACATAAAAACGTAGTGTGATTTTTATAACCACCCATTCACCATAAATGTTATCTCATAAGTTAAAAACATTATCCAATGCATTATAGGGCTATATAATTACAGTCCATCCTATCACATTCATATCATGTACATGAATTTGTGTGCCACATAGATCATACAATATAGGAATGACATTAAGCACTTTTTATTGCATGATTAATGATTTTGGGTTACATACATGTAATTACCTAATATATAAAGTATATTTACATCTAGGTGAATACCCTTGAGCGGAAATGGTGATGGGTATTCACAACACAAAATTTTAGCATGGAAAATCATTGGATAATTTCAGTAACCTAACCAGTGTGCATAAATGTTCATGGAATGGTTTAATGAGAGTGAAAGGTGGTATATCATTACATGGATATCATAATGATGGTGAAGGTATGTGTAAAAACAAAATACAACATGAAAATTTTGAAATAAAAAATGCTTAATACAATGAAAGCTTTTGAATAAAAAGGGAGGGAAAGAGAATCCCTTACCTCAAGATGGATTTTATAAAAGTTTGGAAGGTGCTTCTTGAGAGAATGGTAACACCATAAGAGAACTTTAGAGAGGGTTAGAAAAAGTAGATTTTGTGTAAATGGGTTTTTAGTGAAGGATAATCATAAGTTTGATGGGTATTTATAGAAAAAGAGTGGGAAATTCTTTATTAATTTCTAAACATGGGTTTTGGACTATAAGTGATAAAATAATCAACACCACAAACCTTACCATGGGTTTTAACCATAGTTTCTTCTAAATAAGAGTGGTATTCAATATTTTATTAAGCTAATAATGAAACTCCTTAAAATATTTACATCCATGATGTTGAAGTGAGTCTTGTTTATAAAGAATTGTTTTTAAAACCTTAAAATACAATACAAGCTTTTGAGGATTCATTAAGGGTTTGTAAAATTAATAAAATATATTTAAAAATACATTATTTTAAATTTTAAATATATTTTTGGTCATTAATTCCCTTTATATAATTCATTAATTCTTTTGTATATTATGATGTCATAATATATACTGTATATTTATTCCACATTTTATTACTACAAAAAAAATTTGAATCTCTCAAAAAATTATGAAAAATTGACCATTGGTCAGTTTTGATGTATTTATTTGAAAAATATTATTTATTTTACCAAAAAGATTTTATAAATATTATATTTTACAATTTTAAATGAAAATATTTATTTAATGGTAAATACTAGTTTTTGCAACACTAACATCTTTATGACCCTTAAAAAAATTAAATTGGACTTCATTAAATTATATCATCATATATATTTTAATAATAATTATTTAATTAGAATATTTTATTAAAATTGAATTTATTTAAAAAATTCTTGAATTTATCAAAAAATGTGTTTTAATTGAAACTATATTTCCCCCAAAATAATACAATTTTCATTTATTCATATCAAAATATAATTTTTATCCAAATCATTATATAATCATGTATAAAGTAATAGTGAAAAGTGATAAATATAATCATTATATTATTAAAAATAAAATATAAAAATTCATACTACTAGGGTTTATATATATAACCCCTTATTACACCAGTGTACACCCTAATGGTAAGGTGTGTGATGGTGATACTTTCTTGTAGTGGTTCGATGAAGATGGTTTGGGTCGTGATCTCAATAATCATAAAATTCTCCCAAAATTAGTTTCACTCAACTTTCTATTATCGAATATTAGATTATTATTGGTCATGGGAAAACCCCAAGGATGCCATCTCCCTGAGAATTTATAATAAATGGGCTTAATAGTGTATGATTCTACTGGTCAAGGCCATCAATACTTCCATATCTTTCAATTAGACTTTATCATAACCATTAATATATAATAATTATAATAGTCACTAAAAATAGATATATTATCAGTGGTTATGATACTTAACATTTTGTTAATACTGAAATAAAAACTATATCATTATTTTATAATGGTCCAAAATAACTAAATGAAATACAGTGCATGTATTTTCTATAAATAAATTACATATTAAGGCATTTATTCATTGAAAATGGAATTTAATTTATAAAATTTTGGGTCATTACACCTTTGGGGACTTGTGTTGTCTTCATAGGGTAGCCCATTCAGAAATTTTGAAAGTGGTTCCATCAAGATGTGTACCCTAGACTAGAGGTGGCCTGAGTTTGGGGATTTATGCCATCACCATAGAGTTCATTTGGACATGATGGGGATGTACAATGAAATAAGGTAATACAAAGTGTGTCTATACATGTGGAATATTCTAAATATGAGTTTATCAATTCTTATGGTTGAGTCGTTGTACATTGATTATATTGATAGGGTGTATGAGTATATAGTATTCATATGGGCTAGTGGGCCAGATTAAAATGAAAATCATGTGTGATACATGAGAATGGGGTCCAATCTTGCTAGAGGAAGTGGTAAAATGTGGTACCTTGGGTTAATTAGTTAATGGTCACATATCTTTAACAAAATAGGGGAAAATGGTTTAATTTTATACATCCTTAAAATATTGGGGTGCCATGTTTTAATATCATACATCATTGACTATGAGGATACTCTTAGTTTAAGGTCATAGATCCTAGACCATGTGGCGTGCCTTATAAGATCATCAAACCTTGACCAAGGGTTGTTACTTTTAAGTGAAATGAGGACGAAGGTGTTTTCTAAAGGAAAAAATTCAGGAATTTTATAAGAGTGGAATGGGGTGAATTCTAGATTAAAAAACATAACTTAAAAATTTTCATCCCTTTAGTTCTAAGTTGACCAGTTTTATGAAATAAAAATTAATTCATTATTATATTATAAAAAATTCATATAATTGAAATATATAATTTAGGAAATATAGTTAATACAGTGAAAAAAGTTATTAGAAACTTATGTAAATAAAAAAATAGTAATCTAAATAGAAGAAATAGAAAATTTAAACTATTAGAAATTAAAAAAAACATGGATTATTGGTTAACAAACTAAATAATTATTAAAAGGGATATTATTTAAATAAACATTGTAACCTTAGTGATAAGTAATGCTATTAACCCGACTTTATGTATCCTCTATTGTTAACCTATTAGTAGGTATATTATCTCTCTATCCTCATAATCCATAAACTTAACCTATATATAGGTATAATTTTATAGCCTTTAAATCTTTTTTCTTCCTAGTCATGAAATCTATTTTTCATGAAAGATAAATAAATTGAAAATTACAAGTGAAAATGCTAAGTTCTATATAATAAAGACTCGCCAGAGTAAGCTCTTAGAAATCAGATAGAAAGAAAAAAATTATAAGTACACTATGCCAAAAAGATATTTAAGACTTTAAGAAATTATATGCATTCTTGAATTATAAACTTTATTCAATACTAACAATTTTTTGATTCTGATTCTCATGGTTTGGATATATTTATAGATAAAAATTTTAAAAATATTAAATGGTTTAATTTCACATATCTTAAAAGTAGTTTTAATTACATCGATAATAAATCTATTATCTACCAAAGGAATTTTCATATTTCTTTATCTACTGATAATTTAGTCCATCACTGATATAGTTATTTTTAATACTATGAATGAAATATTTTAGGAAGGTTCAACCTACCATATTTACAAATTTTTTTTAGATCTATGGTATTTCAGTTACTAGAAATTCATTCTATATAACCATAATAACTAATACAAATCTCAAGTTAAATAATTCTCATATGAAGTGTATTGTGATTTCTAAAACATATAAATCATGAGATTCATTGAATAAAAAATCTCTTGTATTTTGTAAAGTACAAAAAACAAAATGAAAATTGAAAAGTTCAACTGAATTTTAAATAATAATTATAGTAAATTTATAAGAAGACTCCATATGTATTTCCCTTAATTTTGTTCAAAACACATCAGAGTAAGATTATTAGTCATAAAAAAGATATAATATCAATCCCATTACTAGAAAATATATATTTTTAAAAATAATAATGTTATCAATTTTTCATAACTTTATCATCCTTTGTGATTTATAAAAGGAAAGATAGGAAGAATGAAAGGAAGAACTCAAAATAATGAAAAAAATAAATTTAATGGAGCTATACAATAAGAAATTATAAATTTAGTTCCTTTAATAATTGTAAAATAATATGTTATTATTTTGCTTAATACGTTTTTATCTATAAATCTAAAAAAATCCCTTTAACATAGTTAATGTAATCAAAATTTTCAACATCTATTCCAATATGAAAAAGTTTTACTATCTAAAAAGAAGTTCTTATATGATGAGTATATAAGTTGAACATAATATTTTCTAATAGTCTTTAGTATCTTATATGAATTTTTTTTAATAGCATAAATCATTCTGCATTATCAAAATTTTAACTTCACCTTCTTCACTATTGTTCTATGAGAGTTCTTTAGCTACATCCATTGATGCCACTATTTTTTCATGTGGTACTTTGAGCTTAACATATATAATATTGGGATTATTTTAATAATATTAGGAAAATAGAATTTATTACATAAATATTAAATATTTTTAGATTAATATTCTATACATATCACAATCATACATGCCTAAAGACTATAATGGTTTAGTGTACTTGAATAATATATACACAAAAAAATTATTTTCATTAATGATTTTCAACATATCTCATAATGTTTTTTATATATAGTACCCTTGTAGTCTTATCATTATTAATATAATTCTTTATCACCTAGGGAAGTGGGAAAATATGAAGGAGTGTGCTTAGATGATCAGTAAGGGTAAACATGTGAGATATCAGTCAATGACCTTAAGTGAGAATAAGATAAGAATAAGGGTATGATAATGAGATCATAAATTATAAAAATCATAAAAAATCATTCAATATCATAAATCATGAGTTATGTAATAAGGATTTTATCTCAACATAAGGACTGTGCATAATCATGGAGATACAATCATGACCCATGATGAATAACATGAGCATTTATCATAAGAATGTAGAACAATCACAAACATAGGAAATAATATAATTTTGAACATGGATAAATACAAACAGGTCCACTCATCATAATAAGTACATGAAATCAGGTCCTTACATAAAATTATAGACATGAAACCTGGTCGATGTAGAAAATTGAGAACATTTCATAATATGAACAGGTCCATGCATAATTTTGTGAACATGAAATCAAGTTTAGGCATAACATATTTTATTTCATGAGATATATATATTTAAAAAATGTATTAGAGTAATATATAATTTTAATCCCATTCATAACATAATGAAAACTATTCATAAGTGTTCCACAAGATCATAAAAACTTTTATCACATCATAACTTGTGGAAAATATACACGTGTCCTATATATTTTATCATAAATTAATTAACCATTGGGAAAGAAATGATTTTAATAGAACCATACTTAAAAACTAATCATCATAATACATCTAGAGAAATAAATTAGATGGCATTATAAGATAATATTACTAGTAAAGCATAAAAATACTTAAATGAGGTTAATATATAGGAAAAATATATTTAAATGAGTATTTGAAAATTTATTTTAAAATAAAGAAACTAACCATTTTTTCAGTGCCTTTAAAAACTAAAATTTAGCGAAATAGTAAGAAAAATATTTTATTTTAATATAAATATTGAAAAATATAAAATTATATTCAAATAAAATAACTTTTATGATGGTTGGAAAAGTTTTTCATACCGTATACATTAAAACAAAACATTCTTTTCACATATTTATAAAAAGGAAAAAGTGAGTCATGCAAAAAAATGGTTACTTATAATAAATTTTAATGAAATTAAAAGTTATTTAAAATAATATCTATAAAAATTTATGTATAAATAAAAACATCCATAGAATATTTTAAAGAACACAGACATGAAAGAAACAGTTCATTGACCAAAAAATAAATAAGGTTGGTTTTTATTAAAAACATTTTCTCTATCATCTTGAGTATCAAAGAGAGGAAAATTATAATATTAATAGAGAATTATAGTAATAACCACATTATAACTAAATTTAATTGTTTTAAAGTATAATGTCATATAATTTACCTTAATTTAAATTTAACATAGATAATCTTGAAAATAAATGTGATTGTAACAAAAACCCTTACCCAAGCCCCTTTTTTATTCATACACATTAAAACCACCAATATAATAAATATATATTTATTATAAATATATTCTCAAACAATATTCATATACATATTACTATATAAAATTATATTATAATTTCTAATTACACTTTTATTAACAATTCTTCATTAGTATGTCCATTCAGGTGAAAACTGGTTTTTTTCCTATATGTTTATGTTCAATGGTTCTTGTACTTGAACCTTGGTCATGGTTTAATCATATATATAATATTAAACAATTCAAAAATTTCATATATATTAATTATATAAACTTTTATAATCATTCATATAATTTAGTGATGAAAAATGAATTACATTACTTCGCGGAGATAGTGGTCCATACGTACGCCCAGGTGATGTTTTCACTTTTCAATGGATGGAAAAAAAGAAATGTATATAATTATTAAACTTTATATAGTAATAATTTTATCAGATATATCATATATATTCATTAAATTTATCTTTAATACCATCAATGTAAATATTAAATGAAAAATTAATCACATCGCTTTGTGGATGTGGTAGTCCACACGTATGCACAAACAATATTATCATTTTTCAATAGATGGGAAAGATATATAAAATGGATATAAAATGAAAATAAAAAAATATAAGTATATTAAATAAATTTTTTCAATAATTTTATTATGGTCATAGAATAATTGTGGGAGGTTTATGAATAAATAAACATGAAAAACATCGGTAAGAACATATACCTCTTCTTCGCGTATCCTCTAAAAAACACCTTATGGATTCTTGGATGTGTCTTTTGGGAATAAAAACACCTAAAGGTAATGAATATGGATATTGGGATAGAAATTCGGTATGTAATGGTTGAGATAAAGGGTTAAATAAGTGAGGATAATAAAGGATATGTGGGTTCATTTTATAAGTGAGGAGAGTGAAACACTTGTAATTATTTAGAATATTAAAATATAATAATGTTGCTATCATAAGAAAATGGATCCAAAATTTCCTCAATTTAGAATATGGGATGATATTTTATCTCTATTCATTCATTGAATATGATTTAGATATGGTTTTAGTCTATTTTAACCCTTATCTCTTTACTTTAACCCATTGTTTAATCTTTTAACTTTTACTATAGTAATGAATTTTTATATCAGTTACTATTCATAATGAACAAATATGAAATTAAAATCATTAATAAATTTGGAAATTTTGATTTAAAATATGGAAATTTTTTTAATATATTAAATTTATATAAATAGTAAATATTCATTTCAAAATAAGTTCACAAAACACAAAGCAAACCTTTTTTTGAAAATACATTTTTAAACATAAAACTATATTTACTCTTAATCCTTTCCTAGTAAAAACCATTAGACGAGTGTTAATAATTTTTTTTGAATAAGTTATGTAAATATTTTACTAAAATAATTAATGAATTATGATTAATTCAATTTTTATGATAAAATACATCATAAACAATAAAAATAGTTTTCTGTTAAAAAAATATCACTTTTTACCTTCAAATTCTTTTATCTTCATTTCTATCCAATTGACAATTAATGTATGAATGATTATTCATTTTTTTAAATATATACCAATATATTTCATCAAAATCCATTTTCATTTGTGATAAATAAATATAATATATATATAAATATAATACATTGAAAATTTTATCATTTAACATAAAATGATATTATTTTTAACATTTAAATTGTAGTATTTACTTATTAAGAATTAATCAAAAGTTTTTCATTAAGGAAAAAATTTATATATAATTTCCATAATTTTTTTATTCATATTCATAATCATTAATCCAATGTTTAGGAAATAAAAATCACATTTAATAATAATATTTTTATTATATATCATGGTTTGTTTAAACTCTGGGTTGTGTGTAAATAATTCTATCAAACACATAAAATTTATTTAAATAGAAATATATCATAAAATATTTATCTATTACATTTTACCCACTTATATAATTTTTCCATTAAAATTATATCACTCTAATAAAAACAATAAATGAGACTTCTATCACATCACATCCTTTGATTCCCACATAGTTTCTTCAAATTTATGATTCCTATAAATAACCTTAACTAGGCGAGTAGTCTTATTCCATAACACTTTATCTATACGATTAAATATTTCCACCAAAATTTCCTTATAAGAAATATCATGATCTATTGGTAGAACCTTTGAGTTTAGTACATGTGAATTATCAGGTATTTACATCCTTAAACGTGATGCATGGAACACAACATGAACTTAAGAGGGGATTAACAGAAGTTCCAAGCGATACGCTACAATCCCAACATAATAAAGAATCTCAAATGGAATTATATATCTATAGTTTATATTTACCTTAATTCCAAATATCATAACATTATTCCTAAGATATATTCATAAAAATACCATGTCACTAACATCGAGCTCTAGATCTCATCGACGATTGTCAACATAAGTATTCTATAGACTCTGAGCTATCCTAATGTTCTACTGAATGAATTCAACCTTCTATACCATTAAAAAAATAACATAGGTACTAATAACATCCTTTATACTACTTTATCCAAACATATTTTTTTCTTAACTTCCTTCAATAAAGGGCTTCATAAGGTGGTATCTGAATGATTGAGTGAAATATATTATTATAATAAAACTTTATTAGAGTAATGTGTTGATCTCAAATGCATTTTTAATCCATATAAAAAGCTCTCAAATTAATTCTAAGGTTTCAATTATCCTCTCAGACTGAAAATCTCTCAAAGGATGAAATATAGTGCTAATGTTCAACTCTATTTTCAAATCCTACTGAAGACTTCTACAAAACATGGAGGTAAACCATAGATCATGATCATATATGATTTAGAGTGGTAATTCACATAGTATTACTACTTTCTTATAGTATAACCTACTGATATGATTGATAGAGAAATATTTTCTAATAGCAGTGAATCATGTTGACTCTATAAGGTGATCAACAAAAACTCAAATAGAATTATTGCCTTTCAATGTTTTGGAGAGTCTATTGATGAAATACATGGTTATTTTTCCTATTTCAATTATAGTATATATAAGGGTTTTAACAAATCCTTATACCTTTTTAACTCATACTTAACTTGATGAAATACCAAACATCAAGACATATACTATAAAATATATCTTTTCATGTTTTTACACTAAAAAATATTTTAGATATCTATACATATTCAACATCCATGATGAATAGAGGATGATAAACTATGAGAATAATCTAATAGATCCTTATTCAAATATACTATTAATAGGACAAATACTTGGCTTTTGGAAATTATCCTTCCATCATAATCATGGATGAACTAAGGAACATTTGTCCTCATCTTTTAATGTTCCACATATTCCTTTTTCACCTATTTAATCCTCACAGAAAAAGTTTATTGGACATTTAATATGGTAAATATGTGATTTTTCTTATCATGTCTTGACCTACAAGTTCCCTTCTTGGCCCGACAACATTCTAGAAGTGACACCTCAAGCATGAATTCAATTTTATAGGGATAGTGACTAGAATTGAGGTGGAATATCACACATATTAGAGGCCTTATCCTATGGTAATATACAATGGATTCATTTCTCTAAAGAAAAAAAATACCATTAATAAAAGTAGGATATATGAATTTATCTAATGAATTGAAAATAACTCAGGAAGGAGGCATTAAATGAAATAAAAAATATGACCAATATAATGAATAAGGAACAAAAATTGGTAAAATACATGCTTAATAGTCAGAAAGTAAAACTAAAAAATAGAAAAGAAAAAGAGGCCCTCACGGCTAGCTAGATCTAAACAAGATAAATTTCTTTTACCCCAATCTCTTAGTTCCGCCAATACTATACCTATACCATATTCAAAATTTTCGTTAAGAATCAACTCCAAGCAATCTATGTTCAACCCACTCCCAAAAATCTATCCCCAAACTATACATAAACTATAACAAAACAACTGGTGTGGGCATAAGGACCATGCTGGGGTGAGTATAGACATACTCAGTAAGATACCCCAAAACCATAAAGGAAGCATGAAGAAAAAATCAACTAGACTCCTAGAAATAGAGGTGTCAAAGAGAATAAAAATAAAAACAATGTAGAAAAACATGTTAGCTCAATATTACATTCACCAAGGAGTATAAGAAGATTTACAGATATGATCAAACACTAGAGACCTCAAGCATGCTGATAATTCCCAATCATAATGTTCCAATCCTCAAAATATATGATGCACAAGAATATTATGGAACTCCAAACATTGGTGATATCACATAGTCTGAAGTCAATATCCATCCACTACATCACATCTCAAAGGCAACCCCCAAGGTGAAAAAGGAATGAAATTATCACAGAAGTCATCACTGCATAAGATTATAGTTTCCAAATCACCTTTAGAAACCAAGTAGTTTAGTTTTCTCAATTCTGCTTCATGCTCTCCCATCAATTTAGAGTACACTACCCAAGGGAAGTGGATAGACCCAACTATGGTCATAGAAGGTACTTAAGTCCTTGAGTATGATCCAAATTTACACATCCATCCTAAGTATTCAAAAATTCACCCATGTTCTCTGAATTATATAATAATTCAATCCATGTAACCTATATATTGAAATAATGGAGGGTCCCATACCCTTAGTAGTATGGAGGGGTATGTCGACCCTAATAGGGGATCATATTCCCTCTCTGAGATCTCTAATAGGGTGGATTCCAACCCCATAGATAGAGGATCCCATGCCCTATAATGGTGGGAGGATACCGAACCTATTTGTTTCTATAGGTATAGGAACCCATTCCATAATACTATGGGGGAGATTACTGAATCAAGTTATGTTATGGGGATACCATGTCTTAACATACTCTCTTACTAGAGTGGACTTCCACTCACAAAGAGTATCAAATGAAAAAACATGATATTCAAATATTAGTGTTCAATCATGCTTGGTATTACTTGTTCCTTATCTTTATCTCCATAATTATGTCTATAATAATGTTTCTCACTAAATTTTATTTAAATATTACACCTATAAGGATATAGATCAACGGAGTGAACACAAGGTGTCCAATAGGGTACATGGTGTGTTGATCTAAGTCCATATCATAGTTGTGTTCTATCACCATGTAAAACATGTTATTCTTCATATACATGATGTGTTAGTATGTACATAGTGTGTAGAGGCCGGTCCTAGAAGTTGAGCATGCATTGTTATACTTAATCCAGGTTCTCCAAACAATACATGGGGTGTGTCCCAATACACATGATGTGTAGGGACACTTGAATCCCTAGGAATGTACTCTCATTACACACCAAACTATATGGGTATAGGTTACATGAAATTTTCCTTATTAACATAGTCATTTTATCCTTAACTCCAATATAAACCCTAGTGTAGTGTAAAACAGAATTACTCAACATGTCTTTTTCCAAAACACAAGGTGTATAGTCAAGAAATTTCCATAAATTTTCAACTCCTATAACCTCTTCTAATTCATCTTCCCTTTCCATTATTCTCTCCCTAAATCACACATAAAACACTCATAATATATGTTTACCATCATTAATCCTTGGATTAAATCCATATTGAATCTTTTACTTGTAATAAAAATAGTGTCACCATCACCTCCTGTCGAAGGTTCCTTATCTGAAGGCCATTCATCCTGAAACCTCCATCACCCGATCCTCCATTAGATTCCCATCATCATCAATAAACAATAATTTTTATAAAAATAATGATTTTGAATTTAATAAAACTATATATGGAACCAATGCTTAATGAAACAAAAAATTGGTTCCACAGAAATGGTCAAATCATCAGTTAAACAAACACCGGTGATGAACACATGTAGAACAGAGAAAAAAAATCCACAAAACAAAAAATTTAGAAAACTAAAGGGGATGTGTTCATCTTCAATGATGTTTTTTGATAGAATTTAAATATAAAAGGATTAATTCAAATTAATAAATAAAAAATAATTTATGCTTCCCAAATAAGGAATAAAAATATAATTTGGCATTGAAATATTGATCACCAGATTAATTCTAGATGAATTAATCATAATTTGAAAAAATTTACAATGGGTATAAATACATAAAAAAGGCATTACAATGATGGTGAAACATTGATTCTTAAATCCATTTTAACAAACATAGATTTTCTCCTCAGCGATAAAAAAACCATCTAAGGACATCATTGTAGATCCAATTCTGCACCTTGATTCATTGTCATTGGGACCAAGACCATTATCTTCCCTCCTCTATCTAGGATTTTTCGATTAATTTTTTTGATAAAACTAGAGTTTTCATTTAAGGATTATTAAATATACAATCATTAGGTCAAATATTAAATTAATTAATTAATTAATTTAATTCACATAAACAAATTATAATTATCAGTAGCTACGCAACATCAGATAATCCCTATGCAAACTGAACTAATGTCTCACATTGGATAAATGCACCATTACAGACATAAAAAAGACACACAATTTACCATATGAGGTCAAATTTATAATATAAAATCATTTAATTATAAAATCACATGCATAAAAAAATATTATTTTTATTATATGATTTTTAAGAAAACATTTCACTCACATATCCACATTGGATCAACCCAGGGTAAACCCTTAATCTTGAACCAATGGAACCTAAACAAATTATATGGTGAATAAGTAGGGTAAAAGTAAAATTTTACCCTTGTAATTTTCCATGACATCAAAACTCATGATTGATCAGAGTCCCACTCTGGTAAAAACCCAGGTCATTAAATTCTTCCCACCTTAAAACTTTTCATCCCTAAAAAGAAAACAACATGGGATAAAGAAAAAAAATGATCAAGATTGAACTCATGAAAAATATACACCATAACATATAATACCTTATATTTTTATATGTAATCTCAAATAGAAATTATAAAATATCTATTTATATAGAAGAAAACCTTCTTTAATTTGTAAAGTTTCTAGCTTAAAACCATCTTGAAGAAAGAAGAAACATCGGCATGATTCTGCCTAAGGTATGATATACTCAACCTCAACATTTCATTAGATTTCCCCCAACACATTAGATAATATAAATCCAATTTTTTTGACTATATCACCCAAATGATCAATGAAAATATCAGCAATTGTGAAAGTTACATGCTCATCACCTTTTAAAGAGTGTCTTAAATAGTCTCTATAGTGGAAAACCCATATAAGCCAAATAACCACACTAGAAAAATAACCAATTTTCCATTATGATATTGTAAAATAATTAAGGATGCCTGATTTTTGGGATTCACATTAGTAACCTATTTTATAAATACCAACAATACACATTCCCCTTCGTTGATAGCTCATAGCCTAGGGAAAACACGAGCCTTTCACTAAAACATCAACACAAAAATTCCTAAAGTTGTCCTCTTTTGTTTCATGATCTATGATTGAATCACATCCTTAGTTGAAGATATCCTGATATGGTTTTCATCTCTTGTTTGTGAAATATGTCAATTAGCACATCATTCACCACAATCTAGGTTCTCTAAGGGATGGTTATACCATTTCATAACTAGCAGGCATTGCATACAAAGGACCATGCTTTACTAGAGTAGTATTTTTATAGTATTTCTATCTAAATACCCATTATGATACCCAGGAAAAAATCTCTATCCCCATGATGAAGTGGATGACATACTTCCCACATTTTTAAGAAAAATTATTCCATCCTACTATCTGAGAAAATCTGGTAATAAGGAATCACTATGTATACACCATACCCATGGAATCCTACCCATAAAAGGAAGGTTTTAGGAGATCACCATGGACCAATTATGAGAAATACCTCCCACTTTAGGCTAGTATCCACCACCTAAAAACAATTTCTTACATGCTTTACTCATTTCTTAGACACAAATTCCAAGATTTGTAAGATCAACCATCATGAATCCATCGTGATACTATAATCCCTATAACCTCTAAGTCCATAGTTCATGAATTCCCAATACACTATGAATTTGGGGTCTATACGATAGGAATATGAATGCCTGATAGGCTACACCATGGATTATCTTAAGGATAGATTTGATTCACTACACTATAACTCCCAAAATCCACTTATCATCCATGACATATGGGTTAATGCATAAACCAACTTCTTACCACGGGTCAACCATATATCAAACCTCTAATGAATTCATTAATTCATTGATATTAATAGGTATGTAATGTTCTTTATTTATAAATAACATGCATAAAAATTCTTACCAACTGAGTAGAATCTAATTCAACATCTAGAGGGTTGGCTCTAACTACTACATATGAGGGGTCTTCTTCACCGCTATAAGAATAACCTACCTCATCATCAAAAATTTCTATCTCCTCATGATACCCAAAATAGTTACCCAAACACACCAAGGTGTGTACCATCACTCATAATCTCTATTATTAAGGAATTTACAAAAATTTAACCTCCTCCAATAGTGGTAAAATCACTCTATAAGAAGGATGAGTGGACAATGTTCATCATCAATGAAAATTTTCTTACTAAGAGAGATCATGTCTGAGGTTCCACTAGAATACCTAGTTCATAGATAAATATAATTATGTGAATATTTAATACTTGTGAAAAAAAACATGAGGGTACATGAGAAAATGGTAACAAGTCATACTTCCGTTCACTTTAGTATGTAACAACCCAATGTTTTATAAATAAAAATTCATTTCTTATAAATTTTTCATATAATCACACGAAAACACAACATAATGAACTACTATGTTCTAAGTGACCTTTAAATATAATTTGTAACTTCTGTGTTTGGAATTTTGAAAATCTGTCATACATGGTTGAAATCAGTAAGTTATTTGGAGTCTGATAAGGAAAACTTAATTTTTGGTGAATAGTAATCTACCCTTATGAATAGTAACATACCTTTATGAATAATGATATAACTTAATGAATAGTAACCTTAACTATGATAATATATAAATAATATTCAAGATGAAAGTACGATATACCTTTATTTTAGAATTAGTAAATAAATGTTTTAAAAATAGTTTTTAATAATAAATTATAATTTTATTTAAATATTAAATTAATAATATTTAGAAAATTATTTTTGAAAAATGGAATTCATATATGGATTCTAAATGTTGAAAAATGGTTAGGGTGAATTTTTGAGATTTTTCTAAAATACTTAAATTTTTGATGACTAGTAAAATCCAATAATTCATAATAAATGCTAAAACCTTAATTTTTGCATCCTTCTTGAGTAATGGATGATGTAAATGACCTTTGGTTCAAAGTAATGTGCATTTATTACTATTATTGGTAATGGAATACTTACTATTCCTTGTCTTGTGAAAAAATAGTAAACTAATGATTATAATATTATAAAATCCCTCCTCTCCTCCACTATAACCCCCCTCACTCCCTCTTCTATTTACTACTCTCATGCCTTGTGCCTTGCCAATATTCTACCCAAATATCTCCTCAAGCTCCTCCCTAACATCAAAAATACCCTAGACTCTTCAAAATACCAAAACCTCTCCCCTTAAGAGGTTCTCAAAGGAAGAAGTCTCAAGAGGTAAATTCATCTTTCCAATTCCTTCATTTCTTTTAAGTTCTTTTCTTTTTTGTTTCTTTCCTCACCTCCCTTCACCCAAATAGTATGATAACTCTAGTAACATACATGTACTGGAATGTTTTTACTCTAATGGGATATTTAATTATCTTCTCTCCTTTCCCCGCCTTTTATTTGAAAGAAATGAAAGCACCGTTTGAGATGTGCTAATTTAGCACATTCAAGGACAACAATTTATCAATTTTTATTATTACCATTAATTATGGTCATGAAACAATTTGTGTTATGGTTGAACCAGATTATTATATAGTTAATAGATTCTATTTTGGTTTTGTAATCCTTTTGTACAAATGGCATCAAGTTATAAATAAAAACACATTCTTTGTAATCAAACCCACAAATTAACAAAAACGGTTGTCACTATGGTTTTATATAATAATTATACTTCACTATAAGTAAACAAATTAAATTTAAAACCATGTAATCTCATGGGTATTCACTAATATCATATAACTTTAATTCTAGACAACCACTTTCATCTTATATGTTTATTCAAACATGAATATAAGCAAACCGGTCATTAAAACCAAGTAAACAAATGATCCCAAACAATGAAATTGAACCTCAAAACCAATAAATACGGTTATAAATGAACATAAAATGATTATAATAAACCAATTACATATATAATAGATTATGGAATTATTAATTAATAAACCTAATTTTTTTTATCTAGGTCTTTAATAACAAGTGGAGAACACCAACAAATTTAAGGTAAGGGATCCTCTCCATTTCGCTCTTAAATCAAGATTGTCCTCTATGCTATGCCATTTTATGTGTAATACCTAATGATGTGGTATGTTTCATCACCTCCCCCATACTTCCATCATGTTTTATAATTTATGAGAAACCCCTTATCTCTCTCATCAATCCCTCTTACGTGCACTATAACATCCTGCCTTTTTATCACATAAACTTTCATTACATTATACAAAATTGAGGATCTTTAAGGTTTAGTGTCTTAGAAACCAGGAACTTAATACATGACAACAACAAAAAAACATTCTTCCTAAACACTTGAAAGGATTCTTCATTTGTTCATCCTAAGTTCATTACAGCATCTCATAACCTGGGAGCATACATCAAAGGAAAGGGTGAGTAGAATACCCAGTAAGGGAAACAAGGGAAACATTTTACATGAGAACTTGAGATACATCAAAAGTCATGAAAAATAACTTTAAGGAATAAGAAAGAGTTCATGAGGCATATAATAATAAAAATAATGTGTTTCGTAACTTGAATATGTGGCTAAAACATTTAACATAGACAATTATTTCTGTTTCACCAAGGTCCATCCCCAAGGTGTCATTAAAAATTACCAAGGTTATTCACCAAGGCGTCGTTAAAAAAGGTCATCTCTAGAGATTAAGTCTTTACCCAATGCATTGGAGCGCTATCAGGGAGCAACCTTAAATTTTCATTTATTATCATGTGATCCACATATATCATCATCAATCATTTCATAAAAAACACATATAGAATAAAAGAAATGGGTTTCATTTCATAGTCATCACATTTTAAAAACTGCTTTAAAGACGTGATTTTTATGTCACTTTAAACCCACAGAAAAAGGAAAGAGGGTTTTATGTATGTAAGTCCCAGAATTAAAATAGATAATTTTGATATATATGTGAATACATCTTTAGAATAAAGAGCTTTGAGTATTCACTTAATAAAATAAAAGAATTTGAGAAAAAGAGAGAGACATTTTGAGACGAAAATTCGGCAGCATAACGGCTATGTTGTAGGGTTTTAGAAAACATTGAAAAGAGAAGGTACATGGGTCAAACACTCATAAATGATCTATAAAACAGTAGAGGGAAAAAATATAATGGATATAAAAACATGGTAATGAAATTTGAAAGGCATACCATATGAAATGAAAAACATTGAAGGAAGACAAAAATAAGATTTCTCTTATAAAAATTCAGCAACCTAACGACATCACTTAAAACTTCAAAAAAATGAATTGATGAGATAAAATAGGGTCTCTCATAATATGAAAATAAAATATCAGTATGATAGATATAGATATCATAACCCAACATAATAAAAAGGAACTTGAAAGACTTGACATGAAAATAGATTTTGAAAACGAGAAGGGTGAAAGGATCCCTTAAAAATTCGACAGCCTAACGACGCCACTTAAACATTCTTAAAACGAATTTATGAGAGAAATAGGGGGTATGTCATCATATGAACATGAAAAGGAAATTAGTATGAATATAAAATAACACCCCCAACATAAGAACATGAAGCATAAAAGAAATGTCATAAAAGAGAGTACTTGGAAAGAAAGAGAGAGGTAGTATCCCTTTACCTTGAAGAGTAACTTCAAAATCTTGAAGTTTGGGACCTTGGGAGGCTTGAGGGCACCTTGGGAGGACTCCTTGGGAGGTAAGGAGACCAGAACTTTGTTTAGAAGGATTTTGTAATGGAAAGGATGAGATAATGACTTGGTATTTATAGGGAAAGTGAGGGGACACGACATTAATGGCCAATGGACACCTAATTGGTGGTATTAGCAAAAAAAGTGGTATTTCCTCATAGTTTTGGCCACTTGAGACACCTCATACCTTATCTTAATATTAAAAAGTCGACCATCCCTTAAAATATCTCATGGAATCATCATGATGCAGTCATGATGTCATTAAACATACCGAAATCCTAAAACTGTATTTTAACTATTCACTAAAAATTCAACTTTTTTAGAAAACTCCCAAAAATTTAACTTAACATAATATCAATGATCTGAATTCAAAAATAAACTCCATTTTATAAAAATAATTTTCTAAATATTTTTAATTTAATTTTTAAATAAAAACACTATTCACCAAAAATTCATTTTTTTCAGAAAAATCCCCAAAAATTATCTTAACATAATATCGATGCTCTGAGTTCAAAAATGAAATCCATTTTATAAAAATAATTTTCTAAATATTTTTAATTTAATTTTTAATTAAAAAACACTATTCACCTGAAAAAACTAATACTTGACTAATAATTTCTGAAACAGTTATTTACCTATTTTATTGAATCACATTACTTAATCAAGGTGCCTAGATTATATTAATACTTTCTTTAAGAGAGATTACTAATCCATTTGGTCACATTACTAATCCCAAGCATAAAATCCCTATTCATAATTTACTATTCATCAAAAATTAAGTTGATCTTATTAGACTCTAAATTTCATAGTGAACATAATTTTAGAAGAACATTTTTTGAAAATCATTACACATAATTAATTATTTAAGGTTTACATAAATATTTTCAAATATCCTTTTTCTAGAATTAATCAAAGATATGAATACTATATTTATCTGGACATTTGAAAATTCACAAACTTCATCATAAGAAGAAATCACAATTTTTATTTAAGTCAAAGGATTACACAAGGCTGTTATGGTCTCATTACATATCCCCTTATAACACCAGCATATGACCTAAGAGTAAGGTGTGATAAGGTGAGATAATCTTGGTGTGGCTCGACCAACATTGCACGAGTAGTAATTTCTATCAGTTTGAACTTCTCTCGAATGTGATTCCGTTCTAGCTTCACATGATGAAGTTCAACTTGGGTTTGGTCCAGAGAAAAGCCCAGTGGTGCTACCTCCTTCCCAAGTTCCATTAGATGGGATTCGATTGGCCCGAGACTACTGGATGAGGCCATCAAATCTTCTTTCTATATTAATTAACCAAGATCACTTGTATTTAGAGACAATAATCGCAACATTTATTTTCCAAAGGTCATACTGACTAACAGTCATATAATAGTCAAAACCCAACAGTCTCATTTTAATTATACTCATTTTATTAAATGAAAAACTTTTGTTGAGTATGAAATAAAATAACACACAAAATTTAGGAAACAATATTTATTCAAAATTTCGGGTCATTACATGCACCCGACACCATGCTGATAATCCATAACAAAATCTACTCGAAGCTCCTTTGTTCTTTCGGGTTGACTTATCTTTATTTATATCAAAATAGAGTTAACTTATCTGTTTTTTTGCATCTTCTAAATGATTTTTAGTTGTAAAAAATTATTTTATGAGGACCCTTTCATCACTCTTTTATAGAGATATACATATTTTTAAAATATTCCCTCAGAATTTTCGGATAAGAAAACCATTTTTAAGAGAACTTCTTGAATTTTTACCCAATTTTAACTGCACTATATCCTCTGTTTTATGCCACCATTTCCTTTATAAAATCATTATTTTAATATGAAAACCTTCTTGGTTTAAATATGGTTTTATATAAGATATTTTCCTCTTTTCTATTTTAAAATATCTATAGTATTTTCCTTAAAACCGCACAAAAATGTTTTAATGCTAATGTTTCTAAAATACATTTCTTATATGTTTTCACATACGTTTGAAATATATTACCATTTTATATGCCTATTTTACCTTATAAACATCCATGTATGTTCTAAATCTTTTCTTTCATAGACACTTTCATGATACGCCCATTGGTTATGCTTTATATCATGATTGTGGTACCCAATTCTTTCCATGGGTACCATTATATTTATGTATGGTTGATTATGTATGATTATTTATGTGTAAAGAATATTCATGAAAATGTTGATATGGGCGTGCCCAGATATGCTCCAATGCATTGGGTAAAGTTAAGTCGCATGAGATGTGATGTGAATCGGGATTGGTGGTTAGCCTTGAACCATACTAAAATGGGAAACAGGATTGGCAGTTAGCCTTGACCCGTACTAAAGAGATGTTTTATGATTATACCACATTTATATAATTCCATGTTTATATGATCATATTATTATAAGATATGATTTTATATGTTCCATTATTTGTATATCATTATGTCATTCCTTCTAACTCATGTGCTTAAGACGTATCCTTATGTTCTTTCCCTTACCAAGCTTTTTAGCTCATCCCTTTGTTAATGTGTTCCCTAGGGTACCCTATGCAGATGTAAGGGCTAAAAAGAAGTTAGGAGATCTTTATAGAGATTCAATAAATAAGTCTTTTTTAGCCCCATGTTTTATGTTTTATGTACCTAGTATTTCAAGACACTAGACTTAACTATCCTTGGCTTGTACTCTAATGTATAATTATTCTTAAAATCATGTAATGATATATGAAAAGACATGGGTCTCTATAGTTGGTATCAGAGGATGGTCTAGTTATTTTTGGAGATTAGGAATATAACACATTAGTGAGAACCATAAGTATGAAAATATGTATAAGAAAACATTCCTAAATTTTGGTGAATATTTAGTAAGTGGTTTATCAATAAAATAAATCCCTGTCTAGATACGAGCAGGTAGAGGTGGCTCTGGTATAGATATACCTAAGAGTGAAAACTCCGAAAAGGAGTTTCAAGCTTGACCCGAGGTATCCTGGTACACAACAACAGGCATTGCTATACTCTTGGTTACGACACTCCTAGGGGATATGCTTAGATTCATGAGTTTGGTATAAACCATTATTAAGGGACAAATAATAAAAAAATCCCAGAAGAATATAATTTAAGAAATAGATCAAGGATAACCTAAATTTAAACCCAAGGAATCACAAGTTAGGATATACTTATTCTTTATAAGTTTATGCTTTTATGTTAAAAGTTTCCTTTTCATGATCAATAGCTAAGTATTCAAGACCTATAATTATACATTATTTTTCTTAGTTAATGGTGGGAAATAGAAGAACACAGTTCAACAACCAATGTGTTAGGAAATGTGAAGATTTCCCTAATGATATTCCTGATATGATGGGAGCGGGTGCTCAAAACTTCATGGAAGTACTTGATAAACTGGAACAAGTTATGAATAATAACTTGAATCATGCAGAACTCCCTCCTCCTCCAAGGAAAGAGAAATTTGTCATAGAATCCTTCATGTGGAAAAGGCCTCCCATGTTTAGCAGATCTTCTAATCCCCTCCTCGCAGAACAGTAGATTAACTTCATTGAAATTATATTCTCCGTCCTCCAGTGCTTGGAAGAAGAGAAAGTTGTACTGACGATCTATCATTTTGATGGGGAAGCTGATCAGTGGTGGACACTGATCAAGAATAAAAAGTCCCAAGAGGAAATTGATTCCATGGATTGGGAGGAATTCAAGAGGATGTTTTTCAAAAAATATTTTCCTCAAACCCTCCATCTCAAGATGGATAGAGAGTTACTCATACTCAAGCATAAGGAAGATGAGTCCATCGGGGCCTATGAAGAAAAATTTACAAGGATTTCAAGGTATGCATGTGGATTTTTCATTAACACTGAAAGAAAGGTGGATCTCTTCTTTAGTATACTAAAGCCGAGTTTTCAAAAAGAGTTATAAATTCGAGACTTTGACAATTATGAGGATATTTTCCATTGTGCCCTCAAGGTTGAAATAGAGATTGGAGACTCTCAGTGGTATTGTGGGCCCAATGACAAGAAACGGAAAATGGAGAACAACATGGGTGGTTCATCAAAAAAAATATAATTATGGAAAGTAGCCTGAATTTTCCCCTTGTAAAAATTGTGGGAAGAAGAATCCCGATAACTGTATGAATAAAACCAAGAATTGCTTAAAATGTGGAATATTTGGTCATATGGCCAAGAACTGCCGAAGGGATATGAAAAATCCCGCTAATTTGGAAGAATAAAGGAAGGTTCAGATCAACACTCAGCCTACAATGTAGTGTTACAACTGCAAGGAGAATGGGAATTATGCGAATAATTTCTCTAAGATGAGGGTTGTTGGAGGAAATCAATAACAACCTCCAAGGAAACAAGGACGTGATTATGTTATCACTAATGTTGAGGTGGATTCAAACAATGATGTGGTGATAGGTACACTTGATATTCATTCAAGAATAGAAGATGTACTATTTGATTCTAATTCTACGCATTATTTTATATCTTGCAAGTTTCGTAGAACTATTCAAACACCACCTCAAAATTTGGAGGAAAAGTTATCTGTGAGAATAGCGAATGGGGCCATTATTGCATCCATGGTTTATAACTCCTCCCCGGTTCATGATTGTGGACTGAACCTCCCATAAAATCTCGTCATACTTCCTTTAGTGGAGTTAGATGCTATCTTGGGCATGCATTGGATATCTTTGTACAAGGACAACATCAACTGTTGGGAAAGGGAGATTAATCTTCACATCCCAAAGCATCCTACAATTCTTTAAAAGTGTAAGGAGGAAGATTAATCTCCTTTAGAGTCATCATCTCAAGTGTGTATATTATTTTCATGTGATAAAGCATATCTAGCTCAAATGATTGAGACAAAGGAGAGAATCATGATTTAAGACATGCCCATTATGAGGGATTACACTGATGCATTCCCTGAAGAGTTTCCTAGTCTTCCTCTTGACTGAGTGGTTGAGTTCTCAATTGAACATATCCCTGGATCTCTGGCTATCTCAAAGACACCTTACAGAATGGCCACCATAGAGCTGGAAGAGCTAAAGAAACAGTTTCAGGAGAATATGGAGAAGGGTTTTATACGCCCGAGTGCTTCACTGTGGGGTGCTCCATTCCTCTTTGTAAAGAAGAAGGAAGGATCAATGAGCCTCTGCATTGATTATCATGAGGTCAATAAAATCATGATAAAGAACAAGTATCCCCTTCCATGGATATATTACTTGTTCGATCAGCTTCGTGGGGCTAGTTATTTCTCTAAGGTTGACCTTCGGTCAGGATATCACCAATTATAGGTGAGGAAGGAAGATATTCCCAAGACTGCCTTTCAAACGAGGTATGGACACTATGAGTTCATAGTGATGCCCTTCAGACTCACTAATACTCCAAAAATTTTCATGGATTTAATGAATTGAGTCTTTAGATATTACCATGAAAACTTTATGGTAGTCTTTATTTATGATATTCTGATATACTCTAAGAGCAAGGAGGAACATGGGGAGCATTTGAATACTATGTTAGAGACTTTGCGAAGGGAGAATTTGTTTGAAAAGTACTGTAAATGTGAGTTCTGGATGGAGGAAGTATCATTCTTGGAGCATGTTATCACCAGCAAAGGGATATCTGTGGAACCTTCCAAGATGAAGGCATTTGAAGAGTGGCCCAGGCCAACTTCTGTAATGGAGATCCGCAGCTTTTTAGGTCTAGATGGGTATCATCGACGATTTGTGAAGAATGTTTCATGATTTTAAAACCCAATGACCAAGATGACATGAAAGGGAGTAATGTTTTTCTGGACACAAGAATGTGAAGACTGTTTCAAGGAGTTGAAAAAGAGTCTTATCACTCCTCCGATACTCACACTCCCTACAAATAGAGAACTCTTGTGGTGTATAGTGATACTTCTAAGAAGGGATTAGGCTGTGTGCTAATGAAAAATAATAAAGTGATAACCTATACATCTCAGTAGGTAAAAATCCATGAGAAAAACTATCCCATGCATGATCTGGAATTGACGGCTGTGATCTTTGCATTGAAAATATAGAGGCATTATCTCTATGGGGAGAAGTATGAGATATATAATGACCACAAGAGTCTAAAATATATATTCACACAGAAAGAGTTTAATATGAACTAGCGTATATGGATAGAGCTCATCAAGGATTATGACTTCTCAATCCACTACCATCCTGGTAAGGCAAACAAGGTGGCAGATGCTCTAAGTAGAAATAATCTTGCATCTTTATCAATGATGAGAATTTAAAAGGATCCAATCTTCTTAGATTTTTAAAAGATGGACATGGGAATCATTAAGGGAGGAATATCATAAATCCTTTCTCAAAGGATTTCTCAACCATCCCTCTTGGAGAAAATATAGGATGCTCAAATAAAAGATGTGGAAATTCAAAAAAGGGTGGAAGCTATCAGTAGTGGGAAATCCGCCGATTTCAAAACAGATGAGGAAGGTGTTGAAAGATTTGGGACATGATTATGTGTACCAACCTATCCAGAGATAAAGAAGAAGCTATTGAATGATGCACATAGCTTGACCTTCTCTATCCACCCAGGGAGCACAAAGATGTATCGAGATATCCAGGAAAACTTTTGGTGGGACAATATGAAAAGGGAGATTGCTGAATATACATCAAAGTGCCTGTTTTGTCAATAAGTGAAGGATGAGAGGAAAAATTCTAAGGGGATGATTCAACCACTACCCATACCATCAGGGAAGGGGAAGAACATTACCATGGACTTTGTTACTAGACTTCTAAGAACATCTAGAGGAAACAATGCTATATGGGTCATTGTGGATCATCTTACAAAGACAACTCACTTTATCATGATTTGAGAGGAGTTATCATTGAATCATCTTACACAAATTTACATCAAAGAAGTGTTAAGGCTTCATAGAGTACCACTATCTATTGTATCCGATCGTGATCCAAGATTCACCTAGAAGTTCATGAAAAGTTTCCAACATGCTCTAAGCGCTGAACTGAACTTCAGTAAAACCCTATCATCCTCAAACTAATGGAAAATCTGAACAAACTATTTAGACACTAGAAGACATATTGAGATCATGTTATATGAAATTCAAAGGAGGATAGGACCAACATCTTCCATTGGTTGAATTCTCCTATAACAATAGTTTCCACTCGAGTATCCGAATGAAACCATATAAAGACCTTTATGGGAAAAGGTGCAGAACACTGGCGTGTTTGGATGAAGTCGGTGAGTGTAAGCTTCTAGGACCTGAAATGGTCAACGAAATGGTGGAGAAGGTGAAAACCATTCAGCATCATATCAAGGCAGCCCAAAGTCAATAGAAAAGTTATGCAGACAATCATCGATGAGACCTTGAGTTCAAAGTTAGAGACATGGTATTTCTATGCCTATCTTCTTGGAAGAAGGTCACGAGGTTTGGAAAGAAAGGGAAGTTAAGTCCCAGGTACATCAGCCCTTTCGAGATCCTTGATCGAGTCAGAGCTATGGCCTATCGACTATCACTTCCACCTACCATGTCAAAAGTACATGATGTCTTTCATGTATCACTCTTAAGAAAATACATACTAGACCCTTCACATGTACTCTCTTTAGAGGTGGTACAGTTGGAGGATGATCTTTCCTATGAGGAGAATCCAGTGAAGATATTGGATCATAGAGACAAAGTTCTATGCAATAAGACTACACATCTAGTCAAGGTACTATGGAGAAACCATAAGTACAAAGAGGAAACATGGGAACTAGAGGAAGAAATGAAGGAAAAGTACCCCCACATGTTTATGGCTTAGAATGTAAAATGAAATTTTGAGGGAAAAATTTTTTAAGGGGGGAAGAATGTAACAACCCAATGTTTTATAAGTGAAAATTCATTTCTTATAAATATTTCATATAATCACATGAAAACAAAAAATAATGAACTAATAAGTTCTAAGTGACCTTTAAACATAAGTTTTTCACTTATGTGTTTGGAATTTCGAAAATCTGACATACACGGTTGAAATCAGTAAGTTATTTGGAGTCCGATAAAAAAAACTTATTTTTTGGTGAATAGTAACATACCCTTATGAATAGTAACATACCCTTATTAATAGTGATATACCATAATGAATAGTAACCTTACCTATGATAATATATAAATAATATTAAAGTTGAAAGTACGATATACCTATATTTTAGAATAAGTAAATAAATGTTTTAAAACTAGTTTTTAATAATAAATTATAATTATAATTAAATATCAAATTAATAATATTTATAAAATTATTTTTAAAAAATGGACTTCAATTTTGGATTCTAAATGTCAAAAAATGGTTAGGGTGATTTTTTGAGATTTTTCTAAAATACATAAAATTTTGATGAATAGTAAAATCTGATAATTCACAATAAATGCTAAAACCTTAATTTATGCATCATGATTGAGTCATGGATGATGTAAATGACCTTTGTCTCTAAGTCACATGCATTTATTACAATTATTGGTTATGGAATACTTACCATTCCTTTTCTTGTGAAGAAATAATAAACTAATGTTTATAATGTTATGAAATCCCTCATCTCCTCTACTATAAACCCTTCCCCCACTCCCTCTTCTCTTCACTACTATCAAGACTTGTGCCTTGCCAATATTCTACCCAAATCTCTCCCCAAGATCCTCCCCCACATCCAAAATCCCCTAGCCTCTTCAAAATACCAAAAACTCTCCCCTTAAGAGGTTCTCAAAGGAGGAAGTCTCAAGAGGTAAATTCCTCTTTCCAATTCCTTCATTTCTTTTAAGTTCTTTTATTTTTGTTTTTTCCTCACATACCTTCACCCAAATAGTATGATAACTCCAGTAAAATACATGTAATGAATTTTTTTTTAAGTTAATGAGATATTTCATTATCTTCTCTTCTTTCCCCACCTTTTATTTGAAATAAATGAAAGCACCGTTTGAGATGTGCTAATTTAGCACATTCAAGGACAACAATTTATCAATTTATATTATTATCATTAATTATGATCATGAAACCATTTTTGTTATGGTTGAACTGAATTATTATATAGGTAATATATCATATTTCTTTGTAATCCTTTTGTAAAAATGGCATTAATTTATAAATCAAAACACGTTCTTTGTAATCAAACCCACCGATTAACAAAAATGGTTCTCACTATGATTTTATATAATAATTAGACTTAACTATAAGTAACAAAATTAAATTTAAAACCATTTAATATCATGGATGTTCACTAATAGTATATAAATTCAATTATGGACAACCACTTTCATCTTACATGTTTATCCAAACATGAATATAAGCGAACCTGTCATTAAAACCAAGTAAACAAACGAGCCTAAACAATGAAATTGAACCTCATAACCAATAAAAGCGGTTATAAATGAACATAAAATGATTATACTAAACCAATTAAATATATAAGATATTATGGAATTATTAATCAATAAACCTAATTTGTTTATTCAGGTCTTTAATAATAAGTGGATAACACCAACAAATTTAAGGTAAGGGATCCTCTCTATTTTTCTCTTAAATTAAGATTGTCCTATATGATATACCATTTTATGTGTAATACCTAATGATGTGGTATGTTTTCTCACATCCCCCATACTTCCCTCATGTTTTATAATTTATGAGAAACCCCTTCTCTCTCTCATCAGGCCCTCTTACGTGCACCCGACACCTTGCCGATAATCTGTAACAAAATCTACCCGAACCTCCTTTGTTCTTTCGGGTTGCCTTATCTTTATTTATATCAAAATAGAGTTATCTTATCTGTTTTGGTGAATCTTATAAATTATATTTATTTTTACAAAATTATTTTATGAGGACCCTTTAATCACTCTCTTTCGGGGACATACATGTTTTTAAAAGATACCCTCCTCAGAAATTTCCGATAAGAAAATCAGTTTTAAGGGAACTTATCAAAATTTTACCCAATTTCAAGTACACTCTATCCACTATTTTAAGACACCATTGCCTTTATAAAATCACTCTTTTATTATGAAAACCTTCTTGGTTCAACTCTGGTTTATATAATATATTTCCCTATTTTCTATTTTAAAATCTCTATAGTATTTTCCTTAAAACCGCACAAAAATGTTTTAATGCTAATGTTTATCGAATACATTTCTTATATGTTTTCACTTCTATTTGACAAATATTACCATTTTATATGCCTATTTTACCTTATGAAAGTCCATGTATGTTATGAAGCCTTTATTTCATGGACACTTTCATGATACACCCATTGGTTATGCTTTATATCATGATTGTGGTACCCAGTTCTTTCCATGGGTACCATTATGTTTATGTATGGTTTATTATGTATGATTATTTATATGGAAATAATATTCGGGAAAATGTTGATATGGGTGCGCGCAAATATTGCTCAAATGCATTGGGTAATTTTATGTCTCATGAGATGTGATGTGAAACAGGATTGACAGTTAGCCTTGACCCGTAATAAAATGGTAAAGGGTATTGGAGGTTAGCCTTGACCCGTACTAAACAAATGTTTTATGATTCTGCCACATTTATATGATTCCATGTTTATATGATCACATTCTTATAAGATATGAATTTACATGTTACATGCTTTGGATATCATTATGTCATGTATCCTAACTCATGTGCTTAAAACGTATCCTTATGTTCTTTACCTTATTGGGCTTTTCAGCTCATCCCTTTGTTCATGTGTTCCCCAGGCTACCCTATGTAGATGTAAGGGCTCAAAGGAAGTTAGTATCTCTTTATGGAGATTCAATAAATAAGTGTTTTTTAGCCCCATGTTTTATGTTTTATGTACCTAGTCTTCCAAGATGCTAGACTTAATGATCCTTGGCTTGTAGTCTGATGTATAGTTATGCTTAAAATCATGTAATGATATATGAAAAAGGCTTGGGTCGCTATATAGTCTCTTCCCAAGCATAATAATCCACTAATCATAATATATATAACCTAGGATATTAGTATTATACATTTCCTCCAACAATAACCTCTTGGGAACTCAATTGGTATATAATAAGGATATACCTAGATCCACTACCAATGACATGTAAAGTACATCCACAATAACACTCTGAATATCATGAAGTGAAAATTTGGTCCACTCTAGTAGTTAGGCTGCACTTCTACCAATATTTCCAACCATCCAAAGCTCACTCAAGTGACTCTGGTACATATGGGGTCATAAGAAATCTCAACTACAACCCTAGTAATTTTCATTTAGACCACTTATGAATCACTAATCTTAAAAGAAATACTCTATTGAACATTTATAGAAAATACCATGAAAAAGAATGCATGATTAAATGTGCACATAAACACAATCATGATTATTTTCAATATAATCAATATCCACTAATGAGAAATCCATCCTAAAAAAGAGCTAAAACTATAACCATGCTATAAAATAATCATCATTAGTAATATTAATACATAATCCATTGAAATCTCACAGTTTTGGATAGGAAGTTCAATACATGAACTAACATCTGAATGTATAATTCATAACCAGTTAAAGAAGTTATTACTAGACTCTGGTCAAACTACTATTACCCAAGGGATAGCATTGCCTCACAAAATAATAAGGATTATATAATCTAATGCATAAATTTTAACTAGTAGAATGGTAGACTTTCCAAGAATAGTGGAAACTACCACCCACTTTGTGAAAATGATATGCACCAAGTATAAGGTAAGGGACTTTACCTCTAATAATAGGGTGAGAGCACCTCTCAACCATGTCTCAAGAAACATTTCATCCTCACTCACTGTTAGGTATCAAGAGGACTATCCACATGCATGAGATCATTTTATCCATACCTCTATACATAAGATAGCTATCTATGGGTGTTACCCTAGAATAATTATTTCTCACCCATAAAGTTTTGAGAATATCTGAATTAGCTGACACAATAAGAACATGAATGATTATAATTGACTATAATATAATTAATTTACCAACTTCTTTTCCTCTATAGTTTCTGTCTTAGTGTTATTGGTCAAAAAATAGGTTATCATAGTCTTTAAAAAAAGATATGTCTACTACTAGACTTATTCTAGTTTTTCTGGTATATTAAAAAAATTTAATACCCCCTTAACATCATTTCCCTAACTTTGCAATCAAATTCTCACATTCCTACTAATTAAAACCACCATCCCTAGTACAAAACACCAATGATACCACTTTGTCACATCCCATTCTACCAAGTCCCCTCCCGAGCTAGTGACTTACATAAAGTGACACCCTAATACTACCTATAATAGGCTAGGGTCTGTTGACTATCACCAAGTAGGAATATTACACACACGTGAGGCCTGATCCTATGGTAACCTTTAATAAATACAAATTTCCAAAGAAAAACATACCATTAATGATAGTAAGATATATATATCCATGTGTGTGTGTGTGTGTGATCTACTAAGGTGAATTGAACACATGCATAAGACATATAATGAATACCATAAGATAACCATTATGAATAAAATGGAATAAAAAGGGAAAAATACATTCCTAGAAACCAAATAAGGGAAACTAACTTGAAACAAAGGTGAAGAGGCCCTCACTACAAGTTAGCTCTAACAAGATTGGTTCCTACTACCCTCAACTTTTGGTACCACCAATACTATAATAATACATCATCCCCAAACCTTTTCATGAATCATCTCTAAACAATCTGTGTTAACCCTACTCTCATAAATCTATCTCCGACCTATAAATCATCATCAATAAGACAACACATGTGGGTTCAAGGCCTATGAAGGAGTGAGTATAAACATACTCAGTTGATTTCATTGAAAACAATAAGTGGTGTATAAAGAAATTGTAAAATTAACTCCTTACATTGAATGTGTTTGCGAGGGGGATAATAAGAAAATGAAGAAAACCAATCTAGCTTAAGATTCCTAGTACTAAAGAGTGTCAAGATAATATCTAGATATGCCCAAGCACTAGAGTCTCAAAGAGGATAAGAAGTCTAGGTCCTCATGTTCAAATCCTCAAAAGTCTCTATGCATAGGTAGATGTTGGTACTCAAAATATAGTGACCCAGGCTTAATATACATGGATTTACATCATTTTAGATGAATATTTATCACATTACAAAAAATACATGTCCGAGGACTGTAATAGTTTAGGGTCTATGGAAACTTGGAAACATAATATTATAACATGGTGAAAGATATTTAATATATCCCTTAAAGATATTCCCCTTTATTACTCTTACTTAAAATGTTTCTTCATTACATAGGGAAATTAAATATAAGAAAAGGGTGAGATCAGATGCTCAATAAAGGTAAACAAAGGAGATATGTAAGGAAAACATAAGAATAGGTGTATGAGAATATGTGAATAACATTGAGAAATCATACCCTTCATATCAAATAACATAAACACAAATAATGGAATAAATATTAGCGGTTTATAAGACATGAATCATATGGGAATCAAGAGAATTATCCTTGAGAGTATAACATAGGAATATGAAGTAGAATTTATGGAAGAAACATAAGAATATTAAAATGATTTCCATGGTAGTGAAGGCTTAATGACAAGGACATATTAGTGGAACAGGTTCACCCCTATACCATATTAGTAGTCTAGGTTCACTCCTAAGACCATATTAGCATAAAAGGCCCATTACTGAACTGTGTTCACTCCCCATTCCATCCCTATATAACTGAACCAGGTTCACTTCCTATTCCAACCCCGTATTACTGAACTGAATTAACTCCTCATTCCATACATGTATTACTGAACTAGGTTCAATTATTATTCCATACATGTATTACTGAAGTGAGTTCACTCCTTATTCTAGCAATGTATTACTGAACCGAGTTCACTTCCCACTCCAGCCCTGTATTACTGAACTGAATTCACCCCTCATTCTAACCTCATATATTTGAACTAAGTTTACTTAGCATTCTATAAATTTCTATTTCATGAGATATAAATCTTTACCCAATTAATTGGAGGGAGATATAGGTCCCACCCATCATATAATAAAATTATACATATGTGTGCCACAAAATTATAAAACATTCCTCATATCATGACCTATAAAAAGAGATGGGTTTCATAAAAATCATATCAAAACCCATGAAATGAAATGGGTATCATAAAAATGTCATCATATTATTGCCCACGAAAAAGAGATAGGTCACATAATAATTTCATCAAAGCATAAACTCTGAAAATAGGAAAGTTTCAAAATCATATAACCCATAGAAGAGAAATGGGTGTCATAAACATAATCCCATCAAAACATAAACCATTCAATAAAAAAAATTAAAGGTACTATTAGATCATATCTATAGTAAATAATAAACTATAAAAAAATATGTCATCTGGGATGAAAAAGGATTTCAAATGATCACATGGAATATTTCTTAAAGAAAATAGCCTTTATTAAAAAAATACTTTTCATAAAACCATTTCAAAAATAAATATCTTATAAATAAGGATTTAAAATTTCATTTAAAACATTTATAGAGGAAAATACTTTTTCTTATTTGGAAAATTATTTTTAAAATATAAAGCATTTTAGAAACATTTTTTATTTTAAAATAGCTTTGAAAACATATGAAGGAATATTAAAAATGTTTTGGATACTTTTTCTTTGAAAAATAATTTGGAAACATAAAAATAAGGATTGAAATCATTTTGGAAACATTTTTTCTTTAAAAATACTTTTAAAACATAAATAGAATGATTGAAATCATTTTAGAAACATTTTTCTTTGAAAAAAAACTTCAAAACATAAAATTTCCATAGTATTAGGGAAAAAACATTTTCTTTAAAGGAAACCTTGTAAAATTTCAAATGAATATTCAAGTAAATTATGGTCATGATGATGAGTAAGTTCATACATTCTAATCATTCTTTTTTCACCATAAAAAGTTTATAAAAGTTCCTTGATCAAAAAACAATAAGTATATTACTTTTAAAACAATTTTTTTATCAAAAAGGAAAAACATGGGTAAAAATTTCTTTTAACATCATAGTAAAACATTTTTTAAAACATTTTTTTACTAAACATGGTTTTTTGAATTAAATAAATTTCTGATTGAAGAGAGAAATAGAGTTATATTTTCTTAAAAACACTTTATTAATTATATTAAGTAATGAAGAGTAAAAAAATAGCACCAATGAATGGAGATATCATGGATAACTATATGAGAAGAAAATCCATGAGATTTCTTGAGTTTTGGATCATAATATTTCATCAATGGAAGCATAATCATAAACAATCCTGATAAATAATGAGAGTATAGCAATAAAATGTTACCACTTTGGTAACTTTAAATCATAATAGCAATGAGATAATAACATTAAATGAACCTTTTAATATCCTTAAAGGAATAATATTCATGATATAACATTTTATAGTGATATATATATATTCCTTATAAAATAATAGCTGCACAACATAACATGTGTCTTAAAGAAGGAAAATTGAGATAAAATTACCTAACTGATTTGGTAACTTTCAAAACATAAACCCCATGAATGAAATATCATGAAATTGATATGTAAATACTAATAAATTTAAGTATAAGAATAATATAATAAATTCATGTGATATATATACACCACACAAAATTAAATGAGTGGTTAACATGACATGTATCTCACAGATATAACAAGTGAGATGTGAAAACCCTTACCTTAAGTCTTGAATTTATTAATACACATTCAAAACTCCTATATAATAAATATATGTTTATTATAAATCTAAAATATAACTATATTATTATATTTAATACCATATATTATTTGTTGATTACTTTATATTACCCATTTATTAACAACTCCATGTTAATGTTATGTTTTGGGTAATATCCTCTTACTATTCTTGATCCTCTTACTTAGATCATGATTTACTTATTTAAATAATGTAAAACATGATATAAATACCATATATATTCATTATATATGTATTTATAGTAATATATACAATATATAAATATATAATGGAATACACTATTCATGGAGATAGTAGGTCGTACGTATGCATAAATGTTGTTTCCCTTTTATAATCATATTAAAAGAAAAAAAGTAAATGAAATATATGTATATATATAATATCATTAAAATATAATTATTATTTCATATATATCATAAAATTTCACTAAAAAAATCCTTAATACAATCTAGGTAAAGTGTGAATGAATCACATCGCTTTGAGGAGGTGGTAGCCCATATGTCCACAAACAAAGTTATCGTATTTACACAAAATGGAAAGCATGATGGTATGTTATATATAATAATTACATAAGCATAAATAAATAATAAATATAATAAATAAATAAATATATATATTTATAATAAAAACATATTTTACATCATAATTTCCAACTATGATAGGTTGTAAAGGAAAAAAACAACTTCGTTTCTTGAGGTGGTAGTTCACCATTCACAAGAACGGTAAGTTTGTTACCCATTAGATGGAAGTGTGTGTAAGTGTAGGTAGAACCATTAGAATAAAAAATTTAAGTATATTTATGATACTTATTTTATTATATAATCATGTGATAATAATATTTTATGGGTTGGATAACGAAAATAAAACAAAGGAGCTTGATGAAGGATGTTACCTCTTCTTTGGGTAACTCCTATTAGTTTGCACCAAAGGGATTATTTGGTTGGATTTATTTCAAAATAGAGGATTATATTATTAAGTGTGGTATGTTGGGAGATTATTTTATCATATTTTGGGAGATCCAAAGGGATTTATTGGTGTGAATAAGTGGGAGGGGTGAGTTCCTTTTTATAGTGGAGGAGGAGTGACATTCTTGTAAATGTTTGAAAATAGAATTATACCCACATATTTCCCATTAAAATTAATGAAATAATGATAAAAATTATATAAAATGGTGTATATTGTCTAAATATGATCATAAAATGAATTTTGGATAAGTTTATAGGTCATTTCGGGCCTTAAGTTTAAGGCTTAGTCCTTTGTTAAGCTAATTTTTCTCTTAATCGCTCTAATTAATTTTAATCACATTCACTGATATTTTTTGTCAAAAAATAATTTGATATCATTATAATTTTTAAATTATTATAATTCTAAATATGGAATCCATTTTAAAAATTACAATCACAAAAGTAGAATAAATTAATTTTAAATTAATTTCGCAGACGGGATGATAATGTAGGCTTTTAAAGAGAAAGGGTCCAAAAGTTTGAAATGTTTTTATATCCAATTTCATTGAGAAATTGGTGAAAATGACCTAAATTGGATTAACTGATGTATAATTGGTATAATTATACTTTAAAACCAAATTAAAACATATTTTAAATATATAAATAAATTAGATGAAAAATAAGTTTTGAATTAAAATTCAGTGTTTTTCACTATTCATAAAAAAATGCAACATCTCAGAAAAATAACAAAAAATAACCCAAAGTAAATTTTAATATTATACTTTAAAAAAAAAGTTTTTTTTCAAATAAAAATTATAAAATTTTCAAAAATTATATTTAAAATGGGTTCTCCATTAAAAGGTGTTAAAATTACCTTTTATAAATATAAATCTTTTTATTCATAAAATTGGATTTATTCTTATCTTATAGCAATAAAATATATTGGATGAGTATAAAAAATATAGATTGAATATATAATATATAGTTTTTATTTAAAACATTAACCAAAATTGGTTTGTTTATATATTGAGATAAAATTTTGTTTGTTCATAGAAAAATAGTTTTCTTAGAAAGGTAATTTCTTTATTTTCAAATAGTTTTTTCATTCACTTATACTAAATGATAACCAAAGGATTTATTTTATATACATGATTAAATCATATTTTCACAATTTATTTAATATTATTCATAACTTCCATTCCAACATCTAGGTGGAATCTATAATAATATTTTAATAATCATATTAATAGAATATTGTAGTTCAGTAAAAACTCGACCTTGTGCGGAACACAAGATATAAAAGCTGATCAGTATTGTGTGTAATACAATATGAAAATAGTGTTACATGTACCTCAATATAATCTAAGTGTTATATATAGTGAAATATTAACTCGGTTTTTGTATAATTCATTTAAAACTTATTGCTTTTATATAAAAATAACTTTATTCAGTGTTGCATGAAATGAAAAATATCAAAATGTTTAAATTAATTATGAAAAAAATATATTTCAAAATATTTTGGGGCATTACATTCTACCCCCCTTAAAATTAATTTCTCTCTAAAAATTATTCTAGGTTATTAAAGTTTTATTACATGAAAGTTTCTTGCATAGAAACCCACATTGTAAAAATGTAAATTAAAACTTACTTTAAAAAGGGAATGTTGAAAAAATGATGGTTACACAGAGTAACTAATAACTAGGTTTCCGCATGGGAGAGCATATGTGGAAAGTGAAAACATGGACATGGAAGAGAAATATAACTATTAAAATTTGATGGAGAGTGATAGAGAACATGGTTAGGAGAAGGTTAACAATCACAAATCCATAACCCAAAGAGTCTTAAAAATGGTCATTAATATCATAAAAAATGATGATAACTTGAATTTTTTTATTTTAAGATCATTTTTACTAAAGTTGAAGAATTTTTAGGAAAAGATATACTTACATTATTTTAGTACAACCTTACCCTTTGTTGTGCCTCGATCAAATTCCACTTCATCTCTTATTTTAATAAATTAAGGTGAATTTTTCATTTCTAAATAATTAACAGATCATGATATCCATAAATAGAATGATAAATCAATCCATGTATATTTAGTTAACACCACAACAAAAATATTTACCATAGGTTATCCAATATGAATAAACCTTCATATAGATAGATAATAGTTTAATATCTAAAACCTCATCCAAAGTTTAACTTAAACAATTCTATAAATATTTAACCTTATAACCCTTTGGAAAGTTTTAATTCCAAAAATTTAGAAATAAGTTCACTAAATTTCTAAAAAACGACTTAGCATTGATCCCCCATAAATCTTAAAGTAGCGCTTGTTTGTCACATACCAAACATATGAATATCTTCATCATGTATTCTCTTGAAACATGGTAATAACCTAAATTATCAAAAATCCTTAATGAAAAAATGTATGTTTCCTTATTCCAAAGTTTATTAGATATATTACTTATATCCAAAATTTTTGTAAAATTCATTAATGATATCATTAGCCAGTTTTCGACAAATCCTTAATTTGTTCCAAGGTAATTAGTGCCGTCAAATTTACTTATCCATATCCAAAATATTTTTATCCAAAAATCATTATCTTAACATAAAGAACATATTAAGGGTTATATTTCCCTTAATATTATGTTTCCCATGAACATCACCATTCCATTAATTCAATTTTCTATTCCATTAGAACCATTAAAAATATTCTTGTTAATCCTTAGTGAAAAAATTTAAACTGAATAATCCTGATATATTTCACCATTCATATAACATAATTCATGAATAAAAATACATAAAAAAAATTGATTATTCCACTTCGTCCTTAAGAAAATAACAAGGATACCTCATCATATTAATTAATACCCATTTCCTTTAATATTTCCCCTGTAGTATCATCAGTAGCTGAAATAACTATCACTCATATGACCTTGTTGATTATCTTCACAATATTTCCACTTGGGACATCAATTTGCATAATGACCATTCATTACATACCTAAATCATTTAATCTTTTATGAGGTATTATGGAGGCCAATATTCTCATTTATTACATTAATCAAACTCTTCATTTTTCATTTGTAGATACTTTCTTTGTGTCCTTATTTTCCACAATTAAAACATTTTCACATTACTCTAAGACATTCACTTAGGTGATTCATTACACATGTTTGAAACAATGTAAATTTAATATTCTTTACTCTATGGTATCCATTACCCGAAATCTCAGCAAAATCCATCTTTCTCTTCTTTCATGAGTCTGAGATTTGGTTAAGGTCAATATTGTTAATTGTGTTCCATTAAAACTGATTAGGCATGATCATAACATCCTTCACTCCAGTGATCATCTCATTTGACTGCTCATCAAAAAATTGTCCACCACATTTAGCATTAACCCAGTTCCTTTTATTTCTCACCATTGACTAAAACTAGAAAGCATAGTGTGAGCACGACTTATCATAGAATAAAACCACATAATCATGAAAAATCACTTCTAAGATGTCAAAATTATGACACCTTCCTACGAAACATTAGGATTATCCTTAGAGACATCCCTAGACACATCCTTAGAAATATTCATAGGGATATCACTAAGGTTCTATCATCCTACTTTCCAAAGGCTAACTAAAAATTTCCTTTAATATAAATTATAATCACCCAGTCTTAACATACATTGATATTACATCATTTTACATGACTATACAACACATTACAAAAAAAAACATGCCAGAGGACCATAATAGTTTAGTGTATTTAGAAACTTGGAAACATAATATTCTAACTTGGTGAAAGATCATCAATATCTCCCTTAAATATCTTCCCCTATTACTCCTACTTAAAACCTTTATTCATAACCTGGGGAAAGGAAACATAAGAAAGAGGTGTGCTCAGATGCTCAGTAAGGGTAAACAATGGATATACATAAGCATAACATAAAAATATGGGTATGAGAACATGTACATAATATTTAAAAATCATACCCTGTATATCAAAGAACATAAACATGAATTATGGAATAAAGATTGGTGGTTCATAAGACACGAATAATAAGGGAATTGAGATAATTATCCATGAGATCATAACATATGAATAAGACATAAAATTTGTGGAAGACACATACTCATATAATAATAATTTCCATGGAAGTCAAGTATTAATTCCAAGGCCATATTAGTGGAATGGGTTCACTCCCCAAACCATATTAGTAGTCATGGTTCACTCCCAATATCATCTTAGTGGACAAGGTCCTTTACTGAACTGGGTTCACTCCCAGTTCCAGCCCGGTAATACTGAACCTAGTTCACTTCCCATTCTAGCCTTGTTTTACTAAATCGAGTTAACTCCTCATTCCATCTATGTATGGATGAACTAGGTTCAATTCCCATTTGAGCCTTGTATTACTAAACCTAGTTCACTCTTCATTCCATCCATGTATTACTAAACCAGATTCACTTCCCATTCCACCCTTATATTACTGAGCCAAGTTCACTCCTTGTTCCATCCTTGTATTTTTGAACTGTGTTCACTCCTCGTTACAGCCATTTCTATCTCATGAGATATAAATCTTTACCCAATTCATTGGAGTGAGATATTGGTCCCACCCATCACATAATAAAATCATATATAAATGTGCCACAATATAATAAAGGGTCATACCTATCTCCTAAGGGGATCACTATCTTTATTCCATGTGAATAAAAGGAACCTGAATAAGGTGAAATAAACATAATGATAAGGTGGAGGTTAAAATTATCTGGAATATAGGCCCAATAAATGATGTTCAAGAATCACTATGTATCATGTGAATATAGAAACAATAAACAAATATTTATTTAAGATTATTTCAATAGATTAATGACACTAAAGGATGGGTTGACATATTCAATGGGTATTTTAACCTAGTTATGTAGTTTAATCATCATATAGAAATACCTAATATTTTCAGTTTAATTTAATGTAGTCGTTACCTACATGACGTAAAATTTTTAATCTTGTGACAATGCCCTATTCTAATATGTTTAATTTCATTCAGAATGGACCATGTTTTATTTCATTCAGTATAATTTAACTTGGAAAAAATGCTTCAAAATTATGAGTCTTACATCTAAGAACATTCTATGTAGTTCTAAGTCCTTAAATAAAGGAAAATAATACATAGTTTAAGATATTACATATGATACTATTGTGAACCCAATGTGAAGTTAAACAATGTACTTCTTTCATAAACCTCTCATTAGTGGAAGGTATGATTCACTCCACATCTATGGTGATTAGTAAGTATGTACCGTTAGATTAAATCATGTGCGTAGTTAAGGGTACTTCCCATTTGGGCTCTATATTCAATCATTTTATTCCATGTATAATTGGAATTATCGATTATATCACCAAGTTACCTTGGATAAATGAGTAGGGGAGGATCTTATTATTTAAATTTTAGGCCACTTGATTCTTTTGAACCTCAAGGTTTAGTAGCCCCTAGATTTGGTTTTCCTCGAGGGCTTCCAATTCATATTATTATACTTGGGGATTTTTTTCTAGGGTCAAATAACCTTTTATGGATATATAAAAGTGATGGTAACTAAACCTAAAATTGGAACAATACTTCTATTCTATACACCATAGAGTAAGGAGTTTCCTAGGATGGTACCTAATTATTCATCCCATAATCTCACAATGTATTTCAGAGATTAACAAGAAAGATATTATTATTATAATACACTATATTTTGAAAAATATTAGAGATAATTTTATTTAATTCCTCAATATATCCATTAACCCATGCATGATAATGGAATTCTTGGTTGGAAAAGTTTTTTTACATTGTATAAACTATCTTAAACTCATTGTCTCATATGTTAATTATATTATTCATGAGAATAGTGTGATGGATATTAAATCAATGAATGATGAAGGCTTTAAAAAATTTGATCATATACATAGTCTTTACATCCTTTAGAGGAATTAATTCATCCCAATTCAAAAATAAATTAATGGAAGTAATAATGAAATTGAATTGTTGGGCTATTACCAGAGGGTATGGACCCATGTAATATATTCCCCACATATAGAAGGTCTTAGAGTACTTAGTGGCATGGATTAGCTCTGAGGGTTGATACATTAAGTTTTCATGACCCTAACATGAATGAAACATCTTGTTTAATTTTATGAAATCATGAACCATGATGGGATAAAAGTATACCAAAATTAAACTCTATAGGTAGAGATAAAATCTTATTTATTGAGAACCACATGTCCCATCATTAAAAAACTTTAATACATGAGGAATTTACTTTCCTTGAATGCATCATTTAAGTATTTAATAATAGATTATATTATATAGGACTCGCTCTAAGTTGGATCCATCATAGATTATAAAGTTTGATGCATGATAGATGATTTGTTACCATTTAGCTTATCTTGATAGAATCATTCCATATTAAAGGTACTAGATTAAAGGATTTTCCCCCTCATAAATATATTCTATCATAAAAACCATAAATGGACCCACCTAGTAACTACTGGTGGTGATTTTATTCACATCATGATTTTCGTCATCATTAATAGTGGAGGATATCACTTTCCGATGAGCCATGTGTATAGTCATGTCATCTGTTTCTAGATCATCAATGGATGTGGAAAAGTTTTCCGAGGTGTATAACTAATATATCTATGATTTTGGGACATGAGATGCCTTTGAATTGGAGCAAAATTGGCATATTATCACACAGGTTTAGTTAAGAAATGGGAATATTTTTTTTTCTAAGAGCATAGTTACCATTTATTTTCATGAAGACCATATTAGAGTCTCCTATCATGTGAAATAACAAAACCTCATTCTTGAGAGCCTACTTTAGAATGGTAATGAGGACTTGGTATTTAGCCTAATTACTATTTTATACCTCTATAAGGAGGAATGAGTATGAGATGATAGTATTTAAGGGAGTGATAAAGAAAACTCCAAGGATACCCTTATGTAGATTTGACTTTTTTGATCCTTCTATCAGTCAGAATTCAGGAGGCATTATTATTGTTTATCCTCTAGTTTGGATTTTCTTTATTGATAGAGATAATGTAAACATATGGTAAGATTAAATCTAATAGAAATCCCCATATTTTTGGGTGAAAAATAAGGAAATCTACCAAAACTTGTACCATTATAGTAATTTTAGGGTTGAACATAATTTTGAACTACTAAAGGATCTTTTCCTACTTCTCTAATAATCCAATAAAAATGGGATGACTATGTATGTAATTCTATGGTCCAATTCAAGAGATAAATTAAACCATATAATACTACAGATAATAGAATATATTATGAATCATGAAGACTTGAGAAAGAATATTCTTCTTGATGAGAGAATATCTTACCTTTGTTTCAAGCATCATGAAACTAAGGTGGTACAAATTTATCTTTATACCACCATATTTCTTTTAGGTTAGGAAGTCATTGAGGGATTGATTACGGATGTTCACATAGATGACTAAAGGTTTCCAATATATAGGTGGTGTGAGTATTATAGGATGAAATATATACTTCATAATGTCACCAAATGTGGTATGAAATTCATCACCCCACTGATAGTTAATTCATTTCTTCCTCAACTTTGGGAAGAAATTACATTTTCCTTTTAGGTAAGATAAAAAATAATTAATGTAGGATAGACAACCTTGAAAGCCTTATTACTCTCATAGATTGTGTATAGGGGTCATTTGAATGATATCCTTTATCTTCTTTAGGTTGATCCTGATACCTCTATACTAGATAAAAAATAAAAGTAAATTCTTATAGGTGACATTGAATAAAAAATTAAATCAATTCATCATCAAGAAGTGGGTGTATAGCATACCGAACACATTATAAAGATCTTTGATATGGTCAATAATTAAAGGTATTTGAACACTAAATATTTATTAAAACACTATACTATCATTCTATGGAGTATATTGAATATATAATGCATGGAACACTAATAGGTTGATTCATATTTCTTCAGGCTGAAGGGAATTAATTATCCTCAATGAGTTCCTTTCGGTTCCTTGAATAATATTGACACTTTATCATAAAGGTTAATCTATATTTGATTGTATCCAAAATACTTGTCCATGAAGGATAGAAAATAAAATATAGTAGTTTCATTGATCATTAGCACTGTGATTGGAATAAAAAGGTTTCACTTCATAAACCAATGATTATGGTCCTAAAAGTGGATGTAGGTTTTGATCTATTCATTATTATTACTGAAAAAGACAAGGTTGGATATCCAAATCGGGTATTAAAAATGTAATATAGAGTTTAATTGAATCATCTTATCAACTTCATCTTTGACTATGGAACTATGGGAGGGATACATCTTTCTATGATCTTATTTGAATCCATAATGGCCAATGGGAAGTCCAATATGGTGGATAATGTCTTGAGTATTGAGACCTAAAATATACCTATAGTCCCATGGAAATAAACCATGATACTATTTTAGGAATGCAATGTACTATTATTTTTCATCGAGATACACGGCGATACTAATCAATTTCATCCTTGTATTTTACTATGTATCACGGTTTGCCCATATTATCTCATATAAAATGGTGTCAAATTATTATTCAAAAGTAAGAGGGGATTCATACAAGTTATATTCATTATAGAAATAAGTAATCAAGAGAGAAGATGAATCCTTATGCATAAGATATTAGGATACATTATCATCATCTTCTATGGGATCAAAATATTGAAAAGTATATTATTATCCTTCTAGTTTTTCTGAAGTCCATACCAACAGAGGATGAGGCTATTATCCCATGAAATCTTCAATAACACTATTATACTACTATTTTAAATCATTGTGGATCAATCAACCACTAATGGTTCAATCATACTCATTTTTAATACATGGGGGCGATGCTAATTACTGGTCAGAGGATTAACATTATGGTATGCAATGAGAGAGGGTTTATATGATATTAGAAGAACCTATAATTCATGTGTGTCATAGGTTTTATAGAATCTAAATAGTATGGAAAAATACCCTACAATAGGGGGTGGATATTAGTTCAAAATCAAAAATATATTTTGATCCTCCTTAAGAGATAGAAGTATTAGTATTAAAAACATTCAATACAACCATAACAAAATGAAAGTAAAATACAAGTAACTTTATTTAAGTATTGTTATTTTAAAATTTTAAAGAACATAACATGCATATTGTAATTATAAAAAAAATCAGTGTTAGAAAATATTGATGGTATAGTTAACATAGGCAAACTAAAACAAACAATTCAATGTATATTTACCAATTAAATACCCCTATTTTTTTTATAAAATCCTCAATTTTAAAATAAAGTGAACTATACATCATTACAACTGATCTGTGGTATCCTCAACTTTAAATCATTTGAATGGTATCAGCTTTTAAGGACTAAATCTTGGCTCTGTCTTCATTACCTTGGAGTCCCATGATAAAGTTGACTGAACTTTCCCTGCTACTACGACCTATAACTCAATTCACCCACTATATAGACTGATAGAAGAGTACATTTTATAAAATAATCAGTATCTTCATTCTCCCCACTACAATTACTAATAGATTGGTGTCCCAACTACTTAACCGGTAGCACTGTAAAACAAATACAACTGAAATAAAAAGAGGTTTACAAGGAAAACTATACATAGTAGTAGATATTAGAAGAAACACTTAAAAAGACATATACTACATTCAATGGAAGTACTTAAGAAATAAGAAATTTCAAAGCTTTAAAATAGACAAAAACATTTATAATACTTATGTATATCTTTAATATGTTATTATTTTGATCCAAGAGGCATAATTATATTTAATATAAATTATTCAATTGGTATGATTCATAAAATCTTGGGTTCAATTGAAATAGTATTAGTAGTAGCATTTATGTTCATCTTTTATTGGACATAACCTCTTTACATATCTACCAATTGGTTGGTTTAGTACCACTATAGTGATTTTATTGTTTGAAGTAAATAACTAATTTACATATTTAGTTTATTAAGTCCATAAAATTTTAGTATTTTAATATTCCTATGATCATCATATTTTCAAAAATTCTTATGTTGCTAATATTTTACAAAACCATATATTATTGTTATTTTGATAAAATAATTTTCTATACTGAAAAAATAAAATATAAAGAAAAAAATAAGTCTTATTAATAAATAAATAAAGTGTTTCATAGTTGTAAAAACATGTGAAGTGAAATGAGTCAAAGACTTAATAATGTCTCCCGTTTTGAAAAACACAAACACTCAATGAAAAATTTAAAGTATCTAAAAATACTTCTTATATTACTCCATACATATCTTCATATTATGATATCTTAAATTATTACTTAAAAAAATTCTCCCCTTTCATAAAATTCTATCCCATTGTAAAACATTACCCCCCTTTGATGAATTTTTAAGATTTAAATTTTTCTTTTCATTGTATATCTTTAAAAACAAATTCAATAACTATTGATTTTTCACAATACATTTCAAAATTTTGATGAAAATAAATTGTATTATCACCAATAAGATCCAGTTATTTGAATCATGCTTTGAAGAACTTTGTAAAAAATTTAACTTCTATTCAAAAAGTTTATTTTCTTATCAAACTTATTTCATATTTTCATTAAAATTTTCAATAAAATCAATTAGTTGAATTTAATATTCAGGATTCTAAACTTGAATTATCTGATTTTGAATAATTTCAATTCATTCACTAATCTCAGGTATCATACTAATGTTATGATTTATCCTTCTTTGTATGATCAGTACCGTATCTACCTTTCATTCAAAGGATCAAGCTATTACTGACGGTGTAGATTCTAATGAATTTTATTTCCTCTTATTTCTGTATTTGGATCTAATTGGATAATCTTAATATTTTTTGATATTTTAGGAGAGAATTGTTAATATTAATAGGATCATAATTTAATTCATTTATATAATCAATGGTTCTCATAGAGGAACTTGATGAGGAAGAAATTGAAATTGTGATTTCTTTCGATGAGACAAAATTTGGAATATTTTTTATAGAAGGTAAGGATATAACTATAGTAGTGGGGTTTATTGATGATTTGAGTGGGGATAAATATTTTAATAAATTTTTTTTCGATTTAGATTATATTTTATTTTAAAATAAATTTTCAACTTCAAATTATTTTTAAAAAACTTTGGCTGGGGTAACTTTTACTTGAACAGGTGGAGGATAAACTTGAACATCAGATGGTTAAACAAGTTATTTTTAATCTTTTTCTGGATAAACTTTAGTTTTTTGAATAAACATAGGTTTATATTCATATATCATCATTTTTAAGATTCTATTTAACCGATGGGGTGAGGATAAGGAAGTTTTTTTGAAACTTAAATAGAAACATCTTTTCATTTCCTTTTAAAGTCTAATTTTCTATTTTACAGAATTTTATGAATAACATGATCCTTAATAGTAACTCCTGATAGGATATCTTTATATATTTTTGACCACTTCATCTTCAAGGCATAATTTTACTTCTTATTATCCTATACTACCTTCTATTAAACCTATTATTTTAAGGCTTTGACGATAACTTTATCCAAACTAAAAAATTATTACCCATCAGCTCTTTCTTCCTTCATTTTCTTTTCTTCCTCTGATTTATTTTTTTGAAACTTGCTATGGGTATCAACCAACTTCTTATTCCATAATAGGAGGGACTAATTTTATTTTTCAAAGAAACATTTTGAACTAATTTTCAACCATCTTTTCTTTCTCTTTCTCCATATGTAAAATAGTTTTTTTTTAGTTTTTGATTTTCTCAATGGTTTAAAGATTATTCATAGGAGCTATATCTGAAGTAGAAACTTGATATTCCTTCATTTTTATTGAAATCTAAACTTCTTAGTTAAAAATATACCCTTAATATAATTTTTTAATATCTATAAAATCAAGTACATATGAATTATCAAAAATATTATTCTATTTATAATCATACGTCAATCTAATGCTTGAGATCATCTTTTAATTAATAATATTATTTTTCTATCTTTTAGAATATGATTTATTTTCAACATACTCTTGTTTTAGAAACTTTACAAGATCCCTATTCAAAAGTATCTCATATAGTAATATTTTCATCTTGACTTTACAATTTCTAATTTCTTTGATATATGAATAGAAAATCATCTCTAGATTCATCTATCACATTTTAACTAGACAATACAATAGATAAACATCATGGTTCTTAATTGTATCTTTGTATCCTTTTCTTGTTAAAATAAATGATAATATTAACTGAAATACAATCCTAACTTCCATTAAAATATGTATATTTTTGTGAATTTTTTCATTGATTGTGAATAGGTTCTTTTCAAATTAATATTTTACAAACTCCCCATAGAAATTAGTAAGTTTATGGGAAACAAATAGTGATTAATTTTCGAAATGAAATTCCTATGGCTTAGTGAAATTTTCCAATGTCATAGTGAAATTTTGAAAAAAATTAAAAAATTTACCTTTTTAGTAACTTTTTCTTTAGAAAAATTGTTTGATCCATAGACCTTTCTGATAAATAATGGATAAAACAACTCATGTTATTTAGTAGTTGAAACCACATTTTTTCAACCTTGAAAGATTATTATATCTTTCAATATAAAATCATACTATTCCAGTTGATCAGAATTGATTAATATTTCTTGAATAACCTCTCTAGTCATGAGTTCTCCATTTAATTCCATTTTCTTGTTGGAATATAGATCAATTATGTTTAATATTGGATGGAAATTTATGAAAAAAAATCAGGATATTCATATCTATTTGTAATAAATGTGTCCAACTAACTCAGGGTCCACCACATTGTAATGAAATTTTCAGAATATAAAGTATCAACATAGATTAAATTGATCTAATAGATTAGATATAATTACACTAAAAAACATAATTTCATATATATTATAAGGAATTATTTATTTTTAAAAAAAATTTATTCCTTAATATTTTGAACAAAATTATAAAAAATCAGTTAAATAAAAATATTTTAAAATTTGGACAAAAATGAAAAATGAAATTGGTAGAATTGAAATTTATGAAGAAAATAGTATTTTGAAAATTAGATAAGAATTAAATATAAATAAATATAAAGTATTTTGAAAATTAGATAAACATACAACACTTCCAAAAAATATGATGAACTATAAACTTTGTCATAACAAATTTGAAAGTTATTATTCACTAATAAATGAATTGATATTATTGTTCCTAAGATAGTTGTAAATTTTTTTGACATAATATTTGAGTTCTTTAGAAAATTAAAAAATTATTAAAAAATATATTGAAAAAAGTAATAGTTAGTCCCCCCAAATTAAAGTAATAAATAAAATGTTGGAAAAAATAAAATAACATATTTAAAAAAAATTTAAATAAGAAATTGATTTTACAAATACCAAAGGAATCAGTGATAGGTATTCAGATGCTGATGTACACCAATTTAGATCTATATAATTATTCCTTAAAAAATAGAGTAATTTTGGTCTAGATGTATTTGAAAATAGAATCTTTGGAACCCATATTTGATTAGATATTTTAGGTTCATATATATGATGTTATAATGATATGAAATTATTATGTTATCCAGAATATTGACCTCTATTAAGGGAGAAAGTTTTTCTCCAAGTTCCTCCTTGTTGTTATTCAATATAGAAAATTTATTTGCTTAGAACATAAGAGATGGTCGGTAGACTAAATTCTTATTGGTTTTATATCCTAATCTATATGTAGTTTTGTTTGGTCTTATATGTCTATGAGTCATTTCAAATTCCTTCCTTCATGTACTAAAATTAGTCAACCATTTTTTTATCTTTCAATATTATATTTATGTTTGAAAATATTAGTCTTATCTTGATAAAAAGTCATACTTTCATATTTTTCTTTCAACTTCTTCAGATTTTATAAATTTTGATCTTTATATGTTATAACTTTTGTCTTTTTATTCATATAAGTACTATTCTTTTAAATTTACTCAATTTACTTTGTTAATTATAAATTATACTTTCCATTATTATTGATTATTTTAGTTAAATTATCCTAAAATTTTATAAAGTTAGATTTTATTTCATCTGATTCTTATTTAATCTCAGTATATTACTTGATTTTTTTAATACATATCATCATATTTGAAAATATAGGCTCTCATTTCATCAAGATTTTCCAGATCTATTTCGTTATATGAACTAGAAGAATTATCATCATCAGTTTCATTTCAAATATTTGAATCATAAAAAAATTATATCTATTGATTCATTAATTAAGGATTCAACAGTTAATCTTCTTATAAAACATTGTTTATATTTTTTAAAATTAGCATAAAATCTAGTTATTTTTCAATTTTTGTAACTTTTTTCAGATGGACTTTCTTAAGTAAAATCACTTTAAATTTTTCTCTAAGTTTCCATTTCATTAAGACCTTTCTTTCCTTTCTTCTTATAATACTTTCTAGAATATTTCCTTTCTTTCTTATTTAATTTAGGAAAATCAGGTCAAATGTGTCTATTCTTTAAGAATTCTTGTAAAATTGGTTATGAAGTGTCATTATTTCTTTTTTCCCCTAGTGTAATTTATTCTAAAGTTCTTAATCCTAATCATTATTCTTTATAGGTTATAAATTTCACTATTATGTGGTTCATTCTCACATTATTCTAAAAAATTATATGAACTTTTAATATAAGTTTTTTTACAATTTATAGTATTTGATGTTACATTGGTTGTAAAATAAACTCCATTTTTTATTCTCTATTTTTATCAGTTTTCTAACAAATTTCATAAAGTATTAATGTTCTCATAAGATCATATAGGTTTAGCTTTGCGATATTATTAGTATCATAAATATCAACCCTTTTGGATTCCCATTCTTTTGGTAAAATATCTATAGATTTCTTAACAAACTGATTATTTGATAACCATTCTTCACCATGGGATTTCCAACTATTAAAAATTGTATAGAATCATTAATTAAGTTAGGAAACTAATTCACCAGGAAGAAAATAAAAGTCTTCATTATATTTTATCAACATATCTCTTTTAGTTTCAAGAAAATTTTAAGTTAATAAAATAAGTAACTCCTATATTTTTCAATATACCACATGAAGTTCCATAAGAAATTTTTTGACTATATATATATATTTATGAATAGAACATAATAATTTATTTTTTACTATGAAGTTTAACTAAATTATTTTTTCACCTCTCTTTTAAAATTAGAAACTTTATTATCAGGATATTTATATTATCCTATAAGAATCAGAAATTTTTTAACTCCAATGTTTATAATATAAATAACAGTAAGATAGTTTTCTTTATACTTAACTGGAAGCTCGATAAAATAAATAAAATGAAAATAATATGATCTTTAAAAGGGAAAAAATACACAACAGTATCTCTCTGTAGAAGAACTCATATATAAAATTATTACACTGAACACATATGATCAAGTAATAATAAATAGAAAATCTTAAAAATGGAAAACAAATTTTAGAATAGTCATGTATATCTTGTATACATTTTTCTTATGATCCATGAGGTTTATATCTATTTATAATCAATCCTTCAAGAGTCAGATTCTAGAAATCTCAGGGTCATTTTAAATGGTATCATCATTACATTTTTTTTCATCTTATGATAGAAATTACCTCTTTAAATAAATACTAATATTTTGGTTCATCACTACAAAAAATATTTTCTTATTTTAATTAAAAAAATTGATTATGTATTTAGTTTAGAAAGACCATAAACTATCATTTTTTAGATTCATAGGATTATCGAATTTTCAAATATCCTCATATCACAGGTTTTTAATAAAACAATAAATTATCAATATTTTTATTAAATAGTTTTATATAATAGATACATAAAAAACAAAAAAAATTATGTTAAATTAATTACTAATTAAAGTGTTTCATGTATTTTAAAAAGAGTGAAGTGAATTGATTCAAAGACTTAACATGTTTTCAGAGTGCATTAATTTGTCATGGGTATAATGAAAAGGTGTCCAAGGAATGGAGATGTTTCTTATAGATGATGGATATACATAATAGAACTTCTCTTTTATATCATTACATGGATCTTATGAGGTGAGTGTTAAGTCATTGGTATCATTGTCACATTTATCGCCTTTGACCTGGGTCTATATTCCAACCCTCTTATAATGCCCAACATCATGGTACCAAGCTTCACATTAGTCAAAGGGATATGTATCATCATGAATCACCCAAACTCAACCATTTAAGGAGTATTTTAGGAACTTTATATTTAAAAATTGAATTTTTTTAAGTAGGTGCACTACTTCAAATATGGCATTTATCAGTGCTAGAAAAGTGCATTAATAGCAGTAAAAAAACTATTAATCGAGGTGGAGATAAAGGGGGGTCCCTTTTATCAGCGCTCAGAAAAGTGATGATAAAGGCTCCTTTTATCAGTGCTAAAAAAGTGCTGATAAACGACCCCTTTATCAGCGCTTTTTTTAGCGCTGATAAAAGGTGTCTTTATCAGTGCTTTTAAAAAGCAATGATAAAAGTCAAAAAATTTAAAAAAAATAAAAAAATCTCTATAATGCGGGGGGGGGGGGATCTTTTAACAACTCTTGACCCCACCTTTATAAGCGCTAGGCAGACCCCCCTCACACTCTTCCGCACACTGCCCTTCCCGCGCATCCCCCACACGTGTGGACCTCCTTGCTTCCACCAGAACTCGAACCCGTGACCTCCCCCCTTGCGCACCTGCACCTTTACCACTAAGTCATTTTGTTTTTTACTCTATTTAATAATATATCTATTTATATATATATAGATATATATAGTTATATGTATTCGTATATTAATATAGATTCATATTAATATAAATATATTTAGTTATATTAAGACATATATATTTATTCATATATTAGTATATATATTCATTCGTATATTAATATATATTAATATATATTTATATATATATTTTTAGTTATAATTTTTTATCCATATATTATTTGTATATTATTATATATTTATAAGATTAGTTTTAAATACATTTATAAAATATGTTTTTATGTGTGTTTATAAATAAATAAATAAATAAATACATACATATATATAACACACACACACAAACACATATATATTTATGAATAAATACATATATATGTGTATTTGAAAAGCCATAGAATGTTAAAATGACCATAAATTCTAATCCAGAAGCCCGTTTCAACTCCACAACTAGTAAAATCGAATAAAATGAAACAATCTTCGATATGATATGTGGAACAGGCCTAACGAACATCCAGATCAGAAGTTATATTTGTTTGAATGCTAACAAATCAGGGTATCCTGACTAAAAACTCAGTTTTGGAGGCCTTCTGGGCCTTTTTTGGCCTAAAAAATGTGAGAGAAGGTTCCCTTGGGTAACTAGCACGTATAGCTCGTCGCATGCTTCAATTTGATATACCTTAGAGCTCAAAAGGACACCCGGATCAAAATTTATGGCCATTTGATGTTTGAGTTACATTTTCAACTTATTTTAGATCTTTTATTAATTTTTTTGTTTTTTTGTGTCTTCAAATTGTTATTAAATGATTATGAATCAATGATAATTAGAAAATTATTAATTAATAATATTTTTTAAAATATTTTAAAGAAATTTTCACTAAATTTATTATATATTAAATGTAATAGTCAATTTATACTTATCTAAAACATATTTAAAAAATATATATTATATTTATATCAATATATATATAGTTATATAACAAGATATTATTTTTCATTATTTTTTTTGAAACATAAAATTTATCAGCGCTAGGAAAAAGCGCTTATAAATCCCCCCTTTATCAGTGATACTAAAAGAAGCGCTGATAAAGGGGTCCCCTTTAACCGCGCTAAAAAAGCACTGATAAAGGGGGGGCTTTATCAGCGCTTTTTTTAGCATTGATAAAGGGTTGTTCTTCCCTTGAACATTTTTGTAGTAGTGGTGGATCCAAGGCCTTCCTCTTAAGGTGTTGAAAGTAGTGCCTTGTGAGGAAACCATGAATTTATAATTGGATACCAAATCATCAAAATGGGTCTTCAACTAGATCTTCTATAGCATATTTTCTCTCTCCTTTCATGTGTATGAATCATCAGTTTGGTTAGATCAATCTATATAAACCTCATCATGTTGAGTGTACGAGTTGATATGAGATTGATCCTGGATTTAGAGTCCACAAAGAACTAGAGGATGTAAATATCAAATATATTTCATGAGACATATAGGGGGTGTATATAGCCATATATGTTTTTAACCTCATCTTCCTTAGATGTGGATATGTTGGAATTGTAGTCCTCGTAGTTACCTTTCTCCATACTATTTTCTTCAATGAAAACCACTTTGGTCTCAAACTCTAGGGGGATATTCAAGTCCCAAAATCAGGCCTCATCAAACACCTTAAATGTGATGAGTGTGACCATTATTAAGAGTTATAATGGAATACTAGCGAGGTTATACAACACATCATATTTCTGATCTAAGGGTATGTTCGCCATCATGGATTTTTTCATTGATATAAAGCATTGAGGTCCCACATGGATGAAAGAAAGGTTCCTATTTGGCATATGTCGACTTTTAAAATCAACTAACTAGTTTTGTCCAAGCCATACACTTAACTAATTGAATGTACCGTGGAGCTACACTTGAGGGTGTTTCTATGGAGGGATTTTCTTTTTAATATTGGGTTAACTCTGGAATTCTTGCCTAAGAATCATAGACCACATTTTTAGGGATAACACCTCATGTATTATTATTTAAGGAGGAGTGGTTTACTTTTCCTTATGAGCATAAATAGGAATTTATTAGAAGGTTCAACTGACATGCATTATCTCTAAGCTCTGTATAGTGATCCACTAATCTTATGGAATTGATGGTGGCATACACCTATTCCTCATCAGACAATTCCTCCAATATCAAATGGTTTTAGGACCTCTTACAAATAAATATGGAATGAATTCCATGAGATTACACAGTAAATTTTTCACAGTAATGGTATTTTATTCATTCTTATGATGCTAATTACAGTTCCATTATGTTTAGGAGAGTTGTTATGTTGATGGTGTATTTGGAGAGGGAAACATGACCGGTGATGGTAATGGTAAATTCAATTATGCACAAATGATCTGGTGGTATTGAGTGATTTATTATTAGGTTAGATTATCATCAAACTTTTAGGACCCTCCGTTAGTGATTTGTTACCATTTCTTGATATCTTGATCATCATCAGTAGTGGAAGATATATATGTGATATACACCATATGATCACCTAATTCTACTACACCATGATCTACCATGTCTTTCATCCAGTCCTTTAAGACAAAACACTCTCGATGGTGTGCTAGAAAAATATATGGTATGGTAAATAGTTGGTATGGGTTTTAAACCTAGATTCTTGTGTCTTATTATTCTCTTGGAGTTTGTGAAAGTTATTCTACAATGTGAAGATGAAAAATCTTATAGGTTATTCATCATAAAGGAATATAAAATGTTTTTATGGTTAGAAAAGTGTATAGTTTCTTGTCTATGATGGGGAAACATGGAAAGATTCTCTGCACATGTTTGCACATGGTGAGGCTAGTTCTGTTGGTCCACTTAGTTCTATATTGGATGATTGGTAATGTTTTATATGACAATAGTCATTTCGTCTACCTTAGAATTTTTTCTATTGAAAAAGATAATGGGAGAGAACATTTCTTATTCCACTACATAGCCTCCTCTAAGCATTGAGATCTATTAAAAATTTTCTAGAATCCACCTAGAAAATTTAGGGATTTGTGGGTAGGGACCAACATATCCTATAATATCACCACACACATCACCAAAAAATATCCTATTGGAATCTATATGTAAAGATAGTTTGTTAATCCATTGTATTGATCAATAAAGTTAGTGAAATGTTTATTCTCTCACTTCTTTCACTTTGAGAGGTCGGAAACATATGTACTATATAGGGTGGAGCTAGAATGGTAATCAAACTATCAATGAAGATCCTATCAGTAGATAAAGGTTCCCGGTGATAGATGGTTATAACAATCAAAGAAATTTACTTCTAATTTCTAGATGAATAATCATATTTTGGATTATTCCCACTACTCTAGGGTTCTTAGCACCGGAGAACACCAAGAAGAAAAATAAAAAAGGTATTATTATAGGTCACATGTACCATTAAAAGAGGAAAGTATTGGGTTATTGAAATATGGTTGTAAAGCCTCATATTTTTTGTGTATTTTTTTAAATATTATATGGTTGGATCTTGAGACATGGTGCCAAGACGACGTGTGATTCCAAGGCCCGAAGTGTCCAGAAAAAATGTTTGAAAAATATTAAAATATTTAATAGCATGTGTGCAAGATTTTTGTAGAAAATTTGAATAACTCTTAAACAAGTGCCTGAATTATAAATCCAAGTGCACCTTTGAGTTCATAACCATGACTTTACCCTAGCTGCAACCTAAATTTCATCGGTGTGGGTTGTTTGTAGAAAAAGATACCAAGGACATAAAATGAATAAAATAATTTATAAAAAATTATTTTTTTGATGTAGCGACTTATCCTATTATTTAAATGAATTTTTATTTCAGAATTCTAGGGTTATCTGCATCACCCTAGATCTTATCGAGGATTGTTGGAGAGAGCTCTAGGAATCCTTTCCAGTGAATGACAACATATCAAGGATCGATGATGAAAAAACAATGACCGTTCTTCATCATAAACCAATCCAAATAAAGGTAGGATGTTTTATTATTTAGTTTAATTACTCATTATTGATTCCTATGATTAGTGCAGAATAATCCACGAATAGATTATCCAGAAGATTGATCATATTTACAGGATGGGATTGTTTTTTGACTTTATCGAGATTGATTTAATCTGTTCTATAACCCAAATCCACCGATATAGATCATTGGACAAGAATTGTAATGCCCTGACCACAGAAGCCCGGGGCCGGTGCATTATTTTAATACATTGGAATGATTATAAGGAATCACGTCTCGAAGGACCGATCAGTTTAGCAGTATTGGAAAATAAATTACATACATGAATGTTACATTAAAAATTCAAAGATAAATCACAAGATAAATAATACTTTTATAATTCCATTATTCCCCTAGATTAACCCTACTCATGGATATTCTAATAGTTGAATACTCACATGTAATAACTAATTTCTTAATGAGGGAATGAATAATGCCAGACATCATAACCACATAGTAAAGGCCTCGTGACAAGACTACAAATATTTTTTTTTCAAGGCCTTGTTCTAAGACACTAGTTTGTCTCATGAGACATACCGATTCATAGAGGAGCTATAGAGGACTCCATCGGTCACTTGATAAGTCCAAATCATTCCTCATATGAAAATGTTGAAACATAACATAAACATTAATATTAAAACTAGAATATGAAATGTCAATACTTTAACCATAAACCATGAAAAGTATACAAATAGAACATCCATAGTCAAACATAGCACAACTCTTTCAATACAATATGGAAGTTTGTATTATAATAAATCAACCTCAATCAATAATAATACCCAGTAATGGATGTTGACATAGTTGAAAATTATCAGTAAAACTCTTTGAGGGAAATATCCTTTTTTGTGAAATCATTTAGAAGTCAAAAATTTATAAAGGAATGCATTTAAAATACATTTTTGAATAAATGTGTCCCATACCACTTTGAAACTTTTTAAAGGAATTAATATTTTAAAACATTCATGTACATATAAATAAATCCTTAAAACCATTTTGAAAACATGGACATTAATGAGAAAAGGTTAGAAGAATAAATATTTAAAACATTTAAAAATAATGTTTTAGTTAAAAGGTCCCTAAAAAAATCCTTTTGAAAACTCTTTTATGAAACATGGACATGGATGATAAATATGTCCCAGTAAATACTTACACAGAAAAAATCTCACATAATAATGAGATTGAGAAATTAACTCTTACCTTGTACTTTATTTTGGTCGAGGGTACGTTTAACCTTCTATATAATGACCATAGTATATTATTAAATTATAACATAATCATATTAATATTTATGATATCATACTTGATTCATTTATGGGTTTATACTACCCATTTAATAATAATTTCTATGTTAAAATAACATTTCGGGTAATAATCTCTTTCTTTATCATACATGTTTTAACTTGTTATTCTTGATCGTGTAAATTATATCATGATTTAATTGATTCCAGAATATAAAAAATTATTTATGTATCATATATATTCATAATATAAGTATAAGGCCCCAGCCTTAAACCTTACTTAATATTGAATTAAATGAATAATTCACGTCGAGGATCTTTTCAGGTTTAGAGTTTTAGAGAATTAGAACATAACTATTACATCTCAAAAGATTACAAAGTAGACACTTCTACCAAGTTTCCATAGAATAAAAAAAACTCTTAAAAAGAAACATGTCTAATTCCATGTTTTATAAAGCATGAATTTCCCTTGATCCCATCCTTGACCCTATTCCACATTAAGTCCTGTGAAAAACATTTCAAAAAAAACTTGGGGTGAGCACAAAAAGCTCAGTAAGGGATACACAAAGAATGAAAACTGTTAGTTTTTCAAAATCAAGTAAACCATGTATACTCTATCAAAGTAATACCTTCACCTTCATGAAGTAGTAAAAACTCTTCACTGAATAAAGTATCATTACTTACCTTTTTGTAACCAAAGTATTACCATAAAACCCATATAAAGAACACATAGAATATATAAAGGTAACTTGGGACATAAACATACTTAAGTGGAATAACCATACGATTGACTTCCACACATATCACTTAATGGAATAGCCATACGGCCAATTTCCATACATACTTAATGGAATAGCCATACGGCCGACTTCCATACCCAATGCATTGGAGGTTATAACGTAACCACCCGTCCTGGTATTCACGGCACCACCCGTCATATGGTTTATAACGTAACCACCCGTTAAAATGTCCAAGTAACAATATAAAATCATAAAACATAAAACCAATATAAAGGAATGAAAACATTTCCACATTTCAATCACAATATATCATAAATATATTGACATAATAGAATCCTTTATCAAAACCATTTTCAATACCAAAATACATAAAAGAGTATATGGTATTTATTTTATTTTAAAAACATTACGGCTTGTTGAGGAAGCCAAAGACCAAATAATACTCACGGCGGCGGAAAAGGTCGTTGTCACCGCGTACGTTAAAAAAAACATTCCTTTTTGTCGTTTAGTAAAACGCTTCGTAGAAAAAGATTCCTTTTGTATAAAAGTAAAAGTCAAAGGAGTTTATACACCGTATAAAATAAAGTTGTGTATAAAATGAAATATGCCTCAATGAAAGGAGATTGAGACGAAGTCCCTTACCTCGGGTCCGACTTGACTCGATCGTTCTTTAACATCTTGAATAATAAACTTGAGTTAATTTATACTTGTTTAAGAACCTTTTTAATGTTCATTATTCCTTTTATATCATTTATTTCCATGTTATAAACATTATGTAACCATTTAAGTTAATAATGTTTGTTTTGTCAATATTTGGTTCTTAAGTCGAAAGTGGACTTCTTACAATTACATGTTGTTCGTGTGGTCAAAAGTTCTTTATATCTAGAATGAAATTCCTGATTTGGATATCATATATATCATATATATCCAGAATATACATGTATTTATAATATTACATAATCATTTAGAGGTAAGAAATGAAATGCACCGTTCATGGAGACGGTAAGCCGTACGTACGCATGAACGCTACTTTCATTTCTTTGTCATATTAATGGAATTAAAACTAAATGAGAGGTATGTATATTTTAAATCCAGAATTATATTAATAATTTAGATATATCATTAATTATATATATCCATTATATACATGTACTTTTAATATTACATTACATTTGGGGATAAGAAATGAAATGCACCGTTCATGGAGACGGTAAGCCGTACGTACGCATGAACGCTACTTTCATTTATATCTCATACTTTAATGGAAAGAAATAATAATGATATAGAGGTATATTATAATTCCAGTATAACATCATATCTAATAACTTTAAATCTATCCTTTACACGTCCCACATATGGCATTAACGAATCACATCACTTTGAGGGGGCGGTAGTCCGCACTTCCTTAAATGAAGATATCCTGTTTACCCATAATGGAAACCATAAAGGTATGCCCAAAATGAAAAATACAGAAGCTTAAAGAAAACATAAACATATTATATATCATATATAAAAATAGTGACATCATAATGGCCACCTTTGAAGGTGTTAAATGAGTTTTGAACAATCATCATTTCGGGAGGCAGAATTTCGCCATCCACGGAAACCGTATGTTCTTTAACCATTTGATGTAGTTGTGTGAGAGTGTAGCTCAAATAAATCTTATAACAACATCCTAGTATATTGAGGATACTGGTGTTGTTACAAAAGAAGTAAATAAAAAGAGTTTAGGGGGTTGGAGAAGCAAAATAAAACAAATGAACAAGAGAGAATGAATTACCTTTAAAAGTGTAACTCCCTTTTGATTTGAGCCTAAAGGCTTCCTTTGAAAGGATTATGCCCAAAGGTAATCCTCTAGGATGAGGAGAGGGATGTGGAGAGAGTAATTGGGCAGGGGTTGGCCGAGCCAAAGGCTTGAGAAGTGTATGAAATGAGGTAGAGGTGGGGGCCTTTTATAAGAGGGGAGGAGGGGCACTTTTGGAAAGTAAAGAGATATTACTTTATTTGAAAATGTGTTTCGGTTTTAAAAGGTCCCAAATTGATATAATTCGTGGATAAGGTGATAAGGCTTTGAAATCCACTCATCCAATAAGTTTTTGACATGTGTAGTTTATAGATTTTGCATTATCTTTCTATTTTATTTAAATCGTCAAATAATGATGTCATCGCTGCATCATTATTATGTCATAAATAATTTATTTTATTTAATGTCTAAAAATTATAAAAAAATACTATGATGTAGGAAATCTTTTTAGCTTTCCAATTACTATTTATAATCAAAATTTGGACTTGTGTATCCCTACTTAAAAAGTGTTTTAGTAAAACTACTCATGTTTGTGTCAATTTAATTTTAACATTAAATAAAAATATATTATTGTCATTTTCCAACTAAAGTGGCTCCATGGGGTCCCAAAGTTGGCCCATGGCTTGTCTTGGTCGGCCATGACTCACCCAATAGGTGTAGGACAAGTGTCTAGGTCATTTGATATTATTAAAGCATTATTTATACCTTAAACTACACTAATTACCACTAATCGCGATTAAGAACTTAATAAGTTACTATTCAAAAAAAAATTATTATAATCTCATTGAACCACATTTTACTTCTTAATGACAACCATGTATGTCGGATTTTCAAAATTCAATACACATTAGTGGTAAACTTTCATTTAACTGAAAAATCAGTTTGCTTGATTACCACTTAGTGGTTTCACTATTCATCAAAAATTGAAGTTTTTCAGAAAATTACCAAAAATTCACCCTAAGCTATATTTGATATTCTGAATTCAAAAATGAAGTCCATTTTACAAAATTCAAAACATATAAGTCAAAATTAATTAATTTAATAATTAATTCCCGCTGTCATGACAAATAGCGTGTTTTTGTGAAACAATAAGTATCAAAAGATTGACACCAGTTTAAGTCCAATTTCAAAGTGAAATTGATTCCAATGACCACCATTGGATAAAATGGTAAAAATATTTTCTAATTTCACTTAAAAACCAAATCAAAAGATAATCTAATCATATAAATAAATTAGATTAAAAGAGGTTTTGAATTAAAACACAACATTTTACACTATTCATTAAAAAAATGAACTTTATCAGAAAGATACCAAAAATTTACACAAAGTAAATTTTGATGTCCCGATTATAAAGAAGAGTTATATTTGGTCCAATACAATTTATAAGATTGATCAAAACTATATTTAATGACGGTTCTCCGTTAAAAGGTGATAAGTGGACCTTTCGTGAAAATTAGGGTATAAATGCCTAAAATTGAATTCTTTCCGTATTTTAAGCCTTTAGCTTTTATTGGATAAATGTAAAAACATTTAAAAACATATAAAATCATATTTTAGTTATTTCTATCCATTCCCGCCAGTACAACGGCTACTCGTTAACTAACATTTAAAATAATATTATTTTATTACTAGTGTGCTACGTAAGTTTCAAAGAAACTCATCGTTGCGTATCGGGTACGCTATCGAACATAGCAACCCCTTTAAAATAAAATTAATATTTAATTCATAAATATTAATAAATATGAAAATTCTTTATTCTTTATTTACCTGGGATGTTACATCCTTCCCCCCTTTTGGGAATTGCGTCCTCGCAATTTTATTCACTTATCAAAATAAGTGGGGGTATTTATCCCTCATAGCATTTTCAGATTCCCACGTTGCCTCTTCAATCACATGGTTTTTCCAAAAAACCTTTACCTGATGAATCACCTTATTCCATAACACCTGCTCCCTGTGGTCAAGAATCTGGACCGGTTGTTCCTCATAAGATAGGTTCTCTTCCAGCTGAACTACCTCTGGACTCAAAACATGAGATGGATCTGGCATATACTTTCTCAACATTGAAACATGAAAAACATTGTGTACCTGAGATAAACTCGGAGGTAAAGCCACTCGGTATGAAACTGATCCAACTCTTTCCAGAATTTCGTATGGTCCAACCAACCATGGACTCAACTTTCCTTTCTTACCAAATCTCATCACACTTTTCCAAGGAGAAACCTTGAGAAAATCATGATCAGCTACCTCAAAAGATAGATCCTTCCTCCGGTTATCCGCATAACTCTTCTGCCTGCTCTGAGCTGTTCTCATGTGTTTTCTGAATCAACTGAACTTTTTCTACCATCTCTTCTACCAATTCTGGTCCCATCAACTTCCTTTTACCCACTTTATTCCAAAATGCTGGAGTTCGACACCGCTTCCCATATAATGCCTCAAATAGTGCCATCTGTATACTAGAATGAAAGCTGTTATTATAAGAAAATTCAACCAAAGAAAGATGTTGGTCCCAACTTCCCCGATAATCCATAGAACAAGCTCGTAGCATATCCTCCAATGTCTGAATCGTTCGTTCTGACTGCCCATCTGATTGAGGATGAAAAGCTGTACTAAAATTTAATTCCGTACCCAACGACTTCTGAAGGCCTTTCCAAAAGTTATAAGTAAACCTAGGATCACGATCCGATACAATGGAGAGAGGAACTCCATGTAACCTGAATATTTCTTTAAGATACAAACGGGAAAGTTGATCTAGAGAGAAAGTATCTCGTATAGAAAGGAAATGAGCAGATTTGGTCAAGCGATCAACAATAACCCAGATTGCATTATTACCTCGAGATGTCCTCGGTAAACCCACAACAAAGTCCATGGATATGTTTTCCCATTTCCACTCTGGAACTGGTAAAGGCTGAAGCATCCCTTTCAGTAACTGCCGCTCTGCTTTAACCTGTTGACATGTCAAACACTTCACAGTAAAATCAGCAATGTCTCTTTTCATTCCATCCAACCAGTAATACTCCTGCAGATCTCTGTACATCTAAGTACTGCCATGATGAACTTAAAACGGGGAACTATGAGCTTCACATAACAACTCATTCTTCAACTGTGAATCACAAGGCACACATAACCTCTTCCCAAACCTCAAAACACAAACTTATCCAAGAACTCATGGAAAATTTTATTCATAAGGTCCATGAATACAGTAGGTGCATTGGTTAACCCGAAAGGCATAACTACAAATTCATAATGGCCATATCTAGTACGGAACGCAGTCTTCGGAACGTCTGCTTCTTTTACTTTCAACTGATGGTACCCCGACCTCAAGTCAATCTTCAAAAAATACTGAGCTCCCTGGAGCTGATACCACTTCATTCAATGGCCCAACATCTGCTGAAGTTGTTGCAAAGGATTTTACCACCCCTTTCTGCTTGTAGTCTGGCTACATTCCCCCAGTTGAGTTCTTCGTTGGACACTCGTTTGCATAATGACCCATTTCATTACACTTAAAACATCTTACCGTTGGTTTTTCATTTCCTACTTGATCATCTTCCTTACAGTTACGAGCAATATGACCAGACTTACCACACCTAAAGCACTTACCAGACTTGGATAAACATTCTCCAGGATGCATTTTACCACACTTCTCACAGGATGGATATTTGGTTTTCTTACCTCCTTGCTTCTTTGATGAATTCTTCCCCTTTGCCTGCCAACTAGACCTCTTATTCTGTTGTTTGTCATAGAACACCTGATCATCGGCAAACTCCATTTCCACCTTCTCCGCACATCGAACAAGTTTTTCATAACTTTTAAACTCACGAGAAGCTAAAGCCCTTCGATACTTTGGCTTTAACCCTGAGTAAAAACGGTTTATTTTACTATCAAGATCTCGTATGAAGTTTGGAGCATACCTTGCCAATCGAGTGAACTTTTCTTCATAATCAGCCACTGAATCATCCTCCTGCCTCAATTCTAGGAACTGTTTTTCCATCCTAAGACGAACCACCTTTGGAAAATATTTCTCAAGAAACATACCTTTGAATTCGTCCCAGTGAAGATCCTCAATCTCATCACTATCCCTTATATTTTTCACCATCGACCACCACTGATCAGCTTCACCTTCAAAACGGTAAACAGCAAGACTAACCATTTGATGTTCTGAACACCCCATGACATCAAAAATCTTCTCCAGTTCTTTAATCCACCCTTCAGCTTGCACAGGGTCAGATGATCCACTAAATGATGGGGGATGTTGCCTCATGAAGTGTTCCACCACTGACATGTTCCTCTGTGGCTGATCTGGCTGATCTCGTGCATGGATACCACCACCATTTATAGCCTGAGTCAACTGTGCCATCACTGCAACAAACTGTTCAGTTCCAATTCCGACCATCTCAGGTTGCTGATTTGTAAGGTTATCTTCCTCCTGATGTCGTCCCAACATATCTGCTTTGTTTCCTCTGCGGAAAACCATTCTGAACACGGAAATATCTTAGGCGAAGCAACATGGTAATCTTTAAATGCTATATCATTTCAATCATATCATAAATTAACTTATAATTTAACAATTTTCTAACTCCTAAAGTTGTCTAAACCGACCTTTGATACCAACTATAAGGCCCCAGCCTTAAACCTTACTTAATATTGAATTAAATGAATAATTCATGTCGAGGATCTTTTCAGGTTTAGAGTTTTAGAGAATTAGAACATAACTATTACATCTCAAAAGATTACAAAGTAGACACTTCTACCAAGTTTCCATAGAATAAAAAAACTCTTAAAAAGAAACATGTCTAATTCCATGTTTTATAAAGCATGACTTTCCCTTGATCCCATCCTTGACCCTCTTCCACATTAAGTCCTGTGAAAAACATTTCAAAAAAAACTTGGGGTGAGCACAAAAAGCTCAGTAAGGGATACACAAAGAATGAAAACTGTTAGTTTTTCAAAATCAAGTAAACCATGTATACTCTATCAAAGTAATACCTTCACCTTCATGAAGTAGTAAAAACTCTTCACTGAATAAAGTATCATTACTTACCTTTTTGTAACCAAAGTATTACCATAAAACCCATATAAAGAACACATAGAATATATAAAGGTAACTTGGGACATAAACATACTTAAGTGGAATAACCATACGGTTGACTTCCACACATATCACTTAATGGAATAGCCATACGGCCAATTTCCATACATACTTAATGGAATAGCCATACGGCCGACTTCCATACCCAATGCATTGGAGGTTATAACGTAACCACCCGTCCTGGTATTCACGGCACCACCCTTCATATGGTTTATAACGTAACCACCCGTTAAAATGTCCAAGTACCAATATAAAATCATAAAACATAAAACCAATATAAAGGAATGAAAACATTTCCACATTTCAATCACAATATATCATAAATATATTGACATAATAGAATCCTTTATCAAAACCATTTTCAATACCAAAATACATAAAAGAGTATATGGTATTTATTTTATTTTAAAAACATTATGGCTTGTTGAGGAAGCCAAAGACCAAATAATACTCGCGGCGGCGGAAAAGGTCGTTGTCACCGCGTACGTTAAAAAAAACATTCCTTTTTGTCGTTTAGTAAAACGCTTCGTAGAAAAAGATTCCTTTTGTATAAAAGTAAAAGTCAAAGGAGTTTATACACCGTATAAAATAAAGTTGTGTATAAAACGAAATATGCCTCAATGAAAGGAGATTGAGACGAAGTCCCTTACCTCGGGTCCGACTTGACTCGATCGTTCTTTAACGTCCTGAATAATAAACTTGAGTTAATTTATACTTGTTTAAGAACCTTTTTAATGTTCATTATTCCTTTTATATCACTTATTGCCATGTTATAAACATTATGTAACCATTTAAGTTAATAATGTTTGTTTTGTCAATATTTGGTTCTTAAGTCGAAAGTGGACTTCTTACAATTACATGTTGTTCGTGTGGTCAAAAGTTCTTTATATCTAGAATGAAATTCCTGATTTGGATATCATATATATCATATATATCCAGAATATACATGTATTTATAATATTACATAATCATTTAGAGGTAAGAAATGAAATGCACCGTTCATGGAGACGGTAAGCCGTACGTACGCATGAACGCTACTTTCATTTCTTTGTCATATTAATGGAATTAAAACTAAATGAGAGGTATGTATATTTTAAATCCAGAATTATATTCATCATTTAGATATATCATTAATTATATATATCCATTATATACATGCACTTTTAATATTACATTACATTTGGGGATAAGAAATGAAATGCACCGTTCATGGAGACGGTAAGCCGTACGTACGCATGAACGCTACTTTCATTTCTATCTCATACTTTAATGGAAAGAAATAATAATGATATAGAGGTATATTATAATTCCAGTATAACATCATATATAATAACTTTAAATCTATCCTTTACACGTCCCACATATGGCATTAACGAATCACATCACTTTGAGGGGGCGGTAGTCCGCACTTCCTTAAATGAAGATATCATGTTTACCCATAATGGAAACCATAAAGGTATGCCCAAAATGAAAAATACAGAAGCTTAAAGAAAACATAAACATATTATATATCATATATAAAAATAGTGACATCATAATGGCCACCTTTGAAGGTGTTAAATGAGTTTTGAACAATCATCGTTTCGGGAGGCAGAATTTCGCCATCCACGGAAACCGTATGTTCTTTAACCATTTGATGTAGTTGTGTGAGAGTGTAGCTCAAATAAATCTTATAACAACATCCTAGTATATTGAGGATACTGGTGTTGTTACAAAAGAAGTAAATAAAAAGAGTTTAGGGGGTTGGAGAAGCAAAATAAAACAAATGAACAAGAGAGAATGAATTACCTTTAAAAGTGTAACTCCCTTTTGATTTGAGCCTAAAGGCTTCCTTTGAAAGGATTCTTCCCAAAGGAAATCCTCTAGGATGAGGAGAGGGATGTGGAGAGAGTAATTGGGCAGGGGTTGGCCGAACCAAAGGCTTGAGAAGTGTGTGAAATGAGGTAGAGGTGGGGGCCTTTTATAAGAGGGGAGGAGGGGCACTTTTGGAAAGTAAAGAGATATTACTTTATTTGAAAATGTGTTTCGGTTTTAAAAGGTCCCACATTGATAGAATTCGTGGATAAGGTGATAAGGCTTCGAAATCCACTCATACAATAAGTTTTTGACATGTGTAGTTTATAGATTTTGCATTATCTTTCTATTTTATTTAAATCGTCAAATAATGATGTCATCGCTGCATCATTATTATGTCATAAATAATTTATTTTATTTAATGTCTCAAAATTATAAAAAAATACTATGATGTAGGAAATCTTTTTAGCTTTCCAATTACTATTTATAATCAAAATTTGGACTTGTGTAACCCTACTTAAAAAGTGTTTTAGTAAAACTACTCATGTTTGTGTCAATTTAATTTTAACATTAAATAAAAATATATTATTGTCATTTTCCAACTAAAGTGGCTCCATGGGGTCCCAAAGTTGGCCCATGGCTTTTCTTGGTCGGCCATGACTCACCCAATAGGTGTAGGACAAGTGTCTAGGTCATTTGATATTATTAAAGCATTATTTATACCTTAAACTACACTAATTACCACTAATCGCGATTAAGAACTTAATAAGTTACTATTCACCAAAAAATTATTATAATCTCATTGAACCACATTTTACTTCTTAATGACAACCATGTATGTCGGATTTTCAAAATTCAATACACATTAGTGGTAAACTTTCATTTAACTGAAAAATCAGTTTGCTTGATTACCACTTAGTGGTTTCACTATTCATCAAAAATTGAAGTTTTTCAAAAAATTACCAAAAATTCACCCTAAGCTATATTTGATATTTCGAATTCAAAAATAAAGTCCATTTTAAAAAATTCAAAACATATAAGTCAAATTAATTAATTTAATAATTAATTCCCGCTGTCATGACAAATAGCGTGTTTTTGTGAAACAATAAGTATTAAAAGATTGACACCAGTTTAAGTCCAATTTCAAAGTGAAATTGATTCCAATGACCACCATTGGATAAAATGGTAAAAATATTTTCTAATTTCACTTAAAAACCAAATAAAAAGATAATCTAATCATATAAATAAATTAGATTAAAAGAGGTTTTGAATTAAAACACAACATTTTACACTATTCATTAAAAAAATGAACTTTATCAGAAAGATACCAAAAATTTACACAAAGTAAATTTTGATGTACCGATTATAAAGAAGAGTTATATTTGGTCCAATACAATTTATAAGATCGATCAAAACTATATTTAATGACGGTTCTCCGTTAAAAGGTGATAAGTGGACCTTTCGTGAAAATTAGGGTATAAATGCCTAAAATTGAATTCTTTCCGTATTTTAAGCCTTTAGCTTTTATTGGATAAATGTAAAAACATTTAAAAACATATAAAATCATATTTTAGTTATTTCTATCCATTCCCGCCAGTACAACGGCTACTCGTTAACTAACATTTAAAATAATATTATTTTATTACTAGTGTGCTACGTAAGTTTCAAAGAAACTCATCGTTGCGTATCGGGTACGCTATCGAACATAGCAACCCCTTTAAAATAAAATTAATATTTAATTCGTAAATATTAATAAATATGAAAATTCTTTATTCTTTATTTACCTGGGATGTTACAATAAGTATGTATAATATATTTATATATGAAATGAAAAACACCATTTATGGAGACAGTAGATCGTATGTACGGATAGACACCATTTCTGTATTCATATCGTATTGAACGGAAGTAAGTGAATGAGATATATGTAAACACACACACACACACACAAAGATATATATATATATATATATATATCCAGTAGAATTATTATGTCATATATTAAATACTTATTAATAATATATATATTTATAGTCATCATTGAATGGTGAACGTGTAAATGAATCTCATCGCGTCGTGGAGACGGTAAGCCGTACGTATGCACGAGCGATGATATCATTCTATTGATGGTGAAATAATATGTAATTGGATGTTATATTATATATAAAGAATAATTAACATGTTATATTTATTATTTACATCAATTATACTCATTATTATACCCATCCAAATAATGAATTGTTGAATAACAAACTACACCACGACCTAGAGACGGTAAGCCGCACGTACACACCTATGGTGACTTTGTCATTAATAGCATGGATAGAATAATGAATATGGTTGTACCATATTTATAATAAAATAACCATATTTAGAAGGTACTGGAGTTATTATTTTGGTATGGAAACAACAAAGAAAGAGGAAGTGGACGAAGAAAAGAACAATAAAAGAGGTGATGAAATAATTACCTCTTCCTCAAATTCTTCCTTTTGATTTGAAAAAAGGGATCCTTAAGTTGACTTTATGATCAAAGTAATGCCTCTAGGTTGAAGTGAGAGTAGTTTTAAAGATATTTTAGTAGGATTTGACCGATAAAAATGGCTTTGGAGGTGTGATTTTGAGAGAAAGGGAAGCACCCTTTTATAAGAGAGGTGAGGGTCACATTAGAAAAATCTTGAAATATTATTTTATTATAAAATAGTTTTTGGTTTATAATGGCACAAAATGGATTTATTTAAAGTATAAGGTGGTTATGGGTCTAAATATTCTCAACCAAAAGGTTTTAGACAAGTTTAGGTCACCACATTAACCTTATATTTTAGATATAACTCTTGGTTAAATAGTTTACCGTTTACCATGTCTCCTTGAATTTTTATATTATATGGTTAATAAACTTACAATAAAATTACAAGAGAACCTAAAATGGTTAATTAATGACATATATATCCTTATATAAGTCCCTTGGCCTAATATTATATTTTTAGGAATAATATAACATTTAATAATATAGTATTTGTTTTAAAAACTCATTTATGTCTATTTTGACACTATTTAGTATTTGGTTTTTGTGAAAGTTATAACAAGTTTATTAATTAAAAAATAATACATTAAATCAACTATAAAATGTCATATTAACCTAGAAAATTATTTGATGACATCAAATGTCTCAATTTAAATTTATTTTTATATTTATAATATCAATTATTTTAATCTTTCATTAATAAGGTAATTACTGCATCATCATTGTGAGATAAATAAATTTAATTATTTAATATATAAAAATTATAAATAAAATACAATGATGTAGGAAATATTTTTATATTACTAATTAATATTTATAGTCTAATTTATATTATGTGTAACCCTATATTAAAAATGGTTTATTTATTAAACTTTGAATTTAACACTTTTAACTCTTCTTTAAATAAAATATAATAAATGTCCTAATCTTACCCAAATAGATCAAAAGGATCCTATTTTTATCCTAAGGTTGATTTTTGTCTAAATACACTTATCCAATACAATTAGGACATGTTTTGGGGTAATTTTAATATTAATTTTATCTTTAATTACCCTATTTACTTTTAACCATGGAAAATAAAATCAAAAGTTACTATTCACCAAATATTATTTTCATCCTATTGAGCCACATTTTATTTACTGATGTCAACCACGTCTCTCAGATTTTCTAAATTCAATTCACAGAAGCGGTAAAATTACGTTTTATGCAAATTTGCAAATGTGCCTAAAGGGTGGGTAAAAGACGTTAAAAAAGTTGAATAAAATTTTATATGTCTAATATTATTATAAAAAGACTCCAATGAATTAAATTGTAATAATATATGTATTATGTATCTATTTTTTTTACTTTAAGATAATTTTTTAATTAAAAATAATTATTTAAATGAAAATGTTAGTTTTTATCTATAATGTAGTGTTTTTTATTATTCATAAAAAATTGAATGTTTTCAGAAAAATACCAAAAATTCACCCATGGATAATTTTGATATTACAAATTAAAAAATTATGTATATTTTTCCTAATTAAAAACATATAAGTTGCATTAATTAATTTAAAATTAATTCCAGTTGTCAAAACTAGAAAGCAGGTTTTTAAGAAGTAAAAATAATCAAAAGATTGACATGTGTTTATGTCCAATTTAAATGAAAAATTACTTACAATGACCTAAATTATATTAAATTATAAAAATATAATATAATTATACTTTAAAACCACTCAAATGAATAATTTAACACTTTAAATTATTTCGATTAAAAAATTTGTTTTCAATTAAAATTCAGTATTTTTTTACTATTCATCAAAATATGAAAGTTATCAAAAAAGTACCAAAACTTTATCCAAACTAAATTTTTATATCCTAATTATAAATAAGAATTTAATTTCATTAAATTGAATATATAAAAGTGTCAAATATTGGATTTAAAAAGGGTTCCCCATTAAAATGTGGTAAAATTGCATTTTTTGGAAAATACTTTTTTTATCTAAAAAAATTAAATTATTTTTATATTATGACTAATAAACACATAATATGGATTTTAAAATTATATAGAGTATATAAAATTCAAAACGCATCTAATAATATTCATAACAACTTTTTGAATGGAAAATTTGGTAAGTCGTGGTGCGCTCGAACTCGGTGTTGCGTGTAATGCAAGCTATTGAATTACTTTAAAGAGATAATATATTGTGAAATCCTGGGGTGTTACATTCTCCCCTCCTTCAATAAATTTCATCCTCGTAATTTGAAATTTTTCATTGAAAATAAAAGGTTGAAAATAGAAAATACCTATATGGAAAACCAACATCGGAAATAAGGTTACTAAAATTTTGTCTTAATAAGAGGGAAAGGGAAATGAAAAAGTCACCACAAAATAAGGGTTTTGAATAGAAGAACATTGGTGGAAATTATAGAAACATAACTGGAGGAAAAACATAAATATTTATAGGGAGTAATTGTGGTCATCAATCACAAGAAAATGAACAATAAATTAAAAATTTAGGGCCTCAAATCCATAAATCTATGATGACTTAAAATATTAGTGGTTCATCAAATCCTAAGGTATTAAGATAACACATTTTTGGTTTTAAGATCCTTTACCTAAAGTTTAACTATTAATTTTTTCATAGAATAAGGGAAAACAATACTTGACAAGTAGAGTTCCATCCTTAAACTAATTTCTACCACAAACTCATCTTTCACTCCAAAAGATAATAGAACTAAAAAATATTCTATTTATCCTAATAGTACAGGGTTTCAAAAAAATGAATTTTTAATCATCAATCAAATCATTTAAAAAAACTACATTATACAAACCAGGACATTACATAGGCTAGTGGTAGGTGATGCACCCTTGTCGCCCTTCGGTTGCAGGTTCAAGTCTCGCGGCCTTGCCGGACACGACGAGTTATCGCCCGACCTACGGGTTGCCCTTTTTATAAAAATATAAAAATAATCTTAAGAAATGTTTTAACCTTAAACCATAGTATCCAATTTCCAACTTAATCCATTCCAACCTTTAGAATTATCCAAAATACTTGTGTCCAAACTCATAGTCCAAAAATTTATAAGGAAGGTCAATATAATATAATGAAGATCTCTTTTTGCCACATAATAAAATGTGAGTACCTCCATCATGTATTCTCTTAAAACATGGAACAACCTGAATTACCATAAAATTGTATTGATTACATTCATTCTCTCTTATTCCTTATAGAATACTAGATATATTCCTTATATCCAAATATTTTGAATACTCCAACAATGATGGAATAAACAAACTATTAATTTGTTCCAAGGTAGTCAAGAATATCCTATATAATTTATCCAAATAAATTATATCTTATTCCAAAATAATTATCACAGTTTTAGAAAAATATTAAGGTTTATATTTCTCCCAACCATATATTTTCCAAAATTTTTAACTTGAAACTATGTCACTTTACTTGGTACCATAAAATCTCAAATCCTTAATGAAAATGCACTATAGTATAATCCTTATATACATTATAATTCTTATAACTTGTACTAAAATGACACAATTATTTAATAACAACTTACAAACATTAATCATTACTCTTCATCTTCAGTAGTATCATAACTTTATTATTATCCAATGGCATCATTTGGGGTATACTCTGATGATTGGTACATTTATTCACGTAGCGTTCCAACTCCTTGTAGATGATGAATTATACATTTGAAACCTTTTTCTTACCCTTGAAATCATGAATTTGGTGTCCTTTTTCTCCACATTTATAACAAACTCCCATTCCTTTCAAGTACTTCCCAGAGTGATTCTTTCCATAGTTATCAAATATGGGAAAATCCTTCTTTCCCTTCTTCCCTTTATCCATCTTTTTCTCTACCATCCTCTTCTTCTCTGGATTCCCTTCAAATCCATGCAACTTAGATAATTATTTACGTATCTTATTAATACATGATACTATTTATTCATATGATGAGAATACATGGTAGACTATTTCCCTTATAAATGTTGGCTTAAGACCATGAAATATATGATCCTACTTACTCTTTGGATCATGCGTATTGTTGTAGTTCTCATTCCGTCTACTGGGTGCCATTTATAAATGATGAAATACACTAGGTTAGATCATATCATAATGTATAATCCAAAAACTAGAAGAATTATCAACATAAATTGAATATTTTTACACATCTAGTCTCATAATCATAGAAATGGTTTCTTTGCAGAAATATTTACTCATAAATCATTCATAATGATTTATAAAGAAAATGTGAATTATCCTAAGCATATCCCCCAAGAGTGTCATAACCAAGAGTGTATCAAGGCCCATTTTTGTGCACCAGTTACCGTTTGAGTCAAGCTCAAAGTGGTGTTTTCGGGTTTTTCCCCTAGATACATCTCTGCTAGAGCTGCCTCTACCTGCTCGTATCCAGACAAGGATAGATTTCTTGGAAAACTCACATAATATCCACATTAACAAAACTTTTGGATGTTCTTCTATACTAATCCTCAAATTCTATCTTAGGGTAGTGTTCTCTAATAAGAGTTTTTCTAAATCTAGTTTCCAAGGTTTGCACTAAACTTCCTCTGATACCAACTGTAATGCCCCGACCCCAAAATCCCGGAGCCGGTGCATTATTTTAATACATTGGTATGATTACATACATGAATGTTATGTTAAAAATTCAAACATAAAACACAATATAAATAATCCTTTCAGAATTCCATTATTCCCATAGCTTAACCCTGTATATCAATCATAATACACTTCTTGGAATCCCGGGAAAACAAATCATAAGAAATGGGTGAGCTCAGATGCTCAGTAAGGGTAAATAACTTATTCAAATCTATAAACTTTTAAGGAAATATGTGCAATAAAAACAACCTCCTTTTAAACATAAACTTGAACATAATATGGAAAAAATAAATCAAACATTACCATATAAACATGCACATAGATATTATACTAGTTGAATAATCACATGTAATAACTAATTTCATAATGAGGGAATGAATAATTCCGAACATCATAACCACATAGTAAAGGCCTTGTGCCAAGAATAAAAATAAAATTTTTTTCAAGTTCTTGTGCCAAGACACTAGTTTGTATCATGAGACCTACTGATGCATCAAGGAGCTATAGTGGGCTCCACCCTTCACTTACTAATTCTAATGCATTCCTCATATGAAAATGTTGAAACATAACATAAACATTCATTTTAAAACTAGCATAGGAAATGTCAATACTTTAACCATAAACCACGAATTGTATAAAAATAACACATCCATAGTCAAACATAGCATAACTCATTCAATACAATATGAAAGATTTTATTATATTAAATCTACCTCAATCAAGAAAAATATCCAGTAAAGGATGTTGACATAGTTGAAAATGATCAGTAAAACTCTTTTAGAGAAATATCCTTTTTTTGTAAAATCATTTAAAAGTCACAAATTTATAAAGGAATACATTTAAAATATATTTTTTAATCAATGTGTCCCATACCACTTTGAAACTTTTGAAATGAATTAACATTTTAAAACATTCATGTCCATATAAATAAATCCTTAAAACCATTTTGAAAACATGGACATTAATGAGAAAGGTTTAGAAGAATAAATATTTAATTTTTTTTAAAATTATGTTTTAGTTAAAGAGTCACTAAAAAACATCCTTTTGAAAACTCTTTTATGAAACATGGACATGGATGATAAATATTTCCCAGTAAATACTTACACATAAACAATCTCGGATAATAATGAGATTGAAGAATTAACCCTTACCTTGTACTTTATTTTGGTCGAGGGTACATTTAACCTCCTATATAATGACCATAGTATGTTATTAAATTATAAAATAACTATATTCATATTTATGATATAATAATTTATTCATTTATGGATTTATACTACCCATTTAATAATAATTTCTATGTTAAAACAATATTTTGGGTAATAATCGCTTTCTTTATCATACATGTTTTATCTTGTTATTCTTGATCATGTAACTTATGTCATGATTTAATTGATTATAGAATATAAAAAATTATTTATGTATCATATATATTCAGAATATAAGTATGTATAATATATTGATATATGAAATGTAAAATACCATTTATGGAGACGGTAGGCTGTACGTACGCATAAACGTCGTTTCTGTTTTCATATCGTATTGAACGGAAGCAAGTGAATGAGATATATGTAAATAAACAAACACACACACAGATATACATATTTCCAATATAATTATTATGTCATATATTACATAATTATTAATAATATATATATTTATAATCATCGTTGAATGGTGAACGTGCAAATGAATCTCATCGCCTCGTGGAGACAGTAAGATGTACGTATGCATGAGCGATGATATCATTCTATTGATGGTGAAATCTTATATAATTGGATGGTATATTATATATACAGAATCATTAACATGTTATATTTATTATTTACATCAATTATACTCATTATTATACCCATCCAAATAATGAAGTGTTGAATAACAAACTACACCACAACGTGGAGACGGTAAGTTGTACGTACGAACATATGGTGACTTTGTCATTCATAGGATGGATATAATAATGAATATGGTTGTAAAATATTTATAATAATATCACAGTATATAGAACGTACAAGATTTTTTTTATGGAAACAACAAAGAAAGAGGAAGTGGAAGAAGAAAAGAACTTTGAAAGAGGTGATGAAATAATTACCTCTTCTCCAGGTTCTTCCTTTTGATTTGAATAAAGGGGCTCATTAGGTTGGCTTTAGGATCAAATTAAGGCCTCTAGGTTAAATTTAGGTTAGTTTGGAGGATATTTTATCAGGGGTTGTCTAATCTAAATGGCTTTGGAGGTGTGATTTTGAGAGAAGGTGAAGTACCCTTTTATAAGAGAGGTGAGTTTCACTTTAGGAAAAGCTTGAAATATTATTTTATTATAAAATCATTTTCGGTTTCTAATGGATCAAAATGATATTTATTTCAAGTATAAGGTGGGGGTGGGTATAAATATTCTCAACCAATAGGTTTTATACAAGTTTAGGTCACCATATTAACCTTATCTTTTAGATTTAACTCTTGGTTAAATAGTTTAACATTTACCATGTCTCCCTGTATTTTTATATTATATGGTTAATAAAATAACTATAAAATGAAAAGAGAATCTAAAGTGGCTCATTAATGAAATATATAACCTTATTTAATTCCCATGGACTAATCTTATATTTTTAGGAATATTATAACATTTAATAATATAGTATATGTTTTAAAAACTCATTTATGTCTATTTTGACACTATTTACTATTTGGTTTTTGTGAAAGCCATAAAAAGTTTATTAATTCAAAAAAATACATTAAATAAACCCTAACATTTCATATTCACCTATAAAATTTTTTATGGCATCAAAAGTCTCAATTTACATTTTTTTAATATTTATAATATAAATTATTGTAATCTTTCATTAATTAGGTAATTACAACATCATCATTGTGTCATTAATAAATTTAATTATTTAATGTATAAAATGTATAAATAAAATACCATTATATAGGGAATATTTTTAGATATATAATAATATTTATAGTTTAATTTATCTTATGTGTAACCCTATATTAAAAATGGTTTAGTTATTAAACTTTGAATTTAACACTTTTAACTCTTCTTTACATAAAATATAATAAATGTCATAATCTTACCCAAATGGATCATAAGGATATTATTTTTGTCGAAAGGTTTATTTTTGTCTAAGTACACTTATCCAATAGAATTATGACATGTGTTGGAGTAATTTTAATATTATTTTTACCTTTAATTACCATATTTACTTTTAACCATGGTAAATAAAATTCAAAAGTTACTATTCACCAAAAAATTATTTTAATCTAATTGAAGAAAATTTTACTCACTGATGTCATCCATGTCTCTCATATTTTTTAAATTCAATTCACAAAAGTGGTAAAATTACGTTTTATGCAAATTAGCAAATGTGCCTAAAAGGTGGGTAAAAGACGTTAAAAAAGTTCAATAAAATTTCATATGTCTAATATTATTATAAAATGACTCCAATGAATTAAATTGGACTAATATATGTATTATGTATCGATTTTTACTTTACGATAAAATTTTAATTAAAAATAATTAATTAAATGAAAATGTCAGTTTTTATCTATAACGTAGTGTTTTCCACTATTCATCGAAAATTGAATGTTTTCAGAAAAATACCAAAAATTTACCCAAAGATAAATTTGATATTCTTAATTCAAAAATGATGCCTATTTTACCAAATTAAAAACATATATGTTTCATTAATTAATTTAAAATTAATTCCCATTGTCAAAACCAGAAAGCGAGATTTAAAGAAGTAAAAAACTATCAAAAGATTGACATGTGTTTATGTCCAATTTAAATGTGAAATTACTTACAATGACCTAAATTATATTAAATGATAAAAATATAATATAATTATACTTTAAAACCACTCAAATGAATAATTTAATACTTTAAATTATTTCAATTAAAAAGTTATTTTCAATTAAAATTTAGTATTTTTTTACTATTCATCAAAATATGAAAGTTATCAGAAAAGTACCAAAAATTTATAAAAACTAAATTTTTATGTCCCAATTATAAATAAGAATTTAATATCATTAAATTTAATATATAAAAGTGTGAAATATTGGATTTAAAAAGGGTTCCCCATTAAAAGGCGTTAAAATTGCATTTTTTCAAAAATATTTCTTTTATATGAAAAATATATTTTGTTATTATATTATGTATAAGAAACACATAATATGGATGTTAAAATTATATCAAGTTTATAAAATTCAAAATTCAGTTAATACTATTCATAACTTCCTTTTGAACGACGAGTTTGGTAAGTCGTGGTGTGCTCGAACTTGGGGTTGCGTGTAGCGCAAGCTATTGAATTACTTTAAAGAGATAATGTATTATGAAATCATGGGGTGACACAAGAATTATTGTCCAACGATGATTCAACCTTCATTATTGGTCTTTCCTCCCTCCTTTCGTCGCATTTTTTATCATTGGAACCCTATGGTTCCTAGCTTGACATTTCCAGGTGGTTTTGAACTCGAGCGAACCCTCAAATTTTAGGAGAATAAAAAACCAAGGCTAGATATGTGCATATTGAGACCCATGGATCTCAGATCTATAACCATTTATTTATTCAAGCATCAGAGAAGGTGTTGTGGTTTTCGTAAGGGACAACCAGCGCGGCGGCGACGACACATAACTGCGACGGAGCTTCATGCGGCGGGACGCGGTGGTTGATGTAGAGCGGGGTAGGCCAGTGGGCTTGGTTGGGTCAACAAGTTGGGTTAATTCAGTAGGTCAGGTCAGGTTGGTGGGCCAGGCCAGACCCGGGTCAGATTTGGGGAAATCGGGGCGGATCCCGGTTGTGGTCGATTGCGATGATCGACCACGATGGTCAATCATGTGGTGTGGTCGACCGTGCAGTGTGGTCGACTATTTGGGGTGACCGACTGTGAGGTGGAGCAGTCGGTGGACTGACCGCGATGGTCAGTCCACAGGCTTCCGGTCCACATGGTAGGTCCATATGTAAAGACCTGGAAATTCTGTTTAAATTTTTTTCATAAATACATGGGATTTTTACGAGTTTCTGAAAATTTACGGCGCTTGATATCGAGGCCCGGTGTACCCGGAATCAATTTCTGAAGTTTTGTTCATGTACATTCAATAAATGTATGAGCCAGATTTTATATCTTTTGAACCAATGCTCATAATTGAAATATGATGGCACCGTTGAACTAGCAGTTCCAGTTTTCGCTTAAGAAGACTTTCACTTCGACAACAGTGAGTCAGAGATAAAAGTTAGTTTTTGGTTTTTAAAAATAAAAAATAAAATAAAGTGTAACACTTTGTTTTATTTTTGAGCCTCCATGAGAGTGCGGGTAGTTGGAACCTCTACTTGAGAGTTGATTGTGGGACCGTCACACCCAAACCTCCCATGAGAGGTTATGGTGGTGGGGACCACCCGAGCATAACCTCCCTATTAATGATAGGGGTAGGGACCACCCGACGCCTATTGATGGTGGAGGATGAAACCTCTCCACTCCCCCTCATTAATGATGGAGGACCTCTTGATCTCCTGTGAGAAATTAATTGTGCCAACGCACATGCCAATTAATTGTGCCAACGCACATGCCAATTAATTATGCAAACGTACGTGCCAATTAATTGTGCCAACGCACGTGCCAATTAAATGTGCCAACGCGCGTGCCAATTAATTGTGCCAACACATGTAAATTTATTAAGGGGACTTTCTTTCTCCATTTGAATTGAATTCCAACAATAAAATAATAAGAAAACTATTATAATTATTTGGTTGGCATTCTCTTTTGGTGTAATGGAGGAAGAGGAGAGCTAGAGAGAACCATTATCCCAAAAAAGAACGCAAAGAACGTGAAGAACGCCAGTGACACTTCTCCCTCGGGCTTCTACCCCGACCACTTTCCGACGTAGAGTAACTTCCCTCCTCATAGTCATCAATGAACCGACACACGAGCTTGGATTGGGAGTGCGTAATGAACGCGGCGATCGATGAACTTCATCCTCTTCTTTCCGCAACACCGTCAACGAATGTCGATCGATGACCGATGAATCAAAGGTAGGGGTTGTCTTCTTTTAAATGCCATGTTCTTCCTTCCTTAATCAAAGAACATTGATGTTTACCTTATTAATGGTGTGGTGTCATGCTTCGTTCTTGAGAACTTATTGCTACCACCCTAAATGTGGAGGGCGTGGGCCAAAACAACATGGGCCGACCCCTCTGTTGATCTTTTTCTGATGACTCCATGACGGCATGACAACGAGGCGACGACGATGAGGACAGAGAACAAAGGCCGCGCTACCCACGACCTCTATGAACCGCGCCGCCCCTACAGTGCACCAATGCTCCCGGCCAAACACCGCTGGATGAGCGGTGCCCGACCCGCCTGCCCATGGCCCCCCTGCCGTGGCCTACCTGCACCCCAGCGCGCTGCCCCGGTGCACTACCCGGCACCCCGACGCCCTGCCCGGTGCACCAGTGGCCTGCCTGATGTCCAGCCGGCCTGCCTGCATCCCGCGCGGCATGGCCGCTGGCCTCCCGGATACCGACCTCACGAGACGCGCCCCTCGCAGCATTGGCCGAACCGGCCCCGACCTTCGGGCCGAGCCTCCTGCATGGCGGCATCCAGGACGAACCGCCCTCATCGTCCACTGGGCCGGGCCTAGTGGACCAGGCCTAACTTAGCGGGCTGACCCACCCAACGGGCTGGGTCAGACCCATCGGGTCTATCCGGGTTCAACCAGACTAGGTCGGCCCAAACTGGGTGGGGCCGAGTCGGTCCGACCGGGTCGGACCAGACCCGGGCCCACTACCGACCCCCTTGCTTTCTTTGGCCATATCTTTGGCACCATACGTCCATTTGAAAAACCGTCAGCGATGCTGGTAATCTCGATGAGAGACAGTCCCTTTGAGAATACCCCACTGTAGTTCGGGGTATAGTTGAGATATGGTCAGGTTGGTTCGTACACGAATCCAACCGGGCCCCCGGGACTAAAAGACTAATAACTAACAGACCAGGCATCCGATTGACACACTGTCTGTTGCGTTGAGACCCCTATGACGAGGCAGACCTTTGAGATACTTATACATGGGACTTCATGACACTTGGAGTATCAACTTGTAGTATGTGGAGCGGACCCTCCCAGTGAAGCGCGAGCAGATTTCAGAGACCTAGTAGCTAGCTGAGACTTGACGAATGTGGACCGATCAACTTAGAGTGATTTGGATGGCCCAGTGGGGAGCGCTTGGTTGTAGTAGCAGACCCACGGCGGAGGAGCGCTTGGTTGTAGCGGCATACTCGTGGTACTTGACAGAAGGAGTACCTCTATAGTCTATGAGGGGGAGCACTTGGTTGTAGCAGCAGACCCATGGTGGGGAGCACCACTGTGTGAGCACGACAGACCCACAGTACTTGATAGGTGGAGTACCTCAGAAGTACAAGGTTAGTGGGAAGTGCTTGGTTGTAGCGGTAGGCCCACTGTACTTGATAGAGGAGGAGTTTTCCAGCAGTCGTGGTTTCGACAACGTGAATAAAAATCCTAGTTTGAGCTGAGTCAATGACTTTTGTGTTTTTTCTCATGATTGAGATAGGTTACTTGATAACATAGGTATATGTATGGGAATATACCTAAGTAATAGTTATCCATTGATTTCATACTTTGTGGTTATCCTTGTTGGATTTTGGTGAGACCATGAGGGTCTCAGGGTCCCTACTAAGTATCGTTATACTCATCCCTACACGGGCTATGCCCGTACCTCATTGTATTGGTTATAGATGACAGACAATGCTGATTGGGGCAGAGAGTAGCAGAACAGGATGGTACCCAGAGGTGGACCACTCGACGAGACATATACAGAGTGGATAGATGGACTTGGGGTGCTGAGGAGGCCATTTGTACCTACCCTTTTGGTGGGAACCCCGGAGGACGACCCTGTAGCTTCTTTACTTATTTTCTTCAGTTGTACTAGCATTTCAGTTGTATTGTACTTTACTGTTGGGCTTGTATTTTCGGACCCCTTTACTTTCAACACCCTCTTTTGTATACATTTTTACTTAGTGTTTTACTTCCAGTTGTGTTCTCTGTTGTGTTGTTTACTATTATAAAAGCAATTCCTTCCCTGTTAATGGATTTATGCCTTTGGTGCTAGTCGCCATCCCCTGGCCTATGGAAAGTGGGCTTGGGGTGGTCACGAAACGGCCCCCGGGGGACGGATCGTGACAAATTAATATCAGAGGATTCGGTTCTACCATAGAACTTAAGACTCTGATATTTCTTTTTTTGTGAAGTAATAGTGTTAAGAGTACTAACTGTGGTTTTCAGTTCAGGGAGTCCAGTGTTGGTGCGGGCAACCGACGTATCCATACACCATGACCCTGACTACTTATTTCTGACTTAGTGCACGAAAACACTGATTGCGTGTGTGTTTTCAAAAGTTTTTCTTAAGTCAGCTCAACCAGGTCAACTCACCAGGTTTAAATATTTTGACCGTGTTGCATCTGTTTCTTTCAGGATTCCTCCCCATGGATGACCAGCGAGAGCCCCAAGAGTCGTACGCACTAACAGCACACCGAGAAAAGAGGCCTCGGTACAGGGCCCTTTACCAGCGGAGGCACCAGTGGTACTACTTCCTGTTGGGACACCGATGCCACAAGCCCCAGCATGAGACGATGCACACCGCTTGAGCGCGTTGCCCGAGTTCCAGTGCCAGAGGCCACCCATGTTCAGGGTAGAGATGAACCCACAAGTAGCTGAGGATTGGCTGGAGGATATGGTGGGAGTCTTCAGGTAGTTGGGACACCAGTAGACTTCATGGTGATCCTTGATGCCAACCTCCTTCAGGTAGTAGTAGACAGATGGTGGAGCCTGATGCTCTAGGTCCACGATGAGGCAACACTTCTTTGGGCAGACTTCGAGAGCCTGTTCTGGGCAGAGTTTATACTAGCCACCCTTCATGCGGTGCATATACAAGGGCTATTGCATCTATAGTAGGGTAGAACGATGGTGCTGCAGTACACATCAAGGTTCACTGACCTCTCGTGATACTCCACTGATATAGTACAAGACCCGTTCTTCAGGGCCTGGACCTTCAAGAAGTGGCTTAGGCGAGAGATCAGGGCATCGATGATCTCCCTTAGCATTCTGACGCAGGTGGGGTTGTTAGAGAGAGCCCTCCTAGTGGAGAGTTTCCTTGCTGAGTAGTCTCCAGCAGCGAGACCCACCACTAGACAACATGCAGTGGAGTCTTCTACAGCTGGCAGTAGACAGATGTCGCAGAGGTCCAAGAGGACCATACCTACAGGTGGTCAACCACATGACTCAGGATCGGTTGTGCGAGGCACCCGGGGTGGAGAAAGACCTGCCAGGAGCGAGCAATGTTACTCATGCGGCAGACAGGGTCACATGGCTCATGACTGTCCGACCTACCGCACTAACAATCAGAAGATAGTTGAGGGACCTCCCAGGCAAAGGTAGGGGTTAGATCGAGGCAGTTCGCAGGTAGGAGGCGGACATGGCAGAGGAGATAGACGTGTAACTAGTGGTGGATGACGTTTTGAGGTGCTATCACCACCACCACCAAGAGGTCCACCCTGACCATAGGGAGTGGGTGGACAGGGGAGAGCACAACTTCAAGAAACTAAGGCCTATGATCACGGTGCTCCAGAGATGATTAGAGGTATGATCTGTGTCTACTCCACCTTAGCTGCTGTTCTTATATACACAGGTTCTGGTCACTCTTTCATTGCCACTTGCCTCATTCGGAGCTCGGAGATTCTGACTGAGCCATTGGCTCGATCCTTACGGCTAGTGACTCCTACGGGAATATACTTGATGATTACGCACTAGTGCCGGCAGTGTGAGATTACTCTAGGAGGAGAGAGCTTCAGCTGGGATCTCCTCGTAGCGGCGTCAAGGCCTTACGACGTCATCTTGGGTATGGACTAGTTATCTACAATCCATACTCAGATTGAGTATATTAGGCGCAAAGTGCGGTGTGTCCGTACAGATAGGACCAGGTTTTCCTTCACCGATAAGAAGGGAACCTTTGCAGCACAAGATGAACATACTCAGAGAAGGGTGCAACCGATCACTCACCAGTTGGCTTGCCTCACCCTCGGAGCAGTAGATGTGGAGAGTCTGACTTATCCTGTAGTGGTGGACCAGTACATGGATGCTTCCCCTGACGATGTCCTAGGACTACCTCATCACAGAGAGGGGGATTTATACATTGACCTATACCCTAGGACAACACTGATATCTACTACAGCATATCGGATGGGTCCCACTGAGCTTCATGAGCTGTGGGTACAGTTGGAGGAATTGCAAGAGAAGGGATTCATTCGGCCCAGTGTTTCTCCCTGGGCAGCCCTGATTCTGTTCGCCAAGAAGGAAGATGGGAGCTTGAGGCTCTGTGTTGACTACCGTCGCCTGAAACAGGTGAAAATGAAGAACAAATACCCACTCCCAAGGATTGACGACCTCTTTGACTAGATGAAAGGATCATGATGGATCTTGAATATAGACCTCATATCAGGATATCACCAGCTCAGATTTTGAGATGAGGATGTGCAGAAGAAGAACTTTAGGTGTCAGTACGGCCACTAAAAGTTCTTGGTTATGCCCTTTGGTGTAACCAATGCTCTAGTTGTGTTCATGAGTCTGATGAACATGATCTTCCAGCCTTACCTTGATCGCTTTGTCGTGGTCTTCATCGACGACATTCTGATCTACTTGACTACTGAGGAGGAGTATGCCTACCATTTGCAAGTAGTACTGGACACACTCAGAGAGAACCAGATTTATGGTAAGCTCTCAAAGTGATAGTTTTTTATTCAAGAGGTTCACTTCTTAGGACACGTCATCTTAGAGGCTGGAGTTGCAGTGGATCCAGCGAAGATCGAGGAGGTACTTACTTGGGAGCCACCCAGGAGTGTGACCGAGGTACGGAGTTTCCTGGGTTCAGCTAGCTACTATCGGAGGTTTGTTCCAGACTTATCCAGAGTTTCAGCACCACTTTAAGCCTTGACAAAGAAGGGGAAACCCTTTTTGTGGTCATAGAGATTCCAAATGAGCTTTCAGGAGCTAAGGCAGAGGCTGACTAGTGCCCCCATCCTGAGGCTTCCAGAGGAAGGTGTAGGGTACGTAGTCTACTTTGACGTATCAAGGACCAGACTTGGGTGTGTCATGATGTAGGAGCGAGCTGTGATCGAATATGGTTCTTGAAAACTAAGACATCATGAGTAGAACTACACCACCCATGACCTGGAGTTAGCAGCAGTGGTATTTGCCTTGAAGATGTGGCGACACTATCTGATGGGAGAATGTTTTACTGTGTACTCTGATAATAAGAGTCTCAGGTATATCTTCTCTCAGAAGGACCTGAACCTGAGATATTAGGGTTGTATTGAGTTCCTCGTGGACTATGACTCTAAGATAGTATATACTCCTGGGAATGGGAATGTTGTTGCGGATGCACTCAGCAAGAGATCTGGTATATAGCTGCTAGGAGAGGGAACAAAGCACCTGGCTGCCTTGCAGATATAATTTGTGGATAGGGATGGAGCAGCTTATCTACAATCTCTTACAGTCACTCCTCCACTACTTCAGTGAGTCAGGTAGGCGCAACATGGGGATGCTGACTGCGAGACACGACGTGCTCAGATATCCAAAGAGCAAGCACCTGATGGATTTTCTGAAGGTGGGGAGCATGTCATCCTCTTCAGAGGACGTACTATGGTACCAATGGCACTTTAGGAGAAAGTGTTGAGGGAGTTCAACACTACCCCTTTATCGGTACATCCAGGAGTGGAAAATATGTACCAGAACCTTCATTGACAGCACTGGTGTCCAGGTATGAAGAAGGCAGTAGCGGATTTTGTCTCTCGGTGCCTCACTTGTCAGCAAGTGAAGGCTGAGCACCAGGTACCAGAAGGCTTGGTTCTGCCCTTAGAGGTCCCAGAGTGGAAGTGGGATGGGATATCCATGGACTTCATGATGGGTCTTCCACGTACATCCAGGGTTCATGACTCGATTTGGGTGATCGTCGACCAAATCACCAAGTTGGCCCACTTCCTACCGATCAGAGAGTAGGGATTAGTAGAGAACTTAGGATGCCTCTATGTATAGGAGATTTTGCGTTTACATGGAGTGCCTTCTTCTATAGTCTCCGACCGTGACACACGGTTTACTTCTCGGCCATGGAAGGGGTTGAAAGAGGCTTTCAGGATGCAATTACGTCTGAGCACTGCCTTCCATCCTCAGACAGATGGTCAGACCGAGCGGAACATCCAAAACCTCGAGGACATGCTCCGTTCTTGTGTCCTCGACTTTGGTTGTAGCTGGGAGGATCACTTACTGTTGGTAGAGTTTTCCTAAAATAAAAGCTATCACTCCACCATCAGTATGGCACCCTTTGAGGCCTTGTATGGTCGACCTTGCATATCACCATTGTGCGGGAAAGACCTATGGGAGCCAGCACTAGTGGGACCAGAGATGGTATGCATTACCACAAAGAAGGTGCAGATCATCTCGGAGCGGATTTAGACTACATAGAGCAGACAGAAGTCATATGCTGACAGGAGATGAAGACCTCTGGAGTTCGAGGATGGTGACCACATCTTTCTACGGGTCTCACCTCAACGAGGTCTACATAGATTTGGCTGAGGCGACAAGTTGTCTCTGCGATTCATCAAACCTTTCCAAGTCCTCAGCAGAGTAGGTGAGGTGGCTTACCGCTTACCTCTACCACATCAGTTGCACTGGGTGCACGACATCTTCCACGTGTCTCAGCTGAGGAGATACGTGCACGTCCAGTCCCACATCATCGACGACGGGGAGCTGAACATCGATGAAGGGGCGACTTTCATGGCGGTTTGAGTGGAGATTGAGGATCGATAGTAGAGGGTCCTACGTGGATGGTCGATACCTCTGGTTCACGTTCGTTGGCAGCACGAGAACCTCTAGGAGAGCACATGGGAGCAGGAGGCTCAAATGCATGCTCAATATCCCCTTTTGTTCCCTTAGTGTGAGTTATAACTTACAGGGATGTAAAGCCTTGAGTTGGGGAGAATTTAAAGACCCAGAAATTCTGTGTAAAGTTTTTTCATAAATACATGAGATTTTTACGAGTCTGCGAAAATTTACGACACTTGATTCTGAGGCCTAGTGTGACTGGAATCAATTTATGAAGTTTTGTTCGGGTACGTTCAGTAAACGTATGAGCGGGATTTTATATTTTCTGAAATGGTGCTCGGAATTGAAATCCAAGGGCATCGTTGAACTCGCAGTGCTGGTTTTCTATTACGAAGACTTTCACTTCGATGGCAGTGAGTCAAAGATAAAAGTTAGTTTTTAGGTTTTAAAAAAAATAATAAAATAAAGTGTAACACTTTATTTTATTTTTGAGCTAGCATGTGAGCGCGGGTAGTTGGAACCTCCAACTGGGAGTTGATGGTGGGACCGCCACACCCCAATCTCCCATGAGAGATTATGGTGGTGGGGCCCACCCAAGCATAACCTCCCTATTAATGATAGGGTTGGGGACCACCCGACCCCTATTGATGGTGGAGGATGAAACCTCTCCACTCCCCGTCATTAATGAGGGAGGACCTCTTGACCTCCTCTGTGAAATTAATTGTGCCAATGCACGTGCCAATTAATTGTGGCAATGCACGTGCCAATTAATTGTGTCAATGCACATTCCAATTAAATGTGCCAACGTGCATGCAAATTAACTGTGCCAACGCGTGTAAATTTATTAAGGGGAGTTTCTTTCTCCATTTGAATTGTGTTCCAACAATAAAATAATAGGCAAACTATTATTATTATTTGGTTGGCATTCTCTTTTGGTGGAACAGAGGAAGAGGAGAGCTAGGGAGAACCGGTCTCCCAACGAAGAACACGAAGAACGCGAAGAATGCCGATGACACTTCTCCCTCGGTCTTCTACCCCGGCCACTTTCCGACGTAGAGCAACTTCCGTCCTCATCATCGTGAATGAACCGATGCACGAGCTTGAATTGGGAGTGCATAACGAACGCGGCGACCAACAAACTTCAACATATTCTTTATGCAACACCATCAACGAATGTCTATCAGCGATCGATGAATCAAAGGTAGGGGTTGTCTTCTTTTAAATGCCATGTTCTTCCTTCCTTAATCAAAGAACGTTGATGTTTACCTTTTTTCGGGTGTAGTGTCGTGCTTCGTGCTTGATAACTTATTGCTACCACCCTAAATGCAGAGGTTTCGGGCCAAACCAACATGGCCCAACCCCTATGTTGATCTTTTTGTGATGACTCCATGATGGCATGACAATGAGGCAACAATGATGAATACGAAGAAAAAAGGCCGCGCTACCCACGTCCTCCATGAACCGCGCCGCCCCCATGGCACATCGGTGGTCCCAACCGAACATCTCCTGCCAAGCGGCACCCGAACCGCCTGCCCGCGGCCCCCCTACTGCGGCCTGCCAGCACCCCAGCGCGCTGCCCCGGCGTGCTGCCTGACGCCCTACCTAGTGCACCCACGGCCTGCCCGGTGTCCAACCGGCCTGCCCGCGCCCCATGCGGCCTTCCCGCTAGCCTCCCAACTGCCGAACTACCGATCCGCACCCCTCACAGCTTTGGACGAACCAGCCCTAGCCTTCGGGCTGAGCCGCCTGCGTGGCGGCATCCAGGCTGAACCGCCCTCACTGTCCGTTGGGCCGGGCCCGGCGGGCTGTGCCGGGCCCAGCGGACTGGGCCGGGCCCAGCAGACTGGGCCTAACTTAGCAGGCTGACCTAACCAACGGGCTAGTTCAGACCCATCGGGTCTGTTCAGGTTGACTAAGACTAGGTCGGCCCAGACTGGGTGGGGCCGAGTCAGTCTGACTGGGTCGGACCGGACCCAGGTCCACTACCGACCCCCTTGCTGTCTTTGGCCATATCTTTGGCACCAGACGTCCATTTGACGAACCGTCTGCGGCGCTGGTAATCTCGATGAGAGACGGTCCCTTTGAAAATACCAAACTAGAGTTTGGGGTATAGTTGAGATATGTTCAGGTTGGTTCGTACACGAATCCAACCAGGCCCCTAGGACTAAAAGGCTAATAACTAACAGACCGGGCATCCGATTGACGCATCGTCTGTTACGTTGACACCCCTATGACGAGGCGGACCTTTGAGATACTTCTACATGGGAATTCACGAAACTTGGAGTATCGACTTGTAGCTCGTGTAGCAGACCCTCCTGGTGACGAGCGAGCAGATTGCAGAGACCTAGTAACTAGACGAGACTTGATGACTGCTGACTGATCAACTCGTAGTGATTCGGATGGCCTAGTGGGGAGCGTTTGGTTGTAGTAGCATACCCACGACGGAGGAGCGCTTGGTTGTAGCGTAAGACCCACAGTACTTGAAAGAAGGAGTACCTTGGTAGGCTATGAGGGGGAGCGCTTGGTTGTAGCGGTAGTCCCATGGTTGGGAGCTCCTCTGCATGAGCGTGGCTGACCCACAATAATCGAAAAGTGGAGTACCTCAGCAGTCCAAGGTTAGTGGGAAGCGCTTGGTTGTAGCGGCATGCCCACTGTACTCGATATAGGAGGAGTTCTCCAGCAGCCGTGGTTTCAACAACATGAATAAAAATCCTGGTTTGAGCTGAGTCAATGACTTTTGGGTTTTTCCTCATGATTGAGATGAGTTACTTGATAACTTAGGTATATGTATGGGAATATACCTAAGTAATAGTTATCCATTGATTTCATACTTTGTGGTTATCCTTGTTGGATTTTGGTGGGACCATGAGGGTCTCTGGGTCCCTACTGAGTATCGTTATACTCACCCCTACATGGTCCATGACCACACCTCGTTGTGTTGGTTGCATATGACGGACAACGCTGATCGGGGCAGAGAATAGCAGAACAGGACGGTACCTGGAGGTGGACCACTTGGCGAGACGTACACAGAGTGGACAGATAGACTTGGGGTGCTGAGGAGGCCATCTGTACCTACCCTTCAGGTGGGAACCCTAGAGGACAACCCTGTAGCTGCTTTACTTATTTTCTTTAGTTGTATAAGAATTTCAGTAGTATTGTACTTTACTGTTGGGCTTGTATTTCTGGCCCCCTTTACTTTCAACACCTTCTTTTGTATACAGTTTTACTTAGTGTTTTACTTCTAGTTGCGTTCTCTGTTGTGTTATTTACTGTTATAAAGGCAATGCCTTCCCAGTTTTGGGATTTACGACTTTGGTGCTAGTCGCTAGCCCCTAGCCTATGGAATGCGGGTTTGGGGTAGTCATGAAACGGGCCTCGGGGGACGGGTCGTGACTCCATAGGCCCCGGAAAGCCTACAACCAGTTTCGTTCAAATGATCATAACTCCTAAATGAAGCGTCCAATCGATGAGTCATCTATGGAGTTGAGACCCTAACGTTGAGAAGGTCAATTTGAGTCCAATGGTGGTTTTTTTATTTTGGACCAGTATAGGTTGATAGCATTCCCTTGGTCCTTTCCACGAGGGTTTAGTTAGACATTACATCCACATCACTGGATGGTAATCCCCTCTAGAGGCTGAGTTTTAGATATAGTTACAGTATCCTTCCCTGAGACTAGAGTGTGATCCTCTATCAACCATAGAGGATTTTGTGGAATTTTCATGACCTCCATGAGCAGGTTGTTGATCCTCCATCTAGCAAGCCACATTGGTAGGGTTTTTAGAATCATTGTAATATGAACCCCTACATAGTGGGTTGATATAGATTGGGTTTGTGGCATCCCCAAAGTGGTTTTGGGCATGATCCCATATCTATGTATCATAGTGTTCATTTAATAATGAATTCTATTTATTAAGGGACCAAATGAGATAGACCTCTTTGTCGAGTGTCTCAGATGATATCATAGCTCTAGGAGTGAGTTCTCCCAAAATGAGAATGATTTTAGTGGAATCCTTTGGCTGGAATGTTGGTTATGACCACCAGATGGTGTGGTGTCTCACTTGAGTATATTTGGATGTTCTTGTTATATGTTTTGTAGACATAAATCAGTGTAGATATGACTATACTTTCCTTTTCTATATTGATTTGTGGTTTTAGAGTGTCCTATTGCGTATTATTATACTCACCCATACAAGAGCTTTACCCACATGTGTCATATCTTGTGCAGATGATTGACCTTTTGACAGAGTCCAAGGTGGACCAGTACCAAATGGTGCTTAGTGAGACCAGACAGACTGAGGCGTGTTCCTGTAGCTTTAGACAGCATTCCCAGTACCCTTTTCTAAAAGGTTGGACTCATGTTACAAAATATTTGTTGTGGGGTTTTATTTGGCCCTTTTTACTTTCCAGTATATTCAATTTCATACTCTGTTGTGGGATCTTAGATATATGCATACATTATTTCATTTGTTTTATATTACAACAATTTGTGGCTTGGGGATTTGTGTGTGTACATGCCTCCCATTTGTGGGATATGCCTACTTAGTACTAGACACCAACCCCTGGCCTATTGGAAGTAGGATTGGGGTAGTAACTTCATGATCCCCTTTGGGATGGGTCATTATAGAGTGGTATCAGAGGGGGTTAGTTCTTATTTAGGATCAGGAGTCTGTGAGGTTGGTTTTGGGAAACAATGTTAAGTGTTTTGATTTTTACTTTCAGGTTAGGGACTCTAGTGTTGGTACGAAAACCAACATATCCATACAACAGGACTCTAATTAATTTCTTTTCAACTCGGTACATGAAAAAACTGGTTGTAGGAAAAAATAGTACATGCATCATAAAGGAATGGTTGTGTCTTCCATGTCCTTCTTGAGTCATCTCCCTAGATATACTCTATTGAACGTGGTACATCTTGTTTTATTTCAAGATACCTCTATGTAGACAACTATCTAGGATTCCACTAAATGATCACAAGGACGATCTTCCTAGTGACAAGGCATCCGTATAGAGGCTTGAACCATAGATTTCACCTCTGAGTGGTTTATTAGCCATACCACCACCCGTCGAGAAATAGCTACTACTTGCATTACCAGTTCAGGATACACACAGTCTAAGTTCAATTCCTAAGTTTCAGAGGTAGAAAATTCCTAGGTTTCAAGGTGATCCAGACCCCTATATCGATGAGTACTTTCTATAAATAGTCACCGACATTATCTTCCTCATGAGGATTCCTACTGACCAAATGGTAGTCCTTTCCACGAGTCTTCTTCAGGGATTTATAGAGTGATGCTGGATCTTGGTGACTTATTCATACGATGAGACATCTATCATCTATACAGACTTCGAGTGTATCCTTATAGAGGAGTTCTATCCATACACATTGTGATTGGTACAAATATAAGATATTCTACATCTGCAATAGGGCAGTATGACCATGGTGGAGTATTCAGAAAAGTTTACGAATATTTCGTGCTACTAATTGGACATGTAACGAGACTAGTTCTTCAGGGATCGTACATTCGATCAGGGATTATGCTGGGACATCATGGAATGAGTGGTATCCCTTATAATTTATACCTATATGGTGGTACTTGAGAGATCCCTGCTAGTGGAGATTTTTCTAGAATAGTAGACACCGGTAGTGGAAGCTAGAAGCGGGAACCCAGTAGATGAGACCTCAACAGCAGGTAGCCGATGATAGTCAAGTGGATCCAAGTGGGTCGGGTCCTTTACTAGGTTATCCCGGGACTTAGGGTCAGTGGTCTAGGGCTCCCAGGGCATCTCAAATAAGCTGAGGGATATATAGTGTTACTCATGCAGTGGTTTGGGACATCTGTCACGAGATTGCCAGACCCATTATAAAACTAATTGGGAGATGGTTGAGGGGTTGTCAAGGAATATATAGAGATAGGATTAGGTTTTTCCATAGGGTGGTAGACATGGAAGAGGGGTAGTTAGGGCAGTAAGAGGTGGTCAGAGGTTCAACCTATTACCATCACCACCCCCAGGTGGTCCACGCCTGGCTTAGGGAGATGGTGGACAAGAACTAGACCAGCTATAGGTGATGGAGGATTATGAAACTGAGGCTCTAGGGATGATACAAGGTATGATCTATGCATTTTTGACCTTAAATATATTTTTTACAGACACAAGTTCTAGTACTTATTTTCTTTCAATGAATATTGTTCAAGACTCAAATATTCTAGTTGAACTGTTGACTAGAACCTTATTCTTGGAGACTCCTACAAGAGGAGACTTGATGATCAAAAATTGATGCATATAGTGTGACCTAACTCTTGGAGGAGAGAGTTTTGGTTGAGATATCTTGGTACCAGTGTAAAGTCCTTACAATGTTATTTTGTTATGGACTGATTATCCACAGTTCATGCTCAAATTGATTGTTTTAGGCGAAGAGTGTGGTGTTTCCATAGTGATAGAACTAGGTTTTCCTTTGTTGGTGAATGGAAAACACATGAAACACAATATGTAATCACACATAGTAAGGTGTATCCGATTACTCATGAGATGGCTAGCCTCACCCTTAGTTGATTAGATGACATGAGTCCTTAGTTTCTTGTAGTGGTGGTAGAGTGTGAGGACATATTTGCTGAAGATGTTCTAGGTTTACCTCCATGTAGGGAGATGAAATTATGCATTTACCTACACCTAGGCATGACATCGAAATATAAACCTTCATATCAGATGGATCACATGGAGCTTTTTGAGATAAGGATACAGTTGGAGGACTTGTAGAGGCAGGGATTTGTGACACCCAATGTTTCACCATGGGCAACCCCCATTTTGTTTTCCAAGAAGGAATATGGGAGCTTGAGGTTATGTGTGGATTAATAGAACTTAAACCAGGTGAATGTGAATAATAAGTATCCACTACCAGGGATCGATGACCTCTTTGATCAGTTGAAGGGGCGCGATGGTTCTCAAAGATTTACCTCAGATCAAACTATCACCATCTACGAGTGAAGGATGATGATACACTAAAGACAACCATTAGATGTCATTACAGCTACTATGAGTAATTGGTGATGTCTTTTGGAATGACTAAATCCCCAAAAGTGTTCATGGGACTCATGAATCAGATCTTTATCCTTACTTAGACCAGTTCAGGGTGGTCTTCATCGATGAAATCCTAGTGTATTCAGCATGCGAGACACTTGAGGATGGTCTTGGACATACTATGAGAGCACCAACTTTACGGGAAGCTATTGATGTTTCATTTATGTATTTTAGAGGTCCATTTTCTAGGAAATGTCATCTCATAGGGTGGAGTTGTAGTGAATCTAGTGAAGGTTGAGGTAGTGATTACTTGGGAGTCACATAAGAGAGTTACCAAGGTGTAGAGTTTCCTTGGTTTTTAAGGGTACTATCAAAGGTTTGTACCCAACTTCTCTAGACTGAAAACACTATTAACAGCTTTGACATGAAAGGTTCATCCTTTCATGTGGTCAAAAATTTTCCATCAGTGCTTTCAAGTGTTGGGGAAGAGGATTACGAGCACTCCAATACTGAGGTTACTAGAGGAAGGAGTCAAGTACATGGTGTTCTGTGATGCATTAAGGCCCAGGCTTGGGTTTTTCCTAATGAAAACAAAATAGATAATTACCTATGGTTCACTCCATTTTAAATTACATAATAATAATTACACAACCCAAGATCATGAGTTAGTAGAAGTAGTCTTCACCTTGAGGATTTAGTGACACTACCTAATGGGTGAGGGGTTTATCATGTACTATGATCACAAGATTATCAAGTACATATTCTCTCAAAAGGATCTAAAATTGAGATAGAGGTGATGTATAGAGTTCCTCTAATACAATGACTTTGATATTGTCTATAATCCTGAGAAGGGGAACGTGGTGGAAGATTATCTCAACAAAAGATCTAGCTTATAGTTGCTGAACGAGGAATAAGAGAAGTTAGCCTCATTGTAGTTATCCTTTTTGGATGGAGATGGAGAAGATTAACTCCAATTTATGGTTGACACCCCTCCACTTTTACTGTGAGACAGGGAGGCATATCTTGGAGATACTTACTATGATACCTTATGTTCTTATATTTCTATAGGGAATGCTCCTAATGGATATTCAAAAGGTGGAGAGAATGTTGTTCTTTTCATAGGACATATACTAGTACCAGTGGAATTACGGGAGGAGAATATAAGGGAGTTTCATAAGTCCCCTTTATTGGTACATACAGGTGTTTCAAATATGTACTAGGACATCCAACATTATTTTTTGTGGCTAGGGATGAAGAACGGAGTTTTATAGTTTGGTTCTCGATGCCTTACTTGTCCATAAGTGAAGGCAGAGAACTAGGCTCCAATAGGCTTAGCTCAACCCCTTGAGGTGATAAAATGGAAGTGGTATAAGGTATCGATGGACATCGTGATGGTTTTACTATGTATATACAGGGAAAACATTCTATTTAGGTGATCATTGAATGAATCATAAAGTCGACCCACTTTCTATCTATTCGAGAGTAGACTTAAATAGAGAGCTCGGGACACCTCTATGTATTAGAGATAGTTCGACTCCATGGATTTATATCAATGATAGTTTCAGATCAGTATGAAAACATTACATCTCAGTTTTATAAGGGATTACAGGAGGCGTTTGGGACCCATATATGCTTGGGAACAACATCTCACCCATAGATGGATGGCCAGATTGAGCATACCATTCATGTTCAGAAGGAAATACTATGGGATTTAATGTCAGACTTTGGCCATAGTTGGCAGAATCACTTACCACTTTGGGGAGTTTACATACAAAAACAACTACCATTACATAATTAGTATGGCGCCATTTGAATATTTGTATGGGAGACCCTTCAGGTCACCACTTTACTAGACTAACCACAAAGACTTAGCACTAATGGGCCAAGAGTTAGTAAGATCTACTACAGAGAAGGTTCAGATCATCAAGAAGTGGATGAAGATTGCAAAGAGCCATCATAAGTCTTATGAAGATATGCGACAAAGGCCTTTTTGATTTTGAGGAAGGAGACCATATGTTCCTTAGTGTTTCACCTCAATAGGGATTATAGAGATTTGGCCGGGGTGATAAGCTATCTCTGAGATTCATCAACCCTTTCCAGATACTACCTAGAGTTGGAGAGATGGCATACTAATTAGCTCTAACAATATATTTAGATTGGGTACATGACATCTTCTATGTGTCATAGCTAAGGAGGTACATGTATGACCCATAAAATTTCATCAATTGGGGAGAGATGGACATCGAGGATGGAGCAAATTTTTTTAATTACCCAGTGGAGATCAAGGATCAGTAGGAGAGGATCCTTTGTGGGTGATCAATTATTTTTTTTGTGTATCTAGTGGCAGTGTAGGAATTTCTAGGAGAGAACATGGGAGTGTGATGCTCATATTTTTGCTTAGTACCCTCATCTTCTTGAGTATCCATTGTTTTAGATTTTCAGGGATGTAAATCCCCAAGGTGGAGAGAATGTAACATCACATATTTTCCATGTATTATTTTTAAATATTTTATGGTTTGATTTTGAGACCTGGCGTTGATATGATATGAGATTATAAGGCCCAGTGTGCCCAAAAAAAATATTTGAAAAATATTAAAATATTTAATATCACACACACACAATTTTCCTAAAAAAGTGGAATAAATATTAAATGGATGTCCAGATCAAAAATCCGAGGGCACTGTTGAGTTCAGAAAAATGGATTTACCATAGGTGCGACCAAAATTTCATCAGTGTGGGTCGTTAGTAGAAAGGGCTATTGAGAACTTAAAATGAATAAAATAATTTATAAATTTTTTTGGTGCAGCGACTTGTCCTATTCTCTAAATGAATCCTTATGTAAGAATTATAGGGTTAGATGCATAACCCTATAACTTCTAGAGGATCTTTGGAGAGATCTCTAAGAATCCTTTTCGATGAATGAAAATGGATCAAGGATCAACGATGACGACACAATTATCGCTCTTCATCAAAAAATGATCCAAATTAAGGTAGGATGTTTGATTATAAGGTTTAATTCCCTTTTCTTGATTCCTATGATGAATGTAGACTAATCCACAAACAGATTATCCCATGAATCAATCATATTTATGGGATGGTATTGTTTTACGAGTTTATCAAGATTGATTTAATCTGTTCTCTAATCCAAATCCCATGATCTATATCATTGGCCAAGAAATATTGTCCAAAAATTATTAAACCTTTGTTCTTGTGCTTTCCTCCATTATTTCTTCTCATTATTCATCATTGGAACCCCTCAGTTCCCAGATCAATGTTGTCAGGAGGTTCCGAACTCAAGAGGATCCGCAGAATCGAGGAGAATCGAAAAATGAAATAGGATATTTTTAGACTAGGACCCAAGGAGCTTGGATTTGTGACTATTTATTTTTTTGGGCATTGGAAGAGGCACTATGGTCCATTAAAGGGACCACCAGTATGACAATAGTGATCAGTGCATGCAGTGACAAATGGTTGCAGCAGAGATGCGTGCAGTGGGTCCAGCGATGATAGAATTCGGTGATGGTGGCAGCGGACGTAGAGCATGCTGAGCCTGCTGGCCGGGTCGGGTTAGTTGGTCGGGTCGGGTCGGGGGATCAGGTTTGGTCGGTGGTCTGGACCAGACTCGGATTAGATTCAGGGTAATCAGGGAGAATCCTAGTTGCGGTCGATCATGCGGTGCAGTCGACCGTGTAAGGAGACTGACTACAAGGAAGAGTGTCCAATGGACTTACCATGATATCCAATCCATGGGGTGATGGTCTAAGTGGTAGGTGGATCAACCACAGTGGTAGGTGGACTGACTGCGGTGGTAGGTCTGCTAGCCTCAGTAGGCATGTGGGCAGTTTCATTCAAACAAGCATAACTCCTAAACTGAGCATTCAATCGATGTTTCATCAATGAAATTGAGACCCTAACATCGAGACATTAATTTTGAGAGTAATTTTGGGTTTTTAGTTTGGATAATTATAGGTTTATAGAGTTCCCTTGGTCCGTTCCTTGAAGGTTCAGGGTGGCATTACATCTACTTCATTGGATGGTAATCCCCTCTAGAGGTTGAGTCTCAGATATAGTTATAGTATCCCTCCCTGAGAATGAAGTGGGATCCTCTATCACCCCTAGTGAAGTTTGTGGAATAACCATGACCTCCATGAGTAGGGTTTTGATCATCTATCTAGCAGGAGACATCAGTAGGGTTTGTGGAATCATTGACCTATGATGCCCTACGCAGCGGGTTGATCTAGAATGGGTTTTTGGAATACCATGAGTGGTTTTGAGAATGATCCCTTATCTATGTTCCGTAGTCTTACTTGAATAATTCATTATATTTGGGTGAGTCCCAAATGAGCTAAACCTCTTCATCGAGTGTCTCTGATGATATCATGGCTTGAGGAGTGAGTTCTCCCGGAATGAGCATTCTTAGAGCAGAATCCTATGGCTTCCAGTTGGTTTTGACTTTCTAATAGCATGGTTTACCACTTGAGTATATCTATATGTTATTTTTATATGTGTTGTAGACATATATCTGTTTATAGATGACTATACTTTTCTTTTTTGTATTTCTTTTTCGTTTCAAGGTGTCCTACTGAGTATTGTTCTACTCACCCCTGCACGGGCTTCGCCCATACATGTCGTTTCTTATGTAGAATATCATTATTTTGATGGAGTCCTATGTGTACCAATACCATATGGTTCTTAGTGAGATTGGACAGACCAATGTGTGTTCCTACGACTTCAGACAGCAGTCCCAGTACCATTTTCATACAAGTTCAACTTGTGTTATAGACTCTTTGTGGCGGTCTTGTATTTTTCCCTATTTGCTTTCCAATACTTTCACTATCTTACTCTATTGTGTGATATTATATGTATGTATACATTCTTTAATTTGTTTTAAATTTCAGAAATTTGTGTCTTGGGGATGCGTGATTGTGTATAGCTACATATGCTAATGCCTCCCATTTGTGGGATATGCCTACTTGGTGCTAGTCACCACCCCCTAGACAATTATAGGTGGGATTGGGGTTGTCATGAAATGGGAATCTATGGGAAATATCATGAAAATGGTGGTGGTGGAGCATGTTCCACCCATTCTTGGTATATCTTCTTTTGATGCAATACTAAAGATCATCGTGTTTCTATGGTTTCTAAGTGGACAGTCAGAGCATTGATCATCATGGGAAGATTATCTATGTTTCTACCCATAGTTGGTATAATAAATCATTAAGTGTAGTTTATATGTTCCATTTTTAGGAATCTATGATGATCTATCGAATATTTATCCATTGGACAAATCCAAATGTGTATTGAGTGGGAAGAACCACCAATCTTAGTCCTGGTAGATCAATTGAGGTCTATTAGTTTTCGGTGTTCAAGAGGGATCATTATAGGGATGTATTGATCATCAATATAAATAGAAATATATCCTCATAGGATCTAGAAATTGATTTTATTATATGACTCAAGATTATAGAGGAAAGTGGCCATTCAAGAATATTATTCTATTGCTTAAGAAGCTTAGAGATCACCAAAATATTTAACCACTCATTTTTTTTGTTGAGGTTTTAGTGGGTAATTGGAAGTATTATCTTAGTAGGTATTCTATAACCCATGGAATATCTATACAGATGGGCATGAACCCAATAATTAGGGTTCTCATATCTATATCAGTCCCATAAAAACATATCATCCTCACATGCCCCGCCATTAACATTTTTCTCTTGATTGACAAAGGGATTTAAAGTGATGATTTTCACTATGTCTATGGTCTGTGATAAATAATTTTTGACACAATTAGGTGGAAAATATTGAGTAATATGTTTCCACTGTAATAGAGGACTAAACTGCTGAATGGAATACTATCCCTAGCCTCCGATTTTCACATTAGGGAGTACATCTTCAATAATACGGTGCAATACTACAAGGATTTTGGTATACACTTACTAAAAACTTGAGTGATATTCAAAAATTTAGGATGCCAATTCACTAGAATAACTACATGATTTACCTTTTAGAACTATTTTTTGAGGTCCTAAAGGCACTTAGATCATCTTGGATAGGTTGAATGATATCCTTGAAGGCATCAAAACATCTTCCATAGGTTCTATATGTGTGTAAGTTATTTTTTTCAATACTCTGGGATGGATAAAATTAGGGTCGCATGCAACCAAAAATCAATCAAAGCCTCATTAGTGGCTAGGGCCTCCTATAGTATCTCATATTCCTCTTAACCTCTCTTAGATGGGAAATCCTACACTCAATCGGTGAATTGAACAGATGTAATAGAAGGGAGTGATAAATACCTCCTTGTTTATAGATCCCAAGGTGGGTGTACTATTTTCATAGACACTCTTCCACCCAACTTAGTTGATTTTAATTTTAGTTAACTCAATATTCAACATTATTCCTATATAGGAGGGGGGGGGGTTTCATCCCCATTTTGAGTGATAACTTTGAATATGTGTGGATAAACTAGATATTTCTATTCATATGATTGTTTTAGTTATAATCCAAACATATATCCTATATCCAATATAAAAGTGGATAAGGGATGAAAATGGTTCTAGGGGTGGTTATATGGCTAGTCCTTGAAAGGAATCCAATAATTTTTCTATATACAGGAACCTATAGAGGTACATTGGAACACTATTAATTTTTATATTGATAATAATCATCCTTAATCGATGGTTTTCTTACCTTTGTTACAATTTTATAAGTGGAAACACATCTCTAAAATCATTATAATTATCTAACTCTAAAATATTATGTTTGACCTGGGAAGGTGACCCTAGTTTTTCCTTTAGTGTTGGAATAAATAATCCATAAATTTAAGATTTTGAGTATCACAATGATCCTTCTAAAAAGAATAGTTTTTGGTGTCATGGAGAGGACCTCTGGGATGATTGGTATCCCCTATTCATTATGGATAACCTTTAGGGAACTAGACTAATGTACCATGGTATGGACCTTAATTATGATTGCTGGTGGTGTGGGGAGTAAATTTTCGATATAATTCTTCATTATAGGGAGGACCTCCATGATGGATGTTGGTAGAATTAGTGTCCAGGAGAGTTAACCTAGTATATCTTGTGGGGGCAGGGTTCTCGATCCCTCTCTAGAGAAGATATAACCCAAGACTGATAGGGTATATTATAGAATATGTAGTAGTTGTATCCCATGGAGAAAGAGTGGTAGACTATACTAAACATGAGATCCATTTTGTATGTACTAGATCAGGATGAACAAGGTTTGGATCAACTTATTCACCCATTTGTTTAGTGGAACTACACTATCAATCACTTTGAGTGGTGGGAACCCTCCATGGTGACTTCTAGGTGAAAGATGAGGCTACCTTAACCTGAATATACCCAACAACATTGATATAGGGGAAGGTGTAAATAGTGAATTATAGGGAAAGAAGGTTGTAATGGTTTATATCAGTAATGGAGAGGGGGACTTTTCCACTTACACTAATGAACATAAACTATATGATCTGATATGGGGAAAGGGGGAGATAGAACCCGGTATCCATTGGAGATGTGGATGCCACTGCTTGAGTATATGTGTGTGGGATTTTTATACGGAGGTATTCGTAAGATTTAGCTACATCGTGGGTACTCCTATTTCCCCCCAAAACATTTGTTAATTTATTAGGGTTTCCATTCTATATGATCATTTGATGCAAACCATAAGTACATATATGCTGATGACAATGCCCAATATTCCCAACATTAGTGATGCCCAACAATGTTGAATTCCAACATTACTAATCATATTTATATTAAAGGAGAATGGATTCATATCAGGTTAACCATTCTGTTTTTTGATACTTTCTTCTAATACTGCTACATCTAATTGTTCCATGGATGGTTACAATCTAGGACACATATTCTATCTTTCCAAAAAAGGGTGTCTAACTATAAAGACCAAAAACTTTTCATACATTAATACTACATATTCTTAGTGGGATAATCATTACATGTTAATATAATCTAATCCACAATCATAAATCTTTAGTATATCTAGAAAATTTGATACATAAAAATCTTGTGCATAAAATATCTATATCATTTCCCATTAAGTTACTCACAACTAGCACCCTTCCCAGAAATATTATAATTAAAACCTTTCTTTATAACCAAGAGAAATAAAACATAAGAAAGGGTGATATAATATTCTCAATAATGTTAAAAATATGAGAAATCAATCAATGGTAATAAGTGGGAATAAGATAATCATAATGGAATGAGAACATGATAAAAACTTACAATAATCATACACAATAAGTCAATGATATTTAATCATGAATCATGGAATAAGGTTATTTTAATAAATAGACATAATACATTAGAGTGTGGAATAATCAATAATCAATCATGATCCATGATAACACATCATAAGAATATGAAATAAGTCCTTTGAATTCATATAAGAATATAAAATCACTTTTTTAGTCAAGGTTCACTCCCAATACTATAATTTTGTACAAAACCCAACAATGAATATTATTACTAGATCATTTCCAACAATCTATTAGGAGTAACTTCTATCAAGTTAACTCTATAATATCATTGGATTTTATTAACTTATTCATCTATTAGGAGTTTTCCAATAACATCATTTTTTTCCAATTTATAAAATGGTTATAACGAACCCACCCATACTTACTTTATAACATGAATACTTATTCTTGTCTTATAATAGAACTACTTATTATTGGTTCATAACTGAATCACCCATCACATAATCACAATCCCTTCATATTTATTTTACAAGATCATGAAAAAACATATCATTACATCAAAGCTTAACCCATAAAAATAAAAAAGGTTTTATAAACAATTCATCATTATAAACATAAAAAATCCAAAGAAAGATTGAAAATGATAAAATTGAATCATAAAAACAGTAAATTAGAAGAAAAAAGGATTTTGTTATAGATTAAAAATACCATTAAAATATTACTAGAACATTTATTGAGTGAAATAACATTTTTGTAATGTTCTTAATTTGGACAAGGTATATACTGTTAAATTTTTTTGAGTCAAATTCTTTAAATAAACCCATGGAACACGTCTGCGCGGTCTGTTGCATATCCAGATCAGCAAATAAATTTTTTTAATGGTTGCGTGAAATTTATGAAAAATAATACACCGTGCCCTAGCACAATGTTTGGGTTAAAAGTAATTCAAAGGATTAAAATAAATAACTATTTTAATGAAATCAAAAGAAATGAGAAAGGAATAAAAATAAATAATAAAATAAAAAGAAGTTAGAAGAAAAGTGAAAATATTTTAAAATGGTCTTAACCCATTTTTTTATTTTTTTATTTTATCTTTAACTTTTATTTTATGTTTATTTTATTTTATTTTTCCTTATTTATTTTATTTTCCTTTTTTCCTCTTCTCTATTTGTTTCCTTTCTCTCATTTTCTTTTTTTTTTCTTTTCCTCTCCTTCCTCTCCCTCATATGCATCGTGCCCCCCTATGCAGGTGGTGCACCTTCCCCCATCTCTACTTCGAAAGCCTGCTGAACCTCCAATTCTTCTTCATTTTAAATACTATCAGAAGCAATGTGAACCTCTCAGTAAGGATTATAATCCACAATAATTAATTTTGGGTTTCATCCTCTCTCTATTGTGTAATATTCTGCAGAAGTTTTTTTACCTGAAATTGGTGTTGTTGTTAAATCCTTTGATTTCTTTTATTTTAGATCAAATCAATGGTTGTCGTAGGACATGGGGTATAATACGAATAAAATGTAGGGTATCTATTTCCTTTTCTATTGTTTTATTTATTCATTAAATTTTCACCTTTACGCCACTCATCAGTGCCTACCGGTGAATCCTAAATAATGTTTATTATTTTAAATAAACTATTTTTGGCTTGATCTTTGTGACCTTTGTTTAAAGAGAACCCCTTATTAGGTTGTTTCCATGCCTTTGGCCACCCCTTTTGGTGTGCAGACATAATAGGACTAATTACCTTTGGCCTTGAATCTTTAAATTATCATTTACTTGAGCATGTTCAAAAATTTTGATTGAAGTTTAAATTGAATAAATTGTTTAGGATGAATCATAAACCATGAACATGGTTTTCCTTGAATTTTTTTCCTAAATAATTTTTTTATAAGTTTTGTTGTGCCTTTCTATCATTAAATGATTTTTCCTCTACTTACACTGATAAATTTCCTATTTAGTTTAATATTGACTGTTAGGATTGATTAATTAGTAATCAAGTGGATTTTAATGGTTAATTAAAGGGATAAAATCATGAATACTTTCTCTATTATATGTATATATATACACCATGTTATTGTTTTAAATGAAATCGGGCCAGAGAGAGAATGTGGGTTCTGTATTAAGAACCCACATTTGAAATCTCTATGGGTTACCACACAATGCACTGGGAAATCAATGTTTTATATTCTTCAGAAAGAGGATTTCCTTGAGCTTTTTACTATACTATTGGGTGATACCGGTTTCCTAAGGGGTAATCGAGGACAGAACCATTGGAAAAATGGCTATGCCAAGCCTCGGATGATACTTAGTCCCTTTTGTGTGATACCCAGGATAAACTCATGGTTACCATACCATGAGTGATAGTTGGAATTTCGAAAGGATCACTTTGGATGGACTCATGGAATTGGATATAATTGATTGGATGTACCGTAGTGATGCCATAAGGATGAGTTTAGACTCCACGTCCGAAATTTTCAATTTTAATATCAATTATTGAGATGTTTTTATTGATACTGCATAGATCTTACTTATGATTTTTTATACCTATCTTTTGCCTTTAGTGTGCCTGGTGTTGAAATATCTATTAGACATCAATCCAAAGAACATGCTTGGTGGTATGCCCTTTTCTATAGTATGTCATGTTAGTTAGGCCTTTCTATATATATTATGCTTTATCAGGTATCTCATTTATACTTTCAGATTAGGCCAAAGCTGGTGGTATGGGACAGGTGTCCTCTTAGAAACTCGGACCAAGTTACAGTTATTTTAATTTATTTAAATTTCTTTCATTTATTATATATGGCACAATACTATTTGTCTACAAGAAGAAACATAAAGGTTTAGACACCTTGGGCAGAGGCCTCTGGAGATTATATCTCACACCCTTCTCAGGTACCATTTGGTACCTGAGTAGACATGATGTTCATAGGTATGGATATATGGAATCATGCTACTATCGATACATGATTACTTTGCTGTTTTGGATATAGATTTTGGGGAAAAGGACTCTGCCTATGCTTGAGATGTCAGGTTGTAGTTTTTGGTCTTTTTGGAAGTTTTTGTTAGCATGTAGGCTATGATTATACCCTGTACACCTACATATTTATTTATTTACTTTTAGAATAACACATTCACATCATCATAGTATCTGTTATAAATATCTAACTTATTTAGTTATTATTTATTCTATTGGGTAATTTATCTTCTTCTGCTACTATATTCTTTTTCTTTATGCTTCCTCTACTTGTTACATCTATTGTTTACAATTATTTTATACCTTATCTTATGAGTTAATAGTCTCCCCACTGACTTACCCAAGGCCCTCAATTCTATTTTGAAGCCTCTATCATTTGGAGAGATGCGCTTGAGGTCTTGTGGTCCACCGTCACAGGGTCCGGTTCAGTGGCACTTAGGGAGGGAAGCACAAAGTGGTATCAAAGGGGGTATATTTTTACTTTTTCCTTACTATTTTGGGTTTGAAAGGATACTAGGACATAATAATTTGTAATTTACCCTATTCTTGGACATAGCTAACCCATGTATAGGGGAAACCCGAATTTCATGGGTTGAGGATTTCAGTTATTGATTATACCATTTATTGTTGGTACGACTTCACCGTTGGGTGACACACTTGTTTTATGATATTATTGGTATCTATGTTATTGAGATGATGATTTTTAATATTTAATAATGATGAAATGATGGAATTGAATTTACATGAATCATATTAGACACCATTTGTATTAAAATTACATGCATATTTCCATGCCATATCTACTTCCGGCGTGCATATGCCTATTTTCATGTAAGTGATGTTGTGTTTAGTTGTAATATATTTTATTAATGTTTTTTTATAAATAATTTATTTTATGCGTCTTAGTAATCCATATAAGACCCCTTCTCTTTCTATCTAGATCCAACTCTTGGAGTGGGATATCTGTTGTGTAAAACTCAGAGGCATGCTATGTACTTACCCTCTTTAATTGCTTTTCGAACCTTCTATGAAATGTATAGGGAGGCCTTGTGCTTTCCCTTTTATTACTTCTACTTTAATTTTTTACCTCATCTTCCATATAATCTCATCTAAGGTGTGTGTTTGGAAATTTTAGATCAATGTCATTGTGATGTCTTCGTGCCATAGCCAGGAGAGTAGCGATGAGAACATTCTTGAGTTGGAGGGTCTGAAACCTCTTGTAGTACCTCCTGAAGTGCCACCTATAGTGCCTCCTGTAGTGACTCATGTGGTACCTCCTCATGATATTACATTTTAAATTGATGCCCACTTCAGAGATAATCTTCTCAGGTTTACATAGTTAGTTCAGAGTGTTCCCAGGCCTACCCCGACAATGGAAGAACTTAAGCGGGACTTTCTACAGCAGCATCCCCCCACTTTCTTGAGGGATGGTGGTACCAATGATGAAAATTCATGGATATAAGCTACAAAATCCATCATTGACCATCTTGAGATAGTTACAGAGTGTAGGGTCAAAATTTCTATCTTTACGCTTTGTGACTCCGCCAAACGTTGGTGGGATGTCATTTCTTAGGAAGACCAACACTGAGACCCTTTTTGGGAAGACTTCCAGACAACTTTCTATTATCACTTCTTCCCACATAATCTAAGAGAATATCATGATAGGGAGTTCTTACATATTTAGAAGGGCTCTATGATAGTGTTAGACTATTCTACTGTTTCACTGATCTCCAATGCTTTGATTCATCTCTGACCGATGACACATAAATGATTGCGAGGTGCTTTGAGGATGGACTTGGATATGATATCCACTCACAGGTGAACATATTTCATTTATTGACCATTATAGAGATCATGAATCAAGCCCTAATTATATAATGAAATCTCAGATATGCTGATCCTGTGAGCTAGGGAAGTTCAGTTACAAGGAAGGGTGATGGTTCTTCTGGCAGTAAGAAGTGTAGTTTGAGGGTAAATGAGGGATAAATGATAGTAAAATGACACGTACTAACAATAATGTCATATTTCATCAGTACGAAAGGTTCAGCCATAAGAATACTTAGAGCATGAGGAACCCGATGGAGTTCTTATCTTGTAGCAATATGGGTCACCTTCATTGTTTCTAACATTCTCTTCCTTCAGCATCTAGTGGCAGGGGATCCGTTCCAGCGCCTACACTAGGTATGAGATCTACAGATCCACATCAGGTTGGGAGTTTGTTTTCTATCAGCCAATTAGGCTGAGGTAGTGGAGTTCGTAGCTGAGGCAATCAAGTTTATGAACACCAGCACCAGAAGAGTGTACCTGCTCAATCTAGTTAGTTAGCATCTCAGGGATAAGGTTTATCCCATATGTATGCATCATAACCAGTGCTAGTGGAGTAGAGTCCAGGTCCCTCTACGATTATAGGTACTATCCTTGTAGCCTCTTTTTTAGTTTATACCCTTTTTGAAACTGGTTATTCACACTCTTTTATATCTACTGCAACTGTTGAGAATTTGGTTCTTGCTATTAATTACTTCCACATCATTGTGTCTCTCAAAACTCCTTTGGGGGTTAGAAAAAATGGAATATTCCAGTTCTAGGAGTGAACCCTTGAGATAGGCGGGAATAATTTATTCTAAATTTCTTAATCCTCAAGATGATAGTCTTTAATGTCATTCTTAGTATGAAATGGATCATTCTTTATCATGACCAAGTGGATTTCTATCTCCGTAGAGTGTCTTTCACAACACCCGAGGGCAACATATATATACACAAGGGAGAATGGGATATCCTAGAAGATCGAGCTAGACCTAAGTGTTATATACTAGACAGAGTGATAGATCATCTAGGAAGTCTCTTTATGAGTGATTAGAGAATATAGATAGTGTAATTCCTTCCCTTTGTGGATCGTTTTAGGGATGTCTTCCCTGATGATTTCTCCAGCTTACCTCAAGTGAGGGAAGTTGAGTTCATTATCGATCTAGTGATAGGTGTGACACCAGTATCCATTCCTCCTTATAGGATGAAACCAATAGAGTTACATGAAGTCAAGAAGTAGCTTGAAGATCTTGAGGTGAATGGTTTTATCGAAACCAACACATCGTCATGGGGTTCACTAGTCCTTTTCTCCAAGAAGGCGGATGATACCCTCAGATTTTGTGTGGATTACCATCAACTCAGCCAGCTTACGGTAAATAATTGGAATCTATTTTCTCATATATATGACCTCTTCAACTAGCTCTAAAGAGAAATTGTTTTCTATAAGATAGATCTAAGGCTAGAATATCATTAGGTGAATGTGAGAACATCAGATATATCATGTATAGATTTCCAGATAAGGTATGTATTGTATGGGTTTTTGGTTATACTGTTCAGTCTGAGGAACACATCAACATTTTTTATGGCTCCAATGAATTTTGTTTTCCACCCTTACCTTTATTTCTTTATGGTAGTATTTATTGACAACATCTTAGTGTACTCAAAATCTATAAACAAATATTCCAATCATCTTGAGATCGTTCTGAGTGCATGTAGAGAGCACCAACTATAAATGAATCTCATTAAATTCCACTTTGGATCAATAATATTAACTTCTTAGGTCATATCTTATCTAAGGAAGGCATATTATTTGACCTAGAGAAGGTGATCACAATGGTTTTCTAGGATCAGACCAATTTTTTTTGACATATGTAGTTTCTTGGGGATTACTGGATATTACATGCATTTAATCTAGGATTTCTACTACTTAGAAGCACCTCTTAAAGCTCTAACTACAAAGGGTGTGCAGTTCATCTGGTTATAAGTTTGTGAGAATGATTTTCATGAGTGAAATTGAATACTCACATCAACTACGATCCTGATTCTTCATGAGACGTAAATAAGTTATACTGTTTACTGTGATGATTGAGGAGTCATAATAGGTGTAGTTCTAATGTAGGGTGAACGAGTCGTGGCTTATGGATCTCACCAACCAAGCCCTCATGAGAAGAAATATCCTACACACCACCTTGAATTAGCAGTTGTGGTTCATGATCTGCACTATTGGAGACACTAATTGTTGGGTGATAGGTTCATTGTTTATATGGATAAAAAACATTTGAAATATATCTCAACACAGTGGGACTTAAATTTGAGGCAAAATAGGTGGGATTAATACTTGAAGTCGTTCGACTTTGAGATTTCTTATACCACTGGTAAGGGTAATGTCGTGGCTGACGCTTTGAGCTACAAAATTGAGACACATGTTGTCTAAGTACCAAAACTTAGTGGAAGATGATGTTTTTTTTCTGAGATTCATTTTAAGGTTCAAGAGTAGCAAGGAAAAACAGTTCTACCAGCTCTTGCAGTGATGTCATATCTTCTAGAGTGAGTCCGAATGCAACATTTATCTAATCCATAGGGGATTTTTTTGAGGGAAAGCTTCACAAGAGAGAACCCGCCCCTTGTTAGGTTGTTGATAACAGTGGAACTCTGCTCTACCGTGGTCATGTATGGATCCCTTATAATATTCAGGAAGATATTATGAGGGAATATAATGCCTCTATTTGGGCAGTTCATCCAATACTTACTAAGATGTACATATATATGAATTGTCAGTATTGGTGGATTGGTATGAAGAAGCAAATAGTGGGTTTCATTACTTGGTGCTCTACCTATCAGTAGTTAAAGGCAGAGCACCGATGACCTAATAAACTCCTATAACCTATGTCTATTCCTAAGTGGAAATGAAATGATGTCTCCATGAATTTTCTCAAGTTCTTTAATAAAATAATTAAGGCACTTATGAAAATTATTTATTAATCGAGCATTAAAATCACTTGGGTAATAATAAATAATTTTCACAAGTGCCTTAATTATTTTATTAATCATATTTAAACCCCATTTCAAATAATAACAACAACATTATTATATCCTGAAATGTTCTTAACTTTCGAGTTATAATAAATATTATCAAATAATATTAAATATTATTATTTCTCACCAGACCCTTAAATTCATCCACAAATCCTTCACCATATTTATTGAACCTTGAATAATGACTATTTAATTATTAAATAAATATCACTACATTATTCACCAATAAATATATAAATATTATATTCACTATATAGAATATAAATATTTATTAATTTTTCCACCCACAATATATTCTATCAAATAACTAGTGTCAAAATAAATGTGGTCAGGCATCCATGAATAATTATTAAACCACAACCAGGAATAATATTTATTCAACTTGTTAAATAATAAACAATATATTATTTAACTATGATACTGGATACACTTAGTGTATAACCCTATAGCCCACTTTCTCAGTGGAATTAGATGAAGCAACCTAAAGTCCAAGGTTAGCATCCATAAACATGACAAGGAACCCATATAGAAATAATTTAATGATTCAATGACATGTGACCTCATACGAATACTTACAATGTAATATAATCCCTTTTTCTTGATGTCTCCAATCAAGTGGGTTGCATGCAAGTGCCATCAACTCATTTTCTCGATTTCTCAATCTTTTACTTCTCAGAAATTGAACTTTATTATATAACACCATGTCCATAGATTTATTTAGGCTATATCATTTCCATAAAAGGGCCTGAGACATCAACTTCTATTATGGAACAAAAGGGACAAATCCTTTCTCACATTATTCATTAATGTAGTATTATTCATGATGCACCCAACATATCCTACATCATCGCGAACATATGTCGTCACATTTTTTTCCAATACATATAAGTGCACGATTCATAATACCAATTAATAATAATATTAATGTCTAAGGACCAATACATACATCCTCAAATAGGAACATCCAATGAAACTTATAAATGTGGATTTCCTACTAGAAGGTCTTCTTCTCATAATATCCTCCTAGACATTACAAAGGGTGTACACCATGAGAAACTGCCTCAAAGTATTATGAGTCTCCACCCCTAATAGCCTATATCATTTGTGTCCCTTAAAATGATATTATCTGGATATAGAACATATATTCAATAATAGTTTCATGGAACTTCCCGACTCTCGTGATAGTAGAGATCCTCTATAACCTTTTAGTGTGACAACTACTCTTAGGACATTATCATATACAATGTCATACAGAAGAACAATCATGATGTGATAAGGAGTTTATTAATATCCATCCAATGAATACATGTTTATCATAATGTAAAAATAAGTTAATTCTAGGGAACCAACTTTAATAGACTCCCACTTTCACTAGATCCAATTACTAATAATCTTCAGTCCACTATCTCTCACATGATATTCATTATTCTATTGAGATATGCCTTTAGTCAAGGGGTCCACGACATTCTCTTACATGGGTACTCTGCTCACTGTAACTTCACCCCTTTGATAAAAATCCCTCAAGAGTTGATACTTACAAAGTATTTTCTTTGTCCGTTGATATGACCATGGATCTTTTTCAAGATCCATAAATGTATTATTATCACAATACAATGTGATAGGGTCTATAAAGCTAGGTACCACATCAAGATCTTGGACAAAGTTCCAAATCCAGATGGATTCCTTAGCTGCATCAGAAGTCTCTATATAATAGGTCTCCATTGTAGAATCAACAACAACTGGATGCTTTGTACTTTTATTACTGACATATTTTTCATTGAGATAGAAAACATATCTTTATTGTGACTTCATACCATTTTGATCTATCTAAAAACCAGCATCATCATATCCTATGATGATAAGCTCTTCATCTCCTCCATACACCAGTAACATATCCTTTGTTCTTCTCAGATACGTAAGGATAGTCTTAACAGTAGTCCAATGCTATTATCCTAGATCTGCTTGAAATCATCCAACCATGATTAGTGTACAGGAAACATAAAGTCTAGAACATAACATGGAATACATGATAGATCCTATCAATAAAGTTTATGGGATATTACTCATTCCATATTTCTCCTGTTGTGTTTGGGGACACATTTTCTTAGAAAGATGTAAACCATGTGACACTATAACCAATCCCTCTTAGATTGTTCCATACTAAATCTCTTTAGGACTTAGTCCAAGAAGCCTCTTGGATCTATCACGAATGATCTTGATCCCTATAATGTAGTCTTTTTTGCCTATGTCTTTCATGGAGAATGATTTGTTCAACCAATCCTTAACTGACTGTAAGACTGGTATGTCACTTCCAATAAGTAATTTGTCCTCAAAATATACTAATAGGATAAGGACTTCATTCCCATTAAACCTTTTGTAAACCCATGTATCACATTCATTCTTAATGAAAAAAAATTCTCTTATGGATTCATCGAATCGAATATTCCATGACATGGATGCTTGCTTCAATCCATAAATGGAACTCTGCAACTTGGAAACACTTTTGTCATCACTTGGTGTCACAAAATCTTCTAGTTTTATCATATAGATATCTTTATGAAGGTTCCCATTAAAGAATATAGTTTTTATATCCAACTACAAAATCTAATAGTCATGGTAAACTAGTATGGAAAGTATGATTCTTATGGATTTAGACATGTAAAATGGTGAAAAGGTTCATCATACTCAATTCCTTTACATTGTTTAAAACCTTTAGTCACTAACCTTTCTTTATAGGTACTTACTTTTCCTTGCATGTCCAATTTCTTCTTGAATACCCATTTACACCAAATAGGATTTACATCAATTTGAGCATCTAATAGAAGCAAAATTGGTTCAGATACATGGAATCCATCTCAGAATTCACAACTTCTAAACATTTTGTAGGTTTTGATCTCTATACTGCCTCCTTATAAGAGATAGGTTCATCATTTTCCAATAACAATGAGTCACCATCCTTAGTGATAAGAAAACAATATCTCTCTAGTTCCTTTACCTCTATTACACTCACACACAATACTTGTATTTTAGTAACCACTTCATCCACAGGGACTTGTAAAACTTGTTCCTGTACTAACTCTTGTGTATCTTGAGAATCAACTTCATTGAAGTCAATCTTGATCCCCCTATCATTTTTGAGGATGTTCTCCCTCTCAAAAAATATGGCTTGTGTGGTAACAACCAATTTCTTGTGTGAGGGGTTGTATAGGTAGTTTCTCTTTGTTTCCTTGGGATACCCTATAAAGATACACTTCATGCCCAGGGGTGATAGTTTTTTTCCTAAGAAATCCTTAGAAAACACCTTGCATCCCCATACACATGTGTGTAACAAAATAGGTGTCTTTACACTCTATAACTCAAAGTGAATTCTGTTTTCTTATTTAGTTGGTACTCAGTTTAATGTACATGCCTCAGTTTGTAATGAATATCCCCAAAAGGATAATGGAAGAACATCATGACTCATCATCAACCTTACCATGTCCAACAAGGTACTTTTCATCCTTTCACTAACACCATTCCATTGTGATGTATATAGTTGATTGAGTTGAGAAAGAATCCAAAACTACCCCAAAAAGTCGATGAACTCTTGGTTAAGATATTCCCAACCTTGATCTGATCTAATATTCTTTATCTTGTTACCAAGAAGATTCTCTAATTCATTCTTTAATTATTTGAATTTCTCAAAGGACTTGGACTTATAACTCATTAAGTAAATATATCCATATCTATTCAATTCACCAGTAAAAGTTATAAATTAATAATATCCACCTATAGCTTCATGGTCCACACACATTAGTGTATACCAATCCTAGATGCTTTATGTCCCTTTCACCATGTCCACCAAATAGCAGTTTGGTCATTTTCTCTTGTAAATAAGTGTGACATCCATAAAATGGTTTTAGCATAGAAGAGTCTAAATAACCATCTTGATAGAGATTTATAAATGACTTCTCATTTACATGTCCGAGATAGTGATCCCACATGTGGGTGTTATATGAGTCATGTGAACTTGATTTGTTATCAATTTACATCCCTTGCTTTTCATAATTTAAAACATATAAGTCATTATTTAAATTCACCATACCATAATATATGTTATCCTTATAAATGAAAAAACTTTTATTTCTAAACATGAAAATAAACTCATCTGTATCCAAACATGATATAGAAATTATGTTTTTGGTAACAATAGGTACATAATAACAGCCATGTAAAACCAAAATCATTCCTATTGGAAATGTGAGGTGGTAGTCATCAATGGAGAGATCATCCAACCTCGTACCATTAGCAGCTCATAGATCCACCTCTCCTCTAGTAATTTTCTAGAATCTACTTGGTTCATGAATTTTAATATATATGTGATCACCACAAGATGTATCTAATACCCAATGAGTAAAAATGGAAAGATTTCACTCGATAACAAACTCATCTTTGGCTTCCCCTTTCTTTTTGGTGCAGTTCCCCTTACAGTAGCCTGAATTTCCACATGAAAATCATACTACCTCATTTTTCTTTCCCTACCTTTGGATCTTCTTCTTCTTGGTCAGAAGGTGCTCAATGAATTCAGACTATTTATAAGTCTTAGGCCCCTTTTCCTTGTCCTTCATATCCCTATTCACCAAAATGACTAAGGGGTTTTCACGCCCCATGTCCTAATCCACTTAGAGAGTTAAAGTAATAAGTTCTGATAGATTCTTCTCATTGTTGATCATATTATAATCCACAATAAATCTATAGAAGTTCTTGGGTAGTGATGATAGTATGAGATCTATACACAACTCATTTGAGAATTTAATCTCTAATATGTCCAGATGCTCAATGTAACTAATAAGCTTGACTAAATATGACCTAGTTGGCATACCCTCCAATCATAGTGGTGAACAAAGCATTGGATATCTCATACCTCTATTGTCTCACCTTATATTGATAGAGATTCCAAAGGCGAGACATCATTCTATAAGCATTCATTTCCTAATGTTGCTTCAAGATCTCATTGGTCATAGATCATATCAGGGGGAACTAAAAATCCATAGAACCATTCAAATGTTTATCGCACATAGATATATCCTCATCTCTCACCTCATTTCAAAGCACAACTAGTAAATTTTCTTCCATCACATATAGTTTCCTTTCCTGGAGAAGGATGACCCGAAGGTACCTTTACCACTCTTAGAAATTAGTGTCGGTGAGAAGGTTTTCCTTTTTGAGTATGGATCGCAATGATATGATTGGTGTCATTTTTTAATTTTATTTCTATAAATAAGATAAATAGAGTTTTATCACTTTATTTGATAAAATTAAGACAAATAAATAAATAAATATTCATTAGTCTCCCACTATTTTTTCAAAACCTAGTATCCCTCACTATTGACTTTAGAATATCACGTTTCTTGGAAATTATAATAGAAAGGATCCATATTACCCTTCATATTACCCCATATTTGGATGTTCAAGAAATTTTAAAGGTTTTAGGTAGGAATTCCAAATTCCAACTGCATTAACTCACAGCTCCTTGATCCGTTGAGTGGACTCCCCAATCATGAAATCCTTAATTTTGGATTTCCTCAACCTTTGCCTCTCAGTTACACCAAGTCCTTCTTTGGTAGTAAACCCTTTATGTAAACTAAGTCAAGTCAACCCAAAACCTAAAATTATAATTCCACGATAATTTAAAGCACCCCAACTTTGGCTGGTGAAGCACTTTGAACTACAATTCGATTCTAACTGAAGTAATGGAATGCTATACCGACTAAATATTTTATTGAGGTATTTTATACTTTATGTATAAATTTTCATTTATTGTCTTTTCACATGCTTGTTAATATTAAGTGGGATAAGATTAATCAATTAATCATGTATTATATAATGTTTACACATAAGCCAGTTTATTTTAGTTCCATCTTGCATGCTTGTTAATTCATTAATTACATGATCGTGATAAAAAAATCTATAATGAATAACCATACAACTGACAGAAATAAAATAAAGGGTACGATCATGAGATTTTTCTAATGTTTAGTTTCTCTAGTGGTTGATAAACTAACCACTGAACTAGGGGAGAAACACCTTGAACCAATTAGGTTCCTGTTTACAACTTTCCACCTGTCAACCTTTGTATATCCTTGGATTGGTTTCTCATAGGATCCTAACTTTAATTGCCTCCTCTATCATGAGAGACCCATACATTACATATGATTTTACTCAGACACATGTAAGTGGAAAAAGGAGGTTTATATAAAATAAACCATGGGCATGCATGCCCTACATATTAATGAGAAGAAAAGGCACACATACCAAAAATTAGATTTAATAAATTTAAAAGGAAACTAATCACCTAAAAAAGGTCTAGTCTAGCTCATGATCATCCACATGCATGAAATAAATTATACATTTAATAAAACTATCATTTAATTTTTTAATCGTTCTTATTTAAGATAAATCAAGCTTAAATTAATTAATTATTATATTTAATTAATCAGTCCTTTTATCTTAAACTTTTTCTGAATTTCCTTCAGATTCTCATCCATTATAATTTTAAAAAAATTAATAAATTCATTTAAAATTAATTGTGTACATAACTTGTAACTTGGAGACAACCCGGTAAATACCCGTCCGAAACTACCAAACATGTATTATACTTGTATACAATTTATTCTCTGTGACATATAGAATGAACATAGAATTATAATTTTAATACAACTCATACATGATGTACATATATTTGAACATTATGTAGATGTTAATTATATATATATATATTAAACACCTATCACATGTTGTGTCCCAGCTTTATGCCCACATGAAGTTAAATGTCTCAAGGGTTACATAATATAATAGTAAATTTTAAATCTACATAATCTGGAAAAGGTACATGGTGTGAACCCTCCTCACCGTCCATACAAAGTACATGCTTGGGGAAATGGCATGTGAGGTGTACTTTAGAAATATTTAGAGTACACAACGTGTCCAGTGGGCCACACGTCAAGTAGAATTTGCGTTATATAGTCACCAGTCGGAAAAGCCGTGTACGAGATACACGACATGATCTTGACCGAAAGGGACTACACTCTATGTCTAGTGGGCCACATGCCATGTCTTTTGGTTTCCATGAACTAGTTAATCTTGGTCAACACCACATGGATTAAAGGTCATTAATGGTGTCATTAATGCATAATTAACACAAGATCTCAATTTTATTACTAAACCAAATCTTGATGCATTAAACAATACTACACAGTGTGTAATTATGATTACACAGTGTGTAGTCTGGGGTTTTAGGGATAGGATCCTTGGAACCTATAGATTATATCCTCAGTATAATTTTAATCATAAAATTAATAGTTTTAGTTAGATTTATGAGAAATGATAGAGGAAAAATATCTCATCATTAAGATTAAAAATAATGATTAAACATGAATTGAAAAACTAAATTATAAATGTGAAAATCACCAACCATTGTAAAATAATTATAAACAATAATATGCCTGCTATGATACCACTTGAAGGTTTCACACGCAGTGGAAGCTCGGGAGGGACGATGCCCAACGTTAATTTTTTTTTATAATCCATGATAAATATGTGATAAATAAAATGATGAACTCCAGTATCCATGTAATTGAATCAAGGATTAAGACAAAGAATAATATCCCCTGGAAATAAGAGAGTATATCAACATATTTTTTATATAATTAATTTAAATAAATAATAATTTCATCTAAGGCGACTCTTTCTTTGTTGATGCATTCGTCCACAGATCTACAGGTGTACCATCGTGTTGTAGAGATCAATTTTAGATCTCTTCTAGAGGTGATCCATATGTGTTCCACGTATATCTAGACATCAAAAAATGTGTCTCCAAGTTTTATCCCAGAAGATCCTTGTGCTTATGATGTCCACCATCGATCGCCTTGAGAACTGATTCCAAAGTGTTCTACTTGATCTGGTGGAGGAGGATCTATCTCGTTCTTGGGAGCATTATTGGAGAGGGAATAACTCTCTTGGCTTGAGTGATTTTATCCAATAAGTTTTACACAACCCAATAAGCATCACTTTTCTAATGAGAGAATAATATAACCAGGAATTTAATTCAGTAGGGTAATAATAAATAATTTGCTCAAGTGCATTAATTATTTTATTAATCATAGAAAAAACCCCATGTCAAATAATAACAAAAACATTATTATTTCATGACATTCACTTAAATTATGAGTTATAATTAAATATTATCAAATAATATTAAATATTATTATTTCTCACTGGACCCTTAACTCGGTCCACCAATCATCCACCATATTTATTGAACCTTGAATAATGAGTATTTATTTATTAAATAAATATCACTACATTATTCTCTAATAAATATATAAATATTATATTCACTAAATAGAAAATAAATAAATAATAATTATTACAACCATAATAAATAATATATTATTTGACTAAGATACTGGATACACTTAGTATGTGACCCTCTAGACCTCTTTCTCACTGGAATTGGGTGGAGTAACCTATAGTCCAAGGTTAACACACCAAGACACCTATAGAGAAAGATGTTACTACCGCAATGACATGTCACCTCATACGAATGATTACCGTGTAATATAATCCATTTTTCTCAATGTATTCAATCAAGAGGGTTGAAAACAAATTTTATCATCCCATGTGCTCGATTTACCATTCCTTAACTTCACGAAAATTGAACTTTCCTATAGAAAAATATGGCCATCAATTTATTTAGGCTATATCATTTCCATCAAAGGTAATAAGATATAAAATTCCGTTATGGAATAGAAGGGACAAATAATTTCCCACATTATTCATTAATATAGTATTACTCATGACACACCCAACATATCCTACCTCACTACAAACATATGTCATCACAGTTTTTACCAATACATCTAAGTGAACGAGTCATAATATATTTTAATAATAATATTAAACTATAAGGACCAATACACACGTCCTCAGATAATAATATCCAATGATACTTATGAATGTGGATTTCCTACTGGTAGTTCTCATTCTCATAATATCCTTATGGACGTTACCAAGGGCATACCCCATGAGAAGGTTCCTCAAAGCCCTATGAGTCTCCACCCCTGATATCCTGTATCATTTGTGTCCCTTTAAATGATATTATCTTGATATAGAACATATATTCAAGAATAGATTCATGGAACTTGAAGTTTCTCATCATAGTAGGGATTCTCTTTGACCTTTTAGTAAGACAACAACTCATAGGACATTTTCATATAAAATGTAATTTAAAAGAACGATCATGATGTGATAAAGAGTTTATTAATATCAGTCCAATGAATACATTCCTATCATAAAGTACAAATAAGTTTGTTCTAGGTCCTCAACTCCAATAGATTCCCACGTTCAATAGAGCCAACTACTAACAATCTTCAGTCTGCTAGCTCTCACATGATATTCATGCTTCTGCTGAGATAGACCTTTAGTCAAGGGGTCCACCGCGTTCTCTTCCATGGATACTGTGATCACTAAAAATTCACCCCTTTGATAGAAATACCTCAAGAGGTGATATTTATAGAGTATGTTGTTTGTCTATTTATGTGACCTTGGCTCTTTTGGAAGAGCCACCACTATAGTATTATCACAATACTATGTGATAGGGTTTTTACTTCTAGGTACCACATCAAGATCCTGGAAAAGGTTTTGAATCCAAATGAATTTCTTGGATACATTATAAGTCACTATATACTCAGACTCCACTGTAGAATCAACGACAACTAGCTTCTTTTTACTTTTCCAAATCACAACTACTCTGTTGGGAAAAAAAACATATCCTAATTGTGAATTCATATTATCCTGATCTATCTGAAAACCAGCATCAATATACCCCCTTATGAAAAGCCCATAATCTCTTGCATACACCCGAAACATATCATTAGTTCATATCAGAAACATAAGGATAGTCTTAATAGTAGTCCAATGTTGTTATCCTAGATCTTCTTGATATCTACCTACCATGCTCAGTTCATAGGCAACATCAAGTATAGTACATAAAAAGGCATACATGATAGATCCTATCACTAAAGCATATGAGATATTACTCATTATATCTTTCATCGGTTTTTTTGGGACACATTTTATTTCAAATATGTAAACCACGTGACACTGAAACCAATACCCTCTTGGATTGTTCCATACTAAATATCTGTAGTATATGGTCAATATATGTACTTTAACTAGTCTAAGCAGCCTCTTGGATCTATCACGAATGATATTTATCCCTAGAATGTTGCCTTCTTCACCTAATTACTTCTTGGATAATCATTTATTCCACCATTCCTTAAATGACTGTAATACTGGTATGTCATTTCCAATAAGTAATATGTCATCAACATATACTAATTGGATAACGACTGCATTACCATTAAATATTTTGTAAACACATGACTCACATTCATTCTTAATGAAACCAAATTACCTTAAGGCTCCATCAAATAAAATATTCCATGACCTGGATGATTTCTTCAATCCATAAATGGACCTATGAAACTAAAAAACCCTTTTGTCATCACCTAATGTCACAAACCCTTCTGGTTGTGTCATATAGAAAACTTCCTAAAGGTTCCCATTAAGGAATTCAATTTTGAAATCCATCTTCCAAATGTCATAGTCATGGTAATATGCTTGGAAAAGTATGATTCTAATGAATTTAGACATGGAAACTGGAAAAAATATTTTACCATAGTCAATTCCTTGATGTTGTTTAAAACATTTAGCGACTAGACTTTCTTTATAGGTACTTAATTTTCTTTCCATGTTTAGTTTCTTCTTTAATACCCATTTAAACCCAACAATATTTACATCAATTTTCACATTGAAGAAACCCAAACTTGGTTATGATACATGAAATCCATCTTAGACTTTATCACTTCTAAACATATTTTATCTTTTGATCTCTCTACTACATCTTTGTTAGATAGAGGTTCATCATTTTCCAATAATAAAGAGTCACCATCCTCGGTGATAAGAAAAACATATCTCTCTTGTTCGATTAACTTCTCTTACACTCCTACGCAATACTTGTGTTTCAGGAACCACTTCATCCATGGGGACTTTTTGAAATTGTTCTTTTATTAGGTCCTGTTTATTTTGAGTATCAACTTAATTGAATTCAATCTTCCCCCACTATACTTTTTGAGGATGCGGCCCCTCTCAAGAAAGACGAATTGTCTAGCAACAATCACTTTCTTGTATGAGGGGTTGTATAGGTAGTATTCATTTGTTTCCTTGGGATACCCTATAACGATACACTTTGTGCCCATGGGTGATAATTTGTTTCCTGAGAAAGCCTTAAAAAATGCCTCGCATCCCCATATAAGTGTGTGTGAAAAAATGGGTTTCAATACACTCTATAGCTCTAAGGGAATTCCATTTTCTACTTTATTTGGTACTCGATTTAATGTGTATGTCGTAGTTTGTAATGCATATCCCCAAATGGATAACAAAATATCTTCCTGACTGATCATTGACTTTACCATGTCCAAAAAGGTATGGTTTTTCATTTAACTAACAACATTCTACTGTGGTGTATAAGGTGGAGTGAGTTGAGATATAATCCCAAACTCCCAAAAAAAGTTGATAAACTCTTGGTTAATATATTCTCCACCTTTATCTGATCAAATATTATTTATCTTCTTACCATGATAATTCTCTACTTCATTCTTTAATTCCTTGAATTTCATAAAGGACTCAAACTTATACCTCAACAAGTAAATATATCCATATATACCCAAGTCATCAATAAAAGTTATGAAGTAAGAATATCCTCTTCTATCTTCTACTAGAAATGGTACACACACATTAGTGTGTACCAATACTAGAAGCTATGTGGAATTTTCACCCTTCCCACCAAATGGAGGTTTGTTCATTTTCCCTTGTAAACAAGAATGGCATCTATCAAGTGGTTTTAACTCAGAAGAGTCTAAATAACCATCTTGATAGATCCTTTTCAAACTCTTTTCATTTATTTGACCGATAAGGTGATTCCATAACTTAGTGTTATATGATTCATGTGAACTTGATTCATTATCAATTTCCAATAATTTTTTTTCATAATTTAGTACATACAGGCCATTATTTAAATGATCCATACGATGACATATATTATCGTAATAAAAGAAACCACTTTTATTTTTGAACTTAAAAATAACCCCATATGTATCCAAACTTGATACATAAATTATGTTTTTGGTAAAACTAGGTACTTAATAAAATCCATGTAAAACCAAAATACTTTTTATTGGCAATGTGAGGTGGTAGTCACCAATAGAGAGAGAAACCATCCTCACACCATTAGTAGCTCATAGATCCACCTCTCCTCTAGCAATTTTCTAGAATCTACTTGATTCCTGCATTTGAGAACCACAAGATATATCTAATACCCAATGAGTATAAATGGAAATATTGCAATTGATAATGAAAAAACCTTTGGATTCCCCTTTCCTATGAGTGCATTTCCTCTTCCAGTGGCCTGACTTGCCACATGCAACACATACTGCCTTTTTTTCCTTGCCCTGTCTTTGGATATTCTTATTATTGATCGGATGGTGCTCGAGGGATTTAGAATTTTTATAAGTTTTAGAACCCTTTTACTTGTCCCTCATCCACCTATTCACCATAAGGATTGTAGGTTTTTCACACCCCATGTCCTTATCCACTTGGTGAATTAATATAAGAACTTTTGATAGACTCTTATCATTAGTTCTCATATTATAATTCACATTAAAACTAGAGAATGTCTTGGGAAGTGATTATAGTATGAGATCTATACACAAATCATTCGGGAATTTAATCTCTAAGATGTCTAAACTGTCACGACCCATCCTCGGGGCCCGTGACGTGACTACCCCAAGCCCGCCTTCCATAGGCCAGGGGCTGGCGACTAGCACCAAGGCGTAAATCCCAGTAAAGGGAAGGCATTGCCTTTGTAAAGTAAACAAAAAACACCACGGAGTAAGCAGGCAGAAGTAAACACTAAGTAAAAACTGGTACAACAGTAAGTGCGGAAAGTAAGTGGGCCAGAATACAAACCCAAACTGAAAGTAAAGTACAACTCGAAAGGGAAAAACAACAACTGAAAAGTAAAGCCGCAACGTCGAGCTGTCCACTGGAAGTTCCACCTGAAGGGTGGGTACAGATAGCCTCCACTGCTCCTTGGGTCCAGCCGACCACTCTGAGTACGTCCCACCCAGTGGTCCACCTCGAGGTACCGTCCTTCTCCTCAAGCCTCCACCACGATCAGCGTTGTCCGTCATCTGCAACCAACACAACGTAGTGCGGGCATAGCCCGTGCAGGGGTGAGTATAAGCTACTCAGTAGGGACCCCAAGACCCTCGAAGGTCTCCCAGAATCCACAAAGGATAAACCACAAAAGAAAGATACAATCAAGAAGTAACATCAGACACGGCTTAGGTATATTTCCATACATATACCTAAGTCTTCAATTCTCGCTCGGCTCTAACATCCGAGCTCAAGTACAACCCAGTCCACACAAGAAAGTAAAACGTAAATCCACACAGGATAGCACAGTACAATCCACATAGGAAATCAAAACGTAAATCCACATAGGATAACAAACATGATTCATCTCACACATGATATACTTCTTCGTAAGATGATAGAGATGATCAGATGTAGCCATTGATTCATCTAGCCGTCGGACCCACAAAGGATCGGTAGGTACTAACCCCCACAATGACCTACATAGGATTGATCATGAAGTTGAAACCATAGCTATAGGGAAACTCCTTCTCCATCAAGTACAGTGGTTATGCCGCTACAACCAAGTGCTTCCTTCTAACCTTGGACTGCTGTAGTACTCCACCTATCGAGTACTGTGGGCCTGCTGCTACAACCAAGCGCTTCCCACCATGGGTCTGCTGCTACAACCAAGCGCTCCCCCTCATAGCCTCTAGAGGTACTCCTTCTGTTGAGTACCACGGGTTAGCCGCTACAACCAAGCGCTCCTCCGTCGTGGGTCTGCCGCTACAACCAAGCGCTCCCCCATGCTGCTACAACCAAGCGCTCCTCCATCGTGGGTCTTCCGCTACAACCAAATGCTCCCCCTCATAGCCTCTAGAGGTACTCCTTCTGTTGAGTGCTGCGGGTCTGCCGCTACAACCAAGCGCTCCTCCGCCGTGGGTCTGATGCTACCACCAAGCGCTTCCCATTGGGCTATCCTTAACACACCGAGTCGTTCGCTCAGCAGTCGTCATGTCTCAACTGGCTCTAGGGTTTCCGCACACAACATGCTCATTCCGGGAGGGTCCACTCCACGAGCCAAGAGGTCGATGCATCAACTGACATGTAGTCCGGAGTTGATGTATCCCAAGATGTACCGTAGTGGTCACTGCCGAAAACACGGAGGATTCCCGTACTATTTTCGTCATCGTCGCAGTCGAATCCACTGAGGATCTCTGTATAGTCGTTGTCGTCACAGTAGCAGTCGCAGCCAGCTCTAGGGTCCCCGCACACAGCAAGCTAGTTAGGGAGGGTTCGCTCCACGAGTCGAGAGGCTGATACATCAACTGACACCTAGTCTAGAGTTGATGTATCCAAAAGTTCCGTATCGTCAACAGGAACTCAACGTCACAGACGACGCGTCAATCAGACGCCCGGTCTGAGAGTTATTAGCTTTTTCGTCCCAGGGGCCCGGTTGGTTTTTAAGGAAAAACCAACCCGACCGTACTCCACCTGTGTCCAAACCTCAGGCGGAGTAAGAAAAATGATTCGTCTCACTTAGAGGAATTCAACAAAGTTGACGGCACGTCAATCGGACGTTCGAAGCTCAAGATATGAGCGTTTCCGCTCCGAGGTCCCGGTTGGTTTCGTGTACGAGCCAACCCGGCCGAACAAAAAGCATTCCGAAACGTTGAGTGTGATATACCAAAACGATTGCCTCGATCCAAGGATCACATCGCCACTGAAGGCGCGTCGTTCGGAGGTCCGTAGCTCAAGTTATGAGCAAAAGACCGAAAAGGTCCGGAAACGGGGGGTCTGGGCCCGGCCCGACCCGACCCACCCCCTGGGTCGGCCCGAACCGGGTCGACCCAACCCGGGTCCGACCCGGTTGGGCGTGACCCGGCCCGGCCCGTCCGGGGCGCGACCCGGCCGGCGGGTCGGCCCGGCTCGGCTCGGCCGAGTGGCCGAGCAAGGGAACCGCGGCCCCCGCACGGGGGCCGCTCCGCGGTTCCCGGACGCGGCTTGAGCCACGTCCCGCCTCCCAGTTCCGCGTGGCCGCGGAACCGTCTCGCCCCCGCGGCTTCAGCCGCGACGGGTTTTTGCCGGTGGCCGGCCGCTGCTGGCCACCGCCTCCGGCCGCCGGTGCCACCGCGCCGGTGTGGCGCGCCGGCAGAAGCTTCCGCGGGCCACCGGACACGCTCTGGTGGTCCGTTTTGCGTGCAGTATTCGCCAGTCATTCTTCCGGGATCCAATATTCACTACAAGGCCTTCAAATCTCCCTTGCGGCCCCGTTTTCCGTTGTCCGCCATTCCGCACACCAACGAAAAACTGCGGAGGGTTGTCGGGTCGTGTTTGTTTGGCCCGCACCCTCCGCGTTAGGTGATAACAAACGAGATTAAAATCTTCAACACATGAAAAACAACAAGGCACAATTTTAATAAAATTAAAATTGAACTTTGATCCGGGTTCTTTGTTTTAGTTGAACAACCATGGGAATAAAATATTGTTCTCAAATAAAACCCCTACCTCGACGTCGTCGTCGAGCGTACGTTCTTCGTGGAATTGATCGTCACGGAATAAGAGGATCGTCGCGTCGTGGAAGGGCATCACATTGTCGTGGTATACGGCGTCGCGTAGACGATCTCCGAGGGGTAAAGAAAACACACGGATTTAATTTACACAAATTAAGTCCATGTCAAGTATAAAATCCACAAAGGAATTTAAAAGATTCGCAAACTCCTACCTCAACCGGATATTCGAAGATTTGTCGCGGAAGAAGGAACATCGCAGAAGAACGTCACAGGAGAAGAATTGTTGGCGTTGCGGAACATGGCGTCGCGTCGTCGATCTCCGAGTGTTCAGCGTTCTTCACATTCTTCATGTTCTTCGCGTTCTTCGCGTTCTTCGCGAAGAGGAAAGAAGGTACAGATTTTCCAAATCCTCTCAGCAATCAACCCGTCAACAAAAAGAAAAGGTGTTGGTCTTATTTTATTATTATGCCAACAGTTTGAAAACATGTTAAGAAATGAACCATTAATTCGATGAATTAATGGTAACGACTTAACTGTCCATTTAATAGGAGAGTTTAAGAGTTTTAGAAAATGCCCCAGTTGACTTTCATTAAGAGGGGGGGTTGCGGGTGCGTTACTTAGGGGAAAAGAAACGGTGGGGCTCGTGCGGGCCCCACCTCACAAATATCCTACCAAGAGGGTAGGATATTTTGGGTTCCACCCTATCCGCTTCAACTCAGCTTAAGCAGCTTTAAGTGGCTTTAAGTGGCTTTAAGTGAAATAAAATAAAGTTGTCACCCCACTTTATTTTATTTTCTTCACTTAACCCCAAAAATTAAAAACCACACCCGAGCAAACACAACTCCGGAAGAGGCCTTTCTAAGAAAGTATCGGCACTACGATTCCATCGGTGCCCTCAGAATTCGATTCCGAGCACCGGTTCAAAAGTTAGAAAAACCCGCTCGTTCGTTCACTGAACTACCTGAGCCAAACTTCAGAAAATGATTCCGGGCACACCGGGCCTCGGAATCACGTGCCGTTAGAAACTGAATTCTTGTAAAATCCCAAAGAAAATTAAGAAAAAAAATTTCCTTGAAATTTACGGGTCTTTACATTACTCCCACCACAGGGCTTTATGTCCCCGTAAAGCTTCACCACAAACTTAGGGATACAAAGGCGGTACTGAGTACACATCTGAGCCTCCCGCTCTCAAGTGATCTCCTGGAGGTTCCCGTACTTCCAGTGAAAGCTCACCCGAGGAATAGACCATTCTCGTAGGATCCACCCTTGTCGATCCTTGATCCCCATTGAAACCTCCGTGAAAGTCACCCCATCGCCATCATCTAGCTCCCCATGGTCGATGATATGCGAAGGGTCGAGCACGTATCTCCTCTGCTGAGGTACGTGGAAGTCGTCATGCACCCGGTGCCACTGAGGTGGTAGAGCCATGCGATAAGCCACCTCGCCAATCCTGCTGAAGACCTAGAATGGTCCGATGAAGCGTGGAGACGACTGCCGCCTCGACCAAATATCCGTAATCCACGTCGAGGTGAGACACGCCAGAAGACGTGGTCGCCATCCTCGAACTCTAGTGGCCTCCGCCTTCTGTCAGCACAAGACTTTTTCCAGCTCTGAGCTGTCCTCATCCTCTTATGGATGACTTGGACCTTTCTGGTCCTACAAGAGCTGCTGAGATTTCTTCTTTGTCGATAAGAGAAATCCGGTCTCATCCCCTGGATGAACCAAGTTCTTCACCCAATACAGTCAATCCCGACATGGATGATACTAATCCATACCAAGGATGACGTCGTGAGGCCTCAACGCTACTACCAAGAGATCCAAACGTTACTCTCGCCTCCAAGGGTTGAGTCACACTGTTGGCATCAGTGTGTGGTAACTGGGTCTCCTCCAGTAGATGTATCACAAGTGAGGGTCAAGTCAACAGTCTAAACTGGAACCTCTTATTAACAACACAAATGAGGACAGGAATGAAAACATCACAAAGGTATGCGTCTTTTTTTATTGCAGCTCATAATACAAAGACACTACACAACAGCAACAAGGAACTAGAAGTACAAAAGACGTATCCACTAGTTCCGCTCCTGTCCATCTGCTCCCAAAGCTCTATGATCGAAGGCCTTAGCTGGTTGAATCTGAGCTCTCCCATGTACACCAACTCCCTGTGTCACACGGTCGACCACCGGTAGGTCTAGTCCTCTTGGACCCCTGCATCATCTGTCTACTGCCCGCTGCAGAAGACTCTGCCGCATGCTGGCTAGTGGTGGGTCCTGCTGCTGGAGACTGCTCAGCAAAGAAACTCTCCACTAAGAGGGCTCGCTCCAACACTCCTATCTATGTCGGAATGCTGTGAGAAAAAACTGAAGCTTGGATCTCTCGCCTGAGCCCCTGCTCGAAGGTTCGGGCCCTGAAGAATGGGTCCCGTACCATGTCTGTGGAATAGCGCGAGAGATCGGTAAACCTCACCGCGTACTGGGCTACTATCATGCTGCCCTGCCGCAGCTGTAGTAGCTCCTGGATGCGCACCACTCGGAGGGTGGCTAGGATGAACTCTGAGCGAAAAAGGCTCTCAAAGTCCGTCCAAAGGAGTGATTCCTCATCATGCACCTGGAGCATCAAGCTCCACCATCTGCCTGCTGCCGCATGCAGGAGGCTCGCTGCAAGGACCACCATAAGGTCTGTTGGTGTCCTCACTAACCGGAAAACTCGTACAACCACCTCCATCCAGTCCTCGGCTGCCTAGGGGTCCGTCTCCCCGTGGAACCTGGGCGGTCACTGGCCCTGGAACTCATGCAGAGCACTAAGGCGACGTGCATCGTCAGCGGCCAGGGATGGAAGCATCGGTGGCTCGGCGGGTAGTGGTACCGCCGGTGCCTCTCATGTCAATGGGCCCTGTACCGAGGCCTCGTCGCTCGGCGGGCTGTCGTCACGCTCAACTCTTGGAACCCTAGATGGATGCCATCGTGGGGCCATTCTAAAAAGGAAACAAGTGCGCCACGGTCAGAACAGTATACCTGGTGAGATGATACAAAGTAATCACAAAGAAAACTTGAAACACACTTGCAATCAATGTTTTCGTGCAGTAAGTCGGAATTCAGAAGTCAGGGTCCTGGTGTACGGATACGTCAGCCGCCGCACCAACACTGGGCTCCCTGGACTGATAACCACACTCAATACGCTTAACACTATTGCTTCACAAAGAAAAGATCAGAGTCCGCGGTAGAACCGAACTCCTCTGATACCAATTTTTCACGACCCGTCCTCGGGGCCTGTGCCGTGACTACCCCAAGCCCGCCTTCCACAGTCCAGGGGCTGGCGACTAGCACCAAGGTGTAAATCCCGGTAAAGGGAAGGCATTGACTTTGTAAAGTAAACAACAAACACCACAGAGTAAGCAGGCAGAAGTAAACACTAAGTAAAAACTGGTACAACAATAAGTGTGGAAAGTAAGTGGGCCAGAATACAAACCCAAACTGAAAGTAAAGTACAACTCGAAAGGGAAAAACAACAACTGAAAAGTAAAGCCGCAACGTCGATCTGTCCACTGGAAGTCCCACCTGAAGGGTGGGTACAGATAGCCTTCACTGCTCCTCGGGTCCAGCCGACCGCTCCGAGTACGTCCCACCCAGTGGTCCACCTCCAGGTACCGTCCTGCTCCTCAAGCCTCCACCACGATCAGCGTTGTCCATCGTCTGCAACCAACACAACGTAGTGCGGGCATAGCCCGTGCAGGGGTGAGTATAAGCTACTCAGTAGGGACCCCGAGACCCCCGAAGGTCTCCCAGAATCCACAGAGGATAAACCACAAAGGAAAGATACAATCACAAAGTAACATCAGACACGACTTAGGTATATGCCCATACATATACCTAAGTCTTCAATTCTCACTCGGCTCCAACATCCGAGCTCAAGTACAACCCAGTCCACACAGGAAAGCAAAATGTAAATCCACACAGGATAGCACGTACAATCCACATAGGAAAGCAAAACGTAAATCCACATAGGATAGCAAACAGGATTCAGCTCACACTGGATATACTTCTTCGTAAGATGATAGAGATGATCAGATGTAGCCACTGATTCATCTAGCCGTCGGACCCACAAAGGATCGGTAGGTACTAACCCCCGCAATGACCCACATAGAATCGATCATGAAGTTGAAACCATAGCTATAGGGAAACTCCTTCTCCATCAAGTACAGTGGTTATGCCGCTACAACCAAGTGCTTCCTTCTAACCTTGGATTGTTGTAGTACACCACCTATCAAGTAATGTGGGCCTGTTGCTACAACCAAGCGCTTCCCACCATGGGTCTGCTGCTACAACCAAGCGCTCCCCCTCATAGCCTCTAGAGGTACTCCTTCTATTGAGTACCATGAGTTAGCCGCTATAACCAAGCCCTCCTCCATCGTGGGTCTGCCGCTACAACCAAGCGCTCCCCCATGCTGCTACAACCAAGCGCTCCTCCGTCGTGGGTCTGCCGCTACAACAAGCGCTCCCCTTCATAACCTATAGAGGTACTCTTTTTGTTGAGTACCGCGGGTCTGCCGCTACAACCAAGCGCTCCTCCGCCGTGGGTCTGTTGCTACCACCAAGCGCTTCCCACTGGGCTATCCGTAACACACCGAGTCGTTCGATCAGTAGTCGTCAAGTCTCAACTGGCTCTAGGATTTCGCACACAACATGCTCGTTCCGGGAGGGTCCACTTCACGAGCCAAGAGGTCGATGCATCAACTGACATGTAGTCCGGAGTTGATGTATCCCCAGATGTACCGTAGTGGTCACTGCCGAAAACACCGAGGATTCCCGTACTGTTTTCATCATCGTCGCAGTCGAATCCACTGGGGATCTCTGTATAGTCTTCGTCATCACAGTAGCAGTCGCAGCCAGCTCTAGGGTCCCCGCACACAGCAAGCTCGTTCGGGAGGGTCCGCTCCACGAGCCAAGAGGCTGATACATCAACTGAAACCTAGTCCAGATTTGATGTATCCAAAAGTTCCGTATCGTCAACAGGAACTCAACGTCGCAGACGGCGCGTCAATCGGATGCCCGGTCTGAGAGTTATTGGTTTTTTCATCCCAGGGGCCTGGTTGGTTTTTAATGAAAAACCAACCCGACCGTACTCCACCTGCGTCCAAACCTTGGGCGGAGTAAGCCAAATGATCTGTCTCACATAGAGGAATTTAACAAAGTCTACGGCATGTCAATCGGACGTTCGAAGCTCAAGATATGAGCGTTTCCGCTCCGAGGGCCCGGTTGGTTTCATGTACAAACCAACCCGGACGAACCCAAAGCATTCCGAAACCTTGAGTGTGATATAACGAAACGACCGCCTCGATCCAAGGATCACATCGCCGCTGACGGCGCGTCATTCGGAGGTCTGTAGCTCAAGTTATGAGCAAAATACCAAAAAGCTCCGGAAACGGGGGGTCTGGGCCCGGACCGACCCGACCCACCCCCCCGGGTCTGCCCGAACCGGGTCGACCCGACCCGGGTCCGAGTTCGACCCGGTAGGGCGTGAATCGGCCCGGCCCAGACTGGGCACGACCCGGCCGGCGGGTCGGCCCTGCCGAGCGGCCGAGCAAGGGAACCGCGACCCCCGCGCGGGGGCCGCTCCGCGGTTCCCGGACGCGGCTTGAGCCGCGTCCCGCCTCCCGGTTCCGTGCGGCCGTGGAACCGTCTCGCCGCCACGGCTTCAGCCGCGGTGGGTTTTTGCCGGCGGCACGCCGGGTGCCGCCGCTGCCTGGCGGCCGGCCACTGCTGGCCACCGCCTCCGGCCGCCGGCGCCGCCGCGCCGCCGCGCCGGCGTGGCGCGCCGGCGGAAGCTTCCGCGGGCCACCGGACGTGCTCTAGTGGTCCGTTTTGCATGCGGTCTTCGCCAGTCATCCTTCCGGGATCCAATCTTCACTGCAAGTCCCTCAAATCGCCCTTGCGGCCCCATTTTCCATTGTCCGCCGTTCCGCACACCAACGAAAAACTGCGGAGGGTTGTTGGGCCGTGTTTGTTTGGCCCGCACCCTCCGCGTTAGGTGATAAAAAACGGGATTAAAATATTCAACACATGAAAAACAACAAGGCACAATTTTAATAAAATTAAAATTGAACTTTGATCCCGGTTCTTTGTTTTAGTTGAACAACCATGGGAATAAAATATTGTTCTCAAATAAAACCCCTACCTCGCCGTCGTCGTCGAGCGTGCGTTCTTCGCGGAATTGATCGTTGAGGAAGAAGAGGATCGTTGCGTCGCAGAAGGGTGTCGCGTCGTCGCAGTATACGGCGTCGCGTCGACGATCTACGAGGGGTAAAGAAAACACACTGATTTAATTTACACGAATTAAATCCATGTCAAGTATAAAATCCACAAAGGAATTTAAAAGATTCGCAAACTCCTACCTCAACCGGATATTCGAAGATTTGTCGCAGAAGAAGGAACGTCGCAGAAGAACGTCGCAGGAGAAGAATTGTTGGCGTCGCTGAACATGGCGTCGCGTCGTCGATCTCCGAGGGTTCAGCGTTCTTCGCGTTCTTCGCGTTCTTCGCGAAGAGGAAAGAAGGTACAGATTTTACAAATCTTCTCAGCAATCAACCCGTCAACAAAAAGAAAAGGTGTTGGTCTTATTTTATTATTATTCTAATAGTTTGAAAACATGTTAAGAAATGAACCATTAATTTGGTGAATTAATGGTAACGACTGAACTGTCCATTTAATAGGAGCGTTTAAGAGTTTTAGAAAATGCCCCAGTTGACTTTCATTAATAGGGGGGTTAAAGGTGCGTTACTTAGGGGAAAAGAAACGGTGGGGCTCGTGCGGGCCCCACCTCACAAATATCCTATCAAGAGGGTAGGATATTTTGGGTTCCACCCTATCCGCTTCAACTCAGCTTAAGCAGCTTTAAGTGGCTTTAAGTGAAATAAAATAAAGTTGTCACCCCACTTTATTTTATTTTCTTCACTTAACCCCAAAAATTAAAAACCACACCCGAGCAAACGCAACTCCGGAAGAGGCATTTCTAAGCAAGTATCGGAGCTGCGATTCCATCGGTGCCCTCAGAATTCGATTCCGAGCACCGGTTCAAAAGTTAGAAAAAACCGCTCATTCGTTCACTGAACGTACCCGAGCCAAACTTCGGAAAATCATTCTGTGCACACCGGGCCTCGGAGTCACGTGCCGTCAGAAACTGTGTTCTTCTAAAATCCCAAAGAAAATTAAGAATAAAAATTTCATTGAAATTTACGGGTCTTTACATTACTCCCACCACAGGGCTTTACGTCCCCGTAAAGCTTCACCACAAACTTAGGGATACAAAGGCGGTACTGAGTACACATCTGAGCCTCCCGCTCCCAAGTGATCTTCAGGAGGTTCCCGTACTGCCAGTGAAAGCACACCCGAGGAATAGACCATTCTCGTAGGATCCACCCTTGTCGATCCTCGATCCCCACTGGAACCTCTGTGAAAGTCACCCCATCGCCATCGTCTAGCTCCCCATTGTCGATGATATGCAAAGGGTCGAGCATGTATCTCCTCTACTGAGATACGTGGAAGTCGTCGTGCACCCGGCGCAACTGAGGTGGTAGATCCAGGGGATAAGCCAGCTCGCCAATCCAGCTGAGGACCTGGAATGGTCTAATGAAGCGTGGAGACGACTGCCGCCTCAGCCAAATCTCCGTAATCCATGTCGAGGTGAGACATGCCAGAAGATGTGGATGCCATCCTCAAACTCTAGTGGCCTCCGCCTTCTGTCAGCACAAGACTTTTGCCGGCTTTGAGCTGTCCTCATCCGCTCATGGATGACTTGGACCTTTCTGGTCCTACAAGAGCGGCTGAGATTTCTTCTTTTCCGATAAGAGAAATCTGGTCTCATCCCATGGATGAACCAAGTTCTTCACCTAATACAGTCAATCCCGACATGGATGATACTAATACACAACAAGGATGACGTCGTAAGGCCTCGACGCTACTACCAAGAGATCCAACCGTTACTCTCACCTCCAAGGGTTGACTCACACTGTCGACATCAGTGTGTGGTAACTGGGTCTCCTCCAGTAGAAGTCTCACAAGTGAGGGTCAAGTCAACAGTCTAAACTGGAACCTCTTAGTAAAAACACAAAAGAGGACAGGAATGAAAACATCACAAAGGTATGCATCTTTTTTTTATTGTAGCTCATAATACAAAGACACTACACAACAACAACAAGGAACTAGAAGTACAAAAGACATATCCACTAGTTCCGCTCCTGTCCATCTGCTCTCAGAGCTCCATGATTGAAGGCCTCAGCTGCTTGAAGCTGAGCTCTCCCATGTCCACCAACACCCTGTGTCATGCGGTCGACCACCGGTAGGTCTAGTCCTCTTGGACCCCTGCGTCATCTGTCTACTGCCCACTGCAGAAGACTCTGCCGCATGCTGGCTAGTGGTGGGTCCTGCTGCTGGAGACCGCTCAGCAAGGAAACTCTCCACTAAGAGGGTTCACTCCAACACTCCTGTCTGTGTCGGAATGCTGTGAGAAACAACTGAAGCTCTGATCTCTCGCCTGAGCCCCTGCTCGAAGGTTCGGGCCCTGAGGAATGGGTCTCGTACCATGTCCGTGCAATAGCGCGAGAGATCGGTAAACCTTGCCGCGTACTGGGCTACTGTCAAGCTGCCCTGCTGCAGCTGTAGTAGCTACTAGATGTGCACCGCTCAGTGGGTGGCTGGGACAAAATCTGAGCGAAAAAGGCTCTCAAAGTCCGTCCAAAGGAGTGATGCCTCGTCGTGCACCTGGAGCATCAAGCTCCACCATCTGCCTGATTCCGTATGTAGGAGGCTCGCTGTAAGGACCACCATAAGGTCTACTGGTGTCCTCACTAACTGGAAAACTCGTACAACCACCTCCAGCCAGTCCTCGGCTGCCTGGGGGTCCGTCTCCCTGCGGAACCTCGGCGGTCGTTGGCGATGGAACTCATGAAGTGCACTAAGGTGACGTGCATCGTCAGCGGCCAGGGCTGGAAGCATCGGTGGCTCGGAGGGTAGTGGTACTGCCGGTGCCTCTCCTGTCAAAGGGCCCTGTACCAAGGCCTCATCGCTCGGCGGGCTGTCGTCACGCTCAACTCTCTGAACCCTAGCTGGCTGCTGTCGTGGGGCCATCTTGAAAAGGAAACAGGTGCGCCACGGTTAGAACAGTATACCTGGTGAGCTGATACAAAGTAATCACAAAGAAAACTTGAAACACATTTGCAATCAATGTTTTTGTGCATTAAGTCGGAAATCATAAGTCAGGGTCCTGGTGTATGGATACGTTGGCCGCCGCACCAACACTGGGCTCCCTGGACTGATAACCACACTCAATACAGTTAACACTATTGCTTCACAATGAAAAGATCAGAGTCCGTGGTAGAAACAAACTCCTCTGATACCAATTTTTCACGACCCGTCCTCGGGGCCCGTGCCGTGACTACCCCAAGCCCGCCTTCCATAGGCCAGGGGCTGGCGACTAGCACCAAGGCGTAAATCCTGGTAAAGGGAAGGCATTGCCTTTGTAAAATAAACAAAAAACACCACAGAGTAAACCAGAAGAAGTAAACACTAAGTAAAAACTGGTACAACAGTAAGTGCGGAAAGTAAGTGGGCCAGAATACAAACCCAAACTAAAAGTAAAGTACAACTTGAAAGGGAAAACAACAACTAAAAAGTAAAGCCACAACGTCGAGCTGTCCACTAGAAGTCCCACCTGAAGGGTGGGTACAGATAGCCTCCACTGCTCCTCGGGTCCAGCTGACCACTCCGAGTACGTCCCACCCAGTGGTCCACCTCCAGGTATCGTCCTTCTCCTCAAGCCTCCACCACGATCAGCATTATCCGTCGTCTGCAACCAACACAACGTAGTGCGGGCATAGCCCGTGCAGGGGTGAGTATAAGCTACTCAGTAGGGACCCCGAGACCCCTGAAGGTCTCCCAGAATCCACAAAGGAAAGATACAATCACGAAGTAACATCAGAAACGGCTTAGGTATATTCCCATACATATAACTATGTCTTCAATTCTCGCTCGGCTCCAACATCCGAGCTCAAGTACAACCCAGTCCACACAGGAAAGCAAAACATAAATCCACACTGGATAGCACGACACAATCCACATTGGAAAGATAAATGGTTGCGTAGTATTTATGAAAAATAATACACTGTGCCAAGGCATAATGTTCAGGTTAAAAGTAATTAAAATATTAAAAGAAATAAAATAAATTAAAAGAAATCAAAATAAATGAAAAATAACTAAATAATAAATAATAAAATAAAAATTTGTTTGGGAAAAAAGTGAAAATAAATAAAAATGAGTATAACCCATTTTTATTATTATTTTTATTCTTTTCTCTTTCCCTTTTATTTTATTTTGTTTTTCCTTATTTATTTATTTTATTTTCTTTTTTTTATATCTAATATTTATTTCCTTTCTATCCATTTATTTTTTTCCTCTCCTTCCTCTCCCTCCTCTACATCGAACACCCTTGTCTGGGTGGTGCGCCACCCCCCATCTCTGCTTTGGAAGGCTACTCCACCTCTGATTATTCTCCTTTTTCAACTCCATTGGAAGTGTTGTGAACCTCTCGGTAAGGATTATCATCCGCACCAATTAATTTTGAGTTTAATCCTCTCTCCATCATGCAATCTGTCACGGAAGGTTTTTACTCGAAATTTGAGTTTTGTTAAATCCTCTAATTTTATCTGTTTTAGGTCAAATCAAAGGTTTTCATAGGACATGGGAAATACTATGACTATGAGGTAGGGTGCCTATTTTATTTCCCATCGTTTTGTTTCTTAGTTTAATTTTCACCGTTGTTCTGCTCGTCAGTGCCTACCAGAAAATCCGAAATAATTCATATTAATTTAATTAACCTATTTTTCCTTGATATTTGTGACCTTTTAAGGCAAACCCCTTCCAATGTTGTTTACATGCCATTGGAAACACCTTTGGGTGTGCCGACATAATAAGCCCAATTAGCTTTGTCCTTGAATCTTTAAATTATCATTTACGTGAGCATGTGTGATAATTTGGATTGAAGTTTTAATTGAATAAATTGTTTAGGATGAATGGTAAACCATGAATTTGGTTTTCCTTGATTTTTTTTCTAAATAATTTTAGTTATAAGTCTTGTCATGCCTTGCTATCATTAAATGTTGTTTCCTATGGTTACACAGATAAAGTGATAGTTTTGTCTAATATTTTGTTATTATTATTAGCTATGGTTGTTAGGTTTGATTAATTAGTAAGTGTATTTGAATGGTTAATTAAAGGTCTATAATCACAAATTATTTCTATGTCATGTAAATATGACTCTCTTGTTGTTTTGAATGAAATCAAGTTAGGGAGAGAATGTGGGTCCCGTATTAAGAACCCACATTTGGACACTCTTTGCTCTATAGGTTACTACATAATGCACTGGGAAAGATATATTTAAGGTATTTCTTTTCAAGGGATTTCCCTGAAATTTTTTACTATACTATTGGGTTATACTAGTTCCCTAAAGGGATTCTAAGGATGGCCCCATTAGAAAAATGGCCATTCTAAGCCTCAGCTGACACTCGTTCCCTTACGTGTGATACCTGGGATAGACTCATGGTTACCATAACATGATAGATACTTAGAATTTTGAAAGGATCTCCTTGGATGAGCTCATGGAATTTGATATAATTTAAAGAATGTACCGTAACGATACCTTTGGTATGAGATTAGACTCCACCTCTGAAATTTTCAATTTTAATATAAATTATTGAGATGTTTTTATTGATACTACATAGAGTTTCCTTATGATTTGTGATACCTCTCTTGTGCCTTTAGTGCACCTGCTGTTGAAATATGGATTAGACCCCAAGAAAAAGCACAATATTGGGGGTATGACCTTTTCTTTGGTATGTCATATTACTTAGTCCTTTCTATATATATTCTTCTCTATTAGGTATCTCATTCAGACTTCCGGATCAGTCCGAAGTAGGTTGTATAGGACGAGTATCTGCTTAAGAACCTAGACCAAGTTATTGTTATTTTTATTAATTTAAATTGATTTCATTTATTATATATGTCACACTACTATTTTTATGCAACACAAAACAAAAAGGTTTAGACACTGTGGGTGACGGCCTACTGAGCTTATATCTCTCAGATTTCTCAAGCGCCTTTTGGTACCTAAGTAGACTTTATGTTTTTAGGTATGGATATATGGAAGTGTACCACTCCCAATGCATGATTTGTTTTCTATTTTAATTAGAGATTTGGGGGCAGAGGACTGAGCCAATGATCGAGATGTCGTGTCATAGTTTTCAGTTTTTTTGGCAGTTTTTGTTAGCATATAGCCTATTCTTGTACCCCATACCTCTATATGTTTATTTATTTACTTTTTCATCATACATTGAAATCATCATGTTATTTTTTATGACTATTCATCTTCTGAAGTTATTATTTATTATCTTGGGTCATTTATCTGCTTCAGCTACTGTCTTCATTTTCTCTATGATTCCTCTACTTATTACATATATATTTTACCTCTATGTTATACCTTATCCTACGAGGTAATAGTATCCCTGTGGACTTACCCAAGGACCTTGCTTCTAGTATTTAGCCTCTGGAGTTTGGGGAGATGCACTTGAGGTTTTGTGGCCCACCGTCTCGGGTCCGGTTCAATTCAACTTGGGGCAGTAGGCTACAATTTTATTTTAAAACAACTTATTTAAAATATAATAATTGAAAAACTATTAATGAAAAAATATTCTTTGAAAATAGATAAGTAAAATTATAAATAAATCTTCAAGGAATAGAGTATTCATGATGGTGGGGGTATCTGGTCATGTGATGTACTTTAAAATAAATATTCATTTTACATTTTTCAGTAAAAATTACCTCATTTGGAAAAGGAAGACATGATCTATTAATTTTTTTATAAAAAGAAAAACATGGTTAAACATTATTTTATTAAATATTTATTTAATATTAAAACTTTTTTTTGAAATTTTTTAAAATTAAATTTGGACATATAATAAAATATTCCCAATCGAATATAAAAACATCGGTTCTTTTCCTTAAAAAAATTATTTAGGTATATTGAGTACATAAATAGAGGAAAAATAAAGAAAAAAAATTTAATCTAAAAAAATAAACATAGGAGAATACAATTCATAATTATTGGGAGAGATAGATAATATAATTTCATCATCAGAAAATTTAAACATAAATAATCCAGGTAACTTTTGATTCATGACCCCCATGAAAAAATAAAATAAAATTAAAGATTAAAAACCATGAAAATAATTATTTTCATGGTGAAACATGTAAAATGGGTAGTAGATACACCTCATAAAATAATATATATGTATAACATAACATATGTCCCAAAGAAAAAAATTTGAGATGATAAACTCTTACCACTTTGGTAGCCATTGAATCAAAAAACTATTAGATGAAATAATTTGAAATGTAAAATTATATAACATGATTTAATAAGTATCCATGGTATATAATTTTAAAGTATTAGTATATATAAATCATAAAAATCAATAGGTGCATAACATCAAACATGTGTCAATGAAACAAAATTGAGGTTGAAAACACTTACGACTTTAGTAATTTTTAAATTTAAAGTAATTTGAAGATTAAAAACAATATGGTTCTATAAATCAATTTCATTAAAACATTTATTATTATAAAATACATTCTTTGGTAGTATATACACCATAGTAATAATAATTTGTTACATAACATTAAAACATGTCTCAATGAAAAGAAATTGAGATGAAACCCTTACATTATGTTAGACTTGATTCATAAGTTCTATAACATCATATATAATAGATTTATATTTATTATAATTCTATAAAATAATAATATTCATACATATATTATCATATATTATCCAATTATATAATTTTAACACCTTTTAAAAAATAATTCACTATTAAAGTCGTAAATTTGGTTGTTAGTTGCTTCATTTTTCATGTATGTGTAGTTTGATAGTTAAGGTACTTAAACTTTGATCACTGTTACTCCATATCAATTTTTTAATAATTACACAAATATTAAACATAATAATTATATACATATTTATAAACAATCATATAAATAAGATATGAAATATTTATTACATCACTATGTGGAGACGGTAGTCTGTATGTATGCCCAACTGATTCTTCCATCTTTCGATTGATGGAAAAAAAAAAAGAAAATTAAATGATAATTTACATTTGCATAATCACTATTATATCATAAAAATCATACATTTTCATCAAATCTATCCTTTTATGATCAAAGTAAATAAAAAATGATAAAAAAATCACATCGCTTTATGGAGGTGGTAGTACGCACATACAGACGAATGACATTATCATTTACCAATGGATCAAAAGGTAAGAAATTAGATGATATATTATAATTATATAATCATAATTATGTTTTATATATAATAAATAAATATTAAATCCTTCATTATAACCACCCATGAAATATGGTGATGAAAATTAATCATATCACTATATTGAGGCAGTAGTCCACACGTACGCCCAAGCGATACTTTTATTTCCTATTTGATGAAGAAGGGGTGGTAAATGGTTTTTTAATCAACATAATTAAATTTAAGTATATTTATTATAAAATATTAATAATTATTTTATGGATAAAATAATTTTATATAAAGTATAAGATAATAAAAAATTGATAGGGTCAGATTAAGATCTATATATCTTTTTTAAGAGACCAATTTTGGCTTACACATTAAGCCTTCAAGGATTGGTCTTAAGAGAAGATCATATGATCTTGGATTAAAGAAATGAATATATTAAGGGTTGTAGAAGTAATAATATTATCTATAAGGATCATATGGTGAGAATAAGGGATGTGGATTGGTTCCATTTCATAAATAAGGGGAGGGGCACACATGGAATTTCTTAAAATACATTAAAAATATTTGGTCACTTTCATGGTAATGTGGATCCAAATAGACATGAATTAGAATTTAGGATAAAATGAGGTTGAAATATATTTCATTAATAAGAATTATATAGGTGTGGGTTTCAATCCTATACTCACCTCTTGGTTTAACCCCTTAAAAACATATTTTAACCTTAACAACAGTAACCAAATTTTAGTGTTTTTACTACCAAAAATTAATTTGAAAATATTAAATTATATTAATTATTATTATTCTTAATATTAAATCCATTTTATAATATTCAAATTTTCTAAGTGGTGGAATTTAATTTTAATTATGCGTGCCAACCACAATGAAAATCTGTTATAAAAAAATACATTTTTGAGCATAAAACTTAATTTATATCCATTCCTTATGTTGTAGAAAATATAAAATTAATTTGAAAATATATTATTGAATATATAATCTATAAATTTAATTAAATAAATAAATAAATAGATTTTAATTCAATTAATTATAATAAAAAACACTGTGCGTATAAGAAATTTTTTTTTAAAAATTTGTTTTTTAAACCCAAAAATTAACTTATACAAAATAAAAAAAGATGTTTACTATGTAAATAATTATATTATTTATAATTAAATTAAAATTATGTTACATTAGGGAAAATTGAAAATATAATGGGTCTTTTAATTGAAAATAAATAACTTTTTATACATAAATCGGTATTCTTTAATATTCATTGAAAAGTAAATCTTTTTGGACAAAGCCTAACATTTCACCCTAAGATAATATTGGAATATATATTAAAAAAATTATTTTAATTTCATGAAATATAATTTCAAAAAAATATATAAATTAATTATAAGTTCTATGCGTGTAAAATGAAATAAAAACAATTTTTTAAGAAAATATATTTTTGAATCATAAAACAACTTTATTGAAAATTGAGAACTTATTTATTATGAATGATTCAATACATAAAAATTATTTGAAACCTTTATATTTTTTTAATAATTTTTTTATTACTATTCATACCTCCAATTTAATGGATAACTTATAAGGGTTTACTATATCACGATTCATATAGACTCAAGATTTCCTTTAAGAAAAGATAATAGACACTTGAGATTTATTTAAATAAAAAAATATATTCTAAAAACATGAGGTGATACATTCTCCCTCATCCAATAAATATATTTAATCATCAAAATTTTAATCTTGGTAATAAATGGATTCATATTTAAAAATACCTTTGTTTAAGACAAATATTTTTTAGAGGGACTATAACATTTTTTTTCAAAGAGGAAGTGGAAAACATAATTGTTACATTGAGATAACACATAATCAGGTTCCCAAATAAGGAGAACATTAGTGGTATGTGAAAATATGTACATGGAGGATAAAAATAATGTCTAAATAATAAAAAATGGTGTCAAAGAACATGGTAATGATAAATTTAATGAAAAGAAAAACATAAATTTGTGTGGGATAAAAACAACAATCAAATCCTTAGAAATAGATGTAAAGAGGAAAACATTTTCATTTTCAGGATCCATTTTTCAAGAGTATAAGATTTATTTTACCATGAAACTAGATAAAATATACTTGATTTATTTCAATTTCATAATTATAATTTCTTCCTTTGGTCATGCTTCAATCAATTTCCACTTATATTTCATATCTTACTCTAGAAAATAAATTTTCAAGATGTATTTTTCATTTGTGAAGCACATAAATTAACTTTTAATAGATTATATATTGTATAAAATAATTAAAATTGATTCTATATATCTCTAGATAATTACCAAAACTAAAATTTTTAGCACAAGTTATCTAATATAGGGAAATATTCATATGATTAAATAATATGTTAGACTATAAAACCTCAACAATAACACCCAAAGTTCAACATGAACCATAATATAAATAGTTAACGTTAAAAATTATCTAAAATATGTATGACCAAATTAAAAACCCAAATATTTATAAAAAATATCACAAAAGTTCCAAAATCATGATAATATTGATCCCCAAATAGTATAAAGTAGCTCTTAATTTCCTTACCAATCATGATAATACCATGATCATACATTCTCCTAAAACATTCTAATAACACGAATCACTATAAAACCTCACAAATACATATATGATTGTAAAAAATTTAATCAATTATTTTCCCTAAAATAAAATCATTTACTTAAAAAAATATTCTATAAATCTAAAAATGTAATAAAATTCATTAAATATAACATAAATCACATTATCCTTAAAGTCACTAATCAAATTAATTATCCAAAAAACTATCCAGTTTACTTTATAAATATCTATCAAGAATTTACCACAAATAAAATTTATTAAATTAACATCAGGAACACATTAATATTTATCTATCCCCTAGTCATGTGTTTTCTAAAAATATCACCTTATCATTAAAGCACTATTCTAGGTTATCAAAATAAGTCAACATATTCTTGAAAATCATTAAAGAAAAACTACAATAAGAAAATGTTAAGATATTTAATGATTCTTATAACCAAATTATCATTGATAAAAAAATTACAATATAATTCTAAAATCACAATACATAAACACTTTAATTATTCCACTTTAATGATTGGAATATCATATGCCCTTTTTTTCCTAGTAATTATCCCTTGGATTAGGGAATTGACTCAGACAATGCCTAATATCTCCACATACAATACATTGAATTATAAATGGTACCTTAGGATGTAATTTATTTATTTTCACTAAATTATTCATTTCCCCCAGAAATTAATTATTATATGTCATTAATTTACACACATAAAAAATCATCCCATTAAATTAAGAAATTTACTCAGGTGCTTGTTCCCACATTCTCAAAAAATGTAAAATTAATCTTCTTTCCTCTATGATATTCATGAAACTCCATTTTTATATTATTTGTTTAATTCAAAAAATCACCTATGTTTAGGTTCTTAATCAAATAACAAGATATCTAGTTATAAATAATAACTATCTTTCTCATTCCATATTCCATATAATTTGGTTTCTCATGAGTAAAATCATTACATCATCTATCATATTCTATGTTAACCTGAATCCTCCTACTTCCAAGAATTATCAATAATTAAAATAATAGTGTGAGAAATAGTAATGGGTAATCATTTAATCATTAAAAAAATTTCATAGGATGCCTAAACCATTACCCCTTTTTTCAATCTATGATACCTTAGTTTTAACCTAGGTCATCCATAATTATTATCTATCCAAATCTTTTATAATGGGTTATAAATAAAATTTGGTTTAACCTAAGAATATTTTTAGAGAGTGTCAAACTAATTGAATAGTAAATTACAATTCAACATAAATCAGAATGATGACTGAGATATACTCAACCAACTATTTTCAGGTTTATTACCCCTATATGAATCTATGATTAAACTATATCTAGTTATAGTATTGAGATAGGTATTCAGTGTTAGGAAAACCACATAATCTCTTATATACCGAAAATTTAGGATTTTATCCTATACTTAATCTTATCATAATGGTTCCCAATAAATTTTCATCATTTTAGTTTCCAAAAGATACTAAACCTTTCTATTATACCAACTATAGTGACCCCAAAATTTTTATATGTAAATACAATGTCAAATTAGATGAATAATCATTACATATCAATATGATTAATTCTAAAAACATAATGTTTTACTATATTTGAAAACATGGATACATAAAAAAATGGAACATAAAATGTCTACATCATTTCCAAATAAGTTCTTCACAACTAGTAACCTTCTTAGAAATATCCTACTTAAAACCTTTCTTTATCACCTAGGGAAAGAAAACATAAGAAATTGTTATCTTATATGCTTATTAAGGGTAAACACAAGAGATATTAATCATTTATTATTAGTAATAATAAGATAAGAGTAATGGAATGGTAATATGATGAAAAATTATAAGAATCACACTCAATCTGTCAAATATCATTAATCATGAATCATGGTATAAAGTTATGTTAGTTAAAAACATAATACTTAAGCGTGTGAAATCATTAATAATCAATCATGATCTATGAGAACATATCATAATCATAAGACATAAGTTTGTGGAATTTACATAAAAATAGAAAATAACTTCCTTCGTCAAGTTTCACTCCCAATACTACTAGTTTATAAAAATTCACATAATGGAAATGCATACCTAGTAATTTACAACATTCTATTAGGAGTAACTTACATCAAGATAACTCTACCATCTCTTAGGATTTTATTAAATCTGTCATCCCTTAGGAGTTTCTCAACTCCATCATCCTTACTTAATGCATCAAAGGGATATAACGAACCCACTCATCCATGGTTTATAACATAACCACTCATCCCTAGTTTATAATAAAACTACCTATACTTGTTTTATAATGGAACCACCCATTATGTAACAGCCCGAGATTTTATGAAAAATATTATTTTTTATTTCACTAATGTCTTGTGTTGTACGCTACACCAAAAGGAGCTTGCACAACACGCATCCTTGACTTGCCTTGCATTACACGCAATCGCGACCTTCCTCGATAGCGTGTGTAATACGCAATACCGAGTTTCACTAAACAACGATATGCTATTAAAATATTATTAAAACTAGCCGTTATGAATAGTAATAACCACTTTTTAAAATTCTGTAAATCTTATTTTTCAAAATGAACTTCATTTTTGGATTCGGAGTATCGAATTTAGCCTAAGGTGAAATTTTGGTACTTTTCGGATAACTTTCATATTCTGATGAATAGTGAAAATTACTAATTTATAATTAAAAACAACTTTTTTAATCGAAATAATTAATAGTGATAAATTATTAATTTGAGTGGTTTTAAAGTATATTTAGAATATATTTTTACAATTTAATACAATGTTGGTCATTGGTTGTAATTTCACATTTAAACCAGACATAATCAAGTGTCAATCTTTTGATATATATTGTTTCCTAAAAACACGCTATTTATTTTAACAGCGGGATTTAATTATAAAATTAATTAATGCAACTTCTATGTTATGAATTTGGTAAAATAGATTTCATTTTTGAATTCGGAATATGAAATATAGCTTAGGATGAAATTTTGGCATTGTTCTGAAAAACATCAATTTTTGATGAATAGTGAAACTACTAAGTGGTAGGTTAAAAAACTGAATTTTGCATAAAACTTAATTTTACCGCTTCTGTGAATAGAATTTTGAAAATCCGACAGACACGGTTAATATCAAGGACTAAAATGTGGTTCAATGAGATGAAAATAATTTTTGGTGAATAGTAACTTTTTACTTTTTTTTACCGCAGTTAATAGTAAATAGGGTAACTAAGAGTAAATATGATATTAATATTACCCTAACACATGTCCTAATTCTATTGGACAAGTGTAATTCGACCAAAAACAAACTTAGGAATAAAATATGACCATTTAGGCCCACTTGGATTAGATTAGGACATTTATTATTAATTTATTTAAAGAAAGGTTAAAATAGTTAAAATCAAAGTTTAATAAGTAAATCATTTTTAATATGGTGTTATACATAAGATAAATTCGAATGTAAATATTCATTAGAAAGATAAAAAGATTTCCTACATGATGGTATTTTATTTGTAATTTTTAGACATCAAATAATTTAATTTATTTATGACACAACGATGATGCAGTAATTATCTTATTAATGAAATATTGACATAATTGATGTTATAAACACCAAAATAAATGTAATTTGAAATTTTTATGAATTCCACTAATTTTATAGGTTACTATGATATATTAATGTTTATTTAATCAACTTGGTTCGAACATTTAATTCTGTTATGACTTTCACAAAAATCATATATCAAATAGTGTCAAAATTGACACAAAATAGTTTTTAAATCAAATATTATATTATTAATTGTTATTTTATTCCTAAAAATCTAAGGTTCGGCCAAATGACTTATATAAGGATATATATATTAATAATAAACAATTTGGGGTTCGTTTGGCATGTTATAGTAAGTGTATTAACCATATAGTGAAATAAAACAAAAAGACACGGTAAATGTTAAATTATTTAACTTGGAGTTAAATCTAATTGATAAGGTTAAAATAATATCATAAACTTGTCTAAATTCTATTGGTTGATAGGATTTCGACCCATCCCCACTTTAGCTTCTAAATAAGACCCTTTGGAACCATTATAAACCAATTTTGACTTTAATATAAAATAATATTTTGAGATATTCCTAAGGTGCCCCTCTCCTCCCTTATAAAAGGGCACCTCCTCCCCCTCCTTCTCACACCAATTTGAGCACTCAAGCTCGGCCAACCCCTGCCAAAATCTCTTCTCCACTTCCCTAGAAACATCCTAGAGGTTCTGGTCTTCTTCAAAGACCAATTTTAGTGCCCTAAGAGGAGGTCTCAAAGAGGCGCTTCAAAGAAGAGGTAATTACCGTTACCAATTCTTTCATCTTTATTTCTTATTCCACTTCTTCTTCTTAGGTTGTTTCATTATGAAGTAATAACATCAGTATCACTCATATACTGATATGTTATTATAAGTATGAAACAACCCTATTTCACCATCTATCTATCCTACGGGAAAAGAAATCACCACGCGTGCGTACGTACGGAATACCGTCTCCACGCCGTGGTGTAATCTATTTTCCACCACCACATTACATGGATGGGTATAATGGTGTAAAGAATAACTATACATAGTTATTACAACATCATATTGATTCTGATATATTGTATAATCCACTCCAATTCAATTCAGTATTTATGGAAATGATATCATCGCTCGTGCGTACGTACGGACTACCGTCTCCACGACGCGATGAGATTCATTCTCCATGTTAACCATTTAAGAATGATTATAAAGTATATATAAGAAATAATAATGAAATATATGACATTATAAATTTACTGGATTTATGTATATATATATATGTATGTCATCAACTTACTTCCATTCAAGACAATAAGGAAAGGAAAACAGCGTTCATGCGTACGTACGGACTACCGTCTCCATGAACGGTGTTTTTCATTTTATTTATCTACCTATTATATATATATATATACTGAATATATATGATATATAAATCATATTTTATATTCTGGAAGTGAGTAAATCATGATATAAGTAATAATGATGTCAAGAACAACAAGTCAAAACACCTACGATAAATGAAATGATTTTACCCAAAACGCTTCTTTAACATGGAATTTACAAAAGAACGGGTAATATAATGTCATAAGTGAACCATATATGATATCATAACAATGAATATGATTCTGTAATAAGTCAATAACATGATTTAAATCATTATACAGGAGGTTCGGACACTTACAAAGCAAGTCGGACCTAAGGTAAGGGAAATATCACAATCTCATTTTTATCCGAGATTGTTTATTCGTAAGTATTTACTGGGGTGTATTTTATCATCCACATCCATGTTTCATCAATATGTAATATTAATTCCATCCACTTACACTAGTCTAAATCCAATTTTACCCTTCGGTGAGTTTTTAGTAAAGAATATGAAAGGAATCTTTTGTCGTTTTTCTTCGTACGAGGTACTTTTTGACTTTTTCGACAAAAGTACAAAGAATGTTTTTTTTAAAACTTATACGGAACGAACAGATTTTTACGGTTTTATAAAGCCTTATTTTCATGAAGCTTCCTCCAAAATATTTCATGACTATTTTTAATAAAATCTCTTTCTTTTAAAATTGCATGATGTTTTGTGAAAAGAAATTGATTTTGAAGAAGAAAGGATATTTTCCTCAAGAATTCATTTCAAGTGTTTTATCAAAATTATTTTCCATCTAAGATAATAAAGGGTTCTGTTTCTATCCATATTTTTACATTGATTTGACTATGTTGTGATGGAATTATGTTTATGAATTCCTTTATCTTATATGAATGGTTTTATGATGTCATGTTGTTTAAGAATCCCATTTTTTATTACATGGGTTATGAAATGATGTATGATTTATGATTTTGTGGCACACATAAGAATGGTATCATTATGAGATGGGTGGGACCTATATCTCCCTCCAATGCATTGGGTAAAGATTTTATATCTCATGAGATAGACATGGCTGAAATGGTAGGTTATACCGGTTCAGTGAAACAGGACTGAAACGAGGGTTACTCGATTCAGAAAGGGACTTTGTCCACTAAGATAGTCTTGGCAATGAGTCATGACTAACAAGAAATGATTTTTCATGATTATGTGTGCATGCCACAAAGTTTCAAGTTTCATGTTATGATTATGGGGATCTCATTTTCACTTCTATGATTTATTAAGATTTTATGATCTCTTTTGCAGGTTATGATTTTAAAAAAAAGATATGATATGATTTTTATTTCCTTTATTGCCCTTGCTGAGCATTTGAGCTCACCCTTTTATTTTTTCTTTTCCCCAGGATATAAAGAAAGGTTTTAGGAAAAAAAAGGGGATGACCTTTATGGGAGATATTGAAGAACTTTCACCACGATTAGAAGATTACGTTCCGAGTTTCCAAAGACACTAAACTATTACGATCCTTTAGTGTGTGTTTTTTTTATGTACTAAGTATTCCGCAAATGTAATGTAATGTCCATGTACGTCAAGATACGGGTCTCTACAGTTGGTATCAGAGGAAAGGTTTAGTCAACCTTTGGAAACTAGGATGCGAAAACGTTAGTGAGATTCCTAGAGATATTTCTACGGTATGTCTAGGGATGTCCCTAAGGATAAGTATACGTATAGGATATATTCCTAGAACTATGGTAATGATATTAGATTAAACCTAAGAAGTTAGGTATTGAGGATACTTTCCCTTTACTATGTTGTTTCTCTAGCATGATTTTTGACTCTCACACTATTCTTTTTGGGTTTTAGAAAACGACTGGAATCAAGATGATTCACGATAATGGAGGATATGATGGACAATGGAATGATATTCTTCATAATGAAATGGGATTTGGAAGTCCAAACATCATTATTATGCCGAATCAGCAATCTCATAATATGATCAATAAAGTAAAATTTGGTAAGTTTCCTGACTCGGCTAATAAGAGAAAGATGGAGTTTCATGATGATCATAGAGGAAAGAAAGTTCAATTCCCCCTATGTAAATCATGTGGGAAGAGGCATCAAGGAGAATGTTTCAAAGGAACTGGAAGATGCTTTGGGTGTGGAAAAGAAGGACACAAAGCAAGTAAATGCAAAGGAAAAGGTTTAGTTAACAACATGGATGATGATAATGGTATTGCTACGACATCAACAATGGTTAAATGTTTTAAATGTGGAATGTTCGGGCATTATGCAAACCAATGCCCTAAGGGAAAGTCTCATGAAGATAATCAGTATGGTCGTATGGGAAGTATTTATGTGGATGATGATGAAGAGACTACAAATGATATGTGAGATGAAAGAATTGTTGAAGCACAGTCAATGGTTTAAGAATGTAGTGGAATGATTACATGTTTATCATGTGTAATGTTGTATAAGTAATCTCATGGTACTTTAGAATAAAGAGACATGTAAGGATTGTTACACTGTTGTCTGATTAATGTTACCAGTATCCATGAAAGGTTATTCAGATATTAATGGAAATAAGATGATATGCGCATAATGAAGGGAAAACGAGAAAACGAGATGTTTAACAGTATTCATGAGCTCATGATTGATATAAGGACTAAGTGATATCATGGTTTGAGTATATAGAATTTTGAGGATTTTGGTATGTGGAAAGTGTTAACTTTTAACTGCACTCAAGTTTTCACTAAGGTATTCAAGAGAATACATGATTAAGGACTTTGAATGTTTGGAATGTGACCAACAAGACATATCTTATGATATGTGGGGATCAACGACAGTATTAAATCTCTAGTAATCGTTGTCACTATATTATGAGTGTGGACTGCAGTATTATGTATAAGCCTAAAGATTAGACTGGATTATGTTGGACATAAGTTAGTATTGTTTAAGGATAGAAGATTTTCGATATTATTGATGGGATGTTATAGTAACGTAGTTTTAGAAAAAGGACAACCTGCAGGACGGGCGACAGCCCATCGCTTCGGACAAGGCTATAGGAATCGAACCCACAACCGAAGTGCGACTGACCTTTATCTCCTACCACTGACCTACAGGAAGTCCCTGTTTAGTAGAAACTAGTGTTATTATATTAAGCAGTATGATATATGAAGTATAATCCCATTTTAGGAACCATATATGATTAATCCCACTATAGATCGACTTATGTATATAAATTTTGCTAACCTTTTGAGACAGATGGAATGACCCGTCATTCTATCACATGATCTGCTAACACTTCACGAATAACAAATTCAACTTCATTTATTTAAGAGATGAAGTGGAAATTGTTAAAGGCACGAACAACAGTGAGATTGTACCAAAATAAAGTAAGTATTTATTCTAATTCAAATTCTTTAACTTTAGGGAAATGATCTTGAAAACCAAAAATGTTGATGAATCAGATGGTACCTTAGATCATCACTAATTTATGGATTTTTGATTACTGGCTTTTCCATAGCCATGTTCTCTACCACTCTCCATCAGAACATGATGGTTAGATTTCTCTTCCATATCCATATTTTCACCTATGTGGAAACCCAGTGATTAGTTTATTTGGGTAATCGTTATATTTCATACTTTAGTTATTAAAGCCAAGTTTTGGTATTCCTTTTTATGATGTGGGTTTCTATTAAATAAACTTTCGAATAGTAAACCATTTATAACCCCGACGAATTTCGAGGGCGAAATTCATTTTAAGGGGGGTAGAATGTAACAGCCCGAGATTTTATGAAAAATATTATTTTTTATTTCACTAATGTCTTGTGTTGTACGCTACACCAAAAGGAGCTTGCACAACACGCATCCTTGACTTGCCTTGCATTACACGCAATCGCGACCTTCCTCGATAGCGTGTGTAATACGCAATACCGAGTTTCACTAAACAACGATATGCTATTAAAATATTATTAAAACTAGCCGTTATGAATAGTAATAACCACTTTTTAAAATTCTGTAAATCTTATTTTTCAAAATGAACTTCATTTTTGGATTCGGAGTATCGAATTTAGCCTAAGGTGAAATTTTGGTACTTTTCGGATAACTTTCATATTCTGATGAATAGTGAAAATTACTAATTTATAATTAAAAACAACTTTTTTAATCGAAATAATTAATAGTGATAAATTATTAATTTGAGTGGTTTTAAAGTATATTTAGAATATATTTTTACAATTTAATACAATGTTGGTCATTGGTTGTAATTTCACATTTAAACCAGACATAATCAAGTGTCAATCTTTTGATATATATTGTTTCCTAAAAACACGCTATTTATTTTAACAGCGGGATTTAATTATAAAATTAATTAATGCAACTTCTATGTTATGAATTTGGTAAAATAGATTTCATTTTTGAATTCGGAATATGAAATATAGCTTAGGATGAAATTTTGGCATTGTTCTGAAAAACATCAATTTTTGATGAATAGTGAAACTACTAAGTGGTAGGTTAAAAAACTGAATTTTGCATAAAACTTAATTTTACCGCTTCTGTGAATAGAATTTTGAAAATCCGACAGACACGGTTAATATCAAGGACTAAAATTTGGTTCAATGAGATGAAAATAATTTTTGGTGAATAGTAACTTTTTACTTTTTTTTACCGCAGTTAATAGTAAATAGGGTAACTAAGGGTAAATATGATATTAATATTACCCTAACACATGTCCTAATTCTATTGGACAAGTGTAATTCGACCAAAAACAAACTTAGGAATATAATATGACCATTTAGGCCCACTTGGATTAGATTAGGACATTTATTATTAATTTATTTAAAGAAAGGTTAAAATAGTTAAAATCAAAGTTTAATAAGTAAATCATTTTTAATATGGTGTTATACATAAGATAAATTCGAATGTAAATATTCATTAGAAAGATAAAAAGATTTCCTACATGATGGTATTTTATTTGTAATTTTTAGACATCAAATAATTTAATTTATTTATGACACAACGATGATGCAGTAATTATCTTATTAATGAAATATTGACATAATTGATGTTATAAACACCAAAATAAATGTAATTTGAAAATTTTTATGAATTCCACTAATTTTCTAGGTTACTATGATATATTAATGTTTATTTAATCAACTTGGTTCGAACATTTAATTCTGTTATGACTTTCACAAAAATCATATATCAAATAGTGTCAAAATTGACACAAAATAGTTTTTAAATCAAATATTATATTATTAATTGTTATTTTATTCCTAAAAATCTAAGGTTCGGCCAAATGACTTATATAAGGATATATATATTAATAATAAACAATTTGGGGTTCGTTTGGCATGTTATAGTAAGTGTATTAACCATATAGTGAAATAAAACAAAAAGACACGGTAAATGTTAAATTATTTAACTTGGAGTTAAATCTAATTGATAAGGTTAAAATAATATCATAAACCTGTCTAAATTCTATTGGTTGATAGGATTTCGACCCATCCCCACTTTAGCTTCGAAATAGGACCCTTTGGAACCATTATAAACCAAATTTGACTTTAATATAAAATAATATTTTGAGATATTCCTAAGGTGCCCCTCTCCTCCCTTATAAAAGGGCACCTCCTCCCCCTCCTCCTCACACCAATTTGAGCACTCAAGCTCGGCCAACCCCTGCCAAAATCTCTTCTCCACTTCCCTAGAAACATCCTAGAGGTTCTGGTCTTCTTCAAAGACCAATTTTAGTGCCCTAAGAGGAGGTCTCAAAGAGGCGCTTCAAAGAAGAGGTAATTACCGTTACCAATTCTTTCATCTTTATTTCTTATTCCACTTCTTCTTCTTAGGTTGTTTCATTATGAAGTAATAACATCAGTATCACTCATATACTGATATGTTATTATAAGTATGAAACAACCCTATTTCACCATCTATCTATCCTACGGGAAAAGAAATCACCACGCGTGCGTACGTACGGAATACCGTCTCCACGCCGTGGTGTAATCTATTTTCCACCACCACATTACATGGATGGGTATAATGGTGTAAAGAATAACTATACATAGTTATTACAACATCATATTGATTCTGATATATTGTATAATCCACTCCAATTCAATTCAGTATTTATGGAAATGATATCATTGCTCGTGCGTACGTACGGACTACCGTCTCCACGACGCGATGAGATTCATTCTCCATGTTAACCATTTAAGAATGATTATAAAGTATATATAAAAAATAATAATGAAATATATGACATTATAAATTTACTGGATTTATGTATATATATATATGTATGTCATCAACTTACTTCCATTCAAGACAATAAGGAAAGGAAAACAGCGTTCATGCGTACGTACGGACTACCGTCTCCATGAACGGTGTTTTTCATTTTATTTATCTACCTATTATATATATATATATACTGAATATATATGATATATAAATCATATTTTATATTCTGGAAGTGAGTAAATCATGATATAAGTAATAATTATGTCAAGAACAACAAGTCAAAACACCTACGATAAATGAAACGATTTTACCCAAAACGCTTCTTTAACATGGAATTTACAAAAGAACGGGTAATATAATGTCATAAGTGAACCATATATGATATCATAACAATGAATATGATTCTGTAATAAGTCAATAACATGATTTAAATCATTATACAGGAGGTTCGTACACTTACAAAGCAAGTCGGACCTAAGGTAAGGGAAATATCACAATCTCATTTTTATCCGAGATTGTTTATTCGTAAGTATTTACTGGGGTGTATTTTATCATCCACATCCATGTTTCATCAATATGTAATATTACTTCCATCCACTTACACTAGTCTAAATCCAATTTTACCCTTCGGTGAGTTTTTAGTAAAGAATATGAAAGGAATCTTTTGTCGTTTTTCTTCGTACGAGGTACTTTTTGACTTTTTCGACAAAAGTACAAAGAATGTTTTTTTTAAAACTTATACGGAACGAACGGATTTTTACGGTTTTATAAAGCCTTATTTTCATGAAGCTTCCTCCAAAATATTTCATGACTATTTTTAATAAAATCTCTTTCTTTTAAAATTGCATGATGTTTTGTGAAAAGAAATTGATTTTGAAGAAGAAAGGATATTTTCCTCAAGAATTCATTTCAAGTGTTTTATCAAAATTATTTTCCATCTAAGATAATAAAGGGTTCTGTTTCTATCCATATTTTTACATTGATTTGACTATGTTGTGATGGAATTATGTTTATGAATTCCTTTATCTTATATGAATGGTTTTATGATGTCATGTTGTTTAAGAATCCCATTTTTTATTACATGGGTTATGAAATGATGTATGATTTATGATTTTGTGGCACACATAAGAATGGTATCATTATGAGATGGGTGGGACCTATATCTCCCTCCAATGCATTGGGTAAAGATTTTATATCTCATGAGATAGACATGGCTGAAATGGTAGGTTATACCGGTTCAGTGAAACAGGACTGAAACGAGGGTTACTCGATTCAGAAAGGGACTTTGTCCACTAAGATAGTCTTGGCAATGAGTCATGACTAACAAGAAATGATTTTTCATGATTATGTGTGCATGCCACAAAGTTTCAAGTTTCATGTTATGATTATGGGGATCTCATTTTCACTTCTATGATTTATTAAGATTTTATGATCTCTTTTGCAGGTTATGATTTTAAAAAAAAGATATGATATGATTTTTATTTCCTTTATTGCCCTTGCTGAGCATTTGAGCTCACCCTTTTATGTTTTCTTTTCCCCAGGATATAAAAAAAGGTTTTAGGAAAAAAAAGGGGATGACCTTTATGGGAGATATTGAAGAACTTTCACCACGATTAGAAGATTACGTTCCGAGTTTCCAAAGACACTAAACTATTACGATCCTTTAGTGTGTGTTTTTGTTATGTACTAAGTATTCCGCAAATGTAATGTAATGTCCATGTACGTCAGGCTTCGGGTCTCTACACATTATATAATCATAATCCATTCATATGTATACTATATGATCATGGAAACATTAATCATTACATTAAAGCTTAACCCATGGAAAGAAAATAGGTTTTATAAACACTTCATCATCATAAACATAAACCATAAACAAAAAGAATAAAAATGGTAAAATTGTATCATATACCTAGAAAATATTAATAAAAATAAAATTATGTTGTTATCTATGAAAAGTACCTTTAAAATATCACTGTAACTTTTTTTGAGGAAAAAGCCCTATTCATTTTGAAATTAATTATTTAAAATCAAGAAATTTACAAAAATTTTAAGGAAGAAATTTTATTTGAAAAGAACCAAGGTAAATAATAAAGTAATCTTAAAAGAAAATATTAATAATTATTTATGGGGATTCCATTCATGTGGTCTATGTTAAAACAATAATTAATTTCTAATTTTTAGTAAAAAACAAAAGTACCTCATTTCAAAAATGAAAATAAGATCCCTTTAAATTTTTTTATAAAAAGTAAATAATGGGTAAAAATTAATTTAATAATTTTTTTAATATTAGAAACATTATTGTAAACCTTTTAATGAAAATATGGACATGAAATAAAATTTATAGACCTAAGAGAAAACAAATTGTCAGTTTTCTTAAATTCAATATGATGAGTACATAAAGAGACGAAAATTAAAGGAAAAAAATTTAGTCTCTAAAAATAATAATAGGATAAAATGAATAAATAATATTTTTCATTGATATACCATATAATTTCATCAAAATAAAATTTATCCATAAAAAATCCCGTCTAAAATGATAGTGTAATATAAAACTCTTACCGCTTTGGTAACTTTTAATTGATGTCCACTATGGAAGAAATAACTTCAAATGAAACTTTAAAAAACAATAAAATAATGATATTAATGATAAAACATATAAAATGGTAATTATATACACCTTATAAAATAATATAGGTGTATAACAAGACATACGTCTTAATAAAGACAACTTAAGACGATAAATCCATAATATTTTGGTAAATTTTGAATAAAAAACCCTTAGATAAAATAATTTTATTTGTAACTTTTTATAATATGAATTAATAATTTTACATGGTATAATATTTAAATATATCATTATATACACCTTATCTATAAAAATATGTGTATAACATCAAACAAGTTTCAACGAAACAAAATATAGGTGAAGAACCCTTATGACTTTAGTAATTTTTATATATGAATTAATTAGAAAATTTAAAATAATTTGGTTATATAAATTCATTTAAATAAATAATGTATTATTACAAAATAAATTATTTGGAATCATGTACATCAATGAAATAATAAATTGGTCCATTACATTAAAACACATCTCAATGAAGAGAAATTGGGATGAAACCATTACCTTATGTTTGAATTAATTTTTAAGCACTATAACCTCATGTATAATAAATTTATATTTATTATAATTATATTAAATAACCATATTAATACAAATAATATCATATATTATCCAATTAAATTATTTCAACACCTATTTATAAATAATTCTATTTTAAAGTCGTCATTTCATGTGTTAATTATTTCATTTTTCATGTATGTTTTACTTTGACAGTTAAGATCCTTTCACTTTTATCATGTTTAATCCATATATAGAATGATAATAACTATATAAATATAATATATAATCATTATATATATATTTATAAATATTCATATAAACATATTATGAAAATTGAATTACATAACTATGTGGTGAAGGTAGTTTGTACGTACACATGAGTGATGTTTCCATATTTTTATGGATGGATTGAATGAAATATAAATGATAAATAACCTTTAAATAATAATTATTATATAATAAATATCATATATTTTTATTAAATCTATCCTTTTTAATATCTATGTAAATAAAAAATGATAACCAATCTCATAGCTTCGTGGTGGTGGTATTCCACACACATGCACAAGAAACATTATCGTTTACCAATTGATTAAAAGTTAAGAAGGAAGATGAGATATTATAATTAAAGAAAAATTATTATTTTATAAATATATAACATAAAAACACAATCCATCATTATAACCACCTATGAAATATAGTGATGAAAAATGAATCATATCGCTACGTGGAGGCAGTAGTCTACGCATACACAAGAGTGATAATTTTATTTCCCATTTGATGAAGAAGAGGTAGTAAATAGTTATTCGTTAATAATAATAATATATCATTATATTTATGAAACTATATTAATCATTTTTTCATGGATACAAAAAATTTATTAAAAGTTGATGAAGAAATAAAATTTAAAGAGTTTTGTTAATTTCTATACCGCTTATTTGAGACCTCCTTCGTCTTACACTTAATTCCTTGAATGATTGGTATTAAGAAAATCAAATAAGTTATATGATGAAGTTAATGAATCTAGAAAGGTTTTTGATTAGATCATGGATGATATAGATGGATGAAATGGTGTAAATAAGGGGGATAGAGAGGTTCCTTTTATAAGTGAGGGGAGGGGAGTATATAGAATTTATTAAAAGATTTCACTTATATAAGGTTAATTTCATTTGAAAGTAGCTTAAAATAGAAATTTATTATAATTAAGGATTATATAAGGTTTAAATATATTCAATAAATAAGAATTATATTTGTGTGGTTGGAAATATTTCCATTATCTCTGGGTTTAGCCCCCGGTAAAATCGTTTTAACCATAACTATGAAGAAAATTATACTATTATAACTATTCGTTATGAAAAAATTAAGTTAAACCTATTAAATTATATTAATTAGTATAATTAAAAAATTTAATCAATTTTACCAGATTAAATTTCTATATGTTTAATAATTCAATTTTAATTAAGCATACAAACCGCAATGAAACACCATTTTGGAATAATGCATTTTTAATAATAAAAGTGAATTTACATGAATTCCATGTATTTTAAAACCCATAAAATAAATTTTAAAATAAATGATTGAATATATAATCTATAAATTTCATTAAAACCATTAATCAATCAAAATTAATTTAATTTATTAATATGAAAACACAATGCTTAAATAAAATAGTTTTTAGAAAATTATGTTTTTAAACAAAAAATTAACTTCTACCAAAATAAAGTATAATGATTTTTTCTATGTAATTAATTAGATTATTTCTAATTAAATGATACTTATTATACTTTAAGATCATATTCAAAACATAATGGGATTTTACATGAAAATAAGTGACATTTTTTTAAAAAATTAGTATTTTTCATTATTCACTAAAAAATAAATCTTTTTAGTAAAATTATAACAATTCAAAATAAGATGACATTGAAATGATAATTTCAAAAAAGATATTAACTTCCTCTAATAAAATTTATAAAAAAGGTATAAATTAATTATAATTATTGTGATCATAAAATGAAATAAAAATCCTTTTGAAGAAAATATATTTTTGAAGCATAAAATCAATTTACCAAAAGTCGATTAATATTTATTACAGATTAATCAATTAATTTTAATTATTAAAAACCCTTATACATATTTTTCACAATTTTCTTATTAATATTCATACTTACAAATTTAACGCCTAGCTTATAATGCTTTACTATATAACAGTTTATATAGACTTGGGGTTGTATGTATGGAAAGATTTCACAACCCAACCCACCAGGGTCCAACCCGTGACTACCCTAAGACCGCCTCTAATAGGCCAGGGGCTAGCAACCAGTGCTGAGTTGGTATATCCCCAAAATGGGTGGAATTAACCTAAATTACCTGTATGCATGCACACATCTCCAAGCCCATAAAATGCTGCAAATTTAAAGCAACTAAAACCAATGAATGCGTACATCTATAATCCCACAAAAAGAGTATGATAGTAAAGTAATGAAAGCTAAAAAGGAGACAAATACATGCCCAACCAAAAAATGTAAAGAGTCCATCCTTCTTCAAGGATGAGAACTTTGATCGAATGAAAGCTCATGGTAAACACCTCAGTCTTTCTCACTCAAACTATAATCCACCTACTTTGTGTCCTCCTAGGACACCATCAAAAGGGTCATTATCTATATAAGACACGACACGTACAGGAAGAGAACATGTAGGGGTGAGTATTGAATATCCCAGTAGGACCCCCTAAAAACACTAAACATTGATCATCGAGTATAGACAACTCAATATAATATAAAAAAATCAATTTATAATAGGAAAAACCTAGATATACTTAAGAATGACATTGCAACACTTGGAGGTCACAAACAATTGCAAACTGCAAGATTTTTCATGAAGTAATTCTTGTTCCAAGATAATCCACTCCACAATACATGATGTCATTAGAGACACTCAAACAAGAGGTCAAGATCATTGGACCATATCCAAGAAAGATCACTTTTCTCAGAATAACCTCATACTCAAATAGAATTCCATGCCCATAACTTATGGGGGGAAACCATGAACCTAATATAGATCAACCCACTATAGAGAAGATCATATTCCAATGATACCAAGAACCCTATCGATAAATCCTACTAGATGGAGGATCAACACACTGCTCAAGGAGGTCATTTCAATTCCATAAAACTGACATATGGTATAATAATGATAGAGGATCACACTATAATATCGTAGAGGGTTTCCAAAAAATCACTATGGGATTTAGCCTCTAGAGGGGATTACAATGCTGATATGTGGACATAATACCACACTATACAATAAAGGTAAAGGACCAAGGGTAAAACCACTCAACTAACACTAGTATGAACTAAAGAGATGAAGAGATCTATGAAATCTGTAAGGGATTACATGAGGTGTAAGTATAGTACATGATGTGGCTTGATCAACCTAGATATTCCCATGCGTTTCTTCCTCACACGACATATAAACCTCAATATACATGGTTTGTGGGTGAAACTCATGGTGTGTATAGGTTTCTGGAACCCCTGATCGGGTGGCCTAGCCATGTCTATGTACCACTAGCTATGTCTGCAGACTAGCCCGTGTACACCTGGCTGTATTCATGTTCGAGTGAAAGACATGTCCATGCTCATGTACTTCAGGTCATGTTGTTTTACCTTTTAAAGTACAATCTAATCCTTCACAGAGGGGTCACATGGTGTGTTACCATGTTATGTGGAATGTGATATTTAACTTCAACCAAAACCCTAGCACCACACCTAAGGGGTCCCACATGGTGTGTAATCCCAAAATACACACCTTGTTTATTGGTATTTCCTAGATATGTTAGGATATCTTAAACATCATCCTATTCATTGCTGGAGCTATCACACAAGCCAGAAATGGTTGGTTGGGGGTCGACAATGACTATAGTTGTTGGAGCTCAGGATTTCAGGCTTTGAATATACTCAAGAAATGTCTACTCATGTTTCCCATAACCGCCTCATTGAAACTAGTTAGAATGAATAATTCCAATCCATTCTGATCTTACCCTAATCATCCTCTACCATCACCACACCACAATAAAAATCTCATTCAAGAAATGCATCTGCAGTATCGATCCACTACATCAAAGAACGGTCATGAAATGATTGAATACCAGGTATTCAACGTACCATGGGCTAAAAGGAAATGCCCATAATGAATGTGTAAATAATGGGGTAAGAAATCCAAAATCCATCAAATTTTATGAAAGAACCTTGGACTTTGTTCTTTCGGCCTTGATTCATTCTCATAGAAAATTACTAATGAAGAGTAATAAAATACAATGAACAATTATAATTCCATCAATTTAAATCTACTGATGATGCACATATTAATTCTGTTCATAGAATCAATCTTTCTTTATCTAGTATTATGTAATGGGAAGGAAAACAAAAAATAAAACATCCTACCTATAGTTTGGATAAATCTTTGATAAAGAACATTTTTTTTATTTTTGTCATTGATGAGATCCACAAACTCTTTTAGCGCAACAATCCACGATCCCGTCCCGATTAGTCATTTTTCACAAATACTGCTCTTCAATAATCATCTAGATCTTCAAGATTTTATTGGATAACCCTAAATAAATCCTCATAACCATATATTTAAATAGGATTCAGTAACTATGTCAAATAAAATAAAATAAATCAATGAAGTTGATTTTTTTATTAATTTTTCCCTACTGATGAATTTTTCACAAAAACCCCACTCAAATAAAGATTATATTTTACCTAGGCTAAAACCAGCATTCTAAACTCAACAGTGCCTTCGGATTTCTAATTTTGGCCCCCATTCCTTATTTATTCCACCTTTTTAGAAAAAATGAACATTTATGTTATTTCATATATTTTATATATTTCAAAATTTTATTTTGTGCACCCTGGGCCTCAGAATCACATTTTGTCTTAGCACCTGGTCTAAAAAACAATCCATATAATTTCCAAAAAATAATACATAGAAAATATGACTCATTAAATACTCCCCACCTTATGAATTTTCATCCCAAAAAGATAAAACCCTACTAAAAAAGATGAGGGTAGTGGGATCACATCTGGGTCTCCTTATCCTAGGTGATCTTCTGAAGATTCTCATTCTTCCACCATACATGTGGTTGGGGAATCAATCACTCTTGAAGTATCCTCTCCGGTTAATCCTTTATCTCTAATATGTAATCAAAAAAGGTAGCTCCATCCTTGATGTCCAGCTCACCCCATTCAATAACATGTGATGGTTCATGTATATAACTCCTCAGCTGTGACACGTGTAAGACTCTGTGTACCTAGTCAAACTATGATGGTAGAGCTAAGAAGTATGGCACCTCACCAAAACAACATGGTATCTTTAAAGGGATAATGAATCCAAGAGATAACTTTTCACCCTGACCAAATATCCATAATCCATGTCATGGTGAGATCCTCAAGAACACATAGTCTCCCTCCTCAAACTCTATAGGTCTCTGTCATTGGTCTTTATAAAAATTCACGTAGATCATTACATTCCTCATCCTCTCCTAGAAGATATGCACCTTCTCTATTGTGGCTTTCACCAAATATGGTCCAATGAGTGTTGACTCACATGTATCAGTCCAACAACGTGGTGACCTATAGGGTCACCTGTACAAAGCCTCGAATGGAGAAATACTGATGGTGGAATGTTAGTGGTTGTTGTATGTAAAATCCACCAAGTGTAGATGATCCTTACAATATTCCCAAATTCCAACATGAAATTATGAAACATGTCCTACAATACCTGAATGGTCTTCTCTATTTGGTTGTTGTTCTGGTGGTGAAACATTTTACTCAAACACAACTAATTCCCTAAAAAATCATACAATCCTATATTTAATTGTGATGTGAAGCATGCGTCACAGTTTTAAATGATCATCGAGGAAACTCCATGGAGTCAGACTATCTCCTGCATGTAGAGGCTTTCCATGATCTCTGCTGAATTCTACTCTTGAATAACTAGGAAGTGGGATTTCTTGGTGAGTCAGTCTACGATCACCCAAAAGGGATTGTGTCCCCTATACGTACATGGTAACCCCATCATGAATTCCAGGGATATCCCATCCCACTTTCACTCTAGCACGACAAGGTATTTAGCTAAACCTGCTAAAACCTGGTGTTCATCCTTCACCTGTTGATAAGTGAGGAATCAAGAGACAAAATTTGTAACTCCCTTCTTTATGTCTGGACAAAAAAACTTACGTCAAAGGTGATGGTTCATATTTGACACACCTGAATGTATCACTAAATGGGATGTATGAAAATAATTCATCACCTCATCTCGCAACATCAAAGGTACCATCATCTATCCTTTTAATAGGATAGCATTCCCCCACCTTCAGAATATCCATCAAGACCATGTCCATAAATATATCCACAAAGAGAATCCCATACATTCTATAAAAGTTATGGGGTTAACACCATTGAATGAAGATATAAATCACCATCCTTTTCCCCTAAGGACAATTGTTGTGAGGATAACTACTCATACACCTCATCCAATAACCGAGAACAAGATATCCTACTAATAGAATCTTCTAATTTATTCCCCTTAATATAAGTATATACAATCTTGAAGTCATATTTTGGTAGGGAATCTTACCATCACCTCTGCCTCAAGTTAATATCCTTATGTGAGAAGATATACTTGAGACATTTGTGGTAAAAGTAAATGATAAACCACATGCACATCAGGTAGTGTCAGCACAATTTTAGTAAGAAGACTACCGATGCTAGCTTAATATCATGGGTTACATAGTTTTTCTCATGTGGTATCAACTGATGTGAACCATAAGAAATAACCCCTTGTCTCTACATTAGAACACAAAAAATCCTGGTCCAGGATGCATTGCAGAACACTACATACTCAACACCCTCCTATGACAATATCAAGATGGGAGTGCTCATCAACCTCTGTCTCAAATTATGAATGTACTATTCCTACCATTATGTCCACATAAAAGGATTCCCCTTCTATGTCAAAGTTGTCAAGGGTGCTTCCAATTTATGGAAATTGAGTAGAAACCTCATATAGTATCGTACCAACCCATGAAAACTCATCATCTCAGTGAAAAACTTGGTTGGATCCCAATCAATCACTTTATCAACCTTCGTCAGGTCCACTACTACTCCTGCCACTGAGATGATGTATCCTAGGAAGTGATCATCTTGAATCCAAAACTAATACTTCAAGATCTTCCTATAAAATTGGTGCTCTCAAAGTGCATCCATGACCATCCTAAAGTGTCTAATGCGATCCTCGTTGTTCATTGAGCACACTAGTATGTCAATGATGAAGACCACCACAAACTAGTCTAAGAAAGGTTGAATTATCAAGTACATGAGTCCCATGAACACTTCTAGGGAATTCATGACGCTGAATGATATCACCATGTACTCATAGTGATCATATCGATATCTGAATTCCATATTTGGTATATCCTCATATATAACTCATAGTTAGTGATATGATGATCTTGAGGTCAATCTTTGAGAACCATAGCTCCCCTCTAAACTAATCAATGGGTTTGTCAATTCTCAATAGTGGATACTTATTCTTCACAGTAACCTGGTTCAAGCATCGATAATCCACATCTAACCTCAAGATCCTATCCTTTTTATTAGAGAAAAATATTGGGGATGCGTAGGGGAAACACTGGGTCTCACAAATCCCTTCTCCCATAAGTCCTCCAACTGCACCCTCATCTCATGATGCTCTATGGGATCCATTCGATATACTGGTGAAAATATCAGGTTATCCATAGGGTAAATTCCAATGAATAAGTATATCTATCAATGAAATGGTAATCCTGAAAATTCCTCAGGAAATATGTCCTAATAATCTATAACTACTAAAAGAATCTAAAATATCATAGCATCCACTACTCCAGGAGTCATTCTAGACAACTCATGATCAATCAGCTGCACTCTTCTATGTCTGAGCCTATCCTACTATGCCATGGTTTCCTTTTCACGCATAATGAAAAACCTCATTTATTCACTACAAATACACCCCATCCTCTACTTAAAAAAGTCGAACTGGGTATGATCTCTGGATATCCATTCCATAACTAAGATGGTGTCTTAAGTGATCATCACTTCTATAAGGAGATACCATACAAAACTATCACCTCCAAGTGTTAGATCACACTTTTTGTACAAGTGTACAATAATTGAGTCACTGTCTATCAGAGTCTCCAATCATGAGGGTCGAGCCAATGGATTAATCAAATTCTCTAAATCTCACCTGTGTCAATCAATATTCTAGTTAAATTAAAAAATGCACAAATCATACCTTTTATCATCCTTATATCCTTCGTGTCATAGGCCTCCATAGCCTACAGATGGCCTTGTCCATAACCACCATCTCCCTAAATCCTGGAATGGACCACCTTTGGGTAGTACTGGTAATAGGTTGAACCTCCAACCACCTACCACAACTCTTCTAGCCCATTTTACACATCCACTGCCCTACGGACCACCCTTCTCCTGCCTATACCTCTATCTTAGTAGTACCTTAAATATTTCTTGATCAGGTATATGATAGGTCAAAAAATAACAAACTAGATGTCCCCAACCATCGTTGGAGAAGCACCACCTCTACTTTGGCTAATTTGATCCATTCTAAGAGCCCTGCACCCACAAACCTATGTCATGGGATCACCTCTCGAAGTGTCTGAATCAACTAGATATGTGTGAATATCATCGACTATTACATTTTCGGGGTCTCATCTCATGGGGCCTGCGACCATCACCCACTATCGGTGCCTTCTCTTCTAAGAATCTCTCCACAACTAAGTACCACTCAAGTACCCAAGCATAGGTGGGAATTCTAAGGGATACCACTGAAGCCCCGATGTATCAACATAGACCCTTCTCAAAGGTTTTTTCTCTAATGATCGGATCCCAAATCATATCTATGGAGTATTTGAGAGATCATTAAACCACAATTATTACTCTGCCATGGTGAAATTGTTTTGCTGCAGATGCAGAAGCTTCTTAATATGCACTGATCATAGCATGGCTAGATAGAACTCCTACTTGAAGAGAAACTCAAATTATAACCAAGTGACATTTATCTTGTCATGTGAGTGAGTCACTAAAATCCACCATCACCCAGTAGAGTCCTAAAGATGACTCGATGTAAGGATAAACATTTGATCTTCAGGCATCCTCACAAGGAAAAAAACTCTAGTACTGCTTCTAGACAGTCCTCAACCACCTAGTTCCCTAGATTGACTCCAAACCTGGGAGGTCTCTACCTCTGAAACTTGTACTATGTATTCAGATTATGTGTATCCTCAATTGGTACTACCATCATTAAATTCTACTCAACGGGTGGTGGTATAATTGGTAAACTACATAGTGGTCCTATCTCTAATAGAAGACCATATACTAACACCTCATCACTCAGTAGATGATCGTCATGATCACACAGAGGAATCCTCGATGGCTATCTTTGTAGAGGCATCCTAAAATAAAATAATATGTACCATAGTAAAAGAGTTTATCTGGGAAGCTGACTCAAGATGTACATGGAAACAAAAATCTATTCCTATATGATTCATGTACCAATTTTTTCACTACAACCAATGTTTACATGTAATGAGTTGAAAGGTAGGTGACCATAGTCCAGGTGTATGGATATGTTAGGCACCTCACCAATACAAGTGTCTCTAGACTGAAAGCTGAACTCAAAACACTAAACGCTATTTACCTAAACAAATCTAACTAACTCTGGTCCTAAGATAGAACTGACTACTTTTATACCAATATATCATGACCCGAACCATCAGGGTCTAACCCATGACCACCCCAAACCCGCCTCCAATTGGCCAGTGGATGGCGACCAGTGCTGAGTAGGCATATCCCACAAATAGAAGGAATTTACCTGAAGTACCTATACACATGAACAAATCTCAAATTCTATATAATTATAAAATGTAAAACAACTAAAACCAATGCATGCATATATAATCCCACAACCAGGGTATAACAATAAAGTATTAAAATCAAAAAATGGTCCAAATACCAGACCAAACAAAAATAGTAAAGATTCCAACCTGCTCCAAGGAAAAAGTCTATGACCAAATTAAATATCCTGGTAAACACCTTGGTTTTTCTAGCTCAATCTATGCTCCACCTACTTCATGTGCTCCTAATTCACCATAAAAAGGGTCATCGTCTTTATAATACATGACATTTACAGGAAGAGATCATGTAGGGGTGAGTATAATAATACATAGTAGGATTCCCCAAAAACACTGAACATGAAACATCAAGTATAGTCATCTCAATACAAGATATAAAAATCAATATATAACATAAAACAGCTATATATACTCAAGAAGGATTCCATGCCACCATGTGGTCACAACCAACTTCTATCCACGTGATTCTTTTCAAAACAATTATCATTCTGGGAGAATCCACTCCATGACCCATACTATCACCAAAGACACTCAAAGAAGAGGTCAAGATCACTGGGTTCCATGTAAGAAAGATCACTGGTCTTAGAAGACCTTGATACTCAAATAGGGGGAATTCCCAGAACTTATAGGGGTCACAATGAACCCAATATGGACCAACCCACTATATAAGGGATCATATACCAATGATACAATGAAACATACTGATATAGCCTTCTAGATGGATGATCAATTACTTTCTCAAGGAGTTCATCCCGATTCCACCAACCCACTTAGAGTATAAAGAAGATAGAGGATCTCACTACAATATCACAGAAGGATCCCAAAAACTCTATATGGTATTCATCATCTAGAGGGGATTACAATCATGATATGTGGACATAATACCACACTGTGTCCTCTAGGGAAATGACCATGGGGAAAACCACTCAACCGTCACTGGTCTGAACTGAAGAGACCAAGATCTCTAAGGTCTCTAAGGGAGTAAATGTTGTGTATATAGAGTACATGACACACCTTTTTCAATATAGATATACCCATGTGGTTTTACCTCACACAACATGTAAACCTCAACATATAAGGTGTGTAGAGGTCTCTTGACACCCGTCCCAAGTCTCCAGGCCATGTCTATGTACCACTAGTCATGCCCATGTTCTAGAACATGTACACTTGGTCATGTACATGTCTTAGTACATAGCCTATCCATGACCGTGTACTCCTGGTTGTGTTTGTGTACCTTCCAAAGTACACACTGAGCTATTAAGGTGGGGTAACATGACGTGTGAAAATTTCACATGGTGTGTGATATTCAACTTCAGCCAAAACCCTAGCGCTGCAGCTAGGGTTCCCACACGACATGTAATACTGAAATACACTTCGTGTTTATCAGTATTTTCCAAATCTGTTGGGATCTCTTCTACATCATACTGCATATCATTTGATTCATCTCCCTCACTTGAACTTGTAGATTAAGATTTATCCAATCCTCTAGTCATTGTAGATCTGTACCGTGGGCTTCAAATTTTCTCAGGAAATGTCTTCTCACATCTTCTATAACCACCTCATTAAAAACAATTTGAATTGATACAGCCAATCCATTTTGATCCACCTTTTATCATTCTATATCATTGTTACACCACAATCTAACTCTCATTCATGAACCAAACTTGTGGTATCAATCTATTGCACCAAATAACAATTGCAAAATGATCGAATACTGGGTATTCATCAAACCTCATGCCAAAAAGAAATTTATGTGATAAATAAGAAAACAATGGGGGAAGAAATAAAAAATACATTAAATTGGAGGAACAAAATTCATCCTATGTTCATTAATCCTTGATTCATTATTGTGTAAAAGGAAAAATAGAGAGGAATAAAATACAATGAGCAATTATAATTCCTTCAGTTTAAATATTTTGATGATGTGCATATAAATGCTTTTCATGGAATTGATCTGTGTTCATATGGTATTATGGAACGGGATGTAAAACACAAATAAAACATCCTACCTAGATTTTGGATCAATATTTTATGAAGAATGGTTCCCTGTTTCCATTGTTGATGAGATCCACAAACTCTGTTGGCACAGTGGTCCATGATCCAGTCCCAATCCATCATCGTTCGCCAAGAATGATTTCCAACAGTCCTCTATATCTATAGTTTTAGAGAAGTCTACCCTGAGGAATGCATTATAACTATATATTTAAATGAGATCTATTTTCTATGTCAAATAAAATAAATAAAATAAAATAAATTTATTTATTTTATTAATTATGCACCCGCAACGACTTTTTCACAAATTCCCTGCGGTGAAAAAGATTATGTCGTGACTAGGGTGAAACTCATGTTCTAAACTCAATGGTTCCTTCACATTTACGATATAGTCACATGTTTTAGATTTAGTCTATTTTTTAGGAAAACTGTGCATGCTTTTTATTTAATATATTTAATATATTTAAAACATTTATTCCGGGCACACTGGGCCACCGAATCACATCTATCTCATCACCTAGTCTAAAAAATAATCCATATTATATAGAAAATAATACATAGAGAATATGATCCATTAAACAAGCTATAAACACTTCTAATTTATTTTAATAAAGAAATATATTCTAAAATATTAGCATGTTACACTAGAAACTATTGAGGGTCTGTCACGAACCAAGTCGGGTCGCCATCCGAACCGACGCCCGACCCGGCCCGCGGTAAGGCCCGAAGGGCGTTCCCGATCCCCACGGGCTGGCACAAGTGCCCGGGTATCAAAATAAACTTTGGGAACGATTTACCCGAGTGAACAATTATAAAGAAGCCAACCAAAGTAAACCAAACGAAAGTAAAGGTTACAGTCAAACGTGTATTTAACTAAACAGGTTTTTTTGGTACACAAGTATTCAAAACCCAAATAACACTAAAAAAAGGTGACCAAATACCAACCTAAGAACTGTCGCCCGGTGTGAGGAAACCGCCCCTAAGCCACCACCAAAACGCCACGTAGATGGGCCAACTAACAGCCTGAACCACTGCTCCCAAAAGATGGACCCTTACCTGTATCCGAAGTGAACAAATCTACTTACACCCAAGGGTGTAAGTAGGGTGTGAGCAATCTCCCAGCAGGATATCACCAAGAAAAGATTCCACACACAACTATCAAAAGACAAACCATTTGTAATGCTAAATAAAGAAAGAAAGAAAGAAAGAAGTGCAAAAGAAATGGTTTTCATAAAACGATTTAAAAGAAAGACAGTTCGAGATAAACACATTGGGGTAGTAATTCAAGTGACATATCATGTATCACTGTGCACACAAAGTAACCGGTAGCACCAAAGGATGGGAAAGCCCCAAAAGTGTACTAGAGCATGTGGGACCCTAGAATGTCATGTCTTAGTGAAACGTGGCTTAGGTGGACACGACCCTCAGATAACGTGGATTAGAAGGCCACGACCCTCAGAACACGTGGCTTAGAAGGCCACGACCCTCAGATATCAGATGTTTAGTTAGTGTTGCAATCGTCAAACCTGCCAGTGAAACCGGGTCGGGTCATCTCCGGAACACTAGCTCACTAGTCCTAGTCTCCCCACCTAATACCCTGACTTCCCTCCTTGTGCTCACCTAAAGATCAAAGTTCACATAGCATGTCACATTAGCACATAGAGCCAAACGTGTCACCTGCACACTGATATCCTCTTTGAAAAACACACACACACCAAAACTTTTTAAAAAAAAACATAAACCACACTACTTATGCTTTAAATTAAACTAGACACATAACTTAACGAAATCACTTTGTTAATTAAGAAAACCACTAAGAAAAATTATTGAACAGTTTTCAAACATGTCGCAATTTTTTTTAAAGGTTAAAAAGTCACTCAAAACCCCTTTTTATAATAAAACATATTCTGACATTCCAAAACACAAACTGCATCATCCGCACTTTCTAACTCATACACTGCACAGTTTACAAATAGCCAAAGTGAGTTTTCACAATAAAAATGGACTTGCATCACATAAATATACTACTGGAAAATTAGATGCACATTTAAAATGTAATCAGAACTAATTTTTCAGCATGGAAACTAATTAGCAAGGTGCTGAAAAATTAAACCAACACGCAAAAGATCTCCAGATGATAATTGAGTGTGGAATCACCTACCTCAAATAGGAATGGAAAAAGACACGGCGCAAAACTCCCGTTGCGCCATGGTCGCATCGTATTGAGCCGTCAAACAGGTCCTAAAACAGCAGATCGTTAAACAGGTTCAATATAAATGTTAACATAATAATAATAATAACAATAATAATAATAACCTAAAAAATAATAATAATAATAATAATAGCATAATCATAATAACAACATAATAATAATAAAAATCGTAACATAATAATATTAACATAATAATAATAATAACAAAATTATAATATCAATAATCACATAATAATAATGTAATAATAGTAACAATAATAATATAATAATAATAATAATATTATTGACATAATAATAATAATAACATAATAATAATTATAGTAATAATATAATAATTAACATATTAATAATAATAACAAAAGTAAACATTAATATCTTATTAGATAAGTTAAAATAATAAAATAAAATGAAATAAAAAAGAAGAACAAACCTGCCGGCGAGCAGAGGTGAAGGGGGTGGGGGTGCGGCGGAGCGCTGGTGGAGAGTGGCTGAACAGGATGGCGCAGGAGCAGGGAGGCGCGGGAGCGGGGAGGTGCGGCCGAGCGGGGAGGCGGCACGCCGGCTCGGGCGGAGGAGGAAGGGGAGCTAGTGGCTGGTCCGGTGCGGGTGTGGGTGGCTGCAGTAGGTGTGCAGCAGGGGCGGCCCGAGGCGGGACAGCGGGAGCGGGGAGGTGCGGCCTAGCGGGTGGCCGAGTAGGAGGCTTGGCCGAGCAGGGGTGGCAGGGCGGCGGTCAGCCGAGTAGGGGTAGCAGGGAGGATGCAGCCTGGCGCGGCGGAGGAAGGACGGAGGTGCGCCTTCGGCTGGGCAAGACGGACGGGCCGAGCGGGATCCGGTCGAGGATGCGGGCGGTTGAGGGAGGCGCGGTCGGCTGCTGGTTGGACAGGGGAGGTGCGATTGATGAGGGAGGGGGAACCGGGAAGAGGGAAGGCACATCGGCGCTGTCCAACGGAGGGAGAAGGAGAGTAATGAGGGAGAGAAGAAGAGAAGAAGAGTGGGAAAACGTGGGGGAGAAGGAAAGGAAGAAAAAAAATAAAAAGAAAAGAAAAAAACAGGAGGGGGGTGGCGGCTAGGGTTCCAGGGGGGAAAGAGTTAAACAAAATAATAATAATTAAAATAAAATAATGATATTAATATCATAATCATAATAATAATATAATATTAATTATAATAATAATACTAGTAACATAATAATCAATAAAAATAATAATATTATTAGCAATAATAATAATAATAACATAATAATAATAATAATAATAATAATAATAATAATAGCAATAACAATAATAATAATCACATAAAAATAAAAATAATAATCATAATAGCAATAAAAATAATATAATAATAATAATACTTTGAAACTAAAGTTAATCGCCCGGAAAAAGAACGTTCGCGTAGCGAGCACCGCATGTTAAAAAGGTAAGGTCGTGCAGCTACGCCCGTGCTCTGCCCATGCACCGAGCAGTGTAAAGTTAATGCGCATTTACCAGCGCCACAGCAAAGACCTCATTTCAGGTTCAACCCGTACTTAAATCCAGTAATTAAATAAGCAAGCGATTAAATTCATGAAATAAAAATTTAAAATCAAGGCCATATCTCAAGGAAAAGTTAGGACGTGACAATTCTCCCCACCATGAAAAATTTCCGCCCTCAGAAAGTCAGCTCAAAGCCTGATCAGAGAATAGAAATGGGTACTCCTGCTCAACCCACGACTTCCGCTCCCAAGTTTCATGCTCATCATTACCATGCTGCCAGAGAATACGGACCATAGGAATGGACTTTCCACGCAACACCTTTTCCTGAGAATCCACTATACGCACTGGTCGCTCAACCACAGACAAGTCGGACTCTATCTCCAGCTCCTCCCAATTCAGCACAAGCGACAGATTGGGGTTGTAATTCTTTAGTTGGGAGACATGAAATACGTCGTGAATAGACGTCAACTGCGAGGGAAAAGCTAACCTGTATGCCACCTTGCCAATCCGTTAAAGAATCTTGAAGGGTCCGACATATCTCGGTGTCAGCTTCCCCTGCTTCCCCAAACGACGGTGACCCAAGCGAGGGGCCAGTTTCAGAAACACTCTGTCCCCCACTGAAAACTCGAGATCCCGCCACCTCTGATCTGCATAAGACTTGTGGCGACTCTGAGCTATCAACAATCTCTGCCTAACCAGCTTGATCTTCTCAGACGTCTCCTGAACAAGGCTCGGTCCCAAGAGTGAGGCCTCTCCTACCTCAGCCCAACACAGAGGAGACCGACAAGGTCTGCCATAGAGCGCATCAAAGGGTGCCATTCTGATGGAAGACTGGTAACTATTATTATAAGCAAACTCAACCAATCCCAAATGGCTATCCCATGAGCCTCCAAAATCTAACACACAGGCTCGGAGCATGTATTCCAGAATCTGATTCGCCCACTCCGTCTGGCCATCGGTCTGAGGATGGTATGTCGTGCTCATCTTAATCTACGACCCCAAAGCCTTCTGGAGGCCTCCCCAAAACCGAGATGTAAAGCGTGGGTCCCTGTCAGAAACAACTGCCGACGACACACCATGAAGTCTGACTACCTTCTGAACATACAAGCGGCCCAGCTCCTCTACCTTCGCTGTATCTCTGATCGGAATAAAGTGAGCTGACTTGGTCAAGCGGTCAATCACTACCCAGATAGCATTCCTCCCTCGAGGTGTACGAGGCAAGCCAATGATGAAGTCCATGGCAACCTCGTCCCACTTCCAGGTAGGAATGGGTAATGGATGGAGTAGGCCAGATGGTCTCTGATGCTCTGCTTTTACTTGCTGGAAAGTATAGCATCTGGATACAAATTCGGCTATGTCCCGTCTCATACCTGGCCACCAGAACTGACGACGAACATCATAATACATCTTGGTAGTACCAGGATGGACGACCCACTGAGATTGGTGGCTATCCTGCATCACCACCTTTCGCAGAGACAACGGCACCACAACACGACATTTTAAGCACAAGACCCTCTGGGAAGACAAGGACCAATCAGAAGGAGTCTCCCCACCATGAAGAAACTGCATAGATTGCTGACACATCTAATCTCTAGGCTGATCCCGCTGAATCAACTCTAGAAGAGCAGGAGTCAACTAGATGCTAGCCAAGAAAGTACCTCCACTGTGCTCCCTGCTCTCCAAATGCATCTGGGCAAAGAGCCCCATCAAAGTCCACTCATCGCTGGACTTCCTCAACACCTGCACTGGTACTTTTCTGCTCAAAGCGTCAGCTACCACATTACCCTTGCCAGGGGTATAGACAATATCAAAATCAAAACCCTGTAGGTACTCAACCCAGCGGTACTGCCTCAAATTGAGATCCTTCTGAGAGAAAATGTAGGCCAGGCTCTTATGGTCAGAATAGACCACAAACTTCTCCCCAAAAAGATAGTGGCGCCACGTCTTCAAATCATGAATCACCGCCGCCAACTCTAAGTCGTGAGTCGGATAGTTCTTCTCATGTGGCCAGAGTTGGCGAGAACCATAAGCCACAACATGGTCATCCTGCATGAGCACACATCCAAGGACCGTACCTGAAGCATCACAGTACACCACATAGCCCTTTACTGACTCTGGTAAGGTCAACATAGGTGTGGTGGTCAACCGCTGCTTCAATTCCTCGAAAGATTCTTGGCACTATGGGCTCCAGTCAAACTTCACCCCTTTCTGGGTGAGTGCGGTCATGGGGGAGGCAAGCCGCGAGAAGTCCCAGACAAAGCGCCTGTAATAACCAGCCAAGCCCAGAAAACTCCTGATCTCAAACACATTTCTCGGCTGCTCCCAAGACATAACTGCCCTGATCTTTTTGGGATCCACTGAAACCCCTTGTTCTGAGATGACATGCCCCAGAAAATTCACTTCCCTGATCCAGAAAGTGCACTTCGAGAGTTTGGCATACAAGCGGTGATCCTGCAAAGTGCCCAAAACAACGCGCAGGTGATGCTCATGCTCCTCCTCAGATGCAGAATAAACCAGGATGTCATCCACGAATACCATGACAAATGAGTCGAGATATTGGTGGAACACCCTATTAATGAGTGCCATAAAAACTACATGAGCATTCGTCAGTCCGAAAGGCATGACCAAGTACTCGAAGTGACCGTACCAGCTTCGGAAATCCGTCTTCGTGATATCTGCTTCTCTCACTCTGAGCTGGTGGTATTCCGAACGCAAATAAATCTTGGAGAACCACTTTTCCCCCTTCATCTGGTCGAACAAATCGTCAATCCGAGGCAAAGGGTATTTATTCTTGATGGTTACCTTGTTCAATTTCCGGTAATCAATGCACAACTGAAGGGTTCCATCGGCCTTATTCGCGAATAAAACTGGTGCGGCCCAAGGAGAGATGCTCGGGCGAATGAATCCTTTGGATTCAAAATCGTCCAGATATATCTTTAATTCCCTCAATTCGGTGGGGGCCATGCGATATGAGGGAAGAGATATAGGCTGTGTTCCCGGCACCAACTCAATCAAGAACTCCACGTCCCACTCGGGGGGTAAGCTAGAAAAATCATCTGGGAAGACCTCTGGGAACTCATCCACTACACGAGGTAACCCACCCTGTGAAATACCACCATCGTCCTCCAGCGTGAGCGACGACAACTGATGAGCAAGATTTCCCAGCTCAGGGAGTGGAGGTCCTGCGCGTCCCGACCGAGGATCCCATTCTCCGTGAAATAACTGGGGAGTCCAATCTGGTGCCGTAAAACTGACTCGGCACCGATAGCAATCAATGTGCGCCTGGAAGCACACCAGCCAGTCCATACCGAGGATCGCATCAAATAGGTCCATGTCAAGGACCAAGAAATCCCATTCCATCTCGACTCCCAACACAGAGAGTGCGCACGATCGGTACTTAAGGCCTTGCTCCCTCTTTTTCCCCAGCGGTGTTACTAACTCCATAGAAAATGATAACAGCTCGGTTGGTAGGTTCAGCAGATTCACAAAACGAGCAGATATAAAAGAAACCGAAGCACCAGTATCAAATAAAACTGCAGCTATAGAAGATTCAACCAGAATAATACCTCGAACTATAGAAGGCCCTGCATCAGATCCCGCTGGTGCCTGATCCACAACATGTAGTTTCCTGGTCCCTGCCTGAGAACGACCGCTCGCCTGAGGCTCTGCCCTGATCTGGCTCTGCCCTAAAGACGATCCGGTCCTACCACCAAGCCCACCAAACCGAGATCCTGTCATTCTGGTCGGCTCTGACAGAACTGATACCCCTCTGGAAGCCACAGATCCAGCCCCACTCTGGTATGGGCGTGCAGTCCTGCAGAAGCGCTGCAGATGTTTCTCAACTCCACATCCATGGCATGGTCTGGGAGGGTAAGGAAAAACAGGTCAGATGTGCCCTACCCTTCCGCACTGATGGCACACTACAGACCCTACACCAGAATCCCCAGATGAAAACTGTCTGGGAGGATGACTTGAGCTGCCATCACTCTTCTTCCATTGCTCATTACGCTTCCTCTTCTTCTCAGATGAACTTCCACTGCCAATCCCTAAAACTGATCTAGAAAACCCCGACTTTCCCTTCTGGTCAATCTTGGCCATATAAGCACGATCGAACACCTCAGCATAAGTCTTCATCTTGAATAAGAAAACCTAGGAGTGGATTTCTGGTCGAAGGCCCTTCTCAAACTTCCTAGCTTTCAAGAATTCGCTCGAAACTATCTCAGGTGTGTACCATACCAGTTCAGCAAAGCGATTCGAATACTCCATCACTGTCTGATTCCCCTATGAAAGCCCCATGAGCTCCCGAGATCTAGCATAGGCTACGAACTCTGGACAATACTGCTCATTGAAGATACCCTTGAAATCTTTCCAGCTCATGTGCTCATGTTTCCCATCCTGGACCACTGATTCCCACCATTTGCGACTGGAACCCTCTAGCTGGAACGAGGCACACTTCACCCGGACTTCCTCGAGCGTGTCAAGGAATTCGAAAATACATTCTATCTTTTCGAGCCACTCCTCTACCTCCTGAGGTTCTGAACTGCCTCGGAAAGAAGGAGGTTTGTTCCTCAGAAACTCCTGAGCGATATCCTTCCTGGATCCAAATTCTTCCCCTCTAGCTGGAATAGGGGTGGGGGTAGGAGTCTCCCCTTGTCCCAAAGCCTGAACAGCTCGGACCATAGCCTCTACCAATCTCTGATCAAGCGGCGTGGGAGAACTCTCTCCGGCTTCCTCCTGTGGGTGCAAGGGAGCTCTCTGGGGAGGCATCTTACTGCAAAGGGAAACAATCAAGAAGGGATACCATCAATATCACATATCTCAAAAGGAACTAAATTTTTCAACAAGATAAATAATCATTAGTAAACCAAACATGCAAAAATGACTTCGTGCAAAAACTCTACTTTCATGCCTGGTGTCCACGTACAGTCTGTAGCCTGCACGTCCCACCTAGAAAATAAGTGAAACAAGCACCCTGACATCCCATGGTGACTCAGTATCTGTCACGAGGCTTGCTGGCCAGGCACCCTACTCGCAACATGAATTCTGAGCCCCGACAGACCCAACTCCTGTATAATCCAACTCATCCCAAATAACATAAACCACGAACTAACCTGCCTCTAATACCATTTTGTCATAAACCAAGTCGGGTCTCCATCCGAACTGACGCCCGAACCGGCCCGCGGCAAGGCCCGAAGGGTGTTCCCGATCCCCACGAGCTGGCACAAGTGCCCGGGTATCAAAATAAACTTTGGGAACGATTTACCTGAGTGAACAAATATAAAGTAGCCAACCAAAGTAAGCCAAACAAAAGTAAAGGTTATAGTAAAATGTGTATTTAACCAAATAGGTTTTTTGGTTCACAAGTATTCAAAACCCAAATAACACTAAAAACAAGGTGACCAAAAACCAACCTAAGAATGGTCGCCCAGTGTGAGGACACCGCCCCTAAGCCACCACCAAAACGCCACGTAGATGGGCCAGCTAACAGCCTGAACCACTGCTCCCAAAAGCTGGACCCTTACCTGTATCAGAAGAGAACAAATCTACTTACACCCAAGGGTGTAAGTAGGGTGTGAACAATCGCCCAGCAGGATATCACCAAGAAAATATTACATGCACAACTATCAAAAGACAAGCCATTTGCAATGCTAAATAAAGAAAGAAAGAAAGAAAGAAGTGAAAAGGAAATGGTTTTCATAAAACAATTTAAAAGAAAGACAGTTCAAGATAAACACATTGGGGTAGTAATTCAAGTGACATATCACGTATCACTATGCATGCAAAGTAACCCGTAGCACCAAAGGATGGGAAAGCCCCAAAAGGGTACTAGAGCATGTGGGACCCTAGAATGTCGTGTCTCAGTGAAACATGGTTTAGGTGGCCACGACCATCAGATAACGTGTCTTAGAAGGCCACGAACCTCAGAACACGTGGCTTAGAAGGCCACGACCCTCAGATAGTAGATGTTTAGTTAGTGTTGCAATCGTCAAACCTGCCAGTGAAACCGGGTCGGGTCATCTCTGGAACACTAGCTCACTAGTCCTAGTCTCTCCACCTAATACCCCGGCTTCCCTCCTTGTGCTCATCTAAAGATCAAAGTTCACATAACATGTCACATTAGCACATAGAGCCAAACGTGTCACCTTCACACTGATATCCTCTTTAAAAACCACACACACACCAAAATTTTTTTCTCAAAAAACTTAAACCACACTGCTTACGCTTTAAATTAAAATAGACACATAACTTAACAAAATCACTTTGTTAATTAATAAAACCACTAAGAAAAATTATTGAACAGTTTTCAAACATGTCGCGAAATTTTTTTTAAAGGTTAAAAAGTCACTCAAAACCCCTTTTTATAATAAAACATATTCTGACACGCCAAAACACAAACTGTGTCATCCGCACTTTCTAACTCACACACTGCACAGTTTACAAATAGCCGAAGTGAGTTTTCACAATAAAAATGGACTTGCATCACATAAATATACTACTAGAAAATTAGATGCACATTTAAAATGTAATCAAAACTAATTTTTCCACATGGAAACTAATTAGCAAGGTGCTGAAAAATTAAACCAACACGCAAAAGATCTCCAGATGATAATTGAGTGTGGAATCACCTACCTCAAATAGGAACGGAAAAAGACACGGTGCAAAACTCCCATTACGCCACGGTCGCACTGTATTGAGCCATCAAACAGGTCCTAAAACAACAGACCGTTAAACAGGTTCAATAAAAATGTTAACATAATAATAATAATAACAATAATAATAATAACGTAAAAAATAAAATAAAATAAAATAATATTAATAATAACATAATAATAATAAAAGTGGTAACATAATAATATTAACATGATAATAATAATAATAATAACAATATTATAATAATAATAATAACATAATAATAATGTAATAATAGTAACAATAATAATATAATAATAATATTATTATTATTGACATAATAATAATAATAACATAATAATAATTATAGTAATGATTTAATAATTCACATATTAATAATAATAACAAAATAAAACATTAATATCTTATTAGACAAGTTAAAATAATAAAATAAAATAAAATAAAAAAAAAGAAGAACAAACCTGCCGGCGAGCAGAGGTGAAGGGGGTGGGGGTGCGGCAGAGCGCTGGTGGAGAGTGGCCAAACAGGACGGCGCGGGAGCAGGGAGGCGCAGGAGTGGGGAGGTGCGGCCAAGCGGGGAGGCGACACGCCGGCTCGGGCGGAGGAGGAAGGAGAGCGGGTGGCTGGTCCGGTGCGGGTGTGGGTGGCTGCAGTAGGGGTGCAGCAGGGGCGGCCCGAGGCGGGACAGCGGGAGTAGGGAGGCGCGGCCTAGCGTGTGGCTGAGCAAGAGGCTTGGCCGAGCAGGGGTGGCAGGGCGGCAGTCGGCCGAGCAGGGGTAGTAGGGCGGATGCAGCCTGGCTCGGCGGAGGAAGGACGGAGGTGCGCCTTCGGCTGGGCCAGACGGACGGGCCGAGCGGGATCCGGCCGAGGATGCGGGCGGTTGAGGGAGGCGCGGTCGGCTGCTGGTTGGACAGGGGAGGTGCAATCGGTGAGGGAGGGTAAAACGGGAAGAGGGAAGGAACAACGGTGCTGTCCAGCAGAGGGAGAAGGAGAGGAATGAGGGAGAGAAGAAGAGAAGGAGAGGGGGAAAACGTGGGGGAGAAGGAAAGGAAGAAAAAAAAGAAAAAGAAAAAAAAACAAGAGGGGGTGGTGGCTAGGGTTCCGGGGGGGGGGGTGGAAAGAGTTAAACAAAATAATAATAATTAAAATAAAATAATGATATTAATATCATAATCATAATAATAATATAATATTAATAGTAATAATAATACTAGTAACATAATAATCAATAAAAATTATAATATTATTAGCAATAATAATAATAATAATAACATCATAATAATAATAAAAATAAAAATAAAAATAATAATAATAATAGAAATAACAATAATAATAATAATAATCTCATAACAATAAAAATAATAATCATAATAGCAATAACAATAATATAATAATAATAATACTTTGAAACTAAAGTTAATCACTCGGAAAAAGAACGTTCGCGTAGCGAGCGCCGAATGTTAAAAAGGTAAGGTCGTGCGGCTACGCCCGTGCTCTGCCCATGCACTGAGTGGTGTAAAGTTAATGCGCATTTACCAGCGCCACAACAAAGACCTCATTTCAGGTTCATCCCGCACTTAAATCCAGTAATTAAATAAGCAAGCGATTAAATTCATGAAATAAAAATTTAAAATTAAGGTCATACCTCAAGGCGAAGTCAGGGCGTGATAGGGTCAATGTGGTTGACACTTTAATCAAATAGGAATATGTGGAAATTGAAACTTCCCATTAAGAAGTTTTTTTTTCATATTCTAGGTCTCCCATAGAAATTTAAAAAATGTTTTTATATCATATTACTAGTTTCATCTTGAGGTGGGAACCAATTAATTATTTCACTGGCTTGTATAGTAGGGTCAAAAATTTGATTGGAGAGGATGAGTATTTCATTTATTGTTTTTATATTAGGAATATATTTCATATTTATCAGGATGATCCATGAGGTAATCCTATTCTTCTCACATAAGGTATCTTAAGCTCGTCACCAAATGAATCTAGTGCTCATCACTTGAGGAAAATCATACTCATCATAGGTGGAATCTGATGCTCGATACACTAAGAAACATATACCGATCACATTAGGAATCCTTGGCTCATCACCTAGGTCATATTATTATCATTACACAATGAAACCTATTCTATATACATAAGGAATCCCATGCTCATCACATGAGACATATTGTGTTCATCACATAAGGCATCTTATTCTCATCACATAGGGTGGGGTGGAATCTTAGGCTCATCACTAAATGGAAGGGTGGGAAGATCCCATGATTTTAACCTAGTATTATTATGCTAATCATATAAGGAATATTTTTATCTTCACACAAGGAATACTAAAACCATAAACTAAAGTTCCCTAGGTTAGTCACTTAAGGGTCTTCATGTTCATCACATTAGCAAGGATGAGTTTCTAATGCTTTAGGGGAGTTTGCTCATCCTATGTCATCACATAGGGTTTCTTATTCCTATTAAATAAATAAAGGTTATACTTATGCACTTAATATAATTCTAGTCACATGTTAAAGTCTAGTGGAGAATAATCCACACATTCTTGACACGTAAGGGCAGGCAGAAGTTTAGAGTCTTATGGACACTAAAAAAAACTAGAATTTAGCGATGTTTTTTAGCCACATTTTAGATAGTTTCTAATTTTAAATTTAGAGATGTTTTCAGAAAACATCGCTAATTTAGCCATGTTTCCTAAATACATTGCAAATTTAGCCACGTTTTTTAGGAAACATCGCTAAATTAATGATGTTTTTTCATAAAACACCGCTATATATATATATATAGATAGTTTATTTCACTGTATCATTGTAAATATATATTCAGAAAATATGTATATATATATATCTTAATATATATAAACACAGATATATATATATATAAATATATATATATTTATATATAAACACACACACACACAAATACATATATATATTTTTATATATAAAAACAAACATATATTTTAAATTTAGTCATGTTTTTAAGAAACATGGATATTTTAGTGACATTTTTACCATTGTTTAAAACATGACTAATTATATATATAATTATAATTATATATATGTATACATACACAAGTATATTTAGACACACGCACACACACATATATAAACACACACACACAGACACACATATATAAGCATATATAAATAAATATATATAAACATACATACATATATATATATAATATAAACACACACACACACACACAGAGATATATATATATATATTAATATAAACATATTATATATATATATATATCATATAAACATATGATATATATAAAATATAACCACATATATATATAATATACATATATATTAATATAAACATATGATATATATATATAATATAAACATAAAATATAAACACATATATATAAACATATATATATAAACATAAAATATAAACATAAATATATAAAATATAATATATATCTATATGTAGATATATATATATATATATAATATAAACATATATGTAAAATATAAACATATATATATAGTATAAAATATAAACATATTTATACAATATAAACATATATATAAAATATAGATATTTAGATATATAAACATATATATATAAAATATAAACATATATATATATATATATATATATATATATATATAAAATATAAACATGTATATATATAATATAAACATAAAATAGAAACATATATATAATATAATATATATAACCACATATATATATATATATATATATATATATATAATATAAACACACACACACATATAAAATATAAAATATAAACATGTATGTAAAATATAAACACACACACACACATAAACATAACATATAAACACACACACACACACAAACACTGTAATGACCCTAACATTTGAATAATATTTGTTTCACAATTTTGTGAATTATTTTATTTTATACTCCACAAACTATATCCTTTAATTAATGAAGTTGGTATAATTAAAATAATCCCATTGAGTTTTGGCTGTTATATGACCGTTGGTCAATAAAACTGTTGGAAAGTAAATTCTTAATGTTATGATTATTGTTTATAAATACAAGTGATCATGCTTAATTAATACAGAAAGAAGAGTCGATGGCCTCATCTAGTAGACTCAGGCTATACGAATCCCATCTGTCAGAGCTTGGGAAGGAGGTAGCATCTCTGGGCTTTGCTCTGGACTAAGACCAAGCTGAGCTTCAACATGTCAAGCTTGAATAAAATTGCCTAAGGAAGACGTTCAAGCTGATAGAAATCACCACTCCGGAAATGTTTTCCGAGCTGCCCCAAGATTCTATCACCATAGCACACCTTACACTTAGGTCTTATGCAGGTGTTATAAGGGGCTATGTAACGCGGCCTTAGTTACTTCTGTAAACATTTTGTATAAATAATGTTTTCATTTCTTATTATGGATAAGTTGGTGAATTTAAAATATCTAGATAAATGTAGGATGAATTTATAGTTCCATATTACTAATAAATTTTGAAAAAAATGTATTTTAAAATATTTTGTATAATTTAAATAATTAATAATGTGAAATGATTTTCAAAAAATGGTCTTCTACAGTTGTGATCAGTAAGAAATTTAGATTTTAATAAGATCAACTTGATTTTCAGTGAATAGTAAAGTATGAAAAGTAACATACCCTTATGAATAGTAATGAATAGTAAATCGGCCAAAAAATAGAAACTTCACCCATGGATGTATAAATACAATTTAGACATCTTAAAAGTGAAAAAACGATCATGATATAAGTTTTGATATTTTTGTATGTCATAAATATTTTATTTATAATTTTATAATTAATTTAATAATTTAAAATGAAAGTTTATTTGCATAAAATGTATTCATAAATTCTTAATTTATTGAATTATGGTTATACGATAATTTTATGGGACCTTGATTACTTTTTCAAGGTGTTACAAAACAAGTTATAGTTTTAGAGTTGTTTTTTTGAATAAATAATGATTTTTTTTAAAAATAAAATTTAAAATATTAAGAAAATTATTTACATTAAATGTAGTTCATTTTTGAATTCAAAACATCGATATTAGGTTAGAGTTATTTTTTGGGATTTATCTGAAACAATTGAATTTTTGGTGAATAGTAAAAATACAATTTTGAGTTTCCGGTGTTTAATGACATCATTGATGATGTAATCATGATTTAATAAATCTGGTCAACTTTTGAATAGTAAGATATGTTATGAGGTGTCCCAATTTTACAATACAATGGGCAAATTGTACCACCCCAAGCTTCCACGATACTCTTCATTTTGAATAATACAGTAGCGTGTGTTGTACGCAACTTCGAGATTCTAACACACCGCGACCAATCAAAGTAGCTGTTATGAATAGTAATACCCACTTTTTGAAATTATATACATTTTATCTTTCAAAATGGACTTCATTTTTGGATTTTTAATATCGAAATTATCCTAGGATGAAATTTTGGTACTTTTCGGATAACTTTTATATTTTGATGAATAGTTAAAATTACTAAATTTTTATTAAAAAAAACTTTTTTAATCGAAATACTTAATAGTGATAAATTATGAGTTTTAGTGGTTTTAAAGTATATTTAGAATATATTTTTACGATTTAATACAATGTTGGTCATTGGACATAATTTCACATTTAAACAGGACATGAACAAGTGTCAATCTTTTGATAGTTATTATCTCTTACAAACACGCTTTTTGTTTTGACAGCAGGAATTAATTTTAAATTAATTTCTGCCACTTCTGTGTTTTGAATTCGAAAAAATGGACTCAATATTTTGAATCATGATGTACAAATTGTGTAAATAGGTAACTTTAATTTTTAGACATTTTGAATAATTACTTCGGTAAATATTATATTTACCATGGTTAAAGGGTAAATCTGGTAAATAAGGGTTAAAAAATAATATTATAATAATAATAAATTACCCTAAAACGTGTCCTAACCTTATTGGTGGATACATGTCTGACCATGGGCATCTTGGGGTCGATTTGGGGACCCCATGGAGCCACTTGTAGGTGATATGGACACTTTATATTAATTAAATTAAAGTGAATACAAAAATGACATAAGCTTATATCTTTTAGAAAAACAATTTTTACATAGGGTTATATATGTTGGATTTTAGACTATAAATATTCATTAGAAAGATAAAACTATTTCCTACATAATGGTATTTTGTTTATAATTTTTAGACATTAAATAATTAAATTTATTTATGACACAATAATGATGCAGTAATTACCTTATCAGTTAAATATTAAACTAATTAATATGATAAATATCAAAATAAATATAATTTGAGACTTTTAATAAATTACAAGACTTTTATAGGTTAATATGACATGTTATAATTGATTTAATTAACTTTTTTAGAATTAATCATGCTGTTATGATTTTCACAAAATTCAAATACCAAATAGTGTCAAAATTGACATAAAAGAGTTTTTAAAACAAATATTATATTATTAATTGATATTAAATTTCTAAAAATCTAAGGTTTGGAAAAAATACTTTTATCATGCTTGGTGTATCATTAATGGACCACTTGGGGGTCTATTGGGGGTATATAGTATGTTTATTAACTATATAATATAAAAATACAAAGTGACACGGTAAGTGTCAAACTAATTAACCAAGAGTTAAAACTAAAATATAAGGTTAATATAATGACCCAAACCTGTATAAAATCTATTGTTTGAAAGGATTTAGACCCATACCCACTTTGGGCTTTGAATAATTTACTTTGGATCCATTAGAAACCGAATATCAATTTATTATAAAATAATACTTTAAGTTTTTCCTAAAGAGCCCCTCCTCCCCCTTATAAAAGGACACCACTTCTAACCAATTATTCACACCTTCAAAGCCTTTTGGATTGACAAAAATCTGCCCAAATATCCTCCCAACTTCCCTAAAATCAAACTAGAGGCCTTATTTTGATCAGAAAGCCAACATATGGAGCCCTTTTGATCAAATCAAAAGGAAGAACCCGAAGAAGAGGTAACGTCTTCACCACCCTCTTTAAAGTTCCTTTCTTCTTCAACTTCTTCTTTCCTTGTTATTTCCATTTTAAAATAATAACTCCAGTATATTATATATATTATGATGTTATTATAATTTTGTAAAAAACAAATCCATTATTCTATCCATCCCTTGAATGACATGTCACCATACGTGCGTACGTACGACCTACCGTCTCCACGTTGTGGTGTAATTGTTATTCAATATATTATTATTTAGATGGGTATAATTATGATGTATAATTCAAGTAAAGAATAAATATATCATGATAATGATTATTTATATATGATATACCATCCAATTATATATTATTTTAATATCAAAAGAATGATATTGTCACTCGTGCGTACGTACGGATTACCGTCTCCACGAACGTGATGAGATTCATTACCCATCATATCTATTCAAGACTAAATTTCATTTGATGAATAAAAATAATTTTTAGAGACATGATATCATTATGGATATGAATAATATACATCCCATCCATAACAAATACGGCTCGCATAAAAAATAATATAAAGGAAAACGAATTTGTTAACACCCGAAACAACGATAATACTAAGATATTATTAACAAATCAATGTTAAAAGATCATATATGATATCATATTAATGTAAATGATTTTTTAATAATTCAATAACAATTATTTCACCATTATACAGGAGGTTAACCTACCTTAGACCAAGGAAAATGTACAAAGTAAGGGGTCTCTTATCTCACTTTTAATTCCGTGAGACTTCCATTGTTCACCACTTATTTATTGCATGTGGTGTGTGTACTGCCCATGATTGTATTAATTATGTAATATAATATAATTTATGGATATTTACATCATCATTTTGTGACACGTCTTTTGTGGGTGTATTTTTCGTAAGTTACCAAATTGATAAGGAAATTTGAAATTTCAATTTCCACTCATTCGGCTTTACGCATACTTCATTGATTATTTTACACCAAGATTATGTGTGGAATCACTATTCATTTGCTTATGTCATAATTTCCACTCCCCTTTCTATGGATATAATTTTTATACACATAATCACTCCATTGATAAATTCTCAAATCATCGATATGAACTTGATAAGAGTAATTTTAACTCAATCTCCATTTGTTGAGTTAAGCATCCAATTCATTGGTGTTGTTTTTACAAGAATATGTGTGAATTTACTCTGATTTATTTACACTGGATATCCAATCATATTGAGTGTATTTATATTTTTCACACATAATTATGTCATTGATTTATCCTTAACTTACGGATACAGTCTTTATAAGAGAATTCATCTCAATTTACATTCCATTGAGACTTCATTGTTGTTATACACCAAATCACTTTTATGTGGTGTATATAACATACTTTGACATAGTATATCATGAATCCATTTATTATCATGATATTAAAAAGTTTTTATTACCTCAATTATTTGTATTCAAGTGTCTCTCTTTTGGTTATAAACTCTAACTAAAATATGATTTTTAAATGTTTTAAAGATTTATTATTCTAAATCTTTCTCATTAATGTCCAAGTTTTAAAAATGATTTTAAGTATTTATTTATATGGACATTAAAGTTTTAAAATTAAAAATCCTTTTAAAAGTTTCAAAGTGGTATGTGACACTTTGATTCAAAAATCTATTTTTAAATGGCTTCTTGACAAATAGTGTGACTTTTAAATGATTTCAAGAAAAAGGGGGATATTTCTCTCTAATAGTTTTTATGATTATTTTCATCTATGTCAATATCCTTCATTATTCTCGATTGTGGTTAATATGATATAATACAATATTTTATATTGTATCGAATGAGTTATTTTTGACTATGGATGTGATATTTTTATACCATTCATGGTTTGTGGATCAAGTATTGACATTTCATATGCTAGTTTTAATACGAATGTTTATGTTATGTTTCAAACTTTTTATATGAGGAATGCAATGGAATTATTAAGTGACGGGTGGAGCCCGCTATAGCTCCTTGATGCATCGGTAGGTCTCATGAGACAAACTAGTGTCTTGGCATGAGGCCTTGACAAAATCTTATTTGTAGTCTTGGCACGAGGCCTTGGCTATGTGGTTATGATAGTCTGGCATTATGCATTCCGTCATTATGAAAGTGGTTATTGATATTGCATGCGATTATTCAACTAGTAGAATATCTATGTGAATAAGTAAATGGCATTATTTCATTTTAACTTTTCTATATTATGCTGAAGTTAAAGTTTAAAAGGCTTTTTTTTGTTATACATTTCCTTAAATGTTTATGTTTATTTATGAAAGCTTCCACTATATTTTTATCCTTACTGAGCATCTGAGCTCACCCATTTTAATGTTTTATTTTTCCCAGGATGTGAAGAAGTATTTTATGAATGACCTATAGGAATTGTATGAGGGGATATGAAGACAATATGTTGTAGTTTTTCACTTATTGATGTGATGTAAAATTTATGAATATATCTAGTGTTTCCAAGGCTACTAAACTAATCGGTCTTTAGAGACTTGATCTTTTGTAATCATTACAATGTAATGTAATAATGCACCGACTCTGGGTAACTGGGGTCGGGGCATTATACAAATACCATGGGAAAGACCATGGTTTTGAAAATACTACCGATGAGGTGTCCCTTGAAAATTAATTAAAGATTTCCTCACTTTTCCTATAAATACCAAGACATTCAGTCATTCATTTCACTTCAAAATCCTCCTAAATGGAGTTCTATACTTTTTACCTCCCAAATATTCCTTCTAAGGTTCCCTCAATCCCCCCAAAGTCCCAACCTTTGAGCATTCTAAGTCACTCTTCAAGGTAAGGGATTCTTTCACCCTCCTCTTTTAAGTCATGACTGCATTTATGTAATGGATTCTAGTTTCCATATTATTATGTTGGGGTATGCTATTATATATCCTTATTACTATCGATTTTATTTCCAAATGATGAGATACCCTTTCCACTCTCATCAATTAATTTTCTGAATTTTTAAATGACGTTGTTAGGATGCCGAATTTTCGTAAAAGAAATTGCATTTTCTCTTTGCATTAAAGTTTCTTTTTCATGTGGTATGTTATTCAAATATCCACAACATGATCTTATTTATATTTTATTCTGTCCCTATACTGTAAAATTATTAATTTATGGATGGGAGACCCTTACCCCTCTCTTTATATTGTTTTCTAAAACCATGTTATATAGCCGTTATGCTGCAGAAATTCCGTCGCAAAATTTATCGCTCTTTCTCTCAAGAAATTCTCTTGTTTTATTTATGTGAATACCCAAATATATTTTCATTTCTAAGGGTATTCATAAAACTATAAAATTGATCTATTTTATTCTGGAATTTACCTATATATAACCCTCACTCCCTTTCCATGTGTTATAAATGACATAATTATCTTATTTTTAAGCACTTTTAAAACGTCACGATTTTGAAATGAAACCCATTTATTTTATTTTCCATGGGTTATTTATGAAATTTATGATTATGATATATGTGGATAACATGAAAATAAATACATATTAAGTGTTTTCCCAGATAGCTCTCCAATGCATTGGGTAAATAATTAATCTATAGAGATGAAAAGTTTCACGATACCTTAGTGAATAACCTTGGTATTTTTATGACACCTTGGGGATGAACCTTGGTGATATGTTCATGAATGTATAAATGAAATTTTTTATCCACATATTCATGTTATGATTCATGTTCTTTTTATTATGATATTCTTTTTTTTCCATTTCTCATGTCTATATGTTTTTTTATCAAGTTCTTATGGATATCACAAGTAAATTGATTCCCTTGTTTACCCTTATTGGGCCTTCGGCACACCCTTTCCTTTGGTGTATGTCTTCAGGTTATGAGATGCTGTAATTTTAAATTGGATGAACTTTTCAAGTATCTTTTCAAGGGGCTTCAAAAGAGTGTTTTATGTTTTCATGTTTTATTGTTCCTGATTTCCAAGACACTAGACACTAAAGATCCTTTGTAAAATGTAATGAAAAGTTATGTAATAAAAAAGCGGGATGCTAGACACACACACACACACACATATCTATGTGTGTGTGTATGTGTGATCATGTGCGTGTCTATTAATATGAAAAATTATATATATATAATATTAATTTTTTATATACTGAAATCTATTAATATATATATATACATACCATAATACAATTATATACCCAAAATTGACATATTAATTATTTATAATATAAACACACACACACATATATATACAAATATATATATAATATAAATATATATAATATATATAAATATATATAATATATATTAATTTTCTTAATACTAGAATATATTAATATATATAAATATAGAAATGTATATTATTGTAATGAAAATTCATATAGATAAGTTGGTCGGGCTGCGAGGTGGGATTTTGTCGGTCTAGGGATCAAAACCTGCTAGGTTTTGGTTAGGTGTGTCACAATGACATTGGTGGATGCGGCGCGATGACATCAGGCCTAAAGGGAACGATGTGAATCCACAGTTTGTCTAGAAGGTGGGATGGGGTTGGTGATATCAAGTGAGAGTGGGGATGGTTCACGGTGCAAAGTGTAATGTGTATATAGTTTCCAAAATAAATATTATAAATGGTTTTTTAAATTAATCTCATGAATTGAAAAAAAATTATAGTTTCATTTACAAAAAAATATGGCTACTTTGAAAAGGCCAAATCAGGATCAGAGTATCACTGAGATGAGGAGAGGTGAATCAGTGATATATTTTTCTTTTATGTCATCCTTCTTGTGTAACAAAATTCACCTCCTATTAAAGAATTAAAACTTTAATGAAAACAAAACATTCATGGATCTATAGGAACACATGTATTTACATGGTTAACTACTCAATAATAGTAGTTAGTCCTTGGGATAGTTTTGAAATAATCCAATATCACACAATCCATTAGAAAGAAATATTTTTGTGTGGATATAAAAAGTAGTAAATGCCCTTAAACTTGTGTAGCACAATAATCAATAAAACGGTGCATGTGACTCTTCTAGCACTAATGATGTAAAATAAGTTTTTGTAACAAGTTAATAAACCTTATCTAGTTGATTCCAAACATGTCACCATGTTGCTTCAAAAAATAACTTTTGTGATTCTTTTAAACACAATTATTCACCTTCCTACCCAATAGTAGGTAGAAAAAACCTTTTTGAACTTTGTACTAAAATTGAGTCAAATAGATCAGTCTGATTTCTTTAGTATAATTTATTAATTTTGAAAAATAATTATATAGATATAGTTTGTAAATAATTCTAAACCAATTATTTCATTCCCTAAAAATATCAGTCTGATTTGGAAGACTTTGGCTACTATCTTTCTTACACTTCTTCTGTCCGGTAAGCATTCTTCATGGAAGCTCTTTTCGAAAACATTTCTTCTTTTCTTATTCTCTCTAAAACTTCAGTTATCACACTCTATGTCTTTCACATGTGATCAATTCAAGATTCAAAAAGTATGTTTTACTTTATTAACTATTTATAATAGATCCAAACGTGGAATGGGAGATAAAACACTTTTACTTTCTCTCTCAACCAAATGTCCCAAAACTTGAATTTTACTTTCATTTTGACTTCATATTTGAATATTTTAGTGCTTCTCAAATCTTCAAAAATATTTTAGAAAATTCATGAATATTCTTAAAAACAACATTCTACTTTGAAATTGAAAACCATTCTTTATTTTGATATATATATCATTCTGATATTGTTCTTCATTACGATGAAACATATGTAAAACTGAAATCTCTAATTTTGTTTCACCCTACCATATGAAAGATGAATGGATTCTCATTTCATTGCTCCATACCAACTAAAAAATCGAAACCATTTTTCCATAAACATTGTTTCAACTCTTTTAGAATTTAACCTTATCTCATAAAAATCATCGCAAATTCTAAGGATTCTCAAACCATTTTTAAAATATCTTTGAATTTTTTAAAAAAAAATCAATTGTTTGAAAATTCCTTAGACTGATGAAAAACGATTTCTGATGAAATATAATGTTCGATGAATTATCAGTGTCTATATGCATCTGATGGATCAGTCTCTTTTTCCATCCATCGTATTAGTTTTAATTACATTCCAATGATTCTTGGCCCACTTGAAAAAAAATCATGAATTATGTTTCTCTTGACCCACTAAAAAATAGCACAACAAGAATTATCATTTTGATGAAAATGGTTGAGTACATTGTTAAACATCACCTTTCAGTTGATCAGCCCAAACAACTATAACTTTATTAGTCATCCTACCTATGATAGAACTCTTTATCCAGTTTCATTTTCATAATAAAACTTTGTTTGATGTATCAATTTCATAACTCCTTCAATGGATCAATATTACACCACGTTCGATAGACCAATGTCATCGGTGATTTATTCCTTTCAGATTCTCTGCAATAGATGATTGATCTAATGAATTGGTTCGTTAAGTGAATCAAATATCATGATGGATTATATTGTCTAATGGGATGGTCAATATGTTCCTCCTAAAACATTCTGAATTCATAAACTTTAAACTTCCCATACACCTAACAACTTCATCATTAGTACCACTCATACCGATGAACTGAGATATGGAGAATTTGACTTCTTAAACATTCTTTTTATACAGACTCTTTCCTGTATCATGACTTCTTCATGATGTTGGAAACATTATGATCAAGATAGAATCTTCTTACTTACATTGTAATATTCTATGACTTCCCATATTTCTTTTTCAAATAATGGATCAAAAGTTTTTATTAACTCATGATGTTGGAATCTTAAAAAATAGAAAAGAATCATCATATTAAGTATGGAGACATTTAGACTCTAACTCAACTTCTCACTCTAATAAAAAACTTCATTCCGAACCTAAGGTGATTCCAAAAACCTTTTCTTATAAATAATATTTACTGGATAGAAAACTGAATACAATGGATTTTATTATGAACATTTCATCTGATTAACTGAGTTTGGTCCTCCTTCTGTTCGATCAAAAAAACATACAAAGATAAATTATTTATCATAATAACAAAAAAACACAAAACAATCAACACGAACTTCTTCCATAATTCAAAAACATACTTTTATCCAACTTGGTCCCAACAATTTTATGTCTACTTTAAAAACATTTCTAAAAATCATCGGTAAACAGTGTGTCTCTAATTAGTGATGTTTATAAAAATAATTACTTTGGATAAATTTATAAATGTATTCAATTTAATGAAATTTATAAACTTCATTAATTGGATATGTTTATAAATTTCACTAATTGTAAACACACTATTTAAATGTATTTTTCATTAACATTTGTAAATTATTTAGTGATGTTATAAAAATCTCTAATGAAAATAAATGTCTCTAAATTATTTTTTTAGTGGGGTCTACTTTTGAAGGCTTAGGGTTTTCTAGGAATGTTTGGATTTTAATGTACTTTGGAAGTTAGATGGGATGTTATGGTTTTTTAGGTGTTGGTATTGAAGCTCAAAGAGACATCCTACATATCTTATTAGTGATGGAATCAAGACCCATATAGTTTGATTCACCCAATTTAAGGTTATATGGTAGGACCACTCTATGTAGTTTAACACCATGTGGTAAAGACACCAATTTCATTAAAGGGATTAAATAAAGAGAATGAATGGGGATTATGTATTAAGATAACCATATCATGCATTAAAAGTAGGAATTATATTTGAGGTCTTACACATGTTCTACCTGAATCCAATTGGGTAATAGAAAAAGATACCTATAGTGATTACACAGGTGAATATGCTACCAAGAAATTTCTTGGGAGAAAAATAAATGGTTTATTCCTAGCATAATCTTATTTAAAAGGGTTTGGGGTGACATAGGTTATGATTATGAGAAAACGATAAAAATATTGACTAACCCAAGCTTTGTGAAAAGTATCTAGTGATGAGATTTGATGATATCGATTGTATGTATGGATTTTTAATGAGAAAATATAGATCAAATAGGGTGAGGACACATAATAAATCATCTTTCATGAATGTAGGTTTCATGAAAGGAGGAATTCTTGTGTATAATCATGGTATGGGTTTCATGCAATTATGGTGTTGCGTGAATCCATAACTTTCAAAAGAATTTTCCCTTTATGTGATGTTTTTTTCATAGTTTATAGTTAGAAAAGATAATATAAAGAACAATAAAATAATTTTAAGGTTTTTTTGGGTAATTAATATAATTTTATCATGTAAAGGAGTCTACGGTTAGTGTTTTTTTGCATGAAGTATGAAATTTGAATTTATATGGGTTGGGTGATCTAAATGTCAAAATCTCAATAGAGGAACCAAAAAATGGAGAGATAAGAGGTATTTATAGGCCTTGAAATAATGTATGTTTCTGGATAATGTAAGTATTGTGATTATATACAACTCTGGACTTTCATGGTGACTTTTGTTATGGACTTTCATAATTTTATGATACATGATCTCTAATTATTTTCTTCATAACTTCTTCTGTTGACTATTTTTTCTTGTTTAATCCTCTTAAAATATGTTATTAATTATCAAAAATATTCTTGTTATGTTAGTTATCCAATTATATTAAAAGGGAATCATGTCCTCATATCCTTAATCATCACATTCCTATCACATGATAAAAAATGTGATATCAAAATGGATCATTCTATACACATCACAAAGGCAATATTATACTCATCGAATAAGGATGTAAAGGGTCCTCTTATTCTCATCACATAAGTGTGTTCATGGTTTAATTTCAATCAAGGATCTATCCTCTTATTCCCATTATATAAGGTTGATCATGGTTTAAAGTACAATGTAGAATGATCCTCTCATGCTCATCATATAAGGGAAGTCATGGTTTAATGATAAATGGGTACATCATAGAGGTCTATTATACTATTTAAGGTGATAAATCTTCAAATATATAATATCTAAAGGGGAGATGGTATGGTGATGATTTTGATATTGAACCTCAGGGATGAATCCAACATATCCTTCTAGAACTATAATAAAAACCCATGTAGTTTAAATATCATAGTTTGAGCCCTTATGATAAGACAAATATATATAGTTTAACATTATGTGGAAAGGAATATTTTCCATAAATGGATATGAAGTAAGGTATTAAGTGTGTCTTATGCATTGGTGCTTCATGGTATGGTTCAACCTAATAGACGACTTAGGTGAAGGTAGGTTATAAGGATTACACATAGGAGGAGACCCACTTAGAGGCATATCTCATAGATTTTACCAAGTATAGGACATTCAATTTGGATATGTTTTAGTATTACAACTAGTATGAGGACCATGTGATACTTGGAAGAAAAAAGGATTTGTGTTGATCTTACATGTTAAGATTCCCAAACCCTGTTATATGTAAAGGGTTCAGAGATGAACCTCCAAAGGTGTATTTGTGAAAATGGAATTTCGGTGATTAAATCCATATTGGATAGATATGGGAACCGTGAACTATATTATGTTGTGAAATTTTTCTTCATGAAGAAATCATCAAATGGGTTTTCATGGTTAGGATGACATGAAATATGGGTGTTGTTTAAGACCATGACATGCAAAAGGAATTGACCTCTTATGTAAACGTAGTTCTTCACTGAAGGGTGTTTTTTGAAATAGTATCAAGTGTTATATAATGAATTTAAGGTCTTAGACATGGTAATTTGAATATATTTTCTTTATTTCAAAGGTCTATGGAATTTTTCCTTTGGTTTAGATTGTGTGAGATGTGGAAATTGCGGTTACATGAACTTGAATTCTTTGATTTCCCCCAGAAATATAATATTCATCCAAGAAACATTGAATTCAATAATAATGGGAAGATTTTGGGAAGATTTTTGGTATTTATAGACATTTTTATCATTGAAATAAACATCACATGGTATATTTATGCACTCTCATAACATATAACATGCATGATAAATCATGATTTGTTTTCCGTAATGAGGTTTTTATGGAAATATGATCACCTTTTTTGAGGATGATCATTTGATTCATATTTCCTCATTGATATTTCTTGGATATGTTTATTACCACCAAAATATACCCCCAAACAACTCAAAATTTAGTTCTATGAGGGAGAGGAGGATTCAATTTTGAGGTAAATGCTTAAGTTTGGGGATTTATTCATTTATTCCCACAGAACTTGGTTCACTATTCTTCCTATAAATAGAGGTAGGGACCTCAAAGAGAACCACCAAGACTTATTTTAAAATTTGTAAGATTCTACATGTTTATGGAATCCATCACATTTTGGGATAATCCTACTATAAAAATACTTTACTTTTTTGTGTCTTAACTTACATGAAATAGATTTTTTTGAGAAATTATATGAGATTTTATGTGAACTGAAATATCTAATAATGTTAAAGGAAATTATTTAAATTAATATTATATATTAAAACAAGAGTTATAGGCCCATCACTTTCTAAAAAACATACCCAATAAATTACCAATGTGGATGCTAATGATGTTCAAATTACTACTCCATAGAGGGAATCGATATTGAAAACCTCATGATATGATATAGAAAATAGGTCCCACAAGTACACTTGATGTTGGACAACATGTTGAGGCCCAAAAAGTAGGAATAAAAAATTTTCCAAAGTCTTAGAAAATATAACATGTATCCTTCTAGATAGTGTAAAAATCCAAAATTTCAACTTTAACCACCCTATCCATTGATTCAGGAGATCAACAGAATTGATTCAATGGAACATCTTCATAGCTGACCGCACTATTAAAGACTAAAATATGAGGTTAACATATAAATTATGGAACCTAATGAAGGTAATAAATAATAACATGCCAATTTATGAGTCATTTCCTCCCCAGTATTCTTTTATACACCTAGAAATTATTATGGAGAACTAGAATGGATAGACCGAAGAGTGGGTCATGCACCAAGGAGGAAAAATCATAGATAAATCAGAGTGGACCTACTAGGTTTATAAAAAATGTGAGAATTTTTTAGATATCTTGCTTGGGTTGGGTTTGTATGAGGTTTTATGGACATAGAAATTCTATAATTCCACCAATTCCTCATGTCATAGATATTGAACTGGTGTTTACCTGACAAGAAAAATTTCGACCTACATGGAGAAATTTTTAGGATTAACCTATAGGACATTGAAAAGATCATAGGTATCCCCATTATTAGTCATATTTGTAATGATTTACTACATATTGTTAATTATTGAGAGGAGGAGGAATAAAACCCACTGCTATAAAATGAATTGTTACATAAATTTAGTATAAAAAAAATATAGGTTTCACTAACTACATATGAACATTCCCTTTAGGGAATGGTTCAATTTATTCTTGGTCATGATTGGGAGGAAGATAGTATGGTGGAAAATAAGTTCTCTGGTATTAAAGTATGAGGAAAACATTGGCCTTACTAAATTCATTAGAAACTTGGATATTACATTTTTTGGGGCTTCCACATGAACCCAAAGATTCCCCTTGAGTTAAGGCTAGAATGATTCATGTTAGCCTTCCTAAGTGGATGAAAATTTCCATTCATGGATGATCATATGGGAGTTAGGCCGACTATATTTATCCTAGAAACTGAGCGAGAACATGGAATCTAGATCAACCATGTTGTTTTAGTATTTTCCAAATTGTATGATATATAGGGGAACATCCGTAGGAGGGACACAACCATTAACCACTATAGCATGTCCCAATTTATTTATGGCTAGGATTCCATGAATTTTATTCAGTATTATTACCCAAACATGATCATACATTTGGAGGTGTATTACTATCTAACACAACTCAACATCCTTGGGGTGTATCCTCTAGTGATCAATGTGTTGGAGCTAATAACCATGATTCGATCACTATAGGGATTTAAATCCATCCTATTAACCACTCTGAATATGGTCATTATAGATAAAATGAAATATATTGTTGGGGATGGTTTATATCACATGACCTTGAATAATAGGTTGTGTTTTGTGTACATTGACGATAACATTGTTTACAACCCATATAGATCGATTTAGTTTAACCACTAGTTTTTCTATGTCTAGTAGGTTAATCAAAGATTATAAACCAAGGTTTTTGATGAGAATCAAAAAATTATCATTCGATGGATCTTTTTTATTGTCATTTAGTAGGGTACCAATGATGAAATAAGATTGACAGTAATTGGTTCTCCAATTTTTCTACTCCTAGAATATGCTTGATGTTTGATGGTGTTATATCCTGGGGAAGTGTTGAGGGATCCAGTGATTTGGAAAAATATATTAGTGAAATCCTAGTGGAAGATGGGAATTCTAAGCCACTATTAATGAAGCTTTTTTCCTAATAAGAAGGGATTCTATAGAATTGATTCCTATTTTTGATGGAAACTTAGTTGAGGCCTAAGGATTGGATGCATCCATTAGTGGAGGGTGTATGGAAAGAAACATTAAGAGTATGAAGAGTCTTCCAAGATTTATAATAATGTTTTGATAATATCCTTGAGGATAATATAGAATACGATAAAATATATACCAGAAGACATAGATGTTATTGATTCCTAGAATACCTGGGACCATTTGTGGTGGAACTTCACCTAGTGATAGTTATGGGAGATACTCCCAAACAATATGATACACCTTCCCAGAAAATAATTTTCTAGAGACACATTCATAGATATGAAGGTATAAATTTTAGATTACATATATGAAAAAGAGTAGATAGTATATCCAAATGGATGGGGGGGTCTACACTGACAAAGTGATGCTTTTGATGGGCATGAATCCCAGTGAAGAATAAAAAGATTTTAGACTACTCAGGGTTGAAAATATAAGGTATTTTAATGGTAACGACCCATAGAGAAGTGATAAAAATACATAAAAATATCATAGGATGGTGAATATAGTCCACCTATTAATGATTCTTGATAACTGATATCAAATTAGCTAAATCTCTCCATATATAGTGTTATAGTGTCACTAATATACTCTGAGTGTCACTATGTCCTATTTTTTTTGACTTTTATGAGAATTAAAAGGTGAATATATTTTATAGAATCATCTAGATAATGTATGAAGTGGGATGATTACGAATCTATTAAGAATTTTAGAGGTAGGGATGATAGTTTCAAATTACTTAACCTTTCAAGTGGTTTAAGGGGCGTTAATTATTGATGTTGTATAGGCATAACTAAATACCAATGAAGTTTAGTGTTTATTGGTGTTGATGATCTATATAGTATATGAATCAAAAGGTAAATTCAAACCTTATTCTCTATTATTTTATGTTTTATTATATTTTTTTAATTAATTGATTGATTTTAATATTAAGATATATAATTATAGGTAAAAAACCATATGATATGGCCAATTATATACCAACTAATGATGAGGGGTCCCCAATAGTATAGTTTTCCTACAATGCCTCAGGACTCAACCTACTGATTGTTAATACAGTCATGCAGGGTAACACATCTGAAACATTTACATTCTCAGTAATAGGGGACTATGATCTCACAAACATATATGCATAAGATTAATATTTATTACACAACTATGATTGTTTTATCTTTCTCTATTGACTCAACTAATATATAGCTTTCCATGATAGTGTTTCCTATAGAGGAGAAGGATCTAAGGGCAATAATGGGGAAAGATGAATCCATCACTGAACTAATATTTGTTGAGGATGATATCTAACAAAGAAAACATATTTATTATGAAGGTGGACCTTATAGCGTGTCAGTGTTTGGGTAGTACCCATATGTTCCAAATTCTAAGGAATACCCTATGCATGGGGGAAGAGCTATCTACTTTGGGGAAAGCAATTTACAACTTGAAGCCTCCACACTCAATAGATCCTAGCCCATTGGAGCATATTTTTTAGGTTCCCTCTTTAATACTTGAGTAATTTCTAGAGTATGAGTCTATTATAAAAGAAAAATACCACATGAGAAAGGATGTGGATAAATATAACATGGTGATCTATTAAAGGGAATAGTAGAACATTTAGGGTCTCATCACCCACACACTATTGGGTCGAATAGAAAATAGGATGGGGACACTCAACTATTGGCTGGTGAACCTAAGAATTAGTGAGGTTGGATATCATGCACTACATGAAATAGACCATGACTTAATATTTGAGTAAGAGAAACTAGAGTTACTATTTTTTGGCACTTATAAATTTTTATTAGTGGCACATGTTGTAGAGGCTCTTCAGGCATCTTAGTAGCAGAAGGTGGTGGACTGATAGCTATGGGACCATACTTTATTAAGGGAGGAGGTAGTCACAAATTTAATAACATAGTTTTATATAATAAAATTTAAGCTATCCTAAGGGACAATCTGAGTAGGGGAGTGTAGGGACCAACTTGATAGGATCCAAGTGTGGGTGGTAGAGGAGTTCTCAAAAGTTTAAAATGGGATGGAGGAACTAACCAGGCTACATCAACTTGTCAACTCCTTCTAGTAAAGGTTGTTCAACATCATATAGGTGAAGGATAAAGATCTTCCATAATATTACTTATACTAACAAAGTGTCTCTAGTATACCTATGAAATTCCATGACATTCTTACAAATAACATTTTTACTACCTGTGGTACACCCTATGCCAAAATTACATCAAGTCTCAATCATTTTAATAAAATAAACAACTAAAATTTATAATCCCACATGATCTATGCTCAGTGTTGGATTATTTAGATAATAGAAAATCATTCACACTACATAAGAGTTTTTAATAGGGAATGATAGGCTGGGTTAAAAATGTTTAATTAATGAATTTTAGGAATTCTATAGCATGAAATCACATGGTCATAATTGTCCAATAATTACATAACCTAAAATAAATATTGTATTAAAATAAATTATCATGACTTTTATGTTTAAGGGTTTAGAGAATTAGTTAAAATTATAAAATAATAAATCCTATGTCTTTCTCAAATAATGATATATTTTTTTTCATATTATAAGATACTACTTAATCCATAATAAAATATTCAACATCTCCCATAATTTTTTTCACACAAACTATTCTTCTATAAATATCATGTGTAATAAATTTCTTTATAACCTGGAGAAATGGAAATATAAGGATTGAGATCAAGTTTTCAGTAATGGTAAAAATTATATTTAGTAATAAAATATCATATGTGATAATTATATGAGAATAAATGATATGGAAGGAATATATAATAAAAAATAATTCCATATTAGAATGAAACTGAAAGCATAATATATCTAGGGATAAAAATTCAAATAAATAAAGTATAAGGATAATAATTATCAATTCCTTTGTGATGAGATAAAATATGTTGGACAACTAATTACATTCCCTAAATGAAGATATCATGATCTTATATATCATGATCTTACCATCAAGTCTACATGTGAGGACAATCACAATCCTATACATCATGATCTTTCCATCAAGGACCTAGTTCTTAGAAATATTTTTATCTAGGTATGAATACACTAGAATACCCAATATAGTTTTTTCTGATAAGGTATATTGATGAATCTAGGGGATATTATAAGAACAACCTATCACTAATTAAGTGTAATTTATTCATCAAATGATTTAATTATTAAAATATAAAATATGTAATAATCTTTTCTCGATAACAAATAAAAATCTATATTGAAATGACTAGTATACGGATTTTTAATATCTCCACAATCAATGGATGGAGTAGCTTTCTATGTAATAATCCATCAAACTAAATATGTATAAAGTAATGGGTATATAGTTAATTCAATAATTTCCCAAATCAATAAATGTAATAGATTTCTTTGTATGCATCCCTAAAATAACACTATATAGAGTGATGAGAATATGGTTGACTCATTAATTTTACCAATTGATCAATGTATGTTTATTTATGTGGATTACCTTAAGAAAGTAAAAAAATGGGGTATTCATGGAGGAAAGGTATTGGAAGAATAATCATGCCTATACATAAAGGATGATTAAGAAAGAAAAAAGTAGTAATGAATTTTATATGAGATTAATCCCCAAATAGAAAATAGTATGAGAGGATTTAGAAGGTAATCCAGGAAATATAACTCCCAATGATGTAAAAAAATTTAACATAAATAGAAAAACTGATATTAACTCATAAAATTGTTTTTATAAATCATTTTTTACAATTCCGTTAAAAAGGGATGTTATGTCTCACATTAAAATTTCATTTTGAAAATGGTGAAGTAAAAATTTGTAAAATATTTAAATTATAAATAATATTTAATTTCAAAAACTTGAAAAATACACACCTTTTTTCTAGATAAATTTTTTAGTGGATAATAAATCAAATGATCAAGGAAATAATTTTTTTAATACTATTAAATACCATTATTTAAAACCCACATTGTAAAAAGGTATAAAAATTTTCCTTTTGAAAATAATTAAAGAGAAATATGAAGGTAATATGTAGTAACACATAATTGGATTTCCACATAAAAATGAAAACACCAAATGGAAAGGAAAATATGTATAATGTGAGGAAACCGTCATTAAATATGATGATAATTATTCTCAATAATGATATACTTTTTGAGAAATAAATTTTATCATGTTAAAATATTTTAATTAAATTACATTTTCCACAAGAGAGTAAGTGAGTGTAACATGAAATAAAATATTAGGGTGGAATAAACTATTATTCAAAGAAATTAGTTTAAGAATAAGAATTATAACTTAACAAATGGGGTCGAGTTAACGAAAAACCTTACAACTTTGGTATCTTTTGAATCAAAAAAATTACAAAGAGAAGATGATATGGATATTAAAACCGCATAAATTTAATGAATAGGGTAAATTTAAATAATTATGTATTAATCAAATCATATTAATGTTATCATGATTCACAATGAGAAATATGTCTCAATAAATTAAATTTGATACAAAGAAACCCTTAAATTCTTGAGTTCTACTAAAGTGTTTGAATATCCTCTATAATAAAAATAACTATCCTAATAACATATTTTAAAAAAACTTATTATTATATTTAACCTTTTATAATATTAATTTATAATTATTCTATATATATATATATTCATTATTTATTATTTATTTTCAATATCGACTGTAAGTAATATTGATCATTTTGAACTAGTTTCATAATAACGACGTTGTTCTTTATTCTAATATAAAATTTAATCATTCATAGATCATAAATGGTACTGAGATTTATGATTTATAATAACTTATAATCTCATAATTTTATTTCATATGATTTTGGGTTTCTATCCTTAAATATGATATAGAGAATGAGCATGTTTCTGTGATTTTTAACGAACGAATGTTGGTATCTTACTTAAGAAGTTTAATATTAATGTTACCTTACTTAATAAAATTAAATCCTTATTTAATAATTTATATCATATATTAACAGAAATTAAGTACTCATATTTATCCATTATAACATCCCCAATATTTCAATATATCATTACTTTTATGTAATTCAATGTGTTTTATAGTTTATTCTACACATAACATCAAACATAAATTAAACTGCAATACATTTTAGTATGATCATTAAAACCATTATATTCAACTAGTGGGAATGAAAAAGAGTATCCAATTTAAGAAAAAATTATAGAATGAAATTAAATCCTATTTTTACGTGAATAAAATTCAATTGGTATTATAAAAATGACTAATAAAATCATTATAAGATTAAAATTGTGTTTTTCTAAAAATATATATATTATGTTCTAATATTTTTTATCACAAGAAACTTATAATTAATTGATGGTAATATATATTTTAATTAATAATTTGTTAACACTAATTAGTAAATGATGTTAAATAACAATTAGAATTGATTTTATTCTAAGCAGTCATTTCCTCTATAAAAATAGTTTTTTATTATGTTTTATAACATTATTTAAAAATTAAATTTCTATATTTTAGACTTTTAATTTGAAAAAATGAATTTTTTTTTTGATTCATCATAGTAATATTTTTTACATGTTTTTTTTTATTTTATGAAAAAATAGATTTTAAGGTGAATATTAAAATATAATATTTTGTAAAAACTCTGATTTAATGACATTATTAGTGTGTATGTATGTCATATAAATTAAATTTTATCACTTTTTGAAATTGAATCAAAAAAAATTATTTCAAAATTTTTAATAAGTAGGAATAAATTATGAAATAGATATCAATTTAATTTTATTCAAAATGTATAAATTAATTAGGTAAAAACTAGTTACTACGGTAAGAATAAATTAGGGTTAAAAGAGTTTAACAGAGTGAAAATGGATAAAAAATGTTTAAAAAAATGTGTTATAATTTGTTTTTGAGTACATTATTGACCTTATTTCTTCATCACTCCATTATTTATCTATTTTTGAGCCACATTATTTGTGAGTGACTTCCCATTATTAAAAAGTTATGGGTGTTTATGAAAAATCTATCCCTTTCACTTATAAAATATGCATGTAACCACCCATTCAATACAACTTTTAAAATTCAGTTTCCTCCTAAAACCCTACCATATTTCGATCCCCATTATTATTATATTTTGTATATTTTTTATGATAAAAATATGCAATTCTAGGAAATCTATTTCCATGGGATCCTCTAAGGAAATCTCAAAGCACATTACATGAGTAATCCTTTTTTACTTAAACACCATTCCTTTCTATTTTACCATTAACTTTCACATTTTAACATATATATATGGTAACATTAGAAATAATTATATAAGGGATTTTATTATGTTAAGGAAATAATCATTAATCTTCTTTCCCCTTTTCTTTATGAAAAATGAAAACATGATACATACATGTGCGCTGATCCCCACATCCACAAAGTGCCATGTTTCATTTTAATTAACTACTTTACACAAATAGTCCTAATATTGAATTTAATAAATAATTATGTTATATATAACACATTTTATATTATTTATTTATAATTAATATTACACATTTCTCTTATTATATGGAAAATTAAATCATCAACCAAGCATACATGTGGACTCCCACTCCCACAGAATGACTGATTTCCATTTTTCTTTTCATCACTAACTTATTTGGATAGAATTGGGAATGGGTTAAATGGAAAAATATTATTTTTATGATATAATTAATATACTAATATGAAAAACCAGATAATCTATTAATAATATTATCAACAAACGATCATAGTTAATTCAATATTTTAGAAGAAGCATACTTAGAGGTAAATATTTTTATTCATATTATGTAATATTTTAATATACATTTATTATTCTTAGAAATCCTTAGAATTAATATATTTCACACTAATAAAAACAAAATAGTACTATTATTCTTATGGTATAATGATATTACAACTAAACCATGTCATGATCATCTATTAATCATGGTATGTTCATGTTTGAGTCGCTTTAACCACTTACTTGAACAATGCTATGAATTTAAATCCTGGATGGATATGAAAACTTAATTAATTTTATAATATGATATTAATATGTAAAATAATTTTTCTGAAATGGTAAAATTATTATTAAACTCTCTAATTAAATAAACATATTCTTTTCGTTAAGAATTACCAAAACATGATCATCACCGATTTTGTCTTCATGTTCTATAACCAAAAAAACCATGGAATAAAATTATTACATTATGAAAATAATAGAAAATCTATTCCATTACCATTAGTGATCATGTAATTATGAAATTTTTTAAAAGAAGAAATTCCAAAATTATTTATAACAAAACTTGTTTAAATGATCATGATTACTTATAATCAATATTTAAAATAGTTAATAACTAACTGGAATTAATATAGAGAATTATTATAAATGAATAATATAAATGAATATTTATGTGAGTAATTTTATTATTTATGTGACTATGATATCTGTGTTTGTTATATAGGAGGTTAAAGTACTTTCATAGAAGTCAGGACAAGAGGTAAGAGTTTTCTTGGTCTCAATTCTGATTGTTTAGATCATAATATATTTTTTGAACCATATTTACTTTTTATGGTTTATTTAATTCCAAAATATTTATATTTATCATACCTTTTTTTATTTCATGGGATAATGTAGGGACCATAAATTTTCAACCCTTTAAAATAATTCTATCTTCAATAGCACATGCCACACACAACACAGAACTAACACAACACCTGACTAAAACGAACTAAGACACATTAAAATTAAATGATGAAAATAATAATTAGTATATATAAAGATAAAAATCAATTAAAACAATAACTTATTTTTATTTTATTTAACATTTTAAAAAAGAATGCCTTTTGAAGACCATTTAAAAAAAAGGGTAGAGCAGATTACCTTAATAAATTAAATTGATGAAATTAAAAAGTTTATTATAATAAATAATAGTTATATTTTATAAATTTAATGTCTATATTAAACTATTTATAAATTTATATGAAATAACATTAAATACAATTGATGTTTAAGAAGTCATTTTTTCAATAAAAGTTGTTTCCTTTATATTTTATATTTTTATTTAAATAACAGAATGTATAAATTTTATAAATTTAACTATATAAAAATAATTATTTTTTAAATTTTAAATTTCAAAATTATTTTAGGGTTAATTTTATTTATTTTTCTAAAAATATTGATTTTTAGGGGAATAGTACAAAACACCGTTTTTATAAAAAATAAGACTTTTATGAAATTACTAGTATATAACTATGAATTGAGGATTTATAAAACCTTTTTATAAGAGAAAATATGTATTTTATAAGTTAATTAATCAATTTAAATATATTTTTTATTTTATATACACATATTCGAAATTTTAGAACTTAAGTTATATTTTTTGAAAAAATAGTTTTTGTACATTTTAAATTTTTATTTTGATGTTACTTTTTATCACATTAGTAGAATTAAATATAATAAAATTTATTTAAAAAATTTAATCCTTATGTCTAAATTATATAATATTTATAATTATTTTTCAATCATAAAGAAAAAATTACTTTGGTAGAAATAAGTTACCTTGGTAAAAATCAAAATGGGGTAAAATTGGTTTAATCAAGAGAGAAAGAGAACAAAAACCATTAAAATGTGTATAGGAATGGGTGGTTAATATATTTATATCCCTTATCCCTTAAATCTCCATTATTTCTCAAAATTTGAGTCACTTTATTTGATATTGACTTCTCATTATTATTATTTTTGGGTATTTACAAAAATGTCATCATGTTTCACTTATAAAAGGTGAACTCCTCTCCCCACTTACCCTCAAACAACAACCTGATTGGATTAGAATAAAATATTCCTAAAACTCTAATAAAAATTCCTATACACATTCTAGAGTATTTTTATTCTCAAAAGTCCCTCCCTTAGAGGCTTAACCCCTTTTTAAAAGAGATAATCCAATAAGTGTGGAATAAAATTATAATGGATCCTTTCTCATTTCTATTTATTTATGTGTATTTATTTTTCCTAAAATTAAATTAAACCATCATAAAATGAAAAAAAAGTATAATTATTATAACGACATGTTATTATAATTATGGTACAATTCATTAACCACTTTTCCATTTCCAGTATGAAAAATGAAACCAGTATTCATGTGTTGTGCGGACTACCACCTCCATGACACAACATGTTTCGTTATCCATAAATGCATTAAAATGATAGTAATAATTTATATTTTGATATATAATAACTATATTTTTTAAATATTTTTATAGTATTAAATTATATAGAATAATAATTCATTTCCCCATTCTATGGAAAATGAAATCATCTTGCATATATACGTGTGGACTACTGCCTCCATGGAATGAATGGTTTTGGTTTTTATTTTCATGTTCACTATACATGGATGGTCATGAGAATAGGTTTAATAGATAAATATTATTTATATGAAATTATTAATTTTATTTAAGGAAAAATTGGACAACGTATTAACAACATGACCAATAAACAATCATGGTAAATTTAGTTGTCCAAAGGAGTATTCTAGGGGAAAAATGATTTATTTATATGATGAAATAACTTATTATAGGTTATATTATCCATATAATTAATTAAAATTATGATCTATCATGATAATTAATAGTAAATAAGATCATTATTCCTCTTTTATAATTATATTACTACTGAATCACTTTATAATAATCCATTAATTATGGTATATTCTTATTTGGGTAGGTTTAAAAACCTAATTGAACAATGGTATTAATTTATATTATGGATGAAAATGGGAATATAATTTATGTTAATATATTATATAAAAAATTAAATAATGACTTATTATTATTTTATTATGGAATAGTAATATACAAAAGTAATTAATTATTTAATGTAACACCCTTCATAATGAATAATCGAAACATGCTCATCACTAAAGTCATATTTAAGGATCATAACAAAAAATAACATATAATTAAATTATAAACTAATAAATAATTATAAAACATAAATTCAAATACCTTTTATGAAATGTGAATAGTGAACTTTGGGAGAATAACGAATAAAACAAAACTATTTTGAAACTAGTTTAAAATGATCAAGATTACTCACAAATGATATTGAAAATAGATAATAACTAACTAATATAAACGACATGAATAATTTTAAATAAAGATAATAAAATATCATAGACATAGATATTTTTTTAAATAGGGTTTTAAGATGGTTATTTTTTTTCATACAGAAGGTTAAAGTGTGATCAACTAAACAACAATCGAAGGTAGGGATTATGTGTCTTATGTTTAATTTCTTGAAACAAATTTATTATTACACCCCATAAAATAATCAATATCTAGTGATTAATTTATAATGAATTTTTATTATATTATTCAGGTAATCCATGGGGTTTGAATATCCATATCATTTTCTGCCATTAAATGGAATTCGATTCAATAGGTACCAAGGTCATAAGGTTATTTGTTAACTTAATTCTATCTATTAATTCAAAATTATTATTATTGAACACCAATCCTCTAAGATTGATTTTATACACCATTGTATTCCGTATCATTTTACTTCCTTTTCCTCCATTAAGGAATAAGGATTTTAAATACAAATCGTTTACCATTATGAACATCTTTCTCTAAAATTATATCATCAATATGAAAAATTTCAATCCTCTTTAGTGATGTTTTGTCTTCCATTTCCATTTTTTTCCTTCTAAAAAATGAACTGATTTATATTTTGAAACCTAATCATGTGTTATCAAATGTAAAATTCATCTTTACCTTTGATTATTTTTAAAAATAAAATATTAACTCCTTTTATTATATTGGTTTTCAATAAAGGTATTTAAAAATATTAAAATATTTTTACTTCCTTTAAAAATAAAATGTGTTACCTTCCACCCAAAAATTATTTAAATAACATTTATTTCATTTATAGGATATATTATTGAATTTATTTTTTCAAAATTAAATGTTTTCCAATGTTTTCAAATCACTATTTGGAAACCATTATGTCTTTTTCAATGCTTCTATTTAAAGATTATTTTTTAAAATTAAATGCTTTATAAATGTTTTCACCTAATTTTCTTAAAATATTTTTATTTTTTCATGTTTATAATATTTATAATTCCTTTTAAAAGTTATTTTCTTTAAAAAAATTTACATTAACCATTTAAAAATTACTTTTGAATGTGACCTCTAACTTCATATTTTATGATAATGATAAAAATGTTTTATAAAAACTCTTTAATGTTTTCACTTCCATTTTACTATTTATCTTTACATTTCATATTTCCTTGGAAGTTATTTTTAATTAAACACCCAATACATGTTGTTATGAATTAATCTTTTTGGTTTATTGAATTCTGAGTATAAACTATTTACATTATTGACATCAATTTTGGTGATAACATCTAGAAATGTTGTGAAATCCATTTTTATTTCCATGGGTTCTCTATGACGTACTTAATGGTTTTTTTTAATGTAGATACATATGTATGGATGATTTATGGGTGGGGTCCTATATATTCCTCTAATACATTTGTAATTTTTATATCCCATGAACTCAAAGGGTACACCTGAGTATTTATCCCAAGCCTAAGGTTACATAGGGGGATTTATCCCAAGGAAAATGGTTCAAAATTGCATTTATCCCAAGCCAATGGATACATGGAAGGATTTATTCTAAGACAAAGGGTGCATGAGAGGATTTATCCTAGTCTAATGGGTACATAATAAGATTGTTTTTCAAGATAAAGGGTACATGGAAGGATTTATCCCAAGCTAAAGGATACACTAGAGGATTTACTCCAAGACAAAGGGTATATAAGAGGATTTATACCAATCCAAATGGTGCATAATTGTTTTTATCCCAAAAAAAGGTACATGGGAGGATTTATCCAATTCCAACGGGTAAAATAAAGGATTTACCCCAAGACAAAAAGGTTCAAGGGATTTTTTTACCCCATACCTATGGGTATATGGTAGGATTATACCAAGCCCCAAAAGGTATATAGGTTATTTGACCAAGCCTACTATGTGATAAATGTATTGGTGGGTACCCTTGAAATATGATTTATATGCTTGTGTTTACGCCACACTCTTGATTTCCTAATCTTGTGTATGTGATTATGCTCCTTGACCCATGTTTAATATCTCATGATTTCAAACACTTTTTTCATGGTATATGTTTTTTCATTTAATATTACATGTCCTTCTATCATGACTAATAAACAACACTTATTATCACATGTTATTTAAATATAATATTTCTCTCATTACAATGTTTCCTCATATGATTATAATCAAACCATTAATAAAATAATGATAAGTTTTATGTTATTGGTAGTTCTATCTCATCCATTTATTATTTTTACCTTCCCTAGGTTATGAAGATGTGTATAACTTATAATAAGTCTATAAGAGTGTCTAGTGTGGTTCGATTATGGAGACATGTTAACATGTGTTTCTTATGTAGCTAGTACTAAAACATAATAAACCTTCATTTCTTTATTTTATCTTGATATTTGTGATATGGAATGATTATTAATGTAAAATAATGAAATAAATGTGTATGTTTAGCACGGGTTTCAATAGTTGGTATAAAATAATGGTTTAGTTTTATTGAGGATTTGTTTACTTGTTTTTATAGATTAGGATTATAGAACCTCAGTGAAAACCCTAATGATAAGTATAAGTATGGGATAATATTTTAATGTATTGTTAAATAATATATTTTATTGTTCTTCTAGAAATTTCAACCCTTCCTGGATACTGGAAAGTTGATGTAGTTTTGGAATAGGTGCATCTAGGGGTAATGAATCTAAAAAGGCTAGTTGAGTATCAACTCAATCTTCTATATAGTTCATGATTAGTAGGCCTAAGACAATAAAATGAGTCATAAAATCTATAGGGATATGTTTTGGTTTAATACATTCTCTTTATATACCATTATGAAGGATTTCAACACATATTTATGGTATGTTAGAGAAAAAAATAGAAATATGGTCATTGAAAACATAGGTTAAATTGAAAGAGTTAAAGGTTTAACTAAAAGTATAAAAGGATAAAATTATGGTTTAATTTTAGAAGACATCATATGATTGATTTTTTATATTCATATGATTATTTACTCTAATTTTATTAACATCATTTTTGGTTTTATTATTTGGTTAAAATAGGATTATATAAATGAAGTTGAGAAAGGTATCCACCTAGAAACTAATATATCTTGTAACTAAAAAAATGGAGAATACTAAAATTATTTAGAATCTTTATATATGCCTATTTTTATAGAAAAATTTGAGTTTCCTAGTCTTACATAAGTAAGTGAGGATGAGAACATAATATAACTTCATTCTTTATACTCTTAACTATTTTCACTAGTGAGTGATATTTAATATATCTTCATTCTTTATACTCTTAACTATTTTCACTAGTGAGTGATATTTATTGATGATATTATGAAATATTCTAAAATTTATGAGAATTATCAAAAACATATAAGGAATTTTTTCTATTTTTTTATTTAAGTGATTGGAAGAATATATTAAATGGTATTAATAACTGTGAAAAGTGATTCTATGGAAATTTTATATTCTTGGGATTACTATTGGAGGACACATGATTGAGGTATATAAAAATCTTAGGTTTAATATATGTTTGATGTTTTGGTAATAAATGTTTGATTTATTTTAAGAAAAGTTAGTTAGATAGTGTTTATAGACTTGGAATTTATTATTGATTTAATGGAAAAGTGATCCATGATATTTTTAGTGAATTTTATCCCATTTTTGGGGGTGATGATATATATTGACTAGTGTGTGACCTTATGAACTGGTTGTTAATACCATTCTGGGGTTAATGATAGAGTTAATTTTTATAGTAATATATGATTATATTGTGGTTTAATGTCTTAAAGATTCAAATGGTTTTTTGAAATGTATGTTATAGAGAATATATGATTCAGGTATATGCATACCAGAGTACATGATTATATAGGTGATTAATGTTGTTTGAGGAAATATAAGTAACCTGGTATAGTCTAATAGGGTAATGAGGGTTTCATATTATAAGTAATATCCCAAATTAAAATTATGTTAAGGTCACTCTCACCTAATTTCATCAGTTATTAATAATTAAAATTCAAATGACATAATTTATTTATGGGGGTAAAATGTGATGACTTGATAATTCAGACCCTTTAAATTAATATTACCCTCAATAGCTCACGTCACACGCAACATGAAACTAACACAACACCATACTAAATATAACTAAGACATATTAAAATTATATGAAGAATATAATAATTAGTACATAAAAAGATAATAATCAATTAAAATAATCCCATATTATTATTTTTCTTTAATATTTTTTTAAAAAAGATGTCTTTCTAAGAACCATATAAAGAGGGTAAAGTTGATTAAATTAATAAAATATATTGATTAATTTTAAAATTTTATTATAATAGGTAATATTTATTTTTTTAAAATATTATTTCATTTTTCAAATATTTATAAAATTATATAAAATAAGATCATAAAACTTGAAGTTTATGAAATCATATTTCAATAAAAATTAATTTTCTTTATATATTTTATATTAATTTAAATAAATAAATATAGGAAATTTATAATTTTAATTTTATATAAATGAATTCATTTTTTAATTTAAAATGTAAAAATTAGCATAGGGTAAATTTTTGGTATTTTTCTAAAAATATTAATTTTTAGGTGAATAATAAAAAATATCATTTTTACAAATAACATGACCTTTATGAAATTATTAGTATATAAGTATGAATTATAAATTAATTAAACCATTTTATAATACCAAATTATTAGTATATAAGTATGAATTATAAATTAATCAATACATTATACATTTATTGTTTAAATTTTTTTTTAATAATTTTAGTTAGTTAATATAATAAAATTTATTTCTAATTTGGAATCTTGATTCCCAAAATATGTAATATGGACCATTTAATTTTCAATTATAAAGGATAAATAAATTTTCTTAAAATGAGTTACGTACGTAAAAATTAAAAGATGTAAAAAGGGTTTAACCAAGAGGTAAATACCACAAACATGTTTAAATAATTTGTGGGAATGGGTTTTTAAGGTCTTTATAGACTATATCCATTCCCATATCCATTATTTCTCAATTTTGGATCCAAATTCCTTGAGAGTGACTTCATATTTTTAATTTTTTTTGGTATTTACAAAAACACCATCCCTTTTCACTTTTAAAGGGTCACTCTTCTCCTCACTTCCAATCACAAAAACATCCAATTATTTCAGGCCAAAATCTACATAAACCTGTTCTAAAAATTCTTGGAAACCTTGAAATGGTTATGTTTTTCCTAAAATACCATCCAAAAAAGGATTAACCCATTTTGAAAAAGAGATAATCCAAGAAGTGGGGTATAAATTTATAACCACCCATTTCTTGTTTCGATTTCATTATTTTCATCACTTATTTATAAAATTACATTATACCATGTCAAAATAATAAAATTAGAATCATTATTATAATGATATTTTTTTATAATGATGGAACATTCATTAACTACTTTTCCATTTTCTATTAAGACAAATGAAATCTTCATTCATGGATTGTGTGGACTAACGACACCATGACACAACATGTTTTTTTTACCTTATATGACTAACAAGGACATTCATAATAGTTAATTTAACATATATAAGTATGATATTTATGAAATATTTTATATTCTAAAATGATAATCTATATTACAAGATTTTCTCATTCCATAGAAAACCAAATCATTATTCATGCGTACATGTGGACTAAAGCCTCTATGGAATGATCAATTTCTATTTTTCTTTTCATCACCACCGTACATGGATGGTCATTAGAATGTGATAAGTGGATTAATATATTTTTCTATGAAATTATTCTTGTTTTAATGAAAAATTAGACAACCTATTAATAATATAAGAAATAAACAATCATGGTAAATTCAATCTTCAAAAAGACCATTCTTTATACCATGGATTAATATGGGAATTTAATTTTGAGTAATAATATATATATATATGTATATATATATAAAATAATGAGTTTTATTTATTAAAGAAATGGTAATATAAAAATTTAAATCATTGTTTAAGAAAACACTATTTGTTTGCTAAGAATCATTAAAATATGCTCATCACTGAATTCATCTTTAATGACCATAACCAAAAAACCCATAGAATAAATTTATATCATTGTAGATAATTATAAAGACTCAATTAAAGTACCTTTTATTATATGGGAATGATTAAATCTTGGATAATAATTAAGAAAAATAATCTATTATGAAACTAGTTGTAAATGATCAAGATAATTCACACCCGATATTGAAAATACATAATAAGTAACTAATACACTTATAGGTAATAATTTTAAGTTAAATTTATAAAAGTTTATTTTCATGAATAAGGTTTTTAAATAGGTGATTAATATGGTTATTGTTTTATATAAGACATTACAATGTGGTCAAATAAGAGGTAATTCAAGGCATGGTTTTCATGTCTCAATTTTAATTTCTTGAGACATATTTAATATTTTTCACCAAGATATATTTTATATAGTGTGATTACTAACTAATTATTTCCACATAAAATATTTATATTATTAATGGGGTTTTAAGAGCCATATAATTTTATTTCTTTAAATATATTTCTATTTAAAGGGTATGAAGGTCATAAGGTTCTTTGTTAACTCAAATATCTTCATTGAGTTAAGATACTTCTTCCATAACTTTCATCTTAAAGGATTAATTTATTCCATCCTAATATTCTATATTATTGTAATTTCTCTTCCAATCTTGATGATTAATACTTTTAAATAAAAATATTTTACCATTATTAAATTCTTTGGAAAAAAGTATATCATCTTTACGAATAATTATCATCCTATTTAATGATGGTTTCTCCTCCTTATCCATGTTTACCCTTCCAAAAAATGTTGTCCTTTATATTTGTAAACCTAATTATGTGTTATCTCATTTGATATTTATCATTTCATTATACCAATTTTAAATGTTGTCTTTTTTAACTCTTTTATTATATGGGTTTCCAATAAAGTTATTTTAAAAAAATTAAAAAGCCTTTCCATACTATAAAAATAAAATTTTCATCTCACACTCCAAATTTACTTTTATAGCATTTATATAATTTCTAGGATGTATTATTTAAGTTTATTTTTCAATGATAATTTTTTCCAATGTTTTCATGTCAAATTTTTGAAAACATTATGCCTTTTTCAAGGATAATATTTGAAGATTATTTCTAAGTAAATATTTTCATAATGCATTCAAATATTTTTTTGAAATATTTATTTCATTTTTAACCTTAATTTTTTATGATTCCTTTTGAAAATAAATGGTTTTAAAAAAATCACTTCAAATGTTTAAATACTACTTTTTAATATGATCCATAACATCACTTATACGATAATGATAAAAACGTTTTAAAAAAATTATTTAATGGTTTTACTTTAATTTTCGTTTTTATATTTAATGGTATTATTTATGTGGAAGTTATTTTTCATGAACCACATACTAGATTTTTGTATTAAATACTCTTTTTGAGTGATTTAATTTTGGGTATCAATAATTTAAATTCTTGAGGTTAATTTTAGTTTTACCATTTGGAAATTTCATGGAACCCATTTTTCCTTTAATACTAGATTCTGGACATATATTCACAATCTATTATTTTAGATTTGAAATATATGACTAAAAGTCCAATTTCAATGGTTTTATTAAAAATCATGACTATACTGTAACATATAGTCATGGTTTTCAAAACCATAATAATAAATTATATTATAGTCATGGTTTTATAAAACGGTGACTATAGGGTTCTAATGGGACCTTGGTTTAATGTACCAGATTTTACATGTATTATTTTTTAATAATATATGGATTAATTTCAAGATCTGTAGATGAGACGACGTGCGATTCTAAGGCCTAGGGTTCCCGTAATATATGTTTAAAATATATTAAAATATTTAATAGCACATACATGCAGTTTTCCTGAATAAGTATAATAACTTATAAATCGGTGTCTAGATCATAAATATGAAGGTAACATTTTCTTTGGAGCTACAACTTTATCCTAGGAGAGTCCTAACATTGGATGTCACGAATTGGCCAAGAAAATTAGTTTTTGGATGTTTTAATGAATAAAATAAATTGGGGATTTATTTTAATTCTTTCCATTTTATCAACACAATGACACAGAAACAATTTATTTTAAATAAACCTAGAGGCATGGATCTATGGTTAAGCTCATAACCCTAGAATACCCTAGAGTCCTTGGATAGAAACCCTAGATAATTCTCTCAGCAGCGAATGACGGTGAAACCTTGGATCAAAGATTGATGGACGTCATTCTTAATGGATCTCACCAACTGCGATGATGCAACAATAGATATTCTTCAGCGAGTGATTTAAATCCACGGTAGTATGTGTTATTTTGGATTTCCTTCCCCATTCGTGAATTCAATGATGAATACAGACCAACCAACGAGCAGGTTAAACTGTAGATTGATCATTATTGTGGGATAGGCTTTAATTGATGGGTTTTATTGGGGTTTGTTTATTTATAATTATTTTCTATTTCTTGATCATTCTTATGGAATTTTATTGAGGCCGAAACAAAAAATGGTCGAGGATTGTTCCTTGAGTTGTTCACTGTGACTTTTCTCCCCTGATATTTTTTTTTCGTTTTCTTCATTCTCCATTCTTCATGTGTTATGAAAAATTGATCATTTCAACTTAATTTATTGGAACAAAAATCCTAAATTTATGATTCGACAATGTGGTGACCTAAAGGAGTTGATATGGCGATGTCAATGGATGAATCAAAGCAATTTGGGAATACCAATTCTTCAGACGAGTTACATACAGTTGAATGGAATCAGATTTTTGAACCGATTGAAGTTCCAAAACACCTGATTTGATGTAAGGGTGATGAGACAACCCCTGATATGAATTTTTTAGGTAAAAAGATCACATAAATGGGATTCATAGATCAACCAAAGTGTGTTGAGGAAGAAAAGTGGATTTTGGAAAATTATGATGAACACGATATGCAACCCAACATTACACAACATGTGGCCCCCACTAAGAGGTGACTAGGGTTTTAGGATTTAGTTACATGACACACGGAGTGTGACCCTATCACACGGAGTTTAGGACCTTCTCAGAGACTCATTGTGTATCTCGAGAGATACAAGAACATGGGTTGGAGTACACGGGTTGCCTACATGGCATATACCCCTCCAAAGGACTTGTCCTGGACCAAGTACAAAGACTACCCCATGTACTATTACACAAGCAGAGCTACACATGTTGACACTATGTACAGGCACATGACTAGAGTACATGAATGGACCTCACATGGAAGGACACAGCGTGTGACCCTTCTACACAGCGTTTAACCATATTCTACATGACATTTTCTAAAGACATGGTCAATTGTACTCAATAAGTACCTAGTATCAAGGGACACGATGTGTGATCCCACTACACATTGTGTACCCCTTTCTATATGGATTGAATCTATTTTCCATCATATATTGCACATTTATTTTTAGGGTTCGTTCCCTTGATTGTTTCCCTGAAGATTGATGTGTATCATTACCTACTCAATGAAGTATGATCCCTTTAGCAGAACTTCCAAGATAGAGTTGTTGGAATCACCCTGAGAGACCCAAAGCAAGATCCTTTATTCATTTTTCATGCCCTAGGTAGATTCCTTGGTATTGATGTGATCAACTTCACTGGGTATCAATCCTAAACTTAGCAGATTAATACAGAGGGAGTTGTTGGTATCACCCTATGGCCTTAGCTACAATCCTCATATATTGTATCATATCTATCTATCTCTTTAAATCTATCAGTGTATCTCTATCATGATGGTTCCATAAGAATAGTACTTCTCGAGCATATATCACCAGTTCTATCAGACTCAAGAGTGTGTTCTCCTAGATGAGTGATTCATGGAATCTTCAAACTTAATCCCTGGTGTGGGTATGCAGTAGTTGTGACTTAACTCTAGGATACATGTCTTGGATTGATTATATATGGGAATTATTGTTATATGTGTTGTTGACATATACTATGTATAAATGACTTTAATTTCTTTGGTGTATTGATTTTTGGTTTTGGGGTATCTTACTGAGTATTTTTATACTCACCCTTACACAGTCTTTGCCTGCATGTGTCGTGTCTTGTGCAGAAAAGTGACCTTTTGATGGAGTTATAGGTGGAACAAGACCAGACAATGCTTTTGGAGATCAAGAAGACTGAGGTGTTCCAACGACTATAGACAATAGTCCTAGTAAATTTGTTTATAGGTTAGACAAGTGGTTATATACTTACTTTTATGGGCTTGAATTTGGCCTAGTTTCACTTTACTTTACTTTCTTTTCATACTCTATTTGTTGAGATATAGTGGTATGCATGCATTTGGTTCTTAGTGGTTTTTTCATTTCATTATTTTGTGGGTTTGGTGATGTGTGTGTTCATACATGTATATAAGTAATTCCTACCATGTTAGTGATATGAATACTCAGTGATATTCACCAGATCCTAGCTTATTGGAGGTGGGATTGGGTAGTCACGACATGGGTCTCACTAGGACGAGTCATGACAGAGTCGTATTAGAGGGGTGGTTGGTTCTACTTTAGGACCATTAGTCTATGAGATTGGATTGGGGAAACAATGTTAAGTGTTTTAAGTTCAGATTTTAGGCCAGGGACTCCAGTGTTGGTGCGACGACCAATGCATCCATACACTAGGACGCTAATAACCTTCTTTTCAACTAAGTAACAAAGAACATTAGTTTCTGGGAAAATAATGGTACATGCATCATATAAGAATGAGTTGTGGTTCCATGTCCTTCTTGATTCACCTCTCTAGAAATACTCATTGACTGTGGTACATCTTTTTTTCTTATAGGATTCCCCTAATATTCATACCAGCTAGGATTCCATAGATTGATAACAAGGATAACCCCCTCAATGATGAGGCTTTGATACAAGGACCAGTTCCCCAGATGTTACCTTCAGGTGGTGTACCAGCCATACCGCCACTTGTAGAGTAGAACTTGGTACCCACAGTACCAGTGGATGAGGTGTGCAGACTGTGCATGCTTCATGTGTTTCAGTGATAGAGACCCCTTAGGTTATGAGGATATCCCTTCCCACAATTGGATGAGGACTGGCTTGAGGTGGTGAACCAAGGTTTCTATCTAGTCAGAATGCCAGTAAATCAGATGGTGGTTCTAGCATGATCCTTCTTTATGGATTATTAGGTTGATGGTGGGGTTTAGTTACCCAATCATATGATGAGGTGACTCTTTCATGGACAAAGTTTGATAACCTTTTTAGAGAGGATTTCTCACCTTATAATCTGATGGATATGCGTATCCAAGAGCTTCTATAGCTCTCAAAGGAAAACATATTGTTATTTGAGTATTTGTCGATGGATACAACCTATCTCGGTACTCTATAGATATGGTACACAACCAGTTCTTCTGGTCTTAAACCTTTGAGTGAGGTCTGGGGAAAGACATATGAGCCAGTGTTACCCCTAATTGCTTTCCTACCTATACTGGGGTGATAGAGAAAACATTAGTGGTCAAGAGTTCCTTAGCTAAGAAGATACAACTGGTGGCTATCAAAAGTGAGAAATCAAGAGTAGATACATCTAAATCAGGGAGCCAATGTCATTATCAGGGACTTAGACATGCAAGAAATTTTAGGAGGTTCTGGAAGAAAGGGTCTATAGTTAAGGGCTCGTAGGGTGGGTCCAGTCGACCTAAAGAGATACATTGCTACTCATGTGACGTCAGGGGGCATCTTACAAAAGATTTTCCAACCCACCATGCAGTTGATATAGAAACCATAGTTGGACCACTGAGGCAGAGACAATAAAAATATTAGATTGATCCGCGGGGTAGTAGATGTGGTAGAGAAGTTGGGAGAGTAGCAGGAGGTGTTCATCCTTTTGATATTCTACAACCACCACCCCCAAAAGGTCCATGTCAGGCTCAAAGATCTAGAATAAAAGGGTTGGAAAAAATACACGTGGTCGAGGCATATGACCCAAGGGATTCGGGAATGATTTGAGATAAGATATGTATATTTTCTACTTTATTTTTAGTACTAATAGACACAGGTGCTAGTAGTTCCTTTCTCGCCACATATCTTGTTCGAAACCTAGAGATTCTGGTTGAAGCATTGACTCAAAACTTACACTTAGAGACACCTATTGGAGAGGATTAAGTGAACAAAAATTTATGCCAACAGTGTGATCAGACCCTTGGGGGTGAGAGTTTTGGTTGGAACCTCTTGGTCGAAGCAAATGAGGTTTTACGACGTCCTTCTTGGTATGGATTGGTTGTCCATAGTCCATGACTAGATTTACTATTTTAGGAGAAGGGTGTGGTGTGTTCGCAATGATGGAATAGAGTTTTCCTTTGTAGGTGAAAAGAAAACCCATGAAGCATAGGATGGACTCATTCATAGGAGGTTTCAACCGTTTTCTCATTAGTTGGCTAGCCTAACCCTCGGTGTAGCTAATTTTATGAGTTACCAGTTTTCTGCAGTGGTGGTGGAGTACAAGGATGTCTTCCCAAAAGATGTTCTAGGATTATCTCTCTATCGGGAGACAAACTTATATATTGATTTACACCCCAATAAGACACCGATATTTGCACCAGAATATCGGATGAATCTCATAGAGCTTTGCGAGATGAGGGTGCAGTTGGAGGTCTTATAGAAGAAGGGATTTGTGAGACCCAGTGTTTCACCATGGGCAGCCCCAGTTTACTTTTCCAAAAATTTAGATGAGATCTTGAGGTTGTGTGTGGACTACCGATGCTTGAACTCAGTAAACTTGATGAAAAAGTATCCACTACTGAGAATCAATGACATCTTTGATTAGTTGATACATGCATGATGGTTCTCAATGATTGACCTTTGATCAGGATTTCACCCACTACGAGTATCAGACTATGATATACCAAATATGGAATTAAAATGTAGTTATGGTCACTATGAGTACTTGGTGATTCCATTTGGTTTGATGAACTCCCCATCAGTGTCCATGGGACTCATGAACTGGATATTTCAACCTTATTTACACCGGTTCATGGTAGCCTCCATCTAAAATATCCTTGTGTACTCAGTGTCTGTGGAGGAGTACTCAATAAACTTAGGAACAATTCTAGACATACTCTGAGAGAACAATATTTATGGTAAATTCTCGAAGTTCCAGTTCTATATTCAATAGATATAGTTTCTAGGACATGTTATCTCAGCGGATGGAGTGGTTGTGGACCAACCCAGGTTGAAGCAGTATTAGTAAGGGAGCCACCTAGGATAATGATGGAGGTGTAGAGTTTCCTTAGGATAACATGTTATTATCCAGGATTCTTACCTGATTTCTATAGGATATTATCACTGATGAAAACTTTGAATTGAAAGAGAATTCCTTTCACATAGACAGAGAAGTTACTGAAGACTTTTCAAAAGTTGAGGCAAAGTTTAAGGAGCAATCTAATCTTGAGATTATTAGAGGAGAGTGTTGAGTATGTAGTGTTCTACAATGAATTGGGGACAAGTATTGGTTGTGTCTTGTGGAAAAGGTAAGTGGTGATTGCCTATGGGTTGTGCTAGTTGAGACCACATTATCAGAACTACATAACTTATGATCTTGAGTTAGCATCGGTAGTTTTTTCATTGAAGATGTTGAAAAACTACTTGATGGGCAAGAATTTTATCATCTACTCTGATCATATGAGTATCAAGTATATCCTCTCTCAGAAGGATCTAAACTTGAGATAGAGGTGATGGCTAGAGTTCCTCTAGGATTGTGACTTTAAGATTGTCTATACTTCTGGGAAGGGGAACGTGATGGATGATTCTATCAGCATGATATCTATTTTGCAGCTTTTGAATGAAGCATTAGATCATTTAGACTCATTGTAGTTATCCTTAGTGGATGGAGATGGAGAAAGCTACCTTCAGTCAATGGGTTTTACCCCTCCACTCACATAGTGAGTCAGGGAGGCACAACTTGGGGATACTGACTATGAGACTCTATGTGTTCATATATCCACAGGGCATTCTATTGATGGATATTTGAAAGGTGGGGATCAGATTATCCTTTTAAGAGGATGTAAAGTAGTGCCAATGGCATTGTGGGAGGAGGTTCTGAGGTAGTTTCATACACCCCCTTTGGTGGTATATCCATGTATGGACAAAATGTACAAGGACCTTTGATGTTAGTTTTGGTGTCTAGGAATGAAGAAGGGAGTTGTAGAGTTTGTCTCTCGATTCCTTACATGTCAGCAAGTGAAGGCTGAGCACCAGGTTCCAACAGGTTTAGCTCAACCCCTTGAGGTGTCAGAATAGAAGTGGGATGTGATATAGATGGACTTCGTGATGGGTTTAACACATACGTCTATGGGACATGATGCCATATGGGTGATCATTGACTGACTCACCAATTCAGACAACTTATTAGCTATCTAAGAGCATATTTTAGTAGAGTGATTGAGACGCCTCTATATTTAAGAGATATTTTCACTCCATGGAGTTACATTGGTGATTGTTTTAGATAATAATTCTCATTTTACATCCCAGTTTTGGAAGGGATTTTAGGAGGTGTTTGGGACCCAGTTATGATTGAGCACAACATTTCACCCACATACATATGACTAGATAGATCAGACCATTCAGGTCCTGGAGGACATCCTGTGATCTTGCATCTTGGACTTCATTCGTATTTGGGAGGATCACTTACCACTGGTGGAGTTCTCATACAACAAAATATACCATTACACCATTGTTATGGAATCATTTTGAGGCCTTGTATGAGAAACCCTACCGGTCACCACTGTACTAGACTGACCCAGGAGAGTAAGCATTCATGCCCTCAGAGTTAGTACGTCACTAGTGGAAAAAATGTTTAACACGTCGGCATTTTTCACGTCGGTTCTATATAACCGATGTGCAAAGCTGTAATGATCAATATATCATGTCGGTTATTTTATAACTGACGTTATATATCGATCAGGATCCATATTTTACGTCGTTTATAAAATAACCGACGTAGAATATTTGGAGATTATCTTTTTTACATCGGTTATTGTATAAACAACGTGAAAATCTAATCTAGCATGATTTATCACGTCGGTTATAAAATAACCGACGTGATAAAAGAAATATCGGTGCTTTACCACGTCAGTTATAAAAAAACCGACGTGATAAGTCCAATCTCGACAATTTATCACATCGGTATAAAGCGACATATATCACATCGGTTATGAAATAACTGACGTGATAAATATTTTTCTATGTCAGTTATTAAATAACCAAAATTATAAACATTAAAAAATATAGTTTTTCACAACGGTTATTAAATAGTCGATGTGATAAATATTTTAAATGATTTATCGCACCCCATATTCAGTCGTTTTTTTTTCTTCGATCGGGCGACCTGCGACTCGTCTCTCTCGCAGTGAAAACCTAGAATCGATTTTTCAAAGTCTTGCCCTACAACCTCATTTTTCTGACATCATTCTTCATATTTATTATTATCAGATCTATCAGGTCAACTCAAAACACTCAAGTAATCCTCACACGACTCTTTTTCAGTTTTTTTCCGCGATGCCCTAAACTAATTTTTTGAGATGTTATTTTTATTTGTTCTTTCTATCATGGTTCGTTTCATAGTGTTCATCTATACCATGCTAAATTATTTTCTGGTAAAATAAACCTATGAAAGTGATATCATGAATGTTTATGATTTTTGTGTGTTCTATCATTTGTGTGCGCAGGTACAGGGGGTTTTCAAGGGGGTGGGGGCTGTGCAAGTGGGTGGGGGTGTCCAGGGGGGTTGGGTGGGTGTCCAGTTGGGTGGGAGTGTCTAGGGGCTGTCAAAGGGGGTGGGGGTGGTGTCCAGGGGGTGCGGGGGTTGTCCAAGGGGGTTGGGGGTGTCCAAGGGGGTGCAGGGGATGTTAAAGGTGGTGGGGGTGGTGTCCAGGGGGTGCGGGGGCTATTTAAGGGGGGTGGGGGCTGTCCAGAGGGTTTGGGGGGGGGGGGAAGTCCAAGGGTGTAGGGTGGGGGTCGAAGGGGGTGGGTGGGTATGGGGGTGGGGTTGTCCAATGGGGTGGGGGCCTACCCAGAGGGTTTGGTGGGTTTTCCGGGGGGGGGGGGGGGGTTCCAGAGAGTTTGGGGGTGTCCAGGGGGTGTCCAAGGGGGTAGAGGGTGGGGTGTGGTGTCCAGGAGGGGTGGTGGTCTCCAAGGGGGGGGGGGGGTGTCTTGAGGTGGGGGGGGGGTGGGCTATCCAAGGGGGTGGGTGGATGGGTGGGGGGGGGGGGGCTATCCAGGGGATTGGGGGCCTCTCTAGAGGGTTTGGGGGGTTGTCTGGGGGGTTGTCCAGAGGGTTCGGGGGTATCTAGGGGGTGTCAAGGGGGTAGGGGTGGGGGTGGTGTCTAGGAGGGGTGGGGGTGTCCATGGGGGGGGGGGGGTGTCTAGATGTGTGGGAGGCTGTGTAAAGGGTGGGGGCTATCCAGAGGGGTGGGTGGCTATCCAAGGGGGTGGTGGTGTCCAGGGGGTGTCCAAGGGGGTAGGGGTGGTTTCCAGAGGGTTTAGGGGGCTGTCCAGAGGGGTGGGGGTGTCCAGGGTGTCCATGGTGGGGGGGGGGGGGGCAGTCCTGGGGTGTGTGTGGGGGGGGGGGGGGGTCCAAGGGGGTGGGGGTATCGAAGGGGATGGGGGGTTGTCTAATGGGGTGGGTGGGTGGGTGGGGGGGGGGACTGTCCAAGTGGGTGGGGGCCTGTCCAGAGGGTTTAGGGGGTTGTCCGGGGGGGATGTCCAGAGGGTTGGGGGTGTCCAGGGGGTGTCCAAGGGGGTAGAATGTGGGGGGTGGTTTCCAGTAGGGGTGGGGGATGTTCAAGGGGGTGGGGGTGTCTAGAGGTGTGGGGGGCTATCCAAGGGGTGGGGGCTGTCAAGAGGGGTGGGGGGGGGGGTGTCCAAGTGGGTGGTGGTGTCCAGGGGGTGTCCAAGGGGGTGGGGGCGGTTTCCAGGGGGGTCTATCCAAGGGGGTGGTCGTGTTCAGGGGGTGTCCAAGGGGGTGGGGGTGGTGTCCAAATGGGTGGTGGATAAGTGTCGGTTGGGATTGACTATTGCATCGTGGTTTGTGAGATTATGACATGATTATTGTATTGTTTCATGGATATTGGGCTATAATTTATTAGTGTTGTTTAAGGGGGTGGGGGTGGTTTCCAAGGTGGTGGGGGGTGGTGTCCAAGTGGGTTGGTACAGTCTATGTTTGAGGTTTCTACTATGATTTTTAGGGATTCAAGCATTATGAAAAGATGAGGGGTGTTGCAATATGATTCTATTTGGTTATATATATTTTGACCAGTCATTGACTATGAGAAAAAATGGGTTATGGGGGAGACCATGTCGTGATTTTCAATGATGCACAGTTATCCTGACCCCATTGTGCCATGATGATAGGATTTACATTTTACTTTTCTCCATCCGAGTTTTTATTTTAAATTTGATTTGATTCTTAGGTTTACTCCATTTTAACCAATTTTATATCAACCATTAGAGGCCCCATGGTTATCTTGGATTCTATAGAATTTTCTTAAATAAGTTACTTTTTCCATGCTCTTCTTCCTTTATTCTTTATTTCTTTATTTCTTCTTCATCCACTTCTTCTTCTCCTTCATTCCTTATATTATTAGGGATGTTTGGTCATTTTTAAATTGATGGTTTAATAGTAATCGATATGTTCTTAGGTTATTAAGAGGGGTGGGGGTGTCCAAAGGGGTGGGGGGGGGGGGGTCTAGAGGGGTGGGGGCTATCTCGGGGGTGGGGTGTCCAGAGGGGTGGGGGGTGTCCAAGGGGGTAGTGGTGTCCAGGAGGTGTCCAAAGGGGTGGGGGTGGTGTCCATGGGGGTTGGGGTGTCTAGGGGGGTGTCCAAGGGGGTAGGGGTGGGGGGTGGTGTCTAGGAGGGGTGGGGGTATCCAAGGGGGTGGGGGGCTGTCGAGAGGGGTGGGGGGATGTCCAGGGGTAGGAGCTATCCAGAGGGGTGGGGGGCTATCCAAGGGGTTGGTGGTGTCCAGGGGGTGTCCAAGGGGGTGAGGGTGGTTTCCAAGGGGGTTGGGGTGTCCAGGGTGTTGGGGGTGTCCAAGGGGGTAGGGAGTGGGTGGGGGGGGGGTGTCCAGGAGGGGTGAGGGGTATCCAAGGGGGTGGGGGCTGTCTAGAGGGGTGGGGTTGTCCAGGGGGTGGGGTGGGGGGGCTTTCCAGAGGGGTGGGGGGTTCTAAGGGGGGGGGGGGGTGGTTTCCAGGGGGTGGGGGGCTGTCCACAGGGGTGGTGGTGTCCAGGGGGTGGGGGTGGTGTCCAAGGGGGTGGGGGTGTTGTCCAAGGGGGTATGGGTTTCTAGGGGTGGGGGTGGTGTCCAAGGGGGTGGGGGTGATGTCCTGGGGGTGGGGGTGGTGTCCAGGGGTGTGGGGGGGGGGGGTGTCCAGAGGTTTCAAATCGTTAGGATCTGTGTAATTTTCAGTAGTGAATGTATACATATTTTAATAATTATACTTTATATTTCTTTCTTACGGAAGGGTGAATTTGGTATCCAGTTGCACCAGGATGTATTCTTTGTGAACCTTAAGAAGAAAGGATTCAAGATGAATTTAAAACTATTATATATAACTATATTTTCTTTTTAAAATCATATTCAAGAATATTTTTTTACATACACATAGATTTGTTTTATATTTTAAAATTGTTTTACATTCAAATTATGATTTTTTTCATATAAACATATATTTGTCTTATCTTAAAAAGATAAATAATTATGATATTTGTTATAGGTAATAATGAGTCGAAGTTGGATTACAACACATCGAATGAGAAATGAATATGAAAAAGGTGTTGATTCCTTTTTGGAATTTTCTAGACGAAATGTTCCAAGTAGTGACATTTTTTTCTGTCCATGCCTGAAATGTTTGAATATGAAGAAGTTGAAAAGTATAGAGATAAAAGATCATCTGATTTGTATGGGTTTTAATCCGAGTTACAACCATTAGATTTGACATGGTGAAACTGGACGGAATGTCACTGATGATGATGATTCACAAGATGGTGACTCCGATGGAATTAAAGAAATGATTTGCGCTATTGCAGCAGAACAAATTGAGATATAACCGACAGCTGCGCATCTATATGGTGATGCTAAAAAACCATTATATCCTGGTTGTACAGATTTTATGATTTTGTCGGTATTGTTAAGATTGATTAAACTAAAGGTGAAACATGTATGGAGTGACAGAAGTTTTATAGAGCTGCTACAATTGATGAAATACATTCTTCCAAAAGATAATGATATTCTAGATTCACATTATAAGGGCAAGAAAATATGATGCCCAATGGGATTGGGATACAAGAAAATACATGCCTGTCTGAATGACTGTATGATATATAGGAAAGAATATGAATTTCTATCAGAGTTTCCTAATTGTGGGACATCACGGTATAAGGTGAAAGAAAAATCACAGGCTGATGTAGAGATTACAAATATCCGTTCAAAGGTATTTTGGTATCTTCTTAGAATTCATCATTTCAAACGTTTATTTGCTAATTCACATGATGAAAAAAGGTTAAGATGGAATGCTGATGAGTGGTAATGTGATGGAAAAATACGTCATCTGGCTGATTGTCTTTAATGGAAAAAAATTGATGAGTAGTATCCTACATTTGGAAATGAAATTAGAAATCTCATAATAGGGTTGTGCACAAATGAAATGAATCCATACCGAACCCTCAGTAGCACACATAGTTCATGACCTATTTTATTCATAATTTAGAACCTCTCTTCTGAAGTTTGTATGATGCACAAACATTTCATGTTGAGTATAATGATCTCTGGTCCGAAGCAACCCAACAATGATATTGATGTTTTCTTGTCACCATTGATTGATGATTTGAAAATTTTATGGGAGGATGGTATTAGGGTGTATGATTCTTATAAAATAGAATATTTTCAATTGCATGTAGATCTTTTTTTCACTATAAATGACTTCCTATCATATGTAAATTTTTCTGGATACAATGTTAAAGGTCATAAAGAAAGTCCAATTTGCGAACAACAGACTTCATATTGTCAATTGTATCATGAGAGGAAAACAGTGTACATGGGCCATTGAAAGTTTTTTCCTATGGATCACTATTATAGAAGACTAAAAAAGGAATTCAATGGCTCACAAAAATTTTATATTGCTCCAAAACCATTATCCCCTGATCTTTATTTTGAGAGGGTGAAAAACCTTGATGTGACATTGGGAAAGATAGAGAAATTTGGTAATGATAGACATATTTGGAAGAAAAGGTCAATATTTTTTGAGCTACCTTATTGGAGATATCATGAAGTAAAACATAATATTGATGTCATGCACGTGGAGAAGAATATCTGTGATAGTTTTATTGGAACATTGTCAGATATTAATGGAAAGACAAAAGATGGGTTGAATGAAAGATTATAATTACTATCAATGGGAATACATTTGGAGTTTGCTCCCACTCCTAATGGAAGAGAAAAATTTCTTCCCCTGATTTGTCATACATTATTGAAGAGGGAGAAAATTAGCTTTTTTCATTGTCTTCATGATATCAAAGTTCCTCAAGGTTATTCATTAAATGTAAAAAATTTTGTCTCATTGAAGGACTTGAAGTTGATAGGTATGAAATCTCATGATTGTCACGTTATGATGCAACCAATTCTACCAGTTGCATTACGTGGAATATTTCCCATCCATTTCCGAAAGACTATAATGAAGTTGTGTAATTTTTTCAATTCAATTTGTAATAAGGTGATTGATGTAAATTCTGTGAACATTTTGGAAAAGGAATCATTTTGTATACTTTGTCAATTGGAAATTTATTTTCCTCCAACTTTTTTTGATATAATGGTGAATTTAATGATTCATCTGGTTCGAGAAATAAAGATTTTCGGACCTGTATATCTTCATTGGATGTATCCTTTTGAAAGGTATATGAAAATATTGAAGGGGTATGTTAAGAATCCATATCAATCTGAAGCCTCCATTATTGAAAAGTATATTTTTGAGGTGGCTGCAGAGTTTTGTATGAGCTACATGGTTATGGTAAAACACAGAGGTTTTCCACCATCTCTCCATGAATGAGTTAATAATGAGGGAAAGGGGATTTGTGGCTTGAAAGTCCAATCATTGTCACCTGAACATATGAAGAAGTTAGAATCATACATCTTGAATAAGATAGCTGATGCTCAACCATATATCACATTACATATTAATGAGTTAAAACAATGTCATCCAAAGAAGAAAGAAATGTGGATTTTGAATGAACACAAAAAACATTTTTGTCATGGTTTAAAAAGGCCTTGCTTGGTAGATCAGATGTATCAGAGACATTAAAATGGATAGTGGGTGGTCCATGTTTAAATGTGATAACATTGTCTGGTTATGACATTAATGGATATACATTTCATATGAAAGCTCAGGACAATAAAAGTGCAGATCAATATAGTGGTGTATTGGTGTTTGCAGAAGCAATGCATTTTTCGAGTGCTAAGGACAAAAACCCAATTTTTGCATCAAGTTCATATTATGGAGTAATTTAAGACATATGGTAGGTTGATTACTTTAAAATTAATGTTCTTGTTTTTAACTTTATATGGTTTATCGGTAACAATAGTGTCAGACATGATGAATCTGGAATGACAGTTATTAATCTGAATATATTGGAAGACACAACTGATTCTTTTATAATGGAAACACATGAAAAAAAAATTTCTATGTAGTAGATCAATCAGAAATGCAGTGGGCGGTTGTTTTACAAGGTAAAAACAATATGTTGGTGAGGATGAACTTGATGAAGATGCTGATTTATGTGAGATCCTTACTTCCATAGAAAGATTAATAGAACATAATTATGAGCATATTTAAGACATGGTTTGTGCCATAAGGAACGACCCCGACGAAGGAATTTGGGAAAACAATCCATTTGTACATTCCTAAAATTATAGTTAATTTTTTTTATTTCTTGTTTACATTTATTATTTTTATAAAATGTTAGATATTGTATGTTTTTTCTTTATTAAAACATGTATTAAAACAAAATAAGTATAAGTTTTTGTTTGTTTTATTTTTGTTTATTTTACTTTATAATGTTTACCATTACATAAATTATATATCTATTATTTTTGTTCAGTGACAATTACTGTACCACGTTTACCATGTTTACCAGGTTTTCCATGTTTACCATGTTTACCATCTTGACCATATTGACCATATTTACCATTGTTTAACATGCTTACCATATTAACCATGTTTACTATTACATAACTTAGTACAATATTCTATTTTCGGATTATAGTAGTACTGTAATATTTGAGTTTGTATATTTGTGAACTAATGTTTTTTTTTGATTTGAAGGATAATGATAGATCAATCAGTTGATCGACCACATGATTCTAGAGATGTCCATATTGGTCATACCTATGGAGAGGAACATTCACATGCTCCTCTTGATGTTCCCCAATATTCCTCAGGTGCTCCCATTACAACAAAGAGTTCAAGAGTTGGTAAATGTGGGTGCACATGTTTACCAAAATTATCAATTTCCCGTACGCATAATCAAAGGATACTCGTTAACTTTGATGAGGATGATATTCCTAGAGGTCCAAATGCAAATGATTTTAAGAGTTTTGTATCAACTCAGGGTAAGAAAAGTGTTACAACATTATTCAACTTCTTACGATGAGGGTGTTTATAAAAAAAATAGAATCCTTGGAGGATGAAGTTCATAATATTAATGTGATGATGAAGGAAAATATTAGAGCGTCGATACAATCTATGTTTGAATAAATGCAAAGAAAATTTCAGACTGTATCTCCCACTCCTCCACCTCCCCCTGCAGACCCCATTATTTATCCTCCACCTCCGCCAGTAGCTCCCAGTCCCCCACCTCAGCCTGCAGACCCCATTTTTTATCCTAATCGTCTACCAAAGATTCCTACTTATTGGGAGTTGTATGTTGATGATCCTCAACATCAAATAGTTGCATATGGGTTGGTATATTGTATAGAAGATACAATTCATCATAAAAAATTAGAGGTAGAGAATCATAGGGTCACTGTACAGGATATTATAGATAGATCAGCTCGAGTACCATTACCTACAGATGAGGTGACGACAGTTAGACATAGTATCAGTCATTTTCTAATTTGGCCATCCAAACTACTTCGACTCATTACCATATAGGTATGTATGTTATATCTTTTATTTTATTTTTTTATTAAAGTTGTTTTATCATTTGAAAACTATTATATTTTTCTATTTATTTTTATAGGAATACTTCAAAGGTAATAAAATACTGTATAGACAACAACAAAGACAAATGGATATGACATCAGATACAGATTCTAGTAGTTTTGATAGATTGTCAAGATATTCAAATTTTTTGGCAGATCATTATGAGTTTCCAATGTATGCTCATGTTTGTGGACCTGCAATAATTGTGGGGATTGTGAAAACTGATATCATGGAGCTTGTTACTGGAGATAAGTAAGGCATCAACGTGGTGAAATTTTTTTCGATGTAAGTCTTAACACATTTTCCTTGCGTTATATTTATTACAAATGTATACTTATGTCTGTTTTGTATTAGGTATCTTTATAACATTTGTGAGAAGAATGAGCGAATAGATGTATATGGATTCATGGACCCACATTTGATTTCCCCTGAAGCATTTTCATTGGATGAGGAACAAAAAATGATTTATATTGCTGAAAGACTTGAACAGAATATAGTCACATAATGTTGGATGATGCCTTTTTATGAGAGGTATAAAACAAATCTCTCTCAAAGAGTTCATTATCTTTTAACATAAAAAACCACTAACATTAAATTTTCTTTTATCAATGATCATTGGATGTTAGGGGTTTTTTGCCCAAGGGAGAAAACACTTTATTGGATATGCTCTGTCCATGGTGATGTGCGAGAAAGTTTTAAGAAAATGTTGGAAAAGTAAGTTTCAATTTCTCAATAGTTTTATATATTATAATGAATTTTAAATTTATCCTATTCGTATTATTTTCTAACGGGGGATGTGAGTACTTTTGAAAAAACACAAAGAAAAGGAGTGCGGATATCAAATATGTTAATGTAAAGGTAAATATCCATTTATAATTTGTACTTTTTGATTTATTACATAAAAATAATATATTGAATTTACACTCATTCAAAAAGAATTTTCATGAACAACAAGGCGTCATTGAATGCAGATATTATATGTTAAGATTTATGTATGAAATAATAAAAACTGGGGCAGTTGTGAACATTGTCCTGGTATGATTTCCTTTTAAACTTTTCCATAATATTTCATTTGATTTATTCATTATACACATTAACTACTATCCTTTTATTTTGTAGCTATTTCATGACCCTCAACCCTATAATTCTCAATACGTCAAACACTTACAAGTGGAATGGTCAAATTATTTTACAGGTTTGATTGAATTTTAGTTGTTTGTAGTGTAAAATGTATTTTTGAATATTGTCATTGTAATTGTGTATTTGGTAGTCGTTTAGGTTGGATTAAGTTTTTTTAAGTTGACATTGTAATTTTTGAATGTTATATATGTGAATGTTTAATTTTTCTCTACTTCTTGTTTTGGTCTAATTATGATGGTTTTTATGGTATGGATTCTGGTCTAGGGGGAGGGGTTCCAAGGGTGTGGGGGTGTTCAATGGGGTGGGGGTATCCAAGGGTGTGGGAGGGCTATCCGATGGGGTGTGGGGGGGGGGCAGTCCAGGGGGTGGGAGCATTTCTAGGAGGGTGTAAGTGTTGTCCAGGGAAGTGGTGGGCTGTCCAAGGGGTGTCCAGGGGTGTGGGGGTGTCCTATGGTGTGAGGGGGGTTTCCAAGGGTGTGGGAGGGCTTTCCAGTGGGGGGGGGGGTAGTCTAGGGGGTGGGAGAGGAGGCGCCGCCATCCCTTGGGGGGGGGGGGATGAACGCTACTGGAAGGTACTCATCACTCCCACATGCGAAGAATGAGCTCTCAAAATGTTTCACCAATGATTTCTTCCCATGTAAACATCATTCATTCTATCACTTTGATGCCAGTATAACCAGGGGGAAACGCCATCATGTGTGATAGTGTTTTCCACCTGGTTATACTGGCATCAAAGTCATATAATGAGTGATGTTTATAGGGAAAGAAAGCATTGGTGAAATATTTTGAGAGCTCAAGCTTTGCATGTGGGAGTGATGAGTACCTTCCAGTGACATTCAGCCCCCCGAGGGATAGAACGCCTCCTCTCCCAACACCAGCTATTCAGGGGTTGTACAAGTGGTGGGGGGTAGTCCAGGGGTGTGAGGGGGGGGGGGGGGGGTTCTAGGGGTGTGGTGGGGGCTGTCCAGTGGGGGCGGGGGTTTTGGTCTGGTTTTTGTTGGGTTTTGGTCTGTTTTTGGTCTGGGGGTGTCTAGTGAGGTGGGGGGGGGGGGTGTCCCGGTGTGTGGTGGGGGCTTTCTAGTGTGGTGGGAGGGTTTCCATGAGGGTTGGAGGGATGTCTAGGTGAGTGGGGGATGTCTAGGGGGTGTCTAGGGGTGTGGGGGTTATCCAGGGGGTGGTGGAAGTCCATGGGTGTGGGGTGTCCAAGAGGGTGGGGGGTTGTCCAGGGGTGTGGGGGTCTATCCAGGGGGTGGGGGTAGTCCAGGGGTGTGGGGGGGGGGGGGGGGGGTGTCCAGGAGGGTGGGGGGGGGGGGGGGGGGGGTTGTCATGGGGTGTGGGGGGATGTCCAGGGAGTGGGAGGGGGAATCCAGGGGTGTGGGGGGGCGTCCAGGAGGGTGGGGGTTGTCCCGGGGTGTGGGGGGGGGGGGGGGCTATCCAGGGGGTGGGTCAGTCTAGGGGTGTGTGTGTGGGGGGGGGGGGGGGGAGGGGAGGTGTGTACAGGAGGGGGGGGGGGGGGTTGTCCAGGGGGTGGGTGGGTGTCCATGGGTGTGGGGGGTTTCTAGGGGAGTGGTGGGGGAAGTCTAGTGGGGTGGGGTGGTTATAATCTGTTTTTGCTAACTTTTTGGTCTGTTTTAGGGGTGTGGGAGGGCTGTACAGGGGTGTGGGAGTGCTGTCCCTTGAGTGGAGGGGTATACAGGAGGGTGGGGGTTGTCCAGGGGTGTGGTGGTTTTCCAGAGGGTGGTGGGGTTTTCCAGGGGGTGTGGGGGCTATTTAGGGGGTGGGGTAAGTCCAGGGGTGTGGGGGGTGTCCAGGAGGGTGGGGTGTTGTCCAGGGGTGTGGGGGGCTGTCCAGAGGGTGGGGGCAGTCTAGGGGTGTGTGTGGGGGGGGGGTGTTTAGGAGGGTGGGGGTTGTTCAGGGGTGTGGAGGATGTCCAGGGGGTGGGGGAAGTCTAGGGTTGGGGGGTGTCCATGGGTGTGGTGGGGGCTATCCAGTGGGGGAGGGAGTTCTGGTCTATTTTTGGTAACTTTTTGGTCTATTTCTGGAGTCTGGGATGGCTGTCCAGGGGTGTGGGTGTGTTTTCCAGGGGGTGGGGGTTATACAGGAGATTGGGGGGGGGGGTGTCCAGGGGGTGGTGGGGTTTTCCAGGGGTGTGGGGGCTGTCCAGGGGGTGGGCAGGTAGCCCAGGGGTGTGTGGGGCGGGGGGATATCCAATGGGTGGGGGAAGTCCAGGGGTGTGGGGCAGTGTCCATGAGGGGTGGGGGGGTTTCAGGGGTGTGTGGGGCTGTCCAGGGGGTGGGGGGTAGTCCAGGGGTGGGGGGGGGGGGGTTCCAGGGGTGTGGTGGGGGCTGGCTAGTGGGGTGGGGGGTGGGGGGGGGGGGTTCTGGTATGTTTTTGGTAACTTTTTGGTCTGTTTGAGGGGTGTGGGAGGGATTTCTAGGGGTGTGGGAGTGTTGTCCAGGGGTGGGGGGTACACAGAAGGGTGGGGGGGGGTGTCCCTGGGTGTGGGGGGCTATACAGGGGTGGTGGGGTTGTCCAGAGGTGTGGGGGCTGTACAGGGGGTGGGGGATGTCCAGGGGTGTGGGGGGTGTCTAGGGGTGTGGTGGGGGCTATCCAGTGGGGGTGGGGGGGGGGGGTCTGGTCTGTTCTAGTCTGTTTTTGGTAACCTTTTTCTCTGTTTCAGGTAATTTGGATGGGTATAGCAGTGGTTCGGTTTTATTTAAAGTTTTTTTACATTGGCTATTTCATAACCGATGTAAAAAATGCATTGGTATTAGGTTTAACGTCGGTTATTTGGAAACTGACGTAATAACTTGATGGGAAATGATTTTTACGTCGGTTATTTCCTAACTGACGTAATAAATTGAAATGGATATTTTTTTATGTCAATTATTTTATAACCGATGTCATAGATATGTTTTTACGTTGGTTATTATATAATCGATGTTGGAAACTGCTTGGCAGACATGTTTATCACATCGGTTATAAAAATAACCGACATGATAAATGCTTCAGAGGAGTGCCTTATGACGTCGGTTATTATATAACTGATGTGAAAGGGTATATTCCACATCAGTTATTTAATAACCGATGTAATAAACCACGAATCTGAAGCGTTTTCCACGTCGGGTTTTTATCAACTGATGTGAAAAACACTTCGGATTTGTGTTTTTTACGTCGGTTTTAAAAAAACCGACATAAAAAACTATGTTTATAATATCTCCTGTAATAACGTCGGCCAAAATCTGACGTTAAAAATAAAAAATAACCACTATAAAAAACGTTTTCTTCACTAGTGTGAGATACTAAAAAGAAGCTGCAGATCATCTAGGAGTATATGAAGACTACACAGAGCCATCAGAAGTCTTGTGATGATAAGTGGTGGAGGCCCTTGGAGTTCGAGTAAAGTGTCCAAGTGTTCCTTCGGGTCTCACCTCAACATTGATTATAGAGATATTTCTAGGATGAAAATATATCTCCAAGTTTCATTGTCCCTTTCCAGATATTTCATTGAGTTGGTTAGGTGGAGTACCACTTGGTTCTACCCCCGCAGTTAGACCAATTACACGATGTCTTCCATGTGTCACAAATGAGGAGGTATGTACCTGACCCATCACTTGTCATCGACTGGGGTGAGCTGGACATCAAGGATGGATCCACTTTTGATGAGTACGCAGTGGAGATCGAGGATCAGTAGGAGATGATAATTCATGGGTGAGTGATTCATTTAGTGTGTGTCTAATGGCAACACGAGAATCTACAGAGGAGAACTTCAGAGCGGTAGGCTCAGATAATGCATTGTACCCAAATCTATTTGAGTATCATTTTTTTGGATTTTAAAGGATATAAATACCTAATGTGGATATAATTTAATGTATCATATTTCCCATGTATTATTTTTGAATATTATATGGATTAATTATGAGACTAGGCATTGAGACTGTGTGAGATTTTGTGGCCTAGAGTGCCCAAAATAAATTTCTGAAATATATTAAAATATTAAAAATCAAGCACACACAGTTTTCTTGAAAATGTTGAATAACTTATAAACGGGTTCTCAGATCAAAAATGAGAGGGACCTATTACATTCAGAGTAGCAGTTTTACCCTAGGCGTGGCTTAATATCGACCAACACGGGTCGACTGTGAAAAGTAGTTTTCAGACATTTTAATGAATAAAATAAATTACAGATTTATTTTATTTATTTTTGTTTCATTGATGCAATGACACAGTGAAAATTTATTTTAAATAAACCTAGAGCTAGGGATTCAGGGTTAAGCTCATAACCCTGAAATCCCCTGGAGGCTCTGGACAGAAACCATGGAGAATTCTCTCAGTGGTGAACGATGATAGAACCTTGGATCAAAGATTGACAGACACCATTCTTGATTTATCTCAATAACAATTATGACGTGACAACCAATATTCTTTAGTGAGTGATCCAAATCAATGTTAGGATGTGTTATTTTAGATTTCCTTCCACATTCTTGAATTCAGCGATGAACACAGACCAACCAACGAACATGTTGAACTATGGATAAATCTTTATTGCAGTATGGGATTTATTTGTGGGGTTTTATTGCAGTTTGTTAATTGATAATTGATTTTTATTTCGTGATAAATATTACAAGAATGGATCAAGGTCATAATGAACAATGGATGAGGTTCATTACTTGGGTTATTTATTGTTAATTTTCTCCCTCGATATTTTTCTTCGCATTATTTGTTCTTCGTTATTTTTTGGTTTATGAACAATTGATCGTTGCACATTTTTTTGGGTGGAATGATACAATATTGAAGATTTAGCATCAGGGTGACCCATCAAAGGTGTGACAACGATGGTGACAGACGAATCTAAGTGATTCAAGAATACTCGTTATGCAGATGAGTTACGTGTAGATGAACAGAATCAGATTTCCATGCCGATTGAATTCCTGTAACACATTGATCCGATGTTTGGGTTATTAGATAGTCCCTGATCCGATGTTTTGAGGTAAATAGATCACAGAAATGAGATTTGGAGATCAACCAAGGCACACAGAGGAAGAATAGTGGATTCTGGAAAATCTCGATGAACATGGCATGTAACCCGATGTTACACAGTGTGTGCCCCCCACTAAGTGGAATCTAGGGTTTCAGAAATTATTTACATTTCACCATGGCATGTGACCTTATGACATGGTATTTAGGGACTTACCGTAGACTCAACATGTATCTTCGGAGATACACGGACATGGGGTGGAGTACATGGGTTGCCTACACGACATGTACACCACTATACGAATTTTCCTGGACCAAGTACACAAACTACCCTGTGTACTAGTACATGGGAAGAGCTACACAGATTGACATTGCGTACAGGAAGTTGAATAGAGAACATGGGTGGACCCATGATGTAAGGACACAATGTGTGACCCTTATACATAGCGTGTACCTGTAACGACCCAAAGTTTCATTAATGGAAAATCCCTCTTGATCCAGTTAAATGTTTCTTTATGAAAAAAAATGTTTTTATAAGATGTCAACTTCTTTAGTTTTATGTTAAGATTTGTGACCGTTACTTTTATAGCCGTTGAACAGTGATCATCTGAGTAGTATAAATATAAGGCTTTAACGAAACCATTTCTACTCAGACAAAGGAAGCGATGGCCTCATCCAGTAGAATTTCCCCTTACGAAGCCCATTTGTCAGAGCTCGGAAAAGAGGTGGCGTCTTTGGGCTTTGCCCTTGACCAAGCCCAAGCTGAGCTTCATCAAGTCAAGCTCGAACGTGATCTTCTATGGGAAAAATGGAAGTTGATAGAGATTACCACTCGAGCGATGTTATCCGAGCAACCCCAAGAGTCTGTCACCATCGCACACCTTACCCTTAGGTCTTATGCGGCTATTTTAAGGGGTTATGTAAAAAATAAGTAGCACCATGTTCATGTACATTATTTTTTGTATATAATAATGAATATAATTTTTTTGATACATTGTAATTAGTTTTTAAAGTACAAATGGTGTTTTTAGTTATTATTTAATTAAGAATTATATTTTATTAAATTAAAGGATTTTTGAATTAAATAATATTTTATTAAAATATTATTATTAATATTAAATTAATTTTTATTTAATATAAATGATCTTATAATTTTATGAATGCAATTAAAATTTTTATTAAGGTTTGAAAGCCATTTCTGTCAAAACCCGTGAATTTTTTATAAATGTCGGTTTTTATTTTAAAAGTAAAAATTCACATATTTAGAAAAATATTTAGATAAAATAAATATTATTTTTGGAATCAGGACGTCGAAATTATCCAACGGTGAATTTTTCATAATTTTCTGAGACAGTCAAATTTTTGGGTAAAAATTAAATACCATTTAAATATATAATGTGTTTTATGACATCATAATGACCCAATGGTGATGTAATAAAATACCATAATCCTTATGTTCGGCCAATATTTTTTTTATCATTAAAATAATGAGGTTTTGGGTTTGTTTGACTTACTTTTCAAAGCATTAATGGAGCCCTCAAGACTTATTCAACACTTTGCCTTTTTAAATTAATTTCCATGGGAGTGTGACTCACCTCCACATAAGCAACCCTAATTTTTTAATAAGTTCGGACCTTGGACTTGTAAAATATTGTTTTCCTCTTTCCTTTTCCAGAAACCATGGGCAAATACCATGGGATGGTTTGTGGTTTGGATTATTTTAATATAAGGGGTCCCAAACCTAAATAATAAAGAATTCTCTCACCTTTCCTATATAAACCCACCCAAGCTCCCACTTCCTCCTCACTCAAAGCCCTTTAAGTTCATCCAACCTCTGCCCTACTCTCTCTAGAATCCTCTCAAGGTGCCCCAAGCTCCCAAGAAGCCTCTCACAAGCCTCTCTCTAGCCTTTGGAAGCACACTTCCAAGTAAGGGGTTTTCTTCCTTTCTCATTTTTGTCAATTTTCTTTAAGTTGTATTGCCTTTTTTTATTTCAATTATGAATTTTGGGGTATGGTTTCGCACCTCCCCCATACTACCCTCTTATTGTTTGAATGATGGGATAACCCTTTCTCTCTCATTAAATGCCTCCCATGTACACCTGTTACTATGCCGAAATTCCGAAAGGAACTTCTCTCTCTTCTTTTACATTCAAGCAATAATTTTGTATCATGAATCTAAATTCCATTTCTATTGTTGGGACATGTATATATATGATCTCCTTACTGTCCATTACATGTAAATATGATGAGGAACCCCTTTCTCTCTCATCAACCTTTTTTATGAATTCTTATGTCACGCCGTTACGCTGCCGAAATCGCACCGATTTTCTAAGCCAATGTCTTTGTGTAGTGAATACCATGCCCATTTCTCCATCAAGGGTATTCACCTTTATGCACATTTACATATTGATTATAAATTTTCATGTATTAATTCCACATTCCTTTATCGTGGAAGAAATGATTATGTTTTATGAATCCATGTTTTATGATCCATGTGGCACACTTATGCATGAAATGAAATGTTTAAGAAGGGTGCGCCCTTTATAGCGCTCCAATGCATTGGGTAAAGTATAGTATCATGATACGTCATGTGCAATGAGTGTTTACTCATGCTAATTCAAGTGCAACGAGGGTTTACTCGTGCTTCAAGTGCAATGAGAGTTTACTCATGCTCCATGTGCAATGAGCCTTGGCTCATGCTAATTCAATGTTAAGTGTTGTTGCCACATTTCCATGTTATGATTATCATGCTTTATCATGCCTTTATGTTCATGTTTCTATTATGATCTATTGATATGCCTATTGCCTAACATGTATTTCACTCCTCATGTTATTCATTGTTTACTCCCTTACTGGGCTTTATAGCTCACCCTTTTCTTATGCATGTCCTCAGGTTATCCCATGCAATGCTAAGTACGAAGGAATGTAGTGGTCATGTAAAGGAAGTTTTCAATAAAGATGTTGTATTTCAAGTTTAAAGTTTTTATGTAATGATCCTAAGCCCCAAAGACACTAAACCTCTCGATCTTCTTTGTTGGATCAAGTGAAGTTTTATGTAATAAAGCATGTTTAAGTTGTAATAAAAAGCAGGGTTGTCATAGTTGGTATCAGAGGATAGGTTTAGTTATTTTTTGGATTAGGAAACCCTAGTAAAGCCTTAGATACAAGACTAAGCATAATAAAAAAATCCCTATGTTTTGGTAAATACTAAGTAAGTGGTTTATCAAAAAAATACATCCCTGTCTGGATACGAGCAGGTAGAGGCGGCTCTGGCACAGATGTATCCTAGGGGTAAAACCCGAAAACACCGCTTTGAGCTAGACTCGAACGGGAACTGGTGCACGACAACGGGCCTTACTGCACTCTTGGTTACGACACTCCCAGGGGATATGTTTTGATAAATTCACAATCTTAGTATGAACCCTTATTAAGGGAAAAATTCCCCTAAGAATATATGTTAGAAGGAAGATCATGAAAAGCATGGATTGAATCCTATAGACTCATGAGTTAAAGAGATTAAAGTTTATTTATAAGTCATCAACTTTTGTCTTTGGATTACCCTTTATGTGTTACCCCTAACTTTCCTTTTATTCCAGACAATGGCCGGTAATAGGAGAACTCGGGCTAACAACCGCTGCGAAGATCAGTGTAATGATTGTACTTATGAGATGCCCAATCCAATGGGAGCAGGAATCGAGAACTTTTTCACGCTTCTCTCTCAGCTAACTCACGTTTTGAATAGAAACACTAGTCAAGAGGAACGTTCAACCCCCCCTAAGAAAGAACAAGTCGCTATTGAAAGCTTCATGAGACAAAGGCCTCCTACTTTTAGTGGATCATCCGATCCCACGATTGCTGAACAATGGATCAACTCCATTGAAAAGATATTCTCCATCCTCCAATGCTCTGAAAAAGAGAAGGTTCTCCTGGCGGCTTATCGTATGGAGGGTGAAGCTGATCAATGGTGGACATTGATCAAAAATACGAAGCCTGAGGAGGAGATTGAGGCTTTGGAATGGAAGTTATTCCGGAAGATGTTTTTCGATAAATATTTTCCATGCACCCTCCATCTTAAGATGGAAAGGGACTTCCTTTCCCTCAAACAGAAATATGAAGAATCTGTGGGAGCGTATGAGGCAAACTTCACAAGGCTTGCACGATACGCTTCCGGCTTTGTCGTTACCCCCGAATGCAAGGTTGACCGCTTCTTTGGTGGGCTGAAGCCTAGCTTGCAGAAATCATTAGCGATCCGTGACTTCGAAAGCTATGAGGAAATTGTCCGATGTGCCCTCAAGGTTGAAATGGAGATCGGAGAATCACAGTGGTATCATGGGGACAAGAAGTGTAAGGTGGACTTCAATGCTGGTGGTCCGATGGATAAATCCAACGGCGCTAAGAAATTCCAGCACCCCACTTGCCAAAAGTGTGGAAAGAAGCACCCTGGAAATTGCCTTAGGGGGACAAGAAAATGCTTCAAGTGTGGAAGAGAAGGGCACCTAGCTGTTAACTGTCAGCAAGAAGGACCCGCGGCTGCGACAGAGGAGAGGAACGCTCCGTTCGAACCTCAACACGTTGTTCAATGCTTCAAATGCAAAGAACCGGGTCATTTTGCGAATCAGTGCCCTAATCCAAGGGTTATCGGAGACAATCAACAACCTCCAAGACAGCAAGGAAGAGCTTTTGCCATCACTTCTGCTGAAGTGAACCCCGACAACGAAGTGGTGACAGGTACGCTAGTTATTCATTCAAGAATAGCGAATGTACTTTTTGATTCAGGTTCTACGCATTATTTTATATCTCAAAAGTTTAGTAGAACAATCCCTGCACCACCACAAATCATGGAAGTAAAGATGTCAGTGAGTACGGAAAATGGTTCAATCATTGCATCCCATGAGTATAAGTCCTCCCCTGTTATAATATGTGGATTGAATTTCCCAGCGAACCTCGTCATACTCCCTTTGGTGGAATTTTATGCAATTCTTGGCATGGATTGGCTTTCCTTATATAGAGCCAACATAAATTGTCGGGAGAGGGAAATCACACTCCATATGGAGAATCGACCCCCGATTCTTTACAAGTGTCAGGAGGAAGATGAATCTCCTTTAGCTCCATCATCTCAAGCATGGATATTACTGCCTTATGAGCACGCATATCTGGCTCAGATGATTAAGTCCAAGGAAGATACCACCCTTGAAGAAATGCCAATTGTGAGGGAATTCGCTGAAGTATTTCCTGAGGAACTTCCTGGTCTTCCTCCAAGAAGAGATGTTGAGTTCTCAATTGAACTTGTACCTGGGGTGCTACCAATATCCAAGACTCCATATAGAATGGCTGTTGTTGAGCTTGAAGAGCTGAAGAAACAACTACAGGAGAATCTGGATAAAGGGTTTATACGCCCAAGTGCATCACCATGGGGTGCACCAATCCTCTTCATCAAGAAGAAGGATGGGTCAATGCGGCTTTGCATTGATTATCGTGAACTTAACAAAATCACGATAAAGAACAAGTATCCTCTCCCAAGAATCGATGACTTGTTTGATCAGCTGCGTGGAGCACAATACTTCTCCAAGGTCGACTTGCGGTCGGGATATTATCAAGTAAGGGTGAAGAAGGAAGATATCCCCAAGACTGCTTTTCGTACAAGGTACGGGCACTATGAATTCATAGTAATGCCTTTCGGACTCACCAATGCTCCAGCAATATTCATGGAATTGATGAATAGAGTCTTTAGAGATTACCTAGACAAATTTGTGGTAGTCTTTATAGATGATATTCTAATATACTCCAAAACCAAGGAGGACCATGAGGAGCATTTAAAAACTGTACTAGAGACTTTGCGCAAGGAGAAGATCTATGCAAAGTACAGCAAGTGTGAGTTTTGGTTGAAGGAAGTCTCATTCTTGGGTAATATCATCACAAGAAATGGGATATCTGTGGACCCCTCCAAAACAGATGCAATTGAGGGATGGCTGAGTCCAACATCGGTAACTGATATCCGTAGCTTCTTGGGGTTAGCTGGATATTATCGACGATTTGTGAGAAATTTCTCACGATTGTCCAACCCTCTTACCAAGCTAACTCGAAAGGGAGTAAAGTTTGCTTGGAGTGATGAATGCGAAGAAAGCTTCAAGGAGTTGAAAAGGAGGCTTATCACTGCACCCGTGCTCACTTTACCCAAAAGTGGGGAGCTTTTTGTGGTATTCAGTGATGCTTCGAAGAAGGGCTTAGGATGTGTGCTGATGCAGAATGATAAAGTGATATCCTATGCCTCAAGGCAGTTGAAAATCCATGAGCGAAACTATCCAACGCATGATCTGGAGTTGGCGGCGGTGATCTTTGCCTTGAAAATCTGGCGGCATTATCTCTATGGAGAGAAATGTGAGATATATACTGACCACAAGAGTCTTAAATATATATTCACACAGAAAGAGCTTAATATGCGCCAGAGAAGATGGATAAAGCTCATCATGGATTATGACTGTTCAATACATTACCACCCTGGGAAGGCGAACAAGGTGGCGGATGCCCTAAGTAGAAAGGATCCAGCAATTCTATCAATGATGAGAATTGAGAAGGATCCAATCTTCTTAGACTTAATGAAGATGGACGTGGGAATCATAAAGAAGGGAACATCATCAATCCTTTCACAAATGATTGCTCAACCATCTCTTTTGGAAAGGTTAAAGGATGCTCAAAAGGATGATGTGGAAATCCAAGAAAAAGTGGAAGCTATCAAAAAGGGAAAATCCTCAGAGTTTAATGTTAATGAAGAAGGAATTGTGCAGTTTGGGAAAAGACTATGTGTTCCATCAAGTTCGGAGCTGAAGAAGGAACTTTTGGATGATGCACATAGTTCAAATTTCTCTATTCACCCAGGGAGCACAAAGATGTATCGAGATCTCCGAGAAAACTTTTGGTGGGATAATATGAAGAAGGAGATCGCTGAATATACATCAAAGTGCCTGGTGTGTCAGCAAGTGAAGGCAGAGAGGCAGAAGTCTAAGGAGATGATGCAACCATTGCCCATACCAAAATGGAAATGGGAGAACATCACCATGGACTTTGTCACTGGACTTCCAAGGACATCCAAAGGCAACAATGCAATCTGGGTTGTTGTGGATCGTCTTACAAAGACTGCACACTTCATTGCTATTCGAGAGGATTTCTCTTTGGATCAACTGGCACAGATATATATCAGAGAAGTGGTACGGTTGCATGGAGTACCACTATCTATTGTGTCTGACCGAGATCCAAGATTTACCTCTAAGTTTTGGAAGAGTCTTCAAAATGCTCTGAATACTGAACTAAACTTCAGTACGGCCTATCATCCTCAAACTGATGGCCAATCCGAGCGGACTATCCAAACACTTGAGGATATGATGAGGGCGTGCTCAATGGACTTTAAAGGAGGATGGGATCAACATCTTCCTCTGGTTGAGTTCTCTTATAATAATAGTTTCCACTCGAGCATCCAAATGGCACCATATGAAGCCCTGTATGGGAAAAGGTGTAGAACACCGACATGTTGGGATGAGGTCGGTGAACGTAAGCTGCTTGGACCAGAAATGGTTGAAGAAATGGTGGAGAAGGTGAAAACTATTCAGCAGCATATCAAGGCAGCCCAAAGTCGATAGAAGAGTTATCCAGATAATCATCGACGAGACCTTGAGTTTAAAGTCGGAGACATGGTGTTTTTACGCATATCTCCGTGGATGAAGGTCATGAGGTTTGGAAAGAAAGGGAAGTTAAGTCCAAGGTACATCGGCCCATACGAGATTCTTGATCGTGTTGAGGCTGTGGCCTATCGACTAGCACTTCCACCGACTATGTCCAAGGTGCATGATGTATTTCATGTATCCCTCTTAAGGAAGTACATACCGGAACCTTCACATGTACTCTCTTCCGAGGTGGTACAATTGGAAGATGATCTTTCTTATGAGGAGCAACCAGTGAAGATCTTAGATCGTAGAGAAAAAGTTCTACGAAATAAGACAATGCCCCTCGTCAAGGTGTTGTGGAGAAACCACAAGTTTGAAGAAGCAACTTGGGAGTCGGAGGATATGATGAAGCTAAGTTACCCACATTTGTTTTAGTGTGGGAAAAGGAAAATTTCGAGGGCGAAATTTCTTAAGGGGGGGATGTTGTAACGACCCAAAGTTTCATTAATGGAAAATCCCTCTTGATCCAGTTAAATGTTTCTTTATGAAAAAAAAAGTTTTTATAAGATGTCAACTTCTTTAGTTTTATGTTAAGATTTGTGACCGTTACTTTTATAGCCGTTGAACAGTGATCATCTGAGTAGTATAAATATAAGGCTTTAACGAAACCATTTCTACTCAGACAAAGGAAGCGATGGCCTCATCCAGTAGAATTGCCCCTTACGAAGCCCATTTGTCGGAGCTTGGAAAAGAGGTGGCGTCTTTGGGCTTTCCCCTTGACCAAGCCCAAGCTGAGCTTCATCAAGTCAAGCTCGAACGTGATCGTCTACGGGAAAAATGGAAGTTGATAGAGATTACCACTCGAGCGATGTTATCCGAGCAACCCCAAGATTCTGTCACCATCGCACACCTTACCCTTAGGTCTTATGCGGCTATTTTAAGGGGTTATGTAACAAATAAGTATCACCATGTTCATGTACATTATTTTTTGTATATAATAATGAATATAATTTTTTTGATACATTGTAATTAGTTTTTAAAGTACAAATGGTGTTTTTAGTTATTATTTAATTAAGAATTATATTTTATTAAATTAAAGGATTTTTGAATTAAATAATATTTTAATAAAATATTATTATTAATATTAAATTAATTTTTATTTAATATAAATGATCTTATAATTTTATGAATGCAATTAAAATTTTTATTAAGGTTTGAAAGCCATTTCTGTCAAAACCCGTGAATTTTTTATAAATGTCGGTTTTTATTTTAAAAGTGAAAATTCACATATTTATAAAATTATTTAGATAAAATAAATATTATTTTTGGAATCAGGATGTCGAAATTATCCAACGGTGAATTTTTCATAATTTTCTGAGACAGTCAAATTTTTGGGTAAAAATTAAATACCATTTAAATATATAATGTGTTTTATGACATCATAATGACCCAATGGTGATGTAATAAAATACCATAATCCTTATGTTCGGCCAATATGTGTTTTATCATTAAAATAATGAGGTTTTGGGTTTGTTTGACTTACTTTTCAAAGCATTAATGGAGCCCTCAAGACTTATTCAACACTTTGCCTTTTTAAATTAATTTCCATGGGAGTGTGACTCACCTCCACATAAGCAACCCTAATTTTTTAATAAGTTCGGACCTTGGACTTGTAAAATATTGTTTTCCTCTTTCCTTTTCCAGAAACCATGGGCAAATACCATGGGATGGTTTGTGGTTTGGATTATTTTAATATAAGGGGTCCCAAACCTAAATAATAAAGAATTCTCTCACCTTTCCTATATAAACCCACCCAAGCTCCCACTTCCTCCTCACTCAAAGCCCTTTAAGTTCGTCCAACATCTTCCCTACTCTCTCTAGAATCCTCTCAAGGTTCCCCAAGCTCCCAAGAAGCCTCTCACAAGCCTCTCTCTAGCCTTTGGAAGCACACTTCCAAGTAAGTGGTTTTCTTCCTTTCTCATTTTTGTCAATTTTCTTTAAGTTGTATTGCCTTTTTTTATTTCAATTATGAATGTTGGGGTATGGTTTCGCACCTCCCCCATACTGCCCTCTTATTGTTTGAATGATGGGAGAACCCTTTCTCTCTCATTAAATGCCTCCCATGTACACCCGTTACTATGCCGAAATTCCGAAAGGAACTTCTCTCTCTTCTTTTACATTCAAGCAATACTTTTGTATCATGAATCTAAATTCCATTTCTATTGTTGGGACATGTATATATATGATCTCATTACTGTCCATTACATGTAAATATGATTAGGAACCCCTTTCTCTCTCATCAACCTTTTTTTATGAATTCTTATGTCACGCCGTTACGCTGCCGAAATCGCACCGATTTTCTAAGCCAATGTCTTTGTGTAGTGAATACCATGCCCATTTCTCCATCAAGGGTATTCACCTTTATGCACATTTACATATTGATTATAAATTTTCATGTATTAATTCCACATTCCTTTATCGTGGAAGAAATGATTATGTTTTATGAATCCATGTTTTATGATCCATGTGGCACACTTATGCATGAAATGAAATGTTTAAGAAGGGTGCGCCCTTTATAGCGCTCCAATGCATTGGGTAAAGTATAGTATCATGATACGTCATGTGCAATGAGTGTTTACTCATGCTAATTCAAGTGAAACGATGTTTTACTCGTGCTTCAAGTGCAATGAGGGTTTACTCATGCTCCATGTGCAATGAGCCTTGGCTCATGCTAATTCAATGTTAAGTGTTGTTGCCACATTTCCATGTTAGGATTATCATGCTTTATCATGCCTTTATGTTCATGTTTCTATTATGCTCTATTGATATGCCTATTGCCTAACATGTATTTCACTCCTCATGTTATTCATTGTTTACTCCCTTACTGGGCTTTATAGCTCACCCTTTTCTTATGCCTGTCCTCAGGTTATCCCATGCAATGCTAAGTACGAAGGAATGTAGTGGTCATGTAAAAGAAGTTTTCAATAAAGATGTTGTATTTCAAGTTTAAAGTTTTCATGTAATGATCCTAAGCCCCGAAGACACTAAACCTCTCGATCTTCTTTGTTGGATCAAGTGAAGTTTTATGTAATAAAGCATGTTTAAGTTGTAATAAAAAGTAGGGTTGTCATAGTACCCATATTCTACCCGACATTTTCTAAAGACACAGGCCGTTGTACATTGGAAGTACCCGGGGTTAAGGTTCACGATGTGTGACCATACTACACACCGTGTACCCCTTTCTAAATAGTTTTAATCTTTTTTCCAACATATCTTGTACATGTTTTGTTAGGGTTCATGCACTTGATCATTTCCCTGAAGGTTGATGTGTATCGTTTCCTACTCATAGGAGTATGATTCCTTCAGAAGGACTTCACATATAGAGTGTTTGGAATCCCACCCCCCAAGAAGCTCAGAGCAGGATCATCTATTCATTATTCCTACCCTAGGTAGAGTCCTTAGTATTAATGTGACCAACTTTACCGAGAATCGATCCACTACTTAGCAAGTTAATCCAGATAGAGTTGTTAGTATCACCCCATGGCCATGGCTACGATCCTCATCTATTGTATCATATATATATATACATACATATATCTTCAGATCTATAAACATATCTCTATAATGAAGATTCTTTATGAATATTAGTTCTCTGGTGGACTCCATTAGTGCTATCCGACTCAGGAGTGCGTTCTCCCAGATGAGTGCTTCATGGAATCTTTGAATTAAATCCCTAGTGTGGGTATGTGGTAGTTGTGACTTACCTCTATACTGTCTGTCTTGGATTGGGTATATCTGGGAATTAATGTTATATGTGTTGTATACATACTATGTAGATCTGACTTTGCTTTCTTTTGTGTATTTATTTTTGGTTTCAGGGTGTCCTATTGATTGTTGTTATACTTACCCCTACGCGGTATTTTCCCACACGTGTCATGTATTGTGCAGACGAGCGACTTTTTGATAGATTCTTAGGTAGGCCAGGACCAGACGGTGCTTTGTGAGACCAGGAAGGTTGTGATATTCCTACAGCTATAGACAGAAATCCCAATACCTTTGTTTATAGGTCAGACTTATGGTAATATAATTTCTTTGGTGGGCCTGTATTTGGCCCAGTTTGACTTTACATTACTTTCATGTCGTACTCTGTTTGTTTGGATATATTGGTATGCATGCATTTGGTTCTTAGTGTTTTTTACATTTCTACATTTTGTGGGCTTGGAGATGTATTCATGTGTACTGGTACATAGGAAATGCCTCCCATGTTATAGATTTTCCTACTCGGTTCTAGTCTCTAGCCCCTAGCCTATTAGAGCTGGGTTTGGGGAGTCGCAACATGGGCCCCACAGGGATGTGTTCTGGCACATGGAAAAATATTTTTTCATAGGAATGGGGTAGTAATAACCAATGTTCATGGTTTTGTACCCTGTTTTTATGTTTTTAAATATATAAATTTATATATATTAATATATATGATAAAATAGTTCTTTACTGCAGTGCATAAGCAGTTTGTAGGATAACATACTTGTCTAAGGATCAATACTCATTGTGTATTATTATTTGAAACCTAAAATCATGGTTTTGGAAGTCATGACTATTGGTTAGCTATAGTTATAGTTTCATAAAAACCATGAATATAACCTTTTGGGGGGATATTGAAATGATTTCATCTTCAACAGTTTTAAAAACCATGAAATTTTTTTATAGTCGTAGTTTTAAGGGATATAGTCATTGTTTTGAATTTTGGATATATCAAAATTTTGTAGTAGTACTTCCATGGGTTCTTTATGATGCACTTATTTTTTTCATTAGGAAGAATATGTTTGGATGATTGATAGAAGGGTCCTATGTATCCCTCTAATGAATTTTTATTTTTTATATCTCATGAGATCAAATGAAAAATGGGAGGATTTATCTTGAGCCAAAGGGTACATGATAGGATATATCTCAAGCCAAAGGGTACATAGGAGGATTTAACCTTAACTAAAGGGTACATGGGAGGATTTATACCATGATAAAAAGTAAATGAGTAGATTAATCTCAAGATAATGTGTGCAAAATAGTATTTATCCCAACTAAAAGGGTACATTATAGGATTTATCCTAATCCAAATGGTACACAAGAGGATTTATCCCAAAAAAAATGGTACACCATTGGTTTTTCCCATGAAAATGGGGTACACTATAGGTTTTATCCTAATATCGTGGGTATAAAGAAGGATTGTCCCAAGAACAAGAAGGTACATCAGTGATTAGCCAAAACCCACTATGTGATGAACATCTTGATGAGTGTCCTTGATATTTAATTTTTATGCTTATGTTTATGAGACACTCTTGTTTCTTAATATTATGCCTATGAATATGCTCCTTGAATCACCTTTAATGTCTCATTATTACACACACCTTTTCATTGTTTATGTTTATTATTTTGAGATTACATGTCCTTATATCATGACTTACGTAAAATTTTTATTGTTCCATTACTCTTTAATAAGATATTTCCCTCATATCCTTGTTTCCTCGTATTCTTATAATCTAAAACATAATGACATATTGATAAGTTTTCCCATATTGAGATTCGGAGATCACTGATTTCTTTTATTTCTATTCCCCATGTTATGAAATTGATTTTAACTTATGATAAGTATTTAAGGGAGTATAGTGTGGTTCTATTATAGAGAAATGTTTACACACATTAATTTTATAGCTAGTACTCAATGATACTAAACCTTTGCTTCTCTTATTTATGTGACTATTTGTGATATAAAATGATTATTCATGTAAAATAATGAAATAAATGTGCCTGTTTAAAACTGGTCACTATAAATATTCTATGAAAAATAATATTACCTCCTTTAAAAGATTATTGATTCAATTACAGCCTTAGTAGTGAGTATTTTGGAAACTCATCTTTAATTCATTGAGTTTTAATTGTATATTGAACTTATTTAATAAAATTTGGGTATATTATACCCTTGATTGTATCATGTGGAATTCTATAATTTTTTTATGTGGATTTATATTCCTACCACATAAAATACTTGTGTAAAATTTCTTACTTTATAGAGTATATTTCCCACAAGGGATATTGATATCTCAAATATTTTTTCTTTGAGTTAAAAATGTTTTATATTGATCATTGTTCTTCCATGATTGTGTTCTACCACCCTAATATTTTATTATATGTTATTTTATAACCCTCTTTAGAAAAGTTAATTTTTAACACAAATTTTTTTATTACTCGTTTTACAATGTGGGTTTTCAACAAAGGTAATTTCAAAGTATTAAAAATATTTATTTCATAATCAAATGATTTATCTTTGGATCCAAATTTCCTATAGAAAAAATTATTTCATTTTCAAGGATCCTTTATTATATATTATTATTAAAATTAAATATTTTCAATATCATTCACTTAACCCTTTCAAAAGCTAATTTTATAAGTGACATATTTTTTTTTATTTTATGTAAATGTAAAAAATGTTTTATTAAACTACTTAAGTTTTCACCACCATTTTAATTTTCATATTCAAATCGAGTTAAACTCGTGGGATTTATTTTACATGATTTATTCTCTAATATGTAAATATATATAATTTTGGAATCGAACTCATAGTTTCAAACAATTCGATTCTTGATCCATTCTTGTGTGATGTCATTTAAAGCATTATTTTGTAAGGTTGTTTTTCATCTATGTCAATATACTTATGAGTTTACCTTGTTAAATTGGGGACATGTTATTTAAAATTATGTAACTTCTTTCACTATATGGATTATATAATGTAATTTTCTATCAAATATATGACACATTACTAACTTTTTTATTTCCTAACAATTCAATGTGAATTAGTATAACTTTTCTTACATTGTCTTTTCCTTGTAAATACCCTATTTTATATTCCTTCAATTGATGGGTGTTCAATAAGATGCCATATGTCCAAGGATTGGGGCGACTATTGAATTAAATTTATAATATTACTTCATATAGTTTTAGATTATGTGATTATTACATAGATTGTTAATCCATTTATTGATTTATAAACTATTGGAAATATATATATATATATATATTATGATATAAATATTTATTGATGACTCAGGAAAGTTAACAACGTATTGTTTAAACACGTACCCTATTTATTTAGATAGGTTATGATCATGTTATCCATTTTATTAACACAAGGAAATGTATTGGTGTTTCATATGTTTTTATTATAATATAGATAAATATTTTTCAATCTGATTATGTGTTTTTTAGTCATTATCTCATATTAATAATGAATTATACTTAAACAAGTGATGGGTGGGGACCATACTAATATAGGAACTAGATGTATTAGTAGGTATCATGAGACAAAAATATTTGGGTATTTGGTGTATTCCTACCCTATTCAGTAATATTTCCTCACTATGGTGTTGATGAAAAGAATGATTTATTGGATATAAACTTAATAACCAAAATAATTTAATGGATTACTTCTTGATAATATGATCATGATGTCCAACATTATGAATTCTATCACCATAAATTCAATTATTATTTTTCCATATAACCTATTTATTTTTATTTTTATCCATGGATATATTATTTTCTCAGTTTTAGTTGATTATGGAATTATGCTAATTACATATTCTTTTCATAATATTTATGTAATGTTTTTCTTTTTATTTCCTCAATTTTATGTTTTTATTTACTATTTGTCTGATCTATTAGCTTATTATGTTTCCATTTCCCTAGGTGAGGAAGAATAATATTAAAAATGATATGTGTAACATGATAGATTTTGTAGTGGATTTGTTGTAGTTGTGTAAGACTTACTATAGATTAAGTATTTTCTTATATAGTGGAAAAAATTTCTAATTCTTGATAAATACATGGGTTTTATTAATTTATGATTTTTCCTATTTCTATATATCTCTATACCTAAAAATTATTAGGAATGTATATAATAAAATATTTTATTTAATTCATATAATTAATAGATAATTATGTCTAAAATCTAAAATTGTTATAAAATAAAATATATAAAGTATATGTTGTGAGAATTGGATCTGGGAGTGTAGGTATAGGGTGCCATATCTATGATATTATTTTACAGAATTGTTCAGGTAGGTGGTTATACAGACCAAATCATGTACACACCATATTAAATGGATGCGTATGGTTATGAAAGTGGTTTTTTTGGCATAATATCATTATTACATAAGAATAATGATTTTATTTATATGGGTTTAAGGTGGGGAATCATATTTTTATATATTTTAATAAATAACTATGAAAATAGATGAAAAATTAGAAATGATTCTTAGTTTGGGTGGTAGGCCACACAAACTCACAAATAAAATTTTTGTTTCTCTTAATGGAAAATAGTAGAGGTGGTTAATGGTTATTCCTACAATATTAAAATTTTTATTGTGCTATATATACTTAATTTATCATATAACATTTGGAAAAAATACATTTTAAATGGAAATATGTAAATCAAACAATGATAATGAAATGTTATTACTTACAATAAAAACATTGAGATTTTTATTTAGGATTTCTTAAAAAGGGAGTTATTAGGATAAAATACTACATCCAGAATATTTTCAAGAGTAAACTGAAATTTAGAGTGGTCTTGAAGGGGTGGTGAGATACCCCTTTTATAAGTGGTGAGAATGAAATTTTTATAATAATTTCGTCTTAATATAAAGAAAGAATGTGTTTCACATGTCAAGAAGAATAAAAAATAGACAATAATGGATTGAAGATAAGGTTTTTTCATCCCAAACCTTATCCACTCAATTAGAAACATTATTTTAATATGCTATTACATTTACCTCTTTGATTAAACCATTTTACCCTTTTTTATTTTATTTAGGGAACTATTTTTTACCTAAGTAAATCATTTTTTATGCCTAAAAATAAAATTTACCTTATTAGAAAATTGGGAACCAATGATGGAATCAATTTTATCGTAGAAAATTTCTGTGTAAGGAAAATTAATTTTAATATTAGCACATGTAGCTCATAAAAACATTTTTTAGAAAAATATTATTTTTAAAGTTAAAATTTATGTGTAGGACAAAATTATCAATGTATTTTATTTTAATGATATATATTGTATTATTTGAAAGAAAATAAGATTTATTTGACTTTAAAATAAATTCCAAATCAAATTATTCTGAACTAAAATTTATTAATAGGAAATACTAAAAATAATTTCTTTCATTAGAAAATGTTACTCATGTTCATAAAATGGTAAAAATAGGCTTTGAAAATTAAGAATGGTATATAAAATGTGCAGTTTTACTCATTATATATATATATCTTTTATTATGATTTTTTTAGTAATTTTTTAATTTATACATATTACTTGATAGAGTTGTAAACGTTATGGTTTTCAGAAAAACTATATTTTTCAATATTCACTAAAAGTAATTATTTTATTAAAATTAAAAACATTTATACTAAGATAATTTTTACATTCTAAATTAAAAAAATTATTCACTTTATCTCATTATAAATAAAATATTTATAAATTTAGTTTTCAAAATAAAAATTCAAAATATAAATAAAAACTATTTTTATTGAAAAATATCATTTTTGAAGATTAATTATTTTTGATATTATCTAATATAAATTTTTAATCTAAATAAGGTTAATATATTAGTTCATATATTTTAATATCATATATTATCATAATAATCATTTAAATGTGGTCGACTTAGTTTATTAATACTTTAAACTGTTATTTTGAAAAAAAAATATTTTTAATGTTAAATCATGTTATTTTTCCCTAAAATTAAGAAAAAATAATTAATTTAAATATTTATATTTTACTAGAGGTTTTTTACATATTATAATTTGGAATAATTTTCATCTAATATGCATCGACACTTTCTAGATTTATTTTGTGTATAGTGCAAGCTATTAACATAATATTTATTTAAGGAAAATACATTATGAAATTTCAGGTTGTTACATTCTCCCACATAAATAAATTGTGTCTTATCATTTTTAATTATTCCGAACTAATGAAATATTTAATGGTGCCCATAATATAGACATGACTCAAAATTTAATTTCTAATGAGGCTTCATCTTCACTATCCTTTGTATGACTAGTGAACTCATATTTTTCATCATAATATTAATATAAATAATTTTGATTTTTTGTTTAAACATTTATGATAAAAACCCCAATATAATGGGATTGATTTTTCATAGGGAGTTCATAGTTATTCTTTTATTAATAGGTTATCATAGATTAATTTTAATATATGATATTTCTATCTTGGAAATTATCATGGACTCTATGTTAAGAGAGCCAATCCATTCTTAATATCACATCAAATTTGACTAATAGAAGGATACCAAGATTTATAAGATGCAAATTACTAAAAAAATATAATAGAGTGGATTTATATACTTGGGATTCATTAATAATAATACTATTGGTTTTTATAAATATTTTCACATCTAGTCATCAGCTTGCTGATTTTATTTTTGTAGTAACCATTTTAGGTATATAGGAGTGGGTTAAACAAGGAATGAATGAAACACTCACAATTCTTGAGTGGGTGATCAGTGTTGCACATTATATATCATTTTCAAAACCCACATACCTAGTTTTTGTTGCATATGATTTCCCTTGTCTTGGAAATTATTGGTTCCTACATCCTTATTAGCAATTGTATTAGGACATTGACTCAGATAATTTTCAATTTCCCCACATTTAATACTTTTTACTCTTAGTGGTACCTTCAGATGAATTGTATTTCCTTTCACCATGTCCATTAATCTCTTCACTATTCATCATAAATTACTTCTTTTAGGACCTAATTTTACACACATAAAAAATTTCCCTATTCCTTTCAAATATTTTCCTTACTACATCTTCATATATTTTTGACATATACGAAATTGAACATTATTTTCTTCATCATTTTTGTCAACTAAAATTCAATGAGACACCATCTTTATATTCTTTGGTGTTTGTAAAATCAACTATGTTTTTATTGATAATGTAGGATTGAGGTGTATGTAAATTTCTAAAATAGGTGGGAGGATTTTATTTAAAAAATTAAAAAAAAAATTCTAAAAACCTACGTTTTGTAAAATATCAAATAGTAAATCCATCTAATCTTTAGATATTATATATCAAAAAGATATTTCATCTAAAATATGAAAGTTTAAAAAAGTTTAGAATAAGTAAAACTTTTCTAAAAAATTTCCCAATAGATAATGAAACTTATAAAAACATATAAAATAGAAATCTATATAATGAGTAATAAAACCCACAAGAGTTGTATAACAAAGACCCAAGATTTAATATTAAACTTTGAGGAAGTCTATAACCCAACCTTAAGGTGTCCATAGTTTGAACCAAAAATTAAATTTTTATCTTCCTAAACCCAAGAATCCTTCAATCACACCATATAAAAATAACTATATTTCCCTATCCATGGGAACCTTGAACAAAATAATTAGACATGACCTCGGTATTCTTATCCCCATATTCCCTCAATCAAACTAGATTATATACAAAAATTACAAATCACAAAAGTTCTTAAGGAATTTACAATAATTCCACTCATGGAAGACTTAAGAAAAAGACTCAAAAACATTAATGTGAATCAATCAATTAGTATAAAAAGATTTTACAAAAAGATTAATATAATCTCTTTAATCACCAATGAAGAAAATAAGCTTCCTCCTCCTTGAATACTGATCCTATTTATAGATAAATATCTAATAGTCATATTCTACATATCTTAGATTTAGTTGTAATGGCCTTTAAACAAACTTCTCCTCTATAGCTCTACATGATTTCTTGGGGATTATAAGTGTTTACACCATAAAAATGTAACTAGGTTTCATTTATTGGAATGTAATTAGTTCTTCCAAAAAATTTGTATATCCTCATATAGAATATTTAATAATTTTTCCATCTAGAAAACAAGTTTTCTATTTCCCAGAAAATGTTTATCTGAAAGTATTAATATAACTTTGTATCTTTGTAATTATCTATATTTTGACTTCATAACTTCTATAAATCAAAATTTTAAAACATAAAAATATTTTTCAAAAATTTATAGTATTATCACTTGATTACAGTAATTTATTTCATCAGGTAATTTGATATTCCTTTATCCAAAAAATATATTTCCTATAAAAAATTTTAAAAAATAAGGAATTATAAAAGTTAGTAAAACAAAAAATCATATAAAATTGTATTTTTATTTTCAAAATCATGTTAGAAATTGTTGAAATACATTTTGACTCAAAAATATCCCATTTTTAAAAATAATAAGACATGATGTTTTAGTATAGAAAATTAAAAAATAGAATTACTTACTCCCCCTTTCACATAGGAATTTCATTTTACCTTTTATAATATTTTTCTATTTTTTATTTATCCTTATTTAATTCTCCACATTGATTTATAATACTGAAATCTCAAAATATTTTTTATCTTCAAAAGTTTTAATACACATCTTAAAAAAATTGTATAAATTTCTCTCCCTTCCTGATTTTCAAAAACAAGGGTTTGTAGAAAGTGTACATGAAATATTAGGGATATAAATTTCTACATGTAAAAAATTTTCTAATAAAAAATATAAAAAATTATCCAATAATTATATAAATACCTTAAAAAAAAATAGAAAAATACAACTAAAAAATATTGGCAAGAATATTAACTAAAATATATTTATATCCATTAAAAAATATGTTAATTTTATTAAAAAAATATCAAGTGTTCAGAGAAAATAATATCATAAATTCTTCATAAGGTCTTTGAAAATAATTTTCATATTATTTACATCTTGCTAGAATTTTTATACCTTGGCCAAATATGATTTCAACTTTTCTACATATTATTCACAAACATTTATATTCTTACTTTTTTAGAATAAGAATCTATTCTTGTAAGGATTGCACTTTTGAACTTTCTACCTAACTTTCTTTTTGATTTGAAACTGTTTTCATAAACCTTTCAACTTCTTTTTCTGAAGTTTTAACTTTAGAACTTTCTTCTTGATAAAATTCTTGAACTTGATAAACTTTATTCAACTTTATAAACTATTTTGAAAAAACATCAAACTTATTTGAATCCTTTGAAAATTCATCATCCTCATTCATGAATAGAAACTTTATATTATCAACAACTCTAGTTATTTCATTTGAATTGCTACTCATGTATCATGCATGTTTGGAAGTTTCACTTGATTAAATTTAATACCTTTAATATACTAATCATAATATTTCATATCGTTTTCACATAAACTCATACATCTTATGATTTATTTCAACTTTATTTTATCTGATTGAATTTTTCCTTGGAAATCTCTATGCTTACATTCATTTATAATAAATAACTCATTAATATTTTTCATTGAATATAATTTTCTAAAAACATAAAATCTTTTTTTGAAAATACATTATTCTGTAATGGATGTATAGAAAGATATCTATTTTTGCATCTAATTTATTAATGACTTCATTGTTGTAATTTTTTTATCTCCACACTATTTAGAGTATTTATTAGTGGATAATTTTTTAAATTAACATATACTGTAAGAATTGAATTCTTTTTTTTTCAAGAAAGACCAGATATTTTTAAATTTCTTTATTAAACTAATCATCTAAAACTTTTAAAACAAAATTTTCTTCTTCACCTTCAAGAACACCAAAACCCTGTTCACAAAAATATTTAGAATCTTATTCATCATTATCAAACTGAGGTTTACCCTAAATTTGAAATTTAAAACATTAAATGGCATTCACTTCTACATATTATTGTCTTTATAGAGATTGTAATGAAACAATTTTCACTTATTTATCCATAGATAATAATTTTAAAGGTTCTTTAGGTATTTTTTCAATATTTAATTGTTCTTTCAACTCTTAAAAAATATTTTTTTTATTTATTAACCTATTCTTTGTTAGATTTTTTTGAAGAGGTATTTATAGTTTCCTATTGTTATTTTTAAATTATTTCCTAAACATATTCAACATGTAATTTCTTATATTTTTATTTATCTATAAGTCGAACTGAAAAGGGAACAGAAAGTTATTCAAGAATTATGGAAATAGTACCTTCTATAAATTCAAGTATTAAGGATTTTTCTATAGTTTATACTTGAAATCTTTCTTGAATTAAGTCTATTTTTTTGAGGAAATATTTTCTTGTTTTTATTTTTATATTTTCTATTATTATTTTCCATTTATCTAAAATTATAATATGTATTTTCATTTAAATCCAAGGTTTTTTCCTTCATCCAATAAAGAAGATATACCTTATAGATTTCCCCTTCTTCTCCATAAAAGAAGAAAATGCATCATCTGACATTCCATTTAATTTATTTATTTTAATTGGTATGGATTTATAAAATTATTTACTTTTATAAAATTTAGCCTTCAACTATTCAATTATTTGTTCAAAAAAAATATTTTAATGATTTTTCAATGAAATTATTTTTCTCATAATCATGAATCGACCTCATTTTTGGAAATTTTATCTTCACCAATTACCAAAATATTCTCTCTTATAAAAGTAGAAACATTTTTTCTCTTCTTAATTTCATGAAATTCACCCTAAAATTATTTTTAAAAACTGTATATAGATAGATTTTAAATTTTAGTGATCTTGATTTCATTGCTTCTATTATATTTAGCACATATTTAACCAAATTGAATTTTATCATGTTGTAGAGGAAATCAAAAACATAAACATTTAGTACTTTCAGAGTATCTCTATCACCATTCCTAGGGATTAAAATATTCATCATCCAAATTGAAACTATATTGTTTCATGAATGATGTGATATAAATTCTAAAATTTTTCATTAGAATAAATAAATAAGATTTATCCTTCTATTTTTCAAAAGTTAATAATTTTTTTGGCAACTTATATGTTACTAAACTTGCTTCACCATACAATGAAATTCTCTCTACCTCTTACACATGATTGATATTTAACTTATAATTTTCCCCAAACAAATAAAAATTTATTAGTTTTAATCCATATTCTTCACTAAAATTGATTAAAGAATAAAAAATTCTTACCATATTAGGATAATGTGAATCAAATTTCTTCATATCCACTCAAAAATATTCCCATCCTTGAAATATTATAGCCCTCTTCAACAGTGATTCATATTTATCAAACTAATCCTTTTCAATAATCCTTTATTTCATAGGAACTATGATTAAAATACCATATTTATAATTCGTAATGCTGTTTGAATGAAGGATGTTTGGACAAAAAAAATAAAGACTGAGGGAAAACTGATTTCTAACATCTGGTAACTTAAGTGAGATGGAAAGTGATAATAGATATCCCAAAACCTATATATATGGTCTCATTAGAGATAAGATTCATCCTACAAAATCCAACAGATAAAAATAAAACTTTTATTCTGATCAACATATCACAAATATTCATTAAAAATATTTATGAACTTTTCAATTTTATTATGTTTGTTATAAGTTTTATTGGTTAGAAACTTTTCTTGATAAAATACATAGATTTTTAAAATAAATTTAAGAAGTATAAAAAAATAAAATAATGAAATAATAGATAGATATAAAATATAATATTTAGAAATTTACTATTTAGGGTATAATTTATAAACATTATTTTGAAGGATTATTTTGGTATATTTGATTTATTGGAATTTTAGAAAATCTAAAAAAAGTAAATAATTATTGGAAAAAAAATTCTAAAAAAAACTATTAGAAAAAGTTTGTTTGAAAAATTTGATAACAAAAAATTCTTCCATAAAATTTTGTAACAATTTTTTTTCTTAAAATATTATAACAAAAAGTTTTCCTGGGAAATTATTTTAATAGAAATTATGTCTTATTTTTTTACAATAAAATTCTATTAAAATTTTTTACAAATTTTCAAATAACATGGTATGTACTCATTTTTTAAGGAATCCATTATTGTTATAAGATTAGTAAATAGTAATTATATTTGAATGATCATTTTTTATTTACCACTGTTATATTTTTTTAATATATTAAAATCTATAAAAATTTAGGGGGTTTGTAAATATAGAAACAAGTTTTCATAGTGTTCCAATTAATTGTAATATTATATCTCTTTTTTTTGTGTGATGCCAAAGTAAATGGCGTGTTATATATTTATTTTGGATCACGAGTCATGTTATGGGTTTTTTATTAAATCTATGGAACTTTTGTTAGCACAAAAAATTTTAGTTTTAGTAAAACTCAATCCATAATCAGTGGTTGTGTGTTGCATCCACAGAACTTGAGCACAATAACTTTCAGATTCCCTATATTATATTTAATTAGTGGAAAGTTATATATAATCATTATTCTAACAAGAACAAGATATTAATTATTCTTCTAATAAATTAATAGTTCTGTATGTACTCTTTCCATCCATTTTACAACCACCAAAATCAGTATCTAAAAAACTTTTATGTTCAAAATAATTTCTAGAACAATAAAATAATCCAAGAATCATAGTTCACTTATGATAATGAAAAATTAATTTTTCTTTTTTAGATGGGAAAATTTTGAATTTTTGTTATATATTTTTCTTAAGAATATATAAAATATCAAATTGAGACAACTAGCTCTAAGTTAATGTAAACTACCAATCATTCCTCTAAAAACATTTTGATCAACTAGTTTCCTAGATTTATCAAGATATAAAGTATTTTAGGTTCCTATAAGAGTACTTATACTTTTAGTATTGTCGTATCCAAAATTATAAAGAACCTATTTTTTATACTTGTGATAAGATATAAATATTCCATTTGTTTTTTTTGTGGAATTTGAAAACCTATAAAAAATGTAATCACACACATCATGATCATTTCAAACTAGTATTTCATAATCTTCGTAAGGGAGTTTGTTAAATAATTTTGATTTGATCTAAATATAGTGACATGGACCTAAATTTGAAATATTATGGCATCTTTAAAAACTATTTTAATAAGAAATGTTGGATTTGTTATACCCTTAACAAAGATTTTTTGTAACAAAAATATGGTTAATATTTCATACCAAGATCTAGGGGCTTGTTTAAGTCCATAACGGGCCTTAGTATGTTTAAATACATGATCTAAAAATATTTATTTCAAAACTAGGGGTTTTTCTATATAAAATTCCTCTTATACATATTCATTAAGGAATGAACACTTTGTATCCATTTGAAAAAAATTGAAATTTAAAAATGATGCTTAAGCTAGAAGTATATAGATAACATCATGTATAACTACGAGATCATAAGTTTATTTAAATTATATACCTTCATGTTGATTATACCCCTTAATAAAAAGTCTATATTTTTTAAACTATTATTCCATTTTCATCACATTTATTATGAAAAAAATATTGTACTCTAATTATGGATGTATCTTTAGGATGTTCAACCAAAGTCCAAACGTTAATATTTTCAAAACAAATTGAGTTCATCTTGAATTGATTTTATCTAATATTCATCGCCTAAAGCCTCATCTGGAGTCTTAGGTTTGAATTTTGATAAAAATGAACAATTTTAAACTTCATTTATAAAGGAGTTTCTATTTATAACTATTTTACATACATCACCAATGATATTATCACTAGGAAGATTCTAAATAATTATCAAATTTCTTATGTTTGTAAATCTCTTTTCTTCAACAAAAGGTTGAATTTATTCTTGAGGTAGAAAATCAAAAATATTTTGGAAATCAAATCTTCTTGGGTACAATATAATTAGATTAAATTATTTTTGGAATCTAAATATATCCATATTTATTTCATTGAGCATTTCCCAATTCTTTAAAAAATAGGCTTTATGAAATCTAAGGTATTTACCATTTTTTAAAGAACATTTGTTTACCAATGTCCACTACTTTATCACTTAGAACAAAAGGGTAAACTATTAAGTAAAAAATAGTTATTTTGAAAATGTGGTTTTTCATTTGTAAAACCAATCCCAAACATACTTATATGAGGTAATATTTTTCTACAAATATTATAAAATATTTATTTTCAATAAGTGAACTTTGATAGTAACTTCATTAGAGTTAAAATTTTAAAATTTATTTTCAAAAATTAGTCTTTATTATCATTCTAATTAGATGAATTTTATTTTTATATATCATCATAAAAAATATATTTTTTATAATTATTGTTTTTTAACTCTTTTGAAAGATTGGTTTTCTCAATATTAGAATCCTGTAAATCATTAGAAATATTAGTAATTTCAATAGTAAGTTTGGAAGTTCACATATTTTCTTTAGAAATTTATACATTAAAATCTTAGTGTTTTTTAGAAATATTACTATTTTTTATAAATAATATAGAAAATCAATAAAATTCTTCAAAAGTAGGTGAATTATTATCTTATTCATATAATGTAGATTCATCATCAGAATATTTAAAAGTATCATCACTTTCATAATTGGGTAAATTTTCATTCATAGTTAAATTAGTTAAGGTTTGAGAAGATACCTTATCCATCAATCAAGTTTTATTCTTAGAAAGCTCCAGCAAAGAATATAGTGTTTTTATGATCTTCAATTTCTCTTTTTAAGGAACTTTCTAAAGAAATATCACCTCCACTAGAACTCCAGTTGTCTAAGAATTTCAAACTATTTTTTTTATAATTCATATGTAAATTATTAGATTTTATTTATAAATATATATCCTTCTACTTAAGATTAGGTTATTTTTGTCATTTTTTTCCGACTTCTTATATTCATAAAATATTATTTTAGAAGAGTTATTTTTATAAATTTTTATTTTAAAACTTTTATATATTTATATATGAATCCATTTTCAAAAAAAAATTATTCATTCTTTTATAAATTTAATCTAACTCATTATGACTTTTTTCAGATGAACAAATTTCATATTCAATAACAAATTTCATATTCTTTGAATTTTAGAAACTTTTTCAGTAGATTTCTCTTTTATAGAAACATTTGTATTTTTAAAAAAAATATATTACATTCTTCTTATTATCATTCTCAACATCACTTTTTATTATTCCTTTATAATACATAATGGTACCAATAAGATCATATAATATTATCTTTGTAATATTTTTTTATCATCAATATAAGTCCTATTAGACTCTCATTCACTTGGAATGATATCTATAGTCTTCTATAAAATATGATCATTTATTAGATCATTATCACTAAAATACAGTGAGCTATTCAAAATAGTCATAAATATTTGCTGAATATTTTCAATAGATTCTTAAAGTAAGAAATAAAAATATTGGTAATTAGCGTGAAGGTTCCAAAATGTGTAATTTCTATCTTCTTATCTATATTACTCACTGCTTCTCACGAAGATAGCTAACTATATGTATTTCTAGTCATTGAACATAATAGAATATTTTAAAGTCTATAATTGAGTTGAAATTTCAACTTTTATTGAATCATAAAGGTAGATGATTCCATATAAAAAATTGTCTAATTTCCAATAAACATCACAAAATTACCAACAGCAGTATTGATAAAAAAATTCATACAATCTCTCTAATACTCATAATCAGCACCATAAAAAATTTATGTTCTTCCAGGATTGATATTATTATGATTTTTAAAATTAAGGCCTTCCATTTTTATAAAAAGAAAAATGTATTCTTCCTAAAAAACCTTAGTATACTAATAGTTTATAAAAAAAATGTAAAACAACAATTTATTACAGAAACTTGTAAAACCTGAGGAACTTACTTGATAATAAATTAATAATATTTAATTTAACCAGTAAAACTAGCTCTGATTCCAAATATATGATCAAAGACAATGTATATTACTATAATAAGGGTGAATTGTAGTTAAAAAATTGAAAATAATAAAAAATTGAAACCTCCTTTTTGTAAAATATCAGACAACCACTTTATTTGATCTTAAGAGTTTATATATGAGATAGATAATTCATATGAAATATCAAATTTTAGAATAAGTATAACTTTTGTACATAATTTCACATATAAAAATGAAACATGTAAAAATAAGTAAAATATAACATTATAAAATGAGTAAGAAAAACATAAAAAAATTATAGAAAATATTTGTGATTTATATTTAAATTATAATGAAGTATATTTCCCTAAATTTAGGTATCTACAGTATAAACAAACTATATATGTTTATCTTTCTTATGAAAGGAATAACTCTATCACACCAGATCAAAATAACTATATTTCCATAGCCATTGGAACCATTAATTAAAAAGATCAAACAGGACTTCTATCTTATTATCCTTGAAATCCCTCGATCAAACAAGAACAAAAATAGTAATTACAAGTCACAAAATTTCTAAAGGAATTTATAATAATTCCTATCATGGAATTCTTAATATAAGACTCTCAAAAATTTTAATTATGTGATCAATCAATATACCAAAGTGTTATGTAAATATTCACAATAACTCTTTCATAATAAATGATGAAAAATTCTTCCTCCTCCTCAAAAGTTCCTCTTATTTATAGATAAATATATAATGGTTATATTATTCTTATCTCAGATTTGTTTACAATGGCCTCTAAACAAAATTCTTCTCTACAAATCAGCATGTTTTTCTAGTGTGCATAATTTTTTACACCACCACATTATAACTAGATTATTTAGTGGAATGTAATTTATTCATATAAAAAATTGAATATCTTAGTCTGGAAGTCTTAATAGTTTTCCCATCTATAATAAATGTCTATTTTCTTCTATAATTTTTTTTCCTAAAAGTATTAATATAACTTCATCTATTTGGGCATAGTTGTATTTTGACTTTGGAACTTCTATAAATCTTTTTATGGAAGTATGTTACTATGTTTCCAAAATTTAGAATAGGTTCATCCAATTATGGTGATTTATTCCATCCAGTAATTTGATATTCCTATTTCTTGAAAAATAGATAACCTATATTTTTTTTAAAAACTAGAGAAGTATAAATGTTATTAAAACTAAAAATTATAAAGAAATGTATTGTGATTTTAAAAATATTGTTAGATTGTATTGAATAAAATTTTGACTCAATATTTAATCAAAATTCCTAATAGGTGAAGTGGAATAATCATAAGATTTCTGACACGAGATCTAATACCATTAGATTTTTCATTGGGACAATCTCTATATTGTTCATGGAATACATTTTTTACTTGATTCTTTAAAATTTCATCAATTACATAAACCTAATGGATTTAATTTTGAATGATTAAAAATTAACACCATAAGATAATTATTTTAAGATAATTATATTTTTAATTAAACCTAAATATAAATCACTCATTGAAATTATTAAATAAGATTTAAGTTCAAACTAAATCACCATAAGATCAACATAGGTTTCATTAGGTTGAGTTCTCTTATATTCCTTAACCTAATTCCTCAATATAATTAATCCTTCATAATGTCTTGTGAAGAGAGTGTAATTAACCAATTCATATCCCTAGGAGTTTCTAGTAGGGTGTGATGTCTGAGGCCTACTTATCGTGCACTCATGTGAAGATTGAGTTGATACTAAGACAACATTTTTTTGGAGGTTACCCATAGTTTTATCAGTGCCGCAACCAATTCCACTTTCTACTATTTATATATGGATCTAATTTCTATGATATCCTCACAATAGTTTCTTAACCAATTTTTTTGGATGTTATCTTATATTTTAATTTATCCTTTAGACTTATCCTTAAGGTTATAAATAAATTTCACTTATTATAATACATAAAATATTCAATATTATATAAAATAACCTAAAGGATGATAAATTACATTGAAATTATGATCAACCTTAAATTATTATATCTTGATTAAATTTATATCTCTTAAATTATCCTCCAACAATCACATTATAATCTCTAAAGTTATCTAAACCCTAATCTGATACTAACTGTGATATCCTATATTTGTAACTTTCCAATAATTACATGAAATAAATTAAATATTTCATAAGAACACAATCCCATGACCATTTATGTTATTATTTTTAAAAAATTATAACAAGTTATAAACTATAAATCCCATGTATTTTTCAATTAATGGATATTTCTCCCATAATTTAAAAAACTTCTTAATCTATAATAAGACTTTAACATCTGCCAACGATTCTCCGAACAATCTATTCTTGTACAAATATCTTGTGTAATACATCTATTCCTAACCAAGGGAAATTGACACATAATAATGAGTGATACCAAATTATTAGTAATCGTAAATTTAACCAATAAAAATCAATGATCATAAGTGGGAAAAATATGAGTATAAATAATATGTCAGGAATAGATAATAACAAATAATTCCATAATAGAATTAATTTGAAAGCATAATATATCCTTGTATAACAATGGGACTAAATAGATCTCCTGGATATCAATAATGAGTTACATAGTGATTATATGAATAATCACAGACAACTAATTACATGACCTAAGACATGACATTATGATCTTAGAAATCATGATCTTTTCATCAGGCCCCGTGTGTAGGTATTATTTTTTTCGCATAGGCATAAAGAAAACTACTTAGTGTAATTTTTATCATAATACCTATCAATACATATAGTAGATATTATGGGCCCACCCATTTATAAATAAGTCAAATGCATTCATTGTATGAAGGAATGAATAAATCATAAAGTATACGACCAAATTTCCTTTGTAATCAATAAATTTCCATATTAAAATAATATGTATACAGATTTTCAATATTTCACCAATTAATTAATGTAATATCATTATATAAATGAATCCCTCAAACTATCATCTTATAGAGTAATGAATATATTGTTAATTCAATAATTTCAAAAATTAGTAAATGAAATTGATTTCTATATAATAATCCCTCAAACTAACACCATATAGAGTAATTGGTATACAAATAAGTCAATAATTTCTCAAATCGATCAATGTATGGGTATCTAGGTTAATTCCCTTAAAATAATGTAATAAAAAATATGATATTCCTAGAGGAAAGGCATTGGAAGAAAAATCATTCCTATACACAATGGAGTGAATGATAAAAAAATGATCATAGAAAGAAAAAATAATACTTTAAAATACCTTTGTGGAAAATCCATAATGTAAAAAATGATAACAAAATTTAATTTCAAAAAGAGGAAAAGGGAAATACGAATATCAAATGATATAAAATATAATTGGGTTTATACATATAAATGAGGACATTGGTGGGAACTTAAAATATTGTTGATGGGAAACTATCATCAAAGATTATGAGAATTATTCTCAACAATGATTTAATTTTTAAGAACTAAATTTTATCAAGGTAAATTTTTTTAATTAAAAGGTCATTTTCCATCAAAGAGTCAGATAGAGTACCATAAAATAAAATATTATAGTAGATTAAACCAATATTGGAAAAATTAATTTTAAAAAGAAGAATTATAACCCAAAAGGGAGTTAAGTTAATAAAAACCGTTAAAACTTTGGTATCTTCTGAATCAAAATCCATTTAAATAAAGAACATGATATAGCTATTCAAACCCCAAGAATTAAATTAATATGGTAAAATACATTCATTATGCGTTAATCACACTGTACTAATATCACATTGCATAATAAAAAATATGTCTCATGAAATTAAATTTGAGACAAATAACTCTTTACCTTAACATTCAAGTTCCACTAAATCTTTTGAATGTAATGTATATAAAAAATAACTATCTTAATCTCATATTTCAAAACCTTATTTTTATATATTAATTTTTTTAAATTTAATTTAAAATTATTCTCTAATTGTATGTTTTTTGTTTTTTATCTATTTTTAATATCGAGTGTGGGTAATCTGGATCATTTTGAACCAGTTTCATTATAACAATATTGTTATTAATTATTATCCAAAATTTCATCATTATAAGTTCATACAAGGTGCTGTAATTAATACTCTATAATTACTTATATTGTTATAATTTTATTATATTGGTGTTTTTGTTATTTTGCTTAAAAATGAAATCGATGATGAACATGTTTTTGTGATTTTTTACGAATGAAAGTTGGTATCTTAATCATAGAGTTTAATATTTATTTTTTTATTAAAAAATTAAAATAAAATCATTATTTAATTATTTATATCATATATAATCCAGTAATTAAGTCCTCATAGTCATCCGCTGTAATGACTAGTGATTTTGGATCATTTAAATTAGCTTTATCTTTGATAGATTATGTGACACACAACATCAAACTAATGCGACACCCGAATAAAATGCACCTCAAAAAATAAAATTATATGGATGATATAATAATCAATAAAAAAATATAGCAATTAATTTAAATATTTCTATATTATTATAATTTATAAATGGATGTCATTAAGAGAACCATTTAGAAAAAGGTTATTGTATTTTAGCTTAATAAATTAAATAGATAAAAGTAAAATGTTTTTTATAATATGATATATATATATAAACTAATATTTAATCATAAATTAATCATAAATTTATAATATTAGAGTTTATTGATGTTTAAAAAAGTATTTTTCAATAAAAATAGTTTTTATTTATATCATGTATTTTTATTTAAATAACTAAATAACTAAATATTATAATTTTAATTGCATTATTTTTTTTGAATTTATAATGTAAAAATTATCTTAAAGTTAATTTATTTGATTTTTCTGAAATAATTGATTTTTTGGTGAATAGTTAGAAAAATAGGTTTCTACTAAAATCATAGAATTTATGACTATATCAAGAAGTAAGTATAACATAAAAAATTATAAATCATTTTTCATAATAAAATATTCATTTAATGAGTAAAAATAATTTTAAAATACTATTATGAATTTATAAAACCTCTGTTTACAATTTTATAAACATAAGTATTATTTTCTGATAAAAGAAACTATTTTTGGACATTCTTTTTAATTAAATATTATTAGGGTAAAATTATGTTTTGGTTATATTTAAAATAAAAAAAATATATATATTTTTATAAAAAATCAATTTGTATCGTTAAATTCAGATACATTGATAATTTTATACTATACGTAAATTTTAAGCTTAAAATACACATTTACTAAAAACTATATTTTTACACGTCACATATGTTTATATTAAAATTAATCTTTATTTAATATATAAATTTTATATGATAAAATGGATTTAATATATTTAATTAGTAAGTTGAAATTATTTAATTATTCTATTTTAGTAATTAAAATTAAATTACTTAGGTAAAGAATAAATTCCATAGTAAAATCTATAATAGTAAAATAGTGAATCAAAGGGTAAAGGACAATAAACATGTTTAAAAAATGTTTATAATTGAGTGGTTGGGGGAATAATGAATTTATATCATCTTCTAATGCAATGTTTCAAATTTTGGGAGTGAATTGACAAGTGAATCATGTTCTCTCTTTATATTATGTTAAAATATTTACAAAAATTTCATTTTCATCACTTGTTAAAGGGGCCTCTCAACACCCCTTCAATTAGAATCCAAATATTAGGTTTCCAACTGAAACTATACCACTTATACTGAAATTATAACTTGATTAATTATCCTTGATCCTCTATTCATAAGATATTATCTTAAGACCTCCATTCCCAATGAAGAATCCAAGGGAATGTTGAAGTTCTCAATGTGAGTTCTTATTTTTCCAAACTTTTTTATTCCTTTCTAGATCACCACCTAAAATACAGTTCTATAAATATTGTATGATTAAATTATTATTTATTTTATTATTAATTTTATTATTATAATGGATTAAATATTAACCATATTTCCTGATTTCTATTAAGAAAAATGAAACTTTCATTCTTGTGTTGTTTAGAATACCGCCTCCACGTAACAACAAATTCTATTTTTGAAAGCCAACACCTATCCTACTTGATTATAAATGTGAAATTGAGGAATAAATGTGACATATATAACATAATTATGATTATTAATTTAAAAATTATAATCCAAATTATTTCCCTCCCATTCTTCGAGAAATGAAAATGTTAACCATTCATTTTGTGGACTACAAACTCTACAAAGTAATGTATCCCATTTTTCAACTAGTTTATTTCATATTTATTAAAATATATTAAAATATGATTAAAACCATTAAAATTATAGATAATATCATTATTATTATTTAACAATTATATTATTCTAAAATAATCCACATCAATAATCATACTCATTTATTAATTATGGTATGTTCATGTTTAGGTCGGTCAAACCACCTACTTGAAAAAAGTTATAAAATAATATCACGAATGACCATGATAACACAATTTATGGTGATATATGATAAAAATAAGTAAATAATTATTCTATTTTGTAGTTTTAATTTTTTTTTGAAGAAGGTGGTGCCTCAGTCAAAAGACCAAGGCACCATTTATTGAATATTAAAGAAAAGTGTTACATGAGTCTGAAAGATGGGAGTTTCTTACAATCTTTGTCATAAAAATGATGAAATTTAGGAGGGAGGGTATCAAACCATGTTAATTCATGGTTGATAATTTTTTTAGCAAGAGCATCTACAATCATGTTCACCTCTCAATACGCATCTGTGCCAATGTAGTTGATATCCCAAAGAATATCAAGACATCTCATCCAGTGGGTGGTAAGAGGCCAAGTGAGATGAATCACCCCATTCCAGATAGCCTGGACGATTGTGGTTGAATCACTCTCGATCCAGATCTTCCTCCATCCTTATTGAGTAGAATAATTGACAACATGTATTGTAGCCAGAATTTATGCTTCAAGGGAGGAGGATGTGCCACAAGTACCATAAAATCATCCATGGCATTGATCCAGGTAATCTCTGAAAATCTCTCCACAACCCGCAGGGCCTGGATTTCCTTTCAACGCACCATCAATGTTCAATTTAATCCATCCAGGGAGCGGGACTTGCCGGAAAACTTCAAGGGTATGTTTTGGTTTCTTGAAGATGCCAATAATCCGAAGTTTGTAAAGAATCTCAAATTCATTAACAGAGTTGTTTCAATGCACTTTAATGATAACATTAATATTATACTCATTAATTATGATACCATTGTTTGTTTGTTAAAAATCACCATAACATGCTCATCAATAATTTCATATTAAGAATTATGAGAAAAAATAAAATACAATAAACTTATAAAATAATAAAAAAATTATAAAACTTGAATTTTAGAACATTTTATAATCCTTGAATGATTTAAAATGGGAGAATAATGAAGAACAATACCTCTATTGTGAAACTAATTCAAAACAAACAATATTATTCACACCTGATCTTGAAAATAGATAATAACTAATTCATATACATGTATAGAATAATTATATATGATTTATATAAAAGTAAATATATATTAAAAAGGTTATTAAATAGTTTATTAATATAGTTACTTTTTTTATATATTGTATTTAAGAACTTTAGTGGAAGTTATGAATTAAGGCATGAGTTTCTTGTCTCAAATTTTCACTCCTTGAGACACATTACTTATTATAAACCATTTTATTTTTAATGGAGTATAACTAAAAATTTAATTTTTTTCATCCTAATATCTTAATTTTTAATTAAATTTAATGTTTCATTTGAATTCTTATTTTTCATGGGATTTTTATTTAAAAGTTTTTAATTTTATAATGGTTTCTTAGTATTATTTTCAACTAAATGAGACCTATTTTATATTTGACTTCATCATTTATAATATATGGTGAATTAATTACACTATTTATTTAACATATGATAATATATTGCATTTCCTAAGATTTTAATTTCCATTTCATGATCTCACTCTCATTATCATTTTATTCATATGTTACAATTACCTTATGGATATTTGTTAAATCAACACTCTTCAATGAGTTAAAATGATTCTTATTGAACTTATTTCCAATATGATTGGTTTCTTACCCCCAAATACTTTATTTAATTGTAATTTATCTTCATGTATGTGTAGAATTAATTTTTAATCCAAATATTATACCAAGATTGATCTATTCCCTAATAAGCATACGATTTGTTAAGAATAATTTTGATCATCTTTAACGATGTTTTTCCCACCTTATTGATATATTCAATTCCTAACAATGTTATCATTTATAATGGAGAAAATAATTAGGTTTTATCACTTGATACATCTATATTTTCCTTCTCATATTTTAAAAATAATTTTTTTACTATCTTTATGATATGAATTTTCAATGAAGATATTTAAAAATATTTAAAAATGATTTCCATAATTTTAAAAAATATTTTATCTTCCTTCTCCAATTTATTTTGATAAATTTTTTATATTTTAGAGTATATATTATTGAAGTTTCATTTTCAAAAGTAAATGTATTCCAAAATTTTCACTTTTATATTTTCAAAATAACTTTTTAAATGACCTGTAACTTCATCTTTTTGTGATAATGTTAATTTTTTTATAAAATCTCTCTTTAAATTTTTATAATACATGAAGACATATTTATAAAAAAAATTCATTTAATATGAAACTTTTCTATTAAGTTTTCATGGTTTCTAAAATAAATTATTTTTCCCTATTTTTCCCTAGTTTAAAAAAATATTTATCTTAAAATGATTTCAAATGATCAAAGATATTTCTTTTTCCCAAAGTGATTTTTCTAGAACATATAAAAATATTTTTTCATATTGGTAATTATCCTTTGATATATATTATTAATGATAAATTATTTTCTTCAAATGATACCGTCCACATTATTTAACCAAATTGATTATGAAATTTTGATTTCAATCATAGAAATGATTAACCACTACATTTGTATCTCCTAGTTATTTAAGTTTTATAAACCGCATTTATATTCTTATGTATTTCCTTGTGAATAATCTATATTATATTTCATTAATTAAAGAGTGTTCACCTAGATTCTATACATTAATTGATTTAGGAAATTATTAGCTTAACCATATACCTTTTATCAATGTGGTTTAAATAATATATGCTATATTATATTGATTTAATAGTATTTACCTAGAATAATAACTGAATATATTTGGATACTTATTTATTTTCCATGGATATATCATGTTTCGATTGTTGATGAAATTATGAATGTTTCACTTATATTATTCTATTTGAAAAGGATATTAAAACCATTTCATTTCCATGGTTTCATTAGGATACAATGAATGAATTGATTTCAAGTAGTACTTATATGTATAGATAAATGGTGGGTGGGGTCCAATATCACCCTTCAATTAATTGGTTAATGTTTTATATTTATTAATATAATGTAGTGTGATATTTATTTGATATTATCAAGAAAATAAATTTTGAGACTTCCTATATATGTTCACAATGTAAAGCAAGATCTTTCTTGGATATGCTCACAAACTAAAGTATGTTCCTTCATAGAAATTTCACAATATAATGATACCTTATTCTTATGTTTGTTACATACTTTATTCTTATTCTCATGAATATGTTATGCTCTCATGGATCATGTTTATTTAATCAAGTTTATAAACTATTTCAATTCATTTATTATGTTATTCTAATACTAATTCCTTGATTTATGACCTATTATTTACTATTTATAAATTTATTATGTATCTTGATTATAACCATATGGTAATATTATGATCACTTATGATATTTTATTATTATCACTTATATTTACTCTTACTAAGAATTTGATCTCACCCATTTACTACATTTACATTCCCTCGGGTTGTGAGGAAAAGTAACACATAAGATGTGTCTAAAAGAGTATCTTATATGGTGGATTTTGGGAGATGTTAAAGACTTATTATGGATTATATAGCTTCTTATATGGTGGAAAAAATTTACATTTGATACAAAGAACCTGAGTTCTACTAGTTAAATCATTTCCCCTGCTATTTAATCAGTTATTCTAAAATCACTACTCATAAAATTGACCTGATATATATTCCTAAGCATAAAAAATAATTAAAATAATTTTTTTCTATGTGTTTAAATCATTAAAGGTTTATTTTCTATAGTTTTTATCATAAAATTCATGTTTTAGAGTTTTAAAATACTAAAAATATTCTTTTGGTAATCATGAGAAAACTATAACTTGGATTGATACAGAGTCAATTTATAAATCTCAAAAATAAATATAAGGTTTGTATCCTATGATTTTATGGAAATATGAGGTATTTTCCTTAGCTTTGACCCCTTTATGCTTGTTTTTAAGGACTTCCATATATTTCAAAATTTATTATTCAATAATTTCGAGCATGTCGTACAATAGATTAATGCGTCATTTACTCATACATGTCAAAAATTATTCAAGGACATTATTATAATAATTTTACTTCAATTAAATATATTTTTATATGGTTTTGTCCATTAAACACACATATTAATGCTTTAAAACACTAAAATGCATTTTCATACATCCCAAAAAAATGGTACCTCTAAGACATTTTATAGGTTCCTAAATTTAAAAAATTAATTCGTGGTTAGTTTCCTATGATTTAATGTTATTATCATCTAATTATATTGGGTTTTATTTTTTGATTCATGTTTTAAAGACTTTCATGTCTTTAAAAATTGTTTATCCAGTGATTATGAGCACACCACATGTGAGATCGATGCATTGTCTACTACTAAACATAAAAAAATAAAAGATAATTTCCCTATGATTTAAAATCATTACATAGTCATTTTAAGTGGTTTTACCATTACATACAAGTTGTAGTGTTTTAAAAAACTAAAAATGTTTTTTAGTCATCCTAAGAAAACCGAAACATGAATTGACATGGAGTCAGTTCCTACATTTCAAAAATAAATATATGATTGGTTTCTTATGGTTTCAAAAAATATATTAGGATATTCTATTATGTTTTTATTATGACACGACTATATGATACATATTTTCTTTATTTTTTATAAATACTTTATAAATTAAAAATTAATTTTAATTATACATATAAAATGAGTCATTAAATAATAATAAAAATTAATGAAAAATATCTCATGTATCTAGTGAATCTACATCTAAATCACATATAGATTCAAAAAATATTATAATATATAATATTTATATATGTTTTAATTTTAATATGTATCTTGTTAATATATATATATAAATCACATATAAACTCAAAAATATGCCCACTAGATAAATCTTAAGATTAAAACATATATAAATATTATATATTATAATAATATTAACAAAAATCGTGTTAGTAAATTTTATTTTATTTTTTACCTGTGAAGCTGACATCTACCCACCATCCTCGAAAAAACACACCATTTCCTCATCTATATGTTCCAACATATGTGGTAAACTCTCCTTATACTATGTTCGTAACTGCTAAAATAGATCATCCGTGCTATGATCCTATGTATGCGCTACAACAACTACCTTAACCATTTCTTACACCTAGGTATATCTTCATGCACTCATCACCTTTTCTATAACAAATACATAGTTTGGGAAACTTGTTTCATAGGTTAATGAGTAACGATGATTATAACACCCAAGGACATGATAAACTATCTCATCTATACATAAACTAATATTTCACTTCCCCTCTAGAAGTTCTTCTAGATCACCATCAAAATGAGCCTATTTAATATACATAATGAATTAATGAACAAATATAAATAATTTTTATAAAATAAAAACACATTTTTTACTAAATTATTTGCCCACTATATTTCTAGAAACATTGGGATGACCCACCCAATGATTCCTCATACACACTAACATCTGATTGGTGGGGTCACCTCAATGGTGTAACTATAATAAAGGTGACTACCAATTATATATTTATATTCATGTTATATTATATCATTATAAATATATAAAAGATAAATGAAATCTAAACTTTCATTGTGACCCTCTTGGACCTCATCTCAATATAAGTGATTAATATTCACAGGCCAAGAGTGGAATATCTTGACCCATCATGGCCCCTAAATAGATATAGAGTAGTCACAGTAATGAAAACCAACCTCCAATGGCTTGAAGGCCTTCATTTATTATTGATTTTTGATAATCCACCTTTCAAGGGGTGAGGTGGAACCCTTACAAGGCCCGTAGGTGTAAGTATTACATGGCTCGTAGGCCTTAGAGGAATTCATTTCCTGTAGGCTTCAAACATTACATACAACCTACCAACACATACTGTGTAATAAAATATCTATGTCATTCAATAACTCATAAAGTTATATGCACACTTATATTATCATCCTTTCCTTGGTTTATTATTTTTTTGATATAACTATACATGATTACCTTTGACTACCATGTACATATATTTAATGAAGTTACTTCCATCCTGATCAATTATTCTAGAGATATCCCTTCATCAAATCGAAAGTGAAAAATTATATCTTGTTCATCCAACCAATGTCATATCACCAATGATGCAACCAACACAAACTACCTCACTATGAACTCATTATCATGGATTTTTTCTTGCATAAAATTACATGATCAAATGGAACACATTGATAATGATCGAAATCCAGGAGACCAATACACATTTCCATAGATAAGAACAACCAATGACACTGAAAACATGTGGTGTTCTTATTTCTGACTATGTCCACATGATCTCAACTACTAGATATTTCTAAGTGATAACTTCATGAGGGGAAGTCTCAATGATTATGATACCCTAACACTTTATAGACTCAAATAATCTGTCTCTTTTTAGTATGATGTATATGGTCCATAATACATTACTTTAAGATTAATTTCATGGTATCTCTTGACTTTCAATATACCCTGAGATATAATATAACTCTTTGATACAACATGTAATCTAAGGAAATTAAAATAAATATAGTAGACAGAGAAGTATTTACACTATTAGGTAATATATATATATATATATATATATATATATATTAAACTATATACATGTAGTGGTAATCAAACTACATCACAAGTTTGGTCAAGGGAACCAGATTTAAATATAGGAGAACCACATGTGAGTATCAGGGGATGAAAACACCAGCTAGAGGATAGTGAAGGGGGAATATTGTGGTTGTAAGTGAGAAATCATGTGAATTCTAATAAAAAGTATTATTATGATGGGAATGGAATGAGTAGAGGATTTTTTGGTGAGGAGAGGATTTGTAGTATAAGTGGAGTTTTGCATGGGGAGATGAAAGTACTAAGGAGAGGACGATAATGGGTAGTTCATGGAAAAAAACTGGGGGTGTGGGGGTGAAATGAGGGGTGCGATGGGGAAATATATGGGGTTTTAATTGTCTAGTAAATTCCATTTGAATTTTTTTATTCCTATCAATAATAACCATTAAATTTAGGGTTCTCACTTTCTTTGAGATTATTATTCGGATTCTCTAATAGTGATAATTTTCATGATCACACCCACACATACACAGAGAAACACCTATGAGGTGTCTAAATAAAGTATCGAAGATAAGTTCATGTCAATATTTATATTAATATCAATTTTTAATAATAATAATAACAATAATAATATTTTCTATATTTATGATAACAATAATAATATTATTAATATATATATAAGGATAACGTTTTAACTTTCAATCTTGGTACCCAATATACAATAAGTCAATAGTGAAACATTCTTATTCTCCCATGTAGATCATGATGATGAAATTTTTAGACCAAAAAAGTTTGTTTAAGGTATATTTTTGGAATTTTTAAATATTAAATGATAATTTTTCCATCAACATGGTTCGTTAAAGTTTGAGAATACCTATTTCTAGTGTTTTCATAAGTATATTGAAATAACATATAGAAAATGTGATGACTATTTATATGTATGTGGTGCACGATGAGACTCTAGTGGGACTCTTGATCCTGATAATCATTACAATGAATTGTATCTATTAGTTATTTTTATGATATGAGGGTTTAATGAGGCTATTTACACTAACGAGTAGGGATGAACTATTCTTGACCACTATGATGTGGAAAATGATTTTTGAAAACTTTTTAATGGTTGAGGTGATTGAACGAACTGATTAATGACACATAATTTGTATCATTTTTCAATAATATCCTGGATAATATGTGATAAAAAATAGGAATTTGATTTTTTGATGGTGTGAAATTTTGGTATAATGTTTTTTGGCATTGACTGTGAGCCTCAGTGTTGTGTTGTGATGTGATAGCGGATGTTCTGATATTTTGATCATTATCATGTTGTATTATAATAGGGTAGTTCATTCCAAGTGTTGTTCTTATATAGATGTGAAACTATTAAATGGTTTCTTATATAGTCTTGATGGGATGATCAACTCATGATCAACACTAATTCAATGTGTCATTAACTTAAAAACTGGACTATAGATGATCCAACTTATTTATTAATTAGTTGTACAGACTGTCTCAGATTATTGGATAGTCATATAGACTAGTTGACATGGTTTATTGGATATTTATTCTGACTATTTATCTTGTTTATTTGGATAGTCATGCATACTTTTTTACCAGATAATTCCTTGATACCCTATTGGTCTTTGACAAAAACTCAATCATGGGTTTCAGATTTAATGAATTTTTTCTTATTATATTTTGATGTTACTTAGTGGAGGGAGTATTATTCTCTAGGTATACTAACACTAAATATAATCTTCTTAGGTAAAACCAAACATTCATTTCACATTTGGCCATAGGATAAACCACAACGTAGGGCCTACCTTGCCCCTATGGGTTATGGATGTTATTATGAATTTGGGATATAGTCACATTTCATTAGTTGTTGTGGAAAATAATCCATCACCCCACCTATATTTGGTATGATAATGATAATTAGTTAGTAATATTAGATTTTTTGTTGAGGGAAATACTCCCCAACCCCCACTATTTATTGGTATGGTTATGATAGTGGGTTATTCATAGGATAATAGGTTTTTAGGGAATATAGGGTACTAGCTAGTGGGAGTTTTACAGAAAGGGGGGTTCTATATTAAAATGGAATGTATTATATAATAATATTTTTTTATTTAGTGAGTTATGATTCTAAATAGGTTTATAAAATAATGATTTGATGAGTTATACTTGTTAATTATGATATATATATATCCTAAAATCAATAAAATTGTGAGAATTATTTGATGAGGTTTTGAGGATGAGATAGATCATTGTATATTATTTAATCAAGATTAAAATGGTTTGTTTTATTGAAATGATGCAACTATGTACTATTATTTTATTTTATTGATTATAATGGATGAACAATATTAACTTGTTTATTCATCCTTAGGTGATGGACTACTAAGTATGTGTATATCCTCACCCCAAATTGTATCTATAGGATGTATGATTTTTTTGGTGTGGTTTATTATGGTGTTTGCTCAGTGATAGAGGTTGATAATAAGACAATGGTGTTTGGGGATTTTTTGAAGTACCTATTGGAAAAAATCCATCATGGTAGTTCTTTTTGGTTGATTATGTTTGTTGACATGGTTTGAGGTTGTTAATAATGGATGGTTGTCAAAGTAAGCATGAAGAGTGGAAATAAATGTATGAACTACTTTCACAGAGTGAGAATGTATGATCTTGCTGAGTGTGAATGTATGAACTGATCTCCCAGAGTGTGAATGTCATAACTCACATCGTGTGAAATGTCAGATCTCACAAAGAATGAATTTCTGATCTCACTGAGTGAAAATTTCTAATCTATTGGAGCATAGATGTTAGAACCGAACCTGCAGAGCAGTCACATGAAGAACCATATGATTTTCAAAAGATCTTTCATTGAGATAATGTGAATAACCTAAATACATCACATTATTTTCAAAGGATCTCTCAAAGAGACCATGTGAAGCATCTGAAGGCATTTATTTGTTGTTAGAGGATCTCGTTGAGAGATCATACGAAGAACATGAATACATCTCATGAATTTCAAAGGATCTTACAAAGAGATCAAGAAAAGTACTTGAATACATTACATGTTTGTTAGAGGATATCACAGAGAGATCATGAGAAGCACATGAAGGCAAAGAGGTTGGAAATGAAGAGATTCAGGCATTCAAAATCACATGACCACATGATTGTATTGGGATACCGCGATGGGATATTGTGAAGCACTTGAAGGCAATACCGCTGACACCACATGATTGTAATTTTATCTCAAGATGGGTTTATAGGAAGAAATTTAAGACAATGGTACTGGCCACATTATTTTCTTTGGATCTTGTGATGTGATCACATGAGGCACCTGAAGTCAATGATAATGATCATGAGAAAAACTTGTGACATGCAACAGGTGATCTTGTGAATCGATCACGTGAAGCATGTGATACCAATTGCTGAGGGGGTAGAACGGATGGATATCCATGATTTGTAGAGTTAAGGTGGTTTAATGTTTCCTATAAATACCCAATGACTAATCCTTAATAGGTTATGGAGTTTTTATTAAAATATTTACCTAATGTAAATTCCAAAGAATGTGTTTCTCATGAAGAAAAGGAGTATATGTGATTGACATCGCGTAAGTTTTTTTCATGATAAGAATGAGTTATTTCACCAGAATTAGGTGATACACATAATCAAAACAATGTATTGTGAATGGGTCTCATTATGGTATCATTTTAAGAGAAGTATACACAAGGTGTTTTCACACATAATTAGACCCATTTATATCTCACGATCTGCATGAACTGAACATGATCTTTTGATCCAAATGAACTGAACAAGGTATCATGATTTGAATGATCCCAACATGGTATTATGATCCACATGATATGAGAAAGGTATCATGATCTACATGATCATAACAATTAATCATGAAGGAGTATGATGGTGTGGTCTTGCAAAGGAGTCTCATGGTGTACTCATGTTATCCGCTTGATCTAAAGGGGGTCTTATAGATCTCACAACAGAGTCTCATGGAGATATATCATGCTAGTATCGAATGTAAGGGTCTTGTTCTGGGATTTTATACAAGGGTTACACACCAGGATCTTGTGCAAGGGGTTACATTATTGGATATCATGCAAGGGTTATGTTCCAGGATCTCATACAAGAGGTTATATGCCAAGATCTCTTGCAAGCGTAACACATTAGGGACATTTACAAGAAGATATGTTCCAATATTACCCTATGAGAAATATTATTTCCATATCATAATTCATAGTATGGATAAGAATAAGAATAATAGGAATAATAAAAATACATAGGATCTACACCATTCGATAATACTTGCAGAACAATTTTATTTATTACTACATCCAAGATAGCGAAACGAAGAATTGGAATCTCTTAAATGTATTACCAAAGTGAGGATGAGTTTCCATGATCTCTCATGGAAATTTAATGATTTAATTGATGTTAACATCAAAGTTGTGAAAGAAACATGAAGTTTAAAGGCACCTATCATACATTTGGTGAAACTCTTAATAATTGAAGATATTTTTCATAGGCCTGTGTGATAATTTTTTCCTTCTAAACCAGTGATTGTAATAGGTAATTTTGAGGGAAGTGATCCCAATTAGATATTTCATATACCCAAAAAATTGTAAGGGAAGTGGGACTAGGAAGGAGTGACCTAGCATAAACCAACATCAGTTCTCTTTAGTGGATTTGGAACATTGGCAAATTAACTGTGTATGGTCCTTAGATGTAGCATAGTGAGGTTGAACCAAGTAAAAAATTGTGTATCATAGTTATTTATTTTCTGATTTAATTTAAATGAATCATTATCAAAAAATTTGGAAAGGATAAGATTAATATAAACCCTAAATATCAAAATAATTGACACTCATAATAAAGAGGTCATGATCTAGTGGGGTAGAATTTTTTTTGAAAGGAAAATTCATACCCTAATCCACTCCCCCCACTGCTCAGGATATCTAATCCTATTTTATTTATAAAAATTGGTATCATAGGTATAGGTTTATTTTTTTGGATGTTTTTTATATATCTATTTTATTCGTCTATTGAAATTGAAGTTTAATTTTTCTCTTATCTTGGTGTGTCATAGAAAAGGGAAGAAATTCAAAGAAGAAAAAAAGTATAGTGGTATTCCTCAGTGTAAAAATATATTTGGAAAGGGTGTGATTCATTTGAAGGAAACCAAAAATGTATTGAATAAAGGTTTTGATGAATTATACATTAATAATATTTAATTATTCAATAATACTACATGAATAAATGATGAAACTGATATTCCAAGTGATGATGAAAGTATTGATAATGAAGAAATTCCAAGAAGGAAAAAAGTATAAATTTTCCACACAAGAAGTGAATTGGATTAGAAATTGAAATATTATAATAAGTAAAAATATATTCAAATTAAATTGTATGAAATTTAATTAAACAAGATAGAATATTTAAATAAAATACTTGTTGAAGTGGACACTGATCTTAAGAGAGAATAATGATTTTCTAGCTAAATAACTATAAAAAATCAGAATTTGGAATCCAAAAATTAAGATCTTGCTGCACAAATATCATAACTGGTTCAAGAGAACACATGCTATAATGATTCAACTGCTCAAATGGATTCAAAAATAAAGGACCAAAGTGAAATGGTGGATAAACCCTCCTATGAATTGCAAGATGATATGACTAGTGGGATGAATCTCAAGAGAGAACTTAATACTCAACTTGAAACTAGGGATAATAAGATTATACAATTAGAAGAAGATATAGAATAAGTTATGAAATAAGTGGATAAATCTAATTCTAAATGAAATCCCAGATTGAAGGATGAATTTAATTTATTATTTTATTATTCATTGGCTTGTAATAATGAAATGAAAAGAAAATAATCTACTTCAAAGAAAAAATATTAAATGATTTTATCATCACAAAGTCCATACAGTTTGAAAAAACATGGTATTGACTATGATGAACCCTCTCCCATTCATGAAAGGAAGAGAGCTGCGAACGGTTTCCAAAATAGGGAAAATCATGTAGGTGCTGGAAACATACCTAAATATTCTTACACAAACATTTATGATAAGATATTTTATTTCTATGGGATGCATGGTCATGTTTCAATATTTTGTTTTAAATCATTGAAATGTATTTCAAATTGTGAAGATAGAAATATTTCTAAATATGAGAATAAGAAAAATCTTATTGAAAACTATAAAAGAAAATTCTCTCAGAAGAAAGTAACAATGACATTCTATGATTATGGAATATTGGTACACACCATTAGTATGTGTTAGGAAGTTAGATGAATAAATTTTATAAGATTAAATTTAGTTTTATCAACTTCTTAACTGATAAATGATGACATAAGATATGTTTTTAATGGGAGGTGTTTTATACATGCTAATCATGGGAATTTTTAAAGATATTGAAATCGGATGAAAGTAGGGAAGGAAAAAGAACCCAAAAAGAGATCACAAACTCTTATGGAGTATAATAGGAAAGACTATACTATAAGACAACCTTAAAAGTTGGAAAATAGGTTTAATGTCTCAGAGGAAACATTGGGAGCTCAGTGAAAAAAGTTCAAAACACTTCCTCGGTTACACTCACAATAGCTATCTTGAAAAGGCTGTGAATGAATCATGAGAATAAGGGATGAGATTCTCCATTTTTATGTAAGAAGAATGCACATTTAGTTAAATACTAACTCCCAACAAGAAAGCGTGAGGTGACCAGGATTAATGATAAAACAAAAATTAATAAGGATTGTTTCAAAAAATTCATGTATCATATAACAAGTCATGATGACAATGAAATATAAATAGATCTCTAATGGAGGATGAATAAAGATAAGATGACCAATGTAAATATTCATGCTCAGATAAAGAATCATGATAAATGGAATATTGGCAGAGCATTAAACAATGAAATTTTTACTAGTGGGTTTAAACCCCAAATTGTGAAAAATACCTAGCCCAAAAAATCTACATATCATAATAATACTGAGTATGTGGGTAAATAATTTCTAGAAATATATGTTCATATCAGTTTAAGTTGGAACAACAAGGAAAATAGTACAATGTTTTTCAAGAAAATATTAAAGGGTTGATCCATCAGTATTGACCAAAATCCTCTTATTGATGATTCCATAGGTAACTCTCTCCTTATGTGTTAAATATTTCAAATATATGATGGATGTTGTGTAGGAATAAGTGGGGGATATAATCCAAGGAGTGTGTGTGAGCTAAAATGGATAGAGTGCATATGTTGAATGTAGATACATGAAACAAGAAGAATGTGAAATCTTGAAATTCACATATGTTATCACTTTCAACAAGTGGTGTTACTCAAAAAAATTATTTTTAAAATAAAAATTTGGAAGTTGGGTTTTATGGAAAGGGGATATTATATGATGAATATCCTGATGTGAAACTGAAGATATGTAAAATATATTCTTAAGTGATTCAATGGTTCCAAGACATATTTAATATTCAACCAATGGTATTATAACTCAATTAAAGTGTTTTTACCCAAGAGAATATTGATTGGGGGAGAATCATCAACATTCATGTATTTAATAATTATCTATTTTTTCTAATAATATGGTATCATCTGACTATTTTTAGGATACTAAGAAGTTGTGATAAAAGATCAAATTTTTTTCCAACAAGTGTTATACCCATTTTGAAGAGTAATTAAACATCTTAATTCATATCAATATTTAGTATTAATGATTTATATTAGTCCAAAACTAGTGGCATCCAAGGAGGTTTGGTGACATGCACTCTAGGTGTTATTTCCTTATCTAAAAAGAGAGATCTATGAATAATTAAGGAAATTTATTCTACTTGCATCCATGGAAGTAAGTGAGTGATATGGAAAACATTGACATTTATTGTCTTAAACTCTTGATTACTATAAAGATTTATGACTTAGTGGACTTAAGGGTCTGTTAATAGATCAATACCAAGTGGTAATTTCAATTACTAAAAATCTTTGAGTAGTGTGTATATATAAAAATTAATATGAAACTAATATTGAAAAGTGATAAAACAATAAATGTTTCAATATGAAGTTGATAAATCATGTCAAAGGTGAAATTTTAAATAGTTTACATAGATAGGTGGTCTTTAGATCTCAACCTATGGTATCTCATTGGTTAATCAGATGTTCATGACCAAAGGGGGAGATAAATTTCTCTTTATCTAGATTATAGGAGATAAAATAATAATGTGTGTCCCCTCATGATTTTATAGATTATCAAAAATCCGTTGCATGGAGATCATTTACTATAGGTATGTAAATTCATAAATGAAGTAATAACCTATTTAATTCTATGAGAAAGGGGATATTGAAGTGAAATCTCTAATCTGTATCCATTGTGATATTTCAAGTTCAATAAATCTTAGAAAAAAATGAAGTTTATCTTTTAAGTACAAAGCACATTGAAATCAAATATCAATTTATCAAGAAGAAAGTGGATAATGGGAATATGAAGTTGAAGTATGTGCCTAATGATCTATAGGATGAAAATATATTAATGAAGGCCTTACCCAAAGAAGTGTTTGAGTGACATCGATTAGCTCTTGGAGCACAATCAACTACCCATACTTGAACAATATGGATGTGGGTCCCCCATTCTCCTGAAATTATGGTGTGTTTTCCGATATATAATGATATGTTTTCTTTACTATGATGACGTCCATAATGGAGCGGCCTTTGGGTTTATTGACAAAGGGGGAGAAAATTACTTAATCAAGACAAGGGAGAATGTGGTAGGGTGAGTAGTGAAATAGAGGGTTTAAATCTAATGATTCTAAAACTTGTCTATTAATGAAGAAAATCATGAAAAGCTTCTTTATTTGGGTTTATGATCAAAGTAGATGGCATGTGTGCATTAATAAGTGATCTTAAAGGTTATGCTTATTATATATTTTGGTATAGAGAAGGTTTCATGTTGTAGGCTAGATAATGAAGTGATTCATTGATTTTGTTTACATGATACTCTTGTTTCTCATTTTAAACATGACTCATGTAGGATTAGAGTATGTGTTAAGGAAGTCTTTGATCACTATCTAGGGTTGTAAAAGGTATATGATTTCACATACACATGACTTTTTAATAAGTTGGTTCTTGAGTATTATAAGTTTTTTTAACAAACTAAAAGTAAAATATTATTGGTAAAAATCCCTTCTGGTGGTGATTTTGTGTTGATTGAGTTTTTTGACAAGGTTTGAGGTTTTTTTATGAAAGATGGTTGTCAAAGGAGGCGTGAAGAGTGAGAGTAGATGTATGAACTAATCTGATCATTCATAAATGTCTAATATGATGGAGCATGAATGTCTAAACTTCTCTCCCAAAGAGAAAATGTTATATCTCATGGATAATTAAATTTTTTGATTTCATGGAGTGTGAATGTATAACCATGTGGAGCTTTAATTTATGATCTCACAAAGTGATAATGTTAGAAGTGAACTTGCAGAGAATTCACACGAAGAACTACATTTGTCATGACCCAGCCCAATGGGGCTCAATATGTGACTCCCCAAGACCGACAATAATAGGCCAGGGGTTAGTACTAGTGCCGAGTAGGATATCACACACATGGGAGGCTTTCTCCTAAGATACATGTATGCATGAAACCACATACACCTCTATAAAACAATGGAGAGATAATTAAAAACTGAAAAGAAATGCATGCATACATCTATCCCAACCAGAGTATAGCAGAACAAAAAGGGAAAATACAAGGCCCACCAAATGAAAACTATAAAAGTGTCCAACATTCTTTGATGTAGGGAATCATTATCAGAAGAACCAGCCAAAATTATCCTCATCTTAGCTTCGATAAACCCCCCATTCAGTTTAGCTCTCTAAGCTCCACCTACACCAGGTCCTCTTAGGATTCCATCAAAATGCTTGTGGTCTACACAAGACAAATGACTTGTGAGGTAAAATACCTTGTAGAGGTGAGTATAAAGATACTCACTAGGTTCCCCAAATACTCCAAAATAAAAGGGATTAACTTAAAGTAAATAGTTATCTCAACCCATCCAGAGAGAACACATACAAGATAGAAAAACTCTATCTCAAGATCATCCTCGACTATCCATGACTAGTCAACTCATACCACCTAGTGTATCATCCAAGATGTGACAACACCAAAAGTAATCCCAAAAAAACACCAAGAAATACTAGATAGACTCCATGTATCATGAGGTTCTAACCTCATAGCCAGTGATAGGTTCTACTCAAGGCCCTATCAGTAACACAAAACCAAGAGAACTCACTCGACAAGCATACACATCCCAGATGGTACTCATCTGAGAGATACATTCCATCAGAAAAAAATTAATAGGTTCATCTCTAGTGAACATCACTAGAGGCCCTACCATCGTTAACCAATGCCCTGTGCAAGTTTAAAATAACCCAAGTGGAGAGCTCCACTCCTCGCCATTTCCCTGCAGTTGAGGGAGTACTATATCCAAAACCAACCCACAAAACCTAGGTCAATCCTTTATGGAGGGGCCCAAAACTCTGTCATTAAAGGAATAACTAACTCCTAACCATGATTGACACATAATAAGTATAGGGGACCTCTCCCCACTACTACTCAAATATGGTGGATCACTACTCTATAGGTGTGGACCCGTGCCCCGGTACGACAATGGAGTTCCACTCTGAGGATTATGGACCCGCACCCAAACCCAGTAGGGGAGTAACACTATGTGGCTCGAATACATGCACCCTAGTTCAACAGGGGAGTAAAAAATTTTCTAGTTCATTAACTATGGGGGACTTTAACCTTGATATGATAGAAGAGTACAAACCACATTCTAGAGGACCCACTCCCTATCATGGATGGTGAGTACTGAATTTGCTGGAACAACATTTATGGAGTACGCACATCCTAAAATGACTGGGGAGTTCCAAATCCAAGGCTATAGGACCCGCACCCTAACATGGTAGAGGAGTACCTACTCTTCCATACAACATGAATTAAGGGATCACACCCTCACATGGAAGGCGAGAAATTTTTAACATTATGAACATCACAGGGAACCCACACCCTAGTCCATCAAGTGGGTAACAACCTCAGAGGAAACTACACAAAAGTAACGAACCTACTCCCATGATGTGGGGAGTCCCTTCTCTACCTAAGTGGAGAGGTAAGGGAAACCCGTGACCTGATGCCATAGGGGAGTACCTGACCCAACGTCTCTCTTGTAAAACCACACCAATATCCAACATCAGTTGAGCACCGCTACACAAGATTCCTTCTCGGGTATTTCGTGAGCACAAATAGAGGAAACCTTCACATTATACATGGAAAATTTCTCTGGATAGGCTACCATAAGACTTAAAATGAAGCCCCATAAGAGGAGATAAAAAAGGTGGAAGATATCAAGTTGATCCTCAAGGAGTACATGACATGTACTGGGGACCACACGGTGTGTGATCTTTCCCAAGTACTCGGCTATGTATCCTTTATAAATGGTTTTCCATACCATGTAGGGATACACGACGTGTAGAGGTGGAACACACTGTGTCCCACTTCAACCGACCCCTGTTCATGTTCCTCCTTCACACAGACTGTGTACATTCACAAAACTTCCCTGGACATGTCCTCAGGTCCCACTACTCAGGGTCACTACACGACATATAACCCTAGGTACACGACATGTAGTCCCCTAAAATCATCTTCCCCAAACAAGAAGAACACAAAACATTTATCTATGGTCTACATGCCTTGTAGATGGTAAAATCCATTGTTCTTTCCCTGCAAAAATCCTAGATCACCCAAAACGCCCCGAAACACACAGATCTACCCTCTATGGGTCCCCAGAAAGTGTCTAAGGCCTATAAAACCTTACAAAAATGAATAAACAAGGGGATTTGGAATTAAAACTCAAACTACATACCTCGTGGTGAAATTTTGATGCTTCAAGGTCAAATCAACACTCTAAAGATCTTATTTCTTGATCCGAGAGCAATTGCCTTAAATATTTGAGATCAACAGTACTTATTTTTCTTGATAGGGATTTTGGGTTGTTTTTTTGTATAATGGGGGGAGAGGGGATTCAGATCCTCCTACATGTAAACCAAGGGTGGGGGAGGAGGAATTTTAGTTTAATTTTATTAAACCAATATCCTTCATTTAACACCTCACCCCCGACTCGCCTCCAACCCGACAACTAGAACCAACAATGTTTATATTGCATATAGGGTAAACATGATGTTATGAAATCAACCAAGGTCTCATAAATCTGATACAAGACTTCGATGAGGAGTTATTCACATTTTCAGGAGAAAATGCATGCGCATGATAAAATATTTTCAATATTTTTAAAATCACCATACTGAGGCTCTCTGGGCCCCATATTATCACTCCTACCCATCACCTAGATTTAGAAATATTCTTAGTAATATTCCAAATTCTTATAGGTCAAAAAATGAGTCGCTACATCCTCCCCACCTTAAGTCTTTTCATCCCTAAAAAGCTAAAGGCTAGGTTCATGGGAAGAAGTTGAGCTATCAACTGGGACTCCCATGCTAGCGAGCTCACCAAGTCTATTAGAATGGCCACCAAGGGTTCCTGTGCTACCAAAAATCACATACTTAGGGGAACCACAAAATCCACCACACCTAATTCAATGTCAACTTGGTCGAAATCATGCAACAAGGTGGCACAAGTCTTCTCAGTTGCGATAGGTGGAAAACACCAAACACTTGGTCCATCTATAATCATAGGGTCTAGAAAATCAACCCCTCACTAACCTGACATAGAGGTCAAATAAAACAAACTCCAATCACACTAGTAAAAGGAAATCATCCTTCACACCTTGATGCTATCTTCTTTGGGTTACATTGACTCATTTGCATGATTTTTCATCAAATATCAAGAGTGCATCTTAGTGGGGAAATCATCCCTAATATTCATTAGTTTAAAGACACATAAACTAAACCACACAATCCTTAAGAAAATTAGGTATAAATATGACACAAAACATGAAAGGGTACCAATGAACAAAAGGGGATGTCTAAGCACACAATTGGTCTTACCAGGACCTTCTCACAAACCTCCAGTACAAAAAACCCTCCCCAAACACACAAGTTAGAGGGAATCATCCACCACACCTCAAAACTATCCACTCTGGGTAGCAGTGTTTCACCTGCACAGTTTTAGACCTTGTAAAAAATTAATATTGATAAGGGAAGGATCCCACTTCCTCATGTGGTCAAAGCTACGCTGAAAAAAACAAACACAGGGTCTTACCAACACATTGAACAAACCTCGAGCAAGAAATGGAAAGGAAATAGTACCTCCTAACAGTGTCTATCAATACTACTGTAAAAAAAGTAGAAAAGACACAAATCATACATCTATCCCTCAGGACATCTGGGTCAAAGGCCTATATGGACTATAAATTTCCTTTCCCCCATCCTCCAGCTCCCAAATCTTGATGTGGACTGCCTGGGGTGGTGGTGGAAACTTGTATCATCTTCCACATCTGACTTCTCGATTTTCTCCTCTACCTCATCGGCCACCCTGCAGACTTCCATACTCGAAATTATTCCTCTTTCAAGGTGTTCCCTCAACCATATTCCCCTTATCATCATGGTGGGTTGGAAAATCTCTCATAAAATGTCGCGGAATGTTGAAATCTTAGTAGTTCCTCTCCTAATACCGACCAGATCCCTAGAGCGGCTTTTTCCCCTCATACCCATGTGCCTGAGTCTGAGAATGGGTATGCCTCTTATGCCGTTATCGTATCACCTATTGTATACCCACTGTTATAGATGCCTCATCCTTGAAAACCCCACTGCAGGCCACGTCCACCTATCCCTTAGCTAGGAATCTCTCTACCACATGAGCCCACTCCATTACCCTTGTATAGGAAGGAAGGAACAAGGAGAACGCACCTTCTTAAGAATATTTATGGGGGCCCTGATCAAAGGTTTGGGCCTTGAAGAATGGATCTTGAACTATGTACTGGGATTAACATGACAGGTTGGTAAACCTTGTCGAGTACTCCGCCACTATCATGCTACCCTACTGAAGCTGTAGAAGCTCCTGGTTCTATAGGGACCTCAGCATGAATGGATAGAATTTATCCCTGAAGAGATGCTCGAACTCAGCCCAAGAGAGCATATATTCTTCATGTTTCTGATCCATTAGGCTTCTCCATCTCCCAATCTAACCATGAAAAAGTCTCACCATTAGGACCACCATCTAATCAAGAGGTGTCCTCACAAGGCAGAAAAAATGGGTGACTACCTGATCCATTTATCAGCTACTTGGGGTTCTAGATTACCCTATAAACTTAGAGGTCATGGCCTCTAGAACCCATGTAGCACTCTCAACATACACACATACTTATCCTGCACTGTTAGAACAATATGATGCTCAATAGGTGGTGGCTCAACCGACTGCCCGCCCGGATGTCCATCCTTAGAACCTATGACCTGCACCAAAGCCTCGCCATGGGGAAGATCATCACCACAACCCCATTGTGAAACCATATCTAGCTGTCTTTATGGAGGAATCCTAAAATAAAATCAAGATTCACCATCGTAAAATAGTATATCTAGAGAGCTGACTTAAGAAAGATAGGAAAAACCAAAAACCCCATCATATATGTTGTATGTACCATTTATTTACCTACGACCAGTTTTCTAGTGTAATAAGTTGAAAAGAATGTTATCAGAGTCCTAGTGAATAGATAAGTCAGCCACCATACCATCACTGGAGTCTTTGTCCTAAATGATAAACTTGAAACACTCTAACAATATCCCTATGCAACCCAAACCAAGCTCACAACACTATGGTCCCAAAGTGGAACCCGCTCTGATAACACTATATCAAGACCCAACCCAATAGGGCTTGATCCACGACTCCCAAATCCTACATCAAATAGGACAAGGGTTGGAAACTAGTGGTGAGTAGGATATCACACACATTGGAGGCCTTATCTTAAGAAACCTGTATGCACCCACCCACATACACCTCCATGAAACAGTGTGGATATATATAAATCTAAAAATAAATGAATGCATACATCTATCCCAACAATAGTACAACAAAACAAAAAGGAAAATACAGGGTCTACCAAACAAAAAATGAAAAAGCTTCCAACCTACTCAGATGGATGGGATCATTGTCAAAAGAACCCTATAAAAATATACTCAGCTAAGCTCTAGTAAACACCATTTTCAGTTTGTCTCTCTAAGATCCAAATCATTTGTGTCATCCTGGGACTCCATCAAAAGGTCTATGGTCTGAAAAATACACAATAAATGTGAGGGAAATCCCATTAATGGGTTAGTATAAAGACACTTAGTTAGCACCCCAAAGACCCCAAAAGAAAAGGGACAAACTGAAAGGAAACAGTCAGCTCAACCCAGCCAAAGGGAACCTGTATGAGAGATAAAAACAACATCTCGAGGCCATATTTGTCTATTCATTACTAGTTAGCTCATACCACCTGGTGTGTCATCTAAGATGTGGAAATTCCACAAGGAATCCCAGAGAAAAAACCCAAATATAATTTACAGACTTCAACAATCATGAGGTTCTAACATCATAGATAGAGATAGGTTCTACTCGATGCCCTATCAGTAATAAAAAACTAGGAAAAATCACTCCACGAGAATAGCCATCCAGACGGAACAAGTTCGAGATATACACTCCATTAGGAACAACTTACTTGGTCAAGCTCTAGTGCCCATCACCAGAGGCCCTGAAATCATTAACCAGCACCATTCGCAAGGTCAAAATAACCCAAGTGACGAGTCTTGCACTGCACCACTATCCCATAGTCAAAGGAGTACTAGCTCTTAAACCAACCCACAAAACCTCTAGCACTCTTGTATAGAGGGGACCACACATCGGTCCATCGAGGGAGAACTAACTCCTAACCAATAATCATGCATAAAAATAGAAAGGGGATGCACACTACTACTACTCAAAGTTAGGGAAACACTACTCCATAGGTGTGGACCCACACCCTGGTACGATAGGGGAGTACTACTTTGAGGGTCATGGACTCGCACCCTAACCCAGTAGGGGAGTACCATTATGTGGCTAGAGGACCTGAACCCTAGTTCGAAATGAGTGTACGAACTTGGATAAATCGTTTACTATGGGAGACCCGCACCCTGATATGATAAGGGGTACTGACCCCAGGCTAGATGACCCTCTCCTTGGCACGACAAGGGAGTACTGACTCTGCCGGAACTGTACATATAGAGAAACCACACCCTAGAATGATAGGGGATTACCAAGCCCAAGGATAGAGGACCCAGACCCTAACATGTTAGGGGAGTACCTACTCTACTATCCAATGAGAATGGAGGTCATGTGCCCTGAAATGGTAGGGGATAACTATCTAACATTACAAACTTCATGGGGAACATGCACCCTAGTCCATCAAGAGAGTAACAACACTAGAGGAAACTGCCTAAAGGTAACAAACCCATTCCCATGACATGGGGAGTCCCATATATACCTAAATAAAGAGGTAAAGGAAACCTGTGCTTTGATTCCATAGGAGAGTACCTGGACCAACGTCTCTCTTGTAAAAACTACACCAATCTCAAACATCAGTTGAGCACTGCTACACATGATTCCTATTCAGAAAGCACCACCTCATATATCATGGTCTGAAATAGAGGCCACCTTCACGTTCTACATGGAAAACTACTTAGGACATGATACCCTAAATACTGAAACAGAGCCCCATAGAAGAAGATATGTAATATGGAATATCTCAAGGAGATCCTCAAGGAGTATAGGATGTGTACTGGGGAAGACACAATGTGTGATCCCACCCAAGCACCCAACCATTTATCCTATGAAAACAATTATCCATCACATGTAGGGGTACATTACGTGTTGAGGCATTACACGTTGTGTCCCACATCACCCAGCCCTTGGTCGTGTTCCACCTTCACACGGATCATCTAACTATGTCCCTTATATATTGTTTATACCATATTACACAGCGTGTTTAGGTGATAGGACCACCTAGCCATGTGGTTTACCTATGCCCATGTCCATCACCCTGTGTATGTGTACTTTGGATGTGTACTTTTACATGGCTATGTACATTCACATGGCTTCCCTGTCCATGTCCTTAGGCCACATGACTTGGGGTCACTACACAACATGTAGTCCCTTAATGTCATTTTTTCTAAAAGGTAAGAACACACGGAATGTCCCTCTGGTCTACACCCTATGTAGATGGAAAAATCTATTAGGATTTACTTGAAAACAGCCTAGATCACCCCCAAACACCACAAAAAACATAGATCGACCTTCTTGGATCCCTAGTAAGTATGTAAGGGATCAAAAACCTTAAAATGATGCATAAATAAGGGGATCATGACTTAAAACTCAAACATCCTACCTCATGGTGAAACACAGAAGCTTCAATGTCGAATTGGAACTCATAAGCTACTATTTCTTGGTCTGGGAGTGATCGTCATCAAGATATGATACTGACAGTGCTTCATTTACTCGATCTGGCCTTCAGGTCACTTGTTGGTCGAGGGGGGGGGGCTTCAACTACTCTTACATGCACACCAAGGGGTGGGAGAGGAGGAATATTAGTTTAATTTTATTAAACCAATATCCTCCATTTAACATCCCAACCCTTACTCACCTCTGACCCAACACCAAGTGCTGATAAAGTTTTTGTTATTACTTGGGTAAACATGACATTATAAACTCAAACGTAGTCTCATAAATTCATTATAAGAATCCTCTTGGGAGTTATTAATGTTTCTAGAAGAAACTAGGAACGCATGATAAAATATATTTAAAATTTTTAAAATCACTACACCAATGCTCTATGGGCCCTAAATTCTTGCACCGACCTTGGGCCTGGCTTCATAAATATTCATAGGAATATTAAAAATGTATTATAGGTCAAAAAACGAGTCTCTACAACAAGATTTTCATAAGATATCCCATTGAGATCATGTGAAGAACTTGAAGACATCGCATGATTTCCATAGGATCTCTCAGAGAGATCAAGCGAATCACCTAAAGACATCATGTGATTATTAGATGATCTCAAAGAGAGATCATTGAAAGCACCTGAATAAATCACATTATTGTCATAGGATCTCATGGAGAGATCATGCGAAGAACCTGAAGATATCACAAGATTTTTAGAGGTTATCTCAGAGAGATCATACGAAGATCATGAAGACAAAGAATATGGAAATAATATATATATATTACATGGTTGTTCAAAATTACATGACAACATGATTTTATTTGGATATCATGATGGGATATTGTGGACTAATTGAATACAATTTCGTTGATACTACATTATTTTCATTTGATATCACGAAGGGGTCACAGGAAGTGTTGGAAGAAAATGGAACTGGACACATGATTATATTTGGATCTCATGATGAGATAATGTGATGAACTTGAAGATAATTACAGTGATCATGTGAAGCACTTTCAATATGTAGAATGTGATCATGTGAAGTGATCACATGAAGTGTGTTATGTGATTGCTGAGGTAGTGGAATAGATGGTTAATCTCAATTTGTAGTGATAATATAGTGTATTTTTTCTTATAAATACCCAATGAATCATACTTAAGAGGTGAATTTTTTTTTCGTTAAAATATTTATCTGAAGAAAAGTCCAGAGAATGGGTTTTCATGAAGTGAAGGAGTATGAATAACTGACATCACATAAGTGTTTTTCATGAGTAGAATGATGTATTGTGCCCAAATCATGTGATCCGAATAATTAGAAAAAACTCTTGTGAAGGGGTCTCATAATGGTATCTTGACAAGAGAACTATGTGTAGGGTGTTTTCATGCATAGAATGACCCATTTATATGTCACGATCCATGTGATCTGAATAAGTTCTTGTGATTCGCATGAACTGAATAAGGTCCCATGATTTTCATGATATGAATAATCTATCATGGTATACATGATCGGAACAAGGTATTATGAAATTCATGAATAGAACAAGGTCTCGTGAATGATTCTTGTGGAGAGTTCTTATGGAGGATTCTTAGGGTAGAGTCATGTGATCTGCGTTATTTGAAGGGTCTCTCATAGATGGGTATCATGATAGAGTCTCACAGAGGGGTATCACACCAGGATATCTTGCAAGATTATTACACTAGGACCTCATGCAAGGGTTACATTCTAGGATATTAACAACTGGTTACATTATAGGATCTCGCATAAGGGTTACACACCAGGATCTCACACAAGGGGTTTCATGCCAGGATCTTACACTAGGGTAACACGCTGGGGTATTGCACAAGAAGACACAAACCAGCATTACCTTGTGAGAAATATAATTTTCATATATAAATTTAGAAGAAGAATAATAATAATATATAGGATCTTCACTATTCAACAATACTTGAATAAAAATTTTATTCACTAATAAATTTAAGGTAGTAAAAGGAAGACTCGACATCTCTTGATGGTCTTTCCAAAGTGAGGAAAAGTTTATATAATATCTCATGGAAAGGTGATTCTTAAGGTGATGTTCACAAAAAGTCTATGAAAGAGAACATGAAGTTTAAAATCACCTATCATAAATTTTTTGTAACTCTCAAAACTAGAATACATTTTTCTCTCACCTATGTGCCAATTTTTTCCCCTTATAAATTAGTGAACATAAGAAGAAAGGGTAAGGGAAATGATCTCCAGGAGATTGTAAATCTACCCCAAAAACTGTAAGGGTAGTGATCCTAGGAAAGAGGGACCAGATCTTAACCAACAGTAGTTAACTTTAGTTCATTTGGTACATTGGAACATTGCCATTATATGCTCCTTAGACATAACCCGGTGAGAGTGAACCAAGTAAAAATCTTTGTGTCTTGGTGATTTCTTTCTTTATTTCCTTTTTATATATCATCATCAGATGAATTTATAAAGGATACTATCAAGATAAAAACTAAAGAGAAAAATAAGTGCCCCTTATAATAAATAGTTCATGATACAGTGGGGTATGAAGAATTTTAAACAGAATATATGTGCCCCGATTCACCCCACCCCCCTCAGGGTACCTAATCACCTTTAGTTACTAACAATACCATTGGGGTATAAAAAGTGTTTAGATTTTTATTTATGGTAAGGTTTTAGAGGTTGGTTTACTATATTTATTCCTATATTACAATTTAGTATTATTTTATGACATTAATATATTATAAATTGTCTACAACATCAATTGATCATAGATTAATGTTTATTTTTTACTAGTTTTTATTTTATTTTACAATTCTAAAATATTATTTAGATTATAACACATCCATTTTTTTATATTTATACCATTGAAATGTCTCTCTAACACATGTCCTATTTGTGGTGGTATTTGGGACCCACACTTAGTTTTTTCATGAACTCCAGTGGATTTTTGAATAAATTAAGTCATGAATGAGTGTTATCAGATAATTAGTTTGAGATGTAGGTTGAAGTTAAATGTTAGAAAAATGAGGGGATGATATTGGTTTAGTAGAAATCAATAAATTTTTTTAGACGTGTCATATTTCTACCTTATAGGACATATAACACAAATAAGGTGTGACAGTCAATACATCCCTTTATAAGAAATCTATTTTTTTTGATATATTTGATCACTTTGTCAATTTATTAAAGGGAATAGTTAGATTGCTACATGAATAATATTTTGGAAAGGATGTGATTTATGTGCATGATTCCTTATAATAGTGGATCTAATCTATGATGAAATATTGATAACATTCAATGATATATTATAAAATTATATATATAATGTGTTAAAAACTTATCAAGGATTACACAAGATTCATATTGAGGGTTCATCTCACTATATAGGTTCTTGTTGAGGCCAAAATCGATAATTTTTATGAGGTTTTTTATGAGATTCATTTTTTGATGTTATCTACGTGGGGTGATCATGATTCTTGGAAATGGAGACTTTTATAGATGTGTTTTCATGATATTTTTTCTTTTTGGGGGTATCTATATCTATGTAACTTCATTTCTTAACATTCTTAATTCATAAATGACACATAGGTGGTTAAAAATAATAATTTATGCTCAATAGATGATTAACTTTACCTAGAGATAAAGGATGGTTCAATTGTAGTTTTTTCTTAAATGTGATGATGGATAGGTCTCTTGAGTTATTTTATTTTTATATAATTACTTGATAGGTATAGATTATGACATTTTGAATGATCTAGTTGGGATTTTTTTAATATATTGAGTGGGGATCTTGTGAGTACATTTTAGTTCCAGTTTATGTTACTATAAGAGATTGAGTGATGATATTATTATTTTAAAAAAAATTAAGGCTTCATGATATATTATCTAAATTGAGTCTATTTTAGATGGGTGTATTTTTTTCCTCATGAAATTCATTTCCAACCATTATAAGGTATTAAATTTAAAGATTTTTATTTTTTCAATCATAATTAGAGTCACTTACTTGATTAGTTGTTACCTTATTTTCTGGGATAGATAGTTTAATGCCAACATGATGTCCATGATCTTATTCTCTTGGTTTTTGATAATATAGGACTTCAGTGGACTATATGATTAAATTAATGGGCCATTTTTTCATGGTGAGTTAGTGAATAATTTTATCATTGATTATTGATATTTTATTTGTAGCCACTTTTATGGGATCATGGTTAATGGGTGGAATATGGTTCCTTAGATACTATTTGAAAAAATGTATTATGAATGTCAGTAAAGAGATACTACAAATACATATTGATGGAAAGGTGAAAGATTATATAATGATAAATAAGGATAAAATTGAAATGAGATAATGAATGATATACGAATTAATAGTGGATTCCTAAGGATGATACTATGAAATTAAAATTCCATTAACTTTAAATGATTCAATAGATCTGTATATCAAGATGATGGAAGTTTTATTAGTGGAATCTTAAGAGTAGGAAAACCCATCTGATGATAATTTTTCATTATTCTAAACCTAGGTTTTATAATATTTTCAATGAATTTTGGTGAGGATGTAATTTATTAGGGAAAACTATAAAAAATATTTAATCCTATTGATGAGTGATATGATATTACTCTAATGAGTGGTAAGTCTTGAATCAATAAATTTGTTTTGATAAGTTGAATGGGTAATTATAAAACAAATGAGGTACTTATTTGATTATTTTATTAATCTTCATTATATATAATTGATACATTTTATAAAATTTTATTATAAGAATATCATCAAGTCAAAGAGCACTACTAATTATCATATCAATCTATGTTAATTGGTTTCATTACAATAATATTAATTTTATTCCTAAAAATAGTATATATGTTTTAATGATCCTCTAATGATAACCATCTATGATACTAATATTTTTTTCAATATTATAGAATTTTAAGTAGAGATAATTTTACTCAAATAGAAATATGATTTATCCTATATTGTTGTGTTGTACATTTTGAATTTGTGATAATTTATATGGATTATATAATGATATGTGTAGAGTTTTGTTTATCATTGAGATTAAACTAAAAAAATTTCTCTATGGATAAAGTGAAGGTTTTACAAAGAGTGTGAGTTTTTATAAGGGTTTATATAAATCATTGTGATCTTGAGTCAGGTTTGAGTATAGAATATTGGATGTGTGTGGATCCATAGACTGTAAGTGTGGTGGGATTTTGATGATTCTTTTTGTTTTTTTTGTGATATAAGCATGGATTTTTAGAGATGAGAACCTAGGAGAGATAATTATATATGTATATGTGATTCCTTGATGTGTATTATTTCCCTTTTTATATTGAAGATATTTTAGATTTTGGTTGATGACCCTTTGTAATGTTTTTCTAAGAAACATTTTCATTTTTTTGAAAATTAACTTTTGATAAATAATTTTTGTTAATAAGTGAAACTTGTTGAAATTTCTTAAAATAATTTCTTTATGAAGTTTCTAGAAGTTTATAATTTTTTAAGAAATTTTTTTTATTAAATTTTTTTGAGAAAGTTTTTATTAACAAATTTATAGTTAAGGATAAATTCAGAAAGTGATATAGTTGGAAAGATTTCTAATATTTTTCAAAGAACATTCTAACTTAATTCATATGATTCTATGTTGTTCATTCAAGTTCCTTACATCATGAAAATCTCATTATACAAGATAAATTTTCTAGAAGAGAATTAATGTAAAACTATTTTGGAACAAACATTTTTGGAAGAACGTTCATTATATATACAAAGTTTGATGTTCTAGACCTACTTGATTGGTCAAACATTTCAAAAAATATACATCCAGATGGAACTAACCTGAGAAACCTTTTGGAAAAATATTTTTGACAAATTTTTTTAAGAAATTCTTGTAGTTTAATTACTATGTTTGTACAAGATATTAGAAGGAAAAGAAGGTATGATATTTTCTAGAAAACCAAACATCCAGATATACATTTCAAAAACATTGAGTTTTCCGAATAAACCCTTTTAAATAGATAATTTTGAATAATTAGAAGATATATTAGTGGAAAGAAGGCTATCAAATGAATTAGAGGAAAAAATGGATTAAATTTCAACTTTATAATAAAAAAAGATAATTAGATAGATAAAAATGGATGTATATTTAAAATATCCACTAGAAGAATTAAATATGAAAAAGGTCCAAGATTAAAAGTCACAAGAATTTCCAAATGTTGTGTTTTTTTCAAAAAAAATGAAATAAAATGGAATGGTTCATGAAGTTATTAAGTTTCTATAAGAAAAATATGTTATATGTGACAAAAGTTGTTATAAGTTTCAATACTTTTGTCAAATATATTTATTAGGGTAAATAAAAATCGACAGAGAAACAATAGAGTTTCAGATAAAAATTTATATGAATTTTGAAGAGTAGATATTTTTATAGACTGGATAATGTTCGATGTTATGCAGTTATAAACTGACATTAAAGGAAATATCCCTAGGTGAAGATCCATCAAATGGATGAGGAATGAGAAAACATTTTTTGTCTCTATTTTCAAAAGAATATATGGATGAATACATACTAATTAAGTCATTAGATAATAAATTTGGGAAGAATTTCACAATCCATAAGTAATGTTTTTAATTGGACGATCGTTTTTAGGAAAGTAGTGTATAAAGTTTGAGCTAGGGTAAAATCAACTGGATGGAAATTTCTTATAATTATTGAAGATTGAGCTGAGGAAAAATGATTGGATATAGAATATTGTACAAATAGTATCAGTTAGAGAGTTCTTTAAGAAGTTTATGAGAAAAAAATATAGTTTTCATAAGAATATTTTCATAACTTTGTAAATCTCCCCAAGGTTGAATATGTTGTGTTGGGGTTTTCAATTGGTTCTATATCTAGTTGAATTTTTTTGTGTTTTAATAAGTTCCATAAATACTAAAGTTAAGGAAGTTTGAGAAAGGTTGGATTTTGTAGATAATTCAAGAATATTTAAGAAGACTCTACAATACTTGAGAATAATCCATAGAGTTTCAGCTAAACAGGAAAATGAAATTGTTTTATCACCTATTCCATTTCAGGATCACCTATATAAAGGGGGTGAAAATGTAATATGTTACTAGAAATTATTCACACATATGTAAAATTTTAAATACCATAGAATTGCTTATAGTGTGAGTTTCCTAATAAAGTTACATTTCTTTTTTAAGAAGAGTTCTAGATTGACATTTCGAGCAAAGAATCAGATAGATTTTCAGTTTATATAAATCAAACAGATAAAAATGGATGGATTTTTCAAGAATATTTTGTTATTTTTGTTAATTAGATAAAATTATTGTTATAAAAACATAGGTTCTATGAGTAATAATGGATGTACTACTCTGAACATAGAAATGGGAGAAACTAAAAAATATTTCTGGATAGAGAAAAATGGATGAAAAAATCTAGATAAACATTACTGGAGTAGTTTCTAAAAAGTTTCATACTTTTTTTTGGGGGAATTTTTTTAAGAAAAAAAATTTAAACTAACATAAGTGAGAATAATAATACCTATCAATAGATAAAATGAGTCTAATGGAAGTTTTATTGAAGTTGTATTAACTTAATTATAATAGTGAATTTCTATAAACCCACGAGAGTGGTCATGGAAAGGATTTAGGTTCACACACTAAAGAAAAATATTATAAATCATACATGCATTATTTAATTTACTATCTTTTCATTATTTTTATATTTATTTATAAAATTTGATAAGGAAATAACTCTAATAAGTTATAGGGTTTAATTTTCATAACAATAATAATTTTTAAAATATCACTAATGACTCACCCCCTTCTTAGTAGTTTAATGATCCTTAGTAACTTAAATTGGCATCAAAACGAAGTTTCCCCTATTGAATCCTTATCATATAAAATATCAAATCCATTAATGGAATAGTTATTATTACATTATATATAAAAAATAACCATTTTTTGAAAAAAAAATGAAACTCAGTATTCTATCACTTGGCCTAGAAGTTTTAGATGCAATTATAATTGGGTTTCCACCCATTAAGAAAAATGATCCCATGACTTATGTTTAAAAGGTAAATATTGAGGTTGATGGAAAATATAGAAATTCTCTTCTTATGTCACTATCATAAAAAAATTTCAGGAAGGTAATGACCCTAAAAAATGATTAATGAAACTTAGGACTATCTTGAAAGTATCTTAAAGGGAAACACAAAAGTGAATAGAGAAAAGTTACAAATTTTGAGAAGAAATCATGAAGATATAAGAATAATAGATAAAGAAAAAATTTATTATTACTTCACCAGAGTTATTTAAGTTGTGTGAAATATCCAAGGTTTTGGAGGTATCTTGGAAGATTCTATAATTTTCAAGAACCTCATGAGAAAATCCCTTGATAGTTTTGACTCTAAAATCTTATCTTTAGAAGATAAATATGATTTATCACTTTATGAATTTCAAAACTTTATTATTTCTTATGAAATGAGAAAAAATATAGCATTCTAAAATAATAACAAGGATGAAATGGATTTTGAATTCATGATATAGATGAAATTTCAAGATACAGATAATTTTGACCTTAGTGATTTGAAAGAAAAAGAAGATGGATAGATGGATTAAAGGATCATGTCTCTTATCTCTAAAATCTATCAGAGAGGTAGATGAATGTATGGAGGTAATATTCAACTTAAATGTTTCAAGTGTGAAGGTATTTGAAATTTTTGTATGAATTTCACCAAGAAGAAATTAGTGAATATGCAGCTAATTCTGAAGAAACACCTTGATGAATTTTTTTAACAAAACTTATAAGGAAGATAATAAATACAGTGGTGGAAATAAGAAGTTCACTAGAAGTAGAAAATGAGAAATGAAATATCAAAAAAATTGAATCAAATGAAAAAATTCCTCAGAAAATGAATCAAATGAAAACAATTCTTCAGAAGATGAAATATCAAAAAATTTCAAAACCATCTTTGAAAATGATAATAAAAAATAATATTCTTCAGATAGTGAATATGAATAAGGGGGTGAAGAAAGTTATAGAGAATATCACCATAGATCAAAAAATGAGAAATGTCTTAAGATGAATAAAAAACTAAAGAAAGAAATCAGAATGATGAAGAAATAAAGTATAAACAATAGTAAAGGAATGAAATATGAACACAAAAAAGAATATGATAATATTAAGGATATTATAAATCTCAAACTAAGAGTTGTTAAACTAGGAAATATAGTAGTATATATCCGTAATAAACATTCAACTAAGGAATAATAGGTTTTTAAAATTCAATCCAAACCTCCGGAGGTTGAAAGTAAGTTAAAAGAGATGAAAAAATTCAATAAATATTCATAGATAAAAGATGAAACATATTATGTTTTTTCTATAATTATCATTCCAAGAATTTGGTGAAATCTTCACACTCTAAATATAAAATTTCATATGATTTTACTAACAATTTGGGTGTTATAAAAAATATTGGAAAATGGTAAATTGAGAAAGGATGTGAGAAATATATCACATCAAAAAATAGTTGAAAAAAATATCTATAATAAAGTTTCCCCTCTCCATATAGAAACAAAATAGAAATAAGTTTTGAACCACAACAAACTATCTATAAATAAAGATATTACTTATAAAAAACCTGATATTTGATAGTTTTTACTGGTGTTGGGGAATCTATGGGAGTAAATCCTATAACTATTTTCATAAAATGTATCCTCCCAGAAATATTCATGAACAAAGGGTGGTCCACTATGGAAGAAAATTTAGTAACACTCATAAGCTATAGGAAGTTATAAAAGAAAAAACTCAAGATGTTATAAAGTTTCTATCAAAAAATCATTTTAGATACCTAGATGAAGTTTGTGGAAGATGTGACCAAATGGGTCACTTTTTTAAATAATGTATGACTAATATACCTATAAAAACATAATATTCTATAAAAGATAAGGATGTAGGAATGATTAAATTTATAGACAGAAATTTTGTTGTTAATACAGATCTAAAAAACTAAATGAACAAACCATGGATTCTTGATAGTGTTTGTTACTCACACAAGATAGATTATTTAAAAATGTTTAAATATGTTGAAAATTGTGATGTAGGAGAATTCAATTTCAGAAATTATAGTTTCTTAAAAAATCATATGAATATGAACTACTGAGATAGAAGCTTAAAAACTGAAATCCAAAGAGGTTTTATATGTTGATGGGATCAAACATTACCTAATTATCATAATAAAAAATTTTGATGATGAAAAAGAAATGATATTCAAGAAATATTCATATATCATTATATGTATAGAAGATGATAAAGTTGTTACCATGGTCGGAAGAACTAATAGAAATATCTTTCAAATTAGAGAACTTTTTAATTATTTTTATTTCAGTGTGTAATATGAAGAGAAGTTGTGGCATCACAGTATTAGATATCTTAGATTGAAAATTATGAAGAATTTTTCAAAATAATATCAAGTTAGAAACTTTATAATGTTGAAACTTAAGAAATATGATATTTTTACAACTTTTCATAAAGGAACGATGGTTATAAAATGGCATAATAAACATAAAATTAATTCTAACATACTTCTTGAGCTTATAAATTCTAATCATTTTTGGCCTATGAGACATAAATAAATGAAAGTATATTTTTACTTTTTCACCTCTATTTATTAATTTACTTAGATGACTAATATAATGTTGATGAAACAAAAAATCAGAGTCATTAAAAATGTTCATATTTTTATGAGGGAATTTGAGAGAGAAATGGTTGTTTAGATAATGAATTTGAAAACTAAAAATAGAAAGTATTATATAATAAATGATTTCAAATATTATCTAAATAAACATGGAATAAAACATTTATATAGTTCTTCATATAATACTTAACAAAATGGAGTGGAATAAATGAAAAATATAAGTTTGGTGTAAATGAGAAGAAGCATGCATGATGTGTATAAACTTTAGAAGTTTTTCTAGAGAAAAGTTTTTAGTACTGTAGTACATGTACAAAATAGATATTTTTTCATCCAGAGACCAACATGAATTTCTATAAAATGTGTTATAACAAAAAACCTTCAGTGATATATTTTAAAGTTTTTGTAAGTCCATACTTACTAAATATCAAAAATATATATCTTTTAAATTTTTATGAAAAATTTTAGGAAATAATTTCCATAGGATATTCACCCGACCAACAAAGTTATAACTGTTGGAACAATTTTTTACAAAATTTGGTGGATTCTTATTATGTGAATGTTTTTTAAAATCCAACTTCTTTAAAAAAATTAAAATTTTTAAGAATATAAATTAACAAAATATAACATAAATAAAAAAATAGAGATAAAATTGAACCAAAACAAGTGGATGAAGATTTAGAAGAATAATGTGATGGAAAAGGTGATGCTAGAATAAAAACTCACAAATTTCATACTCTATAGAAATTGGTATAATATGAAGATATCATTTGAATCTATAAAGCTCCAATTTATAATAGAATAAAATTGAGATTATAAAATCATATATGAGTTATTTCATGGGTTGAATTGAAATCAGTTTCAGAGGTAGTTAAACACAAATAATGGCTATAAGAAATGAATGAAGGGTTATATCAAATTGAAAAAATTGAAAATTTGGAACATGTACCATGATCAGTAAGAAATAATATTATCGGGAAAAATGGTTGTCTAAAAACAAACTTAATAAACATGGATAAGTTTCAATAAATAAAGTGTGACTTGTTTGAAAAGGTTATTCACAAGTTGAATGTATAGATTTTGAAGAAACTATTTCCCTTATTAAAAATTTGTAAACTATCATAAAAATCTTAGTAGTGGTTTCACATCATTATAATAAAGTTTATTAGATGGATTTAAAGTCTCCATTATTAAATGAATAGGTCGATGAAGAATTTTACATTGAATAACCTTATGGGTTTTTACTTGAAAAATATGAAACCAAGGGTTATAAGTTGAATAATTACTTGTATGGGTCAAAAAAAGATTCCTAAGATTGGTACTCAAAATATGATAGTTGCTTAAAAATTGAAATTTTCTAAAGGGAAAGTTGATAGAAACTTATATGTGAAATAGATGAACTCTGGTGCCCTGATTTTTATTGTTTATATTGATAACATAATTTTTGTAGGGGATAAAGAAATTTATTGTAAGGAGTTTTTTGAAGAAATGAAGAAAAAAAATTAAATTTAAATTCACATATAATTTACTTTATTTAATGGTTTACAAGTTAAAAAAAGTGAAAGATATATTTTTTTATCTTACTAAAAGTATTTTAGAGTGTTATTAAAAAAATTCCATGGGAGATTCCAAATAATTTTCTACTCCAATTTCAGTTGGCATGAAAATGATTAAAGATGAGTCTAGAAAACGTTTAAATCAGAAATATTTTAGAAATTTAATAGGAAGTTTTCTCTATATTATAGCTTCAATGACTTACAACATATATGTTTTTACTTTTTGTTCCATGTATCAAATTGATCTGAATGAGTCTCACATGTTTGAAAAAAATATAATTTTTCGATATGTTAACGTAAAATATTCCTCAGGGATATTGTATAGAGGAAGTTATGATATGAAATTTCTTGGTTATACTAATGATTATTGAGCTAAATATTGAAAAAATAGAAAATAAAATTCCAGAGGAACATTTTTCAGGGGAGTTTGTTTTGTGATTTTTCATAGTAAGAAATAGGGTTTAGAAAAATTTGATTAAAGTAGAAGCAGAATATGTTGTCTCCACTGATGATTTTATACAAATGACTTTGATGAAAGTATATCTGAAATATTTGAAAGTTAATGTTTCTACACCCATGAATATTATTTCTTATAATCAAAGTGTGATCGATCTATCAAAAAATATTATCAAATATTCAAGATCAAAACACATTGATATAAAGTATCACTTTATAAAAGAGAATGTTTCTGGTGGAGAGTTTATTATGGAATATACTTCTAAAAGATATCAAATTATTTACTCTTTCACTAAAGATATGGGAGAATAGATATTTTTTGAATTAAGGCTGCAACTTCTTATTCATGCTCCACTAAATACTTCTTAAAAAATATTAAGGAAGGACTCCACTATTATTAGGACTATATCGAAAAAGGGGTAGAGAAAGTAAAAACTTTTAAAGATTTTTTTACAACTCCTTCCATAATGAATATGAAGTTATAGTTATTATAAAATGGGGGAGATTACAAAAAGGGTGACTGAAGAACCAAGAATTGAATTTTTATATCAAAATTCAAGAAAGTAAAAGTTAGGGGGGTTTATCTTAATGTCGAAAAAATTTTACTTATCATTAAAGGATGAAATATCTTCAAGACATTACTTTATACAGTAGTTTTGTGTGAGTAAATTCTCTTTTAGAATGTTTTGTGATTTGATAAAATCTTCTAAAAAAGTGTTTTTTGATAACACTTTGTTAAATAATGTTTTCAACAAATCCTAATGGGGATATTAAAGATCCTTTGTGATGTTTCTATATTTTTTAACAACTAAATTTTGTTAAATAATTTTTTTGTTAATAGTTGAATGTTTATAAAAGTTATTAAAAGGATTTTCTTATGAAGTTTCTGGATGTTAATAATTCTTTTTAATAAACATTGGTTAATAAATTTTGTTGTGAAATTTTTAGTTAAAAATTTTCTGGAGAAATAAAAAGTTAGAAAGTGAGAAATTTGGAAATTTTCCTTAACTTTGTTAAATATAATTTTAACTTAAGTCAGATGACATTGTGTTGTTCATTGAAATTCCTAACGTCGTGAAAATATCATTCGATAATATAAAATTTATTGAATGGATTTTATATAAAACCATTTATAGATAAACATTTATGGATGTACCTTCACCAGAAATACAAAGGCTGAAGTTACAAATATACATTATTGTATAAACAATATACCAAAAAACCTAACTAGAAAAACATTTTCTAAATATTGTTTAGAAAAACGATTTTGTAAGAAAATCTCGAAGTGTAGTTGTTGAGTTTGTACAATTTTTGAGAAGGAAAAGTAAGTATAATGTTTTCTAGACACACATAATTCTAGACATAAATTTCCATAATGTTGAGTTTTTAGGGTGAACCCTTCAAAATTGATAATTGTGAATAAGTTGAAGATGCATCAGTGAATAGAAGGTGATCTGATGAAGAAGTGGATAAAAGGAAGAGAAGTTAAAATTTTTAATAAGACATAGATAACTGGATAGATGAAAGAATGCATATTTTTACAAGATCCACAAGACACAATCAAGTGGATAGAGGTTCTAAACAGAAAGCTGTGAAAATTTCCAAATTATGAGTTTTTTGTAAACACAAAATAACATAAAAGGAAATGGCGCAAGAAGTGTCGGTGTTTATAATAATAAGATATGTTGCATGTGACAATAGTCTTTAAAAGTTACAAACATTTTTCAACTATATTTAGTAGTGTCAAGAGAAATGAACAGAGAAATAAAAGTATTCCAAAAAAATAGTTTTTATGAAGTTTTAAGAGTAATTTTTTTGTTACAAATTGAATAATGTTTGACATTGTAAAATTATGATGTGATTCTGAAGGAAAGATCACAAGTTGAAAATTCATTGGATGGATGAGAAATAAACAATTTTTTTCATCATTAAAAGAATATCTAGATGAAGATATACTTATGAATTATTTCTAAAATCAATTTGTGTTGATGTTAAATATTCAGAATTAAATTTTTTTAATCATATGAATGTTTTTTAAGAATTTAGTGTATAATGTTTGAGTAATTATAAAATAGAATGGATGGATGTTTATGATAAAATTTTAATATTGAATTGATTAAAAATAACTATATAGATAAAATTGAACAAATAATACCAAATGGAAAGTTCTTAAACAATTTCTAACATTATATATACAATATTTTCTTAAGAATAGTTTCATAAATTTTTCAAGATCCTCAAGTTTGATGATGTTGTGCTGGGTTTTTCAATTGGTTTTGTATCAAGTTGAAATTTATTGAGTTTGAAGAAGTTCTTTAATGTATGAAGTTAAGAAAGTCTGATAAAGTTTGGGTTTTCTTTAGAATGTAAGAATATTTGAGAAGACTCTAGAATACGTGAGAGGAATCTAGAGAGTTTCAGTTGAGAAGATAATTGAAATTAGTTTCCCACCTATTCTATTTTTGCGGCACCTATATAAAGGGAGTGAAAAAGTACAACGATAATTGACACTGTTCACACGTATGAAAAAGATGAAATTCTATATAATTTGTGTCAGAGTCAGTTTATAATAGAAGTTTAATTTATTGTCTAATAATATCTCCAGATAGAGTTTTCGAATAGATAATTTGATAGAGTTTTAATTTAATGAAATCTGATAGAGAAGAATGGATAGAGTTTCTAAAAATATTTTTTGAGGCACAGAGTTTTATTAAAAATATATAATGAAGTTTATAAAAATAAAGGTTCTTTGAGGTGAAATGGATGGATGATTCTAGATGTATAAATGGGAGCATCAAATGTACATTTTCAGATTGAGAAAAATGGATGGAGAAATATGGAAGAACCTTACTAGAGAAGTTTTTATAAAGTTTCAAAAAAAATTGGATCAAATTTTATAATAAAAAATTGTAAACTAACAAGATTCATTATAATCATACCTATAGGGAGATAGGTGTCTAACATTATTTGGATTAAAGTTGTATTCACTCCTTTCTAATACTGAATTATCATGGACCAATGGTTGTGTCCATAGAAAGGATGTAGGTTCTCATGCTAAGGTCATATCTTGTAAATCATTCACGCCTTGTTTACATTCCTATATTTTCATACTTGTGAAATTTGTTATAAATGTTTATAAGGAAATAAATGTAATAAGTTAAAGTGGTTAAGATTCACAAAAATTGATTTTTTTTAAAATATCACTTCTGATTCAACCCCCCTTCTCAGTGGTTAAATGATCATTATGAACTTCAGAGACAATATCTATGGATATATTAATTTGAAATTGAGGATTTTATTTTATATTTTTTGTTAATTTATTAAATCATGGTCCACAATATTTCAGGGTGTATCTTTTATTGATATTCCTATATTGAATTATATATTAGGAATTTTGAATGTATACATATTTTATAAGTTCTTGTGTTGGTGGTTGTGGGGTATTCCTATTATTGATGTTTTAAGTAAGTAAGAAAAATTTTAATCTTTTCAAGGATGATATTTTTTAAAAAAATGTCTATTTTAATGGTCTATAAACTTTATTTTTGGTGTTTATGGATTTCTAAGGGAATTTTATAGAATTTTCAGATAATGGAAAAAGAATAATTTAACCTAGTAAAAAATAACAAAAAAAACTTTTAATAGTTCTATTAATCTGGAGTTTATGTGATTATATTTGGGTATATTTTTGGTATATATTGGAGGATTATTGGTTTTTAGACTATTATTTATTTATTTATTTAAATTTCATCCATGGTTTTTAGTTTTTGAAGAAAAATAAAAATGACATGAAAAATATACCATAAATTAAGAAACTATTGATGTAGTATTTCTTGGAAAAAATATTTCATTTAGATGTTGATCAAGGAGAGAAAATTTGGGCATCAAGAGGATGGAATGATGTGTAATGAATCATCCAGGTTCAACAAAGCACATCACCCAATATGGATCACCATAAGGTGAGTACCATCAAAAAACCCAAATGAGTCTCATGAATAATGATAAAGAGGTAAAATAACATATTACGATGAAGAAGAAAACTACATATCCATGAGAGAAGAAAAAATGAGTTGTAAGGCTAAACCATAAAGGTAAACCAAGACCAGTCCAAACAAAGTCTCCATGTGACCTTTCGTGACCACCAAGTTAATCTCACTATAATACTGATGACAACTCATAGAATCTGGAGAACTACAAGACGCCCTTCCCTTTACCAATTTCCAAAAAAAAATCTACAAAATCCTAAAGGAAAAATATGGTGTGATAACAAAGCCCATTAGGATTTTACAAAAGAATATATACATAGTATAACACTAGGAAAACATTTGTCTTAGCTTTAAAACAAAACTATTTTATAAGGTAGTTTTAAAAGAAAATAATTTTGTAAAACATACTTTGGTTTTCTTTAAATTGTTTCATATTCACATAACAAATAATATGGAAATTTCATGTAAGAAATCATGAGAGAATTAGCATAAGAAAACCACCCATGGGTAGTCCATATGTTAACCAAGTGAGCAACCAAACATTAAATAATCCATCATGAAAATAACTAAGAAAAAAATTAGGCTCTAACCTATGGGAATATGTACTCATACACATAAAGGAACACTAAATTAGGTACATTCAAACCCAATGATATCGATACCATTCATAGTTTTTCAATATCAACAAAATAACCCCTAGTGGAATTACACACACTAAGGTGACATGTATCAATTTCCCAATGCACCCAAGGTTCCCAATGTGTTATGTTTACCAAAAACCATTTTAAAACCATGATAAAAATTTATAAAACATTTTCAAATTGAAATATCAATGCTTCCATATTTTAAAATCTCTTTTTTGAATAAAATTTTCTATTGTGCCATTCCATGAAACACTTAGTGTGCATAAATCTAGTTTTATGGAAAACCCCATTTTGAAAAATTCATCTCTTAAAATAAATGCACATTGATATTAAATCCACAAATTTCATAAAAAACAAAATAATTCATAATAACATCAAGTAATTCATGGGTTAGAACCTTTGTATAGAGACACCGACCTCAAAAAATGAAAACTACTCTCCTTCTAAAATGGATATCAGAAATAAGTAGATCAGGTCATCATAAGCCTAGATGAATAATAAACAACATGATTCCTCTATCAAACCCCTGATATTTGAAAACCAAATTCCAATTCGATTCCAACAAGATACGGGGATAAATGATCTATTGAGGATTTAAGGAGAGGATAGAAATTCTAATAAAAAATGGAACATTCCTTGAATATATCTATCAAGAATGAAGATAATCCACTAAAATAGAAGGGGAGAATCCTCTAGAGTGATTGGGATGGTTTAGTTTGAGCCTAATTAAGGTTAGGGATGATTAGAAATAAACAATATAAAGGGAAAAGAGGTAAATTAAAAAAAAACAATTGGGTTCAAATATAGTTTCATAGCAAAGCCACATGATTCATCAAAATGAGAGTCATCCATGTGTGGAATGTTCCCCTTTAAAAATGAGCAACATAGTTACTTAGGATGAGTCGTGTGGTTCATGTTGACTGTGATAAATCCTTGTGATATATTTGGGAAAACACATAGACACCCACATAGTTTCCTGGTTAAACCATAAAATTTCATTAATCATGCTTAAACCATGAAATAGGTCACTTGAGTCTCACAATACCACATCACACGGTTAGTACTAACAGTGTTTCTAAATCATACTTCTGGTATGTTTCCTAAAAAAATATATGTTTTCAACCTTTGACTTCTAAAAACCACTAGAATGGTCTAAAGGATAAACCAAGGTCAAACTAAGGGTTATATTTGATTGGTTGGGTGTCACAAATTTTGTATTTTCATAACATTGTAGTACCCATCAATATATATACTAGAGGGTCCCAAGACATCAAACATGATTCCCTATACACTAGAGGCTTCGACTAGCAGAAAATGTCTAAGGGGTTACGGTGAGGAGACTATAACCACATATCATAGTGAAACGAAAATTAAAATAACAAAAAAATCTATAATAAACAATAATAGTATGAAAGAACAATATATAGCCATACAAAAACAAATGAAGTGTTTCTAGACAACTATACACCCAAAATGATTTCCCACCAAACTGAAAACATGTACAAATAAATAAAAATAAAATAAAATATAAGTAGACTCTATTAACATCCATGAGCCTCACCACATAACTTTATCCAAGTCCTTATCGTGATACTCCAATCCGATCATCCAATATTAGGCCACATCCCTATCTTAATCTAAGAACAATGAGGTGTGATATGGTACCAAAGTGTCCGCCTAATGGAGTGTGATTAAAACCAATTAGGCTACCATCAATGGTGTCCCTAACATAACCAGTAAATACAATGAATACATGATGTGATTTTATTGTAATGATAAATAAATAATCACAAAAACATAATAAAATAACAACCATCAACCCTTGGGTTCAAAGGTGACACCCGAGATTGACCATACAAGTTTCAGTCAGTTTCAGATGTCTCTGATCAATTCACATCAACCACCTTGGAGAAATCATGTTCTTCCCCAAAACCTATTTTATAACATCACTTATGTGATATAGAATTTTTAATATTTGTGATATGTTATTCATTGAAAACAACCTAACTTAAATTCATATACTGGATAATTCATTCACATTTTTGACATTAAGAATCATGGAAATTAATGGAAAACATAGAATAATACTAATTTTTAATGAGTTAATCATATTTTATAAAAATTTAAAAACCATAAAATTTAAAATGATTTTTTAAAATAGAATTTAATAGTGTAATTAGAATTGTTTTCAATCTGATATAATTTTAATTTTTCAAATAAATTGTTTAAATACTGATTTTAATTGATTGATATTTAATTGGAACAATTCTGCCCTAAAATGAAATTTATTTGGTTTAAATGAAAGTCATAAAAAATTCAAAGGGATGAACTAATTGTGCTTCTCCTGGTTAGTATTCCTACCTTGATATCATTTACGGTAACCCCATATTCCTACAACGAGGCACTACCTACCAAGTAACCTGTCGTAAACTATATCCACAGTCAGTATACTCACCGTGGATAGCTTACCATGCACCCATTTTAACCCCCCATCTCACGGTCACTACACTAATTGTGAGTTCCATCACCAATTTCCTATCGTGCCACATTTACTTCCCTTGCTACATCTTCACCCCACTCACAACCACCCTAGTGATTGTTCTTTGACACCCACTTCTCCATGAAACCATTCTAGTTGATTCTTATAAACCACAAAATGCTACCCTCTCTAGTGAAGATCAGATAAGTCATTCACTTCCATTGAGATTTACACTATTAAAGGACACACAATCTCTATTACTGTTGCTATCAATGGATAAGACCATGCTGATTTAAATGAATCCCAATCATTGAATCCCCACTGTACTCCCAGAATATGTTGTTGTCATCCCGAGACCAAGAAAAGTATGTCAACTTTTTCTACTAACATCTAGGACCACTTCCCAAAGCTTGATGAAATATAAATCAGAATTACAACATTTCAATTGTATAATAATATTTACAGTGCTGCAATGTCTCAAATTAATTCACCCTCAAAGTAAATAGATCATGATCTTGGTAATAGATTCCCCTAAAATATTTAAGCACACCCATCAGAGCTCAACACATGGAATACATATGATAAGATCACCTCAAAACTAAATACAATGATAAATAAGGCCACTCTTATAAATAATTTTATTCTTTTACCATTGAAACCATTCAAAATATTCTGACTTTAACTTTTATTTTATTCCACTACAGCTTTATTTTTGTGATTTCCTTCCACATGTTAATACTAATTTTTCTCAATTTTGTTAATTGTCTTGTGTTTTTCTCTTCCCATGTGTTTCTTCATTTTATTCCCCATTATCTACACTGTAACATGATCTCTTAAACTCCAAGTCCTGGAGAACTAACCCAAGGGATAGGTCCCTGGGGGAGATCACACATGCACCATGTTATTTAATTATTTTTGAGTTTCATCTTTGATTTAGTTGAAAATTGGAAATAAGTAGATCTATGATATTCATCTACTCTTTCTGATGAGATGATATATCCTTTAATTTATCCAATCATATATCCCTCCCTCTCCCGATTCATAGTTGACACTAGTTGAGAACTATGGGTTGAGGGATAAACAACTTATGATAGAGATGGGTGTTGAGATAGTGATTTCCATGATCGAGTGTATTCATTGACTTATCACTATGGATGAGGTGGTACTAGATGTATCAAGGTATATTTCTTTTTTTTTATGTTCAAAACCTCAAATTAGATATAGGATAGTAATTAAAGAATGATATTGACACAATTTTCATATGAGAACTATATAATGGTGAGTAATTTATGTTTTCAACCCTAGATCCAACCCATTTCACCCATTATTGTGTTTGAATTCTATTTTTTTAGATTCATTAAATTGGAAACCAGAAAAACCAATCATCTTCCCAAGATTCTTTCAAAATTATGAAAAAAACACAAAAAATATATATAAGTTCTAGGATATTGAGACTCCCAAACCCTTCTCATTATGAGACAACCCTGGTCATCCACTAGGCTTCATTTGGAGTAAAATAGAAATTTTTCTTGACTTAAGTCCACAAAAACCATGTAATCAAACTGGCAGTATTTATGGGAAGAATGTTTTAATTCCCCCTATCTTCAACACAACTATAATTAATTATTTTATTTTTTTCAATTTTTCATTGTTTTTCTATTTCTAAATTCCCTTTTTATTAAACTAGGACAATCACTTTAGTTTGACTATTCTTTAATAGATCACAAATATTTTTTCCTATAGAAATTCTCATAGACATCCTATAAGATAGAATTTCAATGTAAGCATCATCAAAAACCTTTGGTACACACCAGTGGGTGGGAGGATGGAAACTACTACAATCATTAACCTAACTACCATCAATAACACATTCCACCACACCATCCAACTAAGGAAAAGATTATTCTAGAGGAAATACATAGATACTCGTCTATATTGAATTATTTTCAAGTGAAAGAGAACCAACGATTAGATAAATATAGTGAAATTATTAAGGAATTTAGTAAAATGTCAACTGCAATTACCACTACCTTCTAAGACATTGTGGAGTAAAGAAAACAACATAAAGTTGAAGATTTGGAGACCCTGATATCTTCCCAAGAAGATATTCAAGAAAAAGGGTATATTTTTTATAATGGGAGGTTCTTCCACTCTTTATTCTTGAGCATATATACCCAGAGCTAGTGTTTCAAGAAAAGAAACAAAAGGTTAAAACACTTGAGGGAGAATTTCTATCAAACTTTTATTTCTATGTTTTTATGGAAAACCAATTTAATTATAATATACCTCTTATTGTTAATGAAATAATAGAATCAAAATTTTTCAATCCCTTGAAGATTATAAAAATGAAGAAGTGGATGAGCTCACATTTTAAGAAAGGCCAGAATGTCCATTGATACCCCTATCCATACAAGACAACTTCATAGAGGCATTATACTAATAAATTGGTCCACATGCTAAAACTGATAAAGGATTTACCAATAATCCAAACTCATTTCCTTTTATGTTTTTACAAAATTAATTTTCTATTAATCCCTTTAATTTTAATTTTTTAGATTCATCTTAATTGATGAATATCCTAGATGATGAATGAAAAGAATACGAGGATACCGGTTTGGGAATAAAATTAAAGAAATACAATTTTTTGTCATTAAAAATGACCATATAAGGGTGTTTCATAAGTAACCTGAGCTTCAAAATGGGTCATATGAGGGAGTGAGTCAATCCTTAAATTATTTTAATTTTTTTAATTTTTTTCTACAACTTGATCTCCATAATTTTCAAATTCTAGAACCATCATCATTTTTACCATGCATTCAGGAGATGAAATTATGGTAGATTCTATTGAATAAAAAATTAGAGATAAAAAATTAGAAGATAAGTTAGAGATAATAGAAATTAATGATGAAACAACCCAATATAATTAACAAGAGGAGCTTGATGAAGATTACTCTGATGGATTTCATGAATCTACTTTTGAATTATTTAAAGAATATTCCATAAAAGAATTGTTTACTCAATATGAAGATGCTCTAGGACCTTTGGTCAAGATAGTAATCCATCAACCACAATATGAACATAAACTAGAGGGAGGCACAATAGTAGAAGAAGAATCACCAGTGGTATCTCATGAAGAGATAGAAATACAAGCTGATGCCTATGAAGGGGGATATCTTGTCTTGAACTCATCATGTTATAATTTTTTTCAATTTTAATGTTATCATGCCTTCCTATTATTTTAATTTGTCTAAGAAGAATAACCGGAGTTTCCACTGGATGAAGAGGAAGCTTCAATTAGTGTGGTAGAACCCAAGGAAGCCACGTTTATCATCTTTTCATCCAAACCTTTGAAGCTGATTTACCCTGATAAAGGGGTGGAAATAAAAAACTGTGTCATTGGGGACCTCCAATAAGGGTTGATGAGCTACTGTGGAAGAAACAAATTTGGTGGCTCACATCATAGAAACCCCATACCCATGTAGACTGTGGATAGTCACAAGACTATCCAGCTATAGATAGTCTAACTATATCACCTCTTGGGAGGGAAACCCCAAGACTCTCACCACTTTATTTATCATTTTCTATAATTTTAATTTTAATTAAAAAATTATAATGTATTTTTTTCTATATTTTTCCTTAAGTGGAAAAAATAGGGGTTATCTCAAAACTATCCATATTAAGAAAGGAACCATGCCTAGGGGAGATCTTCACTCAAACCTACTAGGAAATAAATTCCAAGTTGTTTATATCCTTTCTCATTATTCATACACTATAATTTTGATGCATGTATGCAGTAATTTTAATGGATAGTGTCATGATCAAGTTTCAGGGAGGGGATTCAATCCTATTTTAGAGAAGCATTTAAAATATTTTTAGTTAATGTTTTAGAATCTATAAACAGAAAAACTGTTCACTATTTTTATAATTTATTTATTAAATTTTTAGATAAAAAAATTTCTATTTGTAAATATTTATAATACCCTTTTCTATTTTAAATTTAGTTTCGGTATTTAATTTTAAAAAAAACAATAACAAAAAAATATATATTAAAAATTATGAATCTGTACATTGTTTTTGTAGGAACCTATTTTTCTGTATTTAAAAATATGTTTAGTAAATACCATTATATAAATAGTATTTTGTAAAGTTTCTATTTTAATTATTTTCAAACCATTCTTGAACTCAAATTTTGACCTGACTAGTTTGAAAATACTATGCTATAATTGATGTAATTCAAGGGTTCTAAAACTTTGAGACTTAGATGATTTTTGAGTGTAAATTTTCACTATATTCATGGAAATTTGGTCTTTGAACTATGAAAAAGAGTGTGAGTGAAATAATTTGATGGAATCAATTTAATAACTTAAAGTCACTAGAATTTGGTACTTAATCAGAGGTAACTTGGCCTCTATGAGAACAAACAACTTAGGGATCCAAATCAATTGAAATGTTATAATTCATTTGAGCTTTGATTAAAATGGGTAATTGGGAACCCACAATGTATCTCTAAGATGATGAAAAAAATTCTATGATTATCCATATATAAATTTCAATAAGTTATTTTTCATAGTGCTATACACATATATGGTTGGGAAAAATTAAAATAAATTCAATAAATAAATAAAGTGTCTAAGTCGAAAATGAATTCATTTAGATGGGGTGATTATTGAACCCATTAATGATATAATTGATTTATATCACATTCATTTGAGTTATATAAATTGAGTTTAAAATAAAAATTTTGTTTGAGGAAACTTAGGAAAGTTGTATAATTTGAAGTTCTTTTTTTAAAACATTGTTTCCACTTAAATCTAATAAGATCCACTCCTCAATTGGAGCATTCATTGAATTAATGCGAGGAAGTGGTTTGAATTACATATGATGAATGATATTTAAAAATTTGGATGGATCTATGTTTTTTTCAATTATATATTTTAAATTTAAATATAGTAAGGATGAATTTATTTTTCTTTTTCAATTAATCAAAATTCAATAATAAAATTACTGAGGTGTTAAATAGTTCAAGTGTGGGGGAGTGATGTGAGATGAAATTTTAAACATTTATTTTCTATTATTCATTGAAAAATAACTATTTTTAATTAAAATACTATGAAATTAATTCATTTTTTATTAACTTTGTGAATTCGGGAACTTAAAGACAACATGGAATAATACTAGTTTTAATGAGTTAATAATTTTTAATAAAATTTTTAAATCCATACAATTTGAAATGAATTTTTAACCAAAAATCTAACAATGTAATTGGAATTGATTTGAATCTAAAGTGATTTTAATTTTTCATATTAATTGTTAAAATATTTATTTTCATTAATTGTGATTTAATTGAAACAATTCTACTCTAAAATTTCAATTATTTTTTTAAATGCAGGTTGAAAAATTTGAAAAGACATGAACTGACTGTGCTTTTCATGATCAGTATGCCTATTATGGCTCTTATTCATGGTCACCCCATCTGTCTACCATGAGGAGATTCCTACCAAACATCTTTCTTCAAACTATTATTATGTTCAATATACTAATTATGGATAGCTTACCCTGCCCCATATCATGCTCACTATAATGATTGTGACTTACCTCACTGACTACTAACTATTCCATTGTAACTTACCCTACCACATCTCTACCACTTGCATGATCACCCTAGTAACCATGCACCCACACCCACTTTTCCCTGAACCCATTATTACCGAGACTCTCGAACCACCAAACATTACCCTAACCTAGGAAGACTGTATAAGTCACACACTTTCTTTTATATTTCCCATGTTGAAGATCAAAGGATATCAACTGCCTTCCACTATCAAGGGAGATAACTACACTGCATCGAATAAAGCCAAACCATTGAATCCCCACTACACTCCTAGAACCAATATTCGCTATCTCTGGAGTAAGCCAGGTCTTCCTACCTTTTCCATTAACATCTAGGACCAATTACCATGGTCCGCTAAAATTTGAATCAAAATTACAACATTTCGAGTTTAGAATAACATCCACTATGTTGCGATGTACTAAATCAATTCACCATAAAAGTATAATGACCTTGATAATGGGAAGATACACTCCTAGTAGAACTAATCACAACCATAAGTGTTCTATATGTGGAATCCATTTGAGAATCTCTCATCGGTAGTAAATACAAGCATGAAAAAGGATAATTATATAAATAATGTTCATCCTATCCCATTGAAACCATTCGACATCTACCAACTTCAACTAGGGTTTTCTTTTTATATATCTCTCTTTATATAATTTATTTTTACATGTTACTACTAATTCTTCTTTGTATTGTTAATTAGGTTGTGTTGTATTATTTATATCTTTTTGTTCATGTTCTTCCCAACTCACCACATTGTAACCTGATATATTAAAATCCAAGTCATTGAGAACTAACCTGAGGGCTATGTCCCTATGAGAGATAACATAGGAACCCTATTCTTTAATTAATTTTGGGTTTCATACTTGTTTCAGTAGAAAAATTGAATGAAGAAGATCTATGGCATTCATCTGATTTTTTCTATAAGCTATTGTATCCTCGAATTTATCAAATCCTATCTACATACCTCTCTCTATTAACAGTTCATACTAGTGGAGCACTATGGATTGAGGGATGAAAATAATATTATGGGACTGGGTGTTGAGATAGTGAATTCTTCTATTGAGTGTGTTCATTTCCTCTTCACTCTAGAGGAGGTGAAACTGGACGTGTCAGGGGATATTTTTCTTGTGTATGTTCATAACTATAAATTAGACATTGGAGAGTAATGGAATAATGATATTGACACCATTTTAAATTTATTACCAATGAATGATGAAGAATATATGTGTTAGACCCTAGATCTATCCCCTTTCACCAATTGTTATGTTGGAATTATATTTTATTTGTTTTAAAATCATTAAATAAAAAACCAAACAGAAACCATTCATCATCTATAGCTACTTTGAAATTAAGAAAAAAACATCAAAAAATAAGTGATAGGATAGTGATACTCCCAAACCCTTCTCCTCGAGAGGAGAGACTGGTTAGCCAATAGGCTAAATTAAAATTAAAATAGAAATTTTGTTTAACCATGGCCCATAACAACCATGTGATCAATCACTCAAGGGGGGGGGGGGATTTTAAGCCCAAAACTTGTATCATCCACCTAGGGGATCGCATCCCCAACTTGGAACCATCATGCATTATCCACCCATGGGGTCACAAAACCTAAATAAAACCACCATGTATCATACCCTCATGGGGTCATATCTCTTAACCATAATCATGAAATATCATCCACTTGAAGGATCAAATCCCATACCTATAACCATCACATATCATCCACTCATGGGGGTCACATCTCTTACCTAGAACCAACATATCTCACCCACTCAGGGGTTCACATCCCTTACCTAAAACCATTATATACCTGAGGGGTTGCATCCCCTACCCAAAACTGTTATATATCATCCACCTAAGGGGTCACATCCCGTGCTCAGAACTGTTATGAGTTCATCATTAATCGGGGGTTTCATCCTTCCTCTAAATTTGATAACACATACACCTAGGGCCACTTCTCACCCAGAACATTGAATATAATATATCATTCACCATTGGGTCATATCCCCAACCTGGAACTGTTATTAGTCCATCATTACATAAGGGGTTGCATCCCTCCCTGGTTCCTAATAAAACATACATATCGTTATCTACCCAAAAAATCATCTCTCCTTAGAAACTCTTATAGTATACATATCACATTGGGGGGGGGGTATGTCCAACCAATAATACCCATCATGAATATTCCTCCCATGGGATGGGCACAAGTTTAAACCCATCACCCATTTACTAGGTTGGGCAGCCAAGTGCATAACCCATCCTCATCACTGTATCCACAGTAGGCTAGAACCATAATAGATTCTCTAAACTAACCCTCTCTAGATTTAACCGAAGATTAGGGAACCCACCAAGTTCACTTGGGTCATATATCATCCAAACACCCTACATATCTCCTTTATCTCATTTCCACCTCTTGGATCAAGCCCGTCACTCAAAGGGAACAATGTCCCTCAACCTAAAATATGATCACATCATGGTCTAATAATCCTCATAGAAAATACTATCTTATCATCCCACTAGAAATATAACATAAGGCCTCTATCACTTCAAGAGTAAATATAGGATGGTATGCTCACATCGAACCTTCCCATAATCCTACCTAAGGATATCGGGAATCGTATGGTTCTTATATGTATTATCCCTAGTCCAACCATTCCCAGCCCATCACTCTCCCCTACTCAATGTAACTAAGGTTACCTTAAAAGGTCTACTATGCCTATCCTATTAATTTATACCCTTATAAGGTTTTTATATCTCATATCACACATTTGTATCACCAATACCTTGACCATAAGTGACCAGGACACCAATATATAATTCTAAGGTCCATTGTGGTCCTTGAAACTTCCATTTTATCCATGGAGTTTTTTTATAAAGTGTTAATTTATTTAATTATATTTTGATCAGATTCAAGTGGGGAGATAACATATCACAATCTATATAATGAAAACATATCCTTTGGAGATATTGAGGGAGAGATTACCTCATTTGAAGTTATCCAGTTTAACCACATCTCAGTTACTCTTGCCCAACCTCATCAAATCCTTATCCAAACTCATATCAACACTAGGATTCTATCTCAAGAAAAAACATGCAAAATAATTAATTATAATATATTATAATTAATTATTCAATGTAATTAAAATAGTTATAATTTTAAAAAGACTCTTCAAGAAATGTACACTCACTGAAGACTCAATAAACAACATGCCAATGTCTCATGGAATGCTCTAAGTATGTGTATGAACAAAATCCCTATCACAACAAACCTGGTTCACTATTACAAAAATAGGCTTCTGTGTTGGTTATTTAATAACCGACGAAAAAATTAACATAGTTTATTTCTATATTCAATATTAAATCACTTTTTCCAATGGGTTTTAACATCAATTATCTACTAACTGACATTAAAGTAGGTTTATTAACATCATTTATAGAGAAAATGACATTAAAAATTCTATTTTAATGTTAGTTATAAGATAAAATATTTTAAAACCACCACCTAAGAGAGTTTTTTACATTCATTATTTAAATAAAAGAGGTAAAAACTAAACTTTTCCTCTTGTATAGTAATTTTTCATAGTGTTCGTTATTCTTTTTATAACCCTGCAAAAAATTTATAATAATGTGAGACACATTACCAAGAACCCTATATAAATTTCTAGGCTCCCTCTTCCATTATTTTCATTCTTCTCATATTTCAATCCATATCATCAATCCACTGAATCTCATTTCAGCAATTTCTTCATGATATTTATATTTATTCTATAATTATTTATTTATTTATGATTATTTATCTTAATTGATTTTATTTTTTGATGATTTTATTTATTATGATTAATAATTATTCTACTAATCAAGTTAAAAATATGAGGATTCCACATGGGATTAGTTGATCAGAGTTAAAAATTCTTCACCATTCACATTTGGGTTTCCTCATGAGTTTTTTCTGCAAAATAAAATGAATTTCACCAAAAAAATATATTAAATCAAAGGACACTATAATGACATGCAGTTGAAGTTGAATATTATTATTATATTTCTTGAATTCATTTAGATTATGTAAATTTATAACTTATATATTTTTATTTTCATTTAAGCAAGCAATTAGTATTGAAATTAATTATTAAAAAATGGGGGGTTTTCAGTTATACAATAACTAGTGTGATAAAAATTTTCATTCATAGTGTTTTTTACTAATTTATATGATGGTGTTTTAAAAACTAACAAGAAATACAGTTTTCTACATTATTTAATATTAATTTATGTGAAAAAAATATTTACAGCATCACTTGTAATAACATTCCTAGGTAAATAATGTTAAAACCCCAAAAAACTTAATGCAGAAAACCCAGTTTTTCATTAATGATCACTCAAAAATTTCATCCAATTTAATTGAAAACCCTTAAAAATTTCATAGGGAGATGTAAATTAATCCAAAGAGTGAATAATGATATACGTTCAATATCCTAAAATATTTCCTCTACCTATGTAAATAAAAAATCTCATTGTCCTTACCTGACCCCCCTCCCCATGCTTTGATGTAATCGATGTTAAACCCTATCCCGAATGCATCCAAATAAACAGGTTAAAATGGGAAACAAGAATATAGGAAGAAAGAGAAAGGGTGTACCTCTAATCCATTATGAGATTTTCCAAGAACAAACCTTCCTCATGGAGGATCAAGAAAGGAATGAAAGATATATGATTTGGATAAAAATGGTTCCCCACACACATATTTCTTGTCCTAAAACCAAAAGGGGTTGAACATAAATGAATGGGTTGTCCCCTTTTGAAAAAAACAAGAGAGGAAGGGTCCTAGAGTGACCCTCCTAGGTCATAGAGTGATCATCCTCCAAATAGAGGGCTTGAAACCCCTATTATCTCCATTGTTTCACAACCCATAATAGTCATGGCATGACTTCACCTAAGTAGAGGGCTCAACCCCCGACCAAACACATTCCTCACATGACCCTTTGGGTCATGGTGTGATACCCCTTTTCTAGGAGTGGCCCACGCCCCCAAGGTGTTGACTCCCTTCCTCATAGTCTGGTAACTTTTTATTACCAGTGATGAATTATCTCATGGTAGGCCATCATGTTATAACCTAAGGATCACTGAATGAACGAATCACTTCCTAGAAATTCACAATGGATGAAACATAAGTGTTCTCAAATCCCTATGAAAGGGTACACCCACATGGTGTGTTGCCCTGATGTAAGGGTCTTACCATTAGTATAAAACCCGCATAACTTTTTCATATCCTGAATCCATCAATCATGGGATTAATATCACCTGCTCAACACTCATCATCGTGTGACTCATACCCATCACAATGTGATGAGACACCTATAACAAAAATTAGGAGAGGGATCAGCCCGAACCTCCTCTAACATTCACCCAACATCCTAAAACATCTCTGAGGCCTTAGACCATTTCCAAAATATCTCCATGAGATGTTAAAACCCTAAAAATTCCAATATGATTATTAATTGTTGAAATATCCTCTACTTTGCAACTAAAAGTTCAAATTTCCCTTTATTTTCACAACTAGTAATAATATAGGTCATTAAAAAATCACCACCATTGTAATTCTCCTCATATGAAGTGGTGGTGGCCCTCCAACCACTAATCCCAACTTACCTAAATAATAAATTCACAATTAAAACCTTTTGATCCATCCTATAATGTTTAAATTGATTCATATGTGGAACTCCAAATATTGAGGTGCGCCACCAACACCAAGATGACTCTCAACCACACCTATCATCGAAAATTTCATCCACAATATTATTGTGATTTCCTTCATTAAGCTCTAACTACAAATTTTGATTCCAATTTATGGTGATTCCTACCATAGGAATCATATGCTGAAAATGCACTCCTAGAGGTCCATTGACATGATCGATGTGGTTTCCACCATATTACATCCAATTTCGCACCAAAATATTAGTCGTTCTTCCTCTAGAAAAACTATCTTGAAAATTACAACCCTTAACTTATAATGCATCATCGCATCACCTGGTCATAGGGCATTGACTCCTAGAGGCATCACAAAATCATTTATTTCCCACACAAAATTCCAAACCCAAATCATAGTGTAATTCCACTATTGGGTACTCAATCACATACACCAAATTATAATACTCTCTCCATGAGAATTGGAGTACCTTAGATCTGAATCACTCTTGGATCATACCTAATTCTATCTTGATCTTGATTATAATATTAAATCTTCATCCAACACCACATCCAAATCCAAAATATGATATTCCCCTAATAAACCAAATAAAATTGGATCTTCCTCCCACTATCAGCTCAATTCCATCTCGACCATCCATTTTCTAGTCTCACAACATACATGAACCTTTGTATATGAGGTTCATACCAATATGAATGATAATATTCTCCCCACCATAAGAGTATCCATTTCATCACTCATCTAAAATTAATTTCCTAATTCCCATGGTCCATGCTCCATTCATTACCACATATAATGATTGGATGTGAGCATCCAAATCATGCCCAACATCCAATATAAAACACCGATTTGTACCCATTTTTGGATCACTAGAAACATCATCCATTAAATATTACATAATTCCATCTATAATGAGGGTCAACCACCCCATAATATCCAATCTTTCACTTTTCACCATATGGATTCCCTCACATTACTCATTGAGCACTAAAATTCACGGGATATGATATCAAATATTTTTCACTCCTCTTGATCCAAACTCACCTATCCTAAAAACCCATTCCATGGTGAAAGGTAAAATAAATTATATCATGGTGCTCTAATCCCACCATGATATCACCATACATTATATGGAAACATATATTCTTATCAGCAGAACTCTGGGCCACCATTCCTGCAAGTATCTCATTGTGTCCATTGATTTTATGCCTATACATAACCACTCACTAATCCACTACCAAATAGGCACCACATGTAACGACACATGAACTTTCCCTCATGCATAAATACATTCCCTTTAAAATAAATTCCAACGCTCACTCTCCTCTTCCTTGGTAGAGTAAACCTCTAGGAATCCTCTCACAGATTCTCACTCACTATCCATGTCAATCTCATCCAAACTTAATAACTTTTTTATGTTGTAAAAATCAATTATATAACTTGAATCATGATCCCATGAGTCATACGTCGTCAAAAATTGGATTACACAGTTAAAGAAAAGATCATTCCCCACATGCATGTCAATATCATATAACCTAAATCATTCATTGATTCTTCCCCTCTAAGAGACCGAAGTAATCACACATAAATCATTTAGAGTTATATGTTATCCATACTAGGATTTATTTCCTGATTAATTCAATAACTATGCCTTTTTCTCATGTCATACCTATCAAAACCTAAGCACCATCCATGTTTCCACATCTATGATGCACAATGAATCACTATTCCTACAAAAAAAATCTAATAGTACTTCCCATTCATAAATCTCAAACATAAATCATCTACCGATGCTTCCAATATACATGGGGACTCACAAGTCTGGGATAAACCCTCTCTTGGGCTACCCTCAGATATCATTAAATATCTAAAAAATAATAGGATAATGTCCTACAAATAAATAATATCACTCCAACCATTGATATCTTGAATTTCATCTCAACACTAATAGGATATCTTTCCAAGATCATAAAACCTGTACCACCTTGGTTACATCTCACTGGGAAACATCTCTACTCCTATATAAAATATCATCAATAAAATCATGTGTTGACACAACAACTCAAGGGTTATCACATATAAATACCAAGCATCATAGGATCAAGTCATCCACTCACCCTCAAACACCCATCCTAACTTGGAATTCACATCCCAGACTACCCCCTCATGGACCATGTCACATATATGTGGACATATATATATATATATATATAATCATCCCATGAAACATTATATCATGTAAATATGTAGTCATATGGTTTAGTTAAGTAGGATTTCACCAAGAATATATATGGAAAAAATCATGAAAGTTGTTATTGATACCTTAAGTAATGTGACCTGAATTTCCATCACCCAAAATGGGTTTATCATTAAGGCATCAAAAACTTTTACCAAGCCACTAGGGGTCACTATACATTCCTGGTACAGAGGTACTATATTACCATCATCAAATAACATCCCATGATGGGATTCACTTGACCTTCCATTATAGAAAATAATTTGGTTCAGCTGATTGTAATGCCACCAAATATTTATATAGGAAAACACCATATAAGTTATTGTTGGCACTTTAAATAATTAAACACTTTGTCATCAGGTAAATCATTCACATATAAGAACAATAATTTCATATGAATCCTATGTTCCAAACATAATGAATGAATAAATGCTTGTTTCTACTATAACCAAATAGTAAAACCATAAATAACAATCTCAAATACAGAAATCATACCTGAATAAATATCTAAACAGTAATGGTGAAACCAAAACAACAATCCCATAACCCTAGTAACTTATACTTCCTAATGAAAATGGTTTCATGAATCACCAATACATGGTCCATAAATATCTCTAAAATATTCTTATTACATGTCTACCATAACCCAAATAGTAAGACAATGAAATGATACTATGATACCATTTTTTAATTCCTTGGGCTAAGGCCACTTTCTTGTGTACTGTCCAGAGAGTGACAGGACAGCAGGAACACCTCTTCATATTCCATAGGTTTCCATCTAGTGGTAAGGTTATAATGTGTTTCCATTGGAATTTTATACCCTCATAACATAGTAAAACAAAAAAAACAAAAAAACATCCATAATAAGAAATTAGAGTATGTGAAAACAATTACATAGATGTTATATAATAATTGACGTGTATTCATACAATCATACACAAAAACTGATTGTTCATTGGACTGATCACATATGAAAATAAATAAATAAACACACAAGGAATATACCAGCAAGATCAGCCAGAAGCTAAGCTTATGACTATTTATTAAATAAATAAAAAAAGGAACAGAGGATGTGGGTGGGGTCAAACAAAGGAACCTTCCCCCATCCGTCAAACACAATATTACAGATCATAATAAGACATGTCATTCCCACAATCAGAGTCATCAACAGTTTCTCATTCAGAGTGGGACTTAACCTGATTGAGGATCTTGGGAATTTCAGAATTGAATGCACCTGAAATCTTAGAAGATCGTGTAGACACCGTATGAGGTATGTTAGAATAATCCTTCCTTGGTAGTCTCTTCGAAGGAGCAGTATCTAAGACTAAGCAATCATTCACCTCCCCTTTCCCAAAAAGATGGGAATATTTGAAAGTGTTAGGTCTGACACAACCCATCATTTCCTCTTCCACCTCAGAGATGTCACCCCACTTCCCAGAAATATTAGAGGAGATCAAGAGATTCTTAATTTCCTAATGGAAATCAACATTTTGAGAAGTCCCAGAAGGAGCCAACTCAAAAGTCTCATAACGTATCAATCCTACATCACGACTATCATTCATACTTACATTTGGAGGACACAAGGAATATATATTTATATTATTAAGACTTACTACATCCCTATCTCTAAATCTATTCCATGATAATCTAGCCTGATCATCCAAAACTACTCATATGTCCAACCTAAACCTCTAAATAATGGGGCTTACTTAGGTACCAAAGTTCTATGTCCGCCTGAGTAAAGTGTGAGTAAAACTCGATAGTCCATAACAAATGTTTTCTATAACATAACCAATAAATATTGTGCACGCATGATGTGATATTATAATAATGATAAATAAATAAGAAACAAAGTGCATTAAGATAACCACCATTGATTCTCAAATTATAAGGTGACATCTAGGATCAACCATATATGCTTCAGCTTGTGTCAGATATTCACAGTGTATGTCAGAATGACCACCTATTGGAAACCATGTCCTACCCCAAAACTTATTTTAGAACATCAACCAAGGAGACCATGCCCCACTACAAAACCTCATATTGAATATCATAAACTCATGTGAACCATGTCCTTCCTGGAACATTTATCATCCAATAGAGGGTCACATCCCTTACCCAAAATGATCATACATCATCCACTCAGAGGCTATATCACCTACTCAGAACCATCATATATCATGAACTTGAGGGTTGTATCCCCTACCCAGAACCATCATATATCATCCAACTAGGGGGTAATATCCCCTACCCAGAACCATCACATATCATCCACTATGGGGATCACGTCCCATACCTGAAACCAACATATATCATCCACCAAGGGTTGAATCCCCTACCAAGAACCATCACATACCTAGGGGGTATCATCCCCTAACTAAAATTGTTATATATAATCCCCCAGGGGGGGCTGTATCCTCTACTCTGAACCTTTACCATTCCATCATTACCTAGGGGCTAAACCCCCCTCTAATGCCTGAAAACACATGCACATAGGGCCATGACTCACCCACAACCTTGTATATCATATATCATCCACCTATGGGGTTGCATCTCCAACTCGAAAGAATTAAAAAACCATAATTACTTGGGGTTCACATCATTCACTTTCAATGGATAACACATATATATCATTATACACCTAGGGTAATTATCTCTCCCCAAAACATCATATAGTATATATATAACATTAGGGGAAAATAAATCTACCTCTTAATACCCATTATGCATCATACTCCCAAAGGTTTTTCACATGCCTGAACCCATCACCAATTTCCTTATTTGGCCCCTCAAGTATACAACCCATCCTTTTCCCTGCATCCATGCTAGGGTAAAACTTGACAAGCATCTCAGGGGTACAATCTTATACAAGGGAACTCACCAAGATCCCTTGGGTTGCATATCATCCAACCACCCTGCACAGATTATCTATCATATATCACACTCTCATTTAAAGTTCATTATTTGGAGATAACAAAATCCCCCAATATGATCATGATCCCCTCATGGAATAATTGGCCTCATAGGATATAGCATTTCAACATCCCACTAGAGAGATGTCATAAAGCCCATATCACATCCAATGTAAATATAGGTTGGTCCACTAACACCAAATATTCTCATCATCCTACCTAGGTTATACCATCCTAGGGTACTCACATACTAGTGGTGTAGGAACACTCGACTCACTCTCTAGTAAAGTAGACCCATGACCTTAAAGTATTTTGTGGTTCTTATATGGCTTATCCTTAGGCCAACCATTCCTAGTCCATCAATCTATCCTATTGAAATGAAACTAAGGGAAAACACCAAGGTCTGCTATATTTATACATCAAAATTATACCTCTATAGGGTTTATATATCTAAAAACAAATATTTTTATGATCAATCCCTCAATCATTGGTTATTGAGGCATAAAGATAGTGTTTAAGGGACTGTCCTAACTTTGACACTTTCGCTCTATCCATGGTGTTTTTATTTAAATAAGAAATTTATTTAATTAAATTTAAATCACACATAACTAATAAGATTTCATATCACAAGATATATAATGAAATCATAACATAGGGATATGTTCAAGGACCACCCACATCATTTGTATTTATTACCTTTAAATATAACCTAACCCCTCTCACCCAAGATCATCCAAGCCTCATCCAAGATCATATCAACACCAAGATCCTACACAACTAGAAAATTGATTTATTATGATGGGTCATTTGCTACTAAAAAATGACCTATCATAAATATTCATTGAAAGAAGACTATTTTTGATGGAATTAGTGTTTCATTAAAAATAGTCACTATATAGAACAAACGAAACTAGCCCATCGCAAATAGTTTTGGCGGGATTTCCCACCGCATGGTGCAAAACTCATTGGTGAAAAATTATTTCTGATGAAAGACTTATTTTGTTGCAAATAGCCACGCAGTCAAAATTATTTTAGAAGGAATTAAAAATCTTTTTCAAATACTTTTAATAGAATGACTATTTTTGATGACATTAATTCCATGACAAATAGTATGTCACAAAAAAAATTCATCGATTTAACCTACACAGTTCATCCTTTCTCCTACTCTGATATTCTTCCTCCTCTCCCACACAACACTACTAGTCCTCCATCACACTGCACCACTGTACCTCCAATCCTCCACACCATGTTTCCACGCTGTTTCAATGCTCCACTACACCACCGAACAGCTCCACAGTACCGCCGAACCACTCCACCACGCTGCAAAATCGTTATCCCTCTCCCGAAAAACCGTGACACAACCCCTTCAAATCCCCATCCAGACCACCAAACCTCCATTATGCTTCATCGAATTCTATTTCCACTATTTTTTAATAGATCCAGGTTTGACTCTCTGTGGTATGGATTCCTCTTGTCTTTATTTTTATTATTTTTGAATTTTATACATTTTATTTCTTTTTTTCATTTTGGAAATCCCTAGGTTTAATAATTTATCTTTTTATCATGTATGATATGGTATTTTGGACTGATAAAAAAATTTATTCAATATTTCCATGTTAAAAAAACATGCAATGCATGATTTTGTAGTTTATCTGTTTATCATGTCTGATATGATTATCTGTTTATCATGCATGATCTATTTATTTTAATGGATTTGTATTTATTTCTCTAATTTTTTAATCTTTTTATTTTTAAGTGTGATTATATATATTAACATGTGAATATTTATACATATATATTGGAAAAAACATGTGCAATTATATATAAACATGTAAGCTTTATATTATATATATATATCAGGTTTAAAAAAGATGTAATGTTTTATATATATAGACACACACACACACACACACACATGCATACATACATACATAGATAAATATATATGCTTATATAAATTTAATATGTATATTTGTTTAAAAGTGTTAGAATATATTTGATTTATTTTATATTAATTACAAAATCATGATATATATACACACACACACATGGATGTATATAAACATTTTAAAAAATGAGTAAGGTTTTTCATATATATATATATAAGTTGTAAAAAATGTGAATTTATATATATATATGCAAATAATATATATATTCTTATATAGATTAACACCTAAATATGTATATATGCTTATATATATGTGTGCTTATAAGTTGTATATATGTTTATATATATACTCATTATGTGAATTATATATATATATATAAGTTGTAAAAATGAGTAAGGTTATATATATATATGCTTATATATATATTTACAGCTGAATATGTATATAATGTATATATATCTATATTTATTTATTTATTTATATATATTTGATATTTATATTTGTTTAAAAAATATACATTATATATTTTATGTATTTATATTAATTATGAAATCATGATATACATATTTATAATAATTATTAAAAATTCAATAACAATTTAAATAATTAATACTAATCTTTACATAATTTATAAATATTACTTATAATTTAGTCAATATTATTAATAAATATTAATTATGTATGTGTTTTTATATCTATGCATATAGATCTGATAAGTTCATTTGTTTGAAAAAATGTGTAAAACATAATTTTATGTAAATAGATTTGATTAATTATGTGTTATAAATATATATATATATATATATATATAATGTGATAAATAAATAAAAATGGGTGTTTTTTAAGAATTATGAGAAAAATAATTTAAATAAAACATTTTAACTAAACGTTATTTATAAGATTTTTTATATTAAAAACATTAAAAATTGGTTATATGAAAAAACAATAAAAATATATAATATATATAATATTCATTAAAAACTTAGATAATAATAGTTAGGATAATTTTTTTAATACTTTATAAAAAATATAAAATTATAAGACTTATTAAAAATTCATAAAAAATATTAATTATTAAAAATGTATTATTAATTTAAATAATTTATAATATTTAATAATTATTGAGTCATTATTATTAATAAACTATTACTATTATTGATAATTATAAAATAATAATAATAATTCACATAAAAATATAAAAACATATATAAAAGTAAAAACTATTAATAAATTGATTAAAAATTACATTAATAATAATCATTGAATAATTTATAATAATTACTAATTAATTTATTAATATAATTAATAAATATTAAATATAATTTTTAATTACAAAATTTTATTAATAATTTGAAAATATGAGGAAATTACGAAAATTTGTCAAAATTTGTAATAGAACAAATATGAGTAATTATTAAATATTAGTAATATTTATTATAAAGTCAAATGTTATGTTGCATCTAGGATAAACCCTACATCCCAAAACCAATGGTGATCTCCAATTTATAATATGATATATAGTTTAAAATATATATTAAATTTTTGTAATAAATTATAATAAAAATATTAAATGAATAATCCTCACGTGTAATGTCACTAAACACCCAATGCTCACAAATGTTATGTCGCGCCTAGGGTAAACCCCACATCCTGGACCCAACAGTGATATCCGATTTATCATATGATATGTAAGAACTCAAATCTTTTTTCAGGTATGTTTTTCCTTTTCTGGCCGTTTTCGGGAAAAGGGGACTTTTTGGAAATTTTTGAAGTACACACCGTGTACTTCTTTCCACAGTGGGTCGTGTGCTGGTCATGTAGTAGCCACACACACGGCCGTGTGGGAGTGACCTGGAAGCTTCCTAATGCGGGATATGGAAACAGCAAGTACTCTTCGTGTACTGTAAAAGTACACGCCTTGTATTTTGTTTTTTTTTTCATTCAATGCACCGGGGTCGCGTCTGACAGACATAACAACCTTCTTCTAGGTTGTATTCATCTGAGAGAACCCGTACAGCTGCAGATCTTTGACGAGCCCTCGAGCCTCCGTCCGTCCTATGATTTGGACACCGTTGATTGCGTTGTAATCGCATCAGTGAGTTCTCTCTTCTGTTGGAACCTCATTTCATGATTCCTATTCTTTTTCAAGTTATTGTGAGTTGAACGTTTTATACTTTTTCATAGATCTACGCCATTCTAAGGCGATTCAAGCATTGAGGTTAAAGTATATTGATCACCTAACTCCGAGGTAGGTGGTTTGTGCCTTTCTATTGAAAGTCTTTGAGTATTATGTGCAATTTCCACCAATACCCTTGAACGGGGTATTGCATGTTTACCGTTTTACCCTTTTTGTCTTCCTTCCATACTTGTATGCCCGTGTAGAGGTTGAATGGATAATAATAGGTTTGGTTTTATATGAGTTGGATGTTTTGCCCATGCATGTTCTGTTTATGACTGTTTGGTCATGTTAGTCAGTTTGGCTACTTTTCCTGTTTTTTATACCTGTTGCTGTAGGATGGAGAGTTTGAATCCTGAAATGCTTGATATGCTGTATACTGTTTAGCCAAGTAGTTCTATAGGTTTATTTTTTCCATATTTCATTGCTATGTCGTTATCCTACACAGGGCTGTGAGAACTGGGTGTAGTAAACTGTAAGGGGAATTGACTGAGTGAGATTCCTCAGAGAGTCTTTGAGGATTAGGCTATAGAAGGTTAGACTGTGTGAGCTTCCTTATAGAGCCTAGGATTACATTGGGATATAAGGGGATTTACTGTGTGAGGTTCCTCGTAGGGTCCTTGACTTCTTTAGACTATATGGGGATAGACCGTGTGAGCTTCCTCAGAGAGTCTTTGTTTTAATTTGAATTGTCGTGCTTACCTTAGACCATAAGAGGAATTGATTGTGTGAGCTTCCTCAGAGAGTCTTTGAATGACCCAATCTATAAGGGGAATTGACTGAGTGAGCTTCCTCAGAGATTCCTTGACCTTGGGTCTATAAGGTGAATTGACCGAGTGAGCTTCCTCAGAGAGTCCCTGACTACCTTAGAGTATAAGGGGAATTGACTGAGTGAGCTTCCTCAGAGAGTCATATAATTTTTCTTATGACCAAACCAGAGAGTTTAGGTTGAGTGTGCTACCTAGAGGGTTGTTGGTACTTGTTAGGTAGGACCATAGGGGATGGCTATGAGTACTTTCCAGAGGGTTACCTGTTTGTGCTTAGCTTCTTGTGAGTTGTTGCTTGATATTGGAAATGTGGATTGTTTACTGTTCAACATGTTTCTTTTTACTGCTTTCTATACTTTTACCTGCCATATATTCACTAACTATTAGGCACAAATCTTCAAATGGTTGCCTATTGGGATTTAGTCTCACACCTTGTTTGGGCCATGCTTTTCAACCCAAACAGATTATATTGTTTCCGGAATAGATAAGGGTAAGCGCCCTTCCACTTCAGGTACTTGACTTGCTATGGAGCTGGAGAGCATGGGACCAAGCCTAGGCTTGCGATGCTGAGGAGATGTTATCTTTTTCTTTTATAGTTGGTTCAGTTTTGTTTGTATTCAGAATTTTGAGTTGTTTTTCTGTTTTCCTAGACATATGTATCATGCATCATTTATTATGCATTTCCCCAGTTGTTTATTATCTCAGTCTTCTGCAGTTTATTGCTGTTGGATATTTACTTCTTCCTCTATTGCATGTTTGTTTACTTCTGCTGTGTACTCTGCCAATGAGGGCATTGTTTTCCCACTATCACACCCAAGTCCCTCGCTGCTAGTTGGCAGCCTCTAGCATTTGGGAAAATACGCTTGAGGCCATGTGACCAACCGGGTACGGGGCGCCTCTGGGTGGCTTCCAGAACTGGGACGTTACAAAGTGGTATCAGAGGAATTCTTCTATCTTGATTTACTATTTGGAGCCTTTAGCCAGGGATAGGAAGGAATAGGTACTTGGTAATAAGTTGTGCCCGGAAGTATCTAACCTGTGTATAGGGAAAGCCAATCTACCTCATTTATTGCAATTTTCTAGTTTTCCAAGTGTATGGTTAATATGATTTTCATCGTTGGGTGACTCACATGTTTTGTGTCGTTACCGTTGATGTTATTGAGGTTCTATTTTTTTCGCAACCTGATGAGATAAGGGTATTCCATCTCATGCATCATATAGGGACTTGCTAAAAATCACATGTCATTCATTATTTCCATGCCATCTAGGATGCATTAGTGATTGCATGTTGTAGTAATAGATGGTGTGTAGAATATTCATGCTGTTGTGATAGATGCATGGATAAAAATACCTATTGTTTGATAGGGTATTGTTTTGTGTAAAGTTTTACTTGATTGGACGCCAAAAGTTGGTTCTTGTGGTGTTATGGGCCCCCATGGACCGGAATTTGGTGGATCATTTCTATGTTTGCCTTGCGAGAACATGTATAAGATGCCAAACTTTTATTCTTAGGGAGTATGGGCCCTCACAGATTAAAATTTGGCACTTTCAGTGTTTGTTTCAATGTTTTCTGGGTTCCGGAGTAGTTTTTGAGGCTTAATGTCCAGAAAAACCTAGAATACATGCCATGTAGGGTTAAGTACACGCCATGTATTCTTCTATTCGGGAAGAAACAATTTTTATTAAGTACAAACCATGTACTGTATATACATGCCATGTAATCTCTAACTGTGTCATATGTCGTGTGGCAGAGACACGGGATGAGGAATTCCTTGTAGGAACACGATGTGTACCAGTTTCGCACGACGTGTAGTCTAACCCAGGGACCCGGCCGTGTCACAAACAACATGGGTTGGTGTTATATTTTTACATACATGCTGTGTCAGAATTTTACACGCCATGTAGTCTGACCTAGGTACCCGGCCGTGTCATGAACAACACGGGTCAGTGTTATCCTTTCACATACACGCTGTGTAGTGTCAGTTGTGTGTCAGGTCGTGTCACTAACAACACGGTCCAGGTGAATCTTGTCTAGTACATGTTGTCTCTACCTTGAACATGCCGTGTAGTCTTGTCTTAGGAGAGCAGAGTGGCTTAACCGTGTAGAAGGACCCGGGCAGGGAAAGGGGATTCAGGTACACGCCGTGTTCTAGGACAACACGTAGTGTGTTTTGGGGTGTTACATGACCAGTTGTGGCGGGAGTACACGCCCATGTGAATGACTTAAGGAAACGCACCGTGTAGGGGAAATACACGCCATTTAGTCATGTTTTTATTAACTTGAATTCTTTATTTCTCTGGTTTTCTTCTTGTTCCTTCAGTCTTCAGTACTTTATAATCTTGAATCTAAGTATGTGTTTGACCTTATAGATTCATGCCACCTAGAAGTCCTCTGGTTGAATTCCAGTTGTAGGGCATTGATCAGACGCCTGATATGGCTAATCAGGGACTTCCTGTAGATCCTCCTATTGTGTCAGCCTTGGCACCAGCAGTTATACCAGTTGCAGGCGTCGATGTGCATTTTATTGAGGGTTTTCTGAGGATGATGCATACCTTCCAAGGAGCGCCACCTCTTGCCCCATCGATGGCAAATTTGACATGGGTTTTCTAGAAGTAGCATCCTCCCACCTTCTCAAGGGAAGGAGGACCACAAGCTACAGAGTCGTGGCTCGAAGCCACGCTGACGATCTTCGAGCACCTAGAGGTACCACCAGAGAGGAGGGTGAAGCTCGCGACCTACATGATCCGAGACTCCGCCAAGATGTGGTGGGATGTCATCTCTTAGGTGGGACGCCACCAGAATATGGCTTGGAAGGAGCTCCAACATATCTTTTACGATTACTTCTACTCGGAGACCTTGAGGGCCAATCGAGCCCGGGAGTTCATGAGCTTGGAGTAGGGTACTCTTTTTGTGATGGATTATTCCTCTCGCTTCACAGAGCTACAACGTTTCATGCCTATTCTAGTAGGTGACGAGTTGTTTATAGCTAGGATGTTTGAGGACGGTCTCAGGTAGGATATATGTTCTCAGGTGAACATCTTTAGGTTGACTTCTATATCCTCTATCGTCAACCAGACACTGATTACTGAGCGCAATCTAAGGGATTCTGGAGCTGTGAGCCAGGGCGGTTCGACATCCAGAGTTAGTATTCCTCTAGATTATAGCAGGAAGTGCCACAGGGAGACTGCACGGGGAGATTAGAGTAGTAAGGATGCACCTTATGGTAGCCACGTGGTGTGGAACCAGTGCGGGAGGAGCGGGCATACGAGGCCACATTGCCCAAGAGACCCGATGGAGTGCCGATCTTGCTGCAAGATGGGACATCACTAGAGTTTCTATCAGTTTTTATCTCTAGAAGCTGGAGAAAGGGGTTCTTCTATGACCCCACATTCCGGAGCATCACCACAAATTTCTCATCAGTCTGGGAACTTGAGTTCTTCTAGCCATTCAGGCCGAGGTGGAGGTCGTGGCCGGGGTAGTCAGTCATCGGTCCTTCAGCGACAATAGGGTGGATCAGCTCAGAGCTGTCAGACAAGGTCATAGGGCAGTGGAGTAGGACAGACTTTTGCAGTGGAGCTGACCCAGTAGGAGAAGGATCCCGGACACACTACAATTCAAGGTATGATCTTAGTATCCTCAGTTTTATCTTTTGCTCTTTTTGACATAGGGTCTTCCCATAGATTTATCTCTGTTGTTGTTTTGGAGAGTCTTGGGCTCTGCATCTTTTCTTCTGCTGATATGTTGACTCTTGACACACCGTTAGCGACGAGAACATCTAGCGTATGTTAGTGCAAGGAGTTCCCTCTTGAGGTTGGTGGGTGTCACTTCTTATGGGATATCTATGTCATAGAGATGATGGGCTATGATGTCATTCTCAGAATGGACTGGCTAGTTCCCTTCCAAGCAGTCATCGACTTCTACCGCCGAAGGGTGAGTTTCATATCACCAGAGGGTGGATCTTTTATTCATAAGGGCGAATGGGATGTCTGGGCGAGCAGAGCGGGTCTAGAGCATCATGGGTTGGGAGGAGTTAAAACCCAGATTACTAGTCTATATCTGGATGATTAGGGTACTTCGCAGTTAGACTTTCCTCCAGTGGTGGATCATTTCAGAGATTTATTTCTAGAGGACTTTTTAGGTTTTCCCTTGGAGAACGAGGTGGACGTATCGATTGAGCTTGTTCCGGGAGTGGCACCAGTGTCCATTCTTCTTTATAGGATGGCTACACCAGAGTTTCTGGAGCTCAAGAAGCTGTTGGAGGAGTTGCAGGCAAAGGGTTCATCCGACCTAGTACTTCTCCTTGGGGTTTGCCTATCCTATTTGCGTAGAATGAAAATGATACCCTTAGTATTTGTTTGGATTATCAGAAGCTAAACCAGTTGAAGGTCAAGAACCAATATACCTTTCCTAGGATTGATGATCTCTTTGATCACCTTTGAGGATCCTAAGTGTTCTCGAAGATTTACTTATGGTCAGGTTACTATCAATGGCACGTTAGACCATCAGATATACCTCTTACAGACTTCCGGAGTAGGTAAGGTCTATACAAGTATATGGTTATGCCGTTCGGTCTCACAAATGCGCCATCATTTTTCATGGCACTGATGAACCAAGTATTCCATCCATACTTGGATTCTTTCATGGTCATCTTCATGGATGATATCTTGGTGTAATCTCGTACTCAACACGACTATGCTACACATCTTGAGATCATTTTGAGTATATTGAGAGAGCATCAGTTATATGCTAAGCTCTCAAAATGTCATTTTTGGATGGATCAGATTCACTTCTTGGGTCATGTTATCTCAAAGACAGGAGTATTAATAGACCCAAAGAAAATGAGATCTGTAGTTTCCTAGGAGCATCCAAAGAATGTCTTTGAGGTGCGGAGTTTTCTAGGGTTGTATGTATACTACAGACATTTTATACAGGACTTTTCACGCTTAGCAGCACTGCTGACAGGTCTAACTAAGAAGGGCGAAAAGTTCTTGTGGCCAGATTCTTCTGAGTCAGCATTTCAGGAGATGAAAGGGAGGTTGACTTCAGCACCTATATTAGTCTTATCAGATCCAGGAAAGAGCTATACTTTTTACTATTATGCATCAGGTATCGGGCTGGGAGCTATGCTTATGCAGGGAGATAGAGTCGTTGCGTACGGGTCTCGGTAGTTGAGGCCACATGAGAGGAATTACCCGAAACACGGTCTGGAGTTGGCAGCTATTGTTCTTGCCCTACGCTTCTGGAGAAATTATCTTCTGAGAGAGCATTTTTTGGTTTTCACTGACCACAAAAGACTCAAGTACATTTTCACTCAGCATGATCTGAATTTGTGATATCGATGGTGGGTCGAGTACCTACAATCCTTTGATTTTGAGCTTTCCTATATGCCTGGGAAAGGCAATTTGATGGCTGATACATTGAGCAGGAGGACTCAGATACAATCAGTTCAGGATTCCAGTAGTTAGTGGTAGCTTATGGCTCTGTTATCTAAGATGCATTTGGACATCCATGAAAGGTAGGGGTAGAATTTTATTTCTTCTATAGTTGTTACCTCTACAATTTTTGATCGGGTGCGAATGAGGCATCTACCAGATTCTGAAGGCCTAGTCTTGTGGGAAAGTGTGTCAGGAGAGGACCCTATTTCTGGATGGACCATAGGCGAGGATGAGATATTGTGATTCTAGGGACACATATGGGAGCCAAAAAATATACACAAGGGGATGATGCAGAATTTTCATTCCTCAGTTTGGGCAGTTCATCCTGGCATCACCAAGATGTATCGTGATGGACACCATCAGTATTGGTGGCCAGGTATGAAGAGGGACATTTTTTATTTTTTCATGAGATATTCCACTTGTCAGCAGGTGAAGGTAGAGCATCAACGACCAACGAGTCTTCTACAGCAATTACCCATTCCTGAGTGGAAGTGGAATGACGTCGCGATGGATTTCATGAATGGTTTGCTGAGGTCGCCCTGAGGGAATTATGCAGTATGGGTTGTCATTGACAGGCTTACAAAGGTTTCTCACTTCTTTCCAATCAAGGAGACCTTCAGTGTTGATGAGATGGGACGGTTCTACATCCGTGAGATTGTATGTCTTCATGGAGTTCCACACTCTATTTTTTTAGATAGGGATACACGTTTTACTTCTCGGGTCTGGCAGGGGCTTCAGAAGGCATTAGTACACAAGTACTTTTGAGTACAGCTTACCACCCCCAGACAGATGGCCAGTCCGAGCGTACAATTCATGTGCATGAGTATATGCTCCAAGCATGCATTCTGGATTTTGGAGGTTCTTGGTAGAATAATATACCTCTTCTGGAGTTTTCCAACAATAATAGTTTTAAAGAAACTATTCAGATGGAACCTTATGAGGCTTTGTATGGTAAGACATACCGATCACCCTTATGTTGGATAGAGGTAGGATATGCAGCATTGCTGGGACATCGTCTTGTTTAGGAGACCATAGAGTAGATAGAGTTGATTCGTAAGAGGATGAAAACTGCACAATCTCGACAGAAGTCTTATGCTGATTAGCGGAAATGACCTCTGGAGTTTGAGTTCAGGGATCAGGTTTTCTTGCGTGTCACACCAAGGTTGGGACACAAAAGGATTCAGAGACAGGGTAAGCTTTCATCGAGGTATGTCAGCCCATTTGAGTTTTTGAAGAGAGTTGGGTTGGTTGCCTATCGTTTTCAGTTACTTCATAGGTATCGAGCTATGTATGAAGTCTTCCATGTTTCTTAGCTTCGATGTTACTTTTCAGACTTGTCTCATGTATTTCAACCCGAGAAGGTTGAACTCGAAGTGGATCCGTCTTTTGAATAGAATCCTATCGGGATTTTGGATCGTAGTAAAAAGGTTTTCTATGGCAGGTTTGTTCCTCTGGTATGAGTGGTATGGAAGAACGGGCGAGTACATGAAGAGACTTGGGAGAGGGAGGCCGATGTATGAGCTCAGTGGCTGGAGTTGTTTGTGGTTTCTTCTTCTATGTCGTGCTAGGGAAATTCAGGGACGAATTTCTTTAAGGGGGGAAGTTTGTAAGAACCCGGATTTTCTTTTTAGGTGTGTTTTTACTTTTATAACTGTTTTTGGAAAAAGAGGACTTTTGGAATTTTTTGAAGTACACGCCGTTTACTTTCTAAGTACATGCCATGTACTTCCTTGCCACAACAGGCCGTGTGATGGATGTGTAGTATCCACACACATGACTGTGTGGGAGTGACTTAGAGGCCACCTAATGTGGAGTACGGAAACAACAAGTACATGCCGTGTACTCCAAAAGTACACGCATTGTATTTTTTTCCATTAAACGCACCAGGGTCACATCTGATGGACATAACAACATTCTTCAAGGTCGTATTCATCCGAGAGAACCCGTTTGGATGAGAATATTTGACGATCCCTCTATCCTCTTTACATCCCCCGATTAGGACACCGTTGATTGGGTTGGAATCACATCGGTGAGTTATCTCTTCTACTAGAACCTCGTTTCATGATTCCCCATCTTTTCTAAGTTATTGTGGGTTGAACGTTTTATAAGTTTTCATAGATCTAAAACGTTATAAGGCAATTCAAGCATTTAGGTTCAAGTATATATATCACCTAACACCAAGGTAGGTGGTTTGTGCCTTTCCATTCAAAGTATTTGAGTATTATGTGCAATTTCTACCAATACCCATGAATGAGGTATTGCATGTTTACCGTTTTACCCATGGTGTCTTCCTTCCATGATTGTATTCCTATGTAGAGGTTGAATGGATAAGAATAGGGTTGTTATTCTATGACTTGTATGTTTTTTCCATGCATGTTCTATTTACAACCGTTTGGTCATGTGAGCCAGTTTGGCTACTTTGCCTGTTTTCCATGCCTGTTGTTGTAGGATGGAGAGTTTGAATCCTGACATGGTTGATATGTTGTATACTGTTTAGCCAAGTAGTTCTGTAAGTTTACTTTGGACATATTGTATTGTAATGCCTTTATCCTACACAGGTCCATGAGAACCGGGTGTAGTAGACTATAAGGGGAATTGACTGAGTGAGCCTCCTTAGAGAGTCATTGAGCATTAGGCTATAGGGGGATAGACTGTGTGAGATTCCTCAGAGAGCCTAGGATTACATTGGGCTACAAGGGTATTGTCTATATGATATTACTTAGAGAGTCCTTGACTTATTTAGACTATAAGGGTATAGACTGTGTGAGCTTCCTCAGAGAGTCTTTGTTTTACTTTGAATTATCGTGCTTACCTTAGACCATAAGAGGAATTGATTGTGTGAGCTTACGTAGAGAGTCTTTTAAGGACGTATGCTATAAGGGGAATTGACCGAGTGAGCTTCCTCATAGAGTCCTTGACCTTGGGGCTATAAGGGTAATTGACCGAGTGAGATTCCTCAGAGAGTCCCTGACTACCTTAGACTATAAGGGGAATTGACCGAGTGAGCTTCCATAGAGAGTCTTATAATTTTTCGTATGACCAAACCAGAGAGGTTATGCTGAGTGTACTATCCACAGGGTTTTTGGTACTTGTTAGGTAGGACCAGAGGGGATGGCTATGAGTACTTTTCAGAGGGTTACCTATTTCTTGATATTCGAACCGTGGATTGTTTACTTTTCAGCATGTTCTTGTTTACTACTTTCTGTACTTTTACCTTTTATATATTCACTAACTATTAGGCACAGATCTTCGAGTGGTTGCCTTTTGGGATTTAGTCTCACACCCTATTTGGGCCATGATTTTCGGCCCAAACATATTATATTATTGGAGGTATAGATAAGGGTAAGCTCCCTTCCACTTTAGGTACCTGACTTGCTAGGGAGCTGAAGAGCATGGGACCCAGCATAGGCTTGCGATGCTGAGGAGATGTAATCTTTTTCTTTTGTACTTGTTTCAGTACTGTTTGAATTCAGAATTATGACTTGTTTGGCTATTTTCCTAGACATATGTATCATTAATCATTTATTATGCATTTCTCTAGTTTTTTATTATCTCAGTCTTCCACTGTTTACTGTTGTTGGATATTTACTGCTTCCACTATTGCATGTTTGTTTACTTCCACTATGTACTCTGCCAATGAGGGCATAGTTTCCCCACTATCACACCCAAGGCCCTTGCTTCTAGTCAGCAGCCTCTGGCATTTGGGGAAATGCACTTGAGCATAAAGCACCCCTTTATAAGGTGGTGTGGATACCTCTCCTATCACGAAGCCTTTTCTTGGGGGGTTCCTAAGGGCCAGAGCCCTGGGAAAACAATACAGTGTGGGCTATGCCCAAAACGGACAATATCATGATCGTGGGATGAACTGGGCCATTACAAATGGTATCAGAGTTGGTGTCAATTTGATGTGCAAGTGAGGACGTTGGGCCCTTCTAGGGGGGTGGGTTATGGCAATCCCACATCGAAGGAGGAGGAGCATGAAGGAACCCTTTATAAGGTGGCGTGGATACCTATCCCATCATGAGGCCTTTTTCTAGGGGGGTTCCTAAGGCCCAGAGCCCAGAAAAAACAAAACTGTGTGGGCTAGGCCCAAAGCGGACAATATCATGATCGTGGGCTGGACTGGGCCATTACATGATAAATAGTTTTAAAGATACATTAAATTTATATAATAATTTATAAAAAAAATATTAAATGAATTACTCTCACCTGCAATGTAACTGAACACCTGACGCTCACTAATATAATGTCATGTCTAGGGTAAATCCCTCATCCTTGACCCAATGGGGATCTATGATTTATCATATGAGACACCATTCAAGATATATTCTATTATTTTCAAAAAAATATCACATGTCTTATATAATATATTTAGTATTTTTATTTTATCTACACTGATCCTTTATGGGCCCCGTAATCAAGTGCTAACCTAGAACCTCACTCTGCTCATATTACATATAATATTTAAAGATGGTAAAATATAATAATAATGTGTAACTAGTAAAAATGACCAGTAATAATTATTCTTATTTTTTTCCTTTTAGATAACTATGGACTTGGGAAGTAGACACCAGTATCTATTATGTGATCGTGATCGGATAAATAATCACAAAAATCCAAATGTATCTGGTTTAAATCCCATCTACATTGAAGATGTTGAAGACTTTATATCATTTTCATTGATGAAATATGATTTTGTTTATGAAGGAACGGTTAAATGTTTGTGTCATAATTGTGATCTTATGATATTCCAAACATTTGACAATGTTGACTTCATCTGTTGTGTTTTGGATTTTGAAAAGATTATATTTTTTGGTATCAACATGGTGAAAATACTTCAGTATAAAATACAAATTTTTTGATTCTAGATCCATAATTTTAGAATTTAATACATGACATAGCTGGTGCGTCTATTCCTGAATCCTCAACTCATAATGATATTCCAAATCTAGAATCATAACCTTCTGATTTTTACAATTTTTTTAAATACAATGAGTAGGCCTCATATCCAGAAATCCAAATGATAAAAATTGAAGATGTTACAAAATTTACATCTATTAAAACATATTTTTTAATGTCTAATAGTTTTTTTGATCAGATTTTATCTTTGGTTAAGTCGTTGTTGACTGACAGAAATATGTTACCTACAAGTTTCTATTAAAGTAAAATAAGTTATCAGAATATCCATGCATGTTTAAATGACTTCATCTTATATTATGGTGATTATTAATCTTTGGATAATTTTCCAACATATGGATAATCTAGTTATAAAGAGGCACAACAAGTAAAGTTCATAGTTCCCATGAAACAGTTGAGAGATTTTCCAATTACACATTGTTTTCAGTGTTTGTTTATGTCTCCCAACATAGCTGGATTGATTACATGGAATAAATAAAATATTTTCCTCACAAAAATATTAAATCACCCTTATGATGGTGATTCATAGAAACATTTTGATCATACACATCCTTTTTTCCCTTCAAAACCTCTTAACATATGGTTGGGAATTTCTACTGATTTTTTATCCATTCAGTGCTTAAGACATTCAATATTCTTGTTTCCCTGTTTTCATTACTCCTTACAACTTTTATACTTGGATGTTGATAAAGGAACTGTATATATATATATATATATATATATATATATATTTGATGCTATTAATTCCAAGACATCCAAAGAAGAATATTGATGTTTATTTGGGGCCACTAAATGATAAGTTAATTTCATTATAGAACAATGGTGTGAATACATTTGATATAATTGTAGATCAGAATTTTATATTGAAGGTTTCATTAACATGGATGATCAATGAATTTCCCATGTATAGTATGTTATCTAGATGGATCACACATGGGATAAAGTCATGTCCATACTGCATGGATGAAAATAAAGTGTTTATGCTTGGTAACGGGAGACAGGTTAGTTATTTTAACTATTATCAAAGATTAATTCCTGCGGATCACCCTTTTCAAAGGAACAAAATTAATTTTAAAAAAGGTTGAATTGAAACAGATGCACCTCCAACAGTTCTCTCAGGTAATTAGGTAAAATCTATTATCTCTAAATTACCTCATGTTACTTTTAGGCCCACTATAAATGAGAAAAAGATAAATGGTTTTGAGGGATATCATAATTGGACAAAGAGGATTATTTTTTGGGACCATTCATATTGGTATGATTTGTTGGTTCATCACATGTTAGATGTAATGCATATTGTGAAGAATTATCATGATAACATGTTTTATACCATGTTGGACACACTTGGAAAGACCAAAGATAATGTAAATTCATGGCCCTTGTAGTGTTCCACCTCACCCCTTGAAAGGTGGATTATCAAAAATCAATAAAAATAAAGGCCTTCGGGCCATTGGATGGTAAAGGCATGGTTAGATCTTGTGAAAATTTGCAGACATCTTGAACTTCATTTATTTGAAGATGAAAGATCACAAAAAATAATGAAGCCAAAAGTAGCTTACTCACTTAGTAAAGAAAACCATATATTATTCTATCAATGGATTATAAATTTGAGGTTACCATATGGTTATGCTTTTAATTTTTCTCATTCTGTCAGAAATGGGCATATTACTGGGTTAGAAAGTCATTATTGTCATGTCATAATTGAAATATTACTTCCAATTGGACATAGAGTGTTGTTTAATTATTCAATCTGGGACATGTTGTCTGAAATATCATTTTTTTCTAAGATATTTTTGCGGAAACATCATATTATGATGCATTGAGTTTGTTGGAAAAAAATTTTGTTTTAATTTTATATAAATTAGAGAAAATATTCCCATTGGGCTTCTTTGATTCTTTGGAAAATTTAATATTTTATATTCCATATGAAGCTAAATGAGGAGGGCCAATACAATTCTAGTTGATGCATCTGTTTGAGTGATGTATGAAAGATTTGAAGAAGAAAATATATAACAAAGCTCAGTTGTAGGGTCGGTTGCAGAAGTGTACTTACAGGAGGAAATTTCATATTTTTTCTCTTATTATTTTCAGTCATAATATCCTTAAAAACATAATCATATGGGTTGCAATGAGACAAATGTTGATGATGTCACAAACCATAATTTTTCATTTTTTAATCAGCCTCAGCTTAGTTTCAGTGATTATCATGAGAGATGTCTTATAGGTGAAGAATTGCACAAAACTCATACTTATGTTCTGCTGAATTGTGAGGAAATGACCTGTTTTTTGTAGTAAGTACTAATTTTTTAATATTTAATTAAATATTTATAAAATATATATTTATTTACATTAAAAAAATTTATACTATATGATGACCATATCAAAAAACAATTTATATGAATTATATCTGCTTCTATTGAAGAATGTCGGCCATAAAAGTTTTCATATTGGTTTCAAAATACTGGATAGATATGTTTCTTCTGATGGAGTATTAAATCAATTTTTCAGTGATATATATTATTAATATTTTTTATTATTTAAAGGTAACATAACATGAAACTAAAATTGACCATCGATTATGTGTGCTCAAAAACCCTCCATCAAAATTGGTAAAATCTTATAATGGGTATGTGGTTGATAGATTTCGATTCCATACACGCATATATGGTGACTAAAAGAAATAAATGAATAGTGTTGTTCATTTTAAATGATACCATCATAAGGAAAGTGAATTTGACTTTTATGGTATACTACATGAAATAATTGAGTTATGTTATCTGGGACGAAATTATGTTATAATGTTTAAATTCCACTGGTTTGATACTGATCAGGGTTTGTGAGTTCATCCATGACATGGAGTCATTGAAATTAAATACAATAGTCTTATTTCATCAAATGAACCATTAATGTTGGCATATCAAACACATCAAGTTTACTATGAAAATTTTTTGTGATATTTTGAGATATTTGAAGGAATGGTGGAGTGTGATAAAAATGAAATCATGTGGCAATAAGTTTATTGAAAATGAAAATAGTTTTTGGAAGTGAAACATATTGAATTTTTTCAAGAAACATCCAAAAATATATCTCTTACCCGATGGGATATAAATATTGGTGATGAAACCCCCTAGTTAAGGGCCTATGATATAGATAATGTTGATGAAGTAATAAGGGATGATAAAAATAAAAGTTACATCGATGTTAACAATGTTGAAGATGAGGATGAAGACCTTGATGTCAATGAAAATGGTGATGAATATGACGATTGATATATTATATTCTGGTCTTTAGTTACAAGTAATTATTATATTCTGATATTTATTAGTTTTTTTTAAAAATATTACTTAAAATATGTTACAGGTAACATTATTTTATTCAAAAATTTATTAGTTTTTTATATTTCATATATGTATTAACAATATTTTACTGGTGATAATATTTTTTCATATGGATTGAGATTATCTTGAAGATCTATTACGTTCTCTCACTGATGATAGACTTCTTGCTGATGAGTTTGATTTAGATCGTCCTCCTCAATTTGGTGTTCTTACTATGAGGGGGTGTGGTCTTGCTGGATTACTAATTCCAGATCCTATTCCATAGAGACAAACATCTCTTTATTTTGATCCTCGTTTACAGAGGTATGTTTTATTGTTAAGATATTTATTTTATATTAACTATGTTTATTGATTTTTATAATAATTTTATGATTATATATTTGTTTCAATTTTCACAGTTTTTTACATTTATCCATTGGGTAGGCTGGTGTGAGGCTAAGAAATTATTTTTCCAAGCTATGGGTGTCATGGGACCTAGTTCCCATCCCCTTGTGTGACCTGATGTTAAAAAAATGGATTTTACGTTATTAAATAATATATATTTTTTTTAATTTTTTTTAATTACTAACATATATTTTTTAATTGTCTTGAAAAATTTATTTTCTACGATTTCTGATAGCCATAAAGGTCCTATTAGAGAGGCATGTGATAGTTTTATATGTGAGCACTTTCATTAGTTTGTACAAAACATTATAAAGAGAGCTATGGATAAAGCTTGCTCTACCATTTTAGATCAGTCTTTCATCTCCCATCATCCTGAATATATATCAACTTAGGTAAGGAAAGGGTTGTGCTCCTTCTGGCTAGGAGATAATTTTAGGAGGATAGCATTATCTAAACGTCTAAGCTAGGGGAGGCAAGAGGTAACCCATAGGGTCGGGAGTCATACATTTTTCATATATTGATGACATATGGTAGGTGACATTATTTATTAATGTATATGTATTTTAAATATAACATGTTTTTTATATTATACAGGCCGCTACTGACCCTTCTATTATGGAGTTTTAAATTTATATGAAGATTTATACTGATCCCTGTACAAGAGAAGTTCTAGGTGAACAACAACGCCATATTGTGGTTAGTGATTTGTTTTAAAAATTCCAGGAATATTAATTTTATTGTCATTAAAATGTGTCATTATATTTAAAAGAAACATATGAGGCTATGAATTCTCATTCACGATAGAGTCAAGATGAGACTGAACAAGATGTCACTGTTGATTTGAGTTTTGATGATGGGGATTGGATACAGGCGACTTCGTAGGGTTTTGAGAAAGGTTGAGTGAATGGTATTGGTTCTCAACTAACACCTATGAGTTATTAGGGTAGTTATGTGATGGAATAAGTGATTGTGAAGGGAGATCATGAAGATTCTTCATCAACACCATCATCTGCTGCAAAGTATGAGGAGAGGTTGAGAGCTCAGGATAAGATGATACAGTAGATGTAGAAGGAGAGGGAGGAGGAGCTTGAGCAGCAGTGTCTAATAGATGAGCAGATGATGGAGTACATGTGGTGACTTGCATGTGATGTTGGTATGTATTTTCCTTCCCCTGGTCCTTCATACGATCCTCCCCTTAGACCTTTGAGTGACCCTCCTCCATGAGATGATAGTTTATGATTTATGAAGTTTTAGTGAATTTTTTATAATTTGGTATGAAATGAATGTTATTTTTTAACTGATGTATTACTTTTATGTATATTTTAATTGGTTTATTTTTATTGTAATTATTTTTACATATTTGTAAATTTATTAATTTTTTTAATGTTTTTAACATATTTTAATTAATTTTAGGTTTTGTAATTATTCTTATATATATATATTATTTTTCTATATATTCAATATACTAATTAATTTCAATATTTTAAATTATTTAAATGATTTTTTTGTATATTTATTTTTAAAATTAATTTTATTTTTTTAATATTTACATTTTTTAAATATATATATATTAAAAAAATTTATTAATTTTTTTATATTTTTTAAAATAATTTTCATTATATTTTTATAATTTATTATATTTTTTGAAAAATTTATTTTTTTGATGGATGAAGTCATCCATCGCAAATAACCTTTCAAAACATTAATGAGGTATCATCACAAAAGGATATCTAAAAACCCTTATAGAAGTCTTTTGTGTTGGACCCATTGTCTGTGGAAAATAAATATTATTTGTGGCGGATCATCGCAGATAAACACATTTGCGACGCCACTATCTACGACAGGGTATTTGCAACCGACTCCCATCACAAATGACTTTTTGGTGGAAGTCCACCAAAAATGCCCCATTTTAATTACCTTAAATTCCTATTGTGCTATCATAATCCATAGATCCAGAATAATTAATTACAACCAACTATAATTAATTATTCAATTTAAATAAATTAAGATTAATTTCTTAATGACTCATTAAGTGGAATCCACTCACCTAATCCTCAAGCAAGTATATTTCAACATCCTTTTGAATGATCTTGGAATTTCTATAAACAAATTCCAATCACACGAAACGTAATCAGTCTTTAATTTCATCTAATTTAATTGAAAACTTTAGAAAATTATATAGGATGATTTACCTCTAACCAAATGATGAGAAAAAAATATCCATTCATCTTCTTAAGATTTCCTTTATCCAATCCATAAAAAACCCCATCGTTCCCATCCAATTACACCATGATCTATTGTAATAATCACCAAAACCAATCCCTAAAACATCCATATCAATAGTATATAAAAGGAAAAAATAATGAAGGGAGAAAGAGAAAGGAATTTCATGTAATCCATTGTAGAATCATCAAAGAACTACACTTCCTCATAGGATATCAAGAGAGGTATAAAATGGGGGAGGTGTATACATAAAATTATTCCCCACCACCCCTCACTCAACTTAAAAATAATGGGGGGAAACCATAAAATATGGGAATTTTTCTGTAAAAAAATTTTGGGAATATGAAGGGGCAAGGAGTGACACTCGGGAATTGTAGCAAGACTACCCCCTGGTAGGAGGGATTGACAGCCCTATATTCATTTTTTGGGGTTATACCCCTATGGGTCACGGTGTGACTACCCCCAAGCAGAGTGCACAACCCCCAACCAAACATTGTTGCGACATGATGCCCCTTTTCTAGAAGATTCAAAATGTAACAAATCAAAATTTTATCAATGGAAATTCTATTATTATAATTATTTCATATAGTATAAACCATATAAAATATCTTTTATAACACAATACAAACATTATAAATAAAGAATGAAAGAAAAAATAGGTATTTATAGAAATTAAGGAACCTATACCAATAGAATAGTAATTTGAACTTTAGAATAGTAATGTGACCATTAAGAATAGAAATCTGGCTAATAGAATAGTAACCTTATCTATTAAATTATAAATAGAATTTATTTATCTTATAAATTATAATATGATATAATTATAACATAGTATAAGTAAATAAATATTTTAAAAATTATTAATTAAGTGTTAGTATTTTTATAAAACATAAATGCTTATTTACAATTTTATAATTCATATAATGATTAAATAGAAAACTTATTTTCATAAAAAATATTAATTGATTAATATTTTGTTTTATTATTATTATAATATAAATTTAGGGGACCTTAATTAATTTGTCAAAATGTTATAAAATGGGTTATAATTTTAAAATCAATATTTTTGAAGTAAATGATGATTTCAATTAAAAATTTAATTTCCCATATAATGAAAATTATTTTCATAAAATGGAGTTAAATTTTTAATTCTACATTGTGAAAAATATTTAGGGTGAAGTTTTTGGATTTTTCGAAAACAGTTGAATTTTTTAGTGAATAGTGAAATACTGTAATTTACAGTATATAATAGTATAAGTTAAAATCACTATTTATTGAGTCATATATGATGTAAGCACCATAATATATAATAAACCTTATTTATTTAATATATTTATTTATTAGTTTCAAATTATTCTTCGTCTTGATCCAAAATAATAAACTAATGAATAAAATAGTCAAAAAAACACCTCTCTCTCCTCCCCTATTAATACCACCCCTCACCACATCTTCTCATCACAACTACAAAGCCTTAAATATCAAACCATTTATTACCAATAAACTTCCCATTACTCTACCCACATCAATAATCCTTTTGTCTCAACAATATATCAAAACCAATTTCCCTAAGAAGGTCCTTAAGGAGAAGAATTCAAGAGGTAAAATCCTCTTTCATTTTTCATTAAATTTCTTTTCAATTTTTTTTATTATCTCCTAACATTCCATTATCCAAGTGTAATGATAACTCTAATATATTATATAAAATTTAATTTTACTATGTTAATGTAATAATTCATCATCAAGCCTCTTCTCCTCACCCTTTTATTCTAAAAAAATGAAATCATCGTCCGGGATGTGTCGATTTACCGCCATCGTGGACAATGCATTTTCATTTTCTTTTAACACCATAAAGTAGGTTCATAAAACCATTATAATGGTTTATAAATATTTTAAAATCTATTTATAACATTTTTTATGTTCTGAAACTAACTTAAATACATAATATTACATAATAATGATAAATGAGTTCGATGTGATCGAAAACCACCAAAAATTAATCTAGACGATTATCATTAAAATTTTATCTAATGAATCATCCAAATATCTAGAAAAAATAATATATAAGACTAATTAAACTTATTTAAGTTCATTAATAACATTTAATTTCAATTCATTATAATTATCCCCATTTTACATGATCTTCCGTGAATGTATACAAGTTAACCGATCATGAAAACCAAGAAAACAAACACTCTCGGAACGATATAATTTAACCCTAAAACATAGAAAATTTTCCATAAGAAAATTAATAAACTATAATGAATAAAATACATGTAAAATAGGTTCTATATTTAGTAATTAGTGAATCTAATATTATTATCCATTATATTAAATTGAATAAAGAATTCAGACTTAATGTAAGGGGATTCTCAAACCCAATTCTTTTTTTGGGTATTCTCTCTTCCACGATATGAATGTTCATATTATGTTATTAAAATTTAATTTCAACTTTTTTAGCATATACGTGTTTCCAATATTATTTTATGACAAATGAAAATATTTTTCAAAAATAAATCCACCTTCTAAAAACACATCTTTTACTTTTCTTGAGATCGTTTCTTCTTCACTCAAGATTGGTGATTATTACACCAAATATGTCATTCCCTTTTATTTTTGGAACCCCAAAGTTTATTCATAAATGTATGAATTTTTAAATTCTAATTCAATTCATTTACTTTCCATTGGTTATTGTATGATAAATATTGTTATACGTTATATATTCCATGCATAGTTATGTAAATGTTATGATGTGACGAATGCGCATAGAGTTATATAACACTACAATGAATTGGGTAATGTGATGTGATGTATCTCATGAGATAGTGTGTAATATGTTTGAAAATGATGCTATATTTGTTCAAAATTATGATGATGTTATGGTTATTCACATATGTTATGTGTGAACATGATACTAGATTTGTTCACAACAATCTATGGTATTGAACAATAAGACATGATGTTTTATTTTTATGAATTAACACATTCCATGACTTTATATAATACTTCCTATCATGATTATGATGATAATATCATGATTATGTTATCATGATGATTATTATTCTCACCCATGTTATATTGACTCATATTCTTATCTATCCTCTTACTGGGATTTTAGCTCACCCCTTTATTTTATGTATATTCTTAGGTGACTACTTATACTAAGAAGTGCACTAGGGCCCCTAAGAATCAAGATACGAAGGAATTAAATAATGTTTATGTTTTATTATGTAAGTGTTATATTTGATCCTATTTTTCCCAATGCACTAAAATTTTGGATCCTATTTTTGTAATTCTATTATGTTGTTATCTTTAAAATGATGCAAAAGCTATGTAAGAAAATAAGCGTCTCTATAGTTGGTATCGTAGAACTGTTTAGTTAATTTTGAAATTATAATTGGAGAACATTAGTGAAAATCCTTAGTATGATACTAAGAATATCTGAGTACCCAAAATATTTGTTTAATAAAAATGTTAAGTATAACAATACCACAATATATTCCTTTAGAGTTAATTGCAAAAAGAAATAAATTATTTATTCATGAATTTTTTACTTGTGTTTTGTTAAAACCTTTTATATTTTAGAAAATTGTGGGGGCTGGGAGAAGCTAGGCCAACAACCTGTGTGAGGGACATTGTAATAATTTCCCGAATGAAATCCTCAATTCCTTAGAAAGTGGAATTTAAAATTTCATGGTGATTCCTACCCAACTGTCTCTGGCTACGAACAATAACTAGAATAATTTGGAATGTTCTCCTTCACCTAAGAGGGAGAAACTATCTATCGAGTCTTTTATGCAGCAATGACCACTAGCGTTTAGTGGATCTTCTAATCCACAAGTCACAGAATAGTGATTTAACTCAATAGAGAATATATTTTCTGTTCTTTACTGTTTTGAGATAAATAAGGTGACTTTGGATATTTATCGTTTAGATAGAGAGGCCGATCAATAGTGGGAATTGATTAATAACACCAAGACCAAGGATGAAATTGAAGATATGGAATGGTAAGACTTCAAGAAAATATTTCTTAATAAGTATTTCCCTAAAACTATTTGGAAAAATATAGATAGAGAATTTAAAGAGTTGAAGAAAAAGGATGGTGAATATGTCATGTATTTTGAAGAAAATTTCACAAGGCTTAAAAGTTACACCTAGGGTTTTGTTATCAACAACGATAGAAAAATAGATATATTATTTAGTTTTTTAAAACCACACCATTGAAAATATCTAGAAATTATAGACTTTAGGAGTTATGAAGAAGTTATTTGTTGTACTCTCAAAGTGTAGATGGAGTTTAGATAATTTTTCCATGGCTATGGAGATATTCAAAGAAATACAGAGTTTCAAGCTAGAGGATATAATGACAAAGGTGGAAATAAATCTCAACCACTCACATGTAAAAATTTTGGTAAGAATCATCATTGTATTTTCCTAAAAGTGAGGAGGAAATACTTCAAATTTGGGAGAGAATTCCATCAAACTCAGGAATGTTGACTAGACATGAGGAATCTGGAAAATGCGGTGGAGGAAAGGAGATCACATCCATGGTCCAATTCTTCAACTATTGGTTGAAAGGCCACTATGCAAGCTAGTGCACTAAAACTTAAGCCCTCGAGGGTAATCAGCATTAGTAAGTACCAAATCCAAAGGATTAAGGGAAATATTATTCCATCACTATTGCTGAGGTTGAACTCAAAAATGATGTGGTGATAAGTATGCTGGTTTTTTATTAAGGAATATAGATTTTACTTTTTGATTCAGGTTCTATGAATTATTTCATATCTTGAAAGTTTAGTAGAAATATACAAACACCACTTAAAAATATATAGGTTAAATTATCTATGAGAATAGATTATGGGGAAATTATTTCATCCAAATTATATAACTCCTCCCCAAATAATGTTTGTGGACTTAACTCCCAAAAAATATGGTCTTACTTCCTTTGGTAGAGTTTGATGCTATTTTTGGGTTGGGATTGGATATACAAATCAAACATCAACTGTTGGGAAATGGAGATCACCCTTCACATCCTAAGGAATCCTCCAATTTTTTAAAATTGTAAGGAGGAGGATGAATCTCATTCAGAATCATCATCTCAATTTTGGATATTATTGACTTATGTGAAATAATATCTAGCTCAAATGATTGAGAAAAAGGAGAGAATTGTGATAAAATACATGCCCATTGTAAGGGACTATACTGATGTGTTCCTTGAAGAATTGTTTTGTCTTCCACCTGTCAGAGAGGAAGATTTCTCTATTGAACTTATTATTAGATCTATACCTATATCAAATAAACCTTATAGAATGGTCACTATTAAGTTAGAGGAACTAAATATGCATTTATAAGAGAATCAAGACAAGGGTTTTATATTCCTGAGTGCTTCACCATGGGGTGAACTAGTCCTATTTGTAAAGAAGAATGGTGAATCATTACGCCTCTACATTTATTATTGTGATATAAATTAAATCGCAATAAATAAAAAGTATCCCCTTCCATGGATAGATGACTTGTTTGATCAAATGCATGGGGACAAGTATTTCTCTAAGGTGGAACTTCGGTCGAGATATCATCAATTAAAGGTATGTAAGGAAGATATTCCTAAGACTGCCTTTTTAATGAGGTATAGAAACTATGAGGTAGTAGTGATTCCATTAGAACTCACTAATGATCTAACAATATTAATGGAATTAGTGAACATAGTCATTATATATTACCTCAAAAAAAATTGGTAGTCTTTATTGATGATATTCTGATATACTCCAAGAGAAAGGAGTAACTTGTGGAGAATTTGAATATTGTTCTCAAGACTTTGAAAAGGGAGAACATTTATGAAATGTACAATAATTGGGAGTTATGGAAGGAATAATTATCATTATTGGGGCATATTATCACTAAAAAGTAATATTTGTGGACCCTTCAAAGATAAGGGAAATCAAAGAGTAGACCATGACAACATCTATAATGGAGATTTGTGGTTTGCTTGGTCTAGCTGGGTATTACTGGTGATTTGTAAATAACTTGTCATGATCATCGAACCCACTTACCAAGATAACTCAAAAGGGATAAAAGTTTTTCTGGATGGGTAAATGTGAAGACTTATTCAAAGAGTTTAAAAATAGGCTTATCACTACACCATTACTCATACTACCAAAAATTGAGGAACTCTTTATGGAATAAATTAATGCTTCAAAGAAGAGATTGTGTTTTTTAATAATTAGAAATGATAAATTTATATCATACTCCTCAAGGTAGTTGAAAATTAATGAGAAAAACTATCTGACACATGATATAGAGTTGGAAGCTGTGATCTTCATCTTCAAAATCAGTTTTTATTTGATTTTCTAAACCCACTTTATGGGTGAGCGAGAATCAAAACAAAAGTTTCAAAATTCAAAATATTTCACTACACCTGATAAGATCATGAACATATTCATCCACACCCTCCGAATTCCAGTCACCTACTCCCAAAATCATGAGTACCCTGTCATTGTCACCATCCATCACTGTTGTCAATGTCATTGTCCAACCACCGCACCACTGGAGAATGTTGGATCTTATCAAATCCATCAAAAACCATCACACCAACTAATCTTCATTCCCCAATGAAATAGTTCCAAACCAAAAAATATCTCCAACCATCAACCATCATAGTCACACCAGATAAGATTATTATAGCTCTTCAAGTATGAATACTCAATCCACTACCATCTAGGAATGTCAAATAATGTGGTGGATTCTCTAAGTAGAAAGGATCCTGTAATATTACTAATGATGATGATTAAGAAGGATCTAATCTTCTTTTATTTGAAAAGTATGGGCATGGGAATCATTAATAAAGCAACATCATCAATCCTTTATCAAATTATTACTTAACCATCCCTCATGGAGAAAATAAAGTATTCTCAAATAAATGATGGGTAAATTCAGAAGAAAGTGGATGCTCTCAGAAAAGAGGAATTCTCAAAGTTCAAAATTGATGAGGAAGTATTCATAAGATTTGGGTCCTGACCATTTGTACTATCAAATCCTGATATAAAAAAAAGATCTTTTGAAATACTCACATAGCTCAACCTTCTCTATTCATCCAAGGAGCACAAAGATGTATCAAGATCTCCAAGATCACTATTTATGGTACAATATGAAGAAGGATATCGTAGAATATAAATTAAAGTGCCTGGTATGATATTAATTGAATGCTGAAAGGAAGAATTCTAAGGATATGATCAAACCATTACCCATACCAAAATTGAAATGGGAAAACATCACCATGGAATTTTTCACTGTAATGCCTAATACATCCAAAGGAAACAATGCTATATGGGTTTTTTTGGATTATCTTATAAAGATAGCTCACTTAATCACAATTATAGAGGACTTCTCACTAAATCAACTTCCACATATATACATTAGATAAGTGATAATGATTTATGGAGTAACAATATAGATTGTATATGATCGAGATCTGAGATTCACCTCCAAATTATAGAAAAGAATCTAACATGCTCTAAACACTAAGATGAACTTCATTATGTCTTATCATCCTCAAACTGATGTCCAATCTGAGTGTACAATTCAGAAACTAGAAGAAATGTTGAGATCAAGTTCTATAGACTTCAAAGGATGATGGGACCAAAAGATACCTCTATTCAATTTTTATTACAACAAAAGTTTCCACTCGACCATCCAAATAGATCCATATGAAACCCATTTATGGTAAAACTTGTTGAACACTGGCATGCTGGGATGAAATCAGTGAACTTAAGATGCTAGGACCTGAAATGGTCAAAGAAATGGTGGAAAATGTGAAAACCAATTATCAACACATTAAGTCACCCTAAAGTCATCAAAATATCTATGTAGATAGTCATTGACAAGACATAGAGTTTGAGGTTAGAGACATGGTATTCCTTCACATATTCTCATGGAATAGGATTGTGGTATTTGGGAAGAAGGGAAAGCCAAGTCCTAGGTGCATTGTCCCCTTCAAGATTCTTAATCATGTCATAGTTGTGGTATATCGACTACCACTTCCACCAACCATGTCTCAAGTACACAATGTATTCCATCTATCCCTCTTGAAAAAGTACATTCTGAATCCCTCACATGTACTAAACCCATAGGTGGTACAGTTGGAAAATGATATCTCTTATGAGGAGAAGCTGGTGAAGATCTTGGACCATAGAGATAAATATCTACACAACAAGACTACTGACCTGGTCATAGTACTATGGTGAAACAAAAAGTATGAAGATGCAACATGGGAACTAGAGAAAGTAATGAAAGAGAATTACCCTTACCGGTTTTCAACTTGGAATGTAATACGAAATTTTTAGGGAAAAATTTCATAAAGGGGGAAGAATTTAACAACCCAAAATTCTATCAATGAAAATTACCTTCATATAATTAATTCATATCGTATAAAACCTATAAAATATTTTTTAGAACACAAAAAAACTTTATAAATGAATAATGAATGAAATAATAGGTATTTCTAGAAATTAAGAAATATGTACCGATGAAATAGTAACTTTAACTTTGGAATAGTAATGTGAACATTAAGAATAGTAATTAATCCAATAGAATATAAAACTCATATATAAAATTATAAATAAAATTTAGGCATCTTATAAATGATAATATGATATAATTATATCATATTATAAGTAAATAAATCTTTTAAAAATATTAATTAAGTGTTAGTATTTTTATAAAACATAAATGTTTATTTAAAATTTTATAATTAATATAATGATTTAATAGAAAATTTATTTTCATAAAATATATTAAAAAATATTTTTTTTCTTAGTATTATAAGATAAATTTCTGATACCTCATTTAATATTTCAAAATGTTATAAAATCAGTTATAATTTTAAAATTAGTATTTTCCATGTAAATGATGATTTTAATTAAAAATTAAATTTATCAATTTTAGAAAATTAATTTCAAAAAATGGAGTTGATTTTTTAATTCTACACATTAGAAAACTGTTAAGGTTAATTTTTTTGGTTTTTCTAAAATAGATAAATTTTTGGAGAATAGTGAAATATGATAGTTTACGGTATGTAATAGTAAAAGTTAAATTAATTATTTCTTGAGTTAGGGATGATGTAAGAACCATAATCTAGAATATGAATTGTTTATTTAATATATTTACTGATAAGGTTCAAACATTTCATATTCTTGAGCAAAAATAATAAACTACTGAATAAAATAATCAAAAAACACCCCTCTCCTCCCCTATAAATACCACCCCTCACCACTTATTCTCCTCACAAATACAAAGCCTTGAATCTTGTGCAATTTATGTACAATACTCTTCCCAATACTCTCCCAAAGTATAATATTATTTTTTCTCAAAATAATACCCAAACCAATTTCCCTAAGAAGGTCATCAAGGATAATAATTCAAGAGGTAAAATCCTCTTTAATTTTTCGTTTAATTTCTTTTCAATTTCTTTTATTTTCTCATACACTCTTCAACTACCATTATAAAAGATTTCTAATAAGTCTATTATATTATATATACTTTAATTTTATTATTTTAATATAATTATTCATCATAAACACTCTTATCCTCTCCCTTTTATTCTAAAAAAATGAAATCATCGTTTGTGATGTGTCGATTTACCGCCATCGTGGATGATGTGTTTTCATTTTATTTTACCACATTAAAGTATGATCATAAAACCATTATAATGGTTTATAAATATCTTAAAAATTATTTTATAACCATTTTTTTTCTATAACTTACTTATATACGTAATATTAAATAATAAACCAAAACAAGCATGTTGTGATTGAAAACTACCCAAAATTAATCTAAACGATTATCATTAGAATTTTATCTAATGAATCATCCACATATATAAAACATAATAATATGTAAGAACAATTAAAATTACGTAAGTTAATCAATAACATATAATTTCAATTATGGATAATTATCCCCATTTTACACGATCTTCCGTGCATGTTTACAAGTGAACTGATCATTAAAACCAAGAAAATGAACACTCTCGAAATGATGGAATCAAACTCTAAAAATCATAAAAATGTCCATAAGAAGACTTAATAAAATTATAATGAATAAAATACACGTAAAATAGGTTCTATATTTATTAATTAATGAATCTAATTTTATTATACAGTATATCAAGGTGAAGAAGGCATTCAAACTTAAGGTAAAGAGATTCTCAAACCCAATTCTTTTTTTGGGTTATTCTCTCTTCCATGGTATGAATGTTCATATTATGTTATTAAAATGTCATTTAACTTTCATTTTTGAGTATATAAATTTTTTCCAATATGATTTTATGAAAATTTCAAATATTTTTCCAAAATAACCCTTCCTTCTAAAAATACATCTTTTACTTCTCTTAAGATTGTTTATTCTTCACTCAATATTGATGATTATTAAACCAAGTATGTTATTAAATTTTTATTTTGATAACCCCAAAGGCTATTAATTAATGTATTCTTTATGAAATTGTCATGTAAACCATTTCATTTCCATGGTTTATTCTATGAAGAAATATTGTTATACATTCTATGTGGCATGCATGATTATGTATAAGTTATGATGTGACGAGTGTGCTCATAATTATGTAGTACTCCAATGAATTGGGAAATGTGATGTATCTCATGAGATAATGTGAAATATGTGTGAAACATATGATATTTTTTTTTAAAATTATGATGATGTTATGATTATTCACATATTTTATGTGTGAACATCATACTATATTTGTTCCCAACTATGTGTGGTATTGGCCACTAAGACATGATGTTTCATTTTTATTCATTGTCACGTTCTATGAATTTATCTAATGCTTCATATCATGATTATGATGATGATTAAATTATTATGTTATGACGATTATTATTATTCTGACCCATGTTATATTGATTCATGTTCTTATCAATCCTCTTACTGGGCTTCTAGATCACCCCTTTCTTTGATTTATATCATCAGGTGACCACTTATACTAAAGAATACATGAGGACCACTAAGAAGATATAGAAGAATGAATTAAATAATTTTTATGTTTTATTATGTAAATGTTATGTTTGTTACTAATTTACCTAAGACACTAAACCTTTGGATTCTAGATTTGTAATGATATTACGTTGTTATATTTAAAATGATGTGATAGTTATGTAAGAAAAAATAGGGTTGATATACCTAGGCCCCCAAGGTGTTTCTTCCCTTCCTCAAAGCATGGAACATCCATTATCCCAACCTCAATATCTCTTATATCAGTCTATAATGGTGTGACCTAAGGGTCATGGAGGAACCTAAGGGTTTTTACATGACCATATTTCTTCATATAAATCCATGAATTCTAAAATTCCATGGTCATCTAGCCCTTATGTAAGGGTCCACCCTTATGAATGCCACCATGCACTGTAGCATGAATCACTAGCAAAAGTGTATTCCCCATAGTGAAAACCCCTTATAAATCTACCCTACCAAAAATCCCTTAGCTATAATGTGAATTTCACCCACTCAAAACACATCACGGTAAAGTCCCTTACACATCATGGTGCAATAAGACACCTACAACCAAAATCAACAAAGGGGTCACCTTGAACCTTCTCCAAAATTCCCTTGAGAACAAGAAACATATTTTAAACATTGATAAATATATAAAAAAATACCTACTTAAGATTCTATAAACAATATAATCCCAAAATAATCTTGATTCTCAAAACATCCCCTGCTCATAAACTAAAAGTTCAAATTTCCCCTGATTTTTAGAACCTGTAATGACCTAGGGAATTACAATGATGAAAATTGTATAGAAAATTTAGAAATGAGTATATGATAGTAAATCTAGTGGAAACTAAGATATAGAAGGATACTTTTGAAAGGACCGTAGTCATGGGTATAAATATAATGACTCATATATATCAATGATTCAACATGATACAAGGGTTTGAAGTGGTTATTATAAATGATGAGTTGTGAAAAACCTTATAAGAGTATTATGAAGTGAAAAATTATTATTGAATATTTTTTATCACAGAGGTGATTTAACATATTGATTATTGATACATTAATTTTATCATTTTCTATACTAATAATATGGATGAGATGCTATTTTAAATTTCAAATTTTATATATTAATGATGTGAAATTATTGTATGATACATTTTGGTGTAGACTCTACACTTGAGTGTTGTGATATGATGTGATATAAAATGTTATGATATTCTAATATTTCTTATTCTATATTACGAGAGGGTAAATTTCATTTAGTGTAATTCTAATAATAATGAGTAACTATCATATGGTTCACTATGTAATCATGAAATGATTATCCACACATGGTTGATAACAGTTCAATATGGTGTCATCTAACCTATTTTAATTTTAAGTATTGTACTAGTAAACTTATTATATTCATGTACTAAATGTCATAGTTTTTTGGATCTTTAAGTAAAATAGTTAACTTGATCTATTAAATAGTCATGTGGACAACTTGGACTATTATTTTAATGGTTTTATGGATCAAATGGTCTAATAAATTAATCGATTCCTTGTTGGATAAAGATTAAAATTCAATACTATGTCTGGAATTACATGATTTACTACATATTATATTTTGATGTTTCTTCAACAATCAATTTGGAAGGTTTTATATAATTGGACCACTTATTTAGTCTTATTATGTGTAACTTAACATTCACTTTTTACATTGATACTAGTTTTTAATGAACCAACTCATTTTCCCATATCTTAATTCTTGAGATTGCCAATAAAAAAGGCCCATATAATGTTTTCAATCACCATGGGATAGAAATTAGTGTTAAGGCATTATCTTTACTCATTAATAATGATTAATTTTGATAAAATATAAAAACAAATAAGGATTCAATATTAAAAAAATTTAAATTAAGTATAACATCATAATTAAACAACTAAGAAATCATAATCATGAATAAAATAATCATAAATATAACTATTAATTACTATATACATCTATTATACGTAATGATCCAAAATATATCCATGAATTGGAATAAAGGGGATGATAAGTTAAAGTGTATGACTACATGTGATCATGGGAAATATATTATAAAAAAGTATATCAAGTAATATAAAAATTACTACCCATAAGTATATTACATGTGTAAATATCCCACTTATCACATTCTCCATTCTTGAAAAAAACTATCGAATACCCACTAACTCAGATCATGTGTTTTCCTTTCCATGTATTAAAGGTGATAAAGTCTATAAACTTATAAAGTGTGTATATAGGGAGTGGGAAAAGATGAAACATAGGATACAACCAAATGTTCAATACATGATATTTTTTAAATAGTGAATTTCATGACCCACCCCCATTAGTACCCTTCTGGAGTTGGAAATGAAGAAGAGAGTGACCCTTGAATCCCGTATCCAATAGTCCATGGGTTTGTGACTAGAACCAATGGTATAGAACACACAAATATAGAAGGAATTACACTCAAAGTTCTTAAGAAAAGGTTAAGAATCCATTTATCAACTCTATAATATAAATAAAACAGTACCAATGCATGTAATTTCATATAAATAAATACTATAAGGTAAAAATACAATGAGATACTCTTAAGGAGGTAAGTCACAAACACTAAACCCACAAACAACCTCCACAAGAGAAACAACAAATGTGTGTGTGTGTGTAGTGGTGAGAATACTGGTATACTCGACAGGATCCTCCCCAAAAAAATATTATAAAAATATGTAATAATAATATTAAATATGAAGTGAAAAAATAGAAAAATCAAATCATTACCTAAATTAGGCCACCTAAGCTCCCAACATCACCAAGGATCACTCACTGAGTAATACACAATAGAATGTAACACATCATAGAAAACATAAATATAAATAAAGGTATCACACTTCCACTTTCCCACTGATCATTCACCCTAAACCCCAAACGTCTCATATTTTGGTGCTCGCATACCCTCTATAAGTCATACTGCACATCTGTGTAAGCATATCATAACCACATACGCATAATCATAGCCACAACCGTGCATCAAGGCCACATCACCATCACATTCCAATTATCACATAGTTTAACTGATAATTATCACAGCCTGTGTAAATAAACACTATACCTAAATCCATTATAGTCCATATATAAATACACATGTAATAATTGTAATCCATTATAGCGTAAATTAAACTATATGATATGGCCTTAAGATACCACAACCTGTATATACCTGCATGTCATAACTATAATCCATTACAGACTTTATTAAAACACATGTAAAAACCATAATCCTTCATAGCCTAGATATTCCTACATACTATACTCTGTTTTTAGGAGAGATATGGGTAGGGGTAGCATCTATCCCTCTATATCCTCGATATCCTTGACATTTAGAGAACACCTAGAACCTAAGGCCAAATATGGGTGTTAGTTGTGTTATCTAACATGGGTAATGGAGTGTAAGAAATAACAAAACACATTGAATATGTAGTATATAGAAGTTTTATAATAGAAACTATATAACCTAATACTCGAATTATAATTGACATCCCGCATGAAAACATGATTGGAAATACTAACCACTAGAAAACTAGTACTCGAAAGCACACAACAAGCATAAATTTTCACTATAATCACTTATAATTTATTATCAATAAACTCCAACCACTTTATAATATTTTTTTTATCAATTCTATATTATAAATTATATTACCATAAATGATGTTATATAATCATTTAATTGATCTATGGATTCAAATTCTTAACATGCCATTATCCCACTAAATTCATCATTATTTAAATTTTAATGTTTAATCATAATCCATTTACTATATTTTAATTAATACTTAAAAAACCACCCCCTATTAATTAATTCATCATTATTTTACCATTCATGATCTCTAGAACTAAGATACAATTATACCTACTTCAAGGAAAGATAATACCCCATATAAAATATTTAATCTTCAAAAAAAAGGTAAAAAAAGTAAATGGTAAATATTAAATATCTATAGATCACCTCTAACTCAATAAAAATTCCACATAAACATCCCAAATACCATTACACACCATTCATATTATCCCATCATCAACCACATCAAGTTTTCATCACCATAATATCGAAATACCTCCACCCTCACCATATCATCCAACCATACTAGTTTTCCATTTAAATCATATCATGAGTTATATATTATAAAATTAAATATATGGAAACAACAACATAAAAACAACAATAAAAAATTTCAATGAACATTAAACACTTCTTTAATCAATAAATGCAATCATAGAGAAAACAAGGACCAAACAAAGTTAGTCACAAGTATTAATTCCAGGAATTGTTATCTTTACATACCATATTAATTATTTTAATCCATTATGATCATGTTTCAATAAGCAACAAAACATAGTATAAAATAAACATATAATAGTAATAAACATAAAATAAAAAAACTCAACGCAATGAACCGTCATATTAATCTACTTTGAAGAAGAATGAAAAAATTAATGAGTATCTTTTTCAATATCCTCCTTACCTTAACATATTCATGTTTTTACATAAGTTTTATGCAAAATTAATGTAGAAAATATGAATTGAAAATAATTGCAGAAATATTTCATGCAATCTATGAAATAACATAACTCAATATCATGAACATGATCATAATCACATGTGAATCACAACACTCCTTTCAATTCTATAATGTATAGGTCCATTTTCTACCTTAGGATGATTCACACTATTCATCCATTGAAAACCAAATCATGATAATTCCAAAGTTACACATAATAAAAAGGAGAATTTTCGAATCCCCTAACTTGATGTGAAGCATTAACAATCACCTAACAATATGGAGTGATGTATTATTAACACTAAAGTGGAACCTTATAATGACCCCATGAAACCTAAGTGCATTATCCATCAGGATACTATAATCAATAATTAATTATGAATCCATATAGATTTAAATAATTGGTAGTTACAATACGTAACATGAATAATTGAGAGAAAAACAAAGATAATAGAAGAGGAAAAGGAGATACCTTGTATAAAAGGTAAATGTTGCACAAGGATAAGGGATAAGAATCAATCACATAGTTATGAGTTCATCCAAAACATTCCCATAGTTTCCCATGGTTAAATAGATAAGGGGGAAATAAAATGGACTCAACAAGAATACATAATTTATAAAAAACCTAGGATACATTGTGTTATGGTGTGAAAAGTATTAGTCATTCCATAGAAAACTTAGATCTGTATTTTATGGTACAATATCCCAACCCAACTCCCCTTTTCATTGAATTCAATCACCATTTATTTAATGATAATAAATATGTTTATGACATTTCTAAGGGGTTCACAAAAAAAATTTAAAACCCATGAAAATCACAACACGATTCATGAACATCTTTATTATCCCCCAAAACCCTAGACTAAATATCATGGCATGGATCATGCGCCATGTTGCAATATATCCTAGAGAGACAAAACCAAGGAACTATCCCTCCAAGACTCTACTATACAATGCATAAAATCATGACATAAAAACGTATTTCAAATTAGAAAATTGATTATTCTTATGTATCAGAGTTCTCTATGTGTAAATCTAGAAAATTCATTTATCTTACATGTTGAATATGATTTTGTTATGTATGAGTTGGATTGAAATCCAGTTAAGTAAAAAAATTTATGTGTATGATAATATTTCTTATGTATGAGAATTATATATTATGTATAAGGAAGTGACTCTTACGTAATATTGTGAAAAATATAATCTACTTAAAACTTGGAAAATTATAAATTCTTACATACTCATTTTTTACTCTTACATATAATTGTGATGACTCTAATATACAAGGTTTACTCATAGAACTTTCAATATGTAATATATTCCGTTCATATGTAATATATTTACCTTAGATAGAAAATCAATATGCAATATACTCCCAATACATAAAAGTGTTCCCTTTAACAAAATATCCAATACGAATGATATTTCCATCAACATGTAATATTTATCTTCATATACAATATATACTATTTGTGAAAATTATAATATGTAAATGTACATTCTAATATTTTCTTCCTACAGACTCTTAATGATAAATTACTCATGGAAACTCTACTGACAACACCCCTCTTGTCGTAAATCTTGAAATTATGGTGCAACCTATAATTCCCCACTTAGAAAATGAAACTATTAACTCTCATAGAAAACACCACAATCCACAACACAAATCTACACATCTTGATACATCCCTCGTGTCTCAATCCTATCATCATAGAATGAAACATCAAAAAAAGTCTAGAATCCTCCCCTCACCCTCAATACTACTACTAAAAATCTTTATACTCCCTCAGCACCCAAAAAATGTCAATGTAGTGGATCAAGTAAATCTATAACCTTTCATTAGATACCTCTCAAATGATTTTCATACTCAATAATATAAACCATAACCAATAAGGAAACAAAAAGGGTATATAAATAAACACCCCACATAATACCACTTAAGGATCTCACTATAATACAACCACAACTAAATAATTATAGGTGAAGAAACAAAATCACACAATATGATCAATTATATAATGATTTAATCAAAGACCATGCATATCATATTAACCAAATTAATCATAAAAAAAATTAGGATATTGAGAGAAAATCTATGAATCGTGTTCCCATGTACAATCTTCTAAGCCACCATATCATTGTGAGGAATTAACTAGAGGAACATAACACCCTCCCAACACCTTCTCCTAACAACCCTAAATCTCAATTGACTTTTCTAAAAATTTCTCATAATATTTAACATCCAACTCACCCTAGTCAATGAAATGGGAGTCATCATTGAGATACCTATAAACCTATGACATATAAAAAAATTAATGGATCTTATCTATCTACAATGGAAGTTCCAATCGATATGAATCTTTAACAACATTATTCAATACCTCAAAAGGCCTAAAAATATAGAATAAAAATTACTCCCATGATCATAGTTTTGTTAACCATAATGAGGATATACCTTAAATAATAAAATATTTAAAATATTAAACTATAAAGGCCACATGCTATGGTCATCATAAGACTTCTTGTGATTTTTAGCTTCCTTCATCCACTCTCATATCACCTGCACCTTCTATGTTAAGCTATGCACCAATTATAGTTTGATGATTAATAACTCTAAAACCTTGATCCAACATAATTTAGATCTAAAATTTCATTCATATAGTGATTTGAAGTGATCCATTACAATTTTTTAGTGATACTAGTATTATAGGAAAACTCAACTGGGGGTAGGTTCCTCACCCACATACCTCTGAAATATATAATGCATGCACACAAAATATCTTAAAAAGTTTAGAAAATATACACCTTCTAATTATCCTTATATGGATGAAATTTTTTTATAAGGTATAACTAGGGGACAGAGTTATAATAGTATCCTTATTATAATCAGAAGGTAGAATATTTATCATGATCAGAGATAATCATCATTAGAACCCCATGAAGCCTCATAATCTCATCCAAATATCGTCTTGATAGGAAATTCACTATGATTGACTCAATAATCACCCTGAAGTGATCTGAATTCATCAAATAATAAAAAATCACCTAGATTTCATTGGATCCACCATGAGTTCAAGGTGAACTAATTACAAAATACAAGTAAATGACCTTTAAATTCAATTGAGTAATATCCATTCGTCAAATAAACACACTAGGAACATTATTTTTAGTATTCACCTTCTAGAAAACCAAACACTCAGATATGAACTCAATGAATGATATATTTATTCATCAACACCAAAAATATCCTCTCGTGTCATGATAAATCTTAGCCACACCAAGATTCATTTCCAAAGGTGATATATGAAACTCATGAAGAACTAACTCAAACATTATTTGGGGAACAAAGAGACTCCCCTATAATAACACCCAATGTCAATCATCCTTTAAAAATATCTCAGGGGAATCACCACAAACAAAATTATCCAAAAAATATTTCACTTCAGATCCATAAACTGAGAATCTTTCAACTTCATCGCTAAGGGTGAATGAACTTCCATATGTTAAAGAAACCATATAATATCATCTTCATTAATATCAAGATGCAGAGTTTCAATATCATCCACCATAATACAAGAATCTTCAAACTCTTTAAAACATTTATATGTGGCTTCCTACTCAACACTTCAACAATAACATTCCCTTTCCAAAAATGTATCAGAAATATCAAAGTTGTAATCATGCATGAATTTCATCCACTATTAATGTCACAAGTTAAAATTATACTAGAACAAGATATATCTAAAACTCTCATCATCCATTAAGAACATAAAGATCTCATTAGTGACATAGTGTCTCCAAAACATCAAGTAAAAAACCACAACAAGCTCAAGATCATGGGTAATGTATTTACATTTTTGTGGTTATAAATATAAAGGCCTAGAGGTTATTAATTTTTTGTACTGCATAAAAATACTACCAAATACAATGTTTTAAGAATCATTTAAGACTTCAAAATATAACTCATTTGAATAGAAAATAGAGAAAATGAGAATTGAACAACTTCTTGTTCAAATACTCAAAAAAATTCCAAAACTGGTTAGTCTACATGATGACCTAACCCCTCTTGGTCAAGTATATCATAGAGGTTTTAATATGAGATAAATCATTCATTAACATATTTTAAGAGCCCTCGAGATAAAGGAAACTCCAAACCTATGAAATATTAATGGGGAATACTAAAGAAAAAACTACATTGATCATTGATGATATACAACTACCCCACTATGATACATGATAATCCCTAATAAATTCACCTTGTATGACAAGAACATACACTTAAAAAGTATTCCTACATCATAGAACCACTGAAACACCTAAAATATTCTATTTATTCTCTTTATTACACTCAAGAAAAAATGAGTATTTCATCAATGAATTCCACCTCCAACCAGTCTAGGAACTCATAAAAACTGTAGTTAATATATCCTATGAAAATAATTGGATCATTTTTTACATTGAATGGCATGAATATAAACTCATAGTTCCTATAAAAACACTTGAAGGTAGTATTTGGAATATCCTCATCTTTAACTTTCATCTAATGATACTCATACTGCAAATTAATCTTTTAGAACTAGCTAGTCCCTTCAATAGATTGAATAGATTAACAATCTGTGGATGTGGATAAAATTTCTTCACTATCACCTTATTCAATTAATGGTACTCAATTCATATTTGAATTATTCTATATATTTTTTTTATAATAAGACTAGTGAAACCCATGCAGAAACACCAGGTTAAATAAAACCTCTTTACAAAAGATCATCAATATGAATATATATCTCCTATAACTCATAAGGTGTAATACTATATTGATTGATTGAAATCATAGAGGGACTTGAATATAATTTTTCCCAATTTTGATTTCACATAAATGGGGTATCATTGAAACCTATTCATAGAAACCATTACGGTACTCTTATGTGACCATCCATAACTCTTCTGGTTGAACCCCCACTAATCTCAACAACATCCCATACATCATATAATGCAAGTCTTTTACATTTATCTGACCCATACATTGGTTTCCCTCTCCAATGAACATGGAATTATCATTTTTAGTATCAAATAATATAAATATTCTCCTAAATTATTCAAGGAAAGTCAACACCAGATACAACAAGTCTATACTGAGGATTGTATCATATGGTTATATTTGAAAATACAGGAAATACCCTAAAGACCAATGTTTCCTAACATCAGCAAATAATCTCTACATACATCATGCAATGAATACACCCAATTTGAAATAGGTAAATGGAACATCGCATGATATTCAGATCTTTAGGGATGGGAATGTTTATAACTTTCATCTGAAAACATCCTACTAAATGACTTCCTTGGCCTTGATGTTATCCACCTATATGAATATGAATTTATTTATTAACCTGAATACAAGGGACTCCTTAGGTATATCCTCTACTCACCTCATCTTTTATAAGCTAACCAAATATCAGTACACCATACTAGTATTGCTGGCTCATAGGATATTAATACAATAGCTGAAGTGGGATTCCATATCCACAATGTATCCTAAGGAAGTTTGATCATTAAAGATTATGATAGAAAAAAACTCTACAAGAAAATAAATTTATTTTTTATCTCCTAGTAGAGGTCTGAGAACTACTAACTTCAGTGAAATGAGATTAATATAGCTAATGTTGACTCCCAAATATCAGGAACATCCACTAACTAGGTAACTGAGAACCTCTTCTCATAGAAATACTTCTTAATAATTCTTGATGGCTTCCTTATGTTGATAATATATTTAGATAGAATATATTATTGATAACTTATGCCTTATATATCACCTCATGTAATGATATAAAAACAAATAGGGTGACCTATAACTGGATATATAAACATAATTAAACATCTAAATGCCTCATTCTAGCATCCACATCTGAGAAGAGGTCTGAAGTATAACTTAGAAAGTTCATGAGCTTATTATAAAACTCACACATGTTATAAATCCCCTATTAAATATAAATAATATATCGATGATGTCTGAACTTAGTAATAAAATAGATTAACTCAAGATGGAACTAGTCATAGAACATATCCCATGAAACTTCTAACTCATCGTGATCACTAGTGAATAAAACACACCACTGATGAGAAAATACTTGTAACATACTGATGGATAATGAAATATAGTACTCCTTCTTTTCATGGATAAAAATAAAATAAATCTCCATCTCCTCCAACCACGATTTGGTATCCTAATTAGAATGAGAGTCCTCACACTTCTTCAAGCCCTAACACTGGAACTCATGAATTATATTCATATAAGAGTTGTCTTCATCTACCTCAATTATCCTGTGATTTTTTTTGGAGAATCCAAATATACTTCACTCACATGATCCAAACAAAGACATTATCCCTGAAATATTCCTACAAAACATCAAAATGTTAGAGACTTCTCAATCCTAGAATACGGGATCCTTAAAATCATTTAGTTTAGATTCATCCTAACTTCCATTATCTACCCAATTTAAACACTGACATAAAAAATGATGATATATGATCCTATTCTAGGTATCTAACCTAGAAGAAGAATAACTTATCCTAATATAATTAGTGAACTTAAGTAATAAGCATCAGATCATAGGGGGCCTTAATCACATGTGTTCTATCCAATATCCATTTATTATATCATGTACTAAGTTCAGCTAACACTATTTCCCTACCAACCTATAGACCAAGTTGAACCCAATAAGATATGAAAATTCATAATAGTATAACTCTAATGATTAAACTAGAATCATTATGTAATTCACTAATAACCATTGGGAATCAATAAATTTGTCTCCAATATTCATATCTGAGTTCCTTAGGGAAGCACATGATAAAATCATTATATTTCCTAGGTTTGTGTCTAAAAATAAAATTTTATCTTACTAAACATACACTCACATGAGTGTAATCTTATGGATTTAATCAATAGATGTAACCCACAAGAATAATCATAAGAAATAAAGGTGAGAGAAGATACCAACCAACTCAAATCATAACACAATCTCATATATGCATAAAATCATGAGGATTTTTGTTCCTTTAATTCATATGTGAGTATACCATCCTTGAACATAGAAAAAAAAGAAAAAATAAAGAAAAATAGAACAAAAATCTAGAACTTATATAAACTTATCAAAGATTACAAACATGAACCTTGACATTACATCAAAAGATACTCCCTAGATTGATCATAAAGAAGGTTTAGAAGTATAAAGTGAGGAGGAAGAATAAAATCAGTAAATAATATAGTAAGATCTATTTCCTCTCTTCCCTTTTAAATTTTAAACCACTTAATTTTCTTATTTAAAATTTCTAACCCTTTAAATGGAAGTAGATGAATTAATTTGTAAGTAAGTAGTGTGCAAGATTTTACCTCTAATTTGATCCTTCAATTTTGAGTTACTTTTTTATCTCATATAAGGATAAACATAATATAGTGTTAAACTATGAAGTATTGTGGATTAATCTTAAATTTTATCCTAAAAAATAATCAATTCATTGGACATGTATAGAAAAATTCAGGTATGAATTACTAAATTATATTTTTATGGTCTTGACAGGATATTATGTTCTCTCTAATTTCACACACCCACCAATAACATTAATGACTGAATATCAACTTAATATTTTATAAATATATGGAATTTATATTTATATTTTATATAAAACTAGATTAATATAATTTAGAGTCATGTATACTATGTTATATCCCATTTATCAAAGGATGTTCAATTCTATCTGCTCAAATATTTTCCAATTTATGTGCTTCATTTAGGCCCCATATTTTTTTTATTCAACACTTGGTCTAGTAAAATGAAATTAAACCAAATATTCATGGAATACTTAAAAATTAATTTTTATAATCTTGATATATATAGTGGATGTTATGATAATAATACCAAACTTATGTTTTTCTATACAAATATCAAAAATAATGAATTTTCCATTTCTTATTATATTTTGAAATAATAAATGAAAAGTATGAATTGAATTAAAAATTATTAAAGTATGGGATAGTAGAATCTATATACAATTTATTAAACATATGTAAGTATGTAAATATTGGAAAATTCATTGTGTTATCACACCCCCCACATGTAATCATTTTCACTCTCAAGCAATCATCTCTACGAAGGTTAAAACAAACTTCCTAGGGTATTAATGGCAGCATTACTCAACCAAAACACTCAAAGAAAATATCATGTACATTATATGGATTTAAATTCCTTAACTCCTCAACAATCATAAAAATCCATTCAATATCATGTTAATCCCCATGTACATTTCACAGCTACCTCCTCGAAAAGTATTTCTCTCTGAATCTAGGATTTTAATTAGAACTCTTCTCATTCCCAAGCTCATTCATGATCTTAATATACTTATTTCCATCCTAATATATCCACTTAGAATATTTACATTGTCTTTCAATAATGAATAATTTTATATGGGTTTTTATATGTCTTAATGTTGGAAGGTTTTAAATGTGAAAACATTAAATTCAGAACGAGTAGGTTTATTTTATAAAGTGAAATAAAGGAATGAAAATATTTAACACTTATGAATTATTTGATCCTCACCCCCTTGTAAAATTATCATATAAACACTTTTATTTTTCTCTTTAAATGATTACACTTCATTATTTCAGGAGTAGTAATATCTATTCCCTCTTCCATCATTTTTCAATAGTGTTATCTAGTTTATTATAGATCTATAATTTTAGTGTAGTTATTTATTTCTAAGGGAAATATAGAAATATTTAAATATTTAAATAGTGTTGAACTCTCTTTAACATCTTTTGAATAGTATTTTTGACATCCTCACATCTTTCCATCTTGATTTTACCCCACAAAACAGTAGTAAAAGTGTGTAGTAATTTTCAATTCATATTAAACTGGTTCTTCAAATTAGCACATCATAACTCATATTATCCCTCCCTAATAAATAATTGTAACCATGATCATGTAATTACTTATAGATAAGGTTGGAAAGGGAAAATGGACCCTAATGTGGCTTCCTAGCAAAGTTTTTCATGGTTATTAGGGTATTAATAAGGGTTAGATGTAAGTGGATTATAAAATAAGAGTTAAATATAAAAAGGGTATTTCAAAATGAATCCATAATCACACTTGACACAATTCATGAACTCTAAAAGATTTTAATAAAATAAAAACATTAAGTTGTAGATCTCACTGTATTCCTAAAGACTCTCAAGAAATAGATAAATGTAAAGAATGTGTAAAATAGTTTTAGAAAACTCTCAGGTTTGGGAAATAATAAACATTTTGGGTAGTACTAGTGAACTTGAGTTTCACAGTCAATCTATAACACCCCCATATCATAATCAACCCATAATTATAATTTTATTAAAAATAATTTCACTTTTTTGAATTTCAGTGATCTTTTAAGATCATATTTTTATAGAATTAGGAAAATCCTTACATTATATAGGGAACACTGATACACAGTGTCCATTTTATTCCAAAAGAAAAATAGTATTCTTAAGTTCAAAATATTTTTTAACTCATGATTCAGTTTCATTGTTCAAGTAATATTTTTTATTCATAGCTAGACTTCATAATAGTTCATACTTATCCTTACCCCTATGAAAAACATTTAAAATTTTATGATGATAATAATAATCATGGAAAAGGATATAAAAGAATAAACATCTTAATCCATTTGAAAATTTATGAAAACATGAAGAAAGTTTTCCTTTTTCATAATAAAAATTAAGCATAAATAAATAATTTAATTAACAAATAAATAAATCTATTTATCCAAATTTTTCATAAAATATATCACAATAAATCATAAAGGAAAAATCATAATCATGAGGGTTTTTTAAAAAACACGAAAATATTTACTTGAAAAACATATCTTATTATCTAAAAAAGTTATATACTTTATTAAAACCCTAAGATCAATTGATTAAATTTTAAACTAACAGTAATTCTATAAAAACCTACTTTCAAGCATATAAAACCTTTGTAGGTATCTTGGAACATCATTATTTTATTATTGAATCTCTTAAACAGGATAATACCAACATTCTCTTAGGAGTAATTTATATCCAATTAACTTCACCATCTATTAGGAGTTACATATATTTAATAAAATCCATTATATCTTAGGATTAACTTCTATAAAATTAACTATGTCATATTACCCAATTCATTGGAGATCTATATCAGGATCACCTATCATCATAAGCTATATAGGGATCACCTGTCTTCATGATCTATACCAAGATCAGCCATCATTATAAACAATTTCGAAGAACCATATTGTGAATAAAAAACATATAATAATTCATTTAAATCATTAAAAAATCATAAAATATTATTTTGAACCCGTATAAAAAATCACATTCAGTCATCTCGTGAAAACCAGGCTAATACCCCTTTTCATTAAAAACTCTTAAAATGAAAATTTTCTAAAGAGAAAAGGGAATAATAATTTCTTTGGAAAAACCTAGAAAACATGTAGAGGAATATTATTAAATAATAATGGAAATGATTTTAAGAATATTTATTCAATCCATAAACATTAAAAAGTGTTCTTTTTCACTTTTGAAAAACGAGTCAAAAATTAACCTGTTTTGAAATCATTTAAAATATTTATTTAAAAAATTGTAAAAAAAAGTCAAGTAAAGTTAAAATTTTGTTTTGAAAATATTTTAAATAAACATAATAACATAATTTATAAATTTTATATAACATGTAAATGGAATAAAAATATTTAAAATAAATACTATAAAATAAGGTTTTAAATAAAATTCTCTTACCACTTTGGTAACTAATGAATCGAAAGATCATTGAATGAGAGAACTTGAAAAAGAATAGTAAAACAATTTAATTTTAGTAAATTAATAATAATATGATTAATATTTATGTATATACACCACAAAAAAAATATGGGGTGAACATGGCATGATTCTTAATGAAATGAGATTGATGCGAGAAATCTCTTACCTTGAGTCTCGACTTATTTCATACATTCTATAAATCCTTTAGAATAAAATTATATTATTTTTATAATTTTATAGGAACCTATTTAATATTAATTCCATTATAATTATTCCTTTTATTTCATTAATCACAATGACTTAGTTATTAGATCGGTTAAATTTACATCAGACGTTTTGAGGGTGTTCAATTCATAATCCCAAAATAGATTTGATAGGTTGACCATGGTAAAAGTGCTAATTAGTACATAATATATAGAATATTAATCATTAAATAATTATTATATTTTTATATTTAATAAAATTTTAAATCCATACATGGAAGTAGGTAAGGAAAAATGTTATAAGTCGCTTCGTGGAGGTGGTAATCCACACATATTCATGAACAACGTTATCATTTTTAAATGGATGGAAAATTAATAAAATAGATGATATATTATCTTTAAAGAATTATATTTATAACATGAATATCATATATAAACATTAAATCAATCTTTATAAATATCCATTAGAGATGGTGATGGAAAACAAAACACACCACTTCTTTGAGGTGGTAGCCCAGACAAACACACGAACGATGTTTTCATTCCCCATAAAATGGAAGAGGACATGAATAAAGGTCATATCATAATAATAATGAAATTTAATTATATGTAATATATTTTTATTATTATTTCATTATTTTTAAACAATATTTTAATAATTTAGAAGAATAATTAATCATGAAAAAACTCTATTAAGAGTTATACCTCTTATTTGGAAAACCTCATTTGGATTACACCATAAGCCTTCTAGGTTTGGTATTTTGGTGATACTATGACCTCTAAGACATGGTGAGGGATGTTGGAGAGATATATATGTATGTTTTTTTTGACACAGGGTGCTTAAAATGTGTGATTAAGATATGAGAGTATGTGCCCTTTAAAAGTGAGGGAAGTGGCACACTTGAAATTAATCATAATTTTAAATTAATATTAAGTCATATTCATGATAAATTGGCACCAAGTAACCCCAAATTTTTAACTAATATGTTATAAGTTACAAATAAACTCATAAAATCACATTTGGACATGTTTTAGAGATATTTTATGTATCGTCTCTTAGTTAAACCCCCTTTAAACCAAATTTAACCATAACAATGATAACTTAATTTTTAACCATGATAACTTAATTATAGGCCCAAAAATAAAAGGGGACTTATAAAAAAATTTGTATATGATGATTTTTATTTTTAAACCATTTTATTAGATTCAAAATCTATAGGTGTAAGGAATTACATTAAATTTAAGTACAAAAAATGTATGAAAAATAATTTTTAGAAAAATGCCCAATTTAGCCGTAAAAATCCTTTCTCATTGAAATCAACTAATAGGTTATGTTACGTTAATTTTTTTGATTAAATAATAAAAAATGTTTTTATACTTTTCTATAAATCCAAAACTTAATGGAACATTCCAATAGTACAATTAAATACAAATACCCAAAATAAATTTGATTTGAATAAAATATTATTTATGTTCAAAAATGCAATTCATGGGTTCCAAAATCCCAAATAATGTTTGAATATAAATTATATAAATTATTTTATATATTTTTTATCTAAATATACTCCTATAATAGGATAATTGAGAGTGTTATGTTTATTTTAAATCCTTCCCCTAGTTTTAACCCAATTTTACCAATTTTATCATTACCAAGGTGAAAAATCTTTACCATGTTTACTATTCATAATGAAAAAAATAAAAGGGGAATATTTATCAAATTTTAACCTATTAATTAATAATATTGAATAAATATTTAAAAATTAAATTTTTATAGGTGATATAAATCAATTTTAATAAAACTATATAAAACACAATGAAAACCAATTTTTAGAAAAATATGTTTTTAAACATAAAAATGTATGAAAAATTTAATATAATATTGATTCCTATGGAATTAATTATATTATTTTTAATAAAATTGAAATTATGTTAACCAAAAATAAAATCCAAAATATAATGTGAATTTTAAATTTCTTGATTTATATAAAGAAATCAAAGTTTTACAAAAAAATGACTTTTTTAACTATTTAATCAAAAATAAATCCTTTCAGAAAAATTTAAAAGGTTCAATGTAATATAATATTGAAATTATGATTAAAAAATGATATTCATTTCATGAAATAAAATTTCTAAAAATGGTATAAATTAATCATAATATTTGTACAAAAAATGCAATAAAACATTTTTGAAGAAAAAATAATTTTAAATTATAAAATGACTTTACTAAAAACTGAGAATATATTTATTCTATATTAATAAATAAATTTTCATTATATAACACCTATATATATATATTTGTTCTGCCTCTAAGGCGGCGCATTATTGGTGTTGCGGAAATGGTATAATGAGGATCATCACCCGTCCCTTTTTCTAGAGATGGTTTCTTGTCAAGTTCACCATTTATTTTTATTCAACCCATTCTACATCATTATCCTTTAGAAAAAGGTTGGATTAACCTCATTTGGGCTGGTAAATTCACCCCTTTCTCATTGAAAATGAGATTCCACAGTAAATCGGTCCCAGCGGGCGATTGCGTGGGGTTGAGTATTCGTGCAATCGATCATCCTCAGATTTAACTTCCACAGATGGTCTCCAACAGCTTTATTTGTGGAGCCAGAAATACCCATAAACCTTGGTATCCATGATTCAGGGACCTACTTTCCAAAGGCAGGTGGTCATTGATTGATGATTCAGCCAATGACACTTGAGGACACCATTGGTCGGGAGGATGGGAAGTCAGGCTCACCGCACCCTTTCAGAGGATTATTATCGTATGTTCTGAGACTCACTTATATATTTAAGCTGTGTTCATATATATTTTTGAATCCTTGGTTTATTCCCAAAGAGTGTTTCCATGGTATACCCTTATTTATCAGGATCGTTATAGGAGTGCATACAGATTTGATGTTACGGAGGTGATACTGACAAGATCCATACAAAAATGCACTCTGGAGTTTATCTTCATCTAGGGGGAAGAAAGGTGATTTGATATTAGGATTGGACCCATAATATGGGTTTCCTACGTATCCTAAAGAGAGGAATCAGAACCCACGTAGTTTGGAATGGTTGGGGCTTACGCATGGAAGCTTCCCATTTGAGGGGGAATGGTTGGGTGGACCCTTTTTTATGGGAACCCTTTTGAGTTCAGGCCTTCAAGTAGGCGTCCTATGTATCCTGATTTGGTCAGGAATCAGAGTTCTCATAGTTCAAAATGTGTAGGGATTATGTGTGGAAGTTTCCCATTTGAAGAGAAACATGATTGGGTGGACCCTTTATGGGAGGGCACCCTTTTGAGCTCATTCCTTTAGGTAGGCATCCTATGTATCCTGGTTTGATCAAGAATCAGAGTTCTCGTAGTTTAGAATGGGTTGGGGCTTACACGTGGAAGATAACCATTTAAGAAGACATGATTGGGTAAACCCTTTTGGAAGGGAACCCTTTTGAGCTTGGGCATTTAGGTAGGCATCCTAGGCATCCTAGTTTGATCAGGATTCAGAGTTATCATAGTTCAGAATGGGTTGGGGCTTACGTGTGGAAGCTACCCATTAAAGAATACATGATTGGGTGAACCCTTTTGGAAGGGCACCCATTTGAGTTCGGGCCATCGAGTAGGCATTCTATGTATCCTGATTTGGTCAGGAATCAAATTTCTCATAGTTCAAAATGGGTTGGGGGCTTACATGTGGAATTTTCCCATTTAAGAAGACATGATTGGGTGAACCCTTTTGGAAGGGCCCCATTTTGAGCTCATTCCTTTAAGTAGGAATCCTACGTATCCTGATTTGGTCAGGAATAAAATTTCTCATAGTTCAGATTGTGTAGGTGTTGTAATCGTTACAAACCTCTAAGCACATGTAAATCATGCTCGGTGTGAGAAAAAAGAGTGTGCGGGAGATCCAACCAACCACATTCTTCCTCCTCTATTGGTGGGAGATGGAGATCCATCTATAGAAGAGGTCAGGGTGATGGTGGGTGAGGGCGTGGAGCAATGAACCTTTCAATGTGAAATGACATTAAAGGTCATGAGGCTCAACCTCAAAATATTGGGAACTTACCTTAGTGGGAGGGACCATTTGAATTTCATATGAGGTATACTACAGTTTAAAGTTGCATATCTTGGAAAATGATTAACTAGAGGATAATCATGTTGGGATGTTATAACATGCCTCGAGCATGAGAGGGAAGGAACATGAAAACTATGATTCTATAGGATCTTGGATAAAGAGAAATGATATAAGGAATAGACCACATTGAGGCATACATTGGTAGGAAATGAATCTCCTAAGGACAAATTTGCCTTTGGTTGATGGCTGTTTTTGTGGGAAACATATGCAGAGCCACCGGGGCATGATGTGCATAGTCAATCATAGGTGTCCTTAGGACATTGGCCTTCCTCTTATGAGGGACATGGATGTTTATGAGGATCTGAAATCACCCAGTATACTATAGTTTAATGTAATTTATCTTAGACGATGGAATCACAGTTTAATGCTATGTTTCATGGACTAATACTATACAGTTTAATGTTATGTGGCCGGGACAACAACTCACAGTTTAAGGTCATAGAGTTTGGACCACTTTTTATTGAATCAATGATTTTTTGTAGGATAATCGGGCTAGGATATTCTAACATGCCTCAAACATGAGAGGGAAGGGAGGTGTAAACCATGAATCTAGGGATTCTCGGATCAGGAGAAATGATATGGGGCATAAAATCCATTGAGGTGTACAGAGGTAAGAAAGGAATCTCCTGAAGTTAAATTTGCCTTTGGTTGATGGCCAATTTTGTGGGAATTATATGGAGAGCCACCAAGGAATGATGTTCATAGTCAAAAAAATGTGTCTACAAGACACTGTACTTATACTTTTAATCACCATGGGGGGTTTTTGAGGATCCTAAATAACCATAGACATGAAGTTTTATGGATGGAAATGATGTGTTTGGGCATTTAAGAAACATTCATTTTGTGATTGTCCATGGAGTTTGGGGTCAACCTGGCATAGGAGGTAGGTGATAGGGTTTCGGGAGGTGCATGAGGAATGTCTCTTCTCATGGAATTTAAGGGACAGTTGTTTGGGTGGAATAAGGGAAGAATGGAAAATGTCATCGACCCAGCTCAAAAAGTTCCCAGTGCAAACCACCATTTTTCATGGGGTTCAATGACGATAGCGAAGGCACCGGCCCGACACTGATCTCAAGTAGGGGTGTGGGGGTGAATCCCCTATGGTATGGACTAGTGGGTGTGAACTGTTTTCTGCATAGGGCATCCATGTAAGAGCTGGCTACGTAGGAGTTGGCTACTTAGGAGCTGGCCGCGAACTGTCTGTTCATGAAGGAAATTGTTTGTGAACGAGCGGGCCGTATAAGATGGTACGTAGAAGAGAAGATCTCTAAGGACTGTCCACATACTAGGTTCTGTATATGGGAGTATGTGTACTGTCTTCTTCATATGGGCATCTGTGTACTTTTTTTTGCATATGTGCATCCGCTAACCATTTTTATTAAATATTTTTATTGGTACGCTGGTTGGCTATAGAGGGGCTTCCAAATAAAGTTCACAGGGAAGACTTCTTTGAACTTCTTTCTATATATGGTTCATGTGATGTATTCCTCAAACTATTTCAGATGCGATATGAAGTCCCTAGAACTACTTTGGGTGTGGGAGAAATTTCTCCCACACCCTTTATATTCTTCATCAACTTTATTTCCCATCCTAGAGATCTCTCCTCCTTCCTTCTCCACCCCTTATATGCTCCTTTTATAGATTATTGGGGAAAATCATATCTATGTTCATGAAACACCATTTTTGGAAGCCCATGAATAGATATCTCAACCCATGGAAGACTTGGTAAATTGGGGTTTGCAGAGATGCGGTATGCCATTAGATTCTCCTCATCCGCGAACCACATCGTTTGAAGGGATGGTGGGCGGGGCGTACCTCCGTTGGATTCTTTCCAGCAAAAATAGTTCACGGCGGCTTTAGTTCGTGGGTGGAAATTTACCATGAACAGCTTTTTTCGCAGGCCAATGCCTCGCAGGCCATCATGTCATATGCCTTCCGTGTACCGGTGGTTCATGTTTTATGTCTTCCGCTAACATTTCCCAGTGATGGTACACGACTAGGACAGATTCCTTTTCAAAATTTGATTTCTTCTAATTTCTTCTCAAATTTCCAATCCAACATTTATATCTTTGTTTCACCCAACTTTCGGAAGTATTTTCCTTCCCTTTTCTAATTTTTTGGGACCCTACAATATTTTTATAAATTTTTTATTACTATTCACAACAATAAATTAAAGAACTGAATTATAATGGTCACATTTTTATGATAATATTTTGTATAGTATATCATAATTTTTTTAAATATTAGTGTTTCATGTTAATCAAGTTACAGAGTATAATATTCTTTTAAAATAAATTTTTGTAGTGTTATATTCTCCCAACCCCAATTAAGTAAACTGAATTCTCATGATTTTTATCTCAGTAATCAAGGGATCAAAATTTGAAAATACCTTTTTAAAAAAATCACAGCGTACAGATAGAGAATATAACTTCCTTTGCAAAGGGGAAGGGGGAAAAGTCTACCTGAAATAACACATAATTGGGTTCTCAAATAAGGAAAACATTAGTGTGAAGTGAAAATATGGAGATGGAGTAGAAATAAAATTTCCAAATAATAATAGAGGGTGATAGAGAATATACTCAAGATAATGTTAATGTCCATAAAATGATAGATAAGTAGTAGATAAAGAAGACCATAAATTCATCAAAAATGAACATAAAAGAATAACATTTTTAGTTCAAGATACTTTTCTTATATTTTGGAAATTACTTCTCTATCAAGACAGAGGAAATGAGAAAATATACTTACTTTTTTTATATCCATCTCATAAGCTCAATTTCATACTTTGGTTGTGCTTTGATCAATTTCCACTTCTATCTCTTCTCTTATTCCAAGAAATGAATACTCAATATCAATTTTTCATTATTTAAGAACTAAAATTAAATTTTAATATATTATAATATCCATAAAATAATAACAATTTATTCATCGTGTATTTATACATTAACCAAAACCAAAATGGTTATCACAAGATAAGATAATTTCAATATAAATAAATCCGCATACATCAATATCCAAAATCTAAATAATAATCACCAAAGTTCAAATTAAATCATTTCATAAATAGATAACCTTAAAAATATTATAAATATTCCTAACCAAGATTGAAACGCAAATATTAGAGTGATTTTATCTAATATTATTCCATAATCAATATAATAATTATCTCCAAATAACAATAATAACTCATAAAGTCATGATAAAATCATATACACTTCCAAAATATTATTCAACCTTTATTACTCAAATAAACTTTCATGTTAGATAAAAATATTTCCATTTAACTTAATAATATAATGTTCCCAGTATAGTGAATTGCTTCAAAAAAACTTTAACCACTTAGTCACCAAATCACAAATCACTTTTTAATCTCATGGTTATCAATATGGTAAAACATATGTTCCCAAAATATAATAACTTTTTTTCCCAATTACCATAAAAGGTCATATTAACCCAAAAGGTTTTTAAAAACCTTTCAACTTATATCTAAAAATTATAAAATAATTATTCCTCAAATAACCTTTTCACATGTTAAACATGAGGTTTATATATTCTTCAAACATCTATTAAGACTCAATATATATCTCCAAGGTACTTTCATCACATAAAATATCAAAAGGGGTAAATATGTATTTATAATTATGATCAACCCTAGACTTATCATCCCATGATAATATCTAAAAAATATTAAATTATCCTAATATTAATTATCTTAACCTTTAAAGTTAACTAAACCCTTTCTTAGTTACAATCTATAATGTTATGTATCATAATCTTACCATAAATATTAGTTTAATAAAACTGGTTTCACTTTATTAAATTCTCATGATATTTTATGTTCATAGTTTTAGATAATTAGTAAATACATTACATTACATAAGAAACATTGATACAAAGTCTCAATTTTTTCCATAAAAATAAGATACTTAAGTTCATAATCTTATTTCACTCATGACACACTTGCTTCATTTAAGGTAAATTTTCATTTATTTGGAGCTAGAATTCATTATATTTCTTACTCATCCTTATAACCTATGAGAAAATTTTCAAAACATGGGATGATCTCAAAAATCTCAGTAACGGATAAAAAAATGAAACACATTAGTCTATTTAAAAATTCATGAAAACCATAATATAATTTTTCTTTATATAATAAAAATTGATCTTAAATAAATATTTTACATACCCAATGAATCTACTTATTTAACCAAAGTTTTCATAAAACATATCACAAGAAATAATAAATGGAAAATCATAATCATGAAGGTTTCTTGAAAAACATGAAAACCATTCCTTGAAAAAGCAAACCTTTTTATCAAAAAACGTCATAAATTTTCTTAAACCTGTAAGATAAATTAATTAATTTTTTAAATAAAAAAATCTCTCTCTAAATACTAATTTTCACGAACAGAAAAACCACGTAGGTATCTTGGAACATAATTATTTCCCCATGGAATCTCCTAAAAAATATAATACCAACATTCACATAGGCTAAACTTCCATCCATTTTACATTATTATCTATTATAAGTTACTTATCTTTAGTAAGATTTATAAAATATTAGGAGTAACTTTTATCCAATTAACTATATCACATTACCCAATTCATTGGATAGTTATGTCGATCTCACCTTTCATCATGAGCTATAGCTGGATCAATCGTCATCATGGGCTATTTTGGGATCAACCATCATCCTAATTTTTTTTTTCAAAAACTATATAATTAATAAAAAATATATAATATTTCATTTTTATCATAAAAATAAATAAAATTTTATTTTTACCCATATAAAAAATCCCTTTCAATCATCATGCAAAAATAAAGGAAATACCCTTTTCTTTGAAAACTAAAAAAAATGAAAAATTACCAGAATAAAACCAAATAATATATTCTATGTAAAAATCATGAAAACTTGTAGATTAATATTTTTAAATAATAATTGACATGCCAATGGTTAAATTAATTCATGTCATAAACATTAAAAACATTCTTTTTGTACTTTTGTAAAAAGAGTCAAAATTAATTTGTTCCGAAAACATTTATTAGTTTCTTTTTTAAAAACATTGTAAAAAAGTAAAGGATATTTAAAAAAATTTTATTGATGATATTTTAAATAGAATATTATTATTATTGAAAAAATTTAAAGACAATGGACATGGAATAAAGATAATTTAAAAGAATACTCTAAAATAAGGTTTTAAAGAAATGTATCTTACCACTTCGGTAACATTTGAATAAAAATATCATTGAAGAGAAGAACTTGAAAAGGATTTATAAAAAAAATTAATTTTATTAAATTAATGATAAAATAAATCAATATGATAGTATATACACCACACAAAGAAAACATAGGGTGAATATGGCTTGAGTCTCAATGAAAAGAAATTGAAATGAAGAATCCCTTGCCTCAAGTCCGGACACCTTTTGTACATTTTATGTCTCATAGATGATAAAATTATTTAAATTTTATACTTAAGAATATTTTTATATTCATTACATTATCATTGTTAATTTTATTTCATTTATTACCATGACTTATTTATTCACTAAATTAGTTAAGTTTACATAAGTTTTTTTGAGGACGTTCGGTTCGAAATCCCAAAACATCTTTCGTAGGTTGATCGTAGTAAAATAAATTATTATTAAATAATCTAAAAAATATTAACCATGAAATAATTATAAAATTTATAAATGAAATAAACTTTTAAAACAATCCATTTTACTTGGTAAGGAAAAATGAGTCACATTGTTTCATGGAGGTGATAATCCACATGTATGCACAAACGACATTATAATTTTTTAATGGATGAAAATGTAAGAAAATAAATAATATATTATCTTTAAATAATGTTATCTATTTCATTAATATCATATATATATATATAAATATTAAATCCATAGTTATAATCATCCATTAGTTATGATTATGGAAAATGAAACATATCGCTTCATGGAGGTGGTAGTCCACACGTACGCATGAATGATGTTTTCATTCCCCATAGGAAGAAAAGGGATATTAATAAGGGTTTAATCATAATAATAATACAATTTAAGTATATGTAAGATAATTATATTATTATTTATACATGGTAAATTAATATTTTAAGAATATATAAGAATAAATAAAGATGAAACACTCGGTTAAGAGTTATACCTCTTCTTTGGGAAACCTCTTATGGATTGCACCTTAATCCTTCTAGGTTGGGTATTTTGGTGATACAAAGAACTATAATACATTATGAGGGATTTTTTGGAGATATTGAAGTAGGTTATGGGTGTTATAGTGTTCTCAAATTTTGTGAGTAGGAGAGGATGGTAGGTTCTATTCTATAAGTGAGGGGATGACATGTAATTATTTAATGTTTTAAATTAATATAAAGTTGTATTCATTGTCAAGTGGCACCAAGGAGAAAAATAATCACATATAAGATGTTATTGGATTGAAATAAACTTAAAAAATCACTTTTGTGCTAGTCTTAGAGATATTTTAGGTCTTATATCTTATTTAAACCAACATTAAACCCAAATTAATCTCAACTATGATAACTTAACTTTTTTAACCTGATAACTTAATAATATGCACAAAAATAAAAGGGGACTTATAATTTTTTTTGGATATAATGAATCCAAATTTATAATCCATTTAATCAGATTAAAAATATATAGGTGGCACAAATTACATTTAATATAAGTAAATAAAACATATGAAAAACTTTTTTTAGGAAAATACCCAATTTAAAAATAAATATAATTTCACCTTGAAATCAAGTAAGAAGTTGATTTCCATGATTTTTTTGGTTATATAATAAAAAATGATGTTTTTATAATTTTGGACCAATCAAAAACTGTATGGAACCCTCCAACAATACTATTTAAATAAAAGATACAAAAAATAGTTTTAACTTTGAAAAAAAATATAATTTATTTTCATAAAATTCTACTATGGGTTCCCAAATTAAAAAATAATAATTTAAAATATTATTTAACTACTTTAAAATATATTTGGTAAATTAACTCATAAAATAGGATAAATGAAATTTTTATATATGTTTTAAATTCGTGTACCATAGTTTTATCCCATTTTACCTATTTTAGCTTTCTCGAGTTGACAAATATTTACTACAATTACTATTTGTAATGAACAAAATAAAAAGGAAATATTTAACAAATTTTAACCCCCAGATTACAAATATGGAATCTATTTTTTATGATTAAAATTCAATAAGTGCCAATAATATATTTTTATTTAAATTCATAAAATTTAATATAAAATAGTTTTCAGAAAAAATCATTTTAAACATAAAAATAAGATTATACAAAAATTAAATATAATATAGATTATTATAGAATTTATTATATTATTTTTTAATAAAATTGATATTATTTAAATTTAAAAAAATATATATAACTGAATGATACTTTAAAGTTTCTTTATTTAAACAAAATAAATCAAAGGTTTGCAAAATATAAGCCTTTTCACTATTCTCCCAATAATAAATCTCTTTAGAAATTACAAAAAATCACCCTAATATAATATTGAAATTATGATTTCAAAAATGATATTCATTTCCTCAAATAAAATATATTAAAATGACATAAAATAATTTAAATATTTATGTAAAAAATGAAATAAAACCCATTTATGAAAAAAACATATTTTTGAACTGAACATATTTTTGAACTAAAAATAACTTTACTAAAAATTGAGTACTTATTTATTATGAATTAATCACTAAATATGAATTATATAATACCTTTATAGATATTTTTAATAATATTATTTTTTCTATTAAAAAATTCTAATTTAATGGTTAGGTTATAAGGTTACATTCAAATAATAATATTTTTATATCGTATCACAATTATTTTAAAAATTATTGTTGAATATTAATCAATCTATTGAGCATAGTATTCTTTTAAATTAAATTTTTGGTCTGTTTCACAGTCAAAATTCATTAAATCAACATATTGAAAGTCAGGAAACAAAAACCATATCAGTAATCATTTAATACCTTACAAGTTCACATCAAGAAATTTGCCAAAAATTCCAAGATGGTCTGAATTTCCTGAAGTATTTGATAAAGGTCAGATCTAAAAAACAAAAAGAAAAATAAAATAGAAATGAAAACAAAGAAATTGATTTTTTTAATGTTTATTTATTTATTTTTATTATTTTTTGGTGGATTTAGTTTTTAAAAAAATCTCAAATCTTAACTATATGATGTCTCCCTCCCGCAAACCTAAAAATTATGTTTTCCTTGATGTTAGAAAATTAAATAAATATATAGGTAAATAATGGTGGGGAGAAGGGATATACTGATTGGTATTGTCATAGGTGGAATCCTTCAATTGATGTTCCTCTATTGGATGCTTTAGAAAGTCCTCATATAAGTGTTCCAACCATTTACCATTACATGTAAACTTTCATGTACTCTTCACATCCATCCAATGGCCCGAAGGCCTTAGATTTTTTTTATTTTATGATAAACCCTCTTTTAAGGGAAGAAGGGGGGGAACCTGAATAGACTTCAAGACTTAAAACATTACATGACTCAGAGATCATGTAAATAAAACCAGACTGAAAAAATGATCTACCTCTCCCCGGCATTATAAAAACATGTAAAGCTCTCTACCATTGCAAGACTGTATGGCCAGTAAGTGTCCTGTGTCAAAGCATAGGCCCGATCTGATGGCTGACGCCATAACCTCTCAAACATCCAAATCCATGAATCATGCATAGGTAAACCACCTTCCATTAATCCTCCTCTGAGGCATGTTCCTTGAAATCAAGACCAGCTAAATCTTCAAAATATGAGTCTCGAAAACCAACCCAACAAAATTCGGAAAAGATTCAATCAAGCACGAATCCAAACAACATTCAAACCAACATGATTCCATTCCAAATGCCAAAACTAAAATGGGATCAAACTAAAAAACATTCAGCACCTTATAACCCCAACACCAGAGATGATTCCAGAAGCACCCCACCGCAGCCAGAAAAACCTCCAACCATATCCATAGCAGCCTGAAGAGGAAGACAATCCAGGAAGAAAGAAACCAGGTCTTCATCACCTAATGATGGAAGAAACAATATCACCTCTAGGTAAGGTCTCCATTTAGGTAATCCAGGTAGATATGAAATAGCAACACCACACTAGGCTTGGAGCTAGACAAATCAAAACTACAGAAGAACCCTCAACAGATTTCTAAACAAACGAACCATAGAAAGAAGGAGGAACCAACGAGGCAGAAGGCACGTTGAAGAAGATTTGAGAAGCTTCATCCAAGAATTTTACAAAAGGAATTTCTCACCAATATAAAACATTTGATGATAAATCATATCATCATAGATAGCCTTTTTCTTTTATTTGTAGATATGAGAGTTCTCATACATATCACGCAGAATTTCTTCCAACTTCAGAATCTACAATTTCTTATGATCACCTATATATAAGAGATTACTATTATATTATTTAATGTCCAAATATATATGGTTCTCTATCTACACATGGAGGCGAAAAGTCTTTCCAAAAAGAGTCATGTAAGGTGACATTCTAATGGGTATTTTAAAAGTTATATGTTATTCCCAAAGTGAATCATCTAAAAACAAACTCTAATATTTCCTATTAAGTTATAACATTTTCTCCTATAATTACATAACTTCATGATTTAAAATTTCATATTTCCCATTAGTTTTAGATTCATATGTATTGGATACTTTATTAATAACAACATACTCATTTATTAAGGTTTTCATGTTACAATTATATAAATGATATCCCTTGTCTCGAGTGATAAGCCTCAAAAATCCCAATCAATTAAAAATATGATATCTCAAAAATTCAACAACCACTTGAGAGTCATCAGTCCTAGTTTCCTTTTCTTCTACCCAGTTAGTTACATAATCAACATACAAAAGGATATACATGAAGCTTAATGAATTTAGGAAAGCATACATGAAATAAAAACCCCATGCATAAAATATATAACAAATTAACATGGGTTTTTAAGGAATTTAATTCCTTTTGGGGATAAATTCTAGATTCAAGGACCTTTTTTGTTATACATTGAGGACGAAAGTTTACCCCACAAGAAAATGTGAGGAGGAACCCAAAAATACATGTGAAATCATGGTTAGGGATACACTGATGAAAAAAATGGTCACTAAAAATACTCCACAAGTATGGGTCATCTGAGATGTACCATCATAAATCAAGCTTAAGCCTCTGATATTGTATAGTAATAAAATCAGTGGTAACTCTAGATGTGGCTAAAAAATTCACAATATCTACTTGCCAAGGGGTAAGGTCCACTAAAAATTAAAGTTTCTATTCAGGGAATAACTCTTAAATTGGGATGTATGAGCTAATATGGTGGTCTAATAATGGGGAAATCCAATAAATGTGTCCAGCTAACAAATTTTCCACTCCTCTATTTTCTTGAATCTCTAGGTCAAACTTCTATAGGAGGAACATCCACAGTATATGGTGGGGCTTATCCTCAATATTCTTAAGGGGAAACTCAAGGTAATCATGATCAAGAAAGGAAATAAATGTTGACCTAAGTAGATATGAACTAAATTTGACCAAGGAAAATACAATATAAAGAATCTCATTTTCAGTGGTGGTGATGTTTTCCTAGGTAGGGTATAGGGTACGTAAGGTGTAAGTAATGACAAGTGGAGTCCTTTCGACCCTTTGTGAGAAAATTTCCCAAACTGAAAAGTTAATGGTATATCACATGATTTTTAAGGGGATATCCCACCATGTTGGTTAGATGAAAAAAAGGTAATGTGAGACTCGTTTTTAGTGAATTAAATATATACTCATAATTTCTATCAAAAAATCATATAATTATTTTTCAATAATCGAGATAAGGGAAGTGAAATATTACTAAAATCCTTAACGAATAATCATTAAAAACCAATATAACCTAAAAAATACTACACCTCATAAACACATTTTGGGTATGGGATGAAGGAAATTATTTCAATTTTTGACTTATCAAATTGAATTCCCTCACTCAAAATGACATGCCCAGGTACTATCCCCTAATATATCATAAAATAAAAATTATAAAAATTAAATATGAGATATTTTCCAATGAAATGATAGAGGGAATCATGTAGGTGTTCCAAAACCTTATAAAAAGAAGATTCATAAGCTATAAAATTATCCATGAAATTTTTCATGAAATTCTTATGATATTCAAGAAAAAATACTCAATATACAATTATCAAAGGCACCAAAATCATTTCGTAAACCAAAGGCATGCATCTATAATAAAATATATATAATAGACTAGTATGTTTTTTATTTTATAGATAAAATGTTGAAATATGGTGTAATATCCTAATATTTTAAAAGAAGGACGTTATATTTGATAACATGTATAGCACACAACACCTAGCTTAAACAAACCACAAACAGTTATTATTTAAATATGAACATTATAAATTAGTCTTTAAATTAGTGGGTATAAATAGGATTAACTACATTTTGAAATATATATAAATTTTATAATCAATAAAAATGTATTTATTAATTCTTAGTAAACAAGCACTCAATTTTTAGTAAAACCATTTCATTCTTCAAAGATATGTTTTATTTAAAAATGGTTTCTAATTTATTTTTTTAGAAAAGAATATAATTATTTTTTGGAACTTTTAGAAATTTTATTTTATAAAATAAAAAATATTTATTAAATTATAAAATCAAAATTATATTATTGTAAAATTTGGATATTTTTTTGAAAATTTTGATTTTAAATGAATAGTTAAAATAACTGATTTTGATTGAAAGCTGTTTTTTATTTTTAAAGTATTTTTAATGTTAAATTCTATTTTAGATTAGTTTAAAAATACCATTACTTCCTTTTGGTAAACGTTAATCCAATTATTGTCCTATAAGTTAATTTTATATTTTAATTTAGTATAAAACATTTTAGTATTTAAAATATCGTTTTTTATAAAAAAAATTGTCATGTTTTAATGGTTTAATTTCAAATTAAATTATACCACTTCTGTATTTTGAATTTTGATAAATTGATTCAATATTTTGAATAAATAGGTTCAAATTTAGTAAATATTTCACTTTTATTTTTGTTTAATATGACTATTAATCTAAGTAAATCATGTTACCATGGTAAAGGTTAAATGAGGTAGTTAAAGCTAAAAATAAAATGATAAGGAGTAAAATAATAACCATAACAGTTGCATTATTTTTATTAAATAAGTATATCTCATCCTTAATCATCTAGAATTTTAATTTATGGCATTTTTCTTCAATTTGGACATGATTTTGAAATTTGTAATATTTAAGTGAATATAAATCAAAAAATGTCACACTCTTGATTTTAATAACTATAATATTTTTAACATAGGGATAAATATAGGATATTTTTTTCTATAAATATTCATTTAAAATATAAATTATTTTTTTATCATGATAATTTATTTTTATTGTTAATTATTAAATAATTAACTTAAAATATTACTCAACACTAACGCAGTAATTATTCAATTAATATAAAAATAAATTATATGATTTGAAAATAATAAAATTAATATAATTTAAATTAATTTATGACTTAGAAAAAAATAAATAAAAATTTCATATTAAAGAGGTGTTAATTAATTATATTTGACATTATTTTGACTCATACTCATATTATATTCATATATTATCAATTTGGATCCATTTGGACATCAAAATTAATTAATTGTAATTTAATATGTTAAGAAATTCCAAGAATATCTCTCTCATCTCTTGTAAAAGAGAACCTCTTCATATCATTTATTCACACTTCAGAATCCATTTGGTTTTTCCATAAAATCCATTACTAACATCCCTCTCAATAATATAGAGGCATTATTTTGGGTATAATACCAACTGTTTAGGTCTTAAGGTGTAAATAAAAAGTTTTTGTTTGAAAAAGATGTTTAGTTCTTAATCGAGCATTTTTGTTTTATTTCTTCTTCCACCACCTTAAAATATTCTATAACCATGATGATATAAAAATAATAATTATTTACCATGTATTTAGATTTTTTTATATTTATGAAAACTTATATCCATCTCCTCTTCTATCAAATGGGAAACAAAATTGTCAATCGTGTGTATGGCGGACTACCGCTTCACGAACCGAAGTCATTAATTTTTCATCACCACCTATCATGGATAGTTATAATGATGTAATTAATGTTTACATATGATATTCATGACCTATCTATAATTATTAAAATATAATATATCATTTAATTTCTAGTATTTCCATTCACTGAAAAATGATAACAGTGTTCATGCGTATATGTGGACTACCACCTCCACAAAGTGATGTGATTATTTTTTTCATCACAAAAACACATGGATTATATATATGTATATTTAAAAAAATATGGATTTTAGTATATAATTATAATTATATAAATATATAATAATACTTACCTTCTTTCCATAATGATCATTGAAAAATGGAAATGTTACTCAAGCATACTTATAGCATACCATCTCAATGATTGTAATGTAGTTAATTTTCATAACCATATTTAATAGTTGTTTTTAAAAGTATAATCGATGTAAAAAATTATAATTATTTATTTATTATTATTCTAGACATTATGGAACAATGATCCTTTTGACCATGATTAACATACCGAATTTGTTTTGAAATTATGGACCGAACATCCTCTAAAAACCTGACATGGACTTAACTGATTAAGTAATTAAATATGTCATTGTAATAAATTAAAAAAATTATCTAAGGATAATGGATTGATCATGTAAAATATTATTGAGAAATAAAATATTTTATATAAGTTTATTATACAAGTTTTAAAGGGAATACATAGAAAGTTTGTACTAGAGGTTAGAGATTTATTTTCAATTTCCCTTCATTGATATATATTTTAATTTTATGCACCTAATTTATTTTTTATAGAGTATATACTTTAATTTTACATGTTATATCGTGGATAGTTCATACTTCATCATATTTTATGTTTCAAATTTAATTATTTTATCCAAGGGTATTTGACTTGAAAGTTACCAAGTGGTAATGGTTTTCTTAACTCAATTTCTTTTTGTTGGGATATAACTTTAATTCATTTACTTTATTATACCATGATTATGTGTGAATTGATCTATAAATTGTTTTATTTGATATTTTCACTTGTTTTTTGGATTTATATTTGTTACACATAATATATTGTTTGATTAATTCTCAATTTAATGATATAATTTTTGTAAGGTTTATTCATATCAAATTACCTTTCCTTGGTACATACATCTATGATATACACCCATATTATTTTATGAGGTGTATATAATTATCATTTTACATTTTATATCATTAATATCCATATATTTTATGAATATTTAAGGTTTATTTTAATTTTTTTTCATTCATAGGGCTTACGATTGAAATGTTTCCAAAGTGGAAAATGCATTATGCTACAATCTCATTTCTTCCTGAGATTTTTTATGTTAAATATTCCTTGGAAAAAATCATATGATCTTATTTTTTAACTGTATATATTTTACTCTACTCTAGTTATGAGTATTTTTATATGTTTAATTTCAATTTCCTACCTTATTGATTAAAGAAACATCAAGAAAGTTGTTTGTAAATGATATTAATCATGTATCTTCTTTTTGATCAAGAATCTTTCTCTTCCTTATCCATGTTTTCTAAAATGATTTAACAAATGTTATTTTCTAAACATAAATTATTTCATAAATCTATTTCATGTGGTCTTTTACTTCTTTTTAAAAGTTTCTAAAAATTAAATTTCTTAACTTTTTCCAAATGGGTCACTTTAGTCTCACTTACTAAATTATGTGAAAAGAATGCTTATTTTTAATCCTTACAACATGAATGTATTTTTATATTATAATGACCATTAATTTATTTGAATCATAATTTATATGTTTCTAAGATTATTTTGAAGAAAATGGTTTTCAAAATATTTTATGATTTTTTAGTTTTTAAAAGTGATTTTCAATGTGAAAAGACTATTTTATTCAAGAATGTTTTGATGCTCTTTTAATGGTATTTCCATTTATCAACAACAAAAACCCTTGATGATACTTATAACCCACTAGGGATATGTTGTAATGACACCATCCTTATTATTTCTCTCGATGGATTATGATTTTGACATGGAACCTACTTCTTTTCCATATGAGAATCAAGAAATGAAAGAACAATGATTATTGTTATATTGAAAAGTGAAAGATTATAAATTTTTATCCACAAATGGTACTTTGAAATTATTTTTGAAGAATGGGTGAGCCCTATAAAGATTATATTTAGGGTTGATCCTCATTTTATCTCCTGAATAATGGGTGATATCGATATATCTTATATGATTGGTGTGCTCAGATAGAACTCCAATGCATTGGATAATGTTCATTGTCATTTGGGTCAATAAAGAGGGAGTTACTAGATGGTTTCTCTTATAGATTAAACTGAGATTTAGTTATTTTTAACATGGGTTTAAATTTTTTTATGAAAATAATTTTCGAAGATACCATCACATTTTTTTATGTTTGTTATAAGATATAAATATTTTCATTTATCAATATTGACATCAAAAGGATCATGTGTAACACCCCAAGATTTTATAGTACATTATCTCTTCAAAGTAATTCAATAACTTGTGCTACACGCAACACCGAGTTCAAGCGCACCACGACAGACCAAACTAGCAGTTCAAAAGTGGTTATGAATAGTACTAACTGAATTTTAAATTTTATATATTCCATATAATTTTAACATCCATATTAAGTTTTTATTAGACATAATATAAGAATAAATTCATTTTTTTAGATAAAGGAAGTATTTTTCAGAAAATGAAAATTTACTGCCTTTTAATAGAGAACCCTTTTTAAATCCAATATTTGACACCTTTATATATTCAATTTGACAAAATAAACTTCTTCTTTAAAATAGGGACATAAAAATTTAGTTTCGATAAATTTTTGGTGTTTTTCTGATAACTTTCATATTTTGGGTGAATAGTGAAAAATACTAAATTTTATCTTAAAACAACTTTTTAATAAAAAATATTTATAGTGTTATATTATACATTTGAATGGTTTGGAAGTATAATTAGATTATATTTTTATCATTTAATACAATTTTGGTCATTATAAGTAATTTAACATTTAAATTTGACATAAACACATGTCAATCTTTTGATAGTTTTTACTTTTTAAAAACCCGCTTTTTGCTTTTGACAATGGGAATTAATTTTAAATTAATAAATTCAACTTCTATTTTTTGAATTTGGTAAAATAGACTTCATTTTTTAATTCATAATATCAAAATTATCTTAGGGTAAATTTATGGTATTTTTCTGAAAACTTTCAATTTTTGATGAATAGTGAAAAACACTACGTTATTTTTTAAAACCGACTTTTTATTTAAGTAATTAGTTATTTTATTTTAGGTCAAAATAGATATATAATAAATATACATGTTAAATTTAATTCATTGGAGTCATTTTATAATAAGTTTAGATATATAAAATTTTATTGAACTTTTTATCGTCTTTTACCCACCTTCTTGATTCATTTGAAAATTTTCATAAAACATAATTTTACCACTGCTATGAATTGAATTTCAAAAATTCAAGACACACGGTTGATATCAGTAAATAAAATTTTGTTCAATAAGATGAAAATAATTGTTGGTGAATAGTAACTTTTGACTTTTATTTACCACGGTAAAAAGTAAATAAGGTAATTAAACGAAACAATAATATTAAAATTGCCCCAAAACATGTTATAATTCTATTGTATTAGTGTAATTAGACAAAAAAAAACCTTAGGAATAAAATATGATCCTTTAGGTCCACTTGGATTTGATTAGGACATTTATTATTATTTTATTTAAAAAAGAGTTATAAATGTTAAATTCAAAGTTTATTAACTAAATCATTTTTAATATAGGTTTATACATAAGATAAATTAGACTATAAATATTATTTATAACTATAAAAATATTTCCTACATAATGGTATTTTATTTATAATTTTTAGAGATTAATTAATTAAATTTATTTATGACATAATGATGATGAAGTAATTACCTTCTTAATGAAATATTAAAATAATTTATATTAGAAATTTTAAAATAAATAGAATTTAAAAGTTTTGATGCCATCGACAAATTTTCTAGGTTAATATGACATGTTATGTTTGATTAGATAGATTTTTTTCTAAGTGATAAGGTTGTTATGGCTTTCACAAAAAAATACAAAATAATGTCAAAATTGACATAAATTAAATTTTAAAACAAATATTGTATTATTGGTTGATATAATATTCCAAAAAATATAAGTTTAAAGACCTGGAAATTCCATGGAATTTTTTTTCTTAAATACATGGGAATTTTACGAGTCCGTGAAAATTGACGGCAGGTGATTCCGAGGCGCGGTGTGCCTGGAATCAATTTCTAAAGTTTTGTTCAGGTACGTTCAGTAAACGTATGAGTGGGTTTTTATAACTTTTGAACCGTACTCGGAATTGAAATCTGAGGGCACCGTTGAACTCGCAAAGCCGATATTTTCTTAAGAAGACTTTCACCTTGACGGCAGATGGTCGGAAATAAAAGATAGTTTTTGGGTTTTTAATGAAAGAATTAAATAAATATAAAGTTGTAGCTTTATTTTTATTTGGTTGGTTGAAGCCCCCATGTGGAAGTTAGAGGTGGGGACCAGCACACCTAAACCTCCCATGAAAGGTTATGGTGGTGGGGCCCACCCAAACCTAACCTCCTCTTCATGTTTAATATGGTGGGTACCACCTGAGGTTAAAACCTCTTGAGCTGCCCACTTAATGGTGCCACCACCCCTCAACCTTAATGGAGCCAATGCACAAGCATTTATGGTGCCAAATCCTCCACATTAATTATGTGCCAAGCTCTTGAATTAATTAATTAGAGCTAACCTAATTAATTAACAAATTTTAATTTTGTGCCAAAAATGAACTAATAGATAAACTCAATCTATTATTTTGGTTGGCATTTGTCTTTTGGGTGGAATATTGGGGAGAGGAGAGCTTGGGAGAAATAGAGTTCTCCAACGAAGAACCTCATCTCCCAACGAAGAATGAATAACACGTTCATTCAACGAAGAACGCCAGAAAAGATCTCCTTCGGTCTTCTTCCCTAGACTCCTAACGACGTGGAACGTCTTCCACAACTGATGTGTGAGCTTGGGATTGGAAGTGTGCGGCGTATGCGACGAACGACGACAACTTCGTCTTCTTCCCGCGTCTTCATCGTCGAACAACGAACAAAGGTAGGGGTTAATTTCATTTAAGTTCCACGCTCTTCCTTTCTTTCAAAATAAAGAACAAGGATGCTGTATTTTTGAAGGTGGATTTTTATAGTGTGTTCTAAAGGACCGATTACTATCACCCTAAACGCAGAGGGTGCAGGCCAAATTAACATGGCCCGACACCCTCCATCGATCTCTTTTGAGATATCCTTCGGCATGGCGATGAAGTGATGAGGTGATGAAGGTGGTGAAGACAAAGGCAGCACTACCTGCGGCCTCTGTGACCCACGCCGCCCTCGTAGTGCCCCGCACCACCAATGGCTGATCCCTCCCCGGCTGAGCCCCCGCCGGTCGCGCCGCTCGCTGAGCTAATCCGCTTCCGCGAGCAGGCCCGCACCACACCGGCCCGCCCGACCGCCTTCCGGACTCCCGCCTACCTGCCCAACCACCTCTCGACTGCCTGCCCTTCGGCCTGACCCACCGCCTCCTAACTGCCTGCATGCCTTCCCGGCTACCTCTTGGCTGCCTGCCCGCCTGCCCGGCCGTCTCCCGGCCTGCCCGGCTGCCTTCCATGCGCCCGGCCGAACCGCACCAGCCCGCGCGTCCTGTACGCCCTGCACCACCGCTGGCCAAACCAGCCTCGGCCATCCGGGCCGAGCCGCCCGAGTTGCGCCTCTCGCGGCGCTGGCCGAAAGGGCCTCGGCCATCCGGGTCGAGCCGCTGGGCCGCTCCCCACGCGCGCCTGGTCAAGCCGTCCTTCCGCGCCCTCACGCTACTCACGACCTTTGTGGCCTACTGGTCCGGGCCCAGTGGGTCAGGCCGAACCCAACGGGTCTTCCTAGACTAAGTTGGGTCGGGTCGGTCCGACCGGGTCAGACCAAACCTGGGCCCACTGCAACCCCCTTTACTTTCTTTTGGCCATATCTTTGGCACCAGACATCTATTTGATGAACCGTCAGCGGAGCTGGTAATCTTGGAGCGTGATGGTCCCTTTGAGTATACCCCACTAGAGTTCAGGGTATAGTTGAGTTACAGTCAGGTTGGATCATGCACGAATCCAACTGGGCCCCCGAGATTAAAAGGCTAATAACTCACAGACCGAGCGTCTGATTAATGTGTCATTTATTGCATTAGGACCCCTATGACGTGGCGGAACTTTTTGATACTTCTTCATGGGACTTATTGGAAGATGATGTATTGAAAATTGTCTTGAGGAGTGGACCCTCCCAGAATCAAGGGTGCTTTGCATGGAAACCTTGTGGCTGGCTGCTTAGTGATAAAAGGGATCCTACATGGGTTCGACAACTTCGACTACTGTTCCAGGATCCTACATGGGTTCGACAGCTCTGAATACTGTTCTGGGATCCTATGTGGGTTCGAGAGCTATTACTACTGTTCTAGGATCCTACGTGGGTTCGACAGCTCTGATTAGTGTACCAGGATCCTACGTGGGTTCGATATAGAATATAATTCAGTGGATACATCTAATCATCTCTATCTCTCTACATAAGTTGTATACCTGTGTGAGCCGAGTCAGTAAATTTGTGTTTACCTTATGATTTAGATAGATTACTTGATAACTTAGGTATATGTATGGGTATATACCTAAGTGGGGACATCTGTTTATTATATAATTTGTGGTTATCCTTGTCGTATTTTGAGAGACTTTGAGGGTCTTGGGGTCTGTAGTAAGTATTGTTATACTCACCCCTGCACGGGCTATGCCTGCACCTCGTTGTGTTGTTTGCAGATGACGGACAACGCTGACCGAGGCTGAGAGTATTAGGACTGGACGGTACCAGTAGGTGGACCTCACGACGAGTCGTTACTTGGAGGAGATTGGTGTACTTAGAGTGCTGATGAGGCTATCTATACCTACCCTTCTGGTAGGAATCCCAGTGGACGACCTAGCAGTTGTTTTTCTTTCTTTAGTTGTACTTTCAGTTCCTTGTACTTTATAGTTGGGCTTGTATTTTTAGCCCCTTTACTTTTTAGCACTCTCTTATTATACAGTTTTACTTAGTGTTTTGTATCCAGTTGTGTCTTATGTTGTGTGTGTTTACAGTAATAAAGGAAATTCCTTCACAGATTTAGGGAATTACACCTTTGGTGCTAGTCACCATCCCCTGGCCTATGGAAGGTGGGATTGGGGTAGTCACGGCATGAGCCCAGGGGGACAGGTCATGAAAAATTGGTATCAGAGTAGTCGTTTCAACCGCATAAATTAGGACTATAATATTTTCTTGTGAAACAGTAGTATTAAGGGTATTGAGTTTGGTTTTCAGTTAAGGGAGTCTAGTGTTGGTGTGGCGGCCGACGTATCCATACACCAGGACCCTGACTTTTGATTCCTGACTCAGTGCATGAAAACACTGATTTCATGTGTGTTTCAAGAGTTTTCTTATTTATCTCTTTGAGTGAGATTACCAGGTATAACTTATTGACTGTGGCATACCTGTTTTTTTTTTCTGAATGGCCCCATGTGGATAGCTAGCTAGGGTTCCAGGCTTTGTACGATATGGCAGCCCCTGAGTGACGAGGCCTCGGTGCAGGGCCCTATCATAGTGGAGGCACCAACGGTAGCACTACCCGTTGGGCGACCGATGCCACCAGCCCCAACAGCAGACAATGCATTCCACTTAAGCGCATTGCACGAGTTCTAGTGCCATAGGACGTCCAGATTCAAGGGTGTGGCAGACCCGCAGGCAGTTGAGGATTGGCTGGAGACTATGCTGAGAGTCTTCAAACTAGTAGGAACACCAGCCAACCTTATGGTCATCCTTTTTGCGAGTCTCATTCAGGTAGCAATGGTGGAGCCTCATTCTCCAGGTGCATGACGAAGCGACACTTCTATGGACATACTTCGAGAGCCTATTTTGGGCAGAGTTTGTCCCATCCACCCTATGTGTAGTACGGATACAGGATCTACTTCATCTGTAGTAGGGCAGTATGACCGTGGCACAGTACTCAGCGAGGTTCACCGACCTCTCGCGCTAGTCCATAGATATGGTGTGGGGCCCTTTCTTCAGGGTCTGGGCCTTCGAGCAGGGGCTCAGGCAACAGATCAGGGCTTCGATGATCTCCCTCAGCATCACAGCGCAAGAGGGGGTGTTAGAGAGAGCCCTCTTGGTGTAGATTTTCCTTGCTGAGAGTCTCTAGCAGCGAGATCCACCACCAGTCGACACGTAGCGGAGTCTTCTACAGCTGGCAGTGTATAGATGTTGTAGAGGTCCAAGCGGACCAGACCTATAGGTGGATGACTGTATGACTCATGGTCAGTTGTGTGGGGAACACGAGATAGAGCCAGTCATATGAGGATTAGTCAGTTCTACACATGTGATGAGATGGGTCACATGGCTCGAGACTATCTGACCTGCCGTGCTGATAATCAACAGACTATTGAGGGACCTCTTAGGTAGAGGTAGAGGTTTGACCATGGTGGTTCGCAGGGAGTAGGAGGACATGGCAGAAAAGATGACTGATCATCAGGTGGTGGATGACGTTTTGATGTCCTACCACCACCACCACCAAGAGGTCCACCCCGACTGTAGGGAGCAGGTGGACAGGGGAGATCTCAGCTCCAGGAAGCTGAGTCCTATGACCATGGCGCTCCGGAGATGATTCGAGGTACGATCTGTGTCTATTCCACCTTAGTTGTAGTTCTTATAGACACAGGTTCCAGTCACTCTTTCATTTCCACTACCCTTGTTCGGAGCTCGGAGAGTCCGACGGAGTCGGTGCCTCGATCCTTATGGATAGAGACTCTTACGGGAGCTGACACGACTATTACGCACTGGTGCCGACAGTGTGAGCTTACTCTAGGAGATGAGAGCTTCGGATGGGATCTCCTCATAGCAATGTCAAGGCCTTACGACGTCATCTTGGGTATGGACTGGTTATCTATAGTCCATGTTCAGATTGACTATATTGGGCACAAAGTGCGGTGTATATGCACGGATGGGACCATGTTTACCTTCACTAGAGAGAAGGGAGACTTAGTAGTGTAGGATGGACTTACCCAGAAGAGGGGGCAGCCAATTACTCATCAGTTGGATAGCCTTATCCTCAGAGTGGTTGCTGTGCAGAGTCTAAGCTATCCTGTAGTGGTGGAATAGTACACAGATTTTTTCCCTGACGATGTTCCAGGACTACCTCCTCGTAGATAGGTGGACTTTTATATTGACATGTACCTCGAGATGGCCCCGATATCTACACCAGCGTATCGGATGGCTCTTGCTGAGCTTCATGAGCTGTGGGTATAGCTGGAGGACTTGTAGGGGAAGGGATTCATCCGGCCCAGTGTTTCTCCATGGGCAACCCCGATTCTATTCACCAAGAAGGCAGATGGAAGCTTGAGGCTTTGTATCGACTACCATCGCCTAAACCAGGTGTCCGTGAAGAACAAGTACCCACTCCCGAGGATTGATGACCTCTTTTATCAGCTGAAGGGATCACAGTGGTTCTCAAAGATAGACCTCAGATCAGGCTATCACCAGCTCAGAGTTCGGGATGAGGATGTACAGAAGACAGCCTTCAGATGTTGGTACGACCACTACGAACTCTTGGTTATGACATTAGTCATAACCAACACTCCGGTAGTGTTCATGGGAATCATGAACAGGATCTTCCAGCCATACCTCAATCACTTTGTCGTAGTCTTCATCGACAACATTTTGATCTACTCTACTACTAAGGAGGAGCATGCCTACCATTTGCAGGTAGTACTGGACACACTCCGATAGAACCAGCTTTATGGTAAGCTCTCGAAGTGCTAGTTTTGGATCCAAGAGGTTCACTTCCTGGTACATGTCATCTCGGAGGCTGGAGTTGTAGTAGATCCAGCGAAGATTGAGGTGGTACTTTCTTGGTATCACCCAGTAGTGTGACAGAGGTACAAAGTTTCCTATGTTTGGCTGGATACTACTAGAGATTCGTTTCAGATTTCTCGAGAGTTGTAACACCACTATCAGCCTTGACGAAGAAGGGTAAACCCTTTGTGTGGTCGGAGAGATGTCAGTAGAGCTTTTAGAAGCTAAGGTAGAGGATGACTAGTTCCCCCATCTTGAGGCTTCTATAGGAGGGTGTAGGGTACTTAGTTTATTGCGACGCATCATGGATCGGACTCAGATGTGTCCTGATGCAGGAGCGAGCAGTTATCACTTACGGTTCTCATCAGCTGAGACATCATGAGTAGAACTATGACACCAATGACTTGGAGTTAGTAGTAGTGGTATTCACATTGAAGATGTGGCGGCACTATCTGATGGGCGAGCGTTTCACAATCTACTCTGAACACCAGAGTCTCCGGTATATCTTCTCTCAAAAGGACTTGAACCTGAGACAGCAGCGATGACTTGAGTTCCTCTAAGACTATGACTTCGAGATATTCTATACTCCTGGGAAGGGGAATATTTTAGCATATGATATCAGCAATAGATCAGGGATTCAGCTGCTAGGAGAGGCGATAGAGCAGCTAACTGCTTTACAGATATCCTTTCTGGACCAAGATGAAACATCTTTCCTTCAGTCTCTTACAGTCACTCCTCTACTTCTTCAGGGAGTCAGGGAGGTGCAGCATGGAGACGCTGACTGCGAGACACGACGTGCTCAGATATCCACAGGGCAGGTACCTGATAGATTTTCTGAAGGTGGGGAGCACAACATCCTCTTCAAAGGACGTACCATGGTACCAGTGTCACTTCTAGAGGAAGTGTTGAGATAGTTCAACACTTCCACTCTATCGTTACATCCGTGAGTGGCGAAGATGTACCAGGACCTCAGACGATAGCACTGGTGGCCGGAAATGAAGAAAGAAGTAGCTGAGTTTGTCTCTCGATGCCTCGCTTGTCAGCAAGTGAAGGCGGAGCATCAGGTAATAGTGGGATTGGTGCAGCCTTTAGGGGTCTCAGAGTGGAAGTGGGATGGAATATCCATGGACTTCATGATAGGACTTCCATGTACGTCCAGGGGACATGACTCTATCTGGGTGATCATCGACTGAATCACCAAATCGGCCCACTTCCTACCGATCAAAGAGCAGAGTATAATAGAGAGCTTCAGACACCTCTATGTGCAAGAGATTTTGCGTTTACATGGTATACCCTCAACTATTGTCTCCAATAGTGGAACACAATTTTCTTCCAGGCTATGGAAGGGGTTGCAGAAGGCTTTCGAGATGTAGCTTCATTTGAGCACCGCCTTCCATCCTCAGATGGATGGTCAGACTGAGCAAACCATTCAGACCCTCGAGGATATTCTTCATGCATATGTTCTAGACTTTGGTCGCAGCTAGGAGAACCACTTACCTTTGTTGGAGTTTTCCTACAACAACAACTATCACTCCACCATAGGGATGACACCTTTTGAGGCATTATACGGGCGACCTTACAGATCACCTCTGTGCTGGACTGACCCAGGGGAGTCAGAACTAGTGGGACCAAAGATGGTACGGGCTACCATGAAGAAGGTGCAGATCATCCAAGAGTGGATGAAGACTGCACAGAGTAGGCATAATTCATATACTGATAAGAGATGGAGGCCTCTGGATTTCGAGGATGGCGACCACATATTTCTATGGGTCTCACCTCGATGAGGTCTACAAAGATTTTGTCTAGGAGGAAAGTTATCTTCGAGGTTCATCGGACCTTTCCAGGTCCCTAGCAGAGTTGGTGAGGTGGCATACCGCTTAGCTCTTCCACCTCAGTTGCATCGGGTGCATGACGTCTTTCACGTATCCCAGCTGAGGAAATACATGCACGACCCATCCCACATCATCGACCTTGGAGAGAAGGACGTCAATGATGGGGATACTTTTATGGAGGTTCGAGTGGAGATTGAGTTTTGACAGGAGTGGGTCCTACGTGGATGGTCGATACCTCTAGTGCGCGTTCACTGGAAGCATGGTAACCTCTAGGAGAGCACTTGGTAGAGGGAGGCTCAGATGAGTGCTTAGTACACCCACTTGTTCCCTTAGATCGAGTTGTAGCTTACAGGGATGTAAAACCCTGAGGTGGGGAGAATGTAAAATCCCAGAAATTCCATGGAATTTTTTTTTCTTAAATACATGGGAACTTTATGAGTGCGTTAAAATTGACAGTGCATGATTCTGAGGCCTGTTGTCCCCAGAATCAATTTCTGAAGTTTTTTTCGTGTACATTCAGTAAACGTACGAGCGGGTTTTTATAACTTTTGAACAAGTGCTCAGAATTGAAATCTGAGGGATCTGTTAAACTCGTAGTGCCGATATTCACTTAGGAAGACTTTAACCTCGACGGTAGATGGTCAGAAATAAAAGATAGTTTTTGGGTTTTTAATGAAATAATTAAATAAAAATAAAGTTGTAGCTTAATTTTTATTTGGTTGGTTGAAGCCTACATATGGAAGTTGGAGGTGGGGACCACCACACCTTAACCTCCCATGAGAGGTTATGGTGGTGGGGCCCACCCGAACCTAACCTCATCTTCATGTTTAATATGGTGGGAACCACCTGAGGTTAAAACCTCTTGAGCTCCCCACTTAATGGTGCCACCACCCATCCACCTTAATGGAGCCAACGCATAAGCCTCTATGGTACCAAATCCTCCACATTAATTTTGTGCCAACCTCTTGAATTAATTAATTGGAGATAACCTAATTAATTAACCCATTTAAATTTTGTGCCAACAATGAAATAATAGATAAAATCAATCTATTATTTTGGTTGGCATTTGTCTTTTGGGTTGAATATTGGGGAGAGGAGAGCTTGGGAGAAATAGAGTTCTCCAACGAAGAACCTCATCTCCCAACAAAAAACGAAGAATGCATTCATTCAACAAAGAACGCCGATAACGATCTCCTTCGATCTTCTTCTCTGGACTCCTATCGATGTGGAATGTCTTCTACAACCGACGTGAGAGCTCGGGGTTGGAAGTGTGTGGTGGATGAGACAAATGATGAAAACTTTGTCTTCTTCCCGCGTCTTCATCATCGAACAACAAACAAAGGTGGGGGGTTAATTTCATTTAAGTTCCACGTTCTTCCATTCTTTCAAAATGAATAATGAGGATGATTTCTTTTTGCGGGTGGATTTTTGTGGTGCGTTCTAAAGGAACGATTGCTATCACACTAAACGCGGAGGGTGTGGGCCATACTAACATGGCCCGACACCCTCCATCGATCTCTTTTGTGATATCCTTCGGCATGGTGATGAAGCAATGAGGCGACGAAGGAAACGAAGACAAAGGCAGTGCTACCCGTGGCCTCCGTGACCCGTGCCACCCCCGCAGTGTCCCGCACCACCACCGGCCGAACCAGCCCCAGCCGAGCCCCCACTGGCAGCGCCGCTTGCCGAGCTGAGACACTTCTCCGAGCCATCCCATGCCTCATCGGCCTACCCGGCCACCCTCCGGCCTAACCGCCCGACTACCTGGTTGCCTCCTGGCCTGCCCGCCCGCCTCCCGTCTTGCCCGGTCGCCCGCCAGCCAGCCCGCCCGCCTCTCAGCCCCCTCCCAACCGGCTCTCCCGCCTCCCGACCGCCTTTCGGCTAACCCTCCGGCCTGCCCGGCCGCCTCTCGTGCGCCCGGCCGAACCACGCCGGCACGCGCATCCTGCACGCCCTGTGCCGCCATTGGCTAAACCAGCCCTGGCCATCAGGGTTGAGCCACCCGAGCCGCGCCCCTCACGGTGTTGGCCGAACCGGCCTCGGCCATCTGGCCTAAGCTACCGAGCCATTCCCCATGCGCGCCTGGCTGAGATGGCCTTCTGCACCCGCGCGCTGCTCGTGGCCTTCGCGGCCTGCTGGGCCGGGCCCAGTGGGTCGGACCAGACCCGGACCCACTATGACCCCCTTTACATTCTTTTGGCCATATCTTTGGCACCAGACGTTCTTTTGACTAACCGTTAGTGGTTCTAGTAATTTAGGATCATGAAGGTCCCTTTGAGTATACCCCACTGGAGTTCGGGGTATTGTTGATTTACGGTCAGGTTGGATTGTGCATGAATCCAACCGGGCCCAGGGACTAAAAGGCTAATAACTCACAGATCGGGCGTTTGATTGACGCATAGTCTATTGTGTTGAGACCCATATGATGTGGAGGACCTTTGGGATGCTTCTTCGTGGGACTTAGTGGTAGTTGATGTATCAACGCTTGGCCTGAGGAGCAGACCCTCCCAGAATCAATTGTGCTTTGTGCAAAAACCATGTGGTTGGCTTCTTAGTGATAAAAGGGATCCTACGTGGGTTCAACAACTCCAACTACTATTCCAGGATCCTATGTGGGTTCAACAGATCTGATTACTGTACCAGGATCCTACATGGGTGCGATAGAGAAGGTGATTCAATGGCTACATCTAATCATCTCTATCTCTCTACATAAGTTGTATAGCTATGTGAGCTGAGTCAGTAACTTTTGTGTTTACCTCCTGATTGAGATGGATTACTTGATAACTTAGGTATGTGTATGGGCATATACCTAAGTGGGGTCATCTGTTGATTACATACTTTGTGGTTATCATTGTCTGATTTTGAGAGACTTTGAGGGTCTCGGGGTCCCTACTGAGTATTGTTATACTCACCCATGCACGGGCTATGCACGCACCTCATTGTGTTAGTTGTAGATGATGGACAACACTGACCGAGGCTGAGAGTATTAGGACTGGACGATACCCGGAGGTGGACCTCATGACGAGTCAGTACCTGGAGGAGACTAACATATGTAGAGTGATGAGGTGACTATCTGTACCTACCCTTCAGGTTGGATTCCCAATGGATGACCCAACAACTGTTTTTCTTTCTTCAGTTGTACTTTCAGTTCCTTGTACTTTACAGTTTGGCTTGTATTTATGGCCCCTTTAATTTTTAGCACCCTCTTGTTAAACAGTTTTACATAGTGTTTTGTATTCATCTGTGTTCTCTGTTGTGTGTGTTTACAGTTATAAAGGCAATTCCTTCCCAGATTTAGGGAATTACACCTCTGGTGCTAGTCGCCAGCCCCTGGCCTATGGAAGGCGGGCTTGGAAAAGTCACAGCACGGGCCCCGGGGGACGGGTCGTGACACTAAAATTCAGAAAAATGGATTAAATAATATTATATATGTCATTAATGAACCACTTGAGGTTCTCTTGTAAATTTAGAGTAATTTTATTAACCATATAGTGTAATAATACAATAAGACACTGTAAAAGTTAAACTTTTTAACTAAGATTTATATCTAAAAGATAAGGTTAAATGTTAACCTAAAGTTGTCTAAAACCTATTGGTTGAGAGTATTTCTACCCATAACCACCTAACGCTCGAAATAAATTCATTTGGGGACATTATAAACCGAATATGATTGTATAATAAATTAATAAATTAATATTTTCCTAAAGTGACCCTCACCCGTTTTATAAAAGGGCACTTCCCCTTCTCTCAAAATCACACCTCCAAATCCATTTGGCTCGGCCAAACCCTACCCAAATATTCTCCCAATTTCCATCACATAAACCTAGATTCCTTACTTTTATTAGAAAACCAACCTAAGTATCCCTTTTGAGGAACTCAATAAGGAAACACCCGAAGAAGAGGTAATAATTTCACCACCCTCTTTTAAGTTCTTTTCTTCTTCCAATTCCTCTTTCTTGGTTGTTTCCATGACAAAATAAAAAATATAGTACCTTCTACATAATTTGATATTATTATAAATATGGTACAACCATATTCTTTATTCTATCCATCATATAAATTACAAAGTCACCATACATGTGTACGTACGGCTTACTGTCTCCATGTCGTGGTGTAGTTTGTTATTCAAACACTTCATTATTCGGATGGGTATAATAATGAGTATAACTTATGTAAATAATAAATATAACATGTTAATGATTATTTATATATTATATAACATCCAATTACATATTATTTCTCAATCAATATAATGATATTGTCACTCGTGCGTACGTACGGATTACCGTCTCCACGAACCCGATAAGATTCATTCCCCATCGTAACCATTCAAGAATAATTTTCATTTGAGTATATAAAATAATATTTAAGAACAAAATATAATTATTTTTATGAATCAAATACATCCTATCCATAACAAACATGGCTTACATAACCAAACATATAAAGTAAAATGAATCAATTAACACCTGAAATGATGATACTACTGAAATATTATTAACAAAGCAATATTATAGGATCATATATGATATCATATTTATGTATATAGTTCTTGTATAATTTTATAACAATGTTTTAACTATTATATAAAAGTTTAACATACCATCGACTAAGGAAAAGTACAAGGTAAGGGTTAATTTCACAATCTCTTTATTATCCGAGGTTGTTTTTACGTAAATATCTACTATGACCTCTTTATCATCCACATCTGTGTTTCTTAAAATGTATTTCAAAACATTTTTACTATTTACTAGACTATGTGTTAAATTCATTTATACCCTTAGTTTACATTATATGTTTTCAAAGGAATCTTTTTGTCGTTTTCCAAACAAGGTAGTTTATGACCTTTTCAACAAAATTAAGGTAAGAATGTACTTTTTTTAACTTATAAGGTGGGTGCGGCTATTTTACACCATTATAACATTGTAAAATATTCCCTTAAAATATTATAATAGTATTTTCAAAATAAATGTTTTCTTTTATAATTATGTTACTCTTAAAAGATTTCAAAATAGAAAGAGATATTTCTCTCAAATAGTTTTGATTTCATCTATGTCAACATCTTTTGGTAAATTTTACATTTTTTTGAAGTTGATTTTTTATGATACAAATATTCCATAATGTATTTAAGGTTTTGTGATATGTTTGATTGTGGATGTGTTATTTTTATACCATTCATGGTTTATGCTTAAATTATTGAAATTTTGTATACTGGTTTTAATACGAATTTTTATGTTATGTTTCAAACTTTTCATATGAGGAATGTATTGGACTTAGTAAGTGACGGGTGGATCCCACTATAGCTCCTCAATTCATCGGTAGCTCTCATGATACAATTATATGTGGAATTGGTCGAGGCATTTCCCAATTTTGATATATGGTTTTGGCTGAGGCCTTAATCATTTTTAGACATCTTGGTCGAGGCCTTGACAAAATGTTTCAGAATGTCTCGTATTATACATTCCCTAATTATGAAAATATTATTGATGGTTCATGTGGTTATTCAACTAGTAGAATACCCATGACTATGTTTTATTACAACATTATTTACTCAGCTCATATTCCTACCATAGAGTGTTCATGTTTATTATTTTTGAAGGAATGTGTTATCAATTATTCACCATGCCTAATGTTTATGTTATCTTCCGTTGTATTGATTACCCTTACTGAGCATTTGATCTCACCCCTTTCTTATGTTTCCTTTTAGTAGGATCCTAAGAAGTGTTTTATCACTGAGATGTAGGGTTAAGCTAAGAGAACAATGAAATTCTCAAATAACTATCTATGTTTTATTATATGTTATAAAGTGTAATGTAACGTTTATTTATGTAATATATTTTCCAGGAATTATAAACTGATTGGTCCTTCAGGACTTGATTCCTTTTAATCATTCCAATGTATTCAAATAATTCACAGAATTTGGGTAACTGGGGTCGAGGCATTACATCATGATTATTGGTTCCAAGGACTAATACCATTGATAAAGATTTATACCTTGTTTCATGATTGATTATCCATTTACTAGTGGGTATGAATTCCCTGATGTTATACTCATGCACTATGATAATTTCGTCATACCCTTATGCCCATATTACTCTCAAAAATTACATTCAATTTTTAATGATTATATTTACCCTTTCTGAGCATTTTATCTCACACTTATTATGTTTCTTATTCCCTAGGTTATAAAGAATTATGTTAAATTATTTTTGTCTAGAAAGGATTCATGTGTGGAGAGATTTAGGGGAGTTTCTATGACTTATTGTAAAAAAAAGTTTGGTGTAAGTGGAAAAAAATTGTCACTTAAATTCTTGGGTATTATTATGAAATAATTTTTCCTAATTATAAAAAACTTTAATCCTAAAAGATCCTTTTATATGTAAGTGACCTAATATTTATTTTTGATATTGTAATTTTATATAAAAAATTAGTTAAAATTCAATGATATGAAAGCTATAAATTTAATGTTTATGTTTTTAGCACATGATCCAGGAGTAAAAGTTTTGGTCTATTACAAATGGTATCAAATGAGGGTTTAGATAAGTTTGTATATAAGGATTTTTTTCATGGGATGTTATATTAAGATTTATGGATACCATCATTGGTTTTTAAATTTGTGGTTGATTATAAGTTCAAAGTATTATACAGCCCTTTTAATATTTTAAGTGGTGAAATTTTGAGGTGATTAAAGATATTTTGGGAGATTTTTTATTATGTTGAGGTATATATAACCCTTAGGTTTAACAAGAAGTGTTATTTGAGAAATAATTCACTTACATTTTTTGGATATGATTTTTAAAGTTATTTATAACCTTTATGGTTTATATGATCGTTTTATAGAGGTAATTATGGGTTATTACAATTTTTAACATAAGTTTTATCATATAGATAACCATGTAATTGAATAATAATTTCTTGATTAAGTGATAAATGTTATTTATAAAGAAGATCATTATAATATTAGAGAACATTATGTGATATTATGGGATTTTATTTGAGGATTCAAGGTTGATCTGTCTTTTGAAATCATATATGATCATAATGTTTATATATGGTGATTCAAGTTGTTTATGGAAATGATTATCATTTCTTAGAGACTATTTGATTAAATCATATGCATTTTTGGTATGAGACTTTATGAGTGATTGATTTTATTTAGATATAAATGTTAAATTTATATTATAAGAATATGTGATTAAATCATTATAATATTTATGTTTCAATCTTAGACTAGAATATTTTGGAGAAATTTAGGTTTAGTGGTTTATTAAATGATCTATGTTTAACTTTAGGTGTTATTATTGAGGCTTTAGAGATTAATTTTTTATTTCTTCATTTTAAGTATTATTCATTTTGAGAAATATTTTATCTTGTTCTAACCATTTTGGGTTTTCTTGATGTCTAAAGATTGGAGGAAAATATTATTGTTCTTTTTTGGATTATGTGATCTGTTAGAAGTTAATTTTAGTGATTTAGGCATGAAAAGTTCATCTTGAATACTCATTATTTAGAGAAAAATATGATATTGTGGTAGAAATGGATTAAAGGATCAAACTCTAATTGCCAAGTATATTTTCCTTATTTTCTTAGTATATATGTTAAAGAAATACAAAACTCTAGTAAAAGGATCTTGATATGAAAATTTTACCCTAATACATTCATTTTTCATTAATAAATGGTCTTTTACTCATCTCTTTGGTTAATAACTTTTTTGTCATTATCTTTCTTGTGATCATTCACTTTCTTGTGATCAATGATCTCAGTCACTATCCATCATTATTTAGACATTATTATTTTATTTCATGTCTATTTTTTCACTTCCCAAATTTTTTTTACTACTTTGAAACCTAGTTATGTGTTGTTCTATACGACTGTCATACTTCTCTTTCTCTCTTATTGAGAAGAGATTTTATTAAACCATTTTACAATGTGTGTTTCCATAGAGGAATTTTCAAATTTCAAACTCTTGATTACTGAAAAAAATTTCAAATTATGAGAATTAAATTTATTAAAAAGGATATAATTTCATATCACTATATTTTAAAACAAGGATATAATGTTTGATAATGTTTACGGTATACAACACCGAGCATAAATGAACCACAGAAAATTATTATTAAAATATAACTATTATAAGCTAGATATTAAATTTGTGGGTATGAATTGTATTAACTAATTTTTGAAATATATATAAGTTTTATAATCAATAGAAATTTATTTATTAATTCTTATAAAATAAGCACTTGATTTTTAGTAAAACCATTTTATTCTTCAAAGATATGATTTCTTCACAAACAGTTTCTGGTCTTTTTTGTGAGAGAACAATATAGTTAATTTCTTGAAATTTTAGAAGTTTTATTTTATAAAATAAATATAATTTTTAAATTATCATATCAAAATTATTCTATGTTGACATTTTAATATTTTTTTTAAAAGTTTTATTTTTCAATGAATAGGGAAAATTACTGATTTTTATTGAAAATTGGGTTACCAATTAAAGTATTTAAAAATTAAATTATATTTTTGATTTTATTTAAAATATAATTAGTTCTTATTCATTAAAAATAATATAATTAATTTATTTTAAATGAATTTTATACTTGAATTTAGAAAAAAAATTGTATTTAAAAATGCATTTTTCTAAAAAATTGTTTGTTATCACATTTTGATGGTTTAATTTCAAATTAAATTATGAAACATTTTTATTTTGAGTTTTTAAAAATTTATTCCATATTTTGAATTAGGTGGTTTTAATTTGGTAAATAGTTTTCTTTTATTTTTTGACAATATGAATAGTAACCATAGGAAATTTTGTTACCACAGTAAAGGGTAAATAGGGTAATTGAACTTAAAAACGAAATGCTAAGGACTAAAATAATGACTCCAACACTTGACTTAATTTTATTTGATAAGTATATATCATCCAAAATCATCCAAAATTTGAATAATTGGCATTTTCCATTTAGACATGATTTTACCTTTATAGTATTTAAGTGAATATAAAGCCAAAAATGTCACACTTTTACTTTTAATAACAATAATATTATTAACATATAGATACAAAAGATATGTTTAGTTAAAAATATTAATTTTTTAATCTTAATTATTATTTTTTCAAAATAATCTATTTTTAATTTTTAATGATTAAATAATTACCATGAAATCTTACACAACACTAATTCAATAATTATTAAATTAATATGAAAAAATAAATGATTTTAAAAATATTAATATTAATATAATTTGAATTAATTTATGTATTAATTTTTTTAGATAAAAATGAAATTTTATAGAGTTTTTAATGCATTATATTTGAATAATGTTGTTATATTGTCGTTTTTAATGTCAAAGAAAATGAGTAGTTCTAAAATTGACATTAATGATATTTTGTAATAAATAATATTTTATTAAAATATTTTAAATTACCAAAACAATTATATTCAGGCAAGTGAATGGGATATTATTTATTAAATAAAAAAAATTCCATTTATGGGCTGTTTTTACTTTTATAGTAACTATATTAACCCCTTAATAGTAAAAAACATTGATATCACTATAATTTTCAAAAGTGTTAACTAATGGTTAAAACAAAATGATAAGGGTAAAAATATTGTACAAAATTGTCCAAATTTTATTTGATAAGATTATTTAGAATAATACTACTCTTATATTTGAATATTTTCATTTTGGAAGCATTTTTAAATAAAAAAATTATATTAATTTAATATTTTAAGAAATTCTTAGAGTTCCCCTCCCATCTCTTTTAAAAGGGAACCTCTTCATATCATTTCTTCACAATTAAAACCCATTTGGGTTCATATAATACCAACCCAAATACCTTCTTAACATACCTAAAAATTATCTAGATTCTTTATTTTGGTTATAATACCAACTTTATAGGTATTAAGGTGTAAAGAAAAGGGGGGGGGGTTGAAGAAGAGGTATAGTTCTTAACCAAGCATTTTTGTTTTATTTCTTCTTCCATATCCTTTAAATATTACTTATCCATGATGATATAATAACCTAATTATATCACATATATTTATATTTTTTTATATTAATGACATAACTTATGTCCATCTCCTCTTCTATAAAATGAGAAATGAAACTGTCGATCGTGTGTACGATGAACTACCGCCTCGCGAACCGATGTCATTCATTTTCCATCTCTACCTCTCACGACTGGTTATAATGATGGAATTATTGTTTATATATGATATTAATTAAGTATTTATTATTTTAAAAATATAATATATCATTTATTTTCTTACCTTTCCATTCATTGAAAAATGATAACATCGTTCGTATGTATGTGTGTACTAGCACCTCCATGAAGTGATGTGATTCGTTTTTCATCACCACATCACATGGTTGCTATATATATGTATTTTAAATAAATAATGTGTTTTTATGATATAATTATCATTATTTAAATGTATAATATTATTTACCTTCTTTCTATAACGATCCTTGGAAAATGGAAACATTACTCATGCATATGTATGACCTATCGTCTCTATGATTGTAACATGGTTCATTTTTCATAACCATAATACATTTTTGTTTTTAAAAGTATAATTAATATATATAAATTATTATTATTTAATGATTATTATTATGTATATGATCAAATAATGTCCCATTTGACCATGGTCAACATACCGACATCGTTTTGAAATATAGGCTGAACGTCCTCAAAACACATGATGTGGATTTCACTAATTAAGTAATTAAAAATTTCATCTTAATAAATAAAAAAAATTATTTAAGGATAAGTTATTAATCCTTTAAATGTTTATTTATAGATAAAATAATTTATATAAGTTTTTTATACAGGTGTTAAAGGTCATATATATAAGTTCTAGACTCAAGGTAATGGATTTCATCTCAATTTCCCTTCATTGAGGTATATTTTAAAGTTATGCATCCAATTTATTTTATATGTTGTATATAATTCCATTTTAAAAGTTACATAATTAATCCTACATATTTTGTTATATTTTAATTTTCAATTTGAATTATTTTAAACAAGGGTATTTTACTTGAAAGTTACAAATATTTAAATGGGTTCTTATCTTAATTTTCTATCATTAGGTTATAACTCTTATTAATTGACTTTTTTATGACATGATTATGAGTGAATTGATATCTAAAATTTATTTATTCAATATTTCCACTTCTTTTTTAATTTATATTTATTACACATAATCTCTCCTTTGATTAATTCTCAATTCAATGATATGATATTTATAAGGGTTATTTGTCTCAAATTATCTTTCCTTGGGATATATGTTAATGATAGACACATATATTCTTTGTTGAGGTGTATATACTTATAGTTTTAAATTTTATATCATTAATATTATTATTTTTATGAATATTTAATGTTTCATATGATATTATTTATTCATGGGGCTTACAATTGAAATTTTACCAAAGTGGAAAAATCTTTGTGCTACAATCTCCTTTCTTTTCAAGATTTTTCATGTGCAAGATTAATTAGGGTAAATCATATAAACTTATTATCTTATACCAAATCTATTTTATTATACACTGATTATTATTGTATTTTATATGTTTAATTTCCATTTACTCACTTATTTATTAAAGAAATATCAAAAAAGTTGTTTTTAAATGACACTGATCATGTATCTTATTTTGGAGAAGGAAAATTTCTCTTCCATATCCAAGTATTTTAAAATGATTTTAAAAATATTATTTTATAAACATGAATTATGTCTAAAATTTATTTCACATTTTCTTTGACCTTATTTTAAATGGTTTTAAAATTGAATTTTTTAATTATTTCCAAGTAGGAAACTTTGTACTCCCTTGTCAAAATGATTGAAAATAATATTTGTTTTTAATGTTTAGAACATGAATGTATTTTTCCACTATCCTCACCATTATTTTCTTGGAATATTCTTTTAATAGTTTCCATGTTTATTTTCAAAAAAAAATTAAAATATTTTATCAACATTTAATTTTTAAAATTGATTTTCAAAGTTAATGGGTTATTTTCCTCAAGAATGTTTTTCATGATATTTTAATGTCATTTACATTCACCAACATCAAATGTTGGATCATAATAGTATATTTTTCATTATAAGAGGGGGAATTGTAGTTTTAAAATTTAAACTAAACAAAACACAATACCTTTAAAAGAAAATGATCAGACTCAATCTTTACCTGATGATCAGAGTATTAGAATTGGTATCACGAATGATCCGATTATATCAGAGTTTGTTTTTATCAGTTTCACAATCATACTAATAAAATGGTTTGTTAGAAATAAAATTATAAATACTAACTTTCTAAAACATGCATAATGAAAAAATATATATTTTAAAAACAGGAAATATAATATATAATAAAATTAAGAATGAATTACAACCTATATCAAAAGAATTCACTCTTTTAACCAAAAGATTAAAGGTATTCAATAACCCTGACTAAAGGTACCCATGGTTTTATACTTACTATAAAGTCCATATTTCCTTAACAATAAATCCATATATATAATGATTGGTGAGAAATATCTTCCTATCCCCAAAATATCTTGATACGATGCCCGATATATATCTTATGGTCCATGAAATCCCTTGATCTAATGGATTGGAATAACAATGTTCCTATCCCCAGAATCTCTCTATTGTAAAAATGATCATACAAGGAATAAAAAAAATCAATTTTTTAAAATGAAACAACCCCAACAATGATTCATTTGAATTAAAACTCTCTAAATAATGAAAAAGACTAATAATGAGTAGTTCACACTAATACATCTTCAGAATACTTCAGTTGAGAAAATGCATCATCTACCAACTCTTCGAATGACCGACTATTTATAGGTGAAGCACCAACGATCATATTTTTGAGTTAGTTGAAATGGACATGGATAGAGGTATATTGATAGATCATATATAACTGAATGTCTGATGTAGTTTTTAGCACCATTATAATGATATCAAGTATTCTTTATAATGGAAAAATGTTTATATATTCTGATTATAAACTAAGTATAATTTGGTGGACTTCCTTATCATTTTTCAATATGGTAATACTTATGAAGTTTGGTTTGATGTATCGATACCAGAATCAGTTTGATTCTCATGACATTTTTTCATTATTATGTACAAGACAAAATTCTAACCACTAGACTTAATATAGGTATGTTCTATTAATCAAACGCATGCTTGATCTGATGGATCATATTGAAGAATGATAGGTTTATATTTTTAATACATTTGAGAATTTTCTATGTGTGGTAAAAATTAATGCTATCTAAAAACAAAATAAATCTCTTAGGACAAGAAAAAGTTAGTAAAAATTGTTTTAAGAGAGTGTTTGTGATTTCCAAAACTAAAGGAATTAAAAAGTAAGAAGTAAAACTTCTGACTCAAAAATCTCCCCCTTAATGGAAATCACAAAACAGAAACACTTAAATGAAATAATATAAATTGAAAAACGTACATACCTTTATTACTTTAAGAACTTTGAAAATATTTTTTATCACTCCCTTAATTTTATAATTATTTTGTAATATTGTGGAAATTATTATAACAATTTTTCCCTTAATGAATACTTATCCCCCTTAAAGAATGCATCAACCCCTTTATAAAACCTTCTCCCTATTTTATAAAACCTTCTCCCTATTTTATAAAACCTTCTCCCCCTTGTATAAAACCTTATCTCCCTTTGTGATTTTCCAAATGGAAGGGAAAATATATAACCTAAAAAAGATATTGAGAGATAACCTACGAAACAATTCTTATATGAAATAACTAATCATCCAAGATGTAATAAAAAGAATATAAAAACAAAATTATTTAAAGACATTCAAATATAATGTATTGGATTAAAAGATAATCAAATTCATAAATGATACAAATTTTTGATAAAAATACATTGAGGTTTCAAAAGTAAAAGTATTTATTATTTCTTTATCAACTTCTTGACCAAATACTTTATCTTTGACCAAATAATTCATCTTATTAAATTCCTATCGGTCATTTTCAAGCTTCATGATCCTTTATTCAATAACTTGTTGCATAATAGTTTTAAAAAGTTTTAAAGTATGAATCTGTAAAATTCATTTTGATACAATTTGTTTTTAGAAAAATAACAATTTTAGATAATAAAATAAAAAATTTATGCACTCCCCTTATGAAAATGAGTTCCTTAATATAAGGATATGGGTCAAAAAGAAGTATATATGAATGATAGATTAACATTGATCATTCCTATATTCTTTTTATTATATTCAAATCTATTGAAACTAAGGGGTTTAGTAAAAATACCAGCAAGTTTTTCTTGAATTATAATAAATTTTAAAATTATATCTCCTTTAAGTGTGTGATCCTGAAAGAATTGGTGTATTATATCTATGTTTTTAGAATGTGAGTGATGTGTTGTGTTTTAAATTAAATAAATAGTACTTGTGTTGTTACAAAGTATTTTAGTTTTAGTAAAACTCATGCTATAGTCTATGGTTATGTCTTGCATCCAAAACACTTGATCACAACAACTTCCAGCTACTAAATATTCAGCTTCATCAGTGGAAAGAGCTACTGAGTGCTATGTTTTACTTAACCAAGAAACTAAAGAATCTCCTATGAAATTACGTGTTCCAGATATACTTTTTCTATCCTTTCTATATCCATAAAATTCAGTATCTGAAAAACTTTTTAGTTGAAAACTATTTCCTAAAGGATAGAATATGCATAAATCCATAGTTTTCTTAAGATAAAAAAATTATTTTTACATATTTAAGATGGGATTATTTTATATTTTCTTGATATCTAGAACATAATAATACTTGAGACATTAAATTAATAGGACTATCTCTTAAGTAATGTAAACTTCCAATCATACCTCTAAAAGTTTTTCGATCAACTTGTTTCCCAACCTCATCAATATCTAAAGTATTAGAGGTACCAACAGGTGTACTAATACTTTTAGTGTTGGCATATCCAAATTTCTTAAGAAGGTATTTTATATACTTATGTTTTTATATAAAAGTTCCTTCTCGTTTTTGTGAAATTTGAAAACCATGAAAATGTGTTAACTCACCCATCATACTCATTTCAAACTCAAATATTATAAGATCCATAGAAGAATCTATTAATTATTTTTGAGTTGAACTGAATATAATTTCATCAACATAAATTTTTATAATCAAGATATTTTTATTAACTTATTTTATAAAAATATTTGGATATACCACTCCCTTAAAAAATTTTATAACACAAATCTAGTTAACCTGTCATACCAAACTCTAGGGGCTTTATTAATTCCATATAATTCTTTGGTAAGTTTATTAACATATTATATATGTTTTTCATTTTCAAAACGAGGGGAATTTTCTATATAAATTTACTCTTGAACATATCCATTAATATAATCATACTTCACATCTATTTGAAATGGTTTGAAATTAAGGAATGCTACAAAATCTAGAAGTCTTCGAATAACTTCATGTCTAGCTACCATAGCATAATTTTATTCATAATATATTCCCTCTTGTTGGTTATAAAATTTATCAACAATTTTATATTTATTTATAACTATTATTCTATTTTCATCATATTTTTTCTGTAATACCCATTTTACTCCAATTATAGAAGTTTTTATAGGTCATTTAACTAAATTCTATAATTGTTTCCTTTCAAACTCATAGAGTTCATCTTGCATTACCTTAATCCAATCCTCATCACCGAAATACTCATCATGATTCTTAGGTTTGAATTGAGATAAGAAATATATGTGTTAAATTTAATTTCTTAAGGAACTTCAAGTCTTAACTTGTTAATCTACATCACCAACGATACTTTTACAAGGATGATTCCTAAGAAAAAACTAACTTTTTGGGTTTTCAATAGTTTGTTCTTCAATAACATGTTGAAAGTATTCTTATAGAAAAACTTAAAAGACATACCCTTGGGTTATTTCCTTATGGTAATTATTTTATACTTTATATTGAAAATTTGTTTTATAAATAACATTTAAGGATGTAGGTTGAGATTCTTTTAAGAGTAAATAGATCGGTTTCATCAAATTTAACATGAACTATTTATTCGATAGTACAAGAATATTTATTAAAAACTCTATAAGTCTTACTAGTCATGGAATAAAATAAAATAAAACTTCATAATATTTAAGTGAAAACTTATATAAATTATCTTTAATATTTAGAATGAATAATTTTCATCCAGAAACTTCGAAATAAGAAACTTTTGGTTTTATTCCTATCCAGAACTCATAATGAGTTTTATTAATAAAAGGTCTCAATAAAACTCAATTTATAGTATAGAATGTAGTATTAACATCTTCATATCAAAAAATTAACAACTGAGTATTCACTCAGTGTGGTTATAGTAATCTTCTAATGAATTATATAAATTCTCTCGACTAAACCATTTTTGGGGGGGTTTAGGCGATGAAAAGTTATGTTCAATACCTTTCTTACTACAAAAATTTTAAAAATAAAAATTTTTAAAACTCTACACCATGATCGATAAGAATTTTTATGAAGGATATTTTTTTTTATCATTTTTAACTCTAGCTACAAAAGTTTCAAAATAACTAAAGGATCTGATTTCATTGTTAGAAAATTGAGCATGTGTCTCTAGGGTAATCATAAACTAAGACATATATATAGTATTTTCCACCAATTATTCTAGTTTGTGTAGGACCAAATAAATCCATATGTACTAAATATAAAGCATCAAAATTTGAGACTTTAATAATATATTTAAAACTAGAATTATGTTTCTTACCAAATTGAAAAAGGTCGTAGACTTTTAAAGTATCAAACCTATGTTTTGGTAGATCATAAATAAGTCATTTCCTAGTAAACAAAGATAGATATCTTAGGTTACCATGTCCTAATATTATATTCCATAACCATGAATGATCCTCCATCTAACTAAGACAAGGTAATTCTTGGATCCTACGGTCTTCTAAGTTTAGTGTTTATACATTCTCATGATGATTAGAAGAAATAAAAAATTCATCTTTTGAACTATGTACAATACAATTATCATTCTTGAAGTTCAAAATATAAACTTCATCACATAATTCACTTATTCTTATAATATTTTTGATTAATTCTTACAAAAAAATAGAAAATTTTAAATTAAATCTTTTCTAATAAGTACAATGTTACCTATAATAATAATATTTCATTGAGCATTATCTCTGAATTTTACTTTTTCACCTTTTATCTTGATTATCTTATTTAATAAATATTTGTTTCCGGTCATTTTCCTATAATGACCACTATCCATGTACCAATGTTTTTTGTTGTTGTTAATCTATTTATTTTTCTAAAAATGAAAATATTAGTTTTTCGAAACCCAAACCTTCTTGGGTCCTGTATTTCCAAAAAAATAAAATTTTAGGTAACCAAATTTTTCCTACATTATAGTTTTGGTCAAATTCCATTTGTTTTGAATGTAATATTTGTAAAAACCAATATATTATACATTATTAAAAATAAATTTTCTTTTAGTGGATATTACTTTTAAACTTAGTAAAAAAGGTTCACTTCTAAGAATAAAGAAATTATTACTAAAAACAAGTTTTTAAGTAAAACCCATTCTAGTATTATCACTATAAGGTCTAATTTTCTTATACATTTTATCAAAGTTTTCTTTACTAGTGGTAATCCTGGATAAAATATTATTTAAGATAGAAATATCATATTTTAGTTTTACAACTAAATTATTATCTTGATTGGTAATTGTATTGGAAATAATTTTTTTAAATTATTTTGTAAAGTAGTTTTTTGGAAATAAAATTTTAAAAATATTTTAAAATGGATTCTTTTTCAAAGTTAATTTTATCGAGATGTTTAGAAATATCTAAAATTTCATTATTCAAAAGAGTTATTATTTAATCTTCATTATTACGTTTTTCATTGGAAATATCATGTTTTTTACAAATCATAAAATTTTCATTTTCTAATAGTTTTTCAAAATTAGAAACTTCATCATAACTGGGTAAAGCATTATCATCACTAGCTAAAGAATATTCTTCATTATAAGACGTGGAATTTTTCTCATTATCACTTTCAAGGTAATTAGCATTTAAATATAAATTATTAAGAGAATCATCTATGTGTACCTATTCTATAAGACATTGATTTACCATATGTACTTTTGAAAAAAGTCTAATATTTCTATATTTAAAAGATTCATTGTCCAAAGAGTTATATGAGGAGCTATCTCCACCACTAGAATTCTATGTGTCGTAAGCTTTCAAAATTTTATTTCATTTTGACTTATAATAATTTTTTGAATTTATATCTAATTTAATATCCTTCCCATATTTCCTTATAATCTTTGGAAAATTAGGTCAAACATGTCCTTCTGTCTTACATTCATAACAAGTGACCTCATAATCCTTCTTATTACCTTTATCCTTATGAATATTTTTTTATCTATATTGACATTATTTCTTGACAATGATCTTTTTCATTCTTCTAGTTGGGTTTTCCAACTCATTTTCTGATGGTGGTGATGAAATTGAATCAGATTTAACAAATTTCTTTTTTCTTATAAATTTCACTGCTTTATCTACTAACTGAAATTTTTTTGGTATAATAGATGTTGCAGAAAATGAAACTCCACCATTTTTTTCAGAATCTCTTTTAATTCTTCCCACATATTGCATGAGGGTACCAATCAGATCATCTAAAGTAATATTAGTTATCTTTCTTGTGTCATAAACAATTTTTCTTTTGGATTCCAACTCATTTGTAATTATATATATAATCTTTTCAACCAAAATGTTATCATAAAGTACATTAAACGTAAGAGACTATAAACTATTGATGATAGTTATAAACCATTGGTGCATCTTTTCAAATATCAAACCATGTAAAGAATCAATGGTTTGATAATTAGAATGTAGCATAGATATTCTTGTTTCAATAAATTTGGAAATACAAAAATGTGTGATTTATAAATTTTTCCAAATACTGTTTTTAGATTCACAAGATTAAATCTATCTATGTATACTTCTGGTCATAGAATATAAAAGAGTATTACTTACTCTATAATTGAGCTGATATTCCAAATTATCTTAATTTTTAAAGGCTATAATATCCTTATCAGGAATCTTGAAATTTACAGTAAGAATACAAAAATTATCACCTCCAATATTGATCGCAAAAGTTTTAATTCAATCTCTACAGTGTTCATAATTAACACCATCAAATATAGGTGGTATTATTTGATTGATATTTTTAAGGGTTCCAAAATTTTACATTTCCATATTTATAAAAATAATAGAAACTCTTTTATATAATAGAATTTTTTTGTAACAAACATTTTAAAAAAGTGTTTTATAAAAAAAACTTAATGAACTTGTAGTAAGTAAAAGAAAGTAAAAACTCATCAAGTATATATGTATTAGAAACCTGATCTAATACCAATTTTTGGATATTAAGAGTATATGATGGCTTAAAAGAAGGGGAGTGGATTATAGTTTAAATTTTTAAACTAAACAAAACATAATACCTCTTAAAGTAAAATGATCAGACTCATACTTCATCCGATGATCAGAGTACTAGAATCTGTATCACAGATAATCTGATTATATTAGAGTATTTTTTTACTGGTTTCATAATCATATTGATAAATTGATTTTTTAGAAATATAAGCATGAATACTAACCTTATAAAACATTCACAAATGAAAAATAGATCTTGTACAAACATGAAATACAATATTTAGTAAAAGTAAGAATGACTTACAAGATATATCAAAATAATAAACTTTTTAAACATAAGAGTAAACGTAATTAGAAACCCTGACTAAAGGTATCCCCAATTTTATACTTACTATAAATTATATTTTTCCTTGCCAGTAAATCTCTAAATACGATAATTAGTAAGATATGTATTCCTATCCTCAGAAGCCCTCGATTTGATGATAATAATTTATCTTCCCTTGATGTTAATTACAATCCACTAGGGACATGTTCTAAGGATATCATCCTTATTAGTTCTCTAGATAGATTATGATATTGACATGGAACCCATTTTATTTCTATGGGTGAATCAAGAAATGAAAGAGATATGATTATTTTTATGTCAAAAAGTGAAAGATTGTAAATGTTTATTAATGAATGGTACATGGATATTATTGATGATGAATGGGTGAGCCCTATACAGCTTATAAGAAGGGTTTATCCCCATCATGGATCATGAATAATGAGTGATATTGATATAGATTATAATATGTTTCTTCTCGAAAATCTCTCTAATGCATTGGGTAATGTTGTTTATCTTTAGAGGTAAGAAAGTGGGAGTTACCAGAGGGTTTCTTATATTGATTTTATTGGGATCTAGTTCTTTAAAAAATGGGTTTAACATTGATTATGAAGATAATGTTACAAGATACTAACACGTCTTTATTATGCTTGTTATTGGTTATAAATGTTGCCTTTGATCAAGATTGAAATAAAATGGCTCATGATTATTAATTCCAATAACTCTTACCTTTATTAAATCTGTATGCCATGTTTTATGATTGATGATCTAGGTATTGATGTGTATGAATTCCCTTATGTTATTCTAATGAACTATGATTATTTTATCATGCCCTTATGCTCATCTTACTTTCACAAATGACATTAAATTATTAATTATTATATTTACCCTTACTGAGAATTTAATCTCACCCCTCTTATATTTCCTATTACCTAGGCTATGAAGAACTGTGTTAAATGATTTTTGTCTAAAAATGTGTTGTGTATGATAAATTTAGAGGATATGTTGGTGACTTATTGTAAAATAATAAAAGCTAGGTGTAAGTGGGAAAATTATCTCTTAAAGTCTTGGGTATTATTATGTAAGATTATTTCCCAATTCTCTAAAACCATAATCTTAAAAGTTCCTTTGGTATTTAAGTGATCCAATATTTCTTATTGATGTTGTAAGTTTAGATGGAAAAAAAATTCATTCACATTTTTTGATATCAAAGAAATAAATTTAATTTTTATGTTTTAATCACCAAATATATGGGTATGGGTTCAGGGATATTATATATAGATTTAAAAATAACAAAAATATATATCAAGGAAAAAATAATAGGACTTACCAGCCAATATTTCTAACATTTGGTAAATGAATGGTAGAGGAAAGTGATCCTTTTATGTGGATTTATTAAGCCAATAGTATTTAATACAGACTCTCTAACTATTTTTCACACATGTAAGAACTGATTAATTATTTTTATTTGAAAATAATGCTATTATTGTTTTATTATGAAAAATTTAAACTGGGATAACCCATTTAATATAAAATATGTGATAGATGATCCCAAAAACAAGTAATTCTTCCACCTCCATTTTAATCACTTCATGGAGGGTTCAATTTATTCCATATTGATCTTTCTTTATGTGTTTTTTAATGGAGATTCCTTTGTCAAAACGACCAAATAACAATTATAATATAAAGAAAAATGTTACAAATTTACAAAAATATGAAAGTATTAATTTTATTACAATCTATTTCAGACAAATGGGATTATCTCTGAATTAATTTTTTACAACCACATGATTTCATTGTTGACTCCTTTTTTGGAAAGAGAATCCTCCAATGAGTTCATTTTGCGATAAGCATGACTGACTATGTGATTGATCCTAGAAAGGTATTGGAGGTAGTCCATCTATATAGCTATGAGGGTCCCTAAAAGGTTCACCATGCCATTTTGAAGGGATTGCACAATGGTGGTGGAGTCACTTTATATCCATATTTTGTACCATCCTCTTTTCTTGACCATATTAATAGTAATAATAACACTATACATCTCAGCTATTAGTGGGGAGGAAATACCACTCATACCATAAAAGCACCCAATAATTTTTCCATTGTGATCTCTGTACACCACTCCGCAACCTGAGGGACCCAGATTTATTTTTGAGGAACCATAAACATTTATTTTGATCCATCTAGGGAGAGGTAATTTCTAGAAAACTTCTAACATGCCCCTTGGTTAGTTGTACCTTTATTGTATTCCTAATAGATGAAGAAATGTAAAGTCCTTGATGGAGTTCTGACAGGTTCTGATTTGATTCATACTTGATTCTTTAATCATAGTGAAGATATTCACTTGAGTTACATGATAGTTAAAGGCATTATTATGGTTTATGATCAAGTTTTTTTCATACCAAATAGCATGTAGCAACTCGGCTATAGTAGCCATGAAACAATACCCAATCTGTTGATATTTTTTACAGCAGTGCATGTTTAGAGATACAGCCGAATAGAATCCAAATCGGACCATCTGAGATCAAAAATTTCATATATATACTTCCACATATCAGATGAATTAGAACAATATAAAAACAAATGGTCAGCATTATCTTTGGGTTGGTTGCATAGATGAAATTTGGAATAAAGCTGAATACCAAATTGTTATATACAGTTGTTGGTGGGTATTCAATTATGGTCTATTCTAAAGACAAGTGTGAATATGAAGGGTCCATCCCATGGCTTTTAAAAGTTTTTTAACCAAGAAAAATATTGATTTTCACCAGTGAAATTGTGATTTTAGTAAAGTTTGCAGTCCAAATTTCAATTTTTAGTAGGTTCCCAAACTAAAAAATCATTTACGTTAACAAAAAGATAACTATTAATTATAGTGTTAATATCATTTGGTAAATTCAAATTTGGATGGTTCAATAGATCATTTATATAAATAATAGTATTTGTAGGTATGTTCATGGGGTTAACCATAGAGATAAGACGAAATACATTCAAATTATCAAAAAAAATTCAAAGAATATTCTCTATTAACTATCTACTTAGAGTGAAACATAATTTTTGTGTAATAGTGGTTAAGGGATGGATAGATTTAGGAGTCCATATAAAATATATTTCCTTTCTTCAGTTTGTTAAAAAACCTAACTTTAAGGAAATGAAAATTTATAGAGTTGTTATTAAAGATGTTCTGAGTGAGCCTAGCCTGAAGGGAATAATTAAATAAGTTAATTTTCTTAATACCAATCCCACCATTATCAATGGGTTTTCAACAATTAATCTAAGGAACCATGAGAAGATTTATTTCTAGACTTCTTCCACATTAAAAAATGTTTTTTATACAATGATTAATATTTTTAATCAGACCAATGGTCCATTTATAAACCATCATATAGTAAACCATTTTAGAAACGATGGTTTATTTGAAAAGAAAAATTATTCAAACCATAGATAAATATTTTCCTTTCCAAGAATTGAGTTTATCTTTTATTTGGTAAACTATATTTTTAATATATTTACTTTTAGGATTTACCAAAAATATAGGTACCACATGATTGGTGAAAGGAAAGGATCCCTCTTTGATACCTAGATCATTAATAATATTGATTTTTACAGCTATTTTAAATCTTTTTCCAAAGAATATGAAAGATTTATTCTAGTTTATGGATTTACTAGAAACATATTCATAGTGTGAGAGGGTATATATAGTAATTGAATAATAATTTTATCTCTTTGTATGAATAATATGATGTCATCCACATACAAGATATGATGAGGAACATTCAGGTTTATAGAGGCAATAATGGGATTTATTTTAACTTGATTCACCAAAATTATAAGGATTTTACTTAAGTAATCCTATTAAATTGTAAAAAGGATTTTATATAGTTATTCTCCTTATATAACACCTTTAGTACAATTTAAATAGTCTTTTGGGAACCACTAATAAGAAATGAAATGTGAGTAGAGCCAAACAAGTTTTTAATTTTATTGAAAAATGTGTCATTGAATACAAAGGTGATGAGAACTTTATAAATAAAAATCCAATCCAAAGTGTCAAAATATTTTATAATCTAAAGTTTAATAGAAATGATTCCTCCCTTATTATATTCCTTTAAAATATTTTTGAATTCAGAGGCAAAGAAAATGAAATCATGGATAGTTCTTCCTTTAAGGATACCAAACTGGTTCTAATATATGATTTTATTATCAATAAGAGAAAGCCTTTTTTCTAGGAGTTTGGAGATGATTTTTTAGAGAGTTCTTATAAGTGAAATGGGTACGAAGAGGTGGATTTCAGAGGCATTTTCCACTTTGGGAATTAGAGATAGGAATTGGGTATTAAGATTATAGGGAAGGGTGCCATTGGAAAAGAATGATTTAACAAAATTAAAAACATTAAAGTGAATTATATCCCAATAAGGTTGAAAAAAGGAGTTAGTAGAACCATTAGGCCTAGGAGAAGTATCAAGATTCAAGATAAAGACAACATCTTTTGTCTCAGGTTCAAGGGCGACACCATTCAGAATGGTATTATCATTATTTTTAACCATGATAGGAATGACATAATATAATAAGTCTTTGTTTAGGTTGAAACTATTAAAAATATTTCTAAAGTATGATACAATATGGTTAGCTAGATATTCCTCATTATTAATTATATTATCCCCATCCATTAGAATGGTAAGGAGCCTACAATTTTTCCCAGTTCTTTGTATAGAATTTTAGAAATTTTTGTTCTTATCACCATATTGAATCAATTTTATTTTTAAAATATATTTTTTTAAGATTATATTTTATAACAAGAATAGATTTAAGTTTAGTACAAATATAAATTTCTTGTTGAGGATTAGTCGAAAAGTCCTCATTAGCATAGTAAACCTGATTTTGATTGAGATTGGATTCCAAAGAGGTAATTCCATTATAAATTTCTTTTTTTTTCTTTACATTATCCTTTAAGTTTTTGTTTTAAGAATTTTAATTTCATGATACATGAAAAATCATCATTACAAAAATTCATAGAATTCCAAGTTTCTTTGACCATGTTTCCAAATTTAATAACTGAGGTTCAGACATTATTAAATCTAAAAGGAAGGATAGGTCTTAGAATTTTAGTAATAAGAATTATTAATATTGGATGATGGTATGAATTTAATCTAATAGGTGTAATTCTAGAAATAGTATCCCATTTATCAAGGTCTTAATAATTAGTAAAAGTTCATTCAATCTTACTATCCAGTACCCTATTATAATTCCTTCTATATCAGGTATATTTTTTCCCAAAAATGTTGATATCAATTAAATTATTATTTTAAATGAAAGATTTAAAATCCCTAGAAGATATTGTGGAGTGATCTAGACCCATTGTTCACTTATCCTAAGGATGGATTTAAAATCTTTAGTGATGATCCAAGGATCAGGAATTCTGTTGTTTAAAAAGGATAATTTATTCAAGAGACTTATCCTATCTTGATATCTATTTTTAGAATAAAAAGTGAAAACATATGTTAATTTTGAAAGGTAATTTCACCAGTGAAATCTTGGTCATTAGTTTTATAAACACAAACATTTCTTATAGAAGAGTGTTAAAAAATACAAAGTTATTCCAGTAAATAATTCTTATAAGTATCACCGGTAAAAGAATGACCAAAGTGATTTAAACCAACAAATATATATGAAAAAATAATTTAAAACTTTGAGATAGAAATTTTTTTGGTTTATGAGTGAAAATAAATCTTTTTAAATAGGTTATGGTGTCAAGGTTTGTAATACCCTAACAATTCCAATAGGTAATATTCAATTAAACCTATATTTGGGGTTATAATCCCCTTTTTCTACCTCTATAGTTCTACCTCTTTGTTGATTTCTTGATTGGTTTTCCATTATTTTAACTAGAAGTAGATGATTATTTATATTTCTTGATCATAGAATAGTTTGGATAACTAATAAAATCATATTTACCTATTTTATCATCTAGGGAGTCTTTTTTATTCTCTAATGTCCTATTTCATTTTAATATCTTCTTCATATAGAGTACATATAAAGTTATCAGTAGAAACAATATTAGAAGTTTGAGACATGTCATCATTTACTTGAATACTAATTTCCCTAATCCCTACAGGGGTAATAGAATCATCATCTTTGAAAGTCTGCTATGTCGAGGTATCTAAATGCTCAGGGGTACCTTGAGAAGTGCATATTTCTTCAACATTGCATTTTTTGGACATTTAATATGAAATTATTTATTTTTTTATTCACAAGAAAATTTCTCCCCAACTCTAGCCTATTTTGCTTCCTTAGAGTCATTATAAAACAAATTTCTTTATGTTTTTAGTATTATCCTATAAGAGTATGTAGTTCATACAAATAAATGAGATAACCTCAAGAATATTATAAAGTTTCCATCCTATCATCTTTTTACACTCTCTTAAAAGGTATAATAGTTTTAATTCCTACATTGGAGAGTGTTTATTAGTAACAATGATTTAAAATTGGTTAATACCGTCAAGGTAGTCATATTTTAAATTAAAGGGAAGTGGTTTTAATTTCAACATTAGTAATTTTGGGACTCAAGGAATGGATTTTGTGGGAGTGAGGTCAATGTAACTATATTTCTACCAATTTTTATTCTCTATAGAAAGTTAATAAATGGAAATGATATTTTCCTAATAATTTATGGTCATGAGTACCATATAATGAATACATTCATCAATTAAAGTAAAAAATTCACACTTTTCAAAACCCACACAAAACTTGAAACATGAATCACAACCCAAAAAATCAAATAATGAAGAATAGGGAGAGGAATCAGAATGTTGTTCAAGGAAATAATTTTGTGTGTATGTGTTATTGAGGATAACTTCCATTTAATATATATAAAGTAGATTTCTCCTAAACTAGGTGTTTCATTGTATCATGAATTTTAAAACATATATTTTATAGAAAAAACTCCATAGATAGTGTTACATTGTGAATGTCGATGATTGAATTCACATTTTTAAGAAAATACCTTCCAATTATGAGAGGAACATGTCCTTGGTTTTAGGTATCTTATATATCTAGAACATATAATTATACAATGAAAATGAGATTCTTCACTCACTGGCATCCTCAATCACTCTATTTGGGTATGTTGTGCTTCATTTGGAAAGTTTTACCAAGATAATTACTAGTTAAATCTCTCCAACCATCAAAGAAGTATATAATGAGTGAGGTATCACCTTAATTAAAAAACCTAAATCTATAATTTCATCAAAAAATAAAGTATCCCCTATGGTGAGTGGTGTTGTAAATATTCCAGAATCCTTGAATTTGGTTATAATCATCAGTTGTATCAAATTTGAGACATTCCTCTCAAGATTAACTCCCTCATTCCCCTTCAATCTTCAGTTATGGGTGTAAATATCCTTAATAAATTTGGCACAGTGAGTAATTATTTTAACTATATTGAAGAGATTAATGTTAAATTTTACATTTTCAAAAGTATCCATGATCTTTTTATACATTTTATTATCAAATATTTTCTTTGATTGAGAAATCCATTGGGATAATAATGGAATAATTAGAGGACTCATTAATGATTTTATTACCTTTTGGCTCTATTTATCTTCACATGAATATTTTAAAGATTGGTATATAGGTTTCAAGAAGAGGATATATCTATTGTATAGAACTATTGGAAGTATGAATTTCATTGCCACAATAAAGTGTAATAGAACATACATTACCTTTATCATTGGTATTGGAAACAAGTTGGGGTTCTATTTTTTCAGAACCTTGCATATTTATCACACTAGTGGTATTTTACAACTTTTGCACTTGATTTCATAGGTATTTAATAACTAATTAAGTTCTTTGTTGGAAACGGAGATGACAAGATGCCATTTTATTTACCATGTACTAAAGGATAGGTTCATATTTTTGTAGAATAAGAGGTTTATCACATGATGTTGAAGGATAAAAAGGTTGCATTACTTGGACTTATTATTACTAGTTCTATATAATATATTGAGTTACATTATTTTTGGTACTATGACTGTGTTTCACACCCATAGATTGGATTTGGATTACAATATTCCTTCTTTAAGGGTGGATATTTCTGAAATTAATTCCCAAGAAACATTATTGCATAAGATTCATGAAAATCCAAGTGTAAGTGGCATTAATTAAAGAAATGAGTGTTATAAACACAAATATAATAATACAAATAAATAGGTGAATTTTGTGAATTAATAAGATCTTGAAATAATTTCCTTAAATTTTTATTCATTTAATTATGTTTATTACTCACCTTTTATTCTAGGGAAGAATCTTTTTCCTCATGAACTCCTTGAGTGTGTGACATTGAATGCATCCCAAATTATTATGCTTTTTGATCCATGTTGTATATCAGTTCATGATAATTAGTAAGAGTTTCATTGACTATATCACAAGTACCCACAACATCTATCATTCCACAATCCATGGGTAAAAGTTCTTCGTGGAAGTATTAAATTAGAAATTGTTTTCTAATTTAGTGATGGGGAAAACTAAAGAAAAGTTTTTTAAATATATCCCAGTATTCATGAAGTATATACCCTTATTATTTCCTAATTACAAAAATCTATTTTATAATATATTTATTTTAAGAGTAAAGGAAAAAATTCTCTATAAAGAGAGGCTTAAGTTCATTCCACCCACTAATTGTGGTAGGTGGCTAGTATAACTAGTCTTTAAATATGAAATCCAGGCAGAAAGGGAAATCCCTAAATTTTATAAATTCTTCAGATACACCTTTGGGTTTTATGGTTGTGAACAATATCTTAACTTCCTTGAGATGTTCTTGAGTATCCTCACCATTAATACCATGCAATTCTGGAAGGATTTGGATGAGACCTGATCTCATCTCAAACTTGGTTGCTTTCTTAGGGTATTGGATGAATATAGGCTGGTACCCCACATTGGGGGGTAAATTCTTTTAAGGTTTTATTATTTCTAACCATGTTTTAAAGGATTGGATTAGCTTATCTCTTATCTTGTTTTGATACCTCTTTAATATCTACAATGTGTTCCATAATATTACTTTATTTCCCTACTATTGAAGATCTAATGTTTGAGTGTATTTTTTTTCAATATCTTCATCAATATCAAGAAATTTTTATTTTATAGATCTTATCATGAAAACTAAAATATATAGTATTTATAAAGAAAAAAATAGAAAGTGAAAATGATCATGGATTCCCAAATAATGGTGAACAAATTTGATCGTGTCCTTGAGTTCATCAAATTAGATTATATTTATAAACTAAAATTTCTATAGTAAATAATTAATCCTATGTCACCTCCTAGTGAAACCTTATATTATGAAATGGGGAAACTATTAATCTATATTGGTGAAAATGGGGGTTTTTTTGTGATTTAATTACAAGAATTGTAATTAAGTTATTAAAATGAAATATGTGATGCAATGAAATTATGATCAATCTGGGTAAGTGTCCCTTGATGCTCAACCTTGATCACTATCAAAGGATAAAAGATATATCATATATTTTGTGACTTATTAAAAGTTTAATCCAATAATATATGTAAATTATTAATAGGATACCTCTTGTGATTCAATTATAAACATGGTGTAATTCACCAATGTCCATCAAGAATTGATCAATTTGTCTCTAATATTAGTATCTTAAATCATTAGGGAAATATGCAATGAAATCATTCTACTGTCTTAGGTTTTTTCTAAAAAACAAATGATTTTATACTAAGCACACACACACTTGATTAAAATCTTAGTGATTTTATCAATCAACAAAACCCATAAGAAAACTCACAAGAATGAAAAGTTTAAGAAGATACCAACTATCTCAAATCATCACACAATCTCATTTATACATGAAATAATGAGTATTTTGGTTCTTTTTATTCATATGTGAGCATAATTTACTTGAAAATAGAAACAAAATAGAAAAATTAAGAACAATAGAAAACAAACCAAAAACATAGATAAACTTCTTGAAGAGTACAAACATGAATCTTTGGATTATATCAAAATACACTCCCTATGTAGATCCCAAAGAGGGTTTAGAAGTACAAGGTAATGACGAGGAATAAAATGGAAAAATAAGACACCAAGGTCTTATACCTATCTCCCCTTATATATGCCTAGAATTTGAATTTACTTATTTAAAATTTCTAACATATATAATTGAAGTAAAGGCATCCATTTATAAGTAAGAGGTGTGGTAAATTTTCCCTTTAATTTTATTCTTTGATTTTGAATGCCTTTTTTACACCCTATATGGATGAATCTTTAAATTTTATCAACAATGAATTTTTTTAAATACATATTAAATGTTCTCACATAAAATATTTGGTCTAGTATATATGTATAGAAAATTTTATCTCTGAATTATTAAAGTAAACTTCTCTTCTCATAACATGATATTATATTCCCTATAATTTTATATTCCAACTTATATCATAAAAATTATCTTTTATATAAAACAAAAATCATCTGATTTGAAGTTTGGTATCCTAATTTATGTCCCATTCATTAGAGGATGTTCAATTATTTCTACCCAAATATTTTATCATATGAGTTATTTATTTGTGCCTCATATTGTTTGATTCAGTACATATTCCAATTTAATTAAATGAATATAAATAGTCATGGAATCCTATAATTTTATGAAAATAATAATTAACTGATATTTTTCCATAGAAATGACAAAAATAATGAATTTTCCATTTTTTTAATGTATTTTCAAATAATGAATGGGAAGTGGAAATTTAATGAAAAATGATTAAAGTATGGGATACTAAACCCCATAAACAATGTATAAAACATGTGTAAGGATCAAAATATTGAATAATTCACTACATGATTAGAAAGATAAAGATTCAAGTTAATATTAATATGAGCAAGACAATGAAGAATATAATAGAGTTATATTTCTTATCTTAAGAATCTTTAGAAAAGGAATTTGAAAATACAATGGAAAACTACCACTTAAATGATTTAATTGTGTTGGAATAGATAAATTTGTATTAAAGTATACTAAGAATAAGAATAGTAGGTATTAGGATAATTACCAAGATGATAAACCTTAAAAGAATAAATAGATTTAGAGCTCAAGAGAAGTTTCAAAATCTATTAAGAACAAGAAGGAGTTTCCAAGTAGTAAAATAATAATTTTGATTATTAAATAATAATATTTTGACCTCTTTTCATGTATTCAATTTGAAGAATAATTTTTCAAGTAATTCAAAACATTCATGACTCATGTGGAGAAGCAGGAATATTCCTTAAGTAGTGATGAATAATAAATTGAAATAACATATAGAGAACACATTCTGAGATCTAAATTGTAATCATGTATTGAGAAGAATAAAAATCAAAAGAAGGAGATAAGGTCATTAAAGATAGAATACAAAAAAAATTAAGATAAAGAATATATTATCAAGAATAAATTTACTTATATTGATGAAATTAAAAATTTCAAGTTTAAATTTACATAGAAAGATAATATAATGAAACATCTTAAAGATAAAATCATTGAAAGAAAAATATATTGGAAAGAATCGATATAAATTTCTTGAACCAAAAAATGAATTGAAGACGATGAGGGTTTATTGTGTTAGAGTAGTGAATATTAAGACTGAGACATCAAAATCATTTGAGAATGTGAACTCAAAGGAGAAGGTCAAATTTTAACCTCTTATATCTCAATGTAATTCTGTTCTGAAAAAAAATGTAGGTTAAAATGATAAATATAGTCATTTTTTGGATAATAAGGGAGAAAACCCCTCTCTTATATATCTATGTAAGAAAATTAAATCTTTAGAACATACTCCCCAATCCATAATCAAGAAAAACACATAACTATACAGCAATAATAAAATTATGGACATAATTTCTATTATTACGGGAGACCCAAATTTAGTGGATATTAATGGTCATGAAGAGCATTTATGAATAAAGCCTACTAATTATGCCATATATGTCTCTTATAGGGAGATTTAATAAAGCAAGGGGGTCATTTATGAGAAGATCAAAAGAGAATATCAAAATAAGTAAGATATAAATAGGAATGAATAAAATCTATCCATGAAAAAAGGATTTAAATGTTTGGATGAAATATATGGCACATGTGATCAACAAGGTCATTATGCTGAAATGTTTATAAAAAACCTTCTCAAAAAATTTTCCTATAACAAATAGGGTAAAGGAATTCAAAAGTCAAATCATGGAGAAATATCTCTTATTTTTGAAGTGTCCTTTAAAAGAATGTAATAAATGAAATCCATGAATTCTTGACAATGGTTATTCCTCACACATTTATGAAGATAGAAAAATATTAAAAACATATAATAACATGATAAAGGATCAGTGAAATTTGGTAATTAAAATTATCTTAAAATTAATATCATTAATACAATTGAGATAGAATAAAATAATCTTAAATTCAAAAATTTCTTCTATATAGAAGGGATTGAACACTATATTCTTAGTGTGAGCCAATTGTGTGATTATGGGAATGAATTTATCTTGAATAAATATTCATGCATAGTCAATAACTCTAAATATGAATTATTTATCTCTAAAGTATAAATATTATGTGGAAACCTACTTCAAATTGGTGACCCAACTAAATCTTATTACTTAAGTGTAAAATATTAAAATAATATATGGCATGAGAGAATTGTCTACCTTTTTTCAACGAAATTTGAGTAAAATCTCAAATCATGAATTCATGATAGGACTTCCTCAACTTAATAGGGAAAAATTAACTGTTTATGAAACATTTACAAAGGGAAAATTGATCAAATAAACACATAAAATAGTGGATATTCAATCCATTAGTCCATTAGAACTCATTCATTTGTATTTTTATGGGAATATAAGACATCAGTATTCTAGATATGATTTTTATTTCATCACATTTATCAATGAATTCACTCAAATGACTAAAAATATTTTCATGAAACACAAGTCTAAAGTAGCTGACATGTTGAAAATCTTTAAAATATTAGTTGAGAAGGAGCGGTGACTTTACATTATGAAGTTAAGAATATATTATGTTTAATAATATAATTGAAATGAATTTTAAAATTGTATTTAAAAACATAGGATTAAACGCCAATTAAATTCACCATAATCTACTCAACAGAATGGGGTATCTGATGGTAAAATTAGAAGTATAGTTGAGATGGGTAAAACAATGTTAGTCAAGAAAAAAATTTATAAATTTTAATAAATAGAAGTTGTTTCACTACTATACACATACAGAATAGATTTTTATTGAGAATTTAGACACATAATAAATCATATTAAATCTAGTTCAAAATAAATCTAAATTTTAAGTTATTTAAAGTATTTTACATCTTTTATTTCATGAAGATCAAAGGCACTAATATAAGAAAATTTTAAGTAAGAATTGAAAAGGGAAATCTTCTTTGGTTTCATATAAAATGGAAGTGGTTAAAAATTCTTGAACAAAAGGATTCATAACCTTTTTTATTGTTTTGATTTAGAAATAATTAAAAATTATTTCACAAGAGAGGTTACAGTTGGGGAAGTAGATGAGATCATAGAATCCAATAGTGATAAAATTTGTTAAAAAAATAGATTAAGAAGAGGCTGTGATTTTTCATAATTCTACTAATATCGACTCATATGAAAATTATGATGAAGATGATACTATTAATAAACCTAGTGATAGTCATAAGTAGTTTAAGAAACATGATGACTAAAAAATTATTATAAACCAAGTAGGACCAGTTTAAACCATAAGAAGATTATGGATTGAAAATCTAACTAATATTATTTCTCAAGTTGAACTCCAATATATTTAAGAGGATTTTGATCATTAATAATGTATCAATTATATAAATTAATATCTTGATCATATTGAGAATAAATCCACATGAGATCATTTGAAATGTCCTGAACATTAAAGTTTTATTGGTAATAAGTGGGTGCTTAGAAAAAAAATAATTGAGAAAGGTAAAGTGAAAAGTAATAAAGATATACTGATTTGAAAAGGATATTCAAAAATTTAAGGAATATATTTTAAAGAAACATTTACACCATTTTAAAGGATACCATCTATAAAAAATTTTCTTCATAAGGGCAACACACAGGAATTGAAAGTTTTATCAAATGGGAGTGAAGTATGCCTTCCGAAAGGGAGACTTAGAAGAAGAATTTTTTACTAATAATCATGAGGGTTTCTTCTTATTAAAAATTTGTAATCATGGAGTTAAAGAAACATTTATATGGCTTAAAATTTTCCCTTAGATCCTGGTACTCTAAACTTGATGGTTTCTTGAATGATATGGAATTTCAAAAGGAACGGTTAATAGAAACCTATATGTGAAAGATATTTCCACATTAAAACTATTATCATTGTATATGTTGATGAAATTATATTTTCTAGTGATAGAGAATATCTCTATGAATATTTTTTAAACCATGTGAAAAATCATATTGATATTACTATATAGGTTGATATGAGACACTACTTGGGACTTCATATTAAACAAATTCATGACTTATTTTTCTTATCCCAAGAGAAAATTTACAAGAAATTTTAGAAAAAATTGGCATGGAAGACTATAAAGAAATATTTACACTCATTACGGTTCATACAATACTTAACAGGGATGAAGTAGGAATTAGAGTGAATTGGAAAGATTTTAAAAGAATCATTGGAATCCTACTCTATCTAACCTCATCAAGGATATACATAGTATTGTTTGTGACTCTATATTATATATTTAATTGTGGCCATAAATTTTATTATATAATTGAAGTTAAATAATAATGATTTATATCAAGGGAACTCTAAATTTTGACCTGTTGTATAAAAATAAATCCAATTTGTAGTTATAGGGATACACATATGTTGATTGGGATGGATATTATACTGATAGGAAGTCCACATTAGGTATAGAATTATTTCTTTTATATGACTTTGTAAGATTTTATAGAAGAAATCATACTTGAGTTTCATTGATTACAACTAGGGAAGAATATATTGTAGTTACACATGCTTGTATACAGATGTTATGTATGCAAGTGTAGTAGGGATATTTGAAATTTAATATGGATAATCCACTAAATACTTATTATTATGACCATAATGATATTAATATCTCAAATATTCTTGGGAAACACTCAATATCAAATCATATTGACATAATATTTCATTTTATTGAAGAGAATGTGGAAAATAGTGATGTGAAACTTAACTACCTTTGAACCAAATATCATATTATAGATATTTTTACTAAGGTAATGTACAATGATATGTTTTAGGAAATAATTAAAAAACTTCATATTAAACCCTATACTATCACTTAAATATGTGTGGCATACACCCTACAAGGTTTTCTATTATATTGCCAAAGGGGGAGATAATGTACTCAACACTTATCAAGTGATACTCTCTTTTTCAAACTGGAAGGTTTCTTTATCAAAAGGGGAGTGTGGTATTTATTTAACTATTTTTTATAAATATGTGGTTATTTATAAATGGGGTAGAAACATAAAAGTTATAATATAATGTGTTAATTGAGAAAGAGTTCATATATGTCACTTAACCACAATTACTTATCATTGAGGGATATAATTCTCTCAAAAAAATCCTTATTCAATAGTGTGTTGTTAGAATACTTATCATATGATAAAGTCATTGATTTTTTTATTCCCATGAGATTTTTTGAATTATTAATATATTTAAGTAGATTTGGTAAAGCTAAATGATGTTTCTAATAAATCCAAAATTGGAAGATTTAAGGTCTGTTAGAGTTATTATTGTTTTGTATTTCTTTTCAACATTGAATGAAGAATCATTAGAGGATAAAAAAGTAGAGATGTATCTATTAGGATTGTTTTGGAGACGATTTGAGGTGTCTTAGAATATTTGATATGATTCTTTTATTATTTAATGAAATATGAAATTATTTTCTTGAGGTTAAAAAATGACTAAGTATTGATATTTGTATTTGACTGACTTCAAAATTATAGATGACTATGTATGTGTCATATGAATTTCCATATAATTTATGAATGACTAAATATGAGTCACATTAATTTTCATATGATTTATCTGAAGTTATATATGATTGAATTGAAGTTGTTCATGAGTCATTAGAAGTGATTTATTAGTAAATTTAAGTAGTGTATGTGTAATTCTAAATTGTGTTTAAGTCATTGGTAGCTACATACAAGTCATTGGAATCATAGTAAGAGTAAATTGAAGCTATGTATGAGTTAGTTAAAGTTACGTATGAGTGAATTTTCCTTTTTATATGTCACTACCTTCATGAAATTTTTATTCTTTTAAAGAGTGATATATTCAAGAATTCCAAATTTATATATTCTAAATAAAATATAACTAGATGATGCTAAATCTAGACTTTAGTTATTAAAATATAGGAAATAAATTATGATTCAATCAAAATAAAGTGATTATGATTTAAAAAACATGAAGAATAACATCACCCATGTAAAACTAGATGAAGAATAATTAAAGTGGATTTGATTATATTCTTGAAAAAATTATAGGAAATATTTCTGGAATATAAGTTTGAATATGTTGTGTTGATCCTAAATTCTTTATAACATGAAAATGTTGTTTCATTTCTTATAATTGATTTTTTTAGGATTAATAAATATTATATTGATCTGTTTTCAATAAATATTGTTCCAAAATCATGTTAATGGAGATAATAATCGAGGCTAATTTAGTTATTTGAATAAGAATCCATTCTTGGGTATTTCTAGAATTCATAAATAAATTTATTTGAGAGTTATTTTTTCAGGGTGATTATTTATATATCTTACCTAAGTTATTTTTTTAGATAAAATGAAGAGTGGGTAGTTGTTGAAATAAAATATATATAGTCATTAAATATATAATAAAATATTATTCGATCATGAGAGAACACTCATGTGAAAATTTATTGAGGAAATGAGATGAATATCCCATTATACAATTTTGGTAATGAGAATTATCTAGAATGTTGATTTGGAAATTGATTTCATAAATTACTTTAATTCCTGAATTTTAATATTTCCCCAAAAATGGGTAGAATTTAAGAGAGATAAAGATATATTTTTGTATCATGAGATTTTTTATGTATTATAATACTAAGGGAAAATAGAGCCCAAGGATAAAGCTTATAGAAGAACACAGAATCTATAAAATCCCAAGAATTCAGTGAATCGAGATTGATAGGAAGATTGAGAAGTAGATAAGAAACTAATACTACATGTTATAATAAATTTTGACTGCTACATATATTATTATTAGTGCTATCAGAGGTTATAGAACTTGAAATAGTGAGCTTGTTTAGATTTGTATATCCTAAAGTCTTGTGAGGAACATCTTCACTAATTTCTAAAGCAACACAGATTCACAAGTGATATTTATAATTCTTATTCTTTCTTAATATAACTGATGGTTGTTGTGTAAATGTCAGTGGGATGCTAGATAAATCAAGGATAAAGGATAATACATGGCCTAAACAATTGTATTTGATCATAAATATATACTGGTAAATCTATGGATCCTGATAAAAATTGGATATAGTAAGAAGTAGGTACTCGCACTGGGAACAAACTATATAAAATTTATTTTTTATCTATTATTTTTATTTCTACAATCATACAAGATCATCTGAGCTAAGTTTTGAGTTCATAAAATACTAACCAATTATAAAGGTTAATTTAAAGAAAAATAAATTATAAAATATTTACACCACTAATTAAACCCCTTGTCTCAGTGGTGCACCCACTCCTTGGGTATCTAACACATTAATTGGCAAAAATTATCAACTAAATTCTTATTATTTCCTCTAAATATTATTTCATTTATATACACCATCACCATAAATTGTTCTTTTTATAATATCTTCATAAATATTTTGTGATCAATTCTTCCTCTATTGAACTCCAATATCATCAACAAAGTATCTAATCATGCATACTAAGAATGTGGTTCTTACTTTATCCCATATAAAACATTTTATAATGTTCGCACATTTGAATAATAATTTTTAATGACAAATACAATTGGGTTTTCTATATAAACTTATTCATTTTAGAATCCATTTAAAAAACTATCTTTACATCTTTATAGAATACTAGGAAATTTATTGAACAAAAATCGTTAGGAAAATTCTAATAGAATCTATCTTTCTAATGGAGAAAATATTTATTCCACATTAACTAGTTCAAAATGTGCACAAACTTTACATACCATCCTTTCTTTATTTCAGATCACTTTTCAATTTTCATCATGTTTTTTTTAATGCCCATTTTTACCAATCACATTATCATGTTTAGGTTTTTCTATAAGATCCCAAGTTTGATTCTTATCAATCTAATCCAATTCTTCATTCATATATTTCTCCCATTATTCTTCATTTTATTTCTCTTCTAATTATATGGGTTCTATTTCAAATAATAAATCATTATGCTCCATTATCCTAATAATATAAGTTTGTGTTAGGGTATATTTTTCTCTAAAGATTTTTCTCATGTCAAGTTGAACTCATTTCCTTCTTGATTGAGTTATATGTTAACACCATTCTCCACATTTTTCTTTAACTTATTTAATGTTAGAATCATCATCAATATAAATATGTTGAGATTATATTGAAAATATTTAACTTTTCAACTTATTCAAACCCTTATTTTGGAATAATATTTCTAGAATTTTCCTTGGCTTCATATTCAACAAACTTTACATCATTTCTCTTAACAATATTGTTGAGCCTTTTATTGAAAAACTTATAGTCCTTTCTCTTTGATGAGTAACCTAAAAACATTCATTTATCTATTGTATCACTATATTTACCCTAATTACCCTCTTTATTTTGAATGAATCATTTTCTTTTAAACACTCTAAGAAACCTCAGTGAGGTATTCCTTCCCTATCGCATTTCATATGACATATTATATACTCCTAGACTGAGTAATGCTATATTTTGAGCATAAAATTACAATTACAGTTATTTTTCCTAATAGTTATGTGAGATTCCATTTTCTATAAATAATTTATTTTTCAGGTTGTTCACCATATGGTTCTTCTTTCCACAACCCCATTCTGTTTGGGTGTTTTAACCAATGATACATCATATTTAATACTGTATTTTTTAAGGTAATTTTCAACCTCATAGGATGTGTATTCTAGTATATTTTCTATTTTCAAAAATCTTAATATTTATTCTAATTTCATTTTATACTTTTCTTCAAAATATTTTTATGCATTAAAATCTCCTATGACTCATTCTCTTTGAAATAACATGTGTCTCTAATACCACCTTTGGGAACATGTGGTCCCATTGTACACAATAAGGGAGATTTAGAGTGTCTTGAAAATTTATTCATATCTTTAAAAAATTGTATTTTTTCTTATCATTGGAAAACACACCTTGAATCTATCTAATAACAACAATTAAATGAAAAATAATAAACATAAAAGGAAACAATGATTTTACTTGGTTCTCCTGTAATGTGATACATTCAAGGAGCACATATCAATGATATGTTGATATAATAATTAATTAATAATTTGCTAGTAAATTATTACATGCTTTAGGATAATCTCACTTCTAATCCAAGTGATATGGCCTCTTCCTCTCTTCCACTCACTAATTTTAAGAGGGTTATACATATATACTCTACACACAGGTCAAACACATAGAGATATCAATTAATATTTAACACCAAACTAAAATGGATATCATACATGAGAATATAATATTTACTTCTAGATATTCAATGATATACATAGAAAATTAATCTTATAATACCATTCTACAATGCAATTTAGATTGGTCATACTTTATATTATAATTCTAGGTAGTTAATAAACTTCACTATTGATTCTCTATTTCTAGATCTTCAAGATTTATTTAATTATTTTTAGTGTCTGATACCTCTTCCTTTTCATGGACACCACCAAGTATAATACTAAGAATATTACAGTTGTAAATTCAAAAAATAAATCTAATACAACTTACAACTTTTTTTTCTTAAATTACAACCATATTATAATCTTTAGATTTATTTCCATCATAGAAATTATAATAATTAGTTATTTATTTTCCAAATAACTATCAAATTATCATAAAACATCTACATAATCATTTCTATTTGAATTATATGTATATTACAAAACCTAACACAATATTATACAGTCCATATTAACAAGAAAGTTTCTCCTTTAAATATTTTCAACTTTCAGATGAGTCTTGGTCTGATAGCATACTCCACATAGTGTATTATTATTCCACTGTTATATAGTCAGAAGCTTCAAAATCATGGATCTATAGATTTATCATGTCCAATAGTCATGGAGTGACCTCTTCAACCATGTTTTATAATTGATATTATCAGGGTGAAATTATCATTTCACAGTGTGGCTACTTCAAAAACTAGAATCATTACATTCATCTAATTATTACTCATGGCATGATCTAATATCTCACAATTTGAATAAATATTTCTAGAACCACTGATATTTACACAATAAACTTTTGTTGCATGGACTATTTTAGCATATTATGCAATATGAAATTCCAAATCTAATAAAGTAATATATCATACACAATACCTAAATATCCCATATATAAGTATTTCTTTTTTCTTATATTTGGAGGGAGTTTTCTAATTTTAGGAATTAAATCCAATAAAGGCATGACCATCCCTATAATGTTATGAATGACTTTTATAAATGGTTATAATAACCCTTATTCTCTACATATGACCCATATTAAATGTTTTCCTTACTCGTATGACTTTGAGTTATATTTAATTCTAGGCATAATGCATGATCTCACAATGTGATATGTCTTTTTCCTACTAATTTTTTATTCTTAAAATATCACCCGTATCAATTTATCTCCAATCATCTTCACATACTTCATAACACTTTATATAACATCTAAATTCCTTCTAATTTAAAAAAACTAATATTAAAACCTATGGTTGTAATAAATCCATATTATTATAATCACCCCACATATTGTATTTCTTAAAACATAAAATATATTATAAATTGGTTCAATTAATAATAGATCCTATTAAGAAAATATGTCAAACAATACCAACTTTAAGTGAATATATCAATCTATAAGCATGTCTCCATCATGATGCATGAACAAAGAAACTAAATCCTAGATGATACCAATGAAACATCACAAGTATCATCTATCCTATATTGAAAATATCAATCCAAAACCCCACATAAACTAGATTTCCTAATCTCAAACATTTTGAATCCATTAGTCACTCACGTTTCAACCAAATATATGCTTTGCAAGCATGCTCCAGGTCTACCTCCCATATCCTGATACCCCTTATCCACCTTTAACTAGATATTTTTTAACTAAACATATACTCTGATACCACTTTGTAATTCCCAAACCTAGCCCTCCCAAATAGATATTGATGTGGGGATTCCACTATATCTCAACCACATCTCATCATATTCCAAAAAAAACATCTAGAGGCGAGATCCTGGGATAGACATGGGGAGACTATACCCTCAAATATAATCTCAAAAAACATTCCTGAATCAATAAAAAATTCATCATAACATATTCATCTAAAATAAATAAATACCTAAAATAGAGGTCCATGAGGGCATCTCATATTGAAAAATAATAAATAGTAAATATTATATTGATGAATAAATAATAATAAAATTATTATTAGTATAATATATATAATAGTAATCATATAAATAATATAATTAAAAGGCCCCTTAGGCTAGTAAAAATGAAATACCACTAAAAATTAAATATACAATGAGCTATATCCTAATTAATTTGGTCACCTCTTATCAAACCCTTGACCTACAATACCATTATTGTCCCAAGATTAGTGTGACCGAGGCTTAACATATATGGATATTACATCATTTTATATAAATATTTAGTACATTGCAAAAATACATGACCAAGGAATGTAATAGTTTAGTGTCTTTGAAAACATGGAAAATAAATCATCTATCCTTGTTAAAGATCTTCGATATCTCCAATAAAGATCTCCACCTTTAGTAATTATACCTAAAACCTTTTTTCATAACCTAGGGAAAGGAAACATAAGAAAAAGGTGATCTCAAATGTTTAGTAAGGGTAAATAAGGGAGATATGTAAGTATAATCATGAGCATAAGGGTATGAGAACATGATCATGAAAATAGAAGATCATACCCTGCATATCAAAGATCATGTACATGAATCATGGAATAAATATTGGCAGTTCATAAGACATGAATCATAAGGAAATAAAGAACATAAGCCATAAAATCATAACATAGAAATAAAACAAAGAATTTTTTCAGACACATAGGCATATAATTTGATTTCCATAGTAGCCAAGGCATTTCTGTCTAGACCATGTTGGTAGTATGGGTTCACTCTCCATACCATCTTGTTAGTCATGGTTCACTCCCATGGCCATCTTAATAGCATGATTTTACTTCTCATACCATCTTGGTATTCATGGTTCATTCCCATGGTCATCTTAGTAGTCAAGGTTTATTCCCAAGACCATCTTAGTCTATATAATGAGATATAAATCTTTACCCAATTAAATTGAGGGAGATATAGGTCTCACCTATATCAAAATGAAATCATACATACATGTTCTAAAAAATCATAAGCAATCATATCTTAACCTATGAAATGAAATGGGTATCATAAACATGTAAACATATTATAACCTATAGAAAAATATTCAGGTTTGATAATCATTTCATCAAAAGAATAACCCATGAAAGATAAAAAAGATTCATAAATACCATGACATTAAGCATAACCCATTCATATAAAGAATAGGAATGGAAACTTTAGATCATTTCCAATAAGGTCATGAGTAACATCAATATATGTCATCTTATATGGAAAATAATTTTGAAATATATTTCAAAAAAAATCTTAAGTAAAATATCTTTTCTTCTTTAAAAAAGTATTTTTAATACATAAAACCATTTGAAAATAATTTTCTAATAAAATACCTTTAAAACTTATAAATAATACTTGAAATCATTTGAAAACCTTTTTCTTTGAAAACTTATAAAATAATATTAAAAACATTTTAAAAACAATTTTCTTTGAAAAAACATTGAAATATTATAAATAATGCTTGAAAAAAAAATTAAAACCATTTATTTAAAAAAAAATTGAAAAAATATATTTTTTTTGAAAACCATTCTCCTTGAAAACATATAAAAGAATCTAGAAAAAATTTTGATAACCATTTTTTTTAAAAACATATAAAAGAAGCTTCAAAACGTTTTGAAAAACATTTTTATTGAAAATTTTCAAAAGGATCTTGAATTTTTTTTAAACCATTAACCCTTTAAGTATTCAAAGGAAGCTTCACTGGAATGATGATGGGTAATTACATACATGTCATATGAGGTAAACAGAATATTCCTTTTGCATAGTAAAAAGGTTATAATAAATCCTTGATCAAAAAGAGATTTAAGGATTCCATTGAAAATTGGTAAAAGAAAAAAAGGTAAAAATTTATTTTAATGATAATAGGATATTATAAGAATATTCTTGGAAGTTATTTTTATAAAACATGGTTTTGAAAGAACACATATTTCTGACCAAAGTGAGGGTAAAGTCGGGATTTCATAAAACCACTTTCTTAACTATTTTGTGTACCAAAGAGTAGAAAAATGGCCACAATACATGATTATATTATAAATATCCAAAGTATAAGAAAATTAATTATTTTTCTTGAGATATGGATCATAATATTTCATCAAATAAATCATGTACATAATAAATCTTGAAAAGCGATGAGATTGTTTCAATAAACTCTCATAACTTGGTAACTTGGGATCATACTCTCCATGTAAAAAAAGGGAAATTGAATGAATCTTAAAATATCATTAAAATTATTATATTAATTATATAACATGTAAAATGGAAGTATATACACATCAAAAAATAATTTAGGTGCTTAACAAAACACAAGTCTCGATGAAGGAAAATTGAGACAAAACTATTTTACTGATTTGGTAACTCTTGAAAGTTAAAACCCATGAAATAAATGTCATAAAATTGATATTTTAATACCATAAATTTAATTATAACATACATATAATACATTCATGTGAAGTACATACACCACACAAAATTAATGGGTGGGTAATAAATCATGCATCTCACAGAAATAAAAGGTTATATGAAATCCTCTTACCTTGTGTCTTGACTCTCGTCGTACTCATTCAAAACAACTATATAATAAATATAAATTTAATATAAATATTTTATAGAACCATATTATTATATTTAATACCATATATGGTTTTATTATGACCTTATATTACCCACTTCTTAACCATCCTATGTTAAGTGTTTTACTTTGCGTAATATTCTCTTTGGTTTTCATATGTGTCTTAGTTTGTTATATTGTTGGTCATTATACTTATACCATGATTCCAGAATGTAAAAAATTATATAAATATCATTTATATATTTTATATTTTTATTATAATAATCTATATAATATATAATTATGAAAAAAAATATCGTTCATGGTGACGGCAGGTCGTACGTACTCATGAACGCTATTTCCATTTAATTATCGTGTTGAGAGAAAGAAAGTAAAATACATATTTGTATATATATATATATATCATTATAGTAGATTTATTATATCATATATATTTACTAAATCCATCCTTAATACATTCCACGTAGCGTGTGAGCGAATCACGTTACTTTTAGGGGGTCGTAGTCCACACTTACTCGAACGAAATTATCATATTGACACCAAATGGGAAGTAAAAAAGATATGTGTGGTAAAAGGAATAAATAATATTAAATAAATAATAAATATAATATATAACATATATAAACATAATTTCCTTAATAATTTTCACCATGAGATGCGGTAAGTAAAATTGAACAATCATTGTTTAGTGAGGCGGTAGTTTGTTGTACACATACTTTATTAGATGGATTTATCGGTAAGTGTCGGTTGAAACCTTATCATAAAAAATCATAGAATATTTAGGATATGTTTTTTTATACAATAATGTAAAAAATAAATTGGATGGGTTGGATAAGTAAAATAAAATAAAGGACTTGAGAGAAGACGTTACCTCTTGAACAGGTAACTCCTTTTAGTTTGTTCTAAAAGGCTTCCTTGGATTTCCTTCTGCCCAAAGTAAGGCTTATGAGAGGAAGGTAGTGATGTTAAGGAGTGTATTGGACAGATATTTACTGAACCTTAGAGGATTTATTAGTGTTAAGAAATGGGATATGTGGTGTCCTTTTATAGGGAAGTAAAAGGACTCACTTGGAATTTTTGAAAACAAGTTATGTGTATACATGTTCTTACCTAGAAAAAGTCATAAAAACAACCCTAAATAAATAATTGAAGGTATATAGACGAAATATTTCCATTAAATGGGTTTTTAAGAAATTTCTAGGTCATTTGGGTGCCTAATATTATGTTTTAGTATCTAATTAAGCTTAATTTGACCTTAATCATTGTGATTAATTTTAATCACTTTTACTAATCTTTTTCGTAAGAAATTAATTTGATCTTATTAGAATATAAAAATTATACAAATTAAAATGGTTTATTTATATATTTATAAATTCAACTCATATAAGTGTAAAAATTAATATTAATTTTAATCCTGTTGATGGGATGAAATTACATGTTTTTAAAGTAGAAAGAAGTTCAAAATTTTATTATGTTTTTATATTCAATTTAAAATTGAAATTTATTATAATGAAATAAATTATATTAATATATTTATAATTTATCTAATTTGTCCTTAAAAAAATTTAAAATATAATTTAACATTAATAATTATTTAAATAAAAAGGATGTTTTTAACTAAAAAGTAGCATTTTTCACTATTCATCAAAAAAAAGTTTCTCAGAAAAATCCCAAAAATTCACCCTGAGTTAATGTCGACATTAAAAATTAAAAAATAAAGTTTATTTTACAAAATTAAATTTATAAATGTGTATATAATTAATTTTATTATTAAAATTGGTTCATTCGAGAAAATTGTATTTTTAAACATAAAAGGACTTTACCAAAAATCATATATTTCATTACCAATATGTTTTATCTATATAAAAAAATTATAAATAATATTTGAAAATTAGTTATTACTACTAGTATAAATATTTTTAAGGGATAGGGTATAATTATCTCATTTAAATAATTATAACAATAAAATGATGTTTTGTATAAACATATGTGTTGCGTGTAACGTACGCCAATTTGGTGTTGCATGTATCGCAAGACAAGTAGGTATTTCTTGTAGTGAAATACAAGTCCATATTGTATATAGAACAAGCCAAGTCAGAGGATTTTGAAAGGAATGTTTGACTTAGTGTTTTAATATGTGTATATATATAAACAAATATCACCAGTGTCACGTGAAATTCAAAATATAAAAAATATAAATTAATTAAAATAAATTACAAAATCTCTGGGTATTACATTATACCCCCTTCAAATGAATTTTTTACTTAAAATTTGTTTGGTTTATCAATGGTTTAATACTTTAAAGTTTCATTCATAAAAACCCACATCGTAAAAATGAATACTAAAACTTCCCTTAAAAGGGAAAGTTGGAACCATAACAGCTACCCAAGGTAACATATAACTAGGTTTCCACATACAATAACATAGGTTGGGAGTAAATATTGGGCATGGAGGAAAATCATAAATATTTATAGGGAGTGATTGAGGTTATAAATCACAAATAATTGAATGACTAAAGAAAAATTTAGGGCCTCAAAGTCATAAATATGTGATGATTTAAAAGACCATCAGTTTATGAGAATTAAGGTATTAGGACAACACATTTTCTTTTGATCATTATTTTAATGTTGAATAATTCTTTTATTGACCAAGAATATAAGTAAATAAACTTACTTGATATATTTCTATAAACAAAATTTCGTTCTCTAGTTTTGTTTTTATCAATTTATAATTAATCTGTTACTTCATGTAATAGAAGTCCAGAAATTAAATTTGACGCCTGAAGTGCTAAAATACATTTTTAGTATATTTTAAGACTCATACAATAAATAAATGTATAACTATTTATCTATAAATATTCTTAAAATTTGATATTGTTAAAACATTAATATCTAAACATAAAAATTAACACTACTGTTTCATCATAAATAATTATTCATCAAAAATAATTATGCATTAACTAGGAAATTGTGTAGGATAGTGGTATGCGTGAAAACCGTATCATATTTTGATTATGGGTTCAAGAGCCACAACATTTCCAAGATTGATTGGATATCACTTGACATACATAGTTTCCTTTTATAAAACTATACTAATATAATTTTCAAAATATTATGAACATCCTTGAAATAAGGTTAATCGTTAAATTGACTTTTAACAAAGGTTTTCAATATAATCTCAATACATAAATACTTACTTTGAAGTTTAAATTAAAATTTTCATGAATGGATAACCTTAAAAACCTTATGAAAGATGAAAGTCCAAAACCATAGAAATAAAGTCATGAAACCAGCTTCACGTTGATCCCCATTATATCACAATGTAGCTCTTGGTTTTCACATTCCAAACATGTGAATACGCTTGTGGTAAATTATCATGGAACCGGGTAATGACCTAAATTACCATAAATCCATTTTTGAAAACATGCATGATTCTTTATTCTATATATTACTAGATATATTCCATAAATATAATCAGTTTTAAACTTTATCCATGATAGAATTAACTACTTGTCAACATGTACTTAATTAGTTTCAAGTAATCAATACCATCAAATTTACTTATTCATATCCAACATAACTTTATCCAAACAACATTATTATAAGATAAAAAGATATTAATGGTTATATTTTCCTTAATAATGTTTTTTTCCATGAAAATAACCTTACAATTATATCACTTTTCTATTCTATCAAAACCATTAAAGTGTTCTTATAAATCTGTAGTAAAAAAAACATAAGCTGAACAATCCTTATATATTTCACCTTTAATATAACATACTTATTGAATCTAAATGCAAAAAAGATTTTATTATCTCACATTATCCTTATGCAATTAGAAATTCTACCTCATCCTATTACACAATACCTCTTTCCATTCAAATTTCATTTATAGTCTATTCATCATCAGTAATGTAAACATTACTCACACAAACTTATGGATTAACTTCTGAAGCTTTCCTATTAGGGAATTGGGTTGAATAATGACCATTTAATCCAAACTTAAGACACTAAACCTACAATGATGACTTAGGGAGGCCAACATTGTCATCCATTTTGTTAACCAAAATCTTCATTTTTTCCTTTCAGTCACTTTCTTTGTGTATAACGACCCATACTTTACATACATGGTTATTAATTCAAAATTGAAGCATACTTATTACAACATATAACAAAACCATGAAAGGACCGTATAGGTATAATATCTTTAGAAACTGGGAAACATAAACAACTGGTTCATAAATCATCTATGTTGTATCCCATTTATTTCATCATACCTAGAGTCCCTTTTTGGAATATCCTACTTAATATCCTTATTCCTGGCCTGGGGAAAAGAAAACATACAAAAGGGTGAGCTCAAATGCTCAGTAAGGGTAAAAAAAAGAAATATCAAACATATCATATTTATAAGAACATAACATTTTGAAAATATTATCCTGTAAAAGAGATCATAACATGGGATAAATCATAGAAGTGAAATGTAATCCCAATAATCATAACATAAAACATGAAGCTTTGTGGCATACACACATAATCATATAAAATCATTTCTTAGTAGTCAAGACTCATTGCCAAGACTATCTTAGCGGACAAAGCCCATTTCTGAACCAAGTTCACTCCTCGTTTCAGTCCTGTTTCACTGAACCGGTTTAACCTGTCATTCCAGCCATGTCTATCTCATGAGATATAAATATTTACCCAATGAATTGAAGGGATATATAGGTACCACCCATCTCATAATGATACCATTATTATGTGTGCCACAAAAATCATAAACCATACATCATAGCATAACCCATGTAATAAAAATGGGATTCTTAAACATCACGTCATCATAACATAATCCATAAACGGAATTCATAAAAATAATTCCATCATAACATAATCAAATCAATGTAAAAATAGGGATATAAATATAACCCTATATTATCTTAGATGGAAAATAATTTTGATAAAACACTTGAACACCATTCATGAGGAAAATATCCTTTCTACTTCAAAAACATTTTCCTTTCTTAATATGTCATATATTTTTGAACTAAAAGAAGTTGATTAAAAATAAACTTGAAAACTTGTAAAGGAAGCTTCATGGAAATAATTTTCTAAAAATCCATTCATGCCGTATAAGTTAAAAAAACATTCTTCTCGTACTTTGGACGGAAAAGTCAAAAAGTACCTCGTACGAAAAACGACAAAAGATTCCTTTCGTATCTTTTACTAAAAACTCACCGAAGGGTAAAATTGGATTTAAACAATTTTAGGTGGATGGAAATAATATTACATATTGAGGAAACATGGATGTGGGTGTAAATATTTCCCAGTAAAATATGAAGTATAAACAATCTCGGATAAAAATGAGATTGTGAGATTTTCCCTTACCTTAGGTCCGATTTGCTTCGTAAGTGTCCGAACCTCCTGTATAATGATTTAAATAATGTCATTGACTTATTCAATAATCATACTTATTTTTATGATATCATATATGGTCATATTCTTAGCTTCTTATTAGTAATATTTCATTGCTACTTGTTATTCGGGTGTTTATTGCTTTATGTTCGTATGTGTGTTTTGTCAAATAAATTCTTATTCCTCTTTTTAGGTTATAGAAACCTCATTTCCAGAATGGTATTAGTGTAATATATATCATATTTATTCATTAAATTCGTTTATATAATCATTATTCAATGAAGATCATGTAGAATGAGTCGCATCACATCGTGGAGACGGTATTCCGTGCGTACGCACGAGCGATGATATCATTCCCATGATTGTGGAATTGTATTGCAGTGTATGTATACTATCTCAGAATTAATATAAATTTACAATAATCATATATAGTTATTCTTTACACCATTATACCCATCCAAGTAAGGTGGTGGTGGAAAATAGATTACACCACGGTGTGGAGACGGTATTTCGTACGTACGCACGCGCGGTGATTTCGTTTTCCGTAGGATGGATAGATGGTGAAATAGGGTTGTTTAATATTTATAATAACATATCAGTATATTAGTGATACTGATGTTATTACTTAATAATGAAACAACTAAAGAAAAATAAGTAGAAGAAGAAATAAAGTTGAAAGAATCGGTAACAGACATTACCTCTTCTTTGAAGCGCCTCTTTGAGACCTCCTCTTAGGGCACTCAAATTGGTATTTGAAGAACATGACCTCTAGGATGTTTCCAGGGAAGTGGGGAAGTGAAATGGGAAGGGGTTGGCCGAGCTTTAAGGCTCAAATTGGTGTGAGGAGGAGAGGGAGGAGGTTCCCTTTTATAAGGGAGGAGAGGGGAACCTTTGGAAATATAAGAAATATTAGTTTATATTAAATCTCAACCCCACATAAAAACTTCCAAAATGACTCATATCCAAATATTATATGAGATAGGGTTGTAATCTCATCAACCAATAAACTTTAGACATGTTAGGAATTTATTTTAAACATTATCAACTTGATTTATCCTTATTTATCAATTTAATTTTATTTGTGGTAATAATATTCTAAATTTTAAATTATTATAAATAATTACATATGTGTTGTGACTTTTCCATAATTTGACACTTTATGAAATTTTAGACCATATAAATTTTAATTTATAATTTTTAAATATTTTTTTGATTTTTTAACAATTTTATAATATGTTATTTTTATAAAATAACAATAGTGTCAATTTTGACACTATTAATTTATTTGAATTTAAATAAAATATATACAGAAGATATTTTCAAACTAAAAGCTTTAATAGATTCATAAAATGTCTTAAGTATCTATAAAATTAGTGGATCACATTAAATAGTTTATATAATATTTATTTTAATATTTTTAAAACCATTTATTTTATATTTTAATTAATAAATTAATTTCAGCATCACTATTGTGTCATAATTAATGATAATTATTTAATCCATAAAAATTCTAAATAAATTCATATGATGTATATAATTTTATTATATTTCTTGAGACTATTCATGTATAAAGTTTCATTAAGTTTATCACTAAATTAAAATTATTATACTTATAAGATTTAAGAAAGTGACATGTTGTCACTTTCTTTGGTTTTAATAATAATTAAATTATTTTCATGGAGAAAAGTCCATTAAATGAATCTAATCTGACCCTTAGGTGATATGAGTCGACTTTTAGTCATCCAATAGGATTTTGGCAGGTGTTAGGGTAATTTTATAATCTTATATTTACCCTTAATTACCCGATCTACCTTTAACTATGCTAAATAAAATTTACCATAGTTACTATTCATAATGCCCAAAAATTAAAAGTAGCCTATTAACATAATTTGGACCCACCGATTCCAAATATGGAATCCATTTTCCAAAATTCAAAACACATAAGTTTTAGTAATTAATTTAAAATTAATCCCATTGTAAAGAAAATAGGTTTTAGAAGTTAAAACATTGCCAAAGATTGAAATGTTTTTACCTATGAATTCAATGTTAAATTAATGCGAATGACATATATTATATTAAATGGTAAAAATATATTCTATTTATACTTTAAAACCATTCAATATTATAATTTAACCATATAAATTATCTCAATGAAAAAAGTTGTTTTTAATTAAAAATTAGCGTATTTTTACTATTCATCAAAATATGAAAGTTATCAGAAAAATATCAAAAATTCATCCAAAGTAAATTTTTATATCCTGATTCCAAAGAAGAATTTTATTTTGTCAAATTGAACTTATAAACATTTCAAAAACTATATTTAATGTTGGTGCGCCATCAAAAGGCGGCAAAACATCATTTTTTGAAAAATACTTATTTTACCCGAAAAATTTATTTTGTTCTCTTACAATGTTCTAGAAAATGTGTCAGATGAATAATAATGTTATAAAATTAAAAATGTAGTTAATACTATTCATAAAAGCTAGTTCATAATAATATATCATTGTTTAGTGAAACCTGGTATTGCGTACAACACACGCTATCGAGGAAGGTCGTGATTGTGTGTAATGCAAGTCAAGTCAGTATTGTGTGTTGTGAAAGATTCATTTGGTGTTGCGTATAACATAAGACATAAAAAAATTCTCATAAAATCTCAGGGTGTTACATTCTACCCCCCTTAAAATGAATTTCTCCCTCAAAATTCGTCACTTCATTACAAACAGATGAGGATACCTCTCCCTCATCATATCATCAAGTTCCCATGTAGCTTCTTCTAATTGGTGGTTCCTCCATAAAACTTTCACCAAGTGAGTGGTCTTGTTCCGTAAGACTTTTTCACTACAATCCAGAATCTCTATCGGTTGTTCTTCATAAAAAAGATCTTTCTCTAGAGGTACAACTTCTGAGCTGAGTACATGTGAAGGATCGGGTATGTACTTTCTCAGGAGAGATACATGGAACACATCATGAACTTGAGAGAGATTCGGTGGAAGATCCAATCGGTAAGATACCTTCCCAACACGATCCAGTATTTCGAAAGGACCGATATATCTAGGGTTCAACTTTCCCTTCTTTCCAAATCTCATGACCCTCTTCCAGGGAGATATTCGTAAGAACACTTTATCACCCACTTAAACTCTAGGTCTTTTCTTTGGTTGTCGACATAACGTTTCTGTCGACTCTGAGCTGATCTTATGTGTTGTTGAATAGATCATACCTTTTCTGCCATCTCATCAACAAGATCAGGTCCTAATAGCTTTCTTTCCCCAACTTCATCCCAGAAAGTTGGAGTTCTGCATTCTTTCCATAGAGGGCTTCATAAGGAGCCATTTGAATACTGGAATGAAAGATATTGTTATAAGAAAATTCCACAAAAGATAGGTGTTGATCCCAACCACCTTTTAAATCCATAGAGAAAGCTCTCAACATGTCTTCTAGAGTTTGAATTGTACTCTCAGACTGACCGTCTGTCTGAGGATGGTAAGCAGTGCTGAAACTCAACTCTATATCTAGAGCATGCTGAAGACTTCGCCAAAATTTCGAGGTAAACCTCAGATCCCAATCAGATATAATGGAAAGTCCTACTCCATTCAATATTATCACTTCCTTTACATATATCCTAGCAAGCTGATCAAGAGAAAAATATTCTCTAATAGCAATGAAGTGTGTCGACTTAGTAAGATGATCAACTATAACCCAGATTGCATTATTTCCTTTGGATGTTTTAGGAAGTCCAGTGACAAAGTCCATAGTGATGTTTTCCCATTTCCATTCTGGTATGGGTAATGGTTGTAACATCCCCTTAGACTTTTGTCTCTCATCTTTAACTTGCTGACAAACCAAGCATCGAGAGACATATTTAGAAACATCTCTTTTCATGCCATCCCACCAGAAGTACTCTTTCAGGTCCCTATACATCTTTGTACTTCCAGGATGAATAGAAAATTAAGAACTATGAGCCTCATCCAACATCTCCTTCTTTAATTCATGTATGGGAGGAATACAGACACGGTTCTTGAACCTTATTATCCCATCACAATCAAGGTTGAATTCAGGAACATTTCTCACCTTCTTTTGTAAATCTACATCTTCTTTCTGTGCCTCTTTAATCTTCAAGTGTATAGATGGTTGAACATTCATTTGAGAAAGATACAATTTCTCCCCTTCCATTATAATTCCAAGATCCATCCTTTTTAAATACATAAATATTGGATCTTTTGTGGTCCTCATCATGGATAAGCTAGCGCGGTCTTGTTGACTTAATGCGTCTGATACCTTGTTTGCTTTCCCAGGGTGGTAATGAATTGAGCAGTCGTAATCCTTAATCAGCTCCAACCATCTTCTTTGATGCATATTCTGCTCCTTTTGTGTGAAAATATACTTTAAACTTTTATGATCAGTATAAATATCACACCTTTAACCATAAAGGCAATGCCTCCAAATCTTTAATGCAAATATTTCTACAGCTAACTCCAAATCATGATTTGGGTAATTTTGCTCTTGGATTTTCAACTGTCATGAGACATAAGCTATCACCATATCATTCTGCATGAGAACACACCCCAGTCCCTTCTTGGATGCATCACTGTAGGTCACAAACCTTTCTCCACTGCAAGGTAGTGTGAGCACAGGTGCACTGGCTAACCTTCTTTTTAGCTCTTTGAAGTTCTCTTCACATTCCTCTGTCTAAACAAACTTAACTCCTTTACAAGTCAACTTGGTGAGTGTGTTTGATAACCTTGAAAAATATTTCACAAAACGTCGGTAATATCCAGCCAAACCAAGAAAACTTTGGATCTCAATTACTATTGTTGGTCTCAACCATCTTTTGATAACCTTAGTTTTTGCTGGATCCACAGATATCCCCTATTTTGAGATTATGTGACCCAAAAATGAAACTTTTTTAAGCCAAAATTCACACTTGGTAAATTTGGCATAAAGATTCTCCTTTCTTAGGGTCTTTAATACAATTCTCAAGTGATCTTCATGTTCTTCCTTTCTCTTTGAATATACAAGAATATCATCTGTAAAGACTACCACAAAATGATCAAGATAGTCTCTAAAGAATCTATTCCTCAGATCTATGAAGATAGCAGGGGCATTATAAGACCAAATGGAATCACTATAAATTCATAGTTTCCATACCTTGTATGGAAAGCTGTCTTTGGTATATCCTCCCTTTTGACCCTTAATTGATGATACCCTGAACGAAGATCAATCTTGGAAAAGTATTGAGCTCCGCGTAGTTGGTCAAATAAGTCATCAATGCGTGGGAGAGGATATTTGTTCTTGATAGTGATCTTGTTATGTTCTCGATAATCAATGTAGAGCCTCATTGATCAATCTTTCTTCTTGACAAATAGAACAGGTGCTCCCCAAGGTGATGCACTAGGGTGTATTAATCCTTTATCAAGATTCTCTTGTAGTTTCTTCTTCAATTCCTGCAACTCAATTGGGGCTATTCTATAAGGTGTCTTTGAAATAGGCAAAGCACCCGGTACGAGTTCTATTGAAAACTCAACTTCACGATTTGGTGGAAGACCTAGAAATTCCTCCAGAAAGACATCATCAAATTCCCATACAATGGGAATATTATTAATCATGAGTTTCTCTCCAACCATTTGAGATAAATAACCTTCATTTAGTGGAATCAAGACCCATAAGATGGAAGAAATTTCCACTGGAAGGTTATGTTCATTCTTGCATCGATAGACGATCATAGATTGATCTGGAATATGAAATGTGACTTCCCTTCTTTGTCAATTGATATGAGATCCATATAAAGAAATCCAATCCATGCCAAGAATCACATCAAATTCCACTATAGGAAGGATCACAATATTTGCAGGAATCACTTTCCCACAAACTTCAATCGGAGAAGAATTTTAAACTTTTGATGCGACGGTTGTGCCATTAAGAGTTGTCACAGCTAACTCAACATCTAATTATTGAGGTAATATGGAGATACCCTTAGAAAATTATTCAGAAATAAAAGAGTGGGTGGATCTTGAATCAAATAAAACATTTTCTACTTTAGAGTGGATGGTAAGTGTACCTCTCACCACTTTGTTGTCGTACTCCACATCACCGATAGTAATTGCATGTGACTTTCCTTTATCTTTGCCCTTAAGAGTTTGTTGACGTCGATCATCATCATCAACCCTTGGATTTGGGCATTGATTGGCATAATTTCCCATCTTCTTGCACTTGAAACATTGAAGTGTAGTAGGTTCATTCTGTGTATCCCTTCCTTCGTTTGCATCATTAGACATATTCTTCCCATTATTTTGACATTCAATTTCCCGATGACCTTCTTTTCCACACTTGTAACATTTTCTTGTCCCCTTAAGACAATTTCCTCCATGTTTCTTTCCAAACTTTGAACATAAGGGAAAACTCATCTTCTTTTCAGTGTGGTCTTTATATTTTCCTTTGAATTCCATTTTCCTCTTCTTATCAAACCCAAGGGACTGATGGGTTGCACCGATCTCCATCTCAACCTTGAGATCACATCGAAAAATTTCCTCATAGCTATTGAAGTACTTTATGGCTAATGCCCTTAGAAGACTTGGTTTTAAGCCACTAAAGAATCGATCGATCTTACTCTCAGGTTGGATAATAATTCCAGAAGCATACCTTGGAAGTCTTCTAAAATTTGCTTCGTAGGTACCAATGGATTCATCATCCTTTTTCTTCAGTTCAAGAAAATCCTTTTCCATCTTTGTTCGAATAATATGATGGAAATAATTATCGAAAAATAAGTTCTTGAACTCGTCCCATTCCATGGACTCAATTTCATTCATTTTCCTTTTATTCTTAATAAGATTCCACCATTGATCAGCATCACCTTCCAAATGATATACTGCTAAGATGAATTTATCATGTTTAGAACATTGAAGAACTGAAAATATCTTTTCAGTGGTACTGATCCATTGTTCAGACACTAACGGATCAGAAGACCCACTGAATGAAGGTGGACGCTGCCTCATGAAGGATTCAACAGAATGTTGCTCCTTCCTTTGCTCGTTTGGAAGTCCTGCATGATTCATAGCTTGAGAAAGTTGTGTGAGCATGGCTACAAGATTCTGCATTCCATCTCCCATAACATTTGGTTGCTCAGGGGGGACAATCATTACATTGCCCTTTGCATTCTGCATTAACACAGTTCCTTCGGGTTCCAGCCATTGACTAAAACCAAGAAGAATAGTGTGAGAAACACAAATTATAATAGGAAAACCACATAATGAAGAATAAAATTTCACACTTAAGGTCTTATCATAGGTTGTTCATGACCATTTCTAAAACACTAAGATTGTGTTCTATGCTTAGACATATCCTTAGGTTTCTTACTAAGGCTTTCACATCCTAGTTTCCAAAGGTTGACTATACCTTTCCTCTGATACCAACTATAACGACACATACTTTACATACATGGTTATTACTTCAAAATTGAAGCAAACTTATTACAACATATAACAAAACCATGAAAGGACCGTATAGGTATAGTGTCTTTAGAAACTGGGAAACATAAACAACTGGTTTATAAATAATCTACGTTTTCTCCCATTTATTTCATCATATCTAGAGTCCCTTTTTGGCATATCCTACTTAATATCCTTCTTCTGGACCTAGGGAAAAGAAAACATACAAAAGATTGAGCTCAAATTCTCAGTAAGGGTAAACAAAAGAAATATCAAACATATTATATTTATAAGAACATAACATTTTGATAATCTTATCATACAAAAGAGATCATAACATGAGATAAATCATAGAAGTGAAATGTAATTCCAATAATCATAACTTAAAACATGATGATTTGTATCATACACACATAATCATAGAAAATCATTTCTTAGTAGTCAAGACTCATTTCCAAGACTATCTTAGCGGACAAAGTCCATTTCTGAACCGAGTTCACTCCTCGTTTCAGTCCTGTTTCACTGAACTAGTTTAACCTTCCGTTCCAGCCATGTCTATCTCATGAGATATAAATCATTACCCAATGAATTGGAGGGAGATATAGGTCCCACCCATCTCATAATTATACCATTTTTGTGTGTGCCACAAAATCATAAACCATACATCATATCATAACCCATATAATAAAAATGGGATTCTTAAACATCACGTCATCATAACATAATCCATAAAATAATATCGTAAAAATAATTCCATCATAACATAATCAAATAAATGTAAAAATAAAGATATAAAAATAACCCTATATTATCTTAGATGGAAAATAATTTTGATAAAACACTTGAACTCCATTCTTGAGGAAAATATCCTTTTTTACTTCAAAAACATTTTCTTTTCTTAACATGTCATATAATTTTGAACAAAAAGAAGTTGATTAAAAATAAACTTGAAAACTTGTAAAGTAATATTCATGGAAATAATTTTCTAAAAATCCATTCATTCTGTATAAGTTAAAAAAACCTTCTTCCCGTACTTTGGCCGGAAAAGTCAAAAAGTACCTCGTAAAAAAAACGACAAAAGATTCCTTTCATATCTTTTATTAAAAACTCAACAAAGGGTAAAATTGGATTTAAACAATTTTAGGTGGATGGAAATAATGTTACATATTGAGGAAACATGGATGTGGATTTAAATATTCCCCAGTAAATTATGAAGTATAAACAATCTTGGATAAAAATTAGATTGTGAGATTTTCCCTTACCTTAGGTCCGATTTGCTTCGTAAGTGTCTGAACCTCATGTATAATGATTTAAATAATGTCATTAACTTATTCTAGAATCATACTTATTTTTATGATATCATATATGGTCATATTCTTAGCTTCTTATTAGTAATATTTCATTGCTACTTGTTATTCGGGTGTTTATTGCTTTATGTTTGTATGTGTGTTTTGTCAAATAAATAATTATTCCTCTTTTTAGGTTACAGACACCTAATTTCCAGAATGGTATTAGTGTAATATATATAATATTTATTCATTAAATTCATTTATATAATCATTATGCAATGAAGATCATGTAGAACGAGTCACATCACATCGTGGAGACGGTATTCCGTACATACGCACGAGCGATGATATAGTTCCCATGATTACGGAATTGTATTGGAGTGTATGTATACTATCTCAAAATTAATATCAATTTAAAATAATCATATATAGTTATTCTTTACACCATTATACCCATCCATGTAAGGTGTTGGTGGAAAATATATTACACCACGACATGGAGACGGTATTCCGTACGTACGCACGCGCGGTGATTTTGTTTTCCTTAGGATGGATAGATGGTGAAATAGGGTTGTTTCATATTTATAATAACATATCAGTATATGAGTGATACTGATGTTATTACTTGATAATGAACAACTAAATAAGAACAAGTAGAAGAAGAAATAAAGTTGAAAGAATCGGTAACGAACATTACCTCTTCTTTGAAGCGCCTCTTTGAGACCTCCTCTAAGGGCACTAAAATTGGTCTTTGAAGAAGACCAGGACCTCTAGGATGTTTCTAGGGAAGTGGGGAAGTGAAATGGGTAGGGGTTGGACGAGCTTGAAGTCTCAAATTGGTGTGAGGAGGAGAGGGAGGAGGTGGCCTTTTATAAGGGAGGAGAGGGGCATTTTTGGAAATATAAGAAATATTAGTTTATATTAAATCCCAACCCCACTTAAAAACTTCAAAAATGACTCATATCCAAATATTATATTATATAAGGTTGTAATATAATCAACCAATAAATTTTATACATGTTAGGAATTTATTTTAAACATTATCAACTTGATTTATCTTTATTTATCAATTTAATTTTATTTGTGGTAATAATATTCTAAATTTTAAATTATTATAAATAATTATATATGTGTTGTTAATTTTACATAATTTGAAACATTATGATATTTTCGACCATATAAATTTTAATTTATAATTTTTAAATAATTTTTTGATTTTTAAATAATTTTATAATATGTTATTTTTATAAAATAACAATAGTGTCAATTTTGACACTATTCATTTATTTGAATTTAAATAAAATATATACAGATAATATGTTAAAACTAAAAGCTTTAATAGATTCATAAAATGTCTTATGTATCTATAAAATTAGTGTATAACATTAAATAGTTCATATAATATTTATTTTAATATTTTTAAAGCCATTTATTTGATATTTTAATTAATAAAATAATTTCAACATCACTATTGTGTCATAATTAATGATAATTATTTAATCCTTAAAAATTCTAAATAAATTCATATGATTTATATAATTGTATTATATTTCTTTAGACTATTCATGTTCGAAGTTTCATTAATTTTATCCCTAAATTAAAATTATTATACTTATAAGATTTAAGAAAGTGACATGTTGTCACTTTCGTTGGTTTTAATAATAATTAAATTATTTTCATGAAAAAAAGTCCATTAAATGAATCTCTTCCTACCCTTAGGTGATATGGGTCGACTTTTAGTCATCCGATAGGATTTTGGAAGGTGTTAGGGTAATTTTATAATCTTATATTTACCCCTAATTACCCGATTTACCTTTAACTATGGTAAATAAAATTTACCGTAGTTACTACTCATAATTCCCAAAAATAAAAATTATCCTATTAACATAATTTGGACCCACTGATTCCAAATATGGAATCCATTTTTCAAAATTCAGAACACATAAGTTTCAGTAATTAATGTAAAATTAATCCCATTGTTAAGAAAACGGGTTTTAGAAGTTAAAACATTTCCAAAGATTGAAATGTTTTTACCTATGAATTCAATGTGAAATTAATGCTAATGACATAGATTATGTTAAATGGTAAAATTATATTATATTTATAATTTAAAACCATTAAATATTATAATTTAACCATATAAATTTTCTCAACGAAAAAAGTTGTTTTTATTTAAAAATTAGCGTATTTTTATTATTAATCAGAATATGAAAGTTATCGGAAAAATATAAAAAATTTATCCAAAGTAAATTTTTATAGCCTGATTCCAAAAAAGAATTTTATTTTGTCAAATTGAACTTATAAACATGTCAAAAACTAGATTTAATGTCGGTGCTCCATCAAAAGGCGAAAAAACTGTATTTTTTGAAAAATACTTATTTTAACTGAAAAAATTATTTTGTTCTCTTACAATGTTCTAGAAAATGTGTAAGATGAATAATAATGTTTTAAAATTAAAAATGTATTTAATACTATTCATAACAGCTATTTCCTAATAATATATCATTGTTTAGTGAAACCTGGTATTGCGTACAATACACGCTATCGAGGAAGGTCGTGATTGCGTGTAATGCAAGCCAAGTCAGTATTGTGTGTTGTGAAAGATTCCTTTGGTGTTGCGTATAACATAATACATAAAAAAATATTTCTCATAAAATCTCAGGGTGTTACATTGTGTCCTTTTCCATATTAAAAACATCTTCTTGTTCCTATAATAAATTCACTTAGGTGATTATTTATACATTCTTGACACAACTGAAACTAAATTTTATTTCATCCATGGTCTCCATTACCCAAACTCTCAGTGAAATCCTTCTTTCTCTTTCTTGGTGAGTCCAAAAGTTGGTTAAGGTACACATTTTTAATCATGTTCTTTGAAAACTAATTATGAATGATCACAACATATCTCACTCTAGTTAACATCCCACTTGACTGGTCATTATAAAATCATTCATCACATTAAATGTTAATCTAGTTCCTTCCAGTTCCCTCCATTGACTAAAACCAGATTCATAGTGTGAGCATTACTTATCATATCATTAAACCATATAGTCATGAAAATAATTTCATATATGAAGTCTAAATCATGACACCTTCCTTAATATATGACACACTAGGTTCATCCTAGGTTATTCAAAGACAACTTCTATTCAAATCCTTCATAATGGTTTGTGAAGAGTTTGCGAATTCCCAAATCATATCCCCTAGGAGTGTCAAACTAGGTGTGCAACAAGTCCCATTTTCATGTACCAGATTACTCTGAGTTAGGCTTGGAACATCTTTTCAGAGTTGTTACCCCTAGGTACATTTGTGCTAGAGCTATATTAACTTGTAGTATCCAGACATGGATTTATTTCTAGGAAACCACATACTCTATACTTTACAAAAATTCCAGGACATTTTCCTAAACATTAACTCATCCTTATTCTTATCCTTAGATACATACCTAGTTATATCCTTAGAAATATACCTAGGGATATCAACAAAGTTTTCTTATCTTAGTTTTAAAATATTGACTAAACCATTCTTTTGATACCAAATATAGAAACCCAGATTTAACATACATGGATATTACATCATTTTAGATGAATATTCTACACATTACAAAAATAAATTCTCTAAAACTATAATATTTTAGTGTATTTGGAAACTTGGAAACAAAATATTATATCCTAGTAAAATATCTTCAACATCTCCCATAAATATCTCCACCCTTAGTACTTTTACCTAAAACCTTTCATTATAACTTGGGGAAAGGAAACATAATAAAGTGGTGAGATCAAATTCTTAATAATTGTAAAGAAGGGAGATATGTAAGTATAATTATGAGCATAAGGGTTTGAGAACGTGATCATGAAAATAGAAGATCATACCCTACATATCAAAGATCATATACATGAATCATGTCATAAAGCTTGGTAGTTCATAAGACAAGAATAATAATGAGATAAAGAAAATAAGCCATTAAATCATAACATAGTAATAAAATATGTAATAATGGAAGACACATAATCATATAATATTATTTCCATAGTATACAAGGCATTGCTTCCAAGACCATATTGGTAGTGTGGGTTCACTCCTTGTACCATCTTAGTATTCATGGTTCACTCCCATGGTCATATTAGTTGCATGAGTTCACTCCTCATACCATATTGGTAGTCATTGTTCAATCCCATGGCCATCTTAGTAGTGAAGGTTCATTCCCAATACCATATTAGTCTATCTTATGAGATATAAATCTTTACCCAATGCCTTGGAAGGAGATATAGGTCCCACCCATCTCAAAATAAAATCATACACACAAGTTCCAAAAATCATAAGAAATCATATCTTAACCCATAAAATGAAATGGGTATCATAAACATGTAAAAATATCTTAAACTACGGAAAAATATACAGGCTTCATAATCATTTCATCAAAAGAATAACCCATGAAAGAGAAACAAGTTTCATAAATACCATTACATTAAGCATAACCCATTCATAAAAAGAATATTAATGGAACCTTTAGATAATTTCCTATAAGTACATGATTAATATGATTAGATGTCATATTATATGGAAAATAATTTTAAAATATCTTTCAAAAACGTTTCTTGAGTAAAATAGCCTTTCTTTTTTTAAAAAGGTTTTTAATACATAAAACCAATTGAAAATAATTTTCATAGAAAATAACATTAAAAAATATAAATAATAATTGAAATAATTTTAAAACCATTTTCTTTAAAAATTTATAAAATAAGCTTCAAAAAATTTTAAAAACCTTTTTCTTTGAAAACACTTTGAAATCTTATAAAGAAAGATTGAAAAAAAATTGAAAAAATCCTTTAAAAATACATCAAAAACTTATAAATAAATCTTTAAAAAGTTTTGAAAATAATTTCTTTGAAAATAATTTTAAAACTAATAAATAAATCTTGAAAATGTTTTCAAAACCATTTATTTGAAAATAATTTGAAAATATATAAAAAATTTTAAAACCATTTTTCTTGAAAACTTATAAAAGAAGACTGAAAATTTTTTGAAGAACATTTTTATTAACAAATTTTAAAAGGATATTGAAAGCATTTTTAACACCATTAAGCCTTTAAAATTAAAAGGAATATTTATAGAAATTATGGTGGTAAAATTCACACATGTTGTATGAGGTAAAACGAATATTCTTTTTGCATTCTAAAAAGGTTATAAAAACTACTTGATCAGAAAGAGACAAGAAGATTATATTGAGAATTAGTAAAAGACAAAAATTGAAAAATTTTCATTTAATGATAATAGTACATTATAATAATATTCTTGGAAAACCTTTTTAAAAAAACAAGGTTTTGAAAGAACACAGATTTCTGAACGAAGAGAGGGTAAATTAAAGATTTCCAAAAAACACTTTATTAACTATATTATGTACCAAATAGTAAAAAAAATTGTAAAAATACATGATTTTATATTTAATATCCATATTATAAGAAAATTCATGAATTTTCTTGAGATATGGATCAAAATATTTCATCAAAGAAAGAATAAACATAAATAATCTCAAAAGGTGGTGATATTGTTTCAATAAACTCTTATAACATAGTAACTTGGGTTCATACTCTTCGTGTAAGAAAAAGGAAATTAATTTAATCTTAAAATATAATTAAAAATATTATATTCATCATATAACATGTAAAATATAATTATATACTCCTCAAAAAATAATTTAGTTGCTTAACAAAACACAAGTCTCAAATAAAGAAAATTAAGACAAAACTATTTTACCAATTTGGTAACTTTGTAAACATAAACCCCATAAAATAAAGGTCAAAAAATGGATATGTTATTACCCATAAATAAAATTATAATATATACATATATATATATATATATATATAATAAAATTATGGGTAGTACATACACCACAAAAAATGAATGGGTGGTGAATAAAGCATGTATCTCACAGAAATAAAAAGTGAGATTAAATCCCTTTACTTTGTGTCTTGACTCTCGTCATAAAAATTAAAACCACCTATATAATAAATATAAATTTTTTATACATATTATAAATAACCATATTATTATATCAAACACCATATATGGTTTTATTATTACCTTATATTACCCGCTTGTTAACCATCCTAAGATAAGGTTTCACTTGGGGTAATATTCACTTTGTTTTTCATATGTGTCTTAATTTATTATATTGTTGGTCCTTATATTTTATCCTGATTCTAGAATGTAAATAATGATATAAATATAATTTATCTATAGTGTATTTGTATTATAATAATCTATATAATATATAAGTATGAAACAGAATACACCATTCATGGAGATGGTAGGTCGTTCGTACGCATGAACTCTATTTTTGTTTAATTATCATGTTGATATAAAGAAAGTAAAATTCATATATTTATATATATTTATGTATATATCATTATTATAGTAGATTTATTATATCATATATATTAATTAAATGAATCCTTACTACTTTCCATGTAGTGCGTTAATGAATCACATCTCTTTGAGGGGGTGGTAGTCCACACTTCATCAAATGAAATTATTGTATTAATAATAAATGTGAAGTACAAATATATGTAAGGAATACATAAGATAAATTAATAATAAATATAATAATAATATATATATATATAGATTGTCCATCATAATGTCCACCATGAGAGTAGGTAAGGAAAATTGAACAATCATCGTTTAGTGAGATGGTTGTTCGTCATACACATAAACAATAAGTTCATTATCCATTATATAGAGGTGTGTGTAAGTGTAGGTTGAAACCTTAGCATAACAATATGTTAGTTATATTTTTAATATAACTATGTTTAATGTCTAGGTTATAATTATCTAATTTAAATAATTATAACAATAAAATGATGTTTCGTAGAAACATATGTGTTATGTGTAATTTATTTCAAGATGGTGTTCCATGTAGCGTATGCCAAGCTGGTATTGCATATAGTGAAATACAAGTTGATATTACATGTATCACAATCCAATTTAGGGTTGTGTGAAAGTAATGTTTGACTTAGTGTTTTAATATATATACATATATATATATATAAAGAACTATTTACAGTGTCATGTGAAATGCAAAATATAAAAAAGATAAATTAATTAGAAAAAATCACAAAGTATTGGGGTGTTACTGAGAGATGTTACTAGATAAAAGATAATACCTATAAATGAAATAAAACATTAATTTCCACCCATGTAAATAAAAAACCATGTTGTGTATGTGGGTAGGGGTAAGTCCAATGACCCAGTAGGATTCCCATTCTCACATCCACACACTGGGTATAAGTAATCAAGTTGATATTCATGAAAATATCAAGAGTGAATGTAATTTAGTGCTTACTGAAACTAACCCAACCATAAACATAACCCATGAATGCACAAACAAAACATACCTGAGCTTTCATGGATAGAATCCATAGAAAACCTGAAGAATCATATTGATACTTCCCAACATGGGATAAGACCCACTTGTTTGTGAATGATGACTAGTATATCCTCATAGGGAAACGGGCTATACCACATTCTCTTTTATCTTAACAAACATAATTCCATGGAGGTCTCCCTTCATTTACTAGACTTGCATATTAGATAACCACTTGACCCATCAGTCACCTCACTACCTTTTAATAAAAAACCCATGAAATATCATGGGAGATAATGATTTAACCAAGAATATCAACAATAGGAAATTAATGTGCTTCCAACCATTAACCAAATGTTAAATGAAAATGAAAACCAGAAAATAGTAGTCAAAGACGGCCCAAAACAAAAAATAAATACTAAATAGTAATATATTTATAAAAAATAGGAAAAATAAATAATATTTCTCAATTTTATGAAATAAAATTTCCAAACTATCATGCCATTCCCTATATTGTCTCGTTGGTCCTAAAAAACTAGCTTACAGTAAACCTATAGAGAATCACTACCTCGTTACCATATATCAGATGTCATCATAGGGGTTGTATTCCACTTTCACTAGATAAGAATGATATCCATACACTAATTAATCAAATATCACATCAAAACTATAATCATCAGTAAAAAAGTGGGTCCCATGAACGTGGACTTACCTCAAGCAGTTCCTTGGAAGGATGTGTGTCATTACTATTTCATGCATCCCTTCATCACCTCATAAGGTTCAATGACCATCCCTCTTGGATCCTTGTCATCTATCACTCCTCATCCAAAATCCAATGGGGAAGAGAAAACTTGGAGTGAGATGTATTACTACTTGATAAACCAAATTAGAAAAATGGCCTCACAAAAAAAGTACACATGCTCTTTAAATTGAACATCAAACTTATATTTCATCCTATATGTCACCTATCAAGGGTATTAATACTCTATCAATAGGTTAAAAATATGAGTCTCAATCTATCTTAGGATATGGGCATAATCACTCTGTCTAATATATAATAAGCTAAAAATACTTGGGAGGGAAGCCTACGCCACTCCTATAAACAATGAAAAAAAGTCATATCACATATTATATTCTATCTTCAGATGCATGTTATAGAGTTTTATTTCATGAGAACCACTACACATGAATCCATCTTAATCTATTAATAAAATAACATACGTACTGACTCCCACCTCAACCATTGAGGTCAATCATGAGGCTCTTACATAAGGAACTAAGGAGAATAAAAAATCATAACATTAATGTCAATAATATCCCAAATACAAATAATAGAAAACTAACCCATCAGCTAGTCACCAATAATGAATCTGACCCATCTCAAAGTTATCTCAATGTTATTATAGATCTACACCAAAAGGAAACCTAAAAAGAATCTTAATCCTATATAACCAACCCCTAACCTGAGGGATGTTTTTTATAATGGATCTTATGTTATCATGTACAATAATGAAAGAGGATATAGGTTATAATGAATCCATAAAAAATAGTCTCACATGATCATACTATAATGACTCGAACTTATATAAATTAAATCCCCTTTTGAATAAACAAATGCCTAATTAATTAATATATTTATTTAAAACACATGCACTACTTTGGTTATTTTAGACCATTTTAAAATATTGAATTTCCAATTAAAAATACTTATTATCATCACAACCATTGATAATATAGATTTTTGAACATGACTATTAAGATTAATATATATTAAGGGTTAAGATAATGTCTAATTGACATAGACGGAAGAAGCAATGGCCCGAATAGAAGGGTCATGCCCGATGAAGCCCATTTTTCATAGCCTCTAAGGGATATGGAATCATTTGGATTTTCCCTTGACCAAGACCAAGCTAAGATTAAATAACTAAAACATGGGAAAACCATTTATAGGATAATTTTAAGATTATCAAGATCATTCCCCAAACCATTTTGTTAAACCACCCTAAGAAAGCACCACCATCGCACACATTACCCTTAGGGCATACACTGGTGTAATAACGGGTTATGTATCTTGACCATAATAGTATAAATTTATATATTTTATTTTAAATAAAATATTGATTATATTTATCTATTTTTATTATTGGTTTATAAATTATTATATAATGAGTTTGATAAAAAAATAGGTTTTGATGTGAAGAAATGAAATTTTTATTTTTGGGAAATATATAGTTTCAATTAAGACACCCTATTGATAAATTCATTAATTTTTTGGAATAAATTTTAATTTAATACAATTTTTTATTAAATAATATTTATTTAAATATAAATTATAATTTAATTTAATGACTTTCAATGTAATTTTTATAAAGTTCAGAAAGTCGTTAGTGTTGTAAAAAATACTATTTTCTAGTAAATAAAGATTTTTATTTAAAATTGAAAATTATCATGTTTAGAAAATTATTTTAGTATAATAATAATTATTTTTTAAATTATTATATCTAAATTATCCAATGGTGAATTTTTTATAATTTTCTAAGAGAGATGAATTTTTGGGTAAAATTAAATATGGTATAAATATATAGTCTATATTATGACATCATGATAGCTCAAAAGTGATATTATGAATTCTATAAAGGGAATCCATGAAAAAAAATTGTTTTCCCATTTACAATAATTTTTCTAAAGTTATTTTATTAATTTTATAAACCTTTAATGAATACTATAAAACTTATATTATATTTTAAGTTTTTAAAATCAATTCATTATGAAGATGACTCACTTCTATATCAGTAATGGAATTATTTTAATATGTTTGGTTCTTGGACTTATAAAATATTTAAAACAACTCCTCTTTGGAATACACCATGGGAAAAACCATGGTAAGGTTTTTGGCCCTGATTATTTTATTATATAGAGTCCAAAACCTAAGTTTATAAATTAATAAATAATTACCCTCTATTTTGTGTAAATACCCACCCATCCACCAACTCATAATCACTAAAAATCAATTTAGCACGATTTTAGTTACCATCTCCTTCTCTAAATCCCTCCCAATTTTTTCTCAATCTCTTAAGAATCTCCTCCTAATCTTTTAGAAGGCCCCTCTTAAGGTAAGAAATTCTCTTCCTCCTACTCTTTATTCAAGTAATTTATTTGAATTATGAATTTTTGGTTTCCAATTTTTCATGTTGAAATATGTTTTTACACATAAATTTATTGTTATTATGATTCCAAATTAATGAGAGACCACATTTCACTCTCATTAAACCCTTCTATAAACCTTTATGTACACCTATTATGATACGAAAATTATCCCATGATTTTCCATGCCAAACTTTTGTGTTTTTAATACCCATCCAAAATTTTACTCATGGGTATTCACTTATATTTTCCTATTATTAATTTATTGGGATTTATATTTTTTTAACACACAATCCTTAATTACAGGTTAAAATTTATTAAAGACTTTCTTGTGTTGTATGATTTATACAGCATAAAAATGCATGCATATAATATAAATATGATGGGTGGGACAAGAATTATATAGCCCTATAATTCATTAGTTAATGTTTTTATCTAATGAGATACCATGTATTACACATATCATTTTATCACGAGAACACTTTATTATGATGTCTTGATGTTTATCCTCGAATTATTCTTATGATTTCATTTTTTATTTTGTTATTAGATTCCTATGTTTCCTTAATGTTATCATATTATATCATAATTTGATGCTCATGATTATGATTCTAACCCTTTTATGTCACCATGATATTATTTTTTACTCAAATGTATTACTTTAATAATGTTAAGCTTTTATTATTCCCTTAATGGTATTTATATCTCACCACTTTCTTATCTACGTCCATGGGTTATCCCATGCAATTTTAGAAGAGTAATGGAATTATAAGATCATGGTATGAAGTTTTTAAGTAATTTCATTGTATCCTTATTTCAAGTTATTATTCTATGTATCTAATTTCTAAAATACACTAGTCCTATCAATCTTATGGGGTTATATTATGTGTATATTTTTGTAATAAATCATGAATTAAAGTGTATAAAAGACTTAGGTTTTCATAATTGGTATCAGTGTGAGGTATAGTTATTTTGGGGAGTTGGTATGTGAAAGACTTAGTGATAATACTAAACAAAGTAAAACATCCCTAGATTTTGGTAAAGTGTATAGTTAGTGGTTTACAAGAAAAAAATACATTTATGGATAGTACAAGTGATGTGGCTATGTTAGAGTTGTCGCTAGGTGTAATAATCCTAAAAATGGATTATTGTGTATTAAATCAATATTCTCTATAAAAGGAGACCTTAATACACACCTATTTTTGTAATCCAAGGTGATTTTATTTGGTAAATTAACTATCTCTTTATGAACCATTATAAAGGGAAAAATGAACATAAAATTTTATGTTTTGAAATAAACCATGGATAACTTAGATTGAATAATAAAAATTCCTAGGTTAAGGAATATATTTAATTTATTAGTTATCCCTTCAATGATGATAGTTTTAATTTTATTTTTTCAATAGTTTGAAAATTTGGATCCTTAATTTTTCCCTTTATTTTAGTCAATGGCTAGAAATAAGAGGAATTGAGTAAATAACCAATGTAATGGGGAATGTGATGACCACCAAAATGATATTACTAATCAAGTGGGAGCAGGATTCAAGAACTTCATGATAATAAATAGTATGTTAACTCATATTTTAGTATGAATATAAATCATGGTGAAAATACCCATCCAATTAAGAAATATAGGTTTCAATTTGTATTTTTATGCAAAAAAGGGATCCAAATTTTAATGGATCCTTTGATCCCTTAATAGTGAAAAAATGTCTCAAATACATTGAAGATATATTCTTTATCCTTAAATTCATTAAGAAAGATAAGTTCATGAGGGTAGTTTATTTCAGGGATGGAGAAGATAGTCAATGATGGAAGTTTTTCTATAATATGAATCCCATGAACGAAACTGAAGCGATGGAGTTGAAGGAATTTAGAAAAAAAATTGCAATAAATATTTTCTTTACATTGTCTAACTTAAAATTGAGAGGGAGTTCCTTGGCCTTAAGAAAATTTATGATTAATCCATTGGGGTGTATGGGGAAGAATTCATAAGACTTTCATGATATGCCTCCAGTTTTATCATTAATATTGAAATTAAATTGGATAGATTATTCAATGGCATAAAGATGAATATACGAAAATATTTTTCAATTCAAGACTTTGAAATATATGAATAGATTATCTAATGTGCCTTTAAAGTTGAAATGGAGATTTTTATATCTCAATTTGCTCATGGTTCGGGAGATACGAAGCAAATTATGGTGTTTAATTTTAGAATAGCGATGGATAAATATCACAGTGGCATGAAATTACAACACCCCACTTGATAAAAGTATGGGAAGAATCATCCTATAAATTTAATAAAGGTGACAAGGACATGATTTATGTGTGTGAAAAAAGGTAACCAGTATTGTGAATGTTGATGGGAGAAACCCACCATTGTAATGGAATAAAGTAATACTCCAATCAACCCTCATCCTATTTTCAAATGTTTCAAATACAATGAACAAGGACACTATGTGAACCAATTCAATAAAAAATGGTTCTCAATGATATCCTGCAACAATGTCATCCAGTTCAATAGATCAAGGGTGAGAATATTTTATCATAACTGATGAGGCAGATTCTGAAAATGAAGTGGTGAAAGGTATGTTAGTTATTCATTCAAGTATAGAAAACGTTTTATTTGATTTTAGTTATATGAATTATTTCATATCATGAAAGTTTATTAAAAATATTCAAAAACCACCTCAAAACAGGGAAATTGAGATATTGATGAAAATTGAAAATGGGGAATTAATTTCATCCCAAGTATGTAACTCCTCCCTTGTCAATATTTATTGGTTTAATTTCTTAGTGAACCTTATAATACTCCCATTAGTTGAATTCTATGCAATTATAGTTATAGATTGGATTTCCATGTATAGAGTCAATATAAATTTCCACGAGAAGGAAAACATCCTCCATATCAAAAATCACCTTTTGATTCTATACAAATTCAAGGAGGAGGATGAATCTCTATTGGAATAACCATATAAGGAATGGATATTACTACCTTATAAAAAACATATTTATCTAAAATGATTGAGACTAAGGAAAAGATCTCCCTTGATTGAATGACCATTATGAGGGAATACACTGATGTGTTTCATAAATAATTTTCTGGTCTTCCTCCTAGCCGATAGGTTGGGTTATCGATCAAACTTATACCATGAGTTTTTCTAATATCCAAAATTCTATATAGGATTTCCACTGTTAAACATGGATATATAAAGAATAAACTATAGGAGAATATAGATAAAGGGTTTATACACCCAAGTGTTTCAACGTGGGGTGCACCAATCCTCTTCATCAAGAAGAAGGATGAGTTAATGCGCCTATGCATTGATTATCGTGAGCTAAAAAATATTTTTATAAAGAAATAGTATTTAATGACACGTATTAATTACTTATTCGATTAGCTATGTGTATCCCAGTAATTCTCCAAGGTGGATCTTCATTCGATATATTATCAAGTAAAGTTGAAGGAGGATATCCCCAAGACTACTTTTAGTACAAGGTACAAGTACAATGATTTCATAGTGATTCCATTTAGAATAACTAATTCCCCATATATCTTTATGGATTTAATGAATATAGTCTCTAGGGATTACCTCAAAAAAAATTGGTAGTCTTTATAGACAATATTATTATCTAATCCTAAATAAATTAGGAACATGAGGATCATTTGAATTTTGTATTGAAGACCTTGCATAAGGAAAATTTATATGTGAAGTATAGTAAATATGAGTTTTTTATGGAGAAAGTAACATTCCTAGGTCATGTTATCAACCAAAAATGGATATTTTTGGATCCTTTAAAAACATAGGCAATTAAAGGATGGCACAAACCAGTATTTGTGATGTAAATCCATTGTCTCCTTAGATTAGTTGGGTATTTTCGTTGATTTTTGAGAAAATTATCACAATTTTCAATCCCAATAACCATGTTAACTTGATAGGGAGTGACGTTTTTCTGGACTAATGAGTGTGAGAAAATATTTAAATAGTTAAGGAAGAGTTTAATCACTACATTTGTGCACACATTACCCACTCGCATGGAAGGATTTCTGATCAAAATCAATAAATCCAAATAGTGATTGGTTTTTATACTTATACAAGATGATAAAGTGATAAAGGATTATGTTTTACAATCTTGGGAAGGAAAACAAAGTGAAAGATGATCTGATTATAAAGGATCCTACAACCCTATCCATGATGAGGATTGAAAGGGGTCCAATCTTATTGGGCTTGAAAATGATGTTCATGGGAATAGTAAAATTATTTTTATCCTACCTTCCTCAAATAACTTCTCATCCATCTATTCTTTAGAGGATCAAAGATGCCTAAAAAGAGGATTAGGACCTACAAATAAATGTTATGAATATTCTGAAGTTCAACTTTTCAAAATATGTAATTATAATGTTTGGAACTCAAATATGTATCTTATAAAAACTATAGTTGAAGATGTAACTTCTATATAAAGAACATAGCTCATCCTTATTTATTAATCAAGGAATAAATAAGATATATATATATATATATGTATATATATATATTTGAATCAAAACCTCAAGTGGGATAACATGAAGATGGATATTATAGAATTTGTAACATAATTTTTGGTATGCCAATAGTCAAGTCTAAACAATAAAAGTCCAATGATATGATGAAATAGTTTCCCATACTAGTATGGAAAGGGTAAAATATAACCATGAATTATTTTGTAGGAATCACTAGGATATCTAAAGTAAATAATGTCATTTGGGTGGTATTCGATCACCTTACAAAGTCAACATGTTTCATTAATATCAAGAAATATTTTTATCTTTACCAACTCAACAAGATATATATAATTGAAGTGGTAAGACTTCATTAAGTACACCCTCCATTGTATATTATAGATATATGAGGTTTATCTCAAGGTTTTGGTGAATCCTTCAGCAAGCATTGGATATAGAGTTTAGTTTCAATGCTACTTATCAACCTTATATGGATGTTTAGCCTGATAGAACCATTCAAGTTCTAGATGATATCTTGATATCATGTTTAATTGATTTCAAAGGATTTGTGGATCAACAACTTCCCCTAGTATATTTATTATATAACAAAATTTTCCCTTCTAGAATTTAAATGAAACCTTATTAGGCTCTTTATGGGAAGAGGTATCAAACTCAAACATGTTGGGAAAAAGTTGGAGAGTGGAAGATGATGGAAAATTATCTTATCTAAGAGATTATAGAGAAGGTTAAAACCATTCAGTGTCATATGAAATTCATGAAAAGTTGATATAAAATATATGTATAAAATCATCGATATAGTATAGTGTTTGAGGTTAGAGATAAGGTGTTCTTTCGTATGTTATAATGAAAGAAACTCATGAGGCTTTAGAATATGTTAAAGCTTAGTCATGGATATATCGACCACTTTGAGATCCTTGATCGCATTGGAGTTATGGAATATTGACTAGAACTCCCAATTAATCTATCTCAAGTACATGATGTGTTCCATTTATCCCTCTTAAATAAGAATATATCAAACCCCTCACACATACTGAATCCAGAGGTGATACCCTTGGAGAATTATCTTATATACGAGGAGTAGTCAATGACGATATTAGATAATAGAGACAAAGTTCCATGGAATAATACAACTCACTTAGTCAAAGTGCTATGGTGAAACAACAAGTTTGAGGAAGAAACAAGGGAACCAGAAGAGGTGATGAATCAAAAGTACCTTGTAACATCCTCATCTCAGAGACCACTAAATGAAGAGCTTCGAGCTGGGTCTCTGCATGACCATATGTGTGCCTCCCTATATACTAGAGGCTATCGACAAGAAGAACAGGTTTGAAGTACAACATGTGGAGACTATACTAGTTTATCATATTATAACATTATAATAAATAATATCAATAGATAAAATAACCAAAATAAACAAAAACTAGATAGTATAAAACTAATGTCTAAGAATTTAACAAGTAATACACTCTATTACAATATGATGTGTACACTAAATGTCAGACAGTCATGCAAATAAAATACTAAAATAAAACTACAAAAAGATCCCAAACATGGACTTGAGTCCCAACCTAGTCCTAACACCCCATTATATAATCCCTCAACACCTAAAAATGACCCTAAACGGGTCCATGTCTTGAATTTGTAACATAAAAAAGAAGTGTTTTCTCAGGAACCCAAGTGTTATGGTGTCCCAAGAAAGGTGTGAGTACAACTCAGTAGGACACCACTAAGGTGTCTAAAGTAAAAACCGGTCTATAAAATAGTGCATGAAGATAAACATAGGTGCAGTAAATAATAAAAAACAACTGAATTGGGTATTTCTTTAAAAAAATATTTATTAACCTACCATTACACCCTTTAAAACTAGTCACATCATTATCATGGGAATTTTTCCACTTTTTCATTCACAGGGAAATTCTTTTATTCATTTCATTAATGAAATGTACCTCAAAGTATCAGTTTGGGAACCCATATCATTTTTCAAGAAGTCATAAATTGTAAAATCAAGGAGCATCGGTTCATGAACCCATCTTGGATCCATAATTCTATGTCTATCCATCCCAGTCTGATTATAGACCACCATTAACATACCCCTTGGGTTCAGGAATATGATTTCCATTCCCTCAAAAAACCTGGATATGGACCACCATGAACATAACCCTTGTGTTCAATAACTCCATGTCAATTCCTCAAATAAACTTGGATATAGACCACTATGACCAAACCCCTTAGGTTCAGGAACATCATGTCCATCCCCCAAATAAACCTGGATATGGACTTCGATGACCATGCCCCATGGGTTTAGGAACACAATGTCAATTCCCTGAATAAAATTATATCATTTATCAAAATTCAATATCATAACCCATTTATCATTTACCATGGCCCCAAAGGACCTTCAACCCAACACATCATAAAAAGACAAAGTTACTTTTTAAAAATTTCATAACATCATTTAAACACTTTGAAATATATACAAAAATCAATCACTTTATCAAACATTTTTAAAACCACCTTTCAATTAGTGTCTTTCTCTTTAGCATTAAAACATGTCCCAAGGCCAAACATTCCTATAGGTTCATAAAAATAGTCCACCATGGCATTCCACAAGTTTAATCCACACACCCAAAATTAAACCCCATTTTAAATCCAAAATAACCTCTTTTCCAAACACCATAAGGTCAAATCCTTCTTTCCAAAACATTAAACACACTCAAAATTTCATTTATTTCCTTAAATCCAAAACCAGAACAAAGTCCAAAACATAACATTCAAACCATTTAAAAATCCTACTTTTCATAATAATTTCACAAGTAAACATTTAAACACTTCAAACACCCCATTCTACCATGAAAATATATCAATTAAACCATTTTAACCCATTTAATTCCATAATTATCCCATACCATTTTTAAAAAATTCATTTTACCATTTTAAAGGTTTGGAAAACCCCATGGGTAAGCCTAAGTACGATGTAAAATCATTAACAGACCCAAAGGGGTCTGTGAAGGGTATCAGACCACACACTTATGCTCAAATTACTTTCATTATCCAAATACAAGAAAATGAAGCAAGGTAGATACTTGGAAGAACTACATAAATATATATAAAACATCAAGACTATGGGAAAGATCATAAAGACCACTTGCATCATTATCAAATAAGATTACTAGACCAAACACATCCCTTGATTCAAAATAAACTAGACACTAACTCTGGAACGAATAACACCCTCCAAAAAATTAAGGTTTATTTCTTTGTAAGTAGAGTAGACCACACCCCAAGAAAGTTCAAGAAAACGGAAGGAAACAAAGATAAAGACTTACCTGGAGATTTGATTCAACATAAACGGAAATCTAAATTCCCAAGAATCGAAGGATAATCACCCATTGATGAGGGGGGCTATAGGTTCATTACCCTTTCTATATAAGGAGTAATGGAGGAGAAATTTAGGGGAGAAAAAAAATAATATGAGAAGGGGAAAGTAGGAATTACCCACTATTTAAGGGATGCACAGTTTGGGTGTACAGTTGGCTAACATGTGCGTCAACCATGCGGCTCCCTCTATCAAAGAGGGACCAAGCCTCAGAGTCTTCTGAAAGCACCCACATGGTTTGGAAAACCGTATGGAGCCTATGTGATAGAATTTATCTAGGAGGATCCTTGGTCTCATGGTTTCCCCTAGACAGGTGCATGGTCAGTACTTACCATGCACCAACCATGTGTTGATCACTGTTTGTCCTCTTTTATTCTTCTTTCATGCCTCAAACCCCCGGAACACCCCTGAAACTTGTCTCAATCAATAAAAACCCCTTAAACCAAAAAATTAAATTGGGATTTCCTCTATCTCGGGGTTGATATCTTAAAACTTCCCCACCTTAAAATAGATTTCCCTCGAGTTGCATCCCCCAGCATCAATAAGCCTCTAAGACAACTAGTTAGCCCACCCAGACCACCTATCAAACTTCCACTTATAATATTTATTATAAACACAACCATAACATGCCAATAGTTAAACCCAAGAAACATCTCCACCGAAAGTACTTTTCTACTATGATCCATACTACAAGATCGATGCTCCTCAAAGGACACATCAACCTCAACATCTTCAAAGCCTACCACACAAATAGACCGTTACACCTGGTGTCACCCAAAGGATCATGCAATGAGCCAACCACATCCTCTAACCTAAGTCGGTCCACAAATCAAGGATAAAAAGCCTCATTCAACACCTAGACATCCAAATCATAATCTAAGCACAACACTCCCCAAAATATTTCAATTGTTCACAACCCAAGACAATTCCCATCTCCTAAGCCTATGGGTCATGTAATCTCTGAGCCTACAGGCCTTGTAAGGGTTCCCCCTTATCCCTTGAAAGGGGGTTATCAAAAAATCAGTAAAAATGAAGGCCTTCGGGCTATTCGGGCTAACAACTTCATGCTATGTTCCTTCCAACCAAATTCTTTATCTCAAAACCACCATTTCCTAGTGGTTGACACCACCAAAAACTAAAAGGACCCCCTTGAACCTCAAACTCAACTCCACAATGCACCTGATGTGTTTCAAACCCACCACATTCGAACACCCAAGAGGGAAACACCCAACATCAGAATTCATCCTTACCACCAAAACCACCCAGAAAAAGGACACACCTGTGTCATTTATACACCAGATAAGTCAACAAGTCTTCCCTTAAGGTCTAATTTTTTTCCTAGAATGTACTTTACCTCTCAAAACACCGACAATAGGTGGATTATAACTTACCATAAATTTTCCTTTTGGATAACTGAGTTATAACATACTTGTCCAACTCACCTCTTTGATACCCTATCTCCTTAGTTTTCATTTAACCATTTCATTGTCCAAGAAGTATCCACTTAAAGACATACCAAGATCACCCAACACACCTAACAGAGTCCAAGATTGACTCCTAATGAGGTTCCGGCACTGAACCTCCCTTGCCCATGACCTGACACCGTGTCTCACTGCATCATCAACACCCCTCCACAAGCACCACTAATCACACTTAGAACTATACTACGCCCAAAAAACAATTCTTGGATCAAACAACCACTATACATAGGGCTTTCCCGACCTTCCGTCGGAACTCATACATGCACCTTACAAATTCTTTCTTAGCATCTGATGCCATCTCATCAAACCCATAGTCTGATTCATATATCTAAGGCCGAATTACTATTCCCCACCTTAGGAGTGTTGCTTTAACTACTTTATCAATACATTTACAACTACCCAAGATCATGCTTCAACCACAAGTTGAACCAAAAAACTTAGACGTGGATATCTATAATTTCTTTGTAACTATAAAACAAACATCCATCACTACTTGTTCTTGACTCCCAATAATAGATCCCACGACATCCGCCAATGTATGGTCTATCCTGAGGATCTCACTCGCAACAGTGGATAGTGTGCTCCCACCATCCAACTACATATATACCACTCCACGAGCATAACCTCTAAGAGGCCCCACCTCTAACCAAAACACAATCAATAGTTATATATAAATCCAGATTTATCTCAGCATACCTGAGATGATGTTAAGATATTGAGCATGATCTCCACTCACTAAAGGCATGATAAGAATTATTCAACAAACACCACCAACACTTCCATGCCTTGGTTTATAGAAAATGGCATGCACTTAACCCAAACCACTTGTTCAACCATCTCAAACAACATTGTGTATCTATAGCATGTTCCCAACATTCAGACCTCATCAAAACCCTCAAGATCACACACCTTTTTACAATAAACAACTGAATCCCAAAGCCCATACTCCATGGGTCACATCTCCTAGGATATATGTCCAAATTCCAATTTACACAGCTAACCATGTCTTATGTTCTGCCAATGTTGGACTCAAGGCATTTTCAACATCCCCTTTCAATGACCCAACCTTTTTCACCTACAAACCCAAACATGTGACCACCCCTTTACCTCAGGTGTCACTTATATCTCAAAAGAATCTATTATGGATTAACACTGATTCCACACTAAACATTTCCTAAAACAGCCTAATTAAACCCCTGGAATATTTATTCCCTTTCGAACCAACCTTATAACCAACCAAGAATACTCATGTGCTTCCCTAAGAAGAATATTAAGATGGAACAATGAACTTTACCCAAACTTGATGTCACCCAACGTGCCTCGATTCCACCCTTGAAGCACAAGTCCAAGATTCACATCCCAAGGCACCTATAACACTAGGATAACCTCCCTTAAGGTTACTTTTATTCCAAACAACCAACATATAACCACAACTTAATTCGCAACTCCCAGACAAATTTTTTTCCACATCAATCTTTAGGTCGAATCCAAACACTCCCTTTACCACTATCAAAACCCACAAATATCCCATGTTTCAACACACCAAAATCACTGACAACCCAAACGGTCTCTCTCATAGGTTATCCTTGAAGGTTGAATGACATTAGTTACCCATACTAGAGACACACCATGCACAAGACACTAGTTCTCCCACTAATAGACACACATCAAACCTCAAATAAGTTTCTTCCCATGAGTGGAACTCTTGTCCCCATTCCAAAACACTCTGAGCCTAGCACACCAAGGGAATTTTCACTCTATTTTTCAGACTAAGATATGCACCTGCACAAACATCGGCACTACAGGACTAACACCTACTCTAGGGTTCGAAACACAATTAAAGAGGTCTAATATGGGGAACTCTCTTTGCCCATACCACCCATAAACATGGTCCAAACACAACACTAGGGTTACCCATTTCCAACATCTAAATATCCCATCATTACCCATTTTTCTTTGAGTAATATCACCATTTCAATGACCCAAGAATTCTCATTTAAAAACTTTCCATTTCCAATACTCAATAATTTACACTTCTCAAAACTATTTTATTACCCAACATTTCATATTACTAGTTTTACTCATGGTTGTATTTTAAAAAAAATTCATTATTCAAAAATTTGACCAAAATTTCCATCTTTAATTCGGTTTCACAAAACAAAAAACAGGCAACATACAAATGATCTATCGATCATATCTGCCTGACATGATGCATAAACCCACACACCCTCTCTTTCCAAACTAGGATAAGAGATAAGATCTCATAAATAAGTAATTTTACATCCAAATAGACTAATTGTTGTGGAAATAACAATAAACTATAAAATAACACAATATAATATCAATTCCCACCTCTAGAAACTTGTATTTTCTATTGTACGTGGGGCTACAGGAACCCAAAAATGAGCTCATTACAAGGCCCCAACAAGATCCCAGTATCATGTCTACCATTACCCAAATATTAAGAAAAAATACATGGCTTGGATACCACTTTGTAACATCCTCATCCCAAAATCCACTAAATCTAGTGCCCCAAGCATGGTCCCCACCTAACCTCAAGCGTTCCTCCCCATACACCGGAGGCTGTTGACTAACAAAATAGGTCCAAATTCCAACATGGAGAGACTATAACCATTTATCAGCGTAAAATAGCAACAAAAATAATATCAATAGATAAAATAAAAAATATAAAAAACAACCAGACAACATACAACCAATGGCCAACAAGTCTCCAAGTAACACATGCTATTAAAATATTATGTGCACACTACCTGCCAGATAGTCATACAAATAAAATATTAAAAACAAAATACCAAAATATCCTGAACAAGGAGCTGAGTCTGAACCCAATCCTAACACCAAATGCTCCAACCACTGAACCCCTATAATGAACCATCATCAGGTCTATGTCCTAAACCTATAATAGAAACAAGAAGTGTTTTTTCAGGCATGAAAGTGTCATGGTGTCCCGAGAAGGGTGTGATTACAACTCAGTAGGTCAACAAAAACAGTGTCTAAAGAAATAGCCATTATTTAAAATAGTTCATGTAGATAAACAGAGGCACGGTAAATAATAAACAATAATGGAAACATGTTTTTCTATTACAAACATTTATTAATCTACCATTACACCCTTTAAAACTAGTTATATATTTTTCATGAGATTTTTTCCACATTTTCATTCACAAGATCATTAGTCATTTCATTAATCCAATGTACCTCAAAGAATCAGTCTAGGCACCCATATAATTTGTCAAGAATTCCCTAGTTGGAAAAACACAAAGCATCGATCCATGAACCGATCTGAGATCCAAAAATCCATATACGGCCCTCCCAAAGTGAGTATAAGAAACCATGACCACACCTCTTGGGGTCAAGAACTCCATGTACATTCCCAAAATAAACCTAGATATGAACCCCAATGACCATACCCCTTGGGTCCAGGAACTCCATGTCAGTTACCCAAATAAACTTGTATATGGACCACCATGACCATACTACTTGGGTTTAGGAACACCATGTCCATTCCCCTAATAAACCTAGATATAGACTGCCATGACCATACCCCTTTGGTTTAGGATCACCATGACCATCCCATGAATAAACCTGGATATTGATCTCCATGACCATACCCCTTGGTTTCATGAATACCATGTCTATTCTCAAAATAAAATTATACCATTTATCAAAATTCAATATCATAACCCATTTATCATTTTCTATAGTCCCAACAGACCTTCAAACCAACACGTCATAAAAATCCCAAGTTCCATTCTCAAAATTTCATAACAACATTTTAAAACATTAAAACCTTTACAAAAATAAATCACATTATCAAACATTTTCAAAACCACCCTTTAACAAGGGTCTTTCTCTTTAATGTCAAAACACAACCCAAGTCCAAACATTCATTTCATTTCATAAAACGTGTCCACCAGGTAATTTAACAAGTTTAATCCACATGACCAAAATTAAACACCATTTGAAAATAAAAAAGTACCCCTTTTCCAAACACCCTAAACTCAACACCTACTTTCTATAACTTTAACCGCACTAAAAACTACATTTGTTTCCTTGAATCCACAACCAGACCAAAGTCCAAAACAGAACTTTCAAACCATTTCAAAAGCTCTCTTTTTTAATAATTTATCAAGTTAACATTTAAACACTTAAAACACCCCATTAAACCGTTAACATACATAAATTAAACCATTTTAACCCATTTACTTCCATAATTATCACATCCCATATTTTACCAATCCATTTCACTATTTTCAAAGGTTTGGAAAATCCCATGGGTAACCCTAAGTCTGATGTCAAATCAGTAATAGATCCAATGGGGTATGTGAAGGGTCTCACACCTCACACCTATGCCCAAATTACTTTCCTTATCCAAATAAAAGAAAACATAGAAAGTTGGAAACTTATAACAACTACATTCACATATATAAAACATAAATACTATGGGAAAGAGCTTAAAGACCGCCTACCTCATGCTCAAATATGACTACTAGCCCAAACACATCCCTTGATCCAAACTCAACCAACCACTAACTCTAGAATTAATAAAACCCAATAAAAATAATATTTTAGGTCATAACAAGTAGAGGAGACCACACACCAAGACTCTTCTTGAAAATAGAAGGAAATGGAGTTGAAGACTTACTAGGAGCTTCGGTTCTCACTAAAAGAAACTCCAAACACCCAAGAATAAATGGATAATCACCTGTGGAAAAGGGAGGAGATCTTGGTTTATTACCCTTGTTTTAGGGGGTCAAATGGGGTAGAAATTTAGGGGATAAAGAAATAAGATCAGTATAAGGGTCGCACGGTTTGGTCGCATGATTTTACAAAATGTGTGCCAACTATGCGGCTCCCTCTGTCCAAGAGGATCCAACCCACATGGTCTCCTAGAACCACCCCCATGGTTTGGAAAACTATGTGTAGCTTCTGTACCAGCCTCTGTCTGTGTGGATCTTGGTCATATAGTTTCCCCTAGCCAGGCACACGGTTAGTACTAACTATGCACTAACCATGCATTGAACAATATTTGTCCTCTTTTCTTATCTTTTCATGCATCAAACCCCTAGAACACCCATAATACCCCTCCCACTCACTAAAATAACCCTTAGAAAAATATTTCAACTGGGATTTCCTTTATCTTAGGGTCGATATCTTACATACCCTCGCCTATTTTAGTGTATGAAATAAAATTTCAAGGAATAAATTTATGAAGGGGTAAGAATGTAATGACTTAAAATTATATAAATAAAATTCCATTTTTATTAAATAAAATCATCATTAATTAATGTAGTTGGAGGAAAAACATGCACTAGTTTGGTTATTTTAGACCATTTTAAAATATATCATGTTAGATTTAAATACCACTAATTTTCATAATCATTGATAATATAGTCATTATAAAATAAACATTAATATTATTATATATTAAGGGTTATAATTAAGTATAATTAACCTAGAAAAAAGAATTTATGACCTCAACTAGTATTATTGTACCATATGAAACTAATTTATCAAAGCTTTGGAGGGAGATAGAATAAATTGTCTTTTCCATTGACCAATCCCAAGAAAAAATTCAACAAATGAAACATAAGAATAACTATTTTTGTTAGAATTTTATGCTTATCAAGATTAAGGCCAAAATCATATTCATTAAACCATCCCAATAAATCACCATCATTAAACACTTTACCTTTAGGTCATACACTAGTGTAATAAGGGGTTATGTATCTATACTATAGTATTATAATTTTTTATATTTTATTTTTAATAAAATATTGACTATAAATATCCCTTTTTTATTGTTTATTGTTAAATTATTATATAATGATTTTGATAAAAACAAGGTTTTGATATAAAGAAATCAAAATTGTATTTTTGGGAAATATATAATTTCAATTAATATACTCTTTTGATAAATTCAAGATTTTTTTGAAGTAAATTTTATTTTAATAAAATTTTATTATTAGATAATATTTATTTAAATATAAATTATAATATAATTTAATGAAGTCTAATGCAATTTTTATAAGGGTATGAAATTTGTTAGTGTTATAAAAACTAGTAGTTTTTAGTAAATAAGGATTTTAATTTAAAAGTAAAATCATCATATTTAAAAAATTATTTTGGTAAAATAAAATTATTTTTTAAATCATCGTGTCAAATCTATACAATGGTGAATTTTTCATAATTTTCTGTGATAGTCGAATTTTTGTGTAAAAATTAAATATGGTATAAATATATGGTTTGTTTTATGGCATCATAATAGCCTAAAAGTGACATAATAAAAACTATAAAGGTAATACACGACTAAAAATAGGTTTCACCTTTAAAATAATGCGTTTTTAAAGTTATTAGATTAATTTTATAAAACATTAATGAATCCTCCAAAACCTATATTACATTTTAAGGTTTTAAAATCAATAATTTATGAGCATGACTCACTTCCATATCACCAATGGTATTATTTTAATATTTTTGGTTCTTGGCCTTATAAAATATTTAAAACCACTCCTTTTTTTAGAAACCATGGGAAAACCATGGTAAGGTATGTAGTTTTTATTATTTTATGACATGGAGTTCAAAACCTATGTTTAGAAATTAATAAAGAATACCTCTCTCTTTTGCAAGAAAACCCCACAAAACCTCCAACTCCTCTTCACTAAAAACTCATTTAGGATGCAATTTATATCCCTATAGCTATCTAAATCCCTATAAAGGTGTTACCAATCTCTTAATAAGATCTTCCCAATCTTTTAGAAGTGACCTCTCAAGGTAAGAGATTCTCTTACTCTCACTCTTTATTCAATTATTTTATTTGTATTGTATCTTTTTGATTTCCAAATATTCATGTTTAAATATAATTTTACATATCACTTTATTGAGATTATTATTCCCAAGTAATTACATACCACCTTTCACTCACGTTAAACCCTTCCATGAACCTTTATATATGCTTGTTATGCTGCTAAAATTATCCTATGATTTTTCATTCCAAACTTTTGTAATGTGAATACCCATCCCCATTTCCACTCAAGGATATTCAATTATATGTACTTATACTTAATTTATTTTTTAATTCCATGTTTTTAACCCAGACTCATTAACACTAGGTTAACAATAGATGAAATATGTTCTTATGTTTTCTAATCTATGTGGCACATAAATGCTTGTACATGATATGAATATAAAGGGTGCACCTGGAATTATATATCCCTCCAATGCATTGAGTAATGTTTTTATCTCATGAGATACCATTTATGGTGAATGGGAGGTTATCCTAATCACACTATGTTATGATGTATTGACGGTTACCCTTAACTTATGCTTATGATGTCATGTTTTATGTTGTTGTTACATTCCTATGTTGCCTTGATGTTATCAACATATATCATGCTTCAATATTCATGGTTATGATTATCATCCTTTTATGTCACCTTGATATTTCTTTTTAATCACATATATTACTTTAATCATGTAATTATTTAATTATTCCCTTACTAGGATTTATATATCACCCCTTTCTTATCTACTTCTTTAGGTTATCCCATGCAGTTTCAAAATAGAAATGTAATTTTAAGGGAATGTTATGGATTTTTTAAATAATGTTATTCTATCCTTATTTAAATTTATTATTTTATGTATATAATTTCTCAATGACACTATACCTCTCAATATTATGGTTTTATATTATGTGTATCTTTATATAATAAATTATTAATTAAATTTTACAAAATAAATGGGTTTTCAAATACAGAATATTTGAAAAATGGTGCATAGATATTAGGATATTAAATAGAAAAAATCCCTTATAAAACAAGAACTAATGTATTTTCTTTAAAATAAAAGTCAGAAACTTATTAAAACACATTTAATAAAGGAATATCATGTCATATTTTTTCATGATAATCCCTTTTCCAATATATCAGTGAAAACTTTATTTAGAAAACCCCTCTTTTGTTTTAAAATACCACTTCAAAAACCATCACATTAACTTACCACTTTCATTTGGGAACCCCATTTGAAACCATTTATTTATCTCAATCATTTCCTTTTAAATACTATTTTAAAATATAAAATAATTTTCTTGAAATACAATTTAATAAAAAACAACTCTTTAACACCACAATTAAAATTAAGATCCACTAATTTACAAAAAAATTCCATGCCACCAAATAATCCATAAAGTTATCCATCAACACTCACCCGACCATGGCATCACTAACAAACTATTTATAAAGCTATCTAATCCTTATTTAATATTATCATGAATTGTTCCTATTCTAATTTATGTGGTAAGATCATAAGAGGTCATTCCATGTCCTAAGAATAATAATAATGGTCGAAAAAATAAAATATAATCCAAATAATCAAGAGACTCAATAATGTAAATGCAACCTACCAAGATCACATGATCCAGAAATAATTAAAACTTTTCTCAACACTTAATGAGACCCTAAGAATCTATATCAAAGATAAAACGTCTCAAATTAATAACCAAAAAATTTTAAGTCAAAACTCCCAATTGGCATAATAGCTCCAAACTCACCAAGCATCTATATGATGTTGAAACCACAAGTGAAGAGCGAAAAAAACTCACAATAGGATCTTAATACTATGAAAATAAGAATCCCCAATTTACAACCCTAAATTGATGCCTGGTTTCAACCAATTTCATCAAGAACCCCGAATAACTCTATTAATCCCCATACCTAAATATAAAATACATTAAATGGTGATGATATAAAATTCTCAAACCTCCTCTATGCACCATACATGAAATCCCACTCATTTTGATTCAATTCAACCATTATCTAATTGAATCACTTTGAAATACCTAGCCTTCATTAATGATATTTTAATATAAGGAAGTATGAAAAATAAAATAGGTACAATAGGAAAATATTACCTCAAATAATCTTGATAAACTAACCTCAGACAACCCAAATTAATGAGAGAATAGGAGGTTGAAATTTCAACCTCCCATAACTTTGGCTATCCATGAAGGAAATATCAAAGGGGGTTAAAATTAATCCCTTATAAAATCACCAATAAACCCATCTAAAAATTGTGAATATAATGAAAAGGAATATGGTTAGATACCTCTAAGTAATTGATATCTTACTGGGTACATAGTAGCAACCATGAGCCACTCAATGGATCAACTAGTGGGACTACCCCACTGGATTCCCAACTAGGTAACCAGTGGCACTACACTGGGTACTCGGTGGAATATTGTATCCACCTTATCTCTTTTTTTGGTCACCAACCACCTAATAACTTAATATGGGTGTTTTTATACCAAAAATTCACCCACTTATAATTTAAAGTGAACTAACATATAATTATAAAATAATTGTCTATAAAATTAACTCACCACCATAAAGAACCATTTAACCTTTATTATTTGAATTTTAAGTGAATTTTAATTGAACTGATATCATTTTGAGTTATGAGATACTATTATAAAACATATAAATGGCCAAAACATGTAAAAATAATAAATTAAAATCTAAAAATGATAAATAGTCAAAAAAATAGCTCATATTCATCAACATTTATAAAAAAGTTTTAAAATAGTTATAGCCACCTACCTCAAAAAAATTATCATTTAATTATCAATAAATCACTTTCATAAACCAATATTGTACCAACCCCTTAAAAATCCCAACTTCATTGGTTCAACCATTAATTAAAAATCACTAAATTGCCTTAAAATGGATTAGACATCTACAAACAATAATTCTATGACAAATGAATTTCCAACAATGTGTGTACAACTATTCATAACCTCCCTGAGTTATCCCAAGTAAGATCCTCATCATAAGACAGTCTTTATCCAAGTTATAAAGAAATTATATATGTTGAAATCACTGTAAAGTAAAATGAATTCAACCTAAAACCAAGAAAAAGGAAGAATAAGATAATAATAAGAGTGATCCATAGTTTTAACTTTGATCTGGAGTAAGAATTCCTAAGAGATGGACTCTTATGACCATTAGTCAAAGGGGAAGGGAAGGGAAAGGGGACTTTAATAGGCCTCATGGGATAGAGTATAAGAATGAAATCACTGATAAGAGAGAAAAATTATAAAATAAAAGGGTCATTTAATGAAATCATTATTAATGTTCATATGTTTCCAATTTTGATTATAATCTATGTAATTCCACTATTTCTCCTTGAACAACTTCTATATTTTTGGGATCATGTTCCCTAATAATGTATAATAAAAAACTTCCATTTTATTTCTATTTTATTTCTTAATTTATCAAATTCTTCTTCATTTCTATATAATTAATTACTTAAGTTCTTTATGGATTTTATAAACTATAAACACCATTAAAATGACTATCCAACCCCATCTAAAACAAAATATGAAAAAAAAACTCTCAATTTTACCATCTCATTTTCTATTTAAAAACCTAAAAATCCATTTAATTAATTATAAAAATGTGGTTTTTTATATATAAATTAAGTAGGAATCCTTAAAATTTCAATGATAATAAGCACCATCTATTACAGTATGGGCACACTAAAAGACCACAAAAGTTTATGAGTAAGTTATAAGAATAATGAGAATAATTTTAGTGAATAAGAGATCTATTTATAAATCTAATTTAGGTTATTATTATTATAAAGTGATCATTGGGTTAATGTGTTCATTGATAGACTATGAAGTAATGTGGTTGTTGGGATAAAGTTTTCAAAGCAGTAAGTTTTTTATTTAGGTAAAGTAATAAATTGCGTAAGGTAACTACTATATAGTCGACTAAGTAGTCATTATTTTATAGGTAGGGTAGTCAAAAGTGAGTATTAGATATCCCATAGAAGTAATTATTAGAAGTGATCACTAAAATATGACTGTTATATTTTCATTTTAGTTAATATATATGGATTTTAGAAAGATTGTATATGATGAGTATAAATGAGAGTGATGAAATTGTAAATTTTTTATAGAATGGCGGAATTATTGCATCAAGTAGTAAAAACATCTCAAAAAAGGTGGATATTCCTGAGCCGAGGAATGAGGAAGGATAACTATAATTATTTCCAAACTAAGACCATGTTGAACTCCAACAAGTATACCTTTAATGAAATCATTTATGGAAAAGGTTCAAGCTAATGGAGATTACTACAAGATTAATTTTAGTTGAATCAGCACATCTAAACACAACTATAATTTATCTCACTATTAAGTACTATGTAGATTACTTATTATGTTATGTAACTAAGAGTTGGAGTGTTATTTATTTTTAATTTTTGAGAAAATAATTAAAGTTTTTAATAATTATAAAGAAAATTATCTTATATCTCTATTTTTTATGAATTTTATGTTCCTAATTAAAAATAAAAAATTTTATAATTGAAATATTAATTTGATAAAATATATTTAGTATTTGGGATTATAGTGATTATATTTTTTTAACATGATTACAACATTAGGTAAAAGGTAAATGTTAATTTTTTTAAAATAATAAAATTTGGAAATGAATTGTAAACTATGATATAAATATGATGTAATATGATAAATATTAATAGAATAAGTTTTTATAAAATAATTTATTGTTTATATATTTCAAAATATTTTTTATTTATGTAATTCGATATTTGTATTTAAAAAAACATTTTTCATCTAACTCACCTAAGCTGCCTAATACCCATCTGATTCTAAAACTACCCTTCACCTACATCAATATTATAATGAATTATGCTTCATATTTATTTATAAATACTAAAAACTATAACCATTTATCTTCACTATAAAATTATAAATTTCTTTATTTTTTCTCTATAATTCTCTATTATACTCTCATTCTTCATGTTTGTGGAATTTTTATGGAACAAGAAGTCGGTTCTTAAGTATGCGATGGTAATATATTATTTTTATTCCTTTTTCTCTCTTGTTTTCCTCTAGTGAGAATATATTTAAATTTTTTTATAGATTAATAATTAATTTATATTTATTATAGATCTCCCTTAAATAATGAACTAAGTATAATAGTTTACCAATTAATTCTCTTTAAACATCATTCACGTGTTATAAAATTTCCGAATAATTATTCCATTGTTTTTATAAATACCATCCATATTTACAATTTCTAATCCATATATATTTGGTCATTTGTATTTGGTTTTTTAGATATATAAATTTTTATAGAATATTTTTTCCATAAAACTATTTTTAGGTATATTTGGTTCAACCCTTTTTATGACCTTTGATATTATTCTAGGTATATGGACAGAAGTGAACCTCCAATATCTAAAATAACAGATTGTTGCATCCACAATCCCAATACACTCTAAGAGGGTAATAAATTAAGGTTTTAATTTTTTTTCTTCATGTTGGATATTTTTATGATGTTAGAAATAATAATAAGAACCTATCAATCTTCAAATACACATAGAATTTAGATGCATAAAATAAAAAAAGGACACGCATGTTTTACTTAGTTCACCACAAAGGGACATTCACTGGAGAATATGTTGATGGTGTTTCAATGTATCAAGGATTAAAATTATAAATTGTGAGTGTTATAATTGTTTAATAAGGGTTAACTATAGATCTAGGAGAACTCCCTCCTCTTATCTCCTTATGCACTACTTTTAGAAAAGGAATACAAAGATAAGATACAGAAATATCTTACAAGGATTCCCATAAACAGAATAAAATAAATATAAGACCCTCATTACCAACTAGGTGAAGCTATTCCACATATGGAGTGAAGGTAATAAAGTTTCATATTTTCTTGCTTCAAGAGGAATATAGGATATTCATTATATGATTTTTTTCTAGTATGGTCTCCCCCCCAAGTGTGTGGATCTTGTTTGAGTAGATTATCATGGGTTACACTACTTTAGACCACATGATCCTATTGGACCTTTAATTTAATTTATAAAATTTCTTAATTTTGGATGGATTGATACTTAATAGAGTTCTCTTCTTCAAAAATTGGATCTTCAATATAGTATGCTTCACTCTATTTTCTCTATATTTTCAATATTTAATCTCAAATTTTTTTCTTTCTTTTGGTTTCCATTTAAATTATGGAATAATTTCTATAAAATGTGTGATTATTATATTACTCATTTCATACACTTAATGGGTCTTTAAACCTTCTATTAACTACAAATTCAGTCAACTAACTCCCATTATTTTTTAAATAAATTCAAATAGATAGATATGCCTAGGTCAACTATATTCAAAGTGAAACATCCTTTCTTATGGCATGGTCTTTTCTAAAACTCTCAAATTGTGACATGGCATTCTTCAGTATGGAATAGTCTCCTACATTCAATCAGATTCTCAATCTTTAGTCAACTCCCACATTTAACTCCCAAGAATTCATGGTGTAATCATATATAAAGTTTTCAAACTCTGGACCAATTTCAAGGTGTTTAACTTGTCACGACCCGTCCTCGGGGCCCGTGCAGTGACTACCCCAATCCCGCCTTCCATAGGCCAGGGGCTGGGGACTAGCACCAAGGCGTAAATCCCAACAAAAAGGGAAGGCATTGCCTTTGAAAGGTAAACAAGCACCACAAAGTAAGCAGGCGGAAAATTAAACACTAAGTAAAAACTGTACAAGCTGTGCTAAAAGTAAAAGGGGCCGGAAATACAAGCCCAACTGTAAAGTACAACTGAAAGGGGAAAACAGCAACTGAAAAGCAAAAGCCGCTACATCGAGCCGTCCTATGGAAGTCCCACCTGAAGGGTGGGTACAGATAGCTCCACTGCTCCTCGGTTCCCGTCGTCCGCTCCAAGCACGTCCGCCTAGTGGTCTACCTCCAGGTACCGTCCTGCTCCGCACACCTCCACCACGATCAGCGATGTCCGTCGTTTGCAACCAACACAATGAAGTGCAGGCACGGTCCGTGCAGGGGTGAGTATAAGCTACTCAGTAGGGACCCCGAGACCCCTGAAAGTCTCCCGAAATCCAAAAGGGAAAGATACAATCACGAAGTAACATCTGACCCGGCTTAGGTATATGCCCATACATATACCTAAGTCATCAATTCCCGTTCGGCTCCAATGTCCGAGCCCAAGCACAACCCAGTCCACAAAAGAAAGAAAAATGTATACCCACACAGGATAGCACAACACAATCCACGAAGGAGAGTAAATAGTAAATCCACACAGGATAGCTCAACACAAGATTCAGCTCACACAGGTATACTTCTTCGGATGACGATAAAGATGATCACTGATCCATCTAAGTCATCGGACCCACAAAGGATCGATAGGTACTAACCCCCGCAGTGACCCACACAAGATCGGAACCACACAGAATCGGGCCCACGCAGGACCTGTAGGCGCTGGCTCACACAGAACCGCTGAGCGCTGACCCACACAGGATCGGACCCACACAGGATCGGGCCCACATAGGACTGGGCCCACACAGGACCTGTAGCACTGATCCACGTAGGATCGCTGAGTGCCATAGTCGTCGCAGTCCACTGAGGATCTCTGCACAGTCGTCGCCGCAGTCCACTGAGGATCTCTGCACGGTCGTCGTCGGAGTCCACGAAGGATCTCTGCACAGTCGTCGCTGTCGAGGAAGCAGTCGCAACCAGCTCTAGGGTTCCCGCACACAGCAAGCTCGTTCGGGAGGGTCCGCTCCACGAGCCGAGAGGCTGATACATCAACTGACACAAAGTCCAAAGTTGATGTATCCAAAAGTTCCATATCATCAACAGGAACTCAACGTCGCAGACGGCGCATCAATCGGACGCCCGGTCTGAGAGTTATTAGCTCTTTCGTCCTAGGGGCCCGGTTGGTTTTTAAGGCAAAACCAACCCGACCGTACTCCACCTGCATCCAAACCTCGGGCGGAGTATGCCAAAAGATCCGTCTCACTTAGAGGAAAACAACGAAGCTGACGGCACGTCAATCGGACGTCCATGGCTCAATATATGAGTGTTTCTGCTCCGAAGGCCCGGTTGGTTTCGTGTACGAACCAACCCGGCCGAACTCAAAGTATTCCGAAACATTGAGTGTGATATACCGAAATGACCGTCTCGATCCAAGGATTGTGTTTCCGGTAATGGCGAGTCGTTTGGAGGCCCGTAGCTCAAGTTACGGGTATTTGAACAAAAACCGTCAGAAGATGAGGGGGTCCGGGCCCGGGCCGACCCGGCCCGACCCCCACCCCCCCCCCCCCCCCCCTGGGTCGGCCGACCCCGGTCCGACCCGGTCCGACCCGGTCCGACTCAGTCCAACCCGGTCAGACCGGTCTGGCTCGGCCAGCCCGGCTCGGCTCGGCCGAGCGACCGAGCGGCCGACGCGGGGGGAGCCGCCGCCCCGCGTGACACCCCCGCGGCACCCGCGGGGTGTCGGCCAGACAACCGGACGCGGCTGAAGCCGCGTCCCGGGTGACGCGGGGGGGAGCCGCCGCCCCTGCGTGACACCCGCAGGACACCCGCGGGACACCCGCGGGGAGTCTCCCTGGCGCCGGACGCGGCTTCAGCCGCGTCCCGCGAGCGCCGCCGCCGCGGCCGGTGCCACGGCGGTCTCGTCCGGCGGTGCGCCGGGCGCCGCCGCCGGCTTCCGCGGGCCGCCGGAGTCGCTCCGGTGGCCCGATTTTCTTCCCGTCTGCGCCGTTGCTCCTCCCGGGTTCCGTTCTTCACTTCGGGATCATCAAACATCCGTTGTGGCACGTTCCGTCGTCGCCCGTCAAATCCGCACAAAAACGAAGAACGGCGGAGGGTCGTTGGGCGGTGTTCGTTTGGCCCGCACCCTCCGCGTTAGAGATAAACATCGAGAGGAATAAAGTTCAACACATGAACGCATATCCGAAATAAATTTTAATGAAATAAAATTGTTTCATAAATCGGGTTCCTAATTTGAACAGAAACAACATGGGAAAAAAAGGGCATTTCCAAGAAATAAAATCCCAACCTCGAAGTCGTCGCGCGTGAGCTTTCTTCGCGGAATTGCTCGTCGCAGAAGGTGGGGATCATCGCGTCGTCGCGGAAGGGCGTCACGTCATCGCGGAACACGGCGTAGAGTCGGCGAACTCAACAGACCACGAAACAGCAGATTTAATTTAATTAATTAAATCCGTGTTTTGGTAAAACCCACAAAGGAGATAAAAAAGAAAATCTGAGACCCTTACCTCAAGCAGCCGATCGAAGATCCGTCGCGGAAGAAGAGGCGTTGCAGAAGAACGTTGCAGGAAGGGAACGTCGGCGTCACGGAACACGGTGTCGCATCGCGTCGATTTCCGGGTTCGGCATTCTTCATCGGAGGCCGGCGTTCTTCGCGTTCTTCGCGAAGAAGGATAAAGGCACGAGGACTCTGTCAAACCTCTCAACCAGTAATCCTCCAAAAAGATTGGTTGGTCTTATTTTATTATTATTCCAACACACGAAAAGGGGTAAGTAACAACCCATCAATTCGTTGAAATAATTCAACGAAAGAAACAGCTCATTTAATTTACGAAATAAACCGCCCAATTAAATGGTCTGTTAAGAAAACAAGAAAACGCGTCAGTTGACTTTTATAATGACGGGTTTTCGCGGGTGCGTTACTTAGCGGAAAGAAATGGCGGGGCTCGTGCGGGCCCCACCTCACAAATATCCTACCAAGGGGGTAGGATATTTCTAGATAGCATCCTATCCGGTTCAACTCAGTTTAAGCCGCTATTAAGTGGCTTCAAGTGGCTTCCAAGTGACTTAAGTGAAATAAAATAAAGTTGTCGTAAAATTATTTTATTTCTTAACTTTAAGCCTGAAAATTTAAAACCACACCCGAGCAAACGCAACTCCGAAAGAGGCGTTTCTAAGCGAATACCGGCGCTGCGATTTCATCGGTGCCCTCAGAATTCGATTCCGGGCACCGGTTCAAAAGTTAGAAAAACCTGCTCGTCCGTTCACTGAACGTACCCGAGCCAAACTTCGGAAAATGATTCCGGGCACACCAGGCCTCGGAATCAGGTGCCGTCAGAAACTGCGTTCTTGTAAAATTCCAAAGAAAATTAAGAAAAAAATTTCCTTGAAATTTATGGGTCTTTACATTACTCCCACCTTAGGGCTTTACGTCCCCGTAAAGATACATCAAAAACTAGGGAAACAAATGTGGGTACTGAGCACGCATCTGAGCCTCCCGCTCCCATGTGCTCTCCTGGAGTTTCCCGTGCTGCCATCTGATTCGCACAAGAGGAATCGATCGCCCACATAGGACCTGCTCCTGTCGATCCTCTATCTCCACTGGGACCTCCGAAAAAGTCGCCCCGTCATCCATGTCTAGCTCCCCATAGTCAATGATGTGTGTCGGGTCGTGCACTTATCTCCTCAGCTGAGATACGTGGAAGAGTCGTGCACCCAATGCAACTGAGGTGGTAGATCCAGGTGATAAGCCACATCGCCAATCCTGCTGATGACCTGGAATTGTCCATTGAAGTGTGGAGACAACTTGCCGCCTCGGCCAAATCTCCGTAAACCACGTCGAGGTGAGACCCGCAAGAAGACGTGGTCGCCATCCTCGAACTCTAGTGGCCTCCGCCTCCTGTCAGCATATGACTTCTGCCGGCTCTGAGCTGTCCTCATCCGCTCCTGGATGACCTGGACCTTCTCTGTCGTGGCCCGGACCATCTCTGGTCCCACAAGTGCTGACTCCCCAGGGTCTGTCCAGCACAAAGGAGATCTGCAAGGCCTGCCGTACAACGCCTCGTATGGTGCCATCCCGATGGTGGAGTTGTAGCTGTTGTTGTACGCGAACTCCACCAAGGGTAGGTGGTCCTCCCAGCTGCGACCAAAGTCAAGGACACATGCACGGAGCATGTCCTCGAGAGTCTGAATGGTCCTCTCCGTCTGACCATCCGTCTGAGGGTGAAAGGCGGTGCTCAGACGTAGTCGCGTCCTGAACGCCTCCTGCAACCCCTTCCAAAGTCGGGAAGTAAAACGTGTGTCCTGATCGGAGACGATAGTCGATGGCACACCGTGAAGCCGTACAATCTCCTGAACGTAGATACGCCCCAAGCTCTCCACTGAGCCCTGCTCTCAGATAGGTAAGAAGTGTGCCGACCTGGTGAGTCGGTCAACAATCACCCAAATGGAGTCGTGATCTCTGGAAGTGCGTGGAAGTCCAGTCACGAAGTCCATAGATATCCCATCCCACTTCCACTCCGGGACCTCCAAGGGCTGTACCAAGCCTGCTGGTACCTGATGCTCTGCCTTCACCTACTGGCAGGTGAGGCACTGTGAACCGAACTCTTCCACAGCCTTCTTCATGCCCGGCCACCAGTGTTGTCGTCTGAGGTCCTGGTACATCTTCGCCACTCCTGGATGTACCGCCAAAGGAGAAGTGTGAAACTCTCTCAGCACCTCCTCTCGTAAAGTGACTGGTACCAAGTTACGTCCTCTGAAAAGGACGTTGTGCTCTGCTCCAAGGGAGAAACCATCAGGTGCCCGTCCCGAGGATATCTGTGCACGTCGTGCCTCGCAGTCAGCGTCCCCACGTTGAGCCTCTCTGACCCGCTGCAGTAGTGGAGGGGTGACTGTGAGAGACTGAAGGAAGTCTGCTCCATCTCTATCCACGAAGGATATCTGCAAAGCGACTAGCTGCTCTATCGCCTCCTCAAGTAGCTGGATGCCCGTCCTCCTGCTGAGGGCATCAGCTACCACGTTCCCCTTCCCAGGAGTATAGACTATCTCAAATTCATAGTCCTGGAGGAACTCGAGCCATCGCCGCTATCTCAGGTTCAGGTCCTTCTGAGAGAATATGTACCTGAGACTCTGGTGGTCAGAAAAGACTGTAAAGTGCTCGCCCATCAGATAGTGCCGCCATGTCTTCAGAGCGAAGACCACTGCTGCTAACTCCAGGTCATGGGTAGTGTAGTTCTTCTCATGCGGACTCAACTAACGTGATCCGTAGGCAATCACGGCCCGCTCCTACATCAGGACACACCCGAGTCCGGTCCCTGATGCATCGCAGTAGACTACTTATCCAACTCCCTCCTCAGGCAACCTCAAGATAGGTGCACTGGTCAATCTCTGTCTCAGCTCCTGAAAGCTCTGCTGACATCTGTCTGACCACACGAAGGGTTTCCCCTTCTTCTTCAACGCTGAGAGTGGTGCCGCAACTCTGGAGAAGTCTGGCATGAACCTCCGGTAGTATCCAGCTAGACCCAAGAAACTCTGCACCTCCGTCACGCTCCTGGGTGGCTCCCAAGCTAGCACTGCCTCGATCTTCATGGGATCCACTGCAACTCCCACCTCAGAAATGACGTGCCCCAAGAAGTGGACCTCATGTAACCAGAACTGGCTCTTCGAGAGCTTGCCATAAAGCTGGTGCTCTCGGAGTGTGTCTAGTACAACTCGCAAGTCGTAAGCATGCTCCTCCTTCGTCGTCGAGTACACCAAAATGTCGTCGATGAAGACCATGACAAATCGATCGAGGTATGGCTGGAATATCCTATTCATGAGGCTCATGAACACTTCTGGAGCATTGGTTATACCGAAGGGCATAACCAAGAACTCATAGTGGCCATACCGACACCTGAAGGCCGTCTTCTGCACATCCTCATCTCGAACTCTAAGCTGATGATAGCCTAACCTGAGGTCTATCTTCGAGAACCACCGTGCTCCCTTGAGCTGATCAAAGAGGTCATCAATCCTTGGTAGTGGATAATTGTTCCTCACTGTCACCTGGTTCAGGCGACGATAGTCGACACACAGTCGCAAGCTCCCGTCCGCCTTCTTGGCGAACAATATCGGGGAAGCCCAGGGTGAAACACTGGGTCAGATGAACCCCTTGCCCTGCAAGTCCTCCAACTATACCCGCAGCTCTCGAAGCTCAACGGGGGCCATCCGATATGCTGGAGTGGATATCAGGGCTGTCCCGGGGTATAGGTCAATATAAAAGTCTACCTCTCTGTGAGGAGGTAGCCCTGGAACGTCATCGGGAAAGACGTCCACGTACTGATCCACCACTACAGGAAAACTGGGACTCCGCACGTCAACTGCTCCAAGGATGAGGCTAGCCAGCTGATGAGTGATGGGCTGTCCTCTCCTCTGCGTGAGTCCATCTTGTGCTGCTAAGGCTCCCTTCTCGCCGGTGAAGGTGAACCTGCTCCCGTCGGTGCGCACACATCGCACCTTGCGCCTAAAGCAGTCAATCTGAGCATGGACTGTAGATAACCAATCCATGCCCAAGATGACATCGTAAGGCCTCGACGCCGCTACAAGAAGATCCCATCCAAAGATCTCGCCTCCTAGAGTAAGCTCACACTGCCGGCACCAGTGCGAAATCGTCGAGTCTGCTCCCGTAGGAGTCTCTAGCCGTAAGGATCGAGCCAACGGCTCTGTCGGAATCTCCGAGCTCCGAACAAGGGCAGCGGCTATGAAAGAGTGACTCGCTCCTGTGTCTATAAGAACTGCAGCAAGGGTGGAATAGACACAGATCGTACCTCGAATCATCTATGGCGTGCTGTGGTCGTAGGCCTCCACTGCCTGGAGCTGTGCCTGTCTCTGCCCGCCAGCTCCCTGTGGTCGGGGTGGGCCTCCTGGTGGTGGTGGTGGCAGAGCCTCAAAGCGTCGCCCACCACCTGCTGCTTGGCCAGCTCCTCTGCCTTGTCCGCCTCCTCCCTGCGGACTGCCACGGTCGACCCTCTGCCTCTGCCTGGGTGGCCCCTCCACCATCTGCTGCCCCTCGATACGGCGGGTCGGGCAGTCACAAGCCATGTGGCCCTGCCCGCCGCACTCGTAGCACTGCCTGCCACTCAGAAGACTGGCTCCGTGCTGAGTGCCCTGCACTGCTGAGCCAGTGTCCCGAGGTCGTCTGCCGGAAGGTCTGGTCCTCCTGGAACCCTGAGTCATCCGTCGGCTACCCCCTGCCGAAGACTCCGCCACCTGCCGCCTTGTAGTAGGTCTCGCTGTAGACTCGACTAGAAAGCTCTCGATCAGGAGGGCTCGCTCGAGTACTCCTGCCTGGGTCGGGATGCTGAGGGAGATCAGCGATGCCCTGATCTCGTGTCTCAATCCCTGCTCGAAGTTCTGGGCCCGGAATAAGGGGTCCTGTACCATGTCGGTCGAGTAGAGAGAAAGATCGGTGAACCTCGCCGCGTACTGGGCTACCGTCAAGATGCCCTGCCGCAGATGAAGAAGCTCCGGAATGCGCACTGCACGGAGGGTGTCCGGGATGAACTCTGAGCGGAAGAGGCTCTAGAAGTCCGTCCAGATGAGGGAGGCCTCATCATGTACCTGGAGCATCAAGCTCCACCATCGCCTTGCTACTGCGTACAGTAGGCTCGCCGCGAGGATCACCATGAGGTCTGCTGGTGTCCTCACTAGTCTGAAAACTTGGACGACTGCCTCCAGCCAGTCCTCGGCTGCCTGGGGGTTCGTCTCCCCACGAAACCTGGGTGGTCGCTGGCACTGGAACTCGTGCAGAGCTTCGAGGCATCATGCATCGTCAGCTGCCAGTGCTGGAAGCATCGGGGGCTCGGCGGGTAAAGGTACCGCCGGTGCCTCTGCGGTCAACGGGCCCTGTACCGAGGCCTCGTCGCTCGGTGGGCTGTCGTCGCACTCTACTCTAGGAACCCTAGCTGGCTGCTGTCGTCAGACCATCCTGAAAAGGAAACAAGTACACCACGGTCAGAATAGTATACCTGGTGAGCTGACACAAGTAATCACAAAGAAAACTTGAAACACACATGCAATCAATGTTTTCGTGCATTAAGTCGGAAATCAGAAGTCAGGGTCCTGGTGTACGGATAAGTCGGCCGCCGCACCAACACTGGACTCCCTGGACTGATAACCGCACTCAATACACTAAACACTATTGCTTCATATAGAAGAAAGATCAGAGTCTCCGGTAGAACGGCCACCTTTGATACCAATTTTTCACGACCCGTCCTCGGGGCCCGTGCCGTGACTACCCCAAGCCCGCCTTCCATAGGCCAGGGGCTGGCGACTGGCACCAAGGCGTAAATCCCAACAAAAAGGGAAGGCATTGCCTTTGAAAGGTAAACAAGCGCCACAGAGTAAGAAAGCGGAAAAGTAAACACTAAGTAAAAACTGTACAAGCTGTGTTGAAAGTAAAAGGGGCCGGAAATACAAGCCCAACTGTAAAGTACAACTGAAAGGGGAAAACAGAAACTGAAAAGCAAAATCCGCTACGTCGAGCCATCCTCTGGAAGTCCCACCTGAAGGGTGGGTACAGATAGCTCCACTGCTCCTCGGGTCCCGCCGTCCGCTCCAAGCACGTCCGCCTAGTGGTCCACCTCCAAGTACCGTCCTACTCCGCACACCTCCACCACGATCAGCGATGTCCGTCGTCTGCAACCAACACAACGAAGTGCGGGCACGACCCGTGCAGGGGTGAGTATAAGCTACTCAGTATGGACCCCGAGACCCCCGAAGGTCTCCCGAAATCCACAAGGGAAAGATACAATCACGAAGTAACATCTGACCCGGCTTAGGTATATGCCCATACATATACCTAAGTCATCAATTCCCTTTCAGCTCCAACGTCCGAGCCCGAGCACAACCCAGTCCACACAGGAATGAAAAACGTATACCCACACAGGATAGCACAACACAATCCACGAAGGAGAGTAAATAGTAAATCCACATAGGATAGCTCAACACAAGATTCAGCTCATATAGGTATACTTCTTCAGATGACGATAAAGATGATCACCGATCCATCTAAGTCGTCGGACCCACAAAGGATCGATAGGTACTAACCCCCGCAGTGACCCACACAGGATCAGACCCACACAGGATCGGCCCCACGCAGGACCTGTAGGCACTGGCTCACACAGAACCACTGAACGCTGACCCACACAGGATCGGACCCACACAGGATCGGGCCCACACAGGACCGGGCCCACACAGGACCTGTAGCACTGATCCACGTAGGATCGCTGAGTGCTGTAGTCGTCACAGTCCACTGAGGATCTCTGCACAGTCGTCGCCGCATTCCACTGAGGATCTCTGCATGGTCGTCGTTGGAGTCCACGGAGGATCTCTGCACAGTCGTCGCTGTCGAGGAAGCAGTCGCAGCCAGCTCTAGGGTTCCCGCACACAGCATGCTCGTTCGGGAGGGTCCGCTCCACGAGCCGAGAGTCTGATACATCAACTGACACAAAGTGTGAAGTTGATGTATCCAAAAGTTCCGTATCGTCAACAGGAACTCAACGTCGCAGACGGCGCGTCAATCGGACACCCGGTCTGAGAGTTATTGGCTCTTTCGTCCCAGGGGCCCAGTTGGTTTTTAAGGAAAAACCAACCCAACCGTACTCCACCTGCGTCTAAACCTCGGGCGGAGTATGCCAAAAGATCTGTCTCACTTAGAGGAAAACAACAAAGCTGACGGCACGTCAATCGGACGTCCGTGGCTCAAGATATGAGTGTTTCCGCTCCGAAGGCCCGGTTGGTTTCGTGTACGAACCAACCCGGCCGAACTCAAAGTATTCTGAAACCTTCATTGCGATATACCGAAACGACCGTCTCGATCCAAGGATCGTGTTGCCGCTGACGGAGAGTCGTTTGGAGGCCCGTAGCTCAAGTTACGGGTATTTGAACGAAAACCGTCAGAAGACGGGGGGTCCGGGCCCGGGCCGACCTGGCCCGACCCCCCCTGGGTCGGCCGAACCCGGTCCGACCCGGTCCGACCCGGTCGGACCGGTCTGGCTCGGCCAGCCCGGCTCGGCTCGGCCGAGCAACCGAGCGGCCGACGCGGGGGGAGCCGTCACCCCGCGTGACACCCCTGCGGCACCCGCGGGGTGTCGGCCTGACAACCGGAAGCGGCTGAAGCCGCGTCCCGGGTGACGCGGGGGGGGGGGGGGGGGGGGGGGGAGCCGCCGCCCCCGCGTGACACCCGCGGGGTGTCTCCCTGGCGCCGGACGTGGCTTCAGCCGCGTCCCGCGAGCGCCGCCGCCGCGGCCGGTGTCGTGGTGGTCTCGTCCGGCGGCGCGCCGGGCGCCGCCGCCGCCGGCTTCCACGGGCCGCCGGAGTCACTCCGGTGGCCCAATTTTCTTCCCGTCTACGCCGTTGCTCCTCCCGGGTTCCGTTCATCACTGCGGGATCGTCAAACATCCGTTGCGGCACGTTTCGTCGTCGCCCGTCAAATCCGAACAAAAACGAAGAACGTCGGAGGGTCGTCGGGCCGTGTTCGTTTGGCCCGCACCCTCCACGTTAGAGATAAACATCGGGAGGAATAAAGTTCAACACATGAATGCATATCCGAAACAATTTTTAATGAAATAAAATTGTTTCATAAATCGGGTTCCTCATTTGAACGGAAACAACATGGGAAAAAAAGGGCATTTCCAAGAAATAAAATCCCTACCTTGAAGTAGTCGCACGTGAGCGTTCTTCGCGGAATTGCTCGTCACGGAAGGTGGAGATCGTCGCGTCGTCGCGGAAGGGTGTCGCGTCATCGCGGAACACGGCGTTGAGTCGGTGAACTCAACGGACCACGAAACAGCAGATTTAATTTAATTAATTAAATCCTTGTTTTGGTAAAAACCACAAAGGAGATAAAAAAGAAAATCTGAGACCCTTACCTCAAGCAGTCGATCGAAGATCCGTCGCGGAGGAAGTGGCGTCGCAGAAGAACGTTGCAGGAAGGTAACTTCGGCGTCGCGGAACACGGTGTCGCGTTGCGTCGATTTATGGGTTCGGCGTTCTTCGTCGGAGGCAGGCGTTCTTCGTGTTCTTCGCGAAGAAGGATAAAGGCACGAGGACTCTGTCAAACCTCTCAACCAGTAATCCTCCAAAAAGATTGGTTAGTCTTATTTTATTATTATGCCAACACACGAAAAGGGGTAAGTAACGACCCATAAATTCGTTGAATTAATTCAATGAAAGAAACAGCTCATTTAATTTACGAAATAAACCGCCCAATTAAATGGTCTGTTAAGAAAACAAGAAAACGCGTCAGTTGACTTTTATAATGACGGGTTTTCACGGGTGCGTTACTTAGCGGAAAGAAACGGCGGGGCTCGTACGGGCCCCACCTCACAAATATCCTACCAAGGGGGTAGGATATTTCTGGATAGCATCCTATCCGGTTCAACTCAGTTTAAGCCGCTATTAAGTGGCTTCAAGTGGCTTCCAAGTGACTTAAGTGAAATAAAATAAAGTTGTCGTAAAATTATTTTATTTCTTAACTTTAAGCCCGAAAATTTAAAAACACACCCGAGCAAACGCAACTCCGGAAGAGGCATTTCTAAGTGAATACCGGCGCTGCGATTTCATCGGTGCCCTCAGAATTCAATTCCGGGCACTGGTTCAAAAGTTAGAAAAACTCGCTCGTCCGTTCACTGAACGTACCCGAGCCAAACTTCGGAAAATGATTCCGGGCACACCGGGCCTCGGAATCAGGTGCCGTCAGAAACTGCGTTCTTGTAAAATTCCAAAGAAAATTATGAAAAACATTTCCTTGAAATTTACGGGTCTTTAGATAACTATTCCAAGGTTAAATGACCTAAAATTTCAACAAAATCAAACCTTATGATATAATAAATACACATCCATCGTGTTGTAAATATTATGTTATTATTTGGACTTATTATTTGTGGTGAAAACCTCTTCTTCCTCTTAAATGGTTTTTTGCACAACCATCCTCCACAATGTAGAGGTATCCATATCACCAATACCTTTAAAACTCACCCGTTATTCCTTTAAAACATGTATGAAAACTTGTGGCCTGGAATATTTAATTGTATTTTACAATTGGATAAATTTTGGTGTGGTATGATCTCTATATTGTGGGTACCTACAAAACTCCAATGACACCAAAATTCACCTCAGTTTTCTTTATGGAATAACCCCCTATGTTACTGTTTGTAACCCATAAACCCAAAATTAAGAAAATTATGGAACCTTAAACATGAATCTACATGTCAAGGTTTACTCCCTTACACTGTGATCATTGTTCCTGTTACTTTTTAATATCCTCCATTCATCTTGATTTCATATAAATTCCAAAAATTCCAATCTCTTTAACATGACTTCCAATCAACTCCTACTTGAAAAAACAATCCAAAATTACAACCCAGTGGTTTCAAAATTTTCACCCTTTTGAATTTATTATAAATATTCACTTCTCCATACTTCATAATTACATTGAATTACAATCCCCTTGCATATTATTTCACATTCATGTTACTCCTTTTAATATTAACACAATATTTTATCCCCATTTGATAATAAAATTCAATTGATTCTCCTTCAAAATTATACTAATGATCTAATAAAATTTCTCTAAGCGAACATGAGTCAAATATTTTTATATGAAATAATAGAAAGAATTACTTTATAAAATATTGTCTATATTTTCTAGACCTGTCTTACTTCTCTGTTAACTTCCCTATGATATAATATACCCTCTTTTTCTTTACCAAAATCAAGATATATCCCTATAATATTAAATAATTTCAAAATAAAACATTATATAAAATGGTGATAGGGTATTTTCCAAGAATCCTCAAGGCGAGGGAGGTAGATAAACACCAAGGTTCAATTGATGCTTCTCAAATGTCAGTGTGGACAATGGTTTTGTAAAGATATATTCCACTTGTTTATTTCCACCCACATGCCTTAGTTTGAAAATGGATTATTTAACATTATCTTAAATAAAGTGATATTGAATCTTGATATACTTTGTTCATGAATGTTGTACTATACTCTTGGTCATATCTGATACAATTTAGTTATACCATAGAACATCATAAGAACATTAACCTCCTCTCCAAGATCCTCTAATTATTATTTATTCCATGGAAATTGTGTTTAAACCTTTCTAGATAAAATTTATTTCTCATCATTTGTACTAAAGGAGGTGTTTTCCTTCTTTTTGTTGAGCCATCCAATACACATTCATCTGATTAAAGATGCTCCTCCACTTGTGGATTTGTTATCCATAATATTTGTATCCCAATACATGTCCAATAATGTACATAGTTTTTTATTTACTATACAATATATAAAAATATAATAAATAATTCCATAAATGTACCTCATAATCCACTTCACAACCAAAAGATCCTCCTCCTTAGGGAAAATTTGATGGAAGTATTCCAAGAATATTTTAAAGAATATATATGGTTTTTATTGTTATGATATGTTAAAATATTCCAATTATCCTATAATAAATAGTTTGATTAAAATATTTACTTTCCTCATTTTTCCCTAGCTTGATTCCAACCAATATTGGTGTTTAAACAATTTTGATTTAATGCATCTTGAAATTTTTTAGTAGATCCTTTTAATATTTAACATAAGAAATAAAAGTGTAACTCCATTTTTTAACAACATACAGCCTGAGGAAAAATTAGAGCTCTCTAATTATAGAAATTTTAAACTCCAAGATCATAATTTTAGAACACTCATCCACTAAATTCTTCTTGTTTTCTATTAATATGATTTCATCAACATAGATGACCACCATACTTTTTTTACCTTAGTCAATTTCAAATAGAAGTTCTGATCAAATCCTCCTCTTATAAATTCCATCATCTTCAAGAAAGTATCCAATTGATCATACCAGGATTAGTGTGCGTGTTTCATGTCATATTGAACCTCATTTAATATTCATAGATTTGATTCATTATCACCAATAAGAAAACCCACTATTGTTTCAATGCAAACCTCTTCTTTGAGAATTCCATTTAATAATTCTATCTTAACATCCATTTGGTATATTTTAAAATTTCTTTGGGCATCCATAGTAAGGAAGAGTCTTATCGCCATATGTTTTTCCACTAGTGTCAAGGATTCTTCCATATTAATTCCTTCAACTTGTGTATACCCCTTGAACACCAATCTTTACCCATTATAGATCACCTTTCCTAGATCATCATTTCTATTTTTGAATACCCATATTTTTCCTATGACATTGTGACCCATCAACCTATCTATAAGTTCTTCAATTTTAGTTTTCTTAATTTTATCTAACCCCCCATTCATGACATTTACCCATGACTCATCCTTCACTGATTCTTTAAATGTGGTTAGATTCACTTGAGAAAATAGAGCAGTGTGTTGGGAATCTACTTTGGTTACTACTTCTCGTATGACCATTTAAATTTTTTCCTTTAAATTGTGGAAGTACCTCTACTGTAACTAGACCACTAGATGATACACATTGAAATTTGATCATATGGAATGACTCCCTTTAACTAAATGTATCAAAAAATAAGTGAATGAACCCTATCAATTAAACTAAGTCTACTTCACACAAAATATTACAAAAAATTAAAATCAATAGAAATAAAGTAAACAAAAAAAGGAACACAAGATATTTTATGTGCTTCAAATGATGTGTCCTACATGCATGAGATAAAAACTACTACCACCTTTTCCAATTTAATCTAAAGATAAAATATATTAAAAAATATTAAAATTATAAGAAATCACAAGATGAATTATGTCCCAAATCATTCCTTATTTATTTTTTTGATTAGATCTATATTCAAATATACTCTACTTAACATTGAAATTATCACGTTCTTATATACTTATCACATATGTTCTAACTAGTTTAACTTTATTTCATGAAATTATAATAAAAAATACATGACAATTTATCTTGGATACCAAAATAGTGACCCTTCAACTTCATTTAACTTCTATAGCTCCACTTTCTTATCATAACTTCTTTAGAAGATGTTTCTAGTGGTTCCATCCACTAACTAGAGAGATCCTACTATCTCTATCTACACACTGAACTACTCCACAATTAGCAGAAAACTTTCTGGTGAATGGACTTCTGGTTAACTAAAATGGGATTCATATCCCAAAAAATATTCCAGTTGAAGACTTATTTTAGGGAACCACAATAAATCTCCAAAAACATAAGTAAATCAATAGAACTTCCTCTTCTTTATTCATCGGATTCAGTACTTCCCCATATTTCTCCTTTCATTCACCTGAGTCCCATTAAGGAATGATATTGGCTTAGGATTACCTGAAATATTTACTTTGTGAACTTATCCTCTGTATTCTAGATACCATATATCTTTATGAGACTTAACATTTTATCCTCCAGTAAATTCATGATAAAATGATACTTTAGGGCAATATTTTTTTCCAAGCATGGAACGTCATATTTCTAGCCAAGTGGACTTCACTTTAGCTATCACAGAAAATAAACCCTTCCTAAATTCTCCCATGTTCTTTTAGCATACACATTAACCAAATAATTTCCTTTTTAACTTCTATTATATCTATATACTCTTCTTCTATTGTACTCAAAGTAAAAAATCCATTATTATTGTGGAATCCAAATAACCATTATACATATGAAGGTAAACACAAAACTTATTATGCTTTTTGGGTGTTTAAATTACCAAAAAAATCAACATCAACAAATATGTTCCAAGGATCATATATCCCCTAGAATAAGGTTATATATTATGTTCCTTTCAGATTAAAAAAGATCTATTTTATAGCCTCCTAGTGTACCTTTCCCAGATATACATGAAACAACTTAAAATTACCACTATAAAAGAAATTTATAATCATATGAAAATCATTTCATGCATAAAACTTCTAACCACCATTATATGAGTCACCTTTTCTATGTATGTGACTTCCTATTCCAATTTGGGTGGTTTTTCCTTAGTGAGAATAAATTATCTAACCAAATTAATTGATACCTACTTACTTTGGGAAATATGAAATATTTTAATGACCTTTCATATATAATCCCTTTGAGATAGAACCAAGGTTTCAACTATACCATATCCTTTAATATTCATCCTTAAAATATTCTTGGCCTATCTGATATATTTCATCTAAAATATTTTAGAAAATTCACATTTTTACTTCCATATTCTTTCTCTATTTATTCCATCCAAAAATATTTCCTCCACATAGAAAATAAACATAATGAATTTCCCATCATACCATTACTTATAGTAATAAAAATTATCTTCATAGATATTTCCAAAGCCTTATTCTGGAATGAATTTATCAAAATGTATATTCCATTTCCTCAAATATTTCTTCAGTGTATAAATAATTTTCTTCGATATGCAAATAAAATTTCAATTCTCAAATTCCATGAAACCTACAGGATGCTTCATGTAAATTTATTACGCAAAATTTGTATAAAAGAAAGTTTACTTTACATCCATCTATTATAGGTGTAGATATTTTGATTTTATCATGATTAAAATTTTCTATATAGTTGCATGTTTAACTATAAGTGAGAATGTTTTTGAGAAATCAACACTTTATATTGGTTGAAATCCATTTTCCACCAGCCATTCCATAGACCTTTTCTTATCATCATCCTCTTATATTAATAAAAAATTCATTTATTTTTAATTTCCTTATTCCTTTCTAGTAAATCCATCATATCCAAAGATCTGTTAGTCATCAATAAAGTCATAACTTCATCAATCATTGACTTACATTTTTTATAATATTTAAGTGTGTCCATTTCTTCTAATCACTCTAATTCTATTACATTAATTAGAATAAGAAATTTTATATTATCCCCAAACCTTTGAATCAGATTTCTATCTCTGGTTGATCTCCCTAACTGATTTAGTTTTATTGTTTTCATTAGCTCAACTCTTTATTATGTTACCTGAATTTCTGGTAATTTGACTTCTGGATCCCTAAATTTAAATTCTACCACTCTATATTCATCCATTCTTGAATGTTATGGAATATATTCCACTGTTCTCACATCAATACTTTCTTTAATTTCTTTTGAGTTCTCTAGAAATTTCTTCCTTTTGGTGTTCTTACTCAGATAAACTTGTACTTCAATAGTCGATTTGTTTCCCTAACATTATTTTTCTCTAATTTTTTATCATTACATAAAAACCTTTCATTAAAGTGAATATCTATTAACTTGATGAATTTACTCATGTTATAATCCCACAATCGATAATATAAGTTTTCATCGCCATACCCAATGGAAAAACATTATTTGGACTTATCTTCATGTTTATCTCGATCTTTAGCATCAATGTGAATGTATGATAAAATTTTAAAGAATTTAATGTGGTTAAATTATAGTCTCTTACCGGACCAAAAATCCTCTAGAGGGTTCATCCCAATTGTCATTGTTAGACTTTTGTTAATAAGGTATGTTGTAGTGTAAAGTGACTTCACCCAAATTCCCATAGAAAATATAAAGTGAAAACCCATGATTTTAGTATTTTATATCAAAGTATGATTCATTATTTTATCCACTCAATTCTATTGTAAATTTCTGGGCACCATCTTCTCAAGCCTTATTCCATTTTTTTAAAGAAGTTTTGGAAGTTTTATTTGGTGTACTCTCTATGATTGTCAATGTGAGGGAATTTTAATTTCTAGACACTCTACCTTTTCACCAAATATTTTCATTGAATTAAATCCTAAAATAAATAGAAATTATAATTTAGAAAGTAATCCCAAACTTTTCTCATAACATCAATAATAATATTAACAAAGTAGAGTGAACCACTGAAGTACTGAATAGAGAAAATTACCCAAACATCATAATAAATTATTTCTAACTTTCAGGTTCTAGGCTTCAATCCATCTGAATTCAAGGACACCCTCCATTATTTACATAGAATATAGGTTTCATATCTTCCAATTTTCATGTGATCAGGCTTCAGTATGTATTTACTTATTAGAACTTTTATATTTTTCTTTTTGAGATGACTGCGCCTATAATTCCAAATCTCTAGATCTTATGATAATTTACTTACATCCATTGCAAAACCATCCTTTCTTCTAGTAAAATACAACATCATATCCTTGAATAATTTTGTAACTACGATGGATCCTTGAGTCACTTCAAATAATCCATTCTTAAAGTTAGTCCCATAGCCTACTTTATCAAGTTTCCCTATGGAAATTAATATCATTCATAGTGCTAGAATATATTGAATTTATTTGAGTCTTAAGAACCGACCATTCTTCATTCTAATTATTACATCTCCTTTTCCAAATATCTCCAGAGATTCATCATTTTTAAAATGTACTTTACTAAACTTTCTGGATATATAATTCTCTATGAATCTCTACTCTCTTGTTGAATATTATGATAAACTAGAGTCAAACATACATGAATCCACTAGAATATTCAAATTGAGTAGTAGTGTGTTACTTCCTTCCATTGCATTAATAGAATTATAGATTTTTTTTATTTTCTTCTAGATATCCCATTGTGACTCATGAAAGTTTTCTTAATGTGTCCCTTCTTCCCATATTTACAACATATAGCACCCATACCAACTATGTAACACCCTAAGGATTTAAAAATAAATTTTATATAGAATGTAATGAATAAAACACTGAGTCTCTGTGAAAAAACACTTTATTATTATAATTATTTAAACAAGATAGTTATAACCTAGCCATTAAACACAATTTTTTATAATCTATGTTTTGAATTTTGAAAAATAGACATACACGGTTGTGATAAGTAAGATATTTAGAGTCTAATAAGATCAAAACAATTTTTTAGTGAATAGTATTCTGACCCTTTTGAATCATAATGTTACCCTTATGAATATTAATATGACCCTTATGAATAGTAACCTCATCCATGAAAGTATAAATAAAATTTAGGCACCTTATAAATGAAAGTATGATTTAATTATATCATGTTATAAGTATGTAAATATTTTAAAAATTAAGTGTTGGTATTTTTATGAGTAATAAATATTTAGTTACAATTTTGTAATTAATAAATTCATTTAAATGAGAATTTATTTTCATAAAATGTGTACAAAAATTGTTATTTTTTTCCTATGATTTTATGATAATTTAATAAGACGATAGTTAGTTTTTCAGAGTGTTATAAAATCAAATTAATTTTAAAAACTGTATTTTTTTGATTAAATAATGATTTTAATTAAAAATTAAATTTATCATATTTATTTAATTATTTTCATATAATAGAGCTCATTTTTGAATTCTACACATCAAAAAAATTGTTAGGTTGAATTTTTGTGATTTTTCTGAAATACTTGAATTTTCAGTGAATAGTAAAATATGGTAATTTATAGTATAAATACATTATAAGCTAAATACACTATTCTTTGGGACATGGATGATGTAAACACCCTTGTTTAGAACTCACATGGACTTATTTTTATTTTTAGTCAAAAGAATCAACATTATCGGTTGTATTGAGAAAAATAATAAAATAATGAATAGAATAATGGGAAATCACCCCTCTTCTCCAATATAAATATCACCATTCACCACCACTTCTCCTCACACCTTCCAAGATTTGAGACTGGTAAAATTTTTACCAAATCCTCTTCCCAAGCTCCTATCCCACGTCTAAAATCTTTTTTTTCTCATCAAGAGACAAAAATCAATACTCTTAAAGAGATTCTCAAGGAGTATTCAAGAGGTAAAATCCACTTGATTTTCATTTTATTTTATTTTCAAGTTATTTTTTTATTATTATCTTCTCATATCCTCAGTACAAATGATCATGAAAATTAAAGTATCATTTATATAATTTAATTTTATCATGTTAATGGTATAAACATTATCTATCTCATTACTCTCTCTATTTTATTTTAAAAATGAAATCATCATCCGGGAGGTGCCGATTTACAACCTTCGTGGAAGATGAACTTTAGTTCTTCAATTTCTTCTTCAAGGATGGTAATGATACCATTTTTATAGTTAAAATAGACTATAATATATTTATTATAACCTATTTAATATTATATAACCCATATATATATATATAATAGAAATTCATATGAAAAAACTAGTTCATGGTGATCAAAATATTGTCGTAATAATCTAAACGATTATCACTAAATGTATTATCTAATGATTCATACTCATATAATATAACTATATGATACATATAAAAATTTAAAATTATTTATTATCATTAATAACACATAATTCTAGTTCTTTATGATTATACCTATATTGCATGAACTAAATTACTTATAAACAAGTGAACTGATCATGAAAACCAAGAAAAAAAATGTTCCTGAAAGATGAAATTAAACTATATAACTCATAAATAAGGCCATAAATGAAATTAATAAAACTATAATTATTAAAATACTTAGATAAAAGGTTCTGAAATAATTAATTTATGGATTTAATTTGATTATCCATGATGTTAAGGTCAAGTGCAGAACTCATTCAGACATAAGGTAAGGGTTTTCTTCCTGAATCCCCATTTTCATTCAGGTTGTGATTTCTTCCTCTATAAACTAATTTATTGCTTAGTTTATTTTATATAATTCTTCTAAATTGTTGTTATATGTTCCAAAATCGTGTATTCTAGTCATTTCTTCTTTTGTGTGTGGAAAATACATGTTTTAAAAGGGTCCCCTTCTCAATTCTTCATGATAAGCAAACCCAATTAAAGGGAACTTTCTGATTTCTTACCTATTTTAAAGTTTACTCTATAATATATTTTAAGACACCATTATTTTTATAAAAATAACCATTTTATCATGTTAAAACAATATTATTTCATTTCTGATTTTATGAAAAGATCTTTCCAAAAGAACTCTTCTTTTCAAAGTAAAAGAGTATTAATCTAAAGAATTCTTCAATGATTTTATTAGATCATTTTCATCTATTTCAACACCCCTATTGAATATTATGTTTTATTGGGATTAATCTATTATGATTAACATCTACCATATTTTATTAAATGGTTTGTGATCATTTTGACTGTGGATGTGCTATATTGATACCATTCACCATACTACTCATAATGGTTTGTGATTGGGGAAAGTTATTTCATATGTTCATGTTGTTTATGTTTATACCCATTAATATGAGGAATTCATTGGACTTATAAATTTATTATAGGAGCCCGCTATATCCCCTTGATGCATTGGTAGGTATCATGAGACAAAACAGAGTTGGGTTTTTCTGAGGCCTTACCCTTGTATTTTCAGACATCTTGGATGATGCCTTGACAATGTGTTTCAGATGTATAGAATTATTCATTCACTCATTATTATAATAGTAATTGATAAACCATGTGATTATATAACTATTATAATATCCATGGTTAAGTTCCATTCTCTTATGATCATTTTTTGGCTTTATTTAATCATCTTTCATTCCTTCCATATTATGCTCAAGTTTATTTTTAATGGCATGAGTTCTTTTAGTTATTCACCATGCTTAATTGGTTATTCTTCCACTGTAATACTTACCCTTACTGAGCATTTAACCTCACCCCTTTCTTATGTTTTATTTTTTCCCAATATGTGAAGATGAATATTATGAATGAATTTCATGGGATAATCTAGGAGTTATGGAAGTTTCTAATTGAGTTTCTATGTTTTATTTCATTTCAAGTTGTAATGTAACAATTATGTATGTATCTGGTTTTCCAATGCTACTAAGCTATTAATTCCTTTAGTATGTGATTCCTTGTAGTCATACAAATTTAATGAAGTAAGGAATCAGCACTAGGGCACTGGGGGTGGGGACTTTACAAACTGACATTATTTTCTTCTTCTTTTATAGATTTTATTTTCACTAATGTAAAAACACCATATAGCCGTGATTTTAAACCATGAGTATAGCCTCTAAAATCATTGGTATAGATTATACCAATGATTTTAGAAACTGTGGTCTTTAGAGCTCTTGTTATACAGTTGTACCCACAATTTTCATAGTAACTGTGGATATAGCCTGTAGAAAGTTTATCATACCCATGGTAAGACCAATCCATTGAAATATATCCATACCAAAGGTTTGATAAAACGTTGGTATAGGTAACCCCATAAGAAAAATGTATATCGATGGTTTATAAAACCATTAGTATAGGCTTAACTCCCTACCAAGCAGCATCCCCCTTCCAATAGCACAAAACACATATAGAGCTCCAAAAAAGAAACCAAATACCATACAAGAAGTCCAAAAAAACATCACCTCATATAGAAAAAAAATTCACATTGTACCTATAAAATCATATAAAACATACATATTCATCTTCATCCATACAAGCGGCCAATTCAATGTACATTCGTACAAGCAGTCAATTCAAGTTATTAAAGTAACTTCCTAGGTATTTTTCCTACTAAGTCAAAAATGGAGGGGATTAATATCCCTCCCATCGCCAACATCCCCGTCCCCATCCCCATACCCATCCTCAACATCATCACTAGCCTCATCACCAACAGCACCATAAGCAACATCCTCACCACCAACAACTTGATCACCACCACCTTCATCTCAATTTCTACTAGAAACCTCATTGGAATCACTCAAGGCATCATTTATAGAGCTCATTGATTTCATATATTAATGAAAAGTAGTAGAGGCCTCTGATGGATGTGATTGACTCAAAACTAACATTTCTTTCATGAACTATTTGGACATCATTATACTTCTTTTATGCCCTTGTTTACTTCTTTTGCGCTCCTCTAAAGCTATTTTTTTCCTCAGCTTCTTTTTCCTGAGCACATTCCTGCTTATTGCTTTGAGAGGCTTGATAGGAGCTTGATGAGGACCAATACCTAGAGGGGGCTATGTTTTTCCTGGTCAATATCGGACTCTCCCTAGGTTCTCATCACCCAATACCTGACTCAAATCATCTTTTGTCCCGAAATTATCATCCTCTTTATCATCTAGGGCCTCAAAGGAACACTATTGAAATTATAAATAAGATATTATATTATGAATTTCATATAAATATTTGAAATATAGATATAACTTACAATATTTTCTTATGTTTTTACATTTTATTAATTCCATCCCTTTTCTTCCTATGGGAGAAAAATAATTTTGCTTGAGGTATATGGCCATCGATGTCCAATATAACTTGTTATAAATTACATTAATTTATATAAACATATTCAAAATATAAAAATTTTATAATCTTGAATAATAATTAAAGGGGAATTACTCTAAATTGAATTAAAAATTCATAAATTTAAAAAAGTGATAAACAATGCCATTTGGCCAAATGGAAAATTTTACATTAGTACTAATGGACAATTGCCCTCGAGGAAAAATGTCCAATTGGCCTCTAAGTCTAATTTCTTAATGGGTAATTTCTCCTTAGGTCTAGAGGCCAATTTCCCATATTGAAATTAGGCTTAATAGCCAAATGGGAAATTGGCCATTATGCCTAATGGCCAAATTAAAAATTAAAAATTATGCATATAGTCCAAATGACCAAAAATATATAACTAAGTAAAAAATATAAATCAGAACATTATTTCAATTTAGATGAATGTACCTGGCCCTTCTCATTCTCAGGCATTGTAGTGTGCCCCAATGTGTGTAGATATGTTGTTGTATCTTTTTTTCTCCTAATCTTTTTAAAAAAATCAATACTAGTAATAATAATTAAATTTTATATGTAAACCATTAAAAATTTGAAATACCTTAAACTTATTAGTCTTCTAATATGCGTTCATTTTTTGATATTGAGTTTTGGGACAGTCAGGGTATATGGGTACACCCTCTAAATTAGAACCAAATCTGCTCATCCACACAACATATAAGTCATTCTTGTATTCCTGCCATGACTCTCAAAGATCCATCAACCTTGAAACTTTGGAACCTTCACCATTGGGAAAGTTAAATCGAATCTACAATGAAAATGTCAATTCATATAAATACAATAATAATATAGATATAAATTTATAAAATTTTCTTACCCATATCTATGACCATGCCTTGTCCTTGATGTCATTATTGATAATTATCCATGAGATCGGTTTCATCAGAATGATATCATGGTATTTTGGATAAAGTGGCCATGAAACTTCTGCACAGCCTCGCATTTTTACTTACCATCTAATTTTCTCATTTTAATCCACTATAATTTGAGTTACACAATTTCAAGATTCCAACATATCCGTGCACCCACATAACCTACTAGAAGATTCTAGTGAATAAGATAAGATGGGGGTAATAATAGTTAATTCATGGTAAAATAGGTAAAAAAAATGTAGTGATATAATTTGACATAGTTATAATAATAAAACCTGATGAAGGCTCCTCAATAGGTTGTGATGCATCTGTAGAGTGTCTTGGATCAGCAGCCTCCGAAGGAAGTGTCTATTATATTGCAAGCTCTAGGTGATTTACATGCACTTTAGTGGAAGATAAAGGAGCAGACTCATGATATGTTGGACGGATGATATGAAAAGGAGGTATTGTAGACATGTCATAATATGGGTATTAGGATTGGGGATACATGAATGGATATGGAAATTTTAATGGTGGGAACATCGTTTGAGGTGGTGTAGACATGGTATTGGAATAATAGGGTAAATGAGATGATGATAAAGGGATGGATGGGAACATCCTTGGAGGAAAAAGAGAAGGATGGACATATGAGGTAGGTGGGGTGTCAGCATGTCGGTCAGTGTGGGAAGGAATAAGATAGGTGCTCCATCTAGTAGGCTCACTCATCTCTATTCAAACTGATTGTGCCTGAAAATTTGATAAAGAATATGAACATGACAATATATGTGATACATAAGAAAAATATTTAAATTAGTATACTCACTAAGGAATGTGAAGGAGGCAACGCATGCTTCTACACCAGTCAATCAGGATCAAAAAGTCATTTTCTTTGACTTTCTGAAGTTTTTTACATAATCTTAATAAGAATGAAATGTATGTTTTTTAGAAACAGTTATTAAAAATCATTCATACAACTTATAATTTAAATAGGTATAAACGATTTCATAATATATTTTAGTAATAATAATTTAAAACCAATTTATACATTTTTTAAAAACCTATTTTAAACCCAGTCTTCTAAATTGAAATAAATCTAATTAAATGAAACAAAACCAAAAACATACTTAAACAAACATATCAATGAAATTTGAAACTCAGTTATAATAATTACAGTAATACCAACCTAAAAAACTCATGTCAAGGTAAACTCAATGAAGTTTTAACATATATGGTTGTTTCTATATATTACCAACCGCTACTTCAGGTTCAACATTAACTCTCACAATGGAACAATTTGTGTCATCAAATGAAATATTTTGTTCAACACCGATGAGGGCATCAATGGTGGATATTTCAACTCCATAATCATAAAAAAAAATTCTTGGTATTACTTCATTAATGACACTATAATCAAGTCTCAGCTGATATTCTACATAAAGCACTTGTTTTTTCATTGATGCTAAAATGTATGGTTCATCGGTATGTAGGGATAGACTCATGTCAATAACATTAAATCCAAAATCATCAATAAATGTACCTTGTCGCATCATTGAATCAAACCATTTACATTTTATCATAGTAACTCGACATTGAGATTATTAATCCAATATTATTATTTTCTCAACTAGTCCATAATAATACACATCTTCATATCGAGGCTGAATATCCGATGTACTGGCATAACAATCTGTTGTAGTAGTTAACATAATTCTATCATTTTGTGTTCTCATTTTATCTATTATATAAGTAGTAACAAATTTATATCCATTAATTATTAATGTCTTTCATTCACGAACCAAATAATTGTGACCAAAAGACAACTCTCTTAATTCTTGAGAAACATATTCAATAGGTAAACTCAATACCTAAAATATATAAAAATAATACAATTAAATATATATATCTATATTTTAAGCTAATTAAATTAATGGTCATACCTTTCATTTAAACTAAGTAGTACACTATTGACTATGAAAAGCCTCTCTTCTTCTCAAAGGAAAATATCGATGAACTCTACTTATAATTTTTTTATGTTCCCTACATAAATGATAAGAAAATTATATGTTCTATGTGAAATTACATAGTATGAGAAAACAAATAAATATCTAAATTACTTACTTGATATAGTCATCAATCAAAACACAGTTAAACAAGACTATTCACTGTTCTATATCCTACTCTTCAAGGCTCAATGTACCTAATGTATATGACCCAACAATTCCTCCTATTTGGGGAAGAGATGGAAATGAGGGATAAATTTCCCCATACTACTCATTTTCATTTCTCATTGGATGATTATGTATTATTCTCACATCAATCAAATACATTGACCAAAAATCCATACATTATTGATCCAGATGACCTCTCACAATGGAACCTTCAATATAATTCTTGTTTCATACATTATTTCATTGTGTTCATATTTATTTCAGTGGAATTCATCCATCTAAATTAAATCAATCCCCCAATAAGTGTTTCAGTTGGAAGATGAACTATTAAATGTAGTATGCAGGTGAAAAAAATGGAGGAAATTTTTTTTACAACTCACAGAAAATTAACGGCACTTCTTACTGAATTTTTATCAAGCATGAATTGGATAACCTTTTAGAAAAAATATTTCTAAAAAAATGGCACAACTGAATCACTTTCACCATTACATTATTGGATAGTAAATGCTGAATTTCTATTGGAACCGATTCATGAAGAAGGATATCATAATCATGAGTTTTTAGGGATTTTAGTTTCAAACCTCTTATATTGAATCGTTTAGATGTATTTCTATAATATCCTTCGGAAACCTTGATATTATCCAATAATTCTAGAAATTGATCTTTCTCTGATGATTTCATCACATAAGAAGCACAAGGAAATTTCTATTTGTTTTTCACCAATACACAAAGGATTCAGTTTTGGTCGAATTCCCTAATCTGACAAGTCTTAATGTGATCAGAAGTCTTCTTTGGTCTTCCCCTTGATATTCAAAATAATTTATAAAAAAAAATATATTTTTCTCATTAGTATTATGTATAAACAATGACATAAAAAATTGGTAGATCAATATGTAAACTCATAAAAGATACTTCTCTTTTTCCAATTATAAGTGGCTTCAGTGTCAAAATTGTTCCTCTTTTAAGATTTCAGTTGACCTTTTCCTAATGAAAAACTAAAATCTTTCAATTCATTAAGCACATCACTACCTGACATACATTGAGGTGGTTGTTCAGTGTTAACAATATTATCAAACCTCGGATGATTATTCCTGTATTGATGATCCATTGGAAAGAATCATCGATGCCCCATGAAACTGAAACTACGATGATATTTAAGCCTTATAGATCATATATTATTCATACAAATGGGACATGATAGTATTCCCTTCATGATTCAACCAAACATAATTGCATAAGTAGGGAAATAATTTATGGTCCATAGAAGGTAAGTACACATCTGAAATGTATTTTTTGAAGAAGCATCGAATGTCTGCACACCCATATCCAAAAGTTGTTTCAACTCTATTATTAAAGGATACATGTAGATTTATATATCATTATTGGGATTAGAAAGACTAGATATCAGTATACTTAAGAAAGTGAAAGGTTTTTTCATACACATCCATGGAGGAAGATTATAAACATGAATAAAAACTAGTCACGTGTTTCAACTCTAGGTTTTCTCTCGCCGCCGCAGGCTCCTTCGCTGCGGATGGCGCGACGACCCTCCTCGAGCAAGGTGAGTTGGAGGAAGATTCCTGTTGCTGTGGAGTGCGATTCGTGGATTCCCTCTGGCTGTGGAGATGCACTATGGACGTCGGTGGTTTCTGGTTCAGTTCTGTGGGTGTAAGACCGGTCTCCGTCGACGGCATACTCTTCGGAGCGCTCCTGGTTCTGTTCCCTGCAGCTCACGGTTGTCCCCCGGTGAGTCTCTCAGCGTTTGAAGTCTGCGATCATGTGTCCGCGGTTTGGGGGTTCCGACTCTTCTCAGGTGAGTGCGGGGGGGCTCTGTTGTGTCTGATGTGGTCGATCTAGTCGGTGGCGGCGGTATCTTTGGTTTCAGGGGATTGCTCGAGGTGTTTTTCGTTCGTGGTTTGTTTCGGTGCTTGGTGAATCCTTATCTGTCTTTGTCGATCTGGTTTTGTTTAGTTCGTTTTAGGGTTTTCTTTTCCCTAATGGATTGGGTGCTCTGCCCTCTGTATGGCGGTGGTGTTGTGTGGTTTGTGTGGTTCTTCGTGGTTTTGCGTATGGATGGTTTTCGGAGGGGTTGTGAGGCTGTTGGACCCGTCAAGGTCGACGACGACGGTGTCGGATTGGTCTTTTCCGGCAACCGGTGGGATACAGGGCAGGTGACGGCGACGGCAATCTGGACGACGTCGATGGTGATGCGTTTCTTCTATGGCGGTGAGGTCGGAGATAATGCCGGTGTTGGTGCTCCGGCGACGATGGTGAGAAGCGTTGATGTCTATGGTAGTTCCGAGAAGCTTGATGATGATGGTGACTGGTGGATTTTTTCGACGTCGGCCGGATTTGCGGTGGGTGAGCGTTTTCCACGCTACGCGGTTCGAGGCGGCTCGTGGATCAAGCCGAAATGATGGCATTTGATGCGCTGACTGGAAAGTGGAAAGCGGGTGAAGTTTGGGTTTCTTTATTTTTGAAAATTTCGGTATCGAGAAGGCGGGAGGAGTTGGTTGAATTTTTTGGTGTATGGTTCCCACTTTTCCTTAAAGTGGATATTAGAAAATACCAAAAAAAAAAGGATTTGGAACCATCTAGCCAAATGGATTAAAACCATCATAGGATAGACCCAATCAGACATTACGCACCTCAGCTACAAAATTTTGATGTTTTTCATCAAATTATCATCATGATAATCCATCTTTATGATGAACCAACTCATCATTACCTTTAATTCTCTCAGCATAATGCCATCAAATATTGGCTGATATTTCTACAAACATGAATATATTTTGAAGTTTTGGAATAAATGGAAAGTGCCACATGACTTTTTGTTTCACACGAGATGGTGTCAAATCTGCATTTTCCTTCTATCAAGATATACCACATTCTTTACTATCATTATGGTAATCTATTTCCTCCCAAAATAAATTGTAATATTTTGGAAAATCATGAACTTTATTAGTATCAAATCCATGTTGTATAATTAACTTCCATGCCTTATAATGATTTCATGGAATATCTGCACCATCTGGAAGAACTTCCTTCAAAAAGGTAATAATATAATCAATGAAGGTATTAGAAAATCCATACATGGTTCTTTCATGATATAACCGCATTAAAAATTCTAACTAGGTCATTTTAGTACATTCACTACTACAAAACTGGGTTTATCCAGTGCTAGGGCTTTAACAATGCTAGCTAAAAACACTGTGAAAGACACCCTTTGTCAACACTAAATAAACAATGTTAAAGGGGGTCTTTAACAATGCTAAAAAGTGATGTTAAAGGGGATCCTTTATTTGTTCTTTTTTGAAAGCGCTAATAAAGGACCACCCTTTATCAGTGCTTTTTTACATGCGATGATAAAATCATAATTCAAAAAATATATTTCATTAAAAATAATATATAAATATATAAATATATTTATACTCATATAAATATGATATATATTTTTTAAAATATGTTTTAGATGAGGTAAATGGGCATTTACACTTAATATATAAGATATTTAGTGAAAATGAATAATAAAATAATTAAAAAAAATTAAATAATAAATTTTCTATTATTACTGAGTAATAGTCATTTAATATCAATTTAAAGATAAAAAATCAAAAATAAAATAAAATATCTAAAATAAGTTGAAAACGTAACTCGAACTTCAAACGACCATAACTTTTGATCCGAGTGTCCGTTTGGGATCTACCACATATTAAATCAAAGCTTGTAACAAGCTTTATGTCATGTAGGTTTGGAACTAACTCTTTAAACATTGTCCTCCCTTTTGTTTCAAAAAAAAGGTCCAATAAGGCCTTCGAAACATATTTTTTAATCGCTAGCCCCGATTTCTTAAAATTCAAACGGCTATAACTTTTGATCCAGGTGTCTGTTCAGTATGTACCACATATCAAATCAAATCTCATTTCATGATCTTTGTTTTGACTAGTTTTGGAGATGAATAGGGATTCTAGAGTCATATTTTCTGTCTATTTAAGTGTTTTTGGGGTTTCTATAGTTTCTTAATGTTTTAGGGTTTGTTTTTTTAAAGGTTGGGGCCGAAGCCACATTTATTACTAAAGAAAAGAAAAGGCCTATTTAACTCAGTAGAGGGAGACCCATTACATATCTTGAAGGCCCAGTGGGCATTTAGCCCATTACATGGCCCATAGGCCCAATTTTTTGGCCCAAGTCCCATTCTGTGAATAGTACTGCTACAGTACCCATGTTGTTGTAGTGTCGCACAGTACCCGCCACTGCTACAGTACCATGCCACCGCTACAGTGCTCACCGTTGCTACAGTCCTGCCACTACTACAGTATGCTACTGTACTCTGCGCCCAATGGGTTTTGAACCCCCATTTTTCATGTAAGATTAAGGGGTGTTTACCACTAAGCCAAACCCCAACTACAGTTTTAGGGTTTGTTTATTTATTTATTATTTATTCATTCATTATTTATTGTTTATTTATTTATTTATTTATTTATTATTATTTATTATTATTATTTATTAATATATTTATTATTATTTATTAATATATTTATTTATTTATCTATTATCTATTATTTATTATTTATTATTTATTATTTACTTTTTATTAAATAAATATAAGTATATTTATATCACACACACATTATTGTATATATGTATTTAAAAATAATTATAAATATTTATGTAAATATATATGTAAAGATATATATAAATAAACAAATATATCATTAAATAAACAGCAAAACAACATGGTGTAGTGGTAAAGGTGTTCCATCTTTGAAGGAGAGGTGTAAGGTTCGAATCCAGGGGTGTGCATGAGGTTGAAAATTTTCAAAGCACTAATAAAGGGGGGTGAAAAGAACTGATAAAGGGGGGTGGATCACTGTTAAAGGGGTCGTGGAAGCACTGATAAAGGGTTCAGATGCTCATGGATGTCCAAAAAAATTACCCACTTTAGCAGTGCTGCTTTTATCAGCACTAAAAATGCTATTAAAGGCCCCCTTTATTAATACTAAAAAATAACTATTAAGGACTCGTTTGACAGTGCTTTTTAGTGCTATTAAAGGGGGCCTTTAACTACACTTTTTTAGAACTAATAAAATTTTTGGTATTTTAACTTTAGTCAAATTATTAGTGATTTTTAGTACTGGTAAAGGCCTATTCTAAAATTTTTAATGGCCTTTTTGTAGTAGTGATACCTGATATACTATAATTCCCCAACCCTAGTTACCCATTTTCAGTGCATTATTACATAACATTGGAATGATCACAAGGGATCAAATCCTGAAATACCGATTAGTTTAGTAGCCTTGGAAGTACTAGATACATTCATAAGTTTTACATTACATTATAAAATGAAAACAACAACAACATTTTCTCCATTGACCATAGTCATATCCCTTAGACTATCCCTGTCGATCAGTCATAATATACTTCTTTGCATCCTGGGAAAAATAAAACATAGAAAGGGGTGAGCTCAGATGCTCAGTAAGGGTAACAATATAGTTGAAACTTTCATAAATAATCATAATCATTTAAGGCAATGTATAAGACTAAAATAAACGCCTTTTAAACTTAAATTTCAGCATATTACGGCAAAGATAAATCAAATAATTCCATTTACTTATTCACATGGATATTCTACTAGTCGAATAATCACATGCAATATCAATAGACAATTTCATAATGATGGAATGCATAATGCTATACTTCATAACCACATAGTCAAGGCCTCATTCCAAGACTACAAATAAGATTTTTTTCAAGGCCTTGTGTTAAGACACTAGTTTGTCTCATGAGAACTACCGATGCATTGAGGAGATATAGTAGGCTCCACCCGTCACTTACTAAGTCTAATGCATTCCTCATATGAAAAGGATTAAACATAACATACAAATTCGTATTAAAACTAGCATTAAAAATGATATACTTTATCCATAAACCATGAATGATATAAAAATAACACATCCACAGTAAAAAAAATATCACAAAACCTTCAATACAATATGGAATATTTGTATCATAATAAATCAACTTCAAACAAGTTTAAAATCCATCAAAGGATGTTGACATAGATGAAATGAATACTATTTGAAAGAAATACCTCTTTATATTTTGAACCCATTTAAAAGAAAACATTTATTTTGAAAATATTCTTATAATCTTTTAATGGAAGATTCAAAGGTGTTATAATGGAGGAAAATAACTGCACCCTCCGTATAAGTTAAAAAAACACTCTTTCTTTAATTTTGTCGAAAAGGTCGTAAAGTACCTTGTTCGGAAAACAGCATAAAGATTCATTTATAAACATATTATAAAAAGTAAAACAAGGTTATAAATGAATTTAACCCATATTATAGGAAATAGTAAAAAAAATTAAATAAAATTGAAGAAACATGTATGTGGATGATAAAGAGGTCCCAGTAGATAATTACGTATAAACAACCTCAAATAATAAAGAGATTGTAGAATTAACCCTTACCTTGTACTTTTCCTTAGTCAAGGGTAAGTTAACCACATATATAACAGTTAAATAATTTTTCTTTAATTATACAAGAACCATATACATAAATATGATATCATGTATGATCTTCTAATATTGCTTTGTTAATAATATTTTAGTATTATCATCGTTTCAGGTGTTAACTGAATCATTTTCCTTTTTATGTTTTGTTACGTAAGTCATGTTTATTATGGATATAATGTATTTGATTCATATCTATAATGATATTAAGTTCTTTAAACATTATTTTTAATCATAAAATTAAAATTATTCTTTAATGGTTGTGATGGGGAAATGAATCTCATCGCGTTCGTGGAGACCGTAATCCATACGTACGCACGAGCGACAATATCATTCAATTGAAGGTGAAATCATATATAATTGAATGTTATATCATATATAAAGAATAATTAACATGTTATATTTATTATTTACATAAATTATACATCATTATTATACCCATCCAAATAATAATGTATTGAATAACAACTACACCACGACGTGGAGACGGTAAGCCGTACGTACGCATGTATGATGAATTTTTCAATCATATGATGGATAGAATAACGAATATGGTTGTACCATTTTTATAATAACATCACAGTATGTAGAAGATACTGGATTTATTATTTTATAATGCAAACAACAAATAAGGAGGAAGTGGAAGAAGAAAAGAACTTGAAAGAGGTGATGAAATATTTACATCTTCTTTGGGTTTTTCCTTTTGATTTGATCAAAAGGGATCCTTAGGTTGGCTTTCTGATACAACTAAGGACTATAGGTTTAAGTGAATGAAGTTGGGAGGATATTTTGGAAGTTTTTGGCCGATCCAAATGGCTTTGGAGGTGTGAATTTGAGATAAGGGGAAATTACCTTTTATAAGAGACATGAGGCGCACCTTAGGAAAAGATTGAAATATTATTTTATAATAAAATCATTTTCAGTTTATAATAGATCAAAAATAATTTATTTAGAGGATAAGTTGGGGATGGGTCGAAAACCTCTCAAACAATATGTTTTAGATAGGTTTGTGTCACCATATTAACCATATCTTTTATATTTAACTCTTAGTTAAATAGATTAACTTTTACCATGTATTCTTGTATTATTATATTATATGGTTAATAATCTTACTATAAAATGCCAAGAAAACCTCAAGTGTTTAATTAATGATATACCTATCATTATATAAGTCCTTTGGCCAAACCTTAGATTTTTAGGAATATTATATCAATTAATAATATAATATTTGTTTTAAAACTCTTTTATGTCAATTTTGACAATATTTGGTATTTTGTTTTTGTTCAAGTCATAACAGTATTATTACTTCAAAAAAAATCATTTAATCAACCATAAAACAACATATTAACCTAGAAAATTAGTGTAATTCATTAAAAGTCTCAAATTAGATTTATTTTTATATTTATAATATCAATTATTTTAATCTTTCATTGATAAGGTAATTACTGCATCATCATTGTGTCATAAATAAATTTAATTATTTAATGTCTAAAAATTATAAATAAAATAAAATTATCTATTAAATATTTTTATATTTCTAATTAATATATATAGTCTAATTTATCTTACGTATAACCCTATATTAAAAAAAATTAGTTATGAAAACTTGAGTTTAACACTTTTAACTCTTCTTTAAATTAAATAATAATAAATATCCTAATACAATCTAAGTGGACCTAAAGGATCATATTTTATTCATAAGGTTGTTTTTGGTCGAAATAAACTTATCCAATAGAATAATAACATGTGTTATGTTAATTATAATATAATTTTTACATTTAATTACCCTATTTAATTTTAACAGTGGTAAATAAAAGTTAAAAGTTACTATTCACCAAAAAAATATTTTCATCTTATTGAACCAAATTTTACTTACTAATATCAATTGTGTCTCTCGGATTTTTGAATTCAATTAACATAAGTGGTAAAATTAAGTTTTATTCAAATTTTCAAATGCTCCTAGTAGGTGGATAAAATACATTAAAAAGTTCAATAAAATTTTTATATATCTAAACTTATTATAAAATGAATCCAATGAATTACATTAAACTTATATATTTATTATGTATCTATTTTGGCCTAAAATAAATTTAAATAAAATAAATAATTATTTAAATAAAAATTTGAGTTTAAACAATAATGTAGTGTTTTTCACTATTCTTCAAAAATTGAAAGTTTTCATAAAAGTACCAAAAATTCACCCTAAGCTAATTTCAATATTCTGAATCTAAAAATGAAGTCCATTTTGAAATATAAAAGTTATAAAATTTCAAAAATTGGGTATTACTATTCATAATGTCTAGTTTTATTGGTTGTGGTGTGTTTGAACTCAATGTTGCGTACAACACAAGCTATTGTATTATTCAAAGAGAATTGTACCGTGGAATCTTGGGGTGTTACATATACTAAAGTTATAAAATCATACATTAAATTTTTCACTCTCTCAATATCAAAATCTTCATAATTTTCCTCATGTGTATTGATATCATTTCCTTCTTGAACAGGAATACTATCTCTCTCGGGGTGATGCACAAATGGAAACTGATCAAAAATCAAATTCTCCATGCCACTTCTTTCCTTTCATTCATTAACAGTAGAAGATTGACCCGTATCTCCATGGTGATACCAAACATAATAGTTTGTTTGAAATCAAAACTTTATTATACAGTAGCTAACTTCTTCCTAGCTTAACCAAGTTATTCCAACACATTTATAGCATGGACATTATATACAACCTCCATCTAAAGCATTATTAAATGAAAAATCTAAAAAAATCCTAATTCTTTTGAAACATGGTTGAAATTTGATCTATATCATACATCCAGTTTCTATCCATTCTTTTACAAGGAAAAAAATTTATCTTCCAATCAACAATGTAAACCATAATTAAATAATTCATTATAACCAATTTTAATATTAAATTCATCAAATCATACTAGGGGATAGAAAAATAAAGGAGTGAGTGAAGTAGACGAAAGGGGAAGCTATCAACTGCTAAACAAAAATTTAGAGTAGGTTATGAAAAGTGTAGAATTTCATGAGTTACATGGAATTTGATGAATGGTTCATAGAATTATTTCCTAGTGGATGTGAAAAATAGTTGTCATTAAAGTCATTAGAGTGAAGTGGTGATGATGTTCCCTAGTCAATAGGGGTTGGCGGTATAATCATAAAATACAATAGAGAAACAGAGGTTTCATAGGATAATGGAGAATCACCCATATAACATGAGTTTCTTTTGAGAATTAGATATCTATTTATATTCATCTTTGGGTAAGCTACTATGAAAAAATCATGAAAATAATCAAAACCTAATTTAATAATTAATATTAACAATGATATGGATATTGAGGAACTCAACATTTCAAAATCACAATTTAAAACCAATAAACACCAAACCACATCCCAATATATCTATTTATTCATATTACATGTGTCTCAAACTTCAATTACAGTTTCTCAATCCATATGAAATTGAAATTGGCCTACCCCCACAAATTTCATGAAAACAATTTCAAAATAAACAACATCAAGTTTTACTCATTCAATCCAAATGCATTTAAACTTCAATGTCTCGTCAAACTAAACAAAACTACGAAATACCATCTATGTTTCATAGAAACCGACACATGACATGCGAAACGACACGACATGTCAACACGCAGTTATAAAAAAATTGAAATTTCGACACGCTGTGACATGTCGATTAAAACATATTTTTAATAAATAAAATATGATAGAATTTATAATTAAATACAAAATTATGAATAAAAATATCACAAAATATAAACTAAACATTGAAATATCAACAAACAAGTGTAAAAAAATTGATGAAGAATGGTATAAAAATAATGACCTTTGTTTTTAAAATTAAAATAATGGTTTTCACACCATTCTTCATACATTAATTATCATTTTTGATTTTATTTATTCCTATAATTAGTATAATATATTTTATATATATATAACTTTAATATTAGTTAATAAATGTTTAATTATCATTTTTGTATAACAACATTAGTTTAATATTTTTTTATTATTCTATAGATGTTATTATTATTATTTATTTTTTTTAGAAAATTGAATTTTAAATTGATTTTTGAATTTAGAGTATTTGTTTTTTCATCTTTTTTTCATGTAGGTCTTCAAAAACAATAAGGGGATCCCTCCACTTTTTCTTATAGATGCAGTTGTTGGAAACCCTAGAGGCAGTCGCATGCCACCTTCCATCCCTCTCCCATTATCCCGTAGCACCCCTTCCCTATCCCCCCTACTTTCCCAACAACCCCCCTCCTTCCCTATTCCACATGACCCAACCATGTCCCAGACATGTCATAAGGGAGGGAGGGTAGAAACTCATTTTTTTCTTGTCGTAGACATTTCATCTACGTTTCATCCGCGTATGAGTTTTGGTGAAGTGTCCAACACTGAAACTCTTCCCATTTAAACATGTCAGTTATACACAGAATATCAGTGCTCTGAAAACTAAAAAAATAGAGTTTACCCAAACCAAAATAGTCCTAAATTTAATTGTGAACTAAATCAACAAAAAATCATTTATACTAAACCAAACTGTGTTAAATATAACCAATCTGAACAAAACCAAAATTAATTAGATATCAAAGAAAAATGAAACAATATGAAATAATAAAAATATAATAAACAAAACACAAACTAAACTATAATCAATTAACCATACCAGAAGAAGGATTAGGGACTCACTGCCAAAGAATATTAGAATCAGAAAAATACCCAATTAGTGAAGAATTCTAGACCAGTAGAAGCATTGATCATCAGGTGAGGGTAACATTTATCGACCTAAGGGGGATACATGTCAGGTTAGGGAAACACGTATTGACCAAAGGAGGTGTATAAGGTGGGATGTGTATCGATTGCAGGGGGTGGGAGAAGGGGGATATGCGTAAACCAAAGGAGGAGGATAAGGGGGTTGTGTGTCTATCAAAGTAGGAGAAGGGGGATGCATGTTAGTTGAGGGAAATACTAGGGGAGGGAAAGGGACTTGCAGGAGGGTGGTTCGATATATAAAGGGGGAGGGTGGGCGGGGTGAAATATTTCCCCATTTATCCCAAAGGTTAAAAATAAACCGTGTGTATAGACTAACTCTATTCAGGCTATAACCATGGTTTAAAAAACTCTGGGTATAGCTCCATGAGGATAACCCCTCTTTCCGAGGGTGTTTGATTGTTTCTACTAATAGATCATTTATTAGGGTGATCATCCTCATCTATCAGCATTAAGAACATTACGAGATGGTACTCAGACTTCCCTCCAACAAATTTATTTGTTAAGAATAAAATTTAAAATATCATCAAATACCAAATTTATTTTTCCATTGGAATTACTAATTTTAGTTAATAAAGAAACCCATATCTCTAAAAGTGACAATAATAAAAGGAGCTCCCACACATACTATGTGAATCTTACCTTTACTAATTTGAGTCACTTATAGATCATGTTGAATTCATTCACATTATATTTCATTGTTATTTCTTATGATATCCATAAGTTAAATAACCATCACATCATAATCTCTTTATCAACCATCATAGTATTCTTATACATATAAACTAGAGCCTTTGTAAATTTTTACATAATTTTATTTTTCAATGATGTTGAATAAAAAATTCCTTGCTAAATACCTGATCAGTAGCACCAATGTTCTCTTATATAACTATTCCCATTTGACCTTATCCTTTATTTCTATACATTTACTGGACAATGGGATGTCCATGTCCCTTTGAATGAGATAACCCTCCATCCACATTCTCCAGAATCAAAAATACATTCCACAAAACATGTTAAATTGAATATTTATAGAATAAAATTCCATATATTTTTTTATGGTAACTCCCATTGAAATTGAGATATTCTCGATTAAAGTGAGAACCTTGTGGCTTTGATTCCACTTATTGGGAATCCTATTCAATAACTAATTCTAGTAGGACTATCGGGAGTTTACCTTCAAGACAATGAAATTATATTCACCGAAACTAGACCACCATATGATGTGCATTGGAATTAGATCATGCATAAGGACTCCATTTGACTAACTATACCATAACTAGGAATTCAAGGTACCCTAGCCACTTCAACAAGTCTTGTAACACCCCTAATACTTTACAATATTTTCCTTTTAGAATAAATTTAATTTTTTCTTTGATTGATTTATACAAAAAGAAAAGTTAATATTATGTTTCATGAAACATAACATTTTTCTTTCTCAATAAGTAAAACCAACATTATCTTTCATTAAACACAATACTGACTTTCCTCGATGGCTTGCATAACATGCAAGACCGAGTTTTATCGAACAATGATATATTATTAAAAATATTAGTATTTAATATAATAAGATAAAACCTAGCCATTAAATTGATTTCTATGAATAGAATTAAATAAATTATGAAAAATATATGGTTGAATTCATTAGTTAAATATTAATTATAAATTAATATAATAACTAATTTAATATAAATGGAATGTTTTTAGAAAAAAAATATTTCTATGCTCACGAATTCATTTTACCGAAATAAATTAAATTAATTATGATAAACAAGTGATATTAATGTAATATATATATATATATTCAATAAAATATTTTTTACATTCATCCAATATATTTGATAAGCATAAGATAAGAACAAACTCAATATTACACATAAAAACATATATTTTTGAAAGATAATTTTACAGACTTTTAATGGAGGACCTACATTAAATATGAATTTTGAAGCCTTTATGAATTTAATATTACAAAATTAACATAATTATTTAAATAAAAACATCAAAAATATGTTAGGATAAATTTTTTTTATTTTTCTGTGAAATTTCATTTTTTAATGAATAGTAAAAATATAGAATTTTAATTCAAAACTTCTTTTTTGTCTAATTTATTTATTAGTTTAAATTAAATTTTTATTAGTTTTTAATATTAATTAGATAAATTTTACATCTATCTATCAAATTTATGTCATTATAAACAATTTCACATTGAAATTGGATATAAAAACTTAGCAAAATTTTGAATGTTTTTACTTTAAAAACCCATATTATCATCCCGTCTATGAGATTAATTTTAATTTAATTTATACCAATCATGTGATTTTTATTTTTAAAATTGATTTAATATTTTTAATAATAATAATTTCTAATTTCTAATAATTAAAACTTAGTTTTTACCAAAAATATTAGTGCAAGTAGTTAAAATTAATTACAACGATTAATAGGAAATTAGCTTAACAAGGGACTAAACCTTAATCTTAAGGCCCAAAATGACCTAGAAACTTTTAAAAAATCCATAATTTTTTCATATTTATACCATATCCCCCATTTTATATAATTTCTTTTATTATTTGTTTCACTTTATATGGGAAAAACATGGGTGGAATTCCCTTTTCCAAAATTTATAAGAATGTCACTATCCCTCCACTGTAAAAAGTCACTCACCCCTCCCACTTATTAACAAATATAAATCCCTTTATATAAACCAAAATATACTCAAATAATCTTCCAAAATACCTCCCCTCAACATATAAGAGACACCTTGGGAATAAATCCATCCAAGGAAGCCCTTTGCTGCAAACCAAAAGGAGTTACCTAAAGAAGTGGTAACATCCTTCCTCAAGATCTTTTGTTTTATTTTCATTATCATCCCCATAAAATATTCTTATTACACAATAAAATTAGTGTACTGAATATAATGAGATGTTTAAATTATAAGGGTTTTACCTACACTTACACACACTTCCATCTAATGGTTAATGAACTTTATGTTTATGTGTACAGTGAACTACCGCCTTGCAAAACGATGTTGTTAATTGTTCCTTTACTTCCATTCATGGTTGGGAATTATTAAAAACAAATTATTTATATAATATATATATGATATTTTTAATTTATTTATGCTTCTTTAATTCTTTATTTACACATAATTTTGTGCACTCCATTTTATGGGAATACGATAATGTCATTTGTAGAAGTGTGGACTACTGCCTCCTCAAAGCGATGTGATTCGTTCACACTATACATGAAACATATAAAGAATTTTTTTAATTAAAAATATGTAAATATATTAAATATATATGATATTAATTACATAATTAACTTTATATAAACATAATATATCATTTTCTTTATTACCCTTTTCATACACTAAAAAGTGATAATGTCGGTGGTGGATGTGTGGACTACCACCTCCCCGAAACGATGTGATTCCTTTTACATAATAAGAATTATATATATAAGTATATATGATTAAATAAAACATTATTTATGATATAATTATTATTCGGGAAATATATAATGTTTCTTACCTTCTATCCATAACGATCATTGAAAAATTGGAGTGTTCTCCATGCGTACCTACGACCTACCGTCTCCATGATTGAAACATTGGTTAATTTTTCATAACTATATCTCATGATTTGTTTTAAAAGTATAATTGATGTGTAAATATGATAATTATTTAATTATTATTATTTATATGTTTATATAATGACCCCTTAGAGCATATGTGACCCATCAAAGTCATTTTTTACATAAATCGAATATGGTCAAAACACCCGACGTAAACTTAATTGTTTAAGTAGTTATTTAAAAAAATGTAATAAATGAAATAAAATTAATTAAAAACATGAAAAAGGTTATGAATCAATTAAATAATTAACATAAGTTTATTATTTAGGAATATAAAGACACAAGTGAATAGTCATACTTGATGTAAGGGATTTCGTATCTGTTTACATTCCATTGAGACTTATTTGTTGTTATGCACCAATTCTTATTTATATGGTGTATATAATGAACTTTAACATGTTATATCATGAATATACTTATTCTAATGATATTTTAAGTTTCATTTAATCTTATTCCTTCATGGGTATTTTGATTAAAATGTTTAAAAATGGCATGGGACACTTTTGAATGGTTAAATATTATTTTTCCTCAAGAATTTTTTAATGATATTTCAATGGTATTTCTATTCATCTAAGTCAAAACCCATTTTTTAACTTATAATACACTAAGTAATAATTTATAAACCCATATCCTATATTCAATATGGATACACTTTGATAAGGCACATTTTATTGAATTAAATCAATTATTCGATATATGAGGAATTCTTTGGACATGTAATACATGGGTTTGGGATCATTTAATGTAAGCCATGTGGGTTATGAATTGGTTAATTCAAGACCCTTGATGCATAGGTAGCCTCATGAGGTGAATCATTTGGCTAAACGAGAATAGTTAAAACTATCCTATCTTTATGGTAAAGGTATTATGTGCCTAGGATATATGATGTCCAATAATTAATCATTTAATTTATTGAGAATTAATTTATTATTATCATCTATGAGATTACTATTTCAAAATATCTATGGATGCATTTCATTATCAATTTATTAATTTAATGTAATGTGATTCAGTTTCTCACCTTTCCATATTAATTATTCCATATCCTGTTATTTGAGTAGCATTTGTTCTCATTTATTTACCATTACATGTTTATAATTCTTATTGATTCATTATTGATTATGTTTTACTTACCCTTAATGATAATTTTAGCTCACTCTTATTTTTTTTCCTTTCCTCGTGATATGAAGAATCAATATTTGAATGAGATTTCAAGGATTTTGAGCTTTTACTTATGTTATTATTTATTTTTTTCCCAATTTATTATGGGTATCATGTATATAATTTGGTTTTATAGAACTATTAAACTTTTTGGCCACTTTGGATTTGAACCTTGTATCTATTCCAATGTAATAAAGTAATTCACCGACTCTAGGATTCTAGGTTCGGGTCATTACAGTTGGTATCAGGGTAAGTTTAATAGAAACATTGAAAACTAGATTTAGAAAACTTAGATTAGGGAACATAACCCTAAGATAGACTTTGAAGATAAATATAGAAGAGCATCCTATAAATTGGGTATGGTAGATATTATGTGGGTCCTTCTAGAAATATATATCCATATGGATACTACAAGTGGAACAGGTTCTAGAATAGATGTTCCAAGGGGTAACAACTCTGACAAGGTCCATCAGGCCTAACTCAAGTGTAACCAAAAAGATGGAAATGGGCCTTACTGCACACTTGGTTTGAAACACCCAGGATATATAATTCATATTTTCATTAAAACCCATTAGGAAGGATTTAAATGTAAAAATGTCACTAAAGAAACCATGTTTATGATTATTAGATTAGATATGAATAACATTTTCAATTTATGTTATGTATTTTACTATTTTTGGGATGATAAATTATGTTTTATAATAATATGAACAAATTTAGTGTATGTTTCCATTTATAAATGGTGCCTAGTAGAATTAATGTGAACCTCACCAATGTATATGATCAAAAGAGTAATAATGATCATATCTTTTATGGCCTTAGGCCAATATTTCAGTGGGAAATAATCTCTCAAGAATTATTATCATTTGAGGACATAGTATCATGTGATAAAAATATGGTTAAAGAATTATCCAAGTTCAATGGCTTCGAAGGAAAGAAATAAAATAATAGGATTGTAGGTCAAAATATTTATAAATGGAAAAAGGGAAAGAATTATTTTCACACATGTGATAATTGTGGAAAGAAACACCCAAGAACTTTCTTGAAGGGAATTGGAGTTTGTTATAAGTATGGAGAAAAAGGCCACCACATTTTTGATCGAAAGATAAAGAAAGAAAATTCCAATATGCAATGATTTTACTGTAAGGATATAGGACACTATACAAATTAATATTTCATGCATCTAAAGAATATACCCCAAAATAGGCTAATGGATCATGGTCAAGATTATGCTACTACCACATATGAAGGGGAAGGATTAATGTTCTTATGTTTGGATTCAATAATTATATCATTTAATAATTTTATCAATGATATAATGGTTATAATAATTATAGAATATATGAAGATTTTACTATAGTACTTTTTCATTAAGGATTTGAGATCATATGTTAAATGGTACCAAGAAAATTTATTTAGTGGAAATTAAAACTATTTAAAAAATACATAGTTGAGGGAATGATAACCCTTAATATGTTCCTAATGTTAAGACAATGATGTTTGTATAAATAAATTGTAAATACCAGGAAATTTCAAAGAAATTTTTTTTCTTAAATATTTTCGAATTTTACGAGTCTGTGGTTTCTGACGGCACTTGATTCTGAGTCCCGATGTGCCCGGAATCAATTTTCGAAGTTTAGCTCGGGTACGTTTAGTGAACGAATGAGCGGGATTTTCTATATTTTGAACCGGTGCTCGGAATTGAAATCTGAGGGCACCGATGAACTTGCAGCGTGGGTAATTGCTTAAGGGAACCATTACCGCAGTTGCATTTTATGCGGGTTGAAGGTTAAAATTTGGGGATTAGTTAAAAAGTTAAATAAAATTGTTTAGAACAATTTTATACACCATGGTGGTTAAATCCTACATGGGGAAGTTAATGGTGGGTCCGACTCCCACATAACTTCCCATGTGGGGATATTTGTAAGGTGGGGACTACATGAGCCCCAACCTTTCATCTCCCTTGAAACACCCCTTAAACCCCCTTGCATTTATTATGACAACCATTCTCTTTATTAAGTTTGTTAAACTCTCCACATTCTTCCCAATTAAATTGCCAACACATTATAATTAATTAAGGGGATTCTCCAATTAATTAATTATAGTGTTTGATTCTTAAATCAATTGTTGTGAGAATAAAATAATAGGAAGAGCTATTATTTTAGTTGGGTAATTGTGGTGTTGGATAAAACTGGGGAAAGCTCCGGAGATATAGATAAAGAAAGTTTTCTTCTCTTCGACTAAGAATGCCTCCAATGAATAACGACACCATTCTTCACGATGCCATCTATTGCGACGTTTGTCTTCTGCAGATCGACGACGTGTGACGTCTTTTCAAGGTAGAGGAATATTGTATATTTCTCATTTATGTGGTTTATACCCTCGAGCTTGAGCGTTTATTTGTAGGATTTATCTTTGTGGATTCCTTACCTCGGTTTAAATTTCTCATGATGAAGGTGAATTAAATAAATTAATTCGCGGATTGATAAACAATTGATTGAATTAATTTTCTTCTTATTTATCTTGAATTTGAAATTCTTGAAGCATGATAAATATTTAATTTCCAATTCCCCGTGTTCTTGATTCTCAAAAACGATTGCCAAACTAACACGGCTATCGATATGCACTTTGACCATGATCTTCTCTTATTCATTGTTCGTGCATTCTTCATGTTTTCTTCATCCCCAAATAATTAAGCGTGCTGGAAACTCAATGTTTCCCTGAGCGCGACATACAGACGCGACGATCTCGACCCAAGGATCATGGATATGTGTTCGTATCATTTTTCCGAGTTAAATAGAAGTTGGAATGGAGTGTGGAAGGATCTCATGGCACGAGTAGGGCAGTCTGGAGGAGCAAGGTTGGTAGGCCGAGGCGGAATTGCAGCATGTTGGAATCACTATTTTGTGAAAGAAGATGCTAATTGGAGAGAGGATGAGATATCAAAAGTTGATAAATAATAAAAGAAATAAAAAAATGGGTAATCAAAGAGGAGGGTCGTGGTTGGATTTGAGTCAAATCAAGGAAGGAGGATATATTTTGGTGGTGCGTGGATTTGGGGTGTTAGAATTTAAATAATTAAATTAAATTAAAAATAATAATGTAATAATGTAATTATTATTTTCGTTGGGAAAACCGTATTTTGATGGTATCTTCTTCGTGTGACCTCGGTTTCACGAACCGTCAGTGGAAGTGCGACCCAGATTCCGAGACGGAGATTCCGAGTCCAATATTGGATGTTTTTTTCGGGTTGTTGGATCAGGTGCCCGAAGCGCTCGGAAAATAATAGATTTAATATTATTATTAAATCTTCGACCCGCCATAACTCATGAGTGCGACATCTGATTGGCTTTCCGTCAGTGGCGATGTAATCCCTTAATTAATACAATCAATTCAAGTCTACTATTGGATACCAAATTTCGGTTCATGTCTTGGGTCCACGAAACACCGAATAATAATATTATTATCATTATTACGGGATCTTGTATCTGACATATCTCTCTCATACGGTGTCGGAATGAAAAACCGTCTGTGACGTTGCGACCCTGAAATTAAGACTAATTTTTCAAGACAAGTTTTGGATATTTAATTTGAGGTCAAGGAGTGGGCCCAACAAGGCCTGATTCACGCGTGTTGCGGTGAAATGCAACTTTTTCACTGGATATCTGTTTTGGACAAATAAGTAGTCCATCTAGTGTGTTTTTCGGTATGGATCGCAATGGTGTGACTAGTTTGGTTAACTGGTGTCATTGGAAGTACGATCGGGTTGGATCGAACATGAATCCAACTGGGTCCTCGGTAATAAAACGCTTATAACTTAAGGACTGGAAGTTCGATTGATGTGTCGTCAATTATGTCAGATTCCTTATGATGAGATGGTTCTTTTGGAATACTCCACTTTAGGTTTGGACGCAGTTGGAGTACAGTTGGGTTGGTTTAGCTTAGAAACCAACTGGGCCCTTGGAACGGAGATGCTAATAACTCAAAGACTGGGCGTCCGATTGACGCGTCGTCTAAAGGGTTGAGACCCCTATGACGAGGCTGTCCTTTGAGATACTTCCACATGAGATTATGTGACACTTGGAACTATCGACCAGTAGCTCGTGGAGCGGACCTTCTCGGAGACGAGCATATGGAGTACGGAGACCTAGTAGATGTAGACATGACGACTTCTTGAACGATTCGACTGGGAGTGATTTGATTAGCCCAGTGGACGGAGCGCCCGGTATTTTGCGGTAGACCCACGGTGGACGGAGCGCCTGGTAGTTGGCAGCAGACCTATGGTACTCGACAGGAGGAGTACCTCTGTAGGCTATTAGGGGGAGCGCCAGGTATTTGGCGGCTGACCCATAGTGGATGGAGCGCCCAGTATTTGGCAGTAGACACATGGTACTCGACAGGAGAAGTACCTCAACAGTCTAAGGTTAGTGAGTAGCACCTCAGAGTTGTGACAGGGCCACCTTACTCAATACAGGAGGAGTTCTCCAGTAGTTGTGGTTTCGATAATGAAAATCCTGGTTTGAGATGAGTCAATGTACTTTGTGTTTTCCTCATGATTGATATGGGTTACTTGATAACTTAGGTATATGTATAGTCATATACCTAAGTAAAGGTTATATGTTAAGATCTTTCTTTTTGGTTTATCCTTGTTGGATTTAGTGATGATTTGAGGGTCTTGGGGTCCCTACTGAGTATCGTTATACTCACCCATGCACGGTCTTTGCCCGCACCTCGTTGTGTTGGATGCAGACGACGAACAGCGCTGACTGAGGCAGAGTGTACGAGGACTGGACGGTACCCAGAGGTTGATACTCAGTGTGACGGAACACGGAGCGGACCGATTGACGCAGAGTGTTGAGGAGGACATATGTACCTACCCTTCAAGTAGGAACCCGGAGGACGATCCAGGAGCTGCTTCCATCTTCCAGTTGTTTGTCTTCCAGTTGTACATTCTTTCAGTTGTAGCTGTACCTTTTTGTTGGGCTTGTATTCTAGCCCCTTTGTACTTTCAGCACACTTTTTATACTGCTTTACTTAGTGTTTGCTTCCGCTTGTACTCTGGTTGTGTCTGTGTTTTTACATTTTATAAATGCAATGCCTTCCCAGTTATAGGGACTTACACCTTTGGTGCTAGTCGCCAGCCCCTAGCCTATGGAAGGCGGGCTTGGGGTAGTTACGACACGGGCCTCGGGGGACGGGTCGTGACAAATTGGTATCAGAGGAGTCTGTTCTACTGTAGAACTCAGGACTCTGATTTTTTTTATTTCTGTGAAGCAATAGTGTTAAGGGTACTGAGTGTGGTTCTCAGTTCAGGGATTCCAGTGTTGGTGCGGCGGACGACGTATCCATACACCCGGACCCTGACTTCTGATTTCCGACTCAGTGTATGAAAACACTTATTGTGTTCCTATTTTCAAAAGTTTTCTTTATGTCAGCTCAACCAGGTCAGCTCACCAGGTTTAAATCGTTTGACTGTGTCACATCTGTTCAGGATGCCTTCACGCAGACAGTTAGATGGAGATCCGAGAGAGTACCCGATGACGGCCCACTGAGCGATGAGGCTCCGGTGCAGGGCCCTCCTACTATGTTGGAACCTTCAGGTGGTGTACCAGCAGCACCACCACCCGTTAGGCAGCAAATACCACCAGCCTCACTGGAAGACGGTGCACACCGACGAAGCACATTGCACGAGTCCCAGCGGAAGAGGCCTTCGAGGTTACGAGGCGAGGCAGATTCCCAGGCAGTAGTGGACAGGCTGGAGGTGATTGCTAGAGTTCTACACCTAGTTTAGACACTATTAGAGCATATGGTGATCTTAGCTACTATTGTTTCCCAGTGAGTGGCCATGAGGTTGGTCCGCATAGTGATGAGGCTTCGGTACATGGACTGATGCCTGAGATAGTACCTTTGGGTAGTGTTACAAATATATCACTACCTGTTAGATAGTAGTTACAATTGGTGGTACCGGTAGATGACATATATAGGCTTATCACCTTACACGTGTTTCAGCATCAGATACCCCTTAGGTTCTGAGGTGAGCCCAACTTACAGGTGGCTGAGGACTGCCTTGAAGAGGTGGATGAGAATTTTCTAGAGCTATACAGCTTCGGCAGGATGACATGTCGGTAGCTGAGTAGTTATCAAGGCGTACCGATCGTTCCTGGTACTCGATGACTACGTTACGATCAGTGCTTCAGGGCTCGGACTTCCAAGCAAGGTGTGTTTAAGGACATCTAAGCCAACACCTTTCCTCTATGAATTCCTACTTATGTGAGGGTGCTAGAGAGAACCTTTGTGGTTGATAATTCTTTGGCTGAGGGGATACAACAAAAGTGTGTTAGCAGTGGGAAAGTAGGAAATGGGCACAAGTCTCAGAGACTTGGGTGGGTAAAATGTTTAAAGAAGAAGAAGTGTTACGGATAGATGAATCTCAAGAGCAGCAGACGTGGAAGTAGAGCTAGGAGGGCAGGGGAAGAGAGTATCTACATGCGGTCAAGTATTGTGACCCAAGGTCTCTAGGAATGATTCAAGGTACGGTCTGTGTCTACTACTATCTTTCGTAAAAAAAGACATTGATATGAATCATTCCTTCCTTCCATGAATCTTGTCTCAGTCCTAGAGTTTTCAGTTAAAACCGTTGACTTGACCCTCATGTTTGGAGATAACTTTGGGAGGAGACTTGATAATCACTCTTACACCGAAGGTGTGATCTGACCCTTGAGGCGAGAGTTTCAGTTGGAACCTCTTGGTGGCAGCGTCGAGGCCTTATGACGTTAGTTTGGATATGGACTGGGCAACCACAGTTCATACACAGATTGATTGTATTATGCAAAAAGGTTGTGGTTTATCTACAACTTTGGGATGGGGTTTTCCCTTGGTCAGTGAAAAAGGAAACCCAGGAAGCATAGGATAAACTCATGCATAGGAGGGTGCAGCCGATCAATCTTGATTTGGCCAACCTTACCCTTGTGGCAGCAGGAGTTTTGAGTTTTCAGTTCCAAACAGGAAACAGAGGCCTCTAGAGTTCGAGTATGGAGACCATGTATTTATACAAGTCTCAACTCGACAAGTTCTACGGAGATGTGGCTGAGGTAGAAAGTTATCTTCGAGGTTCAAAAGACTTTTCTAGGTCCTTATCAGGGTAAGAGAGGTGGCTTACCCCTTGGTTTTTCCACCACAGTTTCACTGGGTGCACGACGTCTTCCAAGTATCTTAGTTGAGAAGATACATGCACGAACCATTCGTCATCATCGACCACAAGGAGCTGGACATCGATGACGGGGCGATATTCTTAGAGGTTCCGGTGGAGATCGAGGATCGACAGGTTCAGGTCCTACGTGGATGGTCGATTCTTTTGGTGTGCATTTTTTGGCAGCACAGGAACCTCCAGAAGAGCACATGGGAGCGGGAGACTCAGATGCATGCTCAGTACCCTATTTTGTTTCCCTAGTGTGTGTTGAAACATTATGGGGACATAAATCCCTGAGGTGGGAGTAATGTAAAGACCCAAAAATTTCAAGGAATATTTTTTCTTAAATACTTTGGAATTTTACGAGTCTGTGGCTTCCGACGGCACTTGATTCTGAGGCCTGGTGTGCCCGAAATCAATTTCCGAAGTTTAGCTTGGGTATGTTTAGTGAACGAATGAGCGGGTTTTTCTATCTTTTGAACCGGTGCTCAGAATTGAAATCTGAGGGCACCGATGAACTCGCAGCGTGGGTAATTGCTTAAGGGGACCTTTACCGCAGTTGCGTTTTATGTGGGTTGAAAGTTAAAATTTGGGGATTAGTTAAAAAGTTAAATAAAATTATTTAGAACAATTTTATACACTATGGTGGTTAAATCCTACGTGGGGAAGTTAATGGTGGGCCCCACCCCCACATAACTTCCCATGTTTGGATATTTGTAAGGTGGGGCCCACACAAGCCCCAACCTTTCATCTCCCTTGAAACCCCCCTTAAACTCCCTTGCATTTATTGTGACAACCATTCTCTTTATTAAGTTAAACTCTCCAACTTACTCCCAATTAAATTGCCAACACATTATAATTAATTAAGAGGATTCTCCAATTAATTAATTATAGTGTTTGATTTTTAAATCAATTGTTGTGAGAATAAAATAATAGGAGGAGCTATTATTTTTTTTGGGCAATTGTGGTGTTGGAGAAAACCAGGGAAAGCTCTGGAGATATAGATAAAGAAAGTGTTCTTCTCTTCGACGAAGAATAGCTCTAGCGAAGAATGACGTCGTTCTTCATGACGCCATCTACCACGACGTTCATCTTCCACAGATTGACGATGTGCGACATCTTTTCAAGGTAGGGTAATATTGTATATTTCTCATTTATGTGGTTTACACCCTCAAGCTTGAGCATTTATTTGTAGGATTTATCTTTGTGGATTCCTTACCCCGGTTTAAATTTCTCATGATGAACGTGAATTAAATAAATTAATTCATGGATCGATAAACAATTGATTGAATTAATTTTCATCTTGATTATCTTGAATTTGAAATTATTTAAGCATGATAAATATTTAATTTCCAATTCCCCGTGTTCTTCATTCTCAAAAATTTTGGCCAAACTAACATGGCTATCGATATGCACTTTGACCGTGATCTTTCCTTATTCATTGTCCACGTATTCTTCGCATGTTCTTCATCCCCAAATAATTAATCTTGCTGGAAACTCAATGTTTTCCTGAGCACGACATACAGACATGAAGATCTCGACCCGAGGATCATGGATATGCGTTCGTATCTTTTTTCCCGAGTTAAATCGAAGTTGGAATGGAGTGCAGAAGGATCTCGTGGCGCGAGAAGGGCGGTCTGGCAGAGAAAGGTTGGCAGGCTGAGGCATAAGTGCATCATGTTGGAATCGCTATTTTCATGGGAGAAGATGCTAATTGGAGAGAGGATGAGATATCAAAAGTTGATAAATAATAAAAGAAATAAAAAAAGGGGTAATCAAAGAGGGGGGCGTGGTTGGCTTGGAGTCAAAGAAAGGGAGGCGGATATATTTTGGTGGTGCGTGGATTTGGGGTGTGAGAATTTAAAGAATTAAATTAAATTAAAAATAATAATATAATAATGTTATTATTATTTTCGTTGGGAAAACCATATTTTGACAGTATCTATTTCTTGCGACCTCGATTTCACGAACCGTCGGTGGCAGTGCGACCCAGATTCTGAGATGGACATTCTGAGTCCAATATTGGATGTTTTTTTTCAGGTTTTTGGATCGGGTACCCTAAGTGCTTGGAAAATAATAGAATTAATATTATTATTAGATCTTCGACCCGCCATAACTCATGTGTGTGACGTCTGATTGTCTTGCCGTCAGTGGCGATGTAATCCCGTCATTAATACGGTCTATTCAAGTCCAATGTTGGATACCAAATTCTGGTTCATGGCTCGGGTCCACGAAACACCGAATAATAATAATATTATTATTATTATTATTATGGGATCTCGTATCTGACATATCTCTCTCATACAGTGTCGGAATGAAAAACAGTCTACGACGTTGCGACCCTAAAATTAAGATGAATGTTTCAAGACAAGTTTTGGATATTTAAGTCGAGGTCGAGGCGCGGGCCCCATGAGGCCCAATTCGCGCGTGTTGTAGTGAAATGCAACTTTTTCAGCGGCTATCCGTTTTGGAACAATGGGTAGTCCATATAGTTTGTTTCTTGGTATGGATCGCAATGGTGTGACCAGTTTGGTTAACCAGTGTCATTTGAAGTACGACTGGGTTGGATTGAACATGAATCCAACCGGGCCCTCGGTAATAAAATGCATATAACTTAAGGATCGGACATCCGATTGACGTGCCGTCAATTACGTCAAATTATTTATGATGAGATGGTTATTTTGGAATAATCCAATTGAGTTTTAGACGCAGTTGGATTTCGTTTGGGTTGGTTTATCTTAGAAACCAACCGGGACCCTGGAACGGAGATGCTAATAACTCACAGACCGGGCGTCTGATTGACGCGTTGTCTATTGCGTTGAGACCCCTATGCTGAGGCGGTCCTTTGAGATACTTCCACGTGATATTACGTGACACTTGAAAGTATCGACCAGTAGCTCTTGGATCGGACCCTCCCGAAGACGAGCATACGGAGTATGGAGACCTAGTAGCTGTAGACCTGATGACTTCTTGACCGATTCGACTCAGAGTGATTCGATTAGCCTAGTGGACGGAGCGCCCGGTATTTGGCGGCCAACCCACAGTGGACGGAGCTCCTAGTAGTTGGAAGTAGACCCGCGATACTCGACAAGAGGATTACCTTTGTAGGATATTAGGGGGAGTGCCCGATATTTGGCGGCAGACCCACAACGAACAGAGTGCCCGATATTTGACAGCAGACCTGCAGTACTCGACAGGAGGAGTACCTCAATAGTCTAAGGTTAGTGAGTAGCACCTAGGAGTTGTGACAGGGACACTGTACTCGAAAAAAGAGGATTTCTCCATCAGTTGTGGTTTCGATAATGAAAATCCTGGTTTGAGCTGAGTCAATGACCTTTGTGTTTTCCTCATGATTGAGATGGGTTACTTAATAACTTAGGTATATGTATCGGTATGTACCTAAGTAAAGGTTATCTGTTGAGATCTTTCTTTGTGGTTTATCCTTGTTGGATTTAGTGAGACCTTGAGGGTCTCGGGGTCCCTACTGAGTATTGTTATACTCACCCCTTCACAGGCTATGCCCTCACCTCGTTGTGTTGGATGCAGACGACGAACAGCGCTGACCGAGGCAGAGTGTATGAGGACTGGACAGTACCCAGAGGTGGATACTCGGCGTGACGGCACACGGAGCAGACCGATTGACACGGAGTGCTGAGGAGGGCATTTGTACCTACCCTTCAGGTAGGAACTCAGAGGACGATCCAGGAGCTGCTTCCATCTTCCAGCTATTTGTCTTCCAGTTGTACTTTCTTTCAGTTGTAGTTGTACCTTTCTATTGGGCTTGTATTCTGGCCCCTTTGTACTTTCAGTACACTTGTTATACTGCTTTACTTAGTTTTTGATTCCTCTTGTACTCTGGTTGTGTGTGTGTGTTTACGTTTTATAGAGGCAACGCCTTCCCATTTATAGAGATTTATGCCTTTGGTGCTAGTCGCCAGCCCCTGGTCTATGGAAGGCAGGCTTGGGGTAGTTACGACACGGGCCCTGGGGGACGGGTCAAGAAAAATTGTAATTAGAGGAGTCAGTTCTATCTCAGAACTTAGGACTCTGATTTTTTTTCTTTCTGTGAAGCAATAGTGTTAAGGGTACTGAGTGTGGTTCTCAGTTCAGGGAGTCTGGTGTTGGTGTGGCGGCCGACATATCCTTACACCAGGACCCTGACTTCTGATTTCCGACTCAGTGCATGAAAACACTTATTGTGTGTCTGTTTTCAAAAGTTTTCTTCAAGTCAACTCAACCAGGTCAGCTCACCATGTTTAAATCATTTGACAATGTCGCATCTGTTCAGGATTCCTCCACGCAGATAGTCAGATGGAGATCTGAGAGAGTACCCGATGACGTCCCATCGAGCGATGAGGCTCTGATGCAGGGCCCTCCTACTATGTTGGCACCTTCGGGTGGTGTACAAGAAGCACCACCACCCGTTAGGCAGTAGATACCACCAGCCGCACTGGCAGACGGTGCACGCCGATTGAGTGCGTTGCACAAGTCTCAGTGGCAGAGGCCTCCGAGGTTATGAGACGAGGCAGATTCCCAGGAAGTAGTGGACTAGCTGGAGGTGATTTCTAGAGTTCTACACCTAATTTAGACACTAGTAGAGCAGATTTTGATCTTAGCTACTGGTGTTTCCCAGTGAGTGACCATGAGGTTGGTCCGCATAGTGATGAGGCTTCGGTACGTGGACCAATGCCTAAGATAGTACCTTAGGGTAGTGTGCCAGCTATATCACTACATGTTGGAAAATAGTTACAACTGGTGGTATCGGTAGATGACATATGTAGGCTTAGCGCCTTACACGTGTTTCAGCATCGGATACCCCTCAGGTTCTGAGGTGAGCCCGAGTTACAGGTGGCTGAGGACTGGCTTGAGGAGGTGGATGAGGGTTTTCTAGAGCTATACAGCTTCAGTAGGACGACATGTCGGTATATGAGTAGTCATAGAGGCGTACTGATCGTTCCTGGTACTCGATGACTACGATACGATCAGTGCTTCAGGGCTCGGACTTCCAAGAAAGTTGTGTTTAAGGACATCTAAGCCAGCACCTTTCCTCTATGCATTCCTACTTATGTTAGGATGCTAGAGAGAACCTCTATGGTTGAGAATTCTTTGGCTGAGTGGATAAAACAAAAGAGTGTTAGCAGTGGTAAAGTAGGAAACTGGCACAAGTCTCAGAGACTTGGGCGGGTAAAATGTTTAAAGAAGAGGAAGTGTTAAGGATAGATGAATCTGCAGAGCAGTAGATGTGGAAGCAAATCTAGGAGGGCAGGGGAAGAGAGTAGCTGCATGTGGTCAAGGAGTGTGACCCAAGGGCTCTAGGAATGATTCAAGGAATGGTCTATGTCTACTAATAGCTTCTGTAACAACAGACATTGCTACGAATCATTCCTTCCTTCCACGAATCTTGTCCCGAACCTAGAGTTTCCAGTTAAAACCGTTGACTTGACCCTCATTTCTGGAGATACATTTGAGAGGAGACTCAATAATCATGCTTACGCCGATGGTGTGATATGACCCTTGAGGTGAAAGTTTTGGTTGGATCCTCTTGTTGGAAGCATCAAGGCCTTACAATGTTATTTTGGATAAGGACCAGACAACCATAGTTCATACACATATTGACTGTATTAGGCAAAAAAGTTTGTGGTTTATCTACAAAGTTGGGATGGGGTTTTCCCTTGGTCGGCGAAAAGGGAAACCCAGGTAGCACAGGATAAACTCATGCATAGGAGGGTGCGAATGATCACCCTTGAGTCGGCCAACCTTACCCTCGTGGCAGTAGGAGTTTTCAGTTTTTAGTTCCAAATAGGAAACAGAGGCCTCTAGAGTTCGAGGATGACAACCACGTCTTTATACGGGTCTCACCTCTATGAGGTCTACGGAGATGTGGCTGAGGTGGAAAGTTATCTCTAAGGTTCAACGGACCTTTCCAGGTCCCCAGCAGGGTAGGTGAGGTGTCTTACCACTTGGTTTTTCCACCATAGTTGCACTGGATGCACGACGTCTTCCACGTATCTCAGTTGAGAAGATACATGCACGAACCATCCATCATCATTGACCATGGGGAGCTGGACGTCGATGACGGGGTGACATTCTTAGAGGTTTCGGTGGAGATCTAGGATTGACAGGTGCGGGTCCTATGTGGATGGTCGATTCTTCTGGTGCGCATTTTCTAGTAGCATGGGAACCTTCAGGAGAGCACATGGGAGCGGGAGGCTCAGATGCGTGCTCAGTACCATCTTTTGTTTCCCTAGTGTGTGTTGAAACTTTACGGGGACGTAAATCCCAGTGGTGGGAGTAATGTAAAGACCCAGAATTTTCAAGGAAAATTTTTTCTTAAATACTTTGGAATTTTACGAGTCTGTGGCTTCTGACGGCACTTGATTCCGGGGCCTGGTGTGCCCGGAATCAATTTCTGAAGTTTAGCTTGGGTACGTTCAGTGAACGAGTGAGCGGGTTTTTATATCTTTTAAACTAGTGCTCAGAATTGAAATCTGAGGGCACCGATGAACTCACAGTGTGAGTAATTTCTTAAGGGGACCTTTACCGTAGTTTCGTTTTATGCGGGTTGAAATTTAAAATTTGGGGATTAGTTAAAAAGTTAAATAAAATTGTTTAAAACAGTTTTATACACCATGGTGGTTAAATCCTACATGGGGAAGTTAACGGTGGGGCCCTCCCCCACATAACTTCCCATGTGTGGATATTTGTAAGGTGGGGCCCACATGAGCACCAACCTTTCATTTCCCTTGAAACCCCCCTTAAACTCCCTTGCATTTATTGTGACAACCATTCTCTTTATTAAGTTTGTTAAACTCTCCACCTTCCTCCCAATTAAATTTCCAACACATTATAATTAATTAAAGGGATTCTCCAATTAATTAATTATAGTGTTTGATTCTTAAATAAATTCTTGTGAGAATAAAATAATAGGAAGATCTATTATTTTAGTTGGGCAATTGTGGTGTTGGAGAAAACCGGGGAAAGCTCTGGAGATATAGATAAAGAAAGTGTTCTTCTCTTCAACGAAGAATGCCTCAAATGAAGAACGACTTCGTTCTTCGCGACGCCATCTACCACGACGTTCCTCTTCTACGGATCGATGACGTGCGATGTATTTGCAAGGTTGGGGAATATTGTATATTTCTTATTTATGTGGTTTATACCCTTGATCTTGAGCATTTATTTGTAGGATTTATCTTTGTGGATTCCTTACCCCAGTTTAAATTTCTCATGATGAACGCGAATTAAATAAATTAATTCTTAGATCGATAAAAAATTGATTGAATTAATTTTATTCTTGTTTATCTTGAATTTGAAATTCTTGAAGCATGATAAATATTTAATTTCCAATTCCCTGTGTTCTTGATTCTCAAAAACGATGGTCAAACTAACACGACTATCGATATGCACTTTTACCATGATCTTTCCTTATTCATTTTCCACGCATTCTCCATGTGTTCTTCATCCCCAAATAATTAAGAGCATTGGAAACTCAATGTTTCCCAGAGCACGACATACGGACACAAATATCTCAACCCAAGGATCATGGATATGCATTCGTATCTTTTTTTGAGTTAAATCAAAGTTGGAATGGAGTGCGGAAGGACCTCATGGTGCGAGTAGGGCGGTCTGGCGGAGCAAGTTTGGCAGGTCGAGGTGGAATTGCAGCATGTTGGAATCGCTATTTTCATGGGAGAAGATGTTAATTGGAGAGAGGATGAGATATCAAAAGTAGATAAATAATAAAAGAAATAGAAAAAAGGGTAATCAAAGAGGGGGGCATGGTTGGCTTGGAGTCAAAGCAAGGGAGGTAGATATATTTTGGTGGTGCGTGGATTTGGGTTGTGAGAATTTAAAGAATTAAATTAAATTAAAAATAACAATAATATAATAATGTTATTATTATTTTCGTTGGGAAAATCGTATTTTAATGGTATCTTCCTCGTGCGACCTCGGTTTCACAGACCGTCAGTGGCAGTGCAACCCAGATTCTGAGATGGACCTTCCAAGTCCAATATTGGATGTTTTTTGGGTTTTTGGATCGGGTACCTGAAACGCTCGGAAAATAATAGATTTAATATTATTATTAAATCTTCAACCCGCCATAACTCATGCGTGCGACGTCCGATTGGCTTGTCGTCAGTGGAGATAGAATCCGATCATTAATACGGTCGATTAAAGTTTAATGTTGGATACCAAATTATGTTTCATGGCTCGGGTCCATGAAACACCGAATAATAATATTATTATTATTATTACAGGATCTTGTATTTGAAATATCTCTCTCATATAGTGTCAGAATGACAAACCGTCTGTGATGTTGAGACCCTGAAATTAAGACGAATGTTTCAAGACAAGTTTTGGATAATTAAGTTGTGGTCGAGTCATGGGCCCCACGAGGCCTGATTCGTGCGTGTTGCGGTGAAATGCAGCTTCTTCACCGGCTATCTGTTTTGGACCAATGGGTAGTCCATCTCATGTGTTTTTTGGTATGGATAGAAATAGTGTGACCGGTTTGGTTAACCGGTGTCATTTAAAGTACGACCAAGTTGGATCGAACATGAATCCAACCGGGCCCTCGATAATAAAACGCTTATAACTTAAGGACCAGACGTCTGATTGATGTGTCGTCAAATACATCAGATTCCTTATGATGAGATGGTTATTTTGGTATACTCCACTTGAGGTTTGGACGCTGTTGGAGTACATTCGGGTTGGTTTAGCTTAGAAACCAACCGGGCCCCTAAAACGGAGATGCAAATAACTCACAGATCGGGCGTCCGATTGACACGCTGTCTGTTGCGTTGAGACCCCTATGATGAGGAGCTCCTTTGAGATACTTCCAAATGAGATTATGTGACACTTGGAATTATCGACCAGTAGCTCGTGGAGCGGACCCTCCCAGAGATGAGCATACGGAGTACGGAGACCTAGTAGCTGTAGACCTGACGACTGCCTTGATCGATTCAACTATGAGTGATTCGATTAGCCAAGTGGATGGAGCGCCCAGTATTTGGTGGCAGACCCATAGCGGACAGAGTGCCTGGTAGTTGGCATCAGACCTGCGATACTCGATAGGAGGAGTACCTCTGTAGGCTATTAGGGGCAGCGCCCGGTATTTGGCGGCAGACCCATAGCGGATGGAGCACCCGGTATTTGGTAGCAGACCCGCGGTACTTGACAGGAAAAGTACCTCAGCAGTCTAAGGTTAGTGATTAGCTCCTCGAAGTCATGATAGGGCCATGGTATTCGACAGATGAGGAGTTATCCAGCAGTTGTGATTTCGATAATGAAAATCATGGTTTGAGCTGAGTCAATGACCTTTGTGTTTTCCTCATGATTGAGATGGGTTACTTGATAACTTTGGTATATGTATGGGCATATACCTAAGTAAAGGTTATCTGTTGAGATATTTATTTGTGGTTTATCCTTTTTGGATTTAGTGAGACCTTGAGGGTCTCGGGGTCCCTACTGAGTATCGTTATACTCACCCCTGCACGGGATATGCCCGTACGTCATTGTGTTGGATGCAGACGACGAACAGCGCTGACCGAGGCAAAGTGTATGAGGACTGGACGGTACTCGGAGGTGTATACTCGGCGTGACAGCACACAGAGCGGACTGATTGAAGAGGAGTGCTGAGGAGGACATATATACCTACCCTTCAGGTAGGAACCCGGAGGATGATCCAGGAGCTGCTTACATCTTCCAGCTGTTTGTCTTCCAGTTGTACTTTCTTTCAATTGTAGTTGTACCTTTCTTTTGGGATTGTATTCTGGCCCCTTTGTACTTTCAGCAGACTTGTTATACTGCTTTACTTAGTGTTTTCTTCTGCTTGTACTCTATTTTTTTGTGTGTGTTTACGTTTTATAAAGGCAATTCCTTCCCAGTTATAGGGATTTACGCCTTTGGTGCTAGTCGCCAGCTCATGGCCTATGGAAGGTGGGCTTGGGGTAGTTACGACACGGGCCCTGGGGGACGATTCGTTACATAAATCATTGGTTTGGATAATGTAAATCGTATAAGTTCTAACTACCTTGGAACTGATTAATTATTTATTAAAAAAAGTTGTTTGTACTAATATTTATGGATTTTACATCATTTTTGGGTTTAAGGAATATATCCAATAATCTATATTCTATTTAAATAATAATAAGCATGCATTTTTTCAATAAGTTTTTATGGTAATTCAAGTTATTACTATATTCACATGTTGGTATTCGATGATTAGAATCCACTTAATTTTATTTGATAAGTTCATTTTGGGAATTCAATGTCCTTACTTCTAAAGTGTTGGATCATAGTATTTTGTATAATTTATCCATTTTCTAAATAGTTTTAGTTGATCTTTTTATGAGGTTTTAGATGTTATTGTATTACATCACATTATGATGAAACCTATACTGCTAAGAAATTAAGAAAAAATAGTTCAAGGAACAACCAAAGGATAAGATTTTGTTTGTGAAATAGAGACATATATTTACTTATATTCTTATAGAGTGGAATAATTCCTCAACTACAGGAAAAATGGTCTTGAAAAAAACTTTTGTCCTATTATCATAATATTTTATGATATCAAAGACCTTTTTCATAAAAGTGGTTTAAGGATTTTTGGTCATCAACTTTCAGTAGAACACTTTCTCTATCAATCTCTATCATAACTTGATTGTTGTATTTTTCTTTTGTATCCATCTTTCTATTTCCCACACATGTTCTCCTAATAGGGAACCTTGTTACGTGACCATTGTAATTATCTTTATTTATTATTAATAATATGTGTTATTAAACCTATTCATGATGTTGGTTGTTCAAAAATAGTTTATTTTAAAATTTCAATACCTTGATTAACGAGATCACTTTTGAATTACAAGGATGCAACTTATTTAAGGTAGTGATAATGTGATACCCCAGGACCTTACAATATTTTCCTTCTAGAATAAATTTAATTTTTGTTCCTAGATTTCTTTATATGGAAATCTAAGTTGATATTATGTTACATGAAACATAAATTTTATCTTTATCTACATGGAACACTAAGGTTTTCTTGTGTTACATGAAAAACCTACTTTCCTTGATGGCTTGCGTAACATGCAAGACCAAGTTTTACCAAAAAATAATATATTATTAAAGATATTATTTTTTTAATATAATAAGATACAAACTATCCATTAAATTGATGGTTATGAATAGTATTAACCAACTTATAAAAATATATGGTTGAATAAATTTGTTACAAATTAATTATAAATGAATATAATAACCAATTGAATATAAAGAGAATGTTTTTATAAAAAAAAATTATTCCCACGAAGTCATTTTATCCTAATAAATTAAATTAATTACAATTAGTGGGTTATATTAATGCAATATATATATATATATATATTATTTAATAAAAAAAATTTAAATTCATCTAATATATTTGATAAGCATAATATATAAACAAACCTAATATTACGCATAAAAACCAATATTTCTAAAAAGACTATTTTACCACCTTTTAATGGAGCACCTAATTTAAATATTAATTTTAAAAATTTAATGAATTTAATATTAAAATTAAAACATAATTTTTTAAATAAAAACTTCAAAATTAGTTTAGGGTAAATATTTGGTATTTTTCTGTGAAGTTTCATTTTTTTATGAATATTGAAAATTACTGAAATTTAATTCAAAACTTATTTTACATATAATTTTTTTATCAGGTTAAATTGGATTTTTTATTGGTTTTAAAACTTAAATAGATAAATTTTACATCTATTTATACAATTTAGTTCACTGTAATCAATTTCACATTTAAATTGGATATAAAAACTTAGCAAAATTTTGATCATTTTTACTTTAAAAACCTCTATTACAGCCCCATCTACAGGATTAATTTTAATTTATTTTATGACACTTTTGTGATTAGAATTTGAAAAAATGGATTCAATATTTCTAATAATAATAATTAATAATTTCTAATAAGGTAAACTTATTTTTTGACCAAAAATATTAGTGATGGTAATTAAAATTAATTACAGTGGTTAAGAAGAAATTTTGCTTAACAAGGAACTAAACCTTAAACTTAAGGCCCAAAATGACCTATAAACTTGTAAAAAATCTATTTTATCTTTATATTTTGACCCTATCATTCATTTTATATAATTTTTTTTATTATTGGATCCACTTGAAATTGGAAAAGGGGGTGGAATTCCCTTTTCCAAAACTTACAAAATGTCACTCCTCCTCCACTATAAAAAGGAACTCACCCCTCCCACTTATTCACACCACTAAATCCCAATTTATCTCACAAAATATGCTCAAATAAGCTTAAAAAATCAATCCCCTCAACCTAGAAGCATAAATTTTGTTATAAATCCATCCAATGAAGCCCTTTGGTGCAAACCAAAAGGAGTTACCCAAAGAAGAGGAAACATCCTTCTTCAAAATCTTTTGTTTTATTTTCATGATACACCCCCTCCCAAATATTATTATTCCATGATTAAATAAAAAAATAAATATAATAAACATAATGATATTTTTTTATTCTAATGGTTCGACTTATACTTACACACACTTTCTTCTAATGGGTAATTATTTACCGTTTATGTGTACGGTGAACTACCGCCTCGCAAAACGATGTCGTTAATTTTCCCTTTACCACTTTCCGTGGTTGGGAATTATGATGGAAACATTATTTATATATGATATATGTTATATTTATAATGTATTTATGTTTTTTAATTATCTAGTGACACATACCTTTATGAACTCCATTTTGTGGGAATATAATAACATCATTTGTGGAAGTGTGGACTACCGCCTCCTCAAAGCGTTGTGATTCATTCATACTATGCGTGGAACATATAAAGGATGGTTTTAATTAAAAATAAGTAATATAAATGAAATATATACTATATTAATGATATAATTACCTTTATAGAAACAAAATATATTATCTCCTTTATTACTCTTTTCACTCACTAAAAAGTGTTAACGGCAGTCGTGGACGTGTGGACTATCGCTTTCCCAACACGACGTGATTCCTTTTAGATAAAAAAATTATATATATATATATACATATATATATATTTATATTGTTAAATAATATTTTATTTATAATATAATGATCATTATGGAAAGATATAATATTGCTTATCTTCTTTCCATAATGATCACTAAAAAATGGGAATGTTACGTATGTGTATGTATGGCCTACAGTCTCCATGATTTTAATGTTGGTTCATTTTTCATAACCATATATCATGATTGGTTTTAAAAGTATAATTTATGTTTACATATGATAATTATTTCATGATTATTATTCTTTATATGTTTATATAATGACTTCTTTGACCATAGTTGATCTACCAAAGTTATTTTTGACACATAAAATTAATATGGTCAAAACACCCGATGTAAATTTAATTGGTTAAGTATTTTTTTACAAAATTGTAATAAGTAAAATAAAATTAATGATAAATATAAAAAAAATCTGAATAAAGTAAATAATTAACATAAGTTTATTATTAAGGAAACACACGTGACAATTCATACTCAAGGTAAGGGATTTCATCTCAATTTACATTCCATTGAGACTTATTTGTTATTATATGCCAATTTACTTTTATATCATGTATATACTACACTTTGACATGTTATATCATGAATATAATTATCCTCGTGATATTGTAAGTTTCATTTAATGTCATTATATCAAGGGTATTATGATTCAAATGTTTCATAGTGGTATGAGACACTTTGGAATGTTTAAAGTCTATTTTCCCTCGAGAATGTTTTAATGATATTTTAATGGTATTTTCATTCATTAACATAAAAAACCCTTATTTTTACTTATCTTCCACTAAGGAATTATTGATAAATCCATTTCTTTTATTAAATAATAATACTTTTTTCTAATGAATGCTTTTTTGAATTAAATTTATTATTTGATGTGTGGGAATGCTTTGGGGATGCAATACATGGGTTGGGGCCATTTAATGCAATCTCTATGGGTTGAGAACTGGCTAATACAAGCCCCTTGATGCATCAGTAGTCTCACGATACAAATTATTTGGAAAAACCAGAATAATTTAAATTGTCTTATCTTGATGGTAAATGTATCATGTGCTTGAGAAACATGATTTCTAATAATTAAGAAATGACTTTATTAAGAATTAATTTTTTATTATTATCCATGATATTATGGAATTTAAATATATATGGATTCATTTCATTCTCATTTTATTGATTAAATGGCATGTTTTTTAGTTTCTCACCTTGCCATATTGATTATTCCTTATCCAGTTATTTGAGTGGCATGTGTTCTCATTGATTTACCATTCCATGTTTATAATGCTTGTTGATTAATTATTGATTCTATTTTACTTACCCTTGTTGAGAATCTAAGCTCATCCTTATTTTTTTCCTTCCCCCCAGATATGAAGAAGTAATTTTTGAATGAACTTTAAAGGATATTGAGCTTTTACTTATGTTATGCTTTATTTTCTTTTCCCAATGTATTATGGCTATCATGTATATAATATGGTTTTCCAAAACTACTAAAGTCTTAGGTCCATTGGGATTTGAATCTTTTATCTATGATAATATAATTATGTAATGCACTCACTCTAGGATTCTGGGTTCAGGGCGTAACAATTCAACTTTACACACAAGCTTAAAAATAGAAATTGAAATCAATGGAAATACAGGAGAAAATAAAAAAAGGTGCACAAGAGATTTTATATTCTTTATATGATGTATACTACATGAACAAAACAAACATAGCTACCACATGTTCCATTATAATTTAAAGATAAAATATATTACAAACAGATTACAATTACATGTAATCACAAGAAGAATAAAATCACAATTTCTTCCTTATATCTATTCTTAATTAGATATATATTCAACTCTAATATAATAAAAAATGATTTCATCACTTTCTTATATACTAAGAACATCCAGTCAAACAAGTTAAACATGATCTCCTAAAATTTCAATCGATAAGACATGATTGCTTCATCTTAGATACCAAATCGGTGACCCTTTATATTTACTAAACTTTTATACTTCCATCACCTCATCATAACTTCATCATAAGATGTTAACTATCAATGGTTACAACTAACTCCATGAGAGATTAGGCTATTTTTTCACATTAATCCACTCTACCTTCTGCTGACTACTTTTCAATGAATAAAGTTCCACTGAATTAAATTTTGGTGAACTGAAATAGGCTTCACATACCAACATAGTCTGCTCTAAAGTTCCCATACTATGAGTTTTTGTTTATGTATTTTTATCACTGGTGAAATTTGGTTTATTTACAACATCTCATTTTATTCTCTATGAAGAAAATAATTGACTCTTTTATATTGCTTGGTTATCCATTGATTCATACTTTTAATCTTTCTCATGTATATGTCTGTGTATTTTGGTCTTATTTGTCTTCAGTTATTCTATTTCATCATTAAACACACTTAGATATATAATTCAAGATCTATTTCTATATTTTTATTCAATAATATTTGTTTCACTTATTTTATTAACCTTTTTCAATCATTTTTTGAGATAGTTATAGGCCATAATCTTGAAGTAGTAGCCTAAAAATATCACTCTATCTATAGAATCTTCATATTTCATTTGGTTTAATTCCATATTTGAAATGTAACACTAACTTACAAACACTCTAAAGTTTTTAAATGGTTGTTTTCTTCCATGATACATCTCATACAAGTTTATTTTCTCTCATAGTCTTAAAAAATATTGATTATATTTTTTTAAAAACAACTTGAATATCTTTCTTCCAATAGTGATGAGAGATTCCACTCTCAATGAGTAAAGTTTTGGTCATAGTGTTCACCATTTTACTTCATCTTTATTCCAAACCATTTTTATATAGTGTTATCACTGATGAAACTTTGTGATTTATCACATGATTTTCCAAGTGTTTTATACCTAATTAGAAGTGTACTCTATGATATTGTTATATCAAAGAACCTAGATGGTTCTTCTTATTTCATTATTATCTCTCCTCCAAAATCTCTTAATGTATTCAAACACCATTGTCTTTTCTTATAAAAACATGATACAACCCATTATACTACAATCATAAATAAATAGGATAAATCAACTATCACTGTATGTTCTAGGAACCTTCATGGGACCACACACATCAGTGTGGATTAGATCAAGCAGGTTTTGTGCCCTCTTATTCTTTGGTATGTAAGAATTTATCATTAGTTTTTCAATTACACAGGCATCATATGTTTTCCCCTGATCTCATTTTAGATTTATAATGATAGTTTCAACCATTAGTTTGGTCATATTCTCTATACTTTTTTTATTTATATTCCCAATCCTTAGATTATATGGGATATTGTTTTCCCCCACCATAAGAAAAAATATTTTTTCTCTTTGTAATGTAATTGATAAATATTTCCATTGGTTATCCATACTTTCAGCAAATAATCTCCCATTTTTCCTTTGATAGAGTATCCCTTCTGATGAAATGTGACTTCAAATTTGAAATCATTGAGTTGAATCACACTGAGAAGATTATTTCAAATTCCATCCATATAAATAACATCAGTATTTTTTTAGTTCATATCAATAAATACTCATATTTCCATGTCCATTTATTTTCAATGATCCATAATTTCAAAACATAACTACTCCATCAACATAGATCTTAAAATTCTTCAATATATTTACATTTTCATTTATATGGGATGAGAAACCACTTTTAAGGATCCAAGTGTTTATATTTTTTGTTTATTTGAGATAAATTTTCAATAAGATAACATTCTCAATTTTCCTCTCCTCCCTCCAAGAAATTCTTGATTAGGTTGAGACACATGATTTTTTTCCTTATTTTATTCATTATAAGCTACATGATAATACTCATATTCTTCTAAGGGATATAAGTTATTTTGAAAAGGAATCTCATATGATTTTTTACCTACCTTTCTTATTTGGATCCCATTGGAGTGAGTTTGACTCCTCTTTCTTGAAATTTATTACATTATGGCCAAAATTAAATGGGTTATAATGATAATAAATATAAAAAGAATCATATCTTTGAGATATTAGATATATTATCATCCTCCATTGCTGACTTATGGGAGATTCACCTCTCAAATAGCTCTTTTCTTCCATACACCAGGTCATAATATGTCATATAAATCCATAAAAATAGAATTTCATTAAATGAAAAATGTTTCCATCACTTCCTCTCCATATTTTTTCAGTATTGGAGTGTTTTATTGAATATTGGTATGGGATTTTTATTGAATATATTTCACTATTTTTATAATTTCCTTTATTCTTGAAGAAACTTTATGATGTTATGTTTTAAAAAAGTTTTTTTATTTGTTAAAAAATAATCATTTCTAAATGAATATTTTTAAAAACAGGTGAAATTTACTGAATGTTCAAACCCAAACATAAATGAGGAGAAAATTTTTGTTTTGGAGAAAGTTGTTTTTTTGGACATAGAGGATCAAACTAAGAAACACCAAACACCGAGTATTGGACTAAGAAACACTGGTCACATAAGTCATCAGAAAGTAAAAGTTTTTTATCAGACACACCATCGGTCTTAGATCCATTGTCATTATGTTAATGATCTATCAAATGTTATGTTTGTTAGAAAGAATTTTGTGAGTTAGAAAGTCAAAATCTTTCTGAAGAGGTTGAATGAAGACTGTTTTATCAGGAGTTATAAAGTTCTTTAACATTCTACCCTTAAATAAGAAGATTCTTTTCAAATATTGAAGTTATTATAAATCATGAAAACTCTCAAGATAAAATATTTTGAAGAAATTTAGGAATTGTAAAGGTTGTATTGATTCCAGGGATCAAAATAAGGTTTTCATTGGATCTAAAATTACCAGACACATAAGTTTGAATGAGTTATAGATGATGAGGTTTAAATAATTTAAAAATTAAAGAGTGGAGTTTCTAACATAATAATAATTCTATTGTAATGATAATTCCATCATTATGAAGAAATGCAATCGAAATGAATCTAAGAAGGAAAGTCAATCAGACAGACTCTGAGAAGGAAATTCAAACTATAAGATACCAAACTTTGTGAATGTACATCCTTGTATAAATTTTTATTTCAATATACTTTTTTGGTTAATGAAATCCTTCCTAGGTGTATGAGGGTCTATTTCCGATGCTTTCGCTGGGGTGCGTGCATCCGTCTATTTTGAGGACGATAATGTTGTTTGTTTCCCCGTATTCCCACTTTCCAAAGGCGGGCAGCATCCATTCCTTGTTCAGGGATGTTTTCTCCTTGATCGAAATGGGATGATGGGATGTCAATTATTCCTTTTGTGGATTCCTCCTCGGAAATCGTCAATTTTTCTGTGTCTCCCTTATATTATTTAAGACATTGTTCATGAAACTCTTCCCACTTCCATATCTTCATGGATATCGGTTAATTATACTGCTTCGGTCAGGACATTCCAAGGGGTCCAGACAGGGCAGTAACCTTCAGTCGGGGGAGTAGTCACGTTGGATATCACTGGCATGTCTAAAAACTGAAACACTAAAGCGTCTAGGTTTCTTCCCCTTATTATAGGGCTTCTCAAGGGTATGGAAGCCCGAGGCACCCCACGTCGCATGCAGGTAATTATATGTCATAGGCATGTCTCTGAGGTTTTCCTCAGCGTCCCATGTTTAACACGGGGTATGCCGCAAGTTTAACATCCAGCGGAGACAGACTTATGGTGATCGCAACATCCCATAGAGAAATATAAAAATGGTATGTCCCTAGGAGGGATCACCTTGAAGTTTTACCAGATGGATGGCTCAGAACTCCCAATGAGGATGGATCTGGGGTGGTGTGTCCCATAGAGAGAAGATTTCACACCGTGAAGGCTGATCTGGATACCACTTAGGGTGGATCAGGGAGAGTGCACCCCAGAATGGGGAACACCAAGGTTTAACATTGGCTAGGATTGAACCTCATGGAGGTTTCCTACGTACCCTGTGTAGACGACAGGGATCAAAACCCACGTAGTTCGAAGGGGTGATGAATCGAGGTGTACACAAAGTAAAATGACCTGGAGACATGTTTTTTCTTACGCATGGATTGTGGTCCGAGTACTACTAGGAGTAGTGAGGAGGTGAATGACATGATCCCACCGGGATGTGGTGGCTAGAGTAAGAATCAAGATGGATGATGTAGAGTTGATTGAATTGGAGGGAGAATGAGATGGAACCGACATGAGGATGGTGGTGGTGTTGGGCTTGATCCTTGAAGAGACTTTCTATGTATCCCTGTGGTGGGGAATCAAAGTCCGCATAGTTAGGTGGGATGATAGGACACCTAAGGAGGCGGCCCGTGAGAATGGACACATGGATGGGATCTGGAGGAAATATAACATCCAAGTTGGGGCATGACCTTCCCGAAACACATAGGCTCGAGGGAGAGATCAGGATGAGACATGAGTAATGGGATTAAACCTCAGGGAGGCTTCCTACGTATCTTCATGGTAGGGAATCAAAGTCCACATAGTTCATCTGAAGATGTCTTACCGTCAATTTGGGACTTCAACGGATTACCACCTAATGGGGTTGACAACGGCTTACCGGTGAATGGGGATGACAACGGCTTACCTCTAAATGGGGTTGAACCTCAGAAAGGCTTCCTACATACCCTATCTAGGAGATAGGGATCAAAACCCGCGTAGTTCATGAGAGGTGTTGGTAAACCAACGTAAAGGGGTTTGGGACCAATGTTTATTGGGATTGAACCTCAGGGAGGCTTCCTACGTACCTTTCCTTGGCAAATATTAAATTCCTTGTAGTTCAGGAGTGGTGTTGTGAACTGATGTGAAGATGGTCGGAATGACTGATGGTTGGTGGGCTTGAGCCTCAAGGAGGCTTCCTACGTACCTTTCCTTGGAAAATATCAAAGTCCACGTAGTAAGGGAGTAGGGTGAACTGACGTGAAAGGGTTCGAAATGACTGATGGTTGTTGGGCTTGAACCTCAGGAAGGCTTCCTACATACCTTTCCTTGGCAAGGATCAAAGTTCACATAGTTCGAGAGTGGGTTGAACTGATGTGAAAGGGTCCAGGATGACCGGTGTTTGTTGGGATTGAACCTCAAGGAGGCTTCCTAGGTACCTTTCCTTGGCAAGGATCAAAGTCTACATAGTTCGGAAGTGGGGTGAACTGACGTGAAAGGGGTCATAACAACCATTGGTTGTTGGGATTGAACCTTAGGGAGGCTTCCTATGCACCTTTCCTTGGAAAGGATCAAATTCCACGTAGTTCGGGATGGATGGGAACTGACGTGAAGGGGGCGGAACCAATGAGTGTTGGGATTGAACCTTAGGGAGGCTTCCTACGTACCTTGCCCTGTTAAGTAACAAAGTCAACATAGTTCTGGACGGTGTTGGTGAACCGACGTGAAGGGGGTCAGAACTAATAGGTTTTGGGCTTGAACCTCAGGGAGGCTTCCTACGTACCTTGCCTTGGCAACGATCAAAGTCCACGTTGTTCGGGAGTGGTTGGAACCAACGTGAAGATGGTCGGCACCAATGGGTGTTGGGATTGAACCTTAGGGAGGCATCCTACGTACCTTGCCTTGGAAAGGATCAAAGTCCACGTAGTTCATATGGATGGGAACCGATGTGAAGGGGGTCAAAACCAATGGTTGTCGGTCTTGAGACTCGGGGAGGCTTCCTACGTACCTTGAATTGGAAAGGATCAAATCCCACGTAGTTCGGGATGGTGTTGGTGAACCGACAAAAAGGGGTTTGGAACCAATAGGTTTTTTGGCTTGAACCTCAAATAGGCTTCCTACATACCTTGCCTTGGCAATGATCAAAGTCGATGTAGTTCAGGAGTGGTTGGAACCGCTGTGAAGATAGTCGGCACCAATGGGTGTTGGGCTTGAATCTCAAGGATGCTTCCTATGTACCTTACCTTGGCAAAGATCAAAGTCCACATAGTTTGGAAGAGTATTGGTGAACTAATGTGAAGGGGGTCAGAACCAATAGGTTTTTGGCTTGAACCTTAGGGAGGCTTCCTACATACCTTGCCTTGGAAAGGATCAAAGTCCATGTAGTTCGGGATTGTTTGGAACTGACATGAAGATGGTCGGCACCAATGGGTGTTGGGATTGAACCTCAGGGAGGCTTTATATGTACCTTACCTTGGAAAGGATCAAAGTCCACGTAGTTCAAAAGTGGTTGGAACTGACGTGAAGATGGTCGACATCAATGGGTGTTGGGCTTGAACCTCCGGGAGGCTTTCTACGTACCTTACCTTGGCAAGAATCAAAGTCCACGTAGTTTGGAATGGTGTGGGGCTTACGCTCTAAGTTTCCCAGAGAGAATTTCATGGTCGATACTTACTCTAAGCCCACGTGAGTCATGCTCGGTGTGAGAAATAAGAGGTGGCAGAGACCTGATGATCACGTCGCGAAAGGTGCGCCTGTGGGAAGTGGAATTGGGATTACACGTGGTTAGCGGCCCAAAATAGAAACAGGGGCTTACGGGTAATCCACGACCTAGGGAGATGGAGATTGGTACTTACTCCAGGATGGAGGCCCGGTGATGAAAAAGCCCAGTGGGATAGGGATTTTACATGGGAGAAGATATGGGGAGTAGGGGTGATACCTCCTACAAGAAAATCTAAGGGGATTACACCAATATGGTTTCCCTTTCCCCATAGACAGATGTCGGGGCAAGGTCAAAGTTTAACACCATGTGTTGAGGAAAATGGTGCTTGGTAGTTTAACTTCCTACATCTTGGATGAGGTGGGTTTACTCCACACCCCCTAGGAATTACATAACGGATACCCTCATTCCCTTGATAGAAGGAAGGCATCAACAATGTCATGGTGAGGGGGTGTTGTGGAGTGATCCACTGGGGGGTCCACGTTAGCATGGCTATGTGAAGAAGAAATAGCTGTTAGCGTGCCTATGAGAAGAATCATGAGGCGAATCAATGCAATGGGAAGTATCTTCCAAGGGATTTTGGAATTTCTTTGTGCAAACCTAGAAAATCGCACAGGAAAAACAATTGCAGACAAAAGGGGTTCATAGGTAGAAACCTTGTGAAGCTCTGGTGCTCTATGAAGTAGAGGGTATTCGCGAAGGGGTGTGCTTTGAGAAGTAGAGTGGCCTAGCCTAGGAATAGGGAATAGGCGCATATGGAAGGTTCTTCACAAATTGTAAAGGCATTTGAGGAGCAATGCCTCACAAATAAAGGGTGCCTCATGAAGCAAGGGTGCCTTGTGAAGAATAGCATTGTGAAGCAATGTGCTTCACGAAGTAGAGTGACCTCACCTTAGCATGTAGGTCACATGAACACGAAGGGTACTTCACGAAGCATAAACACTTCACAATGACCCAAGTCCCCTTGGGGATCTACTTCCTTCGAAAAGGCCCATGGGCTCTGCGATGGGCATCCCTCTTTGAAGAGGGGCCAAATTCATGCAAAAGGGAAGGCACTTCACGATGAAAAAGTACCTTGAAGTGGTCATGGTTCATAGAGAAAATATTTCTTTGTGATTTTGGAGCTAAGTAGGTGAATGGTTGGAGGATCTATCCTTTGGGCTTGAGGGAAGCCTTATATTTATAGGCAAGAGGCGCAGCAAAGCAGATCTCGCTCGGTACGAAGAGAAGGCTTGCTCCGCGGAAGGTCATGAACGTCAAAGGGGTGTGTGGAGAATCCCACCTTCTGGATCCGTGGAAGGTCACGAACATCAAATGGGTTTGCGGATAATCTCATCTCCTCGCTCTGTAGAGGGTTGCGAATGTCAAAGGGGTTCACGGAGCATCCCGCCTCTTCGCTCTGCAGGGGGTCATGAACGTCAAAGGGGTTCGTGGAGCATCCTGCCTTATCGCTTCGCGGTGGATCATGAACTTCAAAGGGGTTCACAGAGCATCCCTTCTCCTTGATCCGTGGTGGGTTCGCAAAGGGGGAGCTTGGTGTTGGTCACGGGGCTATGGGGCTCCGCGTTTAGGCTTTACAAGGCATCCCATTACACTTTTCTTTTATTATTTCATTACAAAATTTTGGTGCCAAAAAAATCCCTCCCTCATATTTGGAGATAAGGAGAAAGTGAGGGTCCAAGTCTGAGGGTTAATCGCCAAAATACCTCAACTATCGCGAAGCGGCCTCGCGAAGAAGGATTGCAAAGCAGAGTGGCAGTGTGGGGGTGGGGCCTTCAGGATCCATGCCCACGGCTATGACAATTATTGTGTCCAGTGGGTCCGGGACATTCGAGGTGGCTCCTCCGGAGCTTCCCAATTTTCTGACAATATATGGGGGTCCATGCCTTAGGGTCTCGATGGCAACAACCTAGGAAAGAGACCAATAATTCAATCATTGTAAGTCTCTTTTACAAAACTCATGACTACCAGCCATCGAACAGGATAAATGGTGCCCTTTTGATATGTGCAGTCCTTCAAATGGCGTGGATTGCCTTGGAGAGGTTTATTGGTACTCCTGGCGGCGCCTTTCCCAGGGAAATGCCAGTGGTTGCGGAGGTAGATGTCTGGACTTGCCAAGAGGTGGCGCTTCAGATCACTGGTAGGACCGTTAGTATGGTCGGGCCTGATATTATTGAGGTGGGATCTGACGATGAGGATCGATTAGACTTCTTGGCTCCCACCATGCATGACCAAACACCAAATGTAGAACCTTATGATGAGTTTGTTGGGGTGTTCCCACCTATGAGCCTGCCAATCGCACTGACTAGGATGAGATGGCCACTGATGAAGAGGATAGTAAAATAGTCCATCACCGATCGTGGAACCTGATCAAGCACTTTATCGATGACACTCCCCAAATGCAATGGCTGGATGAGATGGATAGACTTTGCTCGCAGCTGTGTGAACTGTGTTTTGGGGGAGTGTATGCCCAACATCCTCACATGCTAGTCCGAGATCTTATGGCGGAGAAGATTCAGGAGTATGATTGTGGCCTCGGTGTGGGATGGAAGTGGAGGAAAGTAGTGAACATCAAGAGGCTCCAGGAGGCTGAAAAAGACGTTCAGAGGCTGCAGGTCTGGGCGGATGAGCACTCTGCTTCCCTCGATGTGAAATCATAGCTCATATCATGGTTGAAGGCCCAGCTGGTGGAGGCCTAAGAGTGCATAAAATAGGCTTCTAAAGAAATGACCGTTATCTAGATCGACGTGGAACGGGCCCGGATCGCGGCCGATGAATTGAGCCCCCTCACTACTGAGGAGGAGCAGGAGCTGAATAGGCAGCAACAAATCCTGGATGCCACAAGCCAAAGGGTGGCGGAGCTATAACTTTCTTTTGATGAGTCTAACCCATCCATGGGAGGGATCGACCCTCGGGTGCTGTAATGATTAAAAACCCTCAAAGGTAATTTCATGCTTTGATTGTTTTATGCCATATGCATGCATGAGTTCCATTATTTTTATTGGTTTTACATGCATCTTTTGTATTCATGAAATACCCAGTCATCAATCCCTAAGCTCATGCGGATCGAGCCCAATGTGAGAAACAAGGGATGATCATCTTATTTTTCCATCAAAACATAAGAGTGTCGACCAAGCTTCAAGCATCCAGGGTTTGAAAAACCAACCCGTATTTATGAGAAGAAATAGGAGAGGCCCGATTGGAGTAGGAGGACCTCAGAAAAATCAACGTGTCGTTTTTCCAATGTTCTCTATTGCACAAAGGGGTAACGCTAGGGGCGTTGGAATCTATCCGAACATAGGGGAGTGGAATGTGTAAATCATGATACCCAAAATTTGGAACATTGTAGGATGGTATGACAATGAAGGATAATTGTTGACCATGTTTGAAACATAGTATTATTATTATGTTAGCCTGAAACGGGGATAACAAATGGGGGTCGGCTGCTGACCATGTTTGAAACATGGGGCCCGACTCAAAATGTCATCCATTAGTCTTCCATAACGTTATCCCAGGATAGTAGGTCAGTCATAGGCTGAGCATCCATACTGTTAGGGGGTCCTTTTAGATGTGAAAGGGGAAAAGGGTCCGAATAAAGGGCACACAAAGCGTGGAGTGTGGAGTGATGGGTTGTTCAATCAGAATCCAACACTCTTGAAATTACACCACCATGGTGGGAACACATTAGGTTGGCGCATTGGTCTGATCAGGGATAAAACTCACTTCCGAACAGGACCTCTCTGGTAAGGACTTGAAGTGATCTGTAGTTTTACTTCATACCAATAAGAATTATAGACATGTGGTTTAGTGTCATACAGTGAGGACGGTGCACATAGTTTAAAGGCCATACTGCTTGGACCAGGATCGGGCCCGAGGGGGCATAAGGGTTATTGAAACTAGGGATGGGCCCAAGGTGAAATGCCTAGGAATTTCTACATATCCCATAAGGATGATAATCAAGCCAAACGTAGTTCTTGATTCACAGCGTGGTCAGAGACCAATGCTGGTAGGGGGAATCCTCTCTAGCGAGGAAGCCGACGCATCCCATAATTATCATGGGGCATCCTGAACTTGTTCAGGGTAGGGGCCACAGTTTAAAGTCATGCATCGGGTACATAGATACCCATAAAGGAAATGTGTGGTGTGGTACATTACCCGATGTGAATGAGGACCATAAGAGTCCACACCACACATGCTCTCAAGGGAATCGTTAGGTTGAGGGACTTGAGGTGAAAATCCAGCTAGGCCCAAGACAGGTTGTCTGGGAATTACTACATCTCCCATAAGGATGGTAATAAATCCACACATAGTTTTGAGAGTGCAGTTTAATTTCATGTCGGATGATGAAAGGCATGTGTGTCATAGATGTGCCAGTACACGTCCTACCAAAACTACTAAGCCCACGTGAGTCGTGATTGATGTGGGAAACAAGGAGTAGTGATGGGACTTTCCTGACATAAGAAGAAACACATTAAGGGAAATGGGATGCTAGGTAAATGACGTCCCAATGATGCTGACCTGCCTACATAATGCACCTAGATGCAAGAAGGGGTAATATCGAGTATGTCGTAATTCCAATTGAACATAAGAAAGTGGAAATATGTGAATCATGATACTCAAGATCTAGAAAACAATGATGGTGGAATGATGATAGGGGATAACTGCTGACCATGTTAGAAACACAACATATGTATCGCGTTAGCCTGATATGGGGACAGACAGATGGGGGTCAACCACTGACCATGTTCAAAACACGGGACCTGTCACAAATGTCGTTCGGGGTCTTCAGGGACGTTGGCCTAGGATGGTAGGTGATCCGATGTGGCATGATACCAGGCCATTAAGGGGGTCCCTTCATATGTGAAAGGTGGTGGAAGATCCAAATAATGGGCTCACGAATCTTGGTCATGAAATGAGGGGAATGTCCTCGTGAAAATTCCACACTTCGGGCTCTTTGTCAAAACACATCTGAGTACGACTATAAGACGTATCAGATAGAGGGATTCGAGTCCCTTCTCAAGGAAAAGGGTCCCAAGGTCGCTTTCTTCCAACTTAAGGTCCTAGTGTGGATCATTAATGGGGGCTTTATTTAACGGACTATGCACAGGACGGCGAAGTATCCAAACCCGACGTGTAGTTCTCATAGGGGGATCTTAGTTTAAGGTGTTAGAGATCAGATCGGGTTAGGAAGGGACAAGGGAGACACATGGTGTGGTTGTAAAAAAAACCTAACGTTAATGAGAATACAAGAGGTACACGCCACTCCAAAATTTTGCAAATGATTTTGGGCCAAGGGGCTGAAAAATGAGGGGTAGGATTTTAGATTCTTGGGGTTGTACCCAAAGACAAGATGTCTGGGCATTCCTATGTATCCCATGAGGATTCGAATCAAGCTATACGTAGTTCTTAAGGATGGTGCAGTCGGATACCAGTGCCAGGGATAATAAGGTTGTTCGGGTCATGCCCTTGCACCAAATAACGGTATTTGATAGATCTTGTTTGTCATTTAGGATGAATGAGTGTTGTTTTTTTTGTGAAGAGACGAACCTAGGATAGAAAGTCCAGGAATCACCATAAGATTCAAGCTGTGTGTAGGCATTGAAAATGGTATGGTGTGTTACTGATACCAAACATGATGTCCCCTCTAGTGAGGACACCACGATGCTGCACCATTTCTCATTGTGCGGCCAGGACGATAATATCACAGTTTAGGGTCATGTGATGGGACCAAGTGACATAGTTTAACATCATATGGTTTGGACGTATATAGGAGAGGTGAGGTTCAAGAGGGAATGTGAATGATGCGATAAATCATACCCAACATTAATGAGGATGAGTTCCACATCACACCACGCATGATTCCATGAGAAAACCTTGGGCTGAGGGGCTAGAAAAGGTTAGAGGACATGGGACAGGAGAGGTTATCTCTCAGTTGAGCTGGACCCAAAGATGAGATGTTTGGGTGGTCCTACGTATCCCGTGAGGATGGGAATCAAGCCATACTTAGTTATATGAGGTGGCTTTTAACTTCATGCGGGACAAAATACAGTTTAATGTCATGTGGGACAGAAAGTAGGAAGGACTAACTCCTAGAAAGGGGAGTACATGGTGTGGCTATTGCACACCCAATGCGAATGAGGGCATAAGACCACACGTACCACACCATGCGGTCCTATAAGATTCAGAGCCCAAATGGCAGAACAGAAGAGAGGAACCATAAAGAGATCTTTTTTTAAGGTATTGGAGCTCAGACCATGGAAAAGCGGAACTCTTCCAAATAGGCGCAGACCTTGATCCAATCCCTAAGCCTACGTGAGTTGAACTCAGTGTAGGAAACAAGGGCAGAATAGATCTTCGCAATATATGGGGAAGTTGGTGCGGAACCCCGAATAACTCCTTACCATGACTTTATCCTCCTAACGTGCAAATGTGCACTGAGGGATAGTACCGGGAGTGTTGAAATTCCACTTGGACATGATGGGGTGGAAAATGATGTGAATCATGCGAATGACATTTTGGGATTAATGAGGTTGGTGTGAAGATGGGGGATGAATTTTGACCATATTTTAAACACATCATCCATATTATGTGACCTGAAATGGGAACAACAAATGAGCGTCGACTACTGACCATATTCGCAATGCGGGACTTGTATCAACTTGTTGTTCGAAACCCTCGGGGATGGTGGTCCATAGTGGTAGGAGGGACCTTGTTCCGAGCATCTATGCCAGTTGGGGGTCCCTTAGGATGTGAAATATGGTGGAATACCTAATGAAGGGGAACATGAAGCCTAAAAAATGGGTGAAAGCATGTCCAGGTAGAATCTGACACTCCAGGCCCTAAACCAAAGTACTTCTAGGCACATTGGTGGATCACTGAAGAGGGTCGAGGGACCCGACTAAGAGGCAGCCAACTCAAAAAGATGAATATAGGGAAAGGAAGAGAAGTCCACTCAGGAGAGAGAGAAAGAGAGAGAGAGAGGTGTGTGGCGTGGTTGTTATAGACCCGACGTGAATGGGGTCATAATCCCATATCACACTATATGCCCCTCTCTTGGAAGGGCGCAGGCCAGGGGCCAAGATGATAGGGGAGGTTCTAAGAGTTGGGGTTGGACCCAAAGACTAGAAATTTGGTCAGTCCTACATATCCCATAAGGATGGGAATCAAGCCACACATAGTTCTTGAGAAGGATGATGTGCAGTTTATTGTCATGCAGTAAGGAATCAAACAAGGGAAAGACACCCCAATAAAGGATGTGTATGGCACAACGAGTAACCCGACATGAATGAAGACATAATTTCATACCACACCATACAGTCCTAAGTGAGAACTTGGGCCAGGGGCTCGAGAAGGTCAAGGGACCTGAGGCTGGGCCACAGACAGAATGTCACAGCCATCTCGCAGTTTAACATCTTGCAGTGAGGACGATAGTGATCTTAGTTTAAGGTCATAGATCTCAGACTGTAAGTACCTAGTTTAATGTCATATGCATGGGAAAACTGAATGGAGAGGGTGAATTTTCATGCCTATGGAATACTACAAAGCATTAATGATGATAGAAGACAAATGTTAACCAGGTTTGCAACATGAAATACCACCCTTATGTGACTGGAGTTCAGGGGGAAACAATTGAATGTTGATTTTTGAACTTATTATCAACATGGGACTTGTATCAATTTTTCTCTAAAAATACTTGGAAATGTTGTCCCAAAATGGTAGGAGATCCCTTAGGCTAATTATTTATGTCATTTGGGGGTCTGTTTGGATTTAGAAGATAATGGGAACCCAAATAATGGGGCTTGTGAAGCATGGTGGGGATTATTTTCACGAAAGGGATGATAAATGGAGGGATGTCTCAAAGGGGGGTGTGTTCGATGTGACGAAATAGCCTAACGCGAATAAGTACGTGAGTCCATTCCGCACCGCACACTTCTGAATGAGAATTTGGGATAGGAGGCTGAAAAGGCCGAGGGACCTGAGGCTAGGTGTCCCGACCAGCTTTGGCCATATGGCCACTTACGTGGGAATTGCCCTATCATCGCTCCTAATCCCACAGGAGCAATTCTTGGTGTGGGAAACAAGGAGTAGGACTAGGCTCTCCCCATCATATAAGGGTCTGCCAGCTAGAGTAACACTTCTGCCCAAGGAAAACTGAAGCTTGAAGAGACAATGGGACAGAATGCACCACTACACTCAATGTTTGGGATGTGTGGGGTAGTGACAATGATAAAGGATGGATTTTGACCAAATTTGAAACAAAACATCTATATCGTGTGACCTGAAATGGGAACAACAAATGAGCGTCAACCACTGACCATGTTCGCAACGCGGGACTTGTATCAAATTATTATTTGAAATCCTCGGGGACGTTAGCCTGTAATGGTAGAAGATCCATTAGGCTAAGTATCCATGACAGTAGGGGGGTCCTTTGGATGTGAAAGATAATGGAGTCCCAAGAAAAAGAGTGAGTGAATCATAGATGTGCCCGTGCATTTTAACATCAAGCAGGGTGGTGACATAGGTGAAAGTCTCCATGGGGTGGGATTTATGGTGGGGTCATGATGAACTCGACGTGAATTATGGAGGAAGCCAACACCACACCATGTGTTCTGACTTGAGGGGAGATTTTGGAGTTTGGGGCTAGGCCTATGGAAAAAATGCACAGGCGGTCCTACGTATCCCATGAGGATGGGAATCAAGCCATACATAGTTCTGAAAAGTCCATGCAGTTTAACATATTGCGGTAAAGACGCGGGAGGACTATGAGAACAAGGAGGGGCACATGGAACGTCCTTCATAATCTTTCCATGAGTGGGGAGCAAAGAAACTTAGACTACATCACATGAGATCCTCCAGGATAACTACGCCTAGGAGGGGTAGCCAAACAAAAAGGGCATGGTGCTGGACTCAGGACGAGGCGTCCAAGAATTCCTATGTATCCCATCAGGATGTGAATCAAGCCATACATAGTTCTAAGAGGTGAAATTTAGTCTCTTGTGAGATGATGTACATTTTAATGTCATGCGGTACATGGAAGTTTAAGGTCTTGCAATAATAGTAGTTTAGGGTCATGCAGAACCATACAGTTTAAGGTCATGCGGGACCAGGTAGTTTAGGATCATTCAGGACCATACATTTTAAGGTCATACGGGACCATTGGGGGATTAAGAAAATTTTTTCTTGAGGAACTTGGAATTGGTGGGAGGATTTATATGCTCACCATCCATGGTCACCAGAGAGTATGCACCATTGGAGTAAACCTTGTGAACAATGTAAGGTTCTTCCCATTTGGGCTCCAACTTGGGTGGTTTCCTACCATGTATCATTGCTATCCTGAGGTCCAGTATTAAGTCGCCCTGCAAGAAGAAGTGAAGGCGAAATTTCTTATTTAAAGCTCTAGCCATCTTGTTATGGTGCCTTTACAAATTGTGCAGGGCACGAAGCCTATTCTCATCGAGCGTTTCCATCTCAGCCAAGCAGATTTTAGCTACTTTGTCTAGCACTTGCTGATTGTAGACAGTTGTGCGTAATGAGTTAAACTGAATCTTGATGGGTAGTATGACCTTTGTTACGTACACCATGGAATATGGGGTCACCTGGGTGGAATTACAAGTCGTCATCCGATAATCCTAGAGGGAGTTGGGGAGCTTATCTGGCCAAGTCTTCTTGTTTTGACCAACCATCTTATATAGAATGTTAGAGAATGTTTTGTTGAATGCCTTGATCTGTCCATTTGCTTATTCATGATAGTGGTAGGTATGGTTAGAATGGATTTTGTACTTAGCATATAGTTTCTTCAGCTCATATATATAGAAGTTTGTGCTGTTATTGGTGAGGAAGGAATGAGGTACTCCAAATCAGTCGATGATATTGGAGCTCACAAAGTCAACAATGGAACGGGACTAGACTTACTTGAGTGGAACTGCCTCTTCCCACTTGGAGAAGAAATATATAGCAGTTAGGATGAACCTGCACTGGGGAGTTGACGCCGGTGGATATGGTTTCACAACATCGAGTCCTCATACCGCAAATGGCTAGGAGTACTTTGTGAAGTGGAGAGGCTATGGCAGTCGATGCATGAAGTTAGCATGAATTTGGCACGCATGGAACCTCTTGGAAAACTCGATGCAGTCATGGATCATAGAGGGCCAAAAATACCCCAGTCTCTGGATCTGGTGAAATAGCTTCAGCCCGGTTTTGATGAGCCCCACAAGAACCGGTGTGAACCCCCTGCATGACTTGGGAAATCTCGACTCCTTGAATGCAACGGAGGAGGACCCCATCAAAATCGTGTTTTTAGAGGATCTACTCATGACCAGGGCCGTCCTAGAGGGTGAACTGCAACGCGCGACATCGGATTCTCTCACGCTCGGCCCATTCTGCTGAGAGGTAACTATTTTGGATATACTCAACAAAGGAGGTTCTCCAATTAGGGGCCACTTTGATCACTTCATTCTGGGGACTGGGGGGTTTTGATGTGGAGGCGTTGGTGGTAAGGTGGCTTACTTGTGAGATGTCATCATCATCTGGGGTGATAGGAGCAATGACTCTTTGGTGTGCCACATGGATAACCAAATAATCATGTTCGGGCTCTACAAGTGATTCAGCTAGGCTATAAAGGGTGTCTTATCATCCATTCTGAGATCGAGGGACATGAGTAACTTCTGGCCGAGATGGGAAATGGGCCATTAGCTGGAGAGTGCGCTCCAACAATGGTATGAGCTTTGGATTTCTGATGACATAGTCATCCTTGATCTGTTTGATGACTAGCTTAGAATCCCCTTTCACATGAAAATGGGGCATTTAAATCTCAAGGGCCAGCTCGAGGCCATTGATGAGAGCCTGATACTCTGCCTCGTTGTTGGTGCAGCCTTTTGACAACAGGAATGAGTATGGCAGGATAGATTGTGTTGGGGTAATGAATACAGTACCCAGGCCTACTCTGTTGAGTTTAGGATCATTGAGCCTCCTGTTTATGGGGCTTCAGGAAGCACCGTCAAAGTGAATTTGCCAACACGGGATGGCTTGGTCTACCGAGAGGATCGCCTCATCAGGGAAATCGAGATCAAGGGACTGGTTAGTAGGAGCTGGATGGGCAAAAAGGAAGTATTCCAGAGATTTCCCCTTAATATCCTTCTAAGGGACAAACCTAATGTTGAACTACTGGAGGATTACCGATAACCGAGATAGACGACCTGTCAACATGGGGCGGTTCAAAATGTACTTTAGGGGATCTACCCGAGACACCAGTTGTACCTCATGATGCTGGAGGTAATGTTGCAATTTCTGTACTGTGAATATCAGTGCAAGACATCTCTTCTCAATGGGGGGGGGGGTATCTGCTCTCTGTATCAAGGAGCATGTGGTTGAGGTAGTAGTGGTTGTTCTCCCTTCCCTAATTGTTCTTCTGGGTGAGTAGGGAACTGAGATATTGCTCCAGGGTGGTCACATAAAGGACTAGCGGATTTCTGAAAACTGGTGGCATTAAAACCAGAGTTTGGAGCAGATACTTCTTGATTTCCTCAAAAGAAGTTTTTGAACTCTTCATCCCACTCATAGACTACACCATTCTTTATGATCTGATAAAAGGTCTTACACTTGCCAGCCAGATTCGCAATGAATCGGCGTATGTAGGCTAAGTGGACTTGGAAACCTCGATGCTCCCAAAGGTTGCCCGGGGGAGATATCTGGCTAATGGCCTTGATCTTCTCTGGGTTGATCTTGTTGCCTCTGTATCTGACAACAAAGTTGAGAAACTTTCCCGAGGTGACCCCGAAGGCGCACTTCAATGGATTCATCTTCATATGGCAAGAGTGGAGGAAGCCGAACACTTTCTTAAGGTCTTTGAGATGTTCTTGGCGCTGGAGATATTTGACCACCAGATCATCCACATAACATTCCACCAATTTCTCGAGTATTGGCTTAAATATGCGATGCATGGCCCACTGATAGGTAGAATCTGCATTCTTTAAACAGAATGGAATAACTTGGTAACAAAAATTACCTTATGGTGCCTTGAATGCTTTAGACTCCTCATCCTCAGGGGCCATTTAGATTTGGTAATACCTGGAGTACCCATCCAAGAAGGAGAGGGCTTGGAACCCAGTTGTAGCATCGATCACGAGTTTCATCACAGGAAGGGGAAAATCATCCTTCGGACAGTGGCAGTTGAGATCCTAGAATTCGATGCAGACTCTGATTTGTCTGTTCTTCTTCTTGACTGGCATAATGTTGGCTATCCATTTAGGGTACTGGACCTCCTTTATGAAACTGGCTATGATGATCTTATCAAATTATGCCTCTACCATGGTATCGTCAGAAGGGTGCATATTTCTGGGAGGATGCTTGAACCCGCGATGATTTGTCGGGAGACCGAGGTGGGGGATGGCTACCTAAGGATCTAGTCCTAGAAACTCATTGTAAATCTAGGAGAATACATCACAGTGTTTTTTAAGGAAGTTTATGTACTATTTTTTCTCTTCGAGGGGCATGGAGGCACTGATCAATGTGGGTTTCGGGTCTGCCTCGCTACCGAGGTTCACCTATATCAATTCATCGACTATGGTGGAGACTCCCTCTTCAAATGCAGGAGGGACATCCTCTAAATCCTCTTCCCCACTTATGGATGAGGGATCCTTGGTGGGAGGAGTTGCTTATGAGTTGGTAGATCCTGGTGGGAGGCTGGTACCAGCCTGAGCGGTAGTGGACACTACATCGGAGGACTCTTATGTTGCCACAACCATAACGATGAAGGATTTAGATCTGATCCCATCTGGCCTTCAGCCCAAGGGGCCACGCATGATGATATCAAAGCAATAGTGGCACATTGGCTTGAGCCGGTTAATTCCATCCAATCAGAACAAGAAAGTATGTCATATTGTTGTTTCTATGGGGTGGATATCCCAATAACGTATTGGAGTATGAGGCTTCACGATCACATGAGCCTAATTCATGTAGGATTACGAGGTGATCTTTCGACGTCGCTTAGACTTGGGAATGTGTTCCCCCTATGTACCAGACACAACAAAGCATTGTCCCATGTCCAGGTTTGTAGCCTCCAATCAGTGGATTGGTAAGATGTAGACATCATCTACATCTGTCCACGGGTCGGTCACAGTCGTGGCATGCTCAACCACATTAGCCTGAATCTGCTTTTTTTATATTGTAGTAGTCGGCATCCAGGTAGCAGTCTTCACAAGAGGAAAATGGAGATTATTCACCTTAAATAATTCCCACTAGACCATTGAGGGATTACTTGAGGCACTGGTGATATGATGAAGTAACCGCCGCATGCAGGTGGAGCCACGTCCTACCCATCAACGCATTGTAGGCAGTGTCCTGGGAGACAACCATAAACTCGGTGATGGAAACTAGGCTACCAAAATGGGTCTTCAAGTGAATATTGTCGACTGGTGTCTATTCTATCCCATCATAACATTGAATTATTAGGTCAGAGGGACTTGGATCATGTTCAGACAATCCCAGTTTTCATAGTGTCTGAGTTGGGATTAGGTTGATCCCAGAACCTATGTCGACAAGGCAGCGGCGAACCTCCACGCCATTGAACTGGCCGGTGATGTACAGTGGGATAATGTTCCCCTATATGGGAGAGCCTTCATCTTTTCCAAAGAATAAGATAATGTCCTGACATTCATCATTCTTGACCACCTTAGCATGAAAGGCTTCTGGGGCTACTACTTCCGTCTCAAACTAGAGGGGGCTCCTTAAAGCCTTGGCAAGGGATTCACGCATGTCTGCCAACATAAGAATGATCTCAAGGATGGAAATACTCACTGGGATGCTGGTAAGGTGTTTTAAAACATCATAATTTCATGCCAGGTGTTAACTCTTGCTTACAGAAGGTCGATCTACGATAGGAGGTAAGGCAGGCCCTGCATGTTGGACCGGCGGCTGACTGGTGCTGGGAATGTCCCGCTGCTCACTAGTCGGAGCATGTGGAGTGACTATCAGAGGAGGGATTGATGAATGAGATTGGTACATAGGTAAGCGTGTCTGATTGTGGCGAGTTTTGGGCAACTCGCCCTGATCCAGTATCACAAACGGTGACGAAGGAGGGCCTGACGTCACCAGGTGAGAAGGCTGTGCATGCTGAGCTCTGCGTTGTGCCTGTTTCCTGGTTTGGGTAGCATGAACAGCATGGCTAGAAGTGCTGACTGAGGTGCTCTGATAGCCCATATAATCACGACTCCATTGACGCTGATGATGGTTGTGGATGTTGGGATGATCTTCATGGCGATCCTCATCATCAGAGATCATGTAGGGGTTTACCAGCTCTACGGTATTAATCGAGGTGTACCCTGGACTATCGCTTAAAGATTCTTCCACTACTGGATGGGTTCTGGGAGGAACCACCATATCCAGGGGAATAAAGTTTCTGAGAGTATGATATGATGATGGAATTAGAAGAGGACTTTACTTTCCCTAGAGTCACCGATATTTTCTCTTCTGGGAAGAGGACGGCCGAGACGACGATGCAGAAGTGGTGGCTATAGCTTCTGAAGGCTTTATCCGATTCAGGCGCGCTCAAACGACACCATGGGCATGAGTGACTATTTTACGAGCCATCCAGTCATCATATTTCTAGGACCCATGTCTAGAAACCTGATGTCACTCACCTTCGTTGTCACTGCTGCTGTCTAGCCTCATGAAGATACACACCACCTGTTCTGGGGCTAGGCCTAACTGGACTATATTGTTATCCACCTAGTCTTGAAGCCAGTCTTTAAACACATATCATTGCTTGAGATTTTTCCCTAGGATCCAGTGATAAGGGCAGTAGTTAGGGCAGTTAGTGAGGTTCGCCTCTGCTGGTCTTCTGTACTCAGGCAAACGTACAATCCCCTACTCCAAGGAACTACGGAAGTAATCGGGGGGCCTGAGCCTCGTTGAACGAATAGGTCTGATTCCTCCTGTCTGGGAAGGGGTCTCTTCGATATTTACCCTGACAAGGATCTATAGGAGCCTGCCGAGGCGGCGGTACCTAGTTATCCCACCTGGGTGGCGGTGGCGCATTATGCAGGGGAACCTGTCGATTTTGAGGCAAGTGCTGCTGGGTCGGAGGATGCGCCTGAGGTGGAGGGCCTCTGCGAGGCTATGGTGGTGGCTCTACTGGTAACAACTCTAGTTTCCTAGGGGGATCTATTTGGTCCACTTTGACAGGCTTGGCCTTGGAGGCCCTTCTCGTGGGGATTGTAGGAGGCAACAGGCATGCCTACTTATCCTGTTGTAAGGCTTCCTCTAGGCACTGGGCCTTATCGGAGAAGTCTCGGAATCCTCCAGGATAGTTATGGGTGATCAAAGAGGGGACCAATTCTATCTAGACATTCCCTATGAACATCATCAGTAGTTTCTCCTGAGTCAGTATCATGTTAAGGGAGTATGTGATCCCTTTCCATCGGGCGACAAATTCTGCAACATGCTCATTAGGCCTCTGCTTTCACTTGAAGAGGTCTGCGAAACTCGTCTTTCAGGTGGTGGAACTGAACTGGTAGATGAATTTCCTCCGGAGGTCTTCCCAGCCAGCTACTGATCTGATGGGAATCTAGATGTACCGGATGAACGCTGGCCCTTCCAATGTCTGCACAAAACACCAGAGTTTGGAGGATTCCTACTGTGCTAGGGTTCCCAACATGGGCCCACACCTTGAGATAAAGTGGGCTAGGTGTTGTAGTGAGTCTCCTGTCCCATTGAAGGGGGAAAATGCTGGATTCCCAAAACTTAGAGGTGTTGGAATATCATCCACCCATGCCGAATATGGCTTGCCATCAGGTGGAAGTGCCACCTATCATGTTTCTAACGCTTCGAGGTGAGCAATGAGCGCCACCATTGGATCATCCGGGCAGTGGACCATGTCTTGACGGGGATCTGTGACCACCAGTATAGTGGTGGGTTCTTCAACACGACAAATTGGCCCAGAGGATCGTGGAGTAGCTGGTGGAATGACCCTCAGGGTAGCTGGGGGAACCTGAGCTAGGTACCTTGGATTGTCGCACCATTCAGGAGGTTTTGGGAGATGTACCACACCCTCTTTCCGTAAGTTTTGGCTTCAACCTTGTCTGCAGGGGCAGGATGGTCAGGGTCACCTGGAGGTAGTTCACTAAGGGGAGGTTGTGCCTGCCCCTGCTACCCTGGCCTAGGATCACCGTAGTCTGGTCGTCGCTTTGTAGTGCATTCAGTGAGAATTTCATCGACTACCTTCATTTTTCCCACGAGCTGCTGACGCAACGCGACCTTTTCAGGGTCATCTTCCATTCTCTACACTAATATGGATGGGTCAGAGGGTTTTGTGGATCTGAGATTCTATTTACCCTTACTGTGATTCTGGCTAAGTATTAATGCCTCGATGGGCGTAGGGAGACCCAGTAGGCTCATCTATTGTTGAGTAACCCTTCCCAATAGATCTAATAGCTATGGAATGCCTTTAGGGGGTAGGTCCCTGTCGAGAAGCTCCATCTCATTCTCCTATTCTGATAGGCTTTCCATGTTGATTGCGACTTTACCTGGGGGCATGTACTCGATATCACCTGTCAAGTCGGGATGTCGCCGGATAGGACTGAAGAGGAGGGAAGTATACTACCCCCATCCACGGATCTGAACATGGGGGGAATCCTCCTTGATAATATTGCAGAGTACCTTGAAACTCTAAACTCATTACTGTTGAAGGGCCCTACGGCGGCCTAGTGACTCAGGGCGCTGGGCCATGGGGAGTGCAACCAAATCAATCAGACGAAATTTTTCGCCGACATCCTTGAAATTCTCTTGGATCTTAGGGTAAGACACTCACTGATGACAAATATGGAAATGGGTCTCCTAGAGGGTATGGTGGAAACACTCGACTTCCTCTTGGGTGAGGGATTCGGGCGTACAGAAATTCGGCGCCACAACTGGCCAGAACATCTCTGGGAAGTGGTCTGCTGCAAGGATATCTCATAAGCTCTTGGGATTAGATTTAGGGTCTGGCCCTTCATTTCCCCACTTTTCAACCAGAGGTGGCTGGGGAACCGATAGCGGTACTGAAGAAGACCGCTGGGATGGTAGGCTAGCCAGTGGAGAATACGGTGAGAGAGCTGACAAACTGCCGCATCTCGGGCTATCCTCCGAGGAGTGTATTGACTTAGCCATGAAATAATAGTAGGATGGGCTGGTGACTGTAGTTTCTGGTGCAGGGACTGCGGCTTCTGATGGTGGACCATGCTGCTGCTCGTTTACCATTTTTCCCCAGAATAGTTCTCTGTGATCTCTAATCGAGGTAAAGAGTGCTTCTGGTGATGATGGTGGTGATTACACGACCATAACCTGTGTGGTTTCCAAACTTTCATCCTCCTAGATATACCTAGGGAGGTATGCAGGAATCCGATGGACCTCGCATTCTGGAAGTATGAGGCTGATGCAGCTCGTTCCTGCCTTGGCCCTTGATATAGAGGACCTAGGAGTAAGTTTCATCACTGAGTCGTATTCCACCTCATAATCTGAGAAGAAAACTAGTTTGATATTAGTCTGTATCTTCTCATCATTCTTTTTATGGCATTGAAGACCCACCCTCCTGCCCTGGGATGGTTCTTCAGGATAGGGTACATTCTTGGAACGAGGAGGACCTTCAGCCGTAAGGGTGCTGGGGCGAGTTGGACTCCCGCCTGAGTAAGCTGAGGTGCAAGGAACACCTGGACAAATATCAAAGGGTAAATCATTAGTACCTCCATGGGAAGTTCTAGAGTGGGTAAGACCTCCGCTGGAGCTGATAGGACCATGGGTAGGACCTCCATGCTTGTTTCCCCTGACAGTGTCAGCGTGAGGAGGATCCTCGAACTGGTCAAGCCGAACATGGGTAGGACCTCAATGATGGGAGCTGGTGAAGTGAAGTTTTCCTTCACCCCTTTGATTACTGAGGTGAGGAGGACCTTCACTGGAGGCTATCAGGATATGGGGAGGCCCCCATGTGGGAGATTGACCAGATGTGCAACAACCCCACACTGGCGGTCTGTGGAAGGAGGGATGACTCCATACCCGATGTAATGAGCACGAGAGAGGAATATGTACTGAGTGTCACCATCATGGGGGGTCCACATTCAGACTGAATTTAGCAATTGGAAAACCTACATGCCAATCTTGGAAGTAGAGGGGACCTGCATTTTCCATAGTGGTGGTGCGGGGAGGACCTCCATACTAGCGACGACCACTACCTGCGCTGGCGGCCAAGAGAGTCGACCCAGCCTCCCTGTGGGGTGGTTGGGGCCTCGATCAGGCTAGGTATACGAGTGTCCCTACTCATTATACATAGGGGGTGATGATACATGTCGATGGTGGTGCAGGCCATAATAGTTGTCGACATTGATGCCCCTCGGCGGGCGTCCTCCTTGGCTTGTGCTCGACGCTGGCATCAAGTCAGCTAGACAGAGGTCGGCAGTGCAGGTGTGTAGCTTACCTTCTCTTTAGCTCAAGGGACTAGGTGGTTGTGGTGTTGCGGCCTAGTGGGGGCCATCCTAGGGGGCCCCTGAAATGGGATCCCGACCGAGCTAGCCCAAACATCCCATACCTCATCGGCATAGGGAAGACAGTATTCGAGGTGTTTCGGGGAGAGGCTCCCAAAACGATTGTACCTTGGGGTGGGGAGTAGTGGATCTATGTGCGGACCTTGGGGGTGGTGGTAGTGATGAGGTGCAAATGCCTCTAGATCCTAGCGGGCCATATCCCGTGTCGGAATGACCCCCTTCTCCTCGTACCGGAGTACAAGTTCATTGATCACCCTTCGTTGGATGAATTCATATGGAGAGATGGGGTGTGGGCGCCCAGTAGTTGTGCTTTTGGAGGTCATCATGGAAGCGGAGGAGCCACAAGGGGTTGCTGCATTGGTGTTTCCCCTGCCCCCACGTCGGTGGGCGGGTGGCGATTGGGTTCCTTGTGCAGCAGCTTGGTTTCTGAAGTAGGGAGATTAAGCCATTAGTGCTGAAACAAAGAAATCAACATCCAGTTCCCCAGTGCCATTCCATCTTCCATGGCTAGTTAGAGGGATCCACACTAACAGCGTCATAGACTAAGATTCCCAACATTTCGACTACCCCAACTTTTGGTAAGTTTCACGCTAGACCCGCTATTTGCTTGATGGGACCTGGTGCCAGATAACTGGATCCGGTGACATGCTAATCCACTGATGTCCCGAAAACTACTAATATACATATTAAAGAGAAGAACTTAACTTTGGGTTCACCATTTTTGTTTCTGATGCTTTCATCGGGGCGCATGCGTCCGTCTGTTTCAAGGACGACAATGCTATTTGTTGCCCTGCATTCCCTCTTTCCAAAGGCGGGCAGCATCCATTCCTTGTTAAGGGATGTTTTCTCCTTTATCAAAACAGGATGATGGGATGTCGGTTCTTCCTTCTGTAGATTCCTCCTCAGAAGACATCACCTTTCCCGGGTCTCCCTTATAGTATTTAAGATGTTGTTCGTGGAACTCTTCCCAGTGCCATATCTTCATGGATGCTGGTTAATTACATTGATCCTGTCAGGACATTCCAAGGGGTCTAGCCAGGGCAGTAACCTTCAATCTGGGGAGTAGTCACGTTTGACATCACTGGCATGTCTGGACACTGGAACACTGGAGCGTTTGGGTTTATTCCTATTATTATAGGGCTTCTTGGGGGAGCAGAAGCCCGAGGAATCCCACGTTGCATGAAGGAAATTATATTCCATAGGCATGTCTCTGAGGTTTTCCTCAACTTCCCATGTTTAACATGAGGTATTCCATGAGTTTAATGTCTAGAAGAGATGGAATTATGGGGATCACAACGTCCCATAGAGAAGGATCAGATTGGTAAATCCCTAGGAGGGAGCACCAGGAAGGTTTACCAGATGGATGGATCAGAACGCCCAATGGGGACGGATCCGGGGTGGTGTGTCCCATAGAGAGAAGATGTCACACCGTGAAGGCTGATTTGGACACCACTTAGGGTGGATCGGGGAGAGTGCACCCCAGAATGGGGACACCAAGGTTTACCATTGGCTGGGATTGAACCTCATGGAGGTTTCCTACGTACCCTGTGTAGATGACAGGGATCATAACCCATGTAGTTCTAAGGGGTGATGAATTGGGGTGTACAAAAAGAAAAAAAACCCAGAGACATGCTGGGGCTTACACATGGATTGCGACCTGTGTACTACTAGGAGTAGTGAGGAGGTGGATGACATGATCCCACTGGGATGTGGCGGCCTGGGTAAGAATCAAGATGGATTATGGAGAGTTGAATTAAGTGGAAGGATAATGAGATGGAACTAACGTGAGGATGGTGGTGGTGTTGGGCTTGAGCCTTGAAGAGACTTCCTATATATCCCTATGGCATGGAATCAAAGTCTGCGTAGTTCAGTGGGACGATGGGACACCTGAAGAGGCAGCTCGTGAGAATGGACGTATGGATGGTATCCGGAGGAAATAGAACCTCTAGGTTGGGTAATGACCTTCCTGAAAACATAGGCTCGAGGGACATATCAGGATGAGACATGAGTGATGGGATTGAACCTCAGGGAGGCTTTCTATGTATCCTCGTGGTAGGGAATCAAAGTCTATGTAGTTCTTCTGACAACGAATTACCGTATATTTGGGACTTCAATGGACTACCGCCGAATGGGGTTGACAACAGATTACCGCTGAATGGGGCTGACAATGGCTTACCGCTGAATGGGGATGAACCTCAGGGAGGCATCCTACGTACCTTGTCTAGGAGACACGGATCAAAACCTGCATAGTTCATGAGAGTTTTTGGTAAACCGACGTGAAGGGGGTCGGGACCAATGGTTTTTGGGCTTGAACCTTAGAGAGGCTTTCTACGTACCTTGCCTTATAAAAGATCAAATTCCCTATAGTTCAGGAGTGGTGTGATGAATCGACATGAAGATGGTCGGAACGACTGATGGTTGGTGGGATTGAACCTCAGGGAGGCTTCCAACATACCTTACCTTTGCAAGGATCAAAGTCCATGTAGTTCGGGAGTGGGGTGAACCGATGTGAAAGGGGTCGGAACGACCGATGGTTGTTGGGATTGAACCTCAGGGAGGCCTCCTACATAACATTCCTTAGCAAAAATCAAAGTCCACATTGTGCGGAAGTGGGGTGAACTGACATGAAAGGGGTCGGGATGACTGGTGGTTTTTGGGCTTAAACCTCAAGGAGGCTTCATATGTACCTTGCCTTAGCAAGGATCAAAGTCCACATAGTTCAGGAGTGGGGTGAACCAACGTGAAAGGGGTTAGAATGACCATTGGTTGTTGGGATTGAACCTCAGGGAGGCTTTTTATGTATCTTGCCTTGTCAAGGATCAAAGTCCACATAGTTCAGGATGAATGGGAACTGACGTGAAGGGGGTCGGAACTAATGGTTGTTAGGCTTGAACCTCAAGGAGGCTTCCTATGTACCTTTCCTTGGCAAGGATCAAAGTCCACGTAGTTCATAACAGTGTTGGTGAAATGATGTTAAGGGGATCAGAACCAATAGGTTTTGGGCTTGAACCTCAGGGAGTCTTCCAACGTACCTTGCCTTGGTAAGGATCAAAGTCCATGTAGTTCATGAGTGGTTGGAACTGACATGAAGATGGTCGGCACCAATGGGTGTTGGGCTTGAACCTCAGGGAGGCTTCCTACATACCTTTCCTTATAAAGGATCAAAGTACACATAGTTCGGATGGATGGAAACCGATGTGAAGGGGGTCGGAACCAATGGGTGTTGGGCTTGAACATTAGGGAGGCTTCATACGTACCTTGCCTTGGCAAGGATCAAAGTCCACATAGTTTGGGACGGTGTTGGTGAACCGACGTGAAGGGGGTTGGAACTAATAGGTTTTGGGCTTGAACCTCAGGGAGGCTTCCTATGTACCTTACCTTGGCATGGATCAAGGTCTACGTAGTTTAGGAGTTGTTGGAACCAACGTAAAGATGGTCAGCACTAATGGGTGTTGGGCTTGAACCTTAGGGAGGCTTCCTAAATACATTTCCTTGGCAAGGATCAAAGTCCACGTAGTTCGGAAGGGTGTTGGTGAACCGACATGAAGGGGGTCGGAACCAATAAGTTTTGGGCTTAAACCTCAGGGAGGCTTCCTACGTACCTTGCCTTGGCAAGGATCAAAGTCTATGTAGTTCGAGAGTGGTTGGAACCGACGTGAAGATGGTCAGAAACAATGGGTGTTGGGCTTGAACCTCAGGGAGGCTTCCTACGTACCTTGCCTTGGCATGAATCAAATTACACATAGTTCGGAAGTGGTTGGAACCGACGTGAAGATGGTCAACACCAATGGGTGTTGGGATTGAACCTTATGGAGGCTTCCTACGTACCTTGCCTTGGCAAGGATCAAAGTCCACGTAGTTCAAAATGGTGTGGGGATTACACTCTAAGCTACCCAGAGAGGATGTCATGGTCGATTCTTACTCTAATACCACGAGAGTCATGCTCAGTGTGAGAAACAAGAGGTAGTAGAGACCTGAAGATCACGTCGCGAAAGGTGCATTTGTGGGAAGTGTAATGGGGCTTACATGTGGTTAGCAGCCCAAAATGGAAATAGGGGATTACACATAATCCATGGCCCAGGGAGATGGAGATTGGGACTTACTCCAGGATGGAGGCCTAGTGGTGAAAAATCCCAGAGGGAGAGGGATTTTGCACGAAAGAAGATAGGAGGAGCAGGGGTTCTACCTCATACAAGAAAATCTAGGGGGCTTACGCCAATATGGTTTCCCTTTCCCCATGAATAGACACTAGGGAGAGGTCAAAGTTTAACATCATGTGTTGGGGACAATGGTTCTTGGTAGTTTAACGTCCTGTAGCTCGGATGATTTGGGTTTACTTCGAACCCCCTGGGACTTACATAACTGATACCTACCTTCCCTTGAATGGAAGGAAGGAATCAACAATGTCATGGTGAGGGGGTGTCATGGAGTGATCCACTGGGGGGTCTACGTTAGCGTGGTTATTCAAAGAAGCAATAGTCATTAGCGTGCCTATGTGAAGAAGCATGAGTTGAAGCAACACAATGGGAATTATCTTCCAATGGAATTTGAAATTGCTTTGTGCAAACCCAGAAGGTCGCACAGGAAAAAGAATTTCAGATCAAAGGGGTTCATAGGTAGAAACCTTGTGAAGCTCTGGTGCTCCATGAAGTGGAGGGTATTCGCGAAGGGGTGTTCTTCGCAAAGTGGAGTGGCCTAGCCTAGGCATAGAGCATAGGTGTGTATGGAAGGTACTTCACGAAGTGGAAAGGAATTTGCAGAGAAATGCCTCACGAAGCAAGAGTGCCTCACGAAGCATAGCATTGTTAAGCAAGGTGCTTCGTGAAGCATAGTGACCCCACCTTAGCATGTGGGTCACATGTGCATGAAGGGTACTTCCTGAAGCATAAATGCTTCACAATGACCTGAGTCCCCTTGGGGATATCCTTCCATTGCAGAGGCCCATGGGCTTTGTGAAGGGCATTTATCATTAAAGAGTGGTTGAATTCATGCAAAAGGGAAGGAACTTCACGATGAAAAAAGTACCTTGAAGATATCATGGTTCTCAGAGCAAAGAATGCTTCATGATTTTGGAGCTAAGAAGGAGAAAGGTCAGAGGATTCGTCTTTTGGGCTCGAGGGGAGCCCTGTATTTATAGGCAAGAGGCACCGAAAAGCAGAGCTCGCTCAATGCGAAGAGGAATCTTGCTTCATGGTGGGTCGCTAACGTCAAAGGGGTTCACGGAGCATCCCGCCTCTTGGCTCTGTGGTGAGTTCAATACATCAAAGGGGTTCGCGGAGCATCCTGCCTCCTAGATCCACGGAGGGTAACAAATGTCAAAGGGGTTCACGGAGCATCTCGCCTCATCGCTCTGCGGCAGGTCGCTAACTTCAAATGAGTTCGCGGAGCATCCCTCCTCGTCACTCCGCGGCGGTTCGTGAATTTCAAAGGGGTTCACAGAGCATCCTGCCTCCTTACTTCGCGGTGGGTTTGCGAAGGGGGATCTTGGTGATGGTCGTGCGGCTATGAGGCTCTGCACTTAGGTTTCGTGAGGAAGGCCCTTGCACTTTCCTTTTGTTCTTTCCTTCTCAAATTTTGACACCAATAGGGTCCTCTGGTGTGTTTCAAGGCTTTGGTATATGAAAGGAAGTAAAATCGATCTAAACTATGCAAGTAACATGGTTAACTTATAGTTAAGTAAATTGTGCATCCTTCCCAGGTAAACTGTGCAGCCTTGGATAGTGGCATATCGCGCAGTTAGACCATGGTTGGTAAACTGTGTGGAGATTTCAAGGTAATTGTGTGACCTCAACTTCCTTAAAAAGTGTATTGTGCACATTTTTCACATAGTTTGACAAACAATATAGGTAAACCATGTATCATCATAAATGTTTGAAAAATTATAGTTTTCCATTATAGGATAGATCCCCATATGATTTATCCCCCATTTCTTTCTCCTCCATCCCTAGAGATGCCTCATTTCGACCCAAGCTTCCAAGGGGTCAATCTCCTTCATTTCTAATCCATTTGGAAAACCTTTGGTTATGGATTGAATCTCTAGGTAATTTTATCACATCCCTTGCTTATCTTTTCTGGATTAGGGTTTTTAGTTTCTCTCATCTTCTTCTAAAGCTCAAAACCCCCTTTTCCTAGTGGAACCTAGGTTGGGGCTTTAAATTTTTCTTGAATTTGGATCTAAGGATACAATCAAGAGTGAATTCATCATCGGATTTGAGTTAGGTGGTCAACAAGTTATATCCCATAGTTTTGATGTGGATTTGTGCATGTGATCTTGAGTTCTCGGTTCTATCTTGTTGTGCATGTGATGTATTTAGTGATATTTGGTGTAATGGGTGTATAAATGAAGAACTAAACCTCTCACAATCCCCATGGGATGATTTAAGGATCATTATAATGATCTAGGGCCACCTATAGGGTGTACTGGCCTTTCTAAACCTAGTAATTCGTAAATTAATGTGTAGGGTTGGTTTGTGATAATGTAGATCCTAGGAAGAGCATGTTTTAATAGTTGATTAAATTGAAAATAAAATATGGATAGTGGTGCCCAGGTTTTGATAATGGTATAAGGGGTTGTTTGGAAAGACTTAAAAATGGGTTAATTGGGTTAATTGAGATTTTTTCAAATGGTTTATAAATTATGTTGAAATTCATAAAACGATTAGTATATATGAAATGATGAACATGTTAAATTGGTAATGGATTGTGAATTGAAGGACATTTAAACGGGTTTATAAGGGAATTGATGAATATGTTTAATGGGTTAATACATGGGAATCATGGGGTATACCTAATGGGTTGAATGTAATAAAGTGGTTGGGATATGTGATATATCAATTTCACTTGAAATGCATAAGTGGGAAAAATTGATTGTGAAATGATAAATGGGATAAATGGGCTAATGTATGGTAATTGATAAAAATTGGCTAATGTAAGGGAATTATGGAATATACTTAATGGGTTAAGGTATGAGAATAAGAATTTGGATAAAAAACTATCTAATGTAAACATAAAATGTGTTAATGGGTTACTGCATAGTATTAATTCCCATATTGGTTGTTATGGATTGTGATATTACCATTGGTATTGTCTATGGTTGGTTTTGATGTGGTATGTGTGTAGATATTGGATATAAATCATGTGAACATGGATTGGTAGGATGGAGTATTGACATGAGTTTCTACACCCATGGGTTGAGTTAGACTGAAGCTCTAAACTCCACCCAAAAATGCACAGTTTAGGGAAGGGGATGGAGGATTTATTCCCCTAATGATTGAATTCCACCCAGATTGATGCTTTGAGGTGAGGATAATGTGTTGATGTGATGTGGTTATCCCTAATGAGAAATGGACTTTCCTTATTTCCTTATGCATAGTGATTGATTTCTTTATAACCATGTGTAAATGATGTATATTCCTAACCCGTGGAACATGTGAAGAAAATGGATTTAGTAATAATGATGGAATAAATGAAGGAAGTGGTAATAATGATGGAAAGGGGTAAAGTAAAGATTTTTATCTAATGGAATAGGATTTTTCCTTGTTATTATTGTCATTATTTATTATTTTCATACACTATCTATTTAGATTGGATATTTTGTATACACCATTGGTGGTGGACTACTGAGTTGTACTCACACCATACTCGGTCGCCATTGGGTACCCGAGAGGATCTCTTGGTTGCAGGTCAGTACAAGGGAAACATTTATATGCTAGGGAGTTGAGTTGGCTTGGTATGTGCTTCAAGGAGGATCCAAACTCAGAGCCAGGATCTATTTGGGAGATTTTGTTTGTTTTTATTTATTTTGGGTTTTATTCAATTGGAATGTTTGGTATGACATGGCATAGTTTTTTTTCATTGTGGTTGTACCCTGTATGAGAAATGATTTGTTTGTCATGTTCATTGATTATTACATGTTGTTTCCTATATTTATATTGTTAACTATTGTGGATTACTCTAGTAATAAGGGTATAGTCTCCCCACATGTCTTATTAGACCCTTGCCACTAGTCAGAAACCTCTGGCATACTAGGAGGTGTGCTTGAGGTCATGTGATGACTCAGCTCGAGACACCGATTTAGTGGCTCTCGGGTTGGGGATGATATAAAGTCATATCAGAACAATTATTTTCTAGGGTCCTGTTATTTTGGATGGTGGATAGGGGTTAGGATGTTTTTGGCCTTGGTAATGATCTCGTGCTTGGTAGTAGCTAACACACGTATGAGGGAAATCCCAAGTCACCCAGGGTGGGAGTTGTTGTTCTTGATGTGTGTTGTTATTTTTGAATGATATTTCACTATTTGTTGATGCACATGTTGTGTGATGTGACTTTTTTATGATATTTTTATCAGGTCCAGACTAACATGAGGTTATTCATTCATGCATCATTTTAGGCGCCTAAAGATATTGGTGGCATGCATCATGATAAGAACACATAGTATGGTTGTGGAAGACTACAATGAATTTTCATTTTTTGGAAAATTTGAATAAAATGGTGTCTAATAATGGTAATTCAAATGGGTAAATTAAAATAATGTACATGAATATTTTAAGGAATAATTTTTATAAAGAAACGTTATGACTGAGTTAAAAATTTTAGGTTGTGATAAATTGTAAACATTTAATGGTTTCTAAAAGAGAAATATTTGTGTAGTAATGGTAAAATGGTTAATGAATTTTTCCTAATAAAAGGTGAAAATGAGTTAAAATGATGATTGTAATAAGTTGTGAAATATAAAATGTGCCTAAGAGAAATTATTTGTTTTGTGAAAGAGGAAATGGTTTAAGGAGGTTCCTGATGAAAATCTTTCAATTATGTAATTTGGTTTACCCCATGTTGACCATAAACTTTGGTAGGGAGATAAAAGGGTATTTTTCTAAGTGTGATGATTATTTTTGGGATATTTTATTCAGTTTGGGATTTTTATGGTTGATAATTTAAGATATTCTCCATCTATGGTTTAACCCTATTAATTATTCTTCGAATTTTCTATTGAGAAAAATGTTTTGAAGTATGGTCTTGGATAAGGTATGGACCTTGCAAGTTGTTTTTTGGATTCTAGAGAGGGTGTTTTAATCATATATTCAATTTATATTTATGGTTACCTTTTATTTGGAACCTAGAGTAAATGGTCACTTGGTGTGCTAGGAATAGTGTTTATTAGAGCGGGGGTGTGAGTGCCATTCACAAACGTTTCTTTGTTTGTAGCTTTATGTGTATGGTTTGGAAAGAGGAATTATGGATTTATATTATCATGACTCTAGTTTAGGGGGGTTTTATCATTCGACCTTCAAGGTGACCTATAAGAGAGGTCGGATGGGGTTTATACCACTTTTTGGGTGTGTGTCGCATAGGTGGCTGTTTTGGACTTTGACAGTTTGGCACAGAGGGTGTTACTTATTGTGGGTTTTTACTAGAGGACTAAGTGGGAAGGTTGATGGTTTGGTTATGTGACTCAATTTGTGGTTATGAATTGAAAGTTTTAGGGAAATCAATGGTGACCTCATGGTAGGGTATCCTAGTGATGTGGGAGCCTTAGAATATGGGTCATGTAAGATGATTTATAGGTAAAATCAATGCATATGAGTATCATCACATTTTAGTAAAATGGTATGGTTGTGCCCTGGTTCTTTAGAAGGTCACTTGAGTGATTTTTTTAGGTTTTAAGGTTAGTTTTGAAGGGTGGTATTACATGTATGCCTAACTCATCTATTTGGATGACGATTAGTGGATGCCTTGATGTTGTTTTCAGATGGAAGATACAAGAGCAACTAAAGCGTGGATATATTATTTTGTTTTGAAGGTGCCACATGAGGTGAGGGTGGTCACATGGCTGAGCTTGGTTGTATCAAGTTTTTTGTTTTTGGGTGAGATGTTAAAAATGCCTTAGGGTTGATGAGGCTAACTAACCAAGAGGAATGGTTAAGTGGTTAAGTGGGTTTTGGGCTATGCTCAAGTGATGGTTGTCTTGTGGGAACTAAAGTTACTAAAATATTTTTTGTATGAAAGTGTGAAATCTTGAGGGCTCTAATGAGGCTCAGATGTGGGAATGCATTGGTAAGGTGTGATTTTAATTAGGATAATCATATATCATTCTCTATTAAACCAAGGCAGTAAGCATGGTTATAAAAGAGTCTGTTGGTTTCAATTGGTGGGGTGGACCATTGTGTTCAGTTGTTAAATGTTAGGGATGTACTGAAAGAACTCGAGTGGTGTGGTAGAAGTAGTACCAAAGGAAATTTTGGTTCACGATAACTTATTGGATGGTATTGGAGTGGTGGTGGTTGAGTGTTGATGGTATGGGTTTGGAAGGGAGCCTAAAATCTTTGGAAGGATATGGTGTTACATAGTGGTAAGTGACATCAGTAATTGATAAGTGATTGGTGGTGTTCTTCTATAACTTCTTAGCATACCTTATCTAGTGACGATAATTCCCAACATCTAGACATCGTCCCAGGTACATTGGGAAGCTATGGTTTTACACCAAGTAACTTGAAGGTGTTTTGGTTGGATGAGGGAAATCATGGAATTTATGCTCATAGGAGAGGTACATGTAGAGCTATATGATAGTATGTACACCATTTATGGTTTTATGATGAGTTTATTAGGATGGACTAGGTTTCAAATAACATCATGGGTTTTGTTTATAGAAGCCAGAAGGGGCACCAGGTGAAGTTCATTTTCTTGTCCTAGGAAAATCTAGACAATCATGTCAATGTTTTGGGGTTCGTCTTCTGACCGAGTGTAAGCTGTGGTGGCTGTAATTCCTTACAAAGGTCGATGTTAATTACACTCCTAAGGTGGGGAGTGATAATTCAGTCCTCTATGTAGAGAGGAGAGCATTGATTTGAGTTATTGGAACCAGTATGCCAGTGAGGAACCTATGAGGTGCACATTGGGTCTCTCAGAGAGGCTAGGTGGGCCTTGATTTTGTTGGTTTGTTGAGCCAAGTGGTGGCCTTGGGTTAAAGTTAGTTCCAACTGAATTTGAGATACATGCATTAAGCCTTTGAAGGGGGTGTCAAGGCATGACAACGGTTTGTGACAAGAGGATTTGGGTTCTATAAATCCAATGAATATTGGGATTATACTCGGGTAAGTGTCTTCAGGTGTTTTAGGACAAGCCAGTTGGTGGTGGTCTGACACGATATAGTAAATAGGAATGAGTGTGGTGAGAGTGACCCACCTATGGTTTGATGTTATAGGGGTAAGTTCCATTCATAAATTAAGTTTTTCTTGAGAGATTTCTGGTTGATATTATTATTTGAATGGATGGATTAAGAATGTCTTCATGGATGGTTTCAATGGAAAGGCATGATGCCATTATAGGGTGAAGCCTATATGGATGTTTGGGCACGATGAGTGGGGAACGGATTAGGTATGTTGTGAAAGTTGAGATTAAATCATGGAGGTCTTACTTCGATAGTGGGGGTTTTCAAACAGTGAAAGATGGTGGGGATAACTATAGAGGAAAAGTGGTTGGTTGATGACGTGATCAGAGTTCGGGTTGGAGAGACTCGAGTGATCACTATTCGGTTGAGTTGTCCTTGATGAAAATAATCAGCATGGGTTTAAATCAGCTGAGTGCCTTGATAATTTTGATTGTGCTTTGGAAGTATGATTATGGAATGTGTTCATCGAGACATGAGTGTTGGATCATATTAAGTCAAAAAAAATTTGGGTAGACAGTGTGTTTTGTTTTGGGTGGTATCAAGTTTTCGTCACTGTTAGAGTTTTGAAAAAAAAGTAAAATGGCGCCAAGGAATTTGGGTCATGAGTTACAAATAGGATCAGACTGATGTGGTACTAGTTGGTTCATTTATGATGGTATGATGTTGGGTGAAAATTTTCCTTGTGATGTGAATTAGAAATTGTTTCCTAGGATCCCCTTTTTAGTTCTAGTGGTTGATGTATAGTTAAAGTCGATGTGTCCTTCAAGGAGTATCCAGCTCGTGTGGTGGATTATAGAGAGAAAGTATTGTAGGGAAAGACTATTCATTTGGTTTAGGTTTTATGGTAGCATGGTAATGTTGAGGTGGAAACTTGGGAAAGGGGAATGGATAAGTGGGCCTAGTGTATTGATCTATTTTGATTAGGAAACCTAGTAATTCTTGGGAATGTGGTTCGAGGATGAAGCATTATAAGGTTGGGAGGTTGTAATATTATGGAGTTCATGAAGGTACATCCTTGTATAAATTTTGGTTTCAATCTCTTGTTTTTGGTTAATGAAATTATTCCTGAGTGTATGAGGGGAATCAGTGGTGTTTTGGTGGTTAGGGACATGAAAGGAAGGAAAACTGAGCCAAACTGTGCAAGGCGCATGGTTGGTACATGGTTAAGTAAATTATGTGGCCTTCTTAGGTAAACCATGCAATCTTGGACAGTGTCATATCGCATAGTTGGAGCACAATTTGTAAACCATGTGTATCTTCCTAGATAATCATGAGACCTCACCTTCCTTAAATAGTGGTTTGTGCATGGTTTGACAAACCGTGCGGGTAAACCATGTGGTCTAGTAAAAGTTAGAAAAATTAAAGTTTTAAATTATGATATTTTAAGATCCCCATCTAATTTCTCCCCCATTTCATCATCCTCCATCCCTAGAGAAGACCCATTTCAACCCAAGATTCTAAGGGGTTGATCTACATTGTTTCTAAGCTGTTCTGAATGTTGTTGGTTATAGATCAAAGCTCTGGTTAAGTCTATCACATCCCTTTCTTCTCTTTTTCAGATTAGGGTTAGTAGTTTCTCCTATATTATTCTGAAACTCAAAAACCCTCCTTTTCTAGTGGAATCTAGGTTTGTGCTTCAAAGTTTGTTTGAATATAGATCTAAGGATACAATCAAAAGTGTTTTTATCATCATATTTGTGGTAGAGGGTCTAAAAGTTATATCCCATAGTTTTGATATGGATTTGTGCATGTGAGTTTTTTGTTCTTGGTTCTCTCTTGTTGTGATTGTGATTTATTTAGTGATATTTGGAGGAATGGGTGTCTAAATGAATAAAAAAACCATCACAATACTTGTGGGATGTGTTGAGGATGATTAAAATGATTTAGGGCCACCCATTGGGTGCATCAACCTTCCAAAACCTAGTAATTGGTAAAGTTACATGTAGGGTTGGCGTGCGATAATGTAGATCCCATGAAGAGAAAGTTTTAATAGTTTATTAAATTGAAAATTTAATATTTATAGTTGTTCCTAGGTTTTTATAATGTCATAAGGGGTTATTTGGAAAGACTGGAAAATTGGTTTATTGGGTAAATTGAGAATGTGTCAAATGGTTTATGAATTATGTTGAAATTATTAGGTTGGCATTTTTATTGGTTATTACAAGTTTTTTTCTACTATTTATGTTGTTTAATATTGTATATTACTCTGGTAAGGAGGGTATAGTCTCCACACATGGCTTATTAGACCCTCATAGCTAGTCGGTAACCTCTGGAGTATGGGGAGGCATGATTGGGGTCATGTGATGACTCGGCTCGGGGAACCAGTTTAGTGGATCCTAGGTTGGGGATGTTACACAATTGGACTGACACTGATAATTCAATAAAACTAACTATGATGAGTAAATTCAATTATGAATGAGATAAGGAAGTTGCATCGTAATGAGTTAAGAAGTTCCATCGTAAGGAGCTAATGAAGTTTCATCGTACTGAAGAAAAGTTAGGAAGTTTGGGAAGGTTGATTACTAATAATACTGAAGATGATTCAAGAAGTTTCCAAGAGAGTTAAATTAGTTGAACATGAAGTTCAAATATGAGTGAACTTCAGTGGTTTTTGAATTTGAGTAAGCAGGAAAATTTTTACAGTTTCCCTCCTTTTCCATTCTGGGATGCTTATAAATATATGTAAAGTACATTTATACATTGTAACATTTTCACATGATCAAAAAGAGGATCACTATAGAGTTTTAGTAAGAGTTAATTTCCAGGTATATATCTCATTAGAATAAGAGACAACATAAATTTTTCTTATCGAATTGAGGAAGATTAGACTAAGGAAGATCAAACTGAGTAGTTGAGCAAAGTTTTAGAAGTATAGTTTGAGAAAAGGGTTTATCATAATGAGTTCATCATAATGATTTCATTATAATGTGTTCATCATAATGAGCTAATCAAACTAAGGCAATCATACCTAGGGACAACAGACTGAGTTTTCGGATAGAGTTTTGAGGAGAATTTTTTTTTGTGATATTTTTTGTGTGTCTCAATTGTTTGTAATAAAACATTGTAAACTTATGGGAGTCAGTATAGTCATTTTTATTGGGATATATAAGGTGTATAATGGTAGTTGTTACAAGTTTTATTCACTTATTCATAAGAGTGAATTTTTATAGACTCGTGGGAGTGTCTATGGAAAGGATGTAGGTTCTCATACTGAGTTTGAACCTTATAAATCTTGTGTGCTTTACTTAATTTACTAATTTTTCATCAATGACTATTTACTAAAAGATGATATGGTAATGAAATTTTACAGGATTTAGGGTTAAGTTTCTAAAATCCTTGAAACTTATAAAAATTTAACAACTGATTCAACCCCCCCCCCCCCCCCTTACAGTTGTTATTAGATCCTTTGGAACTTCAATTGGTATTAGAGAGAAGGTTACCTTGTCGAATCCGGGTCATGGATCAAATCAATTCTCTAAATAGTAGAGTAATTAATAATTTTATAGGAAAAATTATTATGGATCGAAAAATATGATTATTCCTTATCTACTATTTTTTGGCCTGGAAGTTATTGATGCTACTACAATTGGGTTTCCACTTATTGATAAATATACCATAATGAACTTTTTTGATAAGAGAAATATTTATGTTGATGGAATAGATACACATTTTATTCTTATGTCGCTATCAGAAAATGTTTATATGATGGTGATGGATCTCAAAACATCAAAGAGTATCTGGGAAAATCTGAAAATTATTTTTTAAGGGAATACTAAAGTGAAGGAAGTAAAACTATAAATCTACCATAGTAAGTTCTAAGACATAATAGTGAGAGATGAAAAAACTATTTATGAATACTTCATCAGGGTAAATGATATTTTTTGTAACATCTAAAGATTTATAGAAGTTATGGAAGATTCTATAATAGTGAAGAAACTTATTAGAAACTTTATAGATAAAATTGATTCTAAAATTTCCACTTTAGAAGATAAATAGGATTTATCTCTAGATAAATTTTATAACTTAATTACTTCTTATGAAATGAGAAAAGCTCCAATGTTTAAAAAGAATATGAAATATGAAATAGATTTTGAAGTTATGATAAAATTGAATATTCAAGATGTTGAATACATTGGTCCTTCTTATTTATAAGATAAAGAGGATGATGAGTTAAATGATAATATTGTGCCTCTTATATCTAGGAACTATCAAAGAGGAACACGAAATTATGGAGGTAAACTTACTCTCAAATGATTTAAGTGTGGTAGAATTGGAAATTTTGATATGAAGTGTACCAAGAATAATATTGGTGGATATTGAGATGATTTTAATTAAAAAATTATATGAAAGAAGTATAAAAAGGTTCTAAATAAGAAAATTCATCCAATAAATCAAGGAATAAGTTTATTGGGAACAAGAGAAGTATGTTGAGTAAAGAAGTTGAATCAGACTCAACTAAAAATAATTATTCAGAAGATAAAATTTTAGAAAAGGTTATAAAATTTATCTCAAAAGTTGTGAAAATTGAGGAATCCTAAAATAGTGAAGAAGATGGAGGTGAATAATATTACAAAGATAATCAATTCATAGTAGAACTTGTAACATGTCTTGATAAAAAAAGATCTCCCAAGAAAGAAATCATAATGATAAATAAAGATGGTGTAAATTTTATTGAAGGTAAAAAAGATGTTGTCAATCAAGAATAATAATACATCTAGGAGATATTAAGTTACAAACTTAGAATTGTTGAATAAGGAAATATGGTTGAAGATCTCAGTAAGAATATGAATGCTATGTAAGAAGAATTTAATAAGTTTCAATCAAAACTTATTGAGTCTGAAAGTAACTTGAGTAAGATGAATGAAAAATTTAAAAAATATTTAGAATTGAAATATAAGACTTATAAAGTTGATGAGAAAGTCCAAATCAATAATCAAGTTAAATACTTACCCACCAAAATTAATGTTTCATCTGATTTTTCAAACATTTAATGTGAGAAGAAAAGTGTTGGGAAAGAATGGGTTGATAAGGGTTGTGAGAAAATTATCACATCTACAAAAGTTAAAAACTCTCTTAATAAGAAATATGGTCTATGCCCAGAGTGTGTTAGAGTATAAAGAAGTTGTCAAAATTAACAAATTTTATATATAGAAAGATCTTATTTCAATTGAAAATCAATATTTGATGGTTATTGTTAGTTATGTGGAATCTATGGGAATATGGATTATAATTTCTGGCCTAACTTATCTCTTCCCATAATAAGGTTTGGACATAGTGTAAGAAATAGTGAAAGTAGATTGAGTAACTTTCCTAAGTTATAGAAATTTGAAAAGGTAAATTCTCAATATATTAGAAACTTTATAATAAAAAATAAGTTTTATTGTCAGAAATAAGTGTGTGGAAGATGTGATCAATTGGGTCATTTTTTTAAATAATTTTTGACTTCTCTTCTAGGATAAGTCTATTATGTGATAAAATAAAATTAAGTATGAAAGAATAAAGTTTAAGATAGGGATTTTGTTGTTGATATTGTCTTAAAATAAAGTAAAAGGAATAAACCATGAATACCTGATAGTGGTTGTTATTCACACATTATATGTGAATCTTGAATCATGTTGAAAATAATGATGTGGGTGTTTTTACCTTTGGAAATGAAATTTCTTAAAAATCGGAGGAATCATAATGGCTGATATTGAAGAAGAAAAGTTTAAATATAGGGAAGTTTTATTTATTGATGGAATAAAACATAACTTAGTGTAATTTAACTCTGTGATGATGGAAAATAAGTGATTTTTAGAAAATATTCTTTTATCATTAGAATTTTAAAAGATGGAAAATTTATTATAAAAGGAGAAAGAACTAGTGGGAATCTCTTTCAAATTGGATAATTTAACAACTCATGTTACTTGTGTACTAAATATGAGAATAAGTTATGGCACTGAAGACTTGGCCACCTTGGGCAAAAAAGTATGAAAAAACTTTTTAAAGTTGAGTTCTGTGAAATTTTCTAGAATTGAAAATAATATAAGAAGATGTTTGTGTAACTTTTCATAAAGGTAAGATGGCTATTAAAAGCCATAAGAAAGTTGAGATTAAGTCTATCAAACATCTTGAACTTATTCTTTCCAATTTATGTGGTCCAATGAGATATAAATAAAAAAGATATTTTTAATTTATCAAATTCATTTATGATTTCTCTTAGATGACCAACATCATGTTTATAAAAAAAATACGGGGTAGTTTAAATGTTTAGATTCTTCTGAAAATGTGTTGATAATGAAATAGGGGTTTAAATAAATCATTTGGGAATAGATAATGGTATATAATTCATATGAAATACTTTAGAAAATTATCTGAGAAATCATGGAATCAAACATTAGTATAGTGTTCTATATACCTCACTAAAAAAATAGAGTATCAGAGAGGAATAATAGAAGTTTGGTGTAAATGGGATGAAACATGGTATAAGAATACAAACTTTTAGAGTTCTACTAGAGAGAAGTTTTTAGTACTATTGTACATGTTCAGAACAGATGTTTGTTAATGCTGAAATACAACATGACTTTTTATGAAATGTGATGTAATAAAAAACGTTCATTGAATTAATTTAAAGTTTTTTTTAATTTTATTTTTACTTACAATAAAAAATATGTATCCAGTATAGTTTGATGAGAAATTTTAGTAAGTAAATTTTATGGTTTATTCACCCAATGGAAAAAGTTACTAATATTGGAAAAAACATTTACAAAAGTTGGTGGACTCATATGATGTGAAAGTTATTGAGAATACAAATTATTTAATAATTTTTTTTGGTAATTTTGAGGAAGAAAAAATGAAAATTTCTAATGAAAATGAAAGTGAGAAAAGTAATGTGCATGAATATTTAAATGAATTGTGTTATGAGGAAAGTGAAGCAGGAAGATGAAATCTGAAATTTCATAATTAAAAAAACATGTTGAGAACAAATATATTATTGGGAATAAAAAGGATCTAGTTAAAACCAAAATAAAGCTGAGATTAGGAAATAAAACTTTACTCATCTCATAAGTTAAACCATAATTAGTTTTAGAAGCTATTCAACACAAATAATGGGTGAATGGTATGAATGAAGAGTTTGATCAAATTTAGAAAAATGAAACATGGGAACTTGTTCAATGTCCAAAAGATAAAAATTTTATCAAAATAAAATGGGTTTACAAAAACAAGTTTAATGAACATGTAGAAGTTTCAAGAAACAAAGATAAGCTTGTTTTTAAAGGCTATTCATAGGTGGAAGGTGTTGATTTTGATGAAACATTTGCCCTCATTCCAAGGTTAGAAACTATTATAATGTTTTTATAAGTGTATTCTCACTTTAATTATAAAGTATATCATATGGTTGTAAATTCATCACTTCTCAATGTAGAAATTGAAGAATGAGTTTGCATTAAACAACCTTGTGGGTTTTTACTTGATGATGATGAAAAAAAAGATTTTTAGATTGAATAAATATTTTTATGTTCTAAAATAAGATTCACATTATTGGTATTCTAAGCTTAAAAATTAAATATTTTTATGTGATGAATATAAGTTTATATCAACTTTTCCTTTATACAAATTCAACATTCTAAAATAAATATTTTTATGTGGTGAAATAAGATCCACATTCTTAGTATTATAATCTTGAAAATTATTTTTGAATGTTGATTTTTTTTAAAGGAAAAGTTGATATCAACTTATATGTGAAATATGTTGACTCGAGAAATCTAATTTCCATTGTTTATATAGATGATATAATTTTTTTCTGGGGATAGAGAATATATTTGTAAAAAAATTTCTGAATAAATGAAAAGGAAATTTGAGATGTCAATGTTATGAATATTAACATTATTCCTTGGTTTATAAGTTCAAAAAAATACATTTCCTATATCAAAAAAAGTATGACAAAGAGTTCTTACAAAAACATTGCATGGAATAATCCAAATAAATTTCTACTCTTATCTCAGTGGGGATGAAGTTGAGTAAATATGAGTCGATAGAAAATATGAATCAGAAAGACTTTGGGAAGGTAATAGGAAGTATACTTTACCTTATATCCTCAAGTCATAATATTTTTTATGTTGTGACTTTTTGTACAAGGTATCAAAGTAATATAAAAGAATCACATATGTTGGTAGCAAATATAATTCTTAGATATTTCAAAAGAACTAATTCACATGGGTTATTATAAAAAGGAAATTATGAGATGAAGTTTCTGGCTTATAATAATGTCTATTGAGATGGATATTGTAATGATATAAAATAAACCTCAGGAGGAACATTTTTCTTAAATGAATGTTATGTAAGTTTTCATAATAATAAAAAAAATTCAATAACTTTGAGCATAGTGGGATCAGAATATGTTGTGTCTTCTAAAGATTACAGCCAGATGTTGTGTATGAAAGTTCAACTATAATATTTTAAAGTAAAATTTTCTAAACCATTGAAGATAATTTCTGATAATCATAGTATAATTGATCTTTATAAAAAACTTGTTTAAAGTTCAAAATCAAAACACATTGATAAAAAAGATTCACTTTATAAAAGAGAAATTTTCTACTGGATAGTTTTATTGGAATGTATAAAAATGAAGTATCAAATTGTTGATATCTTCACAATGGAAATGTTAAAAGAAAGGTTTGTTGTGTTTGGGCTAAAACATCATGCTATCCTCCTCCAATAACTTCCTAAATATTATAAGTATGTCCCCACCATTCTTTGGATTATATTGACAAAGGGGGAGAGAAAGCATTAACTTTTTACTTTGTAAGAAGTTTTTAGTTATCTTTATTTTATGAATCTTAAGTTGTGGTTATAATAAAATGGGGGAGAAAAAATGAAAAGTTAGAGGAAAAGATAAAAATGAGTGGGAGTTTATCTTAACATGGAGGAAAACATTATTTTCACTGAGGGATAAAATTAATTCAAAAATATTACTTTATATAGTAGTGTTGTTTCAGAACACTCTCTTTTGAGAAATTATATGTTTTGAAAAAAATTGAAAACATTGAGTTGTTTGAAACAATATTTTTGAAAAAGTACGAGTGTTTGAAAAATGGGTAGTCATAAAAGTTGTTAATGAAATTTTTCAAACAAATCCAAATAGATAGATTGAAGAACCTTTGTGATGTTTTGTTTTAAACAATTTTTTCTTATTTTTTAACAACTAATATTTTTTTAAATAATATTTTGAAAACTAGATGAAAGTTGCTGAATGTTCAAACCTAAACATAAAGGGGGGGGATTTTTTTTAAGGATTTTTTTTTCAAACGCAAAGGATCAAAATAAGAAACACCGGATAAGGATTATCAAAATCGGAAACACTGGTCATATAATTTTTTATAAATTTAATTTTTTTAATTGGAAACATCATTAGTCTTAGATCCATTGGCATGAATTTAAAGATCTATTAGACATGATTTTTGTTAGAAATAAGTTTTTTTGTTAGAATGTCAGAATGTTGCTGAAGAGGTTGAATTAAGATAGTAATGTTAGTAGTTAGAAATTTCTTAAATGTTCTAACATTAATTCATATGATGATTTTACAATCTTAAATTTCTCATAAATCATGAAAAATCTCATGATAAAATATTTTGAAGAAATATAGGAATCATAAATACTGTATCAGTTCTAGGAATCAAGAAAAAGTTTTCATCAGATCCAAAATTACTGGACATAGAAGTTTTTAGAAGTATTAATGAGTTATAGATGATGAATTTTAAATAATTTAAAAGTTTCAAAGTGGATTATTCTTTGTAATGATAATTCCATCATAATGATAATTATATTGTAATTATAATTCCAACATTATGAGGAAATATAATCGAAGTAAATCTTAGAAGGAAATTAAATTAGACTGACTCTAAGAAGGAAATTCAATCGAATAACTTTGATGATTAAAGTCAATCTGGAACGAGATGATGAAGATGAATCATAATGAGCAAAGGAAGTTCCACAATAATGAGTTGAAGATGTTCCATCACACTGAAGAAAAGTTAGGAAGTTTGAGAATTATAATTACTAATAATAATCAAGATGATTCAAGAATGTTCAAAAAGAGTTGAAGTGGTCAAATAGGAAGTTTAAATATGAGTGAATTTCAAAGGTCTTTGAATTTGATTAAGTAGGAAATTTTTTTCAGTTTCCAACCTTTTTCATTATGGGATTCCTATAAATAGATGAACAGTAAATTTGTACTTTATAAAATTTTCACTTGTCAAAAAGACAGAACACTACAGAGTTTGAGTAAGATTTACTTTACATACAGAGATCTTGTTAGAATATCAGATAATTGAAGGTTTTCTTACCATACTAAGGAAGATCATGCTGAGTAGTTGAGTAGAGTTTGAGACGTGTAGTTTGAGAAAATGGTTCATCATAATGATTTCATCATAATTAGTTCATAATAATGAGAGAATAATACTGAGGTAATCATACCCAACGTCATTGTACTAAACTTCTAAATATAGTTTTGCGGAGAAAAAAAATTAGGGTATTTTATTTTATGGATCAATTATTTTTAAGAAAACTTTTTAAACTGATGGGAATCGGTATAATCATTCCTATCAAGATATATAAGGTTCCTAATGGTAGTTGACATAAGTTTTATTAACTTATTAATAATAGTGAATTTTTATAGACTCATGGGAGTGGCTATGACAAGGGTGTAGGTTCTCACACTGAGGTATAACCTTGTAAATATCATTTTCTTTACTTTCTTTCCTACTTTTCATGCATGATTATTTACTAAAATGTGATAGGGTAATTAAATTTAACAGGTTTCATGGGTTAAGTTTATAAAAGTCATGAAAATTATAAAACATGAAAAACTAATTAACCCCCCCCCCCCCCCCGCCCCTCTTAGTTGTTATTTAGTCCTTTGAAACATCAATTATATATAGCTACTTCACCATTTTTGGATTTCTTTTCATCACATTTGACTAAAAAATTACCCATAGGTCTAGGCCTATGTTCAGTTATGTTTCTTTCAATAGTTCTTGTGCCATTTACTTCTCTATCAATCAACTATTTGTTAGAGAACTTCTGTAATTATAAATTTTTATTTTCATTAACCACTTCTATTTCATCCTAAATCTTCCTTCATGGAGTTATAACTTATTTGAGTTATATCTAGCACTTTTCTTTCATTCTTCCATCTAGGTATTTAGATGATCAATTATTTTTTCATGTTCACTGATTTCCACCTTGAAATCAATTATTTCTTCATATTCATCTTGAGAGGCCTCAAGAACTTTTACTACCATTTCTAATTGAGTAATTTAATACTCAATTTGATCAATATATTTTTTATTCTTTCATCAACTTACCTATTTTATGGGTTTTATTACATTGAATTTCCAACACTTCAAGAACACCTTAAAGTTAGAACTTCAAGTTAACAACACCTTCAGGTTGGTCTTTTTATCATCTTCAGAGATATTTCCTTCAACTATTTCCATCATAAGATCTTCTATATCTAAGAAGAATTCATCTTCATCAACTTCAAGGAACTTCTCAATTTCTTTATCTTATTTTATCAATAGGTTTTTCACTTGAAATTTATTCTTAGTTGAGCTTCTATATTTGATGGTTCATCTCACAGGAAACCTCCTTTGTGGTGTTGATGCCACATCATCTGTGTCTTCATTTCTATACTTAAATGGAAATATTTTTTTCATGTTCGCAACCATTCCACATTTGAAACAAGATAATTAAATTTTACCGTCATACCTTCTTCTTCCTCATTTGAATCTGCTTGAAACTAGTGAGATAAATTCATCACTGATATCTTCTTTATGCCTCCCAGCTTCATGTATTTCTAGATTCTCCATGGAATTGAAATAAATATATTTTAATTATTTTTCATATGTGTTCTCAGGTTTTACTTACATATCATAGGTCTTTCTCTTCAAGATATGACACCTTAACATTGTACAAGGGTGTTTGTATTCTGAGAATATTTTTTGTGAAATCGACATATTTTATTTGATCATTAAGTCCTCAAATGGATCCCAAAAAATCAATTATATGATTGAATAAAACATAAAAATTATCATATTGGATCATCTTAAAATCATCAAATATGTTGTGCAGTACTTATAGTTCATATTCCTTCAACTTATTATCCTCTTTATAAATATTGGACAACTTTGCCAATATAGATTTTAATGATTTTTTATCCATTAATTTTATAGATATCTAGTTTTATTTTTCTACAGATAAAGCATTCAGATCAATTTCATCAATATAATATAGTCTCTTGTTATCTTAAGTAATTGAAAATACAATAGGATTTCTAAATTTTATTCCATGTAATTAAGTAATGGAAATATTTATTTTTGAGAGATCCTAAGTGAGATCTCATGTGATTATTCTATATCTGAAAGTTGTATCCATTAAATAAAGGAACCCCTTTTATATTGATGAAATTTTACATATTAGTAACCTTCTTAGGGATAGATTCATTATCCAATAACCTTGTATCTTTGATACCAATTGGTTTACCCATAGGTCCAATAAAATCTAAGATAGGGTGAATTAGGGTGTTCAATTTTTTTCTTCCTATTGGATCTTATTCTCATGTTACTAAGAATAATAAAAACCAATCAATCTTTAAACACACATATAATATATATTTAGAAAATAAAGAAATGACATAAAAATTTTACTTGGTTCACCACAAAGGGATATTCCAACGAGTATACATTAATTGTGTGTTTAAAAAACAAGGATTAAAACTATGTATTGTGGGTGTCAATATTGTTTTGGAAGAGAACACTAACGGTCCAGGGGAACTCCATCTTCTTATTTATTTGTGCTCAACTTTGATATAATGAATTCAAAATGTGATACAGAAATCACTTACATGTATTCTCATAAACATAATAACACTAATATAGTGAGGGTATTTTTGATGTTATTAAATTTATTCTTGAGGTCCTGATTTTTAATGGACTTCTCTTCTTTAAAATTGGATCTCCAATAAAGTTTACCTCACTCTTTTTTCTCTTGATTCTCAATATTTCATCTCCTCTATTTTCTCTCCCTATTTATTTCCCTTTTAATTAGGGAATAATATCTCCTAAACATGATAAAACTATATTCCTCATGAAACATACTTAATGGATTTTTAAACAATCCATTAACTTCCCATTAATTCAGACAACTCCCATTATTTTTTAAATAAATTCGAACAGATAGATATTTCTGGGTCAACTACCTTTATGGTGCAACATAATTCCTTATAATGTGATTTTATCTAAAACTACCAAATTATGGTGTGTTATATTTCATTAAATCATATCCAAAATCTTCATTCAACTCTCTTAATTAACTTAGAAGAATTTTTGGCTCATTCGTCTACATATTTTTAAAACTTTAAACCTTTTTTTCCATGGTCCATTTTTTCATAGGGAAATTTCATGTAGGATCAGAAAACTCAAACATTTTGAGCTTCTAAATAAACATTCTTCACATCATAGATACTATGTTGTGATGTATTATTATAATTTGTAGTTAGAACCTCCACTTTCTCTGGAATTTCTCTCTAAAATATAACCATGATTCCTTCATAGTGCAATAAACATATTATGGCATGGACTCTTCAAATATATTATATGATTGGATAAATTGTGGCATGGTATGATCTCCATGGTGCAAGAACCTTCAAAACTATAATTCCACTGAAATTCTATTCAACAATATTTATAGAATATCCCCTTGTGCATGTAACCTAGAAACTCTAAATTAAGAAAAGTATAGAACCTTAAACACAACTCTACATAGTGTGGTTCACTCTCTTTCACTATGATCATCATTCAAACTACTTCATGCACTCCTCTATTCATATTGAATCCTGATAAATTTTACAAACACCAAGATATTTTAAATGTATTTTTATCAACACATAATTGATAAGATATATAATATTACAACCCAATGGTCACAACGCTGGTATAGAATTTTATCCTTGAAAATTATTATATGTTTCAATAATGTTTTGATTTATGGTATATATAATCCTTTTTATATATGTATTTATCCATCACTTCTTTATTAAACTACTTATATAAACATTTTTAACAATATAAATTCATAGATATATTTTCATCTAATACCATTCATTATGAGTTATTTATTTTCATTTATGTTAAGGGTAGTCTTTTGTAATCAAAGAATTCTATTAACTAGGGAATTAGTTGACCCAATCACAAATATATTAAATCCATATAGGTTAATGTTTTAATAAATTCATTTTTTATCACATAAACCTAAAAAATTGTAATTATAATATAAATTTACTAATATTATATACCCTTCATTATTGGCATGTTATCCCTGTTTTTTCTATCATATTTCTTGGATTGTATATGTGATATTTTGAATCCCACCACCTTCAATCATGGATTAAACTTAATGAATGGTCACATGTTGGTATCTCCCAAATTTACCCTAAAGTTATAAGTTTTCATTGTAGTACATGTAGGGGTCGAATCCATAGGGACTGAAGAAGTAAACTTGAGACACTCATATTTTTTTGGTATGATTGGATATAAAGTGTCCAACTTTGATGTTAATTTTAATTGGGATATAAGAATACTAAAGTTTCTAAGACAATGGTTTGAATTTAAGAATGAAAAACTCAATTATTTATATAGAAACACTTAATGAATATTAATTGAACCGAGGTTTTCACTAGGGCTATATTGGATGTATTTGTTTTCTTAAAAAATTTGAGATCATTAATTCAAGATGCATCCAAACAATGAGGTAATTACATAACATAATTATCCAATTAAATCCTTAAATAATTACAAGTATAACCACCAATGAACTTATAGTATCAATTTAATGATCACTCCAAGTAATTGGATCATACTATCACTCAAAATGTGTCATCGTTAAAGTTGGTGAAGACAAAGAAGAAAATAACTCATCAAATTGAAATCTTAAAATAATAAACTGATTAAAATATCAAATAACATGAAATAACATTCAATAAAACCCCATTTAACTCCCTAGGATCAACCCATAAAAATTTTATTCATCCATTGATGCAAATATTTCAATGGAAGATGATATTCGACTTAAAGAAGCGGTATTGAAGAAGTGCAGACAAAGAAAATAACAAAAAATCCACTTTTGTGTGAAGGATTTCACAAGTTTTGGAGTGAATAAGTTCAAAAATTGAAGAAAATGTATAAAATTTATGTGAATTAGAACATAAAAATATGAAATTTATAAATTTTATAAAAAACTAAAGTGGTTTGAACAACTGACATGAGAAATAAATGCGATCACAACATCAAATTGGAAGCATAACATTAAAATGAAAACATACACAACTTCTCCTTCCTTATTTCCAAAGTCCAAATTAAATAGATACTTGGATTACCTTTGGTCTAGTCACACACCTAAAATTATAACCATTAACTAGGGTGGTCCAAATGGTAGAGGAAAGTGGGTGGAAAATAAATCTTTCATCATTTCCAAGACAATATGCATTCATTTTCTCTCTCCCTTTTGATGCGCCATAACAACCTTGATTTTGAGTCAATTAGGATTGGTGGTAGAATATAAAAAAGTATATATATAATTAATCTAAATTATTTAAAAATTTGATCCCATTTGGATCATCCATTTAATATTTTTTCCCAAAATAGTGAGTTGACTTTTTAGGACTTGAAATCTGGCCCAGAATTTAATGTTCAACTTGGACCGCATGGAACTCCCTCCAAATTATAGAATTGGACTTGGTACCAGATGAATGAAATGTTACCAAATATTTATTCTATATTTAGACAAAATTTTCAATTCATTGGGAATGGATAATTGTCGATACAGTCATTTTATTAGGCTTTTATCCAATTCACTTTGCCCATATTTTTATAGGTTGAATGTCAAAACCGGTGGTCTTCCAATGTGAATATATAAGTGATCCAAAAGGATAAATTGTTACCAATAGAATTAGAAACATGATAGTGAAATATTAAATTCAAATCAATGTCAAATGGCTTATTTAAAATATATCTAAAAATGAACTAAGTAATAGAACACTTTATGTAAGAATTACAATCATAATGTGAAATACTGTTAAAATTGTAAAATGTAATAAGAATGGTGTTTAGGAATAATGAATCGCATGAAAATTATAACATAAAAAAGGAATATTACCCTCATTTAGTGGAAAATAACACCCTCTATATTGAGTTTTTCTAGTCCTAAGAAAAAAATATCTCAAAAATATGAAAATTGAATTCCCTTTTCCAATAACATTTTAACATACAATGCTTACCATTTTTACGTCACATCAAACAACCATCAAACCTATCAAATCATTTAAAACAGTCTAGGTCTAAAAGCATATCCCAATCCCAAGATAATTCTTTTTTTTAATTCATCACCACATTTCATCCAATTTAAATTAAGAATTATTATGTGTTGTGTATCACTAAATACAAGGGAGCTATTTTCTTATTCAAGGGAAAAATAAATAGAATCTATATGTGGGAATAACATTAAACCTTAAGATGAGTATCCCATATTTTCCTTTTTTTGGTTTTTTTTTTGTTTTTTTGTTTTTTTGTTTTTGTTTTTTTTTTAACCATAATAGAGTTGAAAATATAAACTTTGGGAAAGAAAAATATGGATTCATTATCTCCAACTATTGTATTCCATTAATTTTGTCAAATACATTATCTACAATAGATAATTAAAGCCTAACTCTTGGTAAGATGACTATAGAGTCATGATCCCCAAGTTTTGGATTCCACAAATTGGGAAAAACATTTCTCTATGTTGCCTTTTTAATTTTTTTATTGGATATTAAAATTAAACTAAAAGTGAACCCAAATCCTATGTTATGATTAAAGGGACCTAATAACTCAAACATAAACCCAAAATCCAATGAACATGTATTGTGGAATTTTTAGTAAATGGATGAAAATGTAAATGGTGAAAAATCACATTAAACAGTTACACTTTCCAAAATCAATGCTCATGAACTTAAACATGGATTAAAATCAAAATAAATGCATGAAAAATTATTTTATATTCAGTTTAAAAGTTTGAAATTTATGTTATAATGTTCAAGGTTAAATTAATTTTTTTCTTCCATTTATGAACAAAAAAAATGTTGAAATTTTTTTTCTTTCTTTTCACCCTCCCCAACTTATAATAACATTATACAGTGTTTAAAGAAAAGAAAAATATGAAGGGGTGATGCAGAGAAGAGGTGTTCAAACAGAAATTGAAATAAGAAACATGGAACAAATTCACCTGGTGGTTAAATTTGAAGTTCATGATGCTCTTGATTACTCCTTTGATCATCATGTCACTCATAGGTGCCTCATCAATGATGGAAGATTTTGATTGAACTATTGAAAGAAAATTGATTTTTCTAAAAATACATCAACCTCAGCATCACCTGAATCTTACACAACAACACAATTAGAACATAATGAAAACACCTTGAGTTTTCCTTAACTAAAAACAAACAAAAACACACCAAAATTAAATAAATTAAAATAAAATAAAATCAATGTAGAAGTCAGGTTGCCTCCCAGAAAGCACTTAGTTTAAAGTCGTTAGCTGACTTGGACCATCCAAATTACCCAACACCAACTTAAAACATTTTCAGGATTGAATTTTTCACCACTTATACTAGATTGAGATTGATGCTTTTTTTAGAATCTATTTCAAGTATAAACATATGTGCTCTAATGAGTGGGAAAATCCATGGAATATTAGAAATGATAAATCCAATTGCTTCTAGAGTATTTCCTAAGACATCAAGGACCCTTCCATATTTATTTATTTAAAGAGAAGAATAAATAATAGCCTTAAGTTATATTTTATCACCCATGTAAGGGGTACTTGAGCGAGGAAGGAAAATAATTTTGAGTTTGGGTTGATTGAAATTTCTCAAAGAAAATTAGAAATGTACATCAAAATCAATTTATTTTCCCAAAATTTTAAGAAAAATTAGTTCCATTATAAAAGATATTTCAACATCAAAATTTTCAATATTAGTGTCAGTGTTTGGTAAAAAATCATATTTCAATATTTTCCCAAATGTTTCAGTGAAAAATTATCAATGGAGAAATATTCAAGACATTCAATCCATGATGTCAAATTTACCTCTTGTGAATATAGACAATTAGTTTCCTCTTGATTTAAACACTGATTAAAAATTACTTCATCCTATTTAGATATCCCAAATTCAAATGTTGTTTCTTCATTATTTTCATGATAGTTTTGTGGAAAAATAGACACTCCACATAAGAATATGGAAGGAATAGTTAATATATAGATGGGTTCCTCACAAGTTTTAATGCTTCATAGTTCTAATCTCAAAGATGAAACCTCAGAATTCATTCAATCCATTTCATTATAAAAAATTTCAAGAATTATATGAGGAACATATTGGTAGGATGTTGAACATCAGAAACCTCCCTATGATTTATCTCTTCAACCATCCTTGAGAGGGCTAGAAATTTATCCTGTAAACATTCATCATCCAAATTATTGTATGTCTCATCGAGTGTGGTGTAATCATTCATGGTTTTATAAAAGAAATTATTTGAGTTTAGGGATTCCCAATATTTATTTCCCATTTGATTCCATCCTGAATTTATGAGGGAGTAATGTGGAAGATAATACATTGTATTAGACTAAATTTTGGATTCCATATTCTTTAGACACACAAAAATAGGAAGGGTAAAAGATAAAAGAAATGGGGATGAGAAAATATGAATGGGGGAGAATTAGATAAGTGTTGATGTAACACCCCAAGCTTTTACGGTATGCTTCTCTTTGAATAATACAGTAGTGTGTGTTGTACGCAACTTCGAGTTCTAACACACACCACAACCAATCAAACTAGCCGTTATGAATAGTAATACCCACTTTTTGAAATTTTATACATTTTATCTTTCAAAATGGACTTCATTTTTGGATTCGGAATATCGAAATTATCTTAGGGTGAATTTTTGGAACTTTTCTGATAACTTTCATATTTTGATGAATAGTGAAAATTATTAAATTTTAATTAAAAACAACTATTTTAATCGAAATAATTAATAGTGATAAATTTTGAATTTGAGTGGTTTTAAATTATATTTAGAATATATTTTTACAATTTAATCCAATTTTGGTCATTCGACATAATTTCACATTTAAACCGGACATAAACAAGTGTCAATCTTTTGATAGTTATTGTTTCTTAAAAACACGCTTTTTGTTTTGATAGCGGGAATTAGTTTTAAATTAATAAATGCAACTTCTATGTTTTGAATTTGGTAAAATAGACTTCATTATTGAATTCGGAATATCAAAATTATCTTAGGGTAAATTTTTGTTATTTTTCTGGAAACTTTTAATTTTTAATGAATAGTGAAAAACATTGAGTTATAGTTTAAAACCGAATTTTTATTTAAATAATTATTTAATTTATTTAAATTATTTAATGTCAAAATAGATACATAATACCTATATAATTTCAATATAAATCATTGGATTCGGTTTATAATAATTTTAGATATATAAAAAATTTATCGAACTTTTCACCGTCTTTTACCCACCTCCTAGGAGCTTTTGCAAATTCACATAAAACTTAATCTTACCACTTCTGTGAGTTGAATTACGAAAATCCTAGAGACACGATTAATATAAAGGAGTAAAATGTGGTTCAATAAGATAAAAATATTTTTTGGTGAATAGTAACTTTTTACTTTTATTTACCGCGGTTAAAGGTAAATAGGGTAATTCAAGGTAAAAAGAATATTGTGATAATTCAAAATAACCTTAACAGATGTCCTAACTTTATTGGATGAGTAATGAAAGAATATTTGGATCGATTTTGGTACCCCATGGAGCCACTTATGAATGATAATGACATTTTAGATTAATTAATTTAGTGTAAAGGCAAAATTGACATAAACAAAACCCTTTTAGTAATTAATTTCTATATGGTGTTATATAAGTAATATTTTTGACTATAAATATTAATTAGAAATTTAAGATGATTTCCTACATAATGGTATTTTATTTATAATTTTTAGACATTAAATAATTTAATTTATTTATGACACAATGATGATGCAGTAATTACCGTATTAATGAAAGATTAAGATAATTGATATTATAAATACCCAAATAAATGTAATTTGTGACTTTATATGAATTCAAATAATTTTCTAGGTTAATATGAAAAATTAGTATTGTTTATATGAATTTTTTTTGAAGTAATAATGTTGTTATGAATTTATCAAAAACAAAATACCCAATAGTGCCAAAATTGACATAAAAGAGTTTTTAAAACAAATATTATATTATTAATTGATATCCTATTCTTAAAAATATAAGGTTCAGCCAAAGGACTTATATCAAGATAGTTGTATCATTAATTGACCACTTGGGGTCTATTAAAAGTTTATAGTAAGTTTATTAACCATGTAATATAAAAATACAAAGAGACATGGTAAATGTCAAACTAATTAACTAAGAGTTAAAACTAAAAAGATAAGGTTAATAAAATGACCCAAACCTCTCTAAAACCTATTGGTTGAGTGGATTTAGACCCATACCCACCTTATCCTAGAAATAAATTAATTTGTAGCCATTATAAACCGAATATGAATTTATTATAAAATAATATTTTAAGTGTTTCCTAAGGTGCCCCTCACCCCTCTTATAAAAGGGCCCTCACCCTTCACTCTAATTCACACCTTCTAAGCCATTTGGCCTGGCCAAACCCTGCCAAAATACCCTCTCAACTATCCTCCCTTCAACCTAGAGGCCTAAGTTTGATCAGAAATCCAACCTAAGGATCCCTTTTGATCAAATCAAAAGAAAGAACCCGAAGAAGAGGTAATGATTTCACCACCCTCTTTCAAGTTCATTTCTTTTTCCACTTCCTTTTTCTTTGTTGTTTCCATTCTAAAATAATATCTCTAGTATATTATATATACTATGATTTTATTATAATTATGTTACAACCAAATTCATTATTCTATCCACCCTTTTAATGACATGTCACCATACGTGCGTACGTACGGCTTACCATCTCCACGCCGTGGTGTAATTTGTTATTCAATACATTATTATTTGTATGGGTATAATAATGATTTGTATTTAATCTAAATAATAAATATAACATGATAAGTATTATGTATATATAATATAACATCCAATTATATATTATTGTAATATCAAAAGAATGATATTTTCGCTCGTGTGTACGTACGGATTACCGTATCCACGACGCGATGAGATTCATTTCCAAGTTCACCATTCATCGACGTTTATAAAAATATATATATTACTAATAAGTATGTAATATATGAAATAATAATTCTACTGGAGAAATATATATTTATATATATAAGTATTTATGTACTTACATATATCTTATTCACTTACTTCCGTTCAATACTATATGAAAACGGAAACAACGTTTATGCGTACGTATGGACTACCGTCTCCATAAACGGTGTTTTCCATTTCATATATACGTCTATTATAAATTTTTATATTCTAAATATATATGATAAATAAATCATGTTTTATATTCTGGATGTAACACCCCAAGATTTTACGAAAAATATTATTTTTAATTTCATTAATGTCTTGTGTTGTACGCTACACCAAAAAGAGCTTGCACAACACGCATCCCTGACTTGGCTTTCATTACACGCAAGCGTGACCTTCCACGAGAGCGTGTGTTGTACGCAATACCGAGTTTCGCTAAACAACGATATGCTATTAAAATATTATTAAAACTAGTCATTATGAATAGTAATACCCACTTTTTGAAATTTTATAAATTTTATTTTTGAAAATGGACTTCATTTTTGGATTCGGAATATCGAAATTAACCTAGGGTGAAATTTTGGTATTTTTCAGAAAACTTTCAATTTTTGATGAATACTGAAAACACTGGGTTACTATTTAAAAACCGACTTTTTATTTAAATAATTATTTATTTTATTTAAATTTATTTTAGGTAAAAATTGATACATAATACCTATATAAGTTCAATGTAATTAATTGGAGTAATTTTATAATAATTTAAAATATATAAAAATTTCATTGAATTTATCACCGTCTTTTACCCACCTCCTAGGAGAATTTGCAAATTTACATAAAACTTAATTTTACTGCTTCTGTGAGTGGAATTTCAAAAATCTGAGAAACATGGTTGATTTTAGTAAGTAAAATTTGGTTCAATGAGATGAAAATAATTTTTGGTGAATAGTAACTTTTTACTTTTTTTTACCACGGTTAAAAGTAAATAGGGTAATTATGGGTAAAAATGATATTATTATTACCCTAACACGTGTCCTAATTCTATTGGATAAGTGTAATTCGACCAAAAACAAACTTAGGAATAAAATATGAGAATTTAGGCCCACTTGGATTAGATTAGGACATTTATTATTAATTTATTTAAAGAAGGGTTAAAAATAGTTAAAATCAAAGTTTAATAAGTAAATCATTTTTAATATAGGGTTATAAATAAGATAAATTCAACTATAAATATTCATTACAAAGATAAAAAAGATTTTCTACATAATGGTATTTTTTTTGTAATTTTTAGACATTAAATAATTTAATCTATTTATGACACAAAGATGATGCAGTAATTATCTTATTAATGAAATATTGACATAATTGATGTTATAAATACCCAAATAAATGTAATTTGAAACTTTTTATGAATTCCACTAATTTTATAGGTTAATATGACATGTTATTATTGATTTAATTAACTGTTTTATAACTAATCATTCTGTTATGATTTTCACAAAATCAATTACTAAATAGTGTCAAAATTGACATAAAATAGTTTTTAAAACAAATATTATATTATTAATTGTTATGTTATTCCTAAAAATCTAATGTTCATCCAAATGACTTAGATAAGGTTATATATATTAATAATAAACAACTTGGGGTTCTTTTGGCTTTTTATAGTAAGTTTATTAACCTTATAGTGTAAGAACACAAAAAGACATGGTAAAAGTAAAATTATCTAACTTAAAGTTAAATATAAATGATAAGGTTAAAATAGGAACCTGAACTTGTCTAAATTCTATTGGATGAGATTATTTCGACCCATCCCCACCTTAGCTTAGAAATAAATCAATTTGGAGCTATTTAAAACATAATATGACTTTATAATAAAATAATATTTTTAGTTTTTCCAAAGGTGCCCCTCTCCTCCCTTATAAAAGGGCACCTCCTCCCTCTTTTCCTCACACCACTTTGAGCCTTCAATCTTGTCCAAAACCTGCCAATTTCTCTTCTCCACTTCCCTAGAAACATCCTAGAGGTCCTGGTCTTCTTCAAAGACCAATTTTAGTTCCCTAAGAGGAGGTCTCAAGAGGCGCTTCAAAGAAGAGGTAATGTCCGTTACTGATTCTTTCAACTTTATTTCTTCTTCCACTTCTTCTTATTTTGTTGTTTCATTATGAAGTAACAAAATCAGTATCACTCATATACTTAAATGTTATTATAAGTATGAAACAACCCTATTTCACCATCTATCCATCCTACGGAAAATGAAATCACCACGCGTGCGTACGTACGGAATACCGTCTCCACGCCGGGGTGAAATCTGTTTTTCCACCAACACCTTACATGGATGGGTATAATGGTGTAAATAATAACTATATATGGTTATTATAACATCATAATAATTCTGATATATTATACCATCCACTCCAATTCTATTCAATAATTATGGGAATGATATCATCGCTCGTGCGTACGTACGGACTACCGTCTCCACGACGCGATGAGATTCATTCTCCATGTTAACCATACATGAATGATCATAAAGTTTATTTAATGAATAATAATACAATATATGAAATAATAATGCTACTGGATTTATGTATATATATATATATTTATGTCATCTATTTATTTTCATTCAATTCAATAAGGAAATGAAAACTGCGTTCATGCGTACGTACGGCCTACCGTCTCCATGAACGGTGTATTTCATTCCTTTTATCGATCTATAATATATATATTTATATGATGAATATATATTATATATAAATCATGTTTTACATTATGGAATTATGTAAATTAGGATATAAGTAATAATATCAAGAACGACAAGTTGAAACACATACGATAAATTAAATGATTTTACCCAAAACGCTGCTTTATCATGGAATTTACAAAAGAACGGGTAATATAAAGTCATAAGTGAAACATATATGATATCATAACAATAAATATAATTCTGTAATAAGTCAATGACATTATTTAAATCATTATACAGGAGGTTCGGATACGTACGAAGCATATCGGACCTAAGGTAAGGGATAATTTTGCAAATCTCATTTTTATCCGAGATTGTTTATTCGTACGTATTTACTGGGGTTATTTCTATCATCCATGTCCATGTTTTATAAAAGTTTTTTCATGTATGTTTAAAGTCATTTCTACCCATTTTTGAATTTTACTACAGGGTATGTAAGGAATTTTTCTTTTGTTTACGTTACGAGATACTTTTTTGGCTTTTCCGGCAAAAGTACGAGAAGAATGTTTTTTTAACTTATACGGCGTGAACGGATTTTTACAGTTTCATAACGCCTCATTTTCAAGAAGCTTCATCTACAATATTGCATGATTATTTTCAAAAAAAAACCCTTATTTTTTAAAATTTCATGGAATTTTGTGAAAAGAAAATGATTTTAAAGAAGAAAGGATATTTTTCTTCAAGAATTCATTTCAAGTGTTTTTATCAAAACCATTTTCCATCTAAGATGACATTATTTCATGTGTGTATAATGTCTCTATGATTTATATGGTTTCACTTTTCTTATTATGAAATGATATACATTTCTTTTATATGGATTATGAAATGATGGGATGATGTTTATGAAACCCATTTTATTCTTTGGGTTATGATGAATGTTTTAAGTTTATTTTGTGGAACAAGTAAGAATGATTTCATTATGAGATGGGTGGGACCTATATCTCCTTCCAATTAATTGGGTAAAGATTTTATATCTCATGAGATAGACATGGCTAAAATGGAAAGTTAAACTAGTTCAGTAATACAGGACTGGAACAAGGAGTGAACTCGATTCAGAAAGGGACTTTGTCCACTAAGATGGTCTTGGCAGCAATGTCTTGGCTACTATGGAAATCATATCATGTGATTAATGGTTTCCACATTTACATGTTTTATTCCCATTCTATTTTATCATTCTTAATGTTTCTTTATGATCTATGCCTTACGTACTTCCATGTTTTATGTCATTGCTCAAGCTTTTGATGTTTAAACATTATGTTCATGTTTTTAAGTTCAAATGTATATGGTATGTTTTATTTTATCCATGCTTACCCTTACTGAGCATTTGAGCTCACCCTTTTTATGTTTTATTTTCCCTAGGATATAAAGAAAGGTTTTAGGTATGAAAAAAAGGGGAAGATCTTTATGGGAGATGTTGAAGATCTTTTACCACGATTAGAAGATTACGTTACAAGTTTCCAAAGACACTAAACTATTACGGTCCTTGTGTGTCTATTTTTGTTATGGTTTAAGTATTCCTCTAAAGTAATGTAATGTCCATGTACGTCAAGATTTGGGTCTCTACTCTGAAAGTATTTAAATCATGATCTAATTGATACAATCAAGAGTAACAAGTTAAAACACGTACGATAAAGAAAGCGATTATTACTCGAAAAATTAATATAACATGGAAATTATTATTAAATGGGTAGTATAAAGTCATAAATGAATAATGTATGATATCATAAATATTAATATGGTTCTGTTATAATTTAATAACATACTATAGTATTTATACAGGAGGCTAAACGTACCCTCGACTAAAGGAAAGTGCAAGGTAAGGGGTTTTCATCTCACTCCTTATTCCCGTGAGATTCATGCCATATTGCCTCTATTACCTTTTGTGTAGTGTATGTACTACCCATAATTGTATTCTTTATGTAATACACTATAATTTATTTGTATTTACATATTCATTGTATGATACCTCTTTCATGGGGTGTATGTTTTGTAAGTTACCAAATTGGTAAGGGTTAATTTCACAATATCTTTATTGTCTGAGGTTGTTTTTACGTAAGTATCTACTGGGACATATTTATTATCCATGTCCATGTTTTATGAAATAGTTTTCAAACGGATTATTTTAAGGGAATTTTTACTAAAACATCATTTCAAATGTTTTAAATATTTATTCTTCTAAATCTTTCTCATTAATGTCCATGTCTTCAAAATGGGTTTTAAAGATTTATTTATATGGACATGAATGTTTTCAAAAAGTTTATTCCTTTAAAAAGTTTCAAAGTGGTATGGGACACTTTGATTCAAAAATGTCTTTAAATGACTTCTTATCCAAATTGTGTGACTTTTAAACGTTTTCATTAAAAAGGGGTATTTCTCTCAAAGAGTTTTACAAATCATTTTCATCAACGTCAAAATCCTTTAATGGATTTTAAACTTGTTTTGAAGTTGATTTATCATGATACAAATCTTCCATATTGTGTTGAAACTTTTGTGATATGTTTGATTGTGGATGTGTTATTTTTATACCATTCATGGTTTATGGGTAAAGTATTGACATTTCGTATGCTAGTTTTAATACAAATGTTTAGGTTATGTTTAGACATTTTCATATGAGGAATGCATTGGACTTAGTAAGTGATGTGTGGAGCCCGTTATAGCTCCTTGATGCATCGGTAGGTCTCATGAGACAAACTAGTGTCTTGGTATGAGGTCTTGAAAAAATATTATTTGTAGTCTTGGCACGAGGCCTTGGCTACGTGGTTATAATAGTCTGTAATTATGCATTCCATCATTATGAAAGTGGTTATTGATTTGCATGTGATTATTAGATTAGTAGAATATCCATGTGAAAAAGAAAATGGAATTATTTCATTTTATTTCTACCATATTATTCTTATGTTCAATTTTAAAAGGATTTTGTTTTAGTTTTATGCATTTCCTTAAATGTTTATGCTTATTTTTGAAAGTTTCCGCTTTATTGATTACCCTTAGTTAGCGTTTGAGCTCACCCCTTTCTATGTTTTATTTTCCTAGGATTACAAGAAGTGTATTGTGATTGATATGCAGGGTTAAGCCAAGGGAATAATGGTGTTCATAAAGGATTATTTAAGTTGTTTTGTATGTTATAAAGTGTAATGTAACATTCATGTATGTAATCTATTTTCCAAGACTGCTAAACTAATCGGTCCTTCGGGACTTGATTCCTTGTAATTATGACAATGTATTAAAATAATGCACCGACTCTGGGTAACTAGGGTCGGGGTTTTACAGTTGGTATTAGAGGAAGTTTAGCAATAACCTTGGAAACTAGATTTAGATAAACTCTGATTAGAGTACATCGCCCTAAGATAGACTTTGAGGATTAGTATAGAAGAACTTCCTAGAATTTTGGTATTGTAGAGATTTTGTGAGTTTTCCAAGCAATACATCCCTGTCTAGATACGAGCAGGTAGAGGCGGCTCTGGAACAGATGTACCTAGGGGTAAAACATGAAAACACCGCTTTGAGCTAGACTCGAATGGGAACTGGTGCACCACAACGGGCCTTGCTGCACTCTTGGTTATGACACTCCCGGGGGATATGCTTAGGATAATTCTCATTTTCTTTACAAACCATTATGAAGGGTTTATGAGTATATACTTCCTCAAAGAAGACATTTTTATGATTATGGATTATATCCATAAACTGTTTAATTTATGTTAAGTGTTTTACAAGTATGGGATTAGGTATTTCTATTCATAAACTAATCTAGTGTATGTCATTGTTTAGAAATGGCACCCAGTAGAAGGAATGAGAACTCCAGCAATACGCATGATCCTAAGAGTAAGAAAGATCATATATTTCAGGGTCTTAAGCCAGAATTTAGAAGTGAAATAGTCTCCCACGTATTATCATCATATGAATAAATAGTATCATGTTTTTATAAGATAAGTAAATAATTCTCGGAGTCCTATGGCTTTTAAGGGAAGCCAGATAAGGAGAGGATGGTAGAGAGAATGACTGATAAAGGGAATAAGGTAAATAAGTATTTTCCTATATGTGATAATAATGGAAAGAAACACCTTGGTAAATTCTTGAATGGAATGGGAGTATGTTATAAGTGTGGAGAAAAAGGACACCAAGTACGTGACTTCAAGGGTAAGAAAAAGGTTTAAAATGAACAATGCTTCATCTTCAAGGAGTTTGGACACTACGTGAACCAATGTTCCAGTCATTAGACTATGCCATAAATGATGTTATTGGATAATAATCAAGTTATGATACTACCACATGTGAAGAGGAATGACTAGTGTTCTTATGTTGTTATTTTGGAATTATTTCATTGAAGTGTTGTATCAATGATGTTCTGGAAATAAATAAGGATTGTACTACAATACTATTTCGTTGAGGATTTGAGATTTTGTGGTACTAAGAAAAGTGACTCTACAGTGAGTTAAACTTTTTGTAAATTACATGGTTGAATGAAAGATAAACCTTAATATGGTCCTAATATTGAGGTACTGATTTTGGAATAAGATATGGTTGATTTGGGTAAATTATATTGGATATTCTTGAATACCTTGAAACTGATTAATGATTTTTCATCGTTGGATTTTACAACATTTTTTATAAAAGTAGTATATCCATTATTCTATAAAGAATAAGGGAGAATGAATGTGATCAATAAGGTTTTATGGTAATTCAGGATGTTACCATGTTTTAAAATAATATATGGTGAAGGTGTTCACATGTTATTACATGGAAAAAAGGATCTTCATTGTGATTAAATTCCTTATAAATTTTGGACTGTGAGTTTGGATAGTAGTATTTTGGATAAGTCTAAAGGTTGGAATGGATTAAGTTTGAAAGGTTATTTTTGGATTTTTATAAAAGGACAACACGCAAACCGTGTGACAACCCGTCGCGTCGGACAAAGCTGCAGGAATCGAACCCACAACCATAGTGCGATTGGGATTTATCACCTACCACTGGACTATATGAAGTCCTTATATTGTATAATTTAGTTTATTTTTTTAATGGGTATGATGTGTGAATTATACATTCATTATATTTGGAACCCTATACGATTAGGATAAATAGAGTATTTTTGAGTTGTATTATGCTTTGTAGTGAAAGATGATTTTGTGGTAGAAATTTATTAACGGATAAAACTCTAATTATAAAGTAAGTATATCTCTGTATGATCTTAGCCAATCTCATAAATAAATTCCTCAACATTAAGAAAAGGAACTTATAACAAAAATGTTTTCCTAGATGGTACCTGAGATCATCACAAATTTATGGCTTAGGGATTATTAGCCTTTTCATGACCATGTTCTCTACCACTCTCCATCAGATATTGATGGTTAGATTTCCCTTCCATATCCATATTTTCCTACATGGAACCCTAGTATGTGTTATTTTTGGTAACCTTCATACTTACCACTCTTTATTTTAAATAGAGGCCTCATTAATCCATTTTTTAATGTGGGATTTCAACTAAGATATTTTGAAATATCAACCCCACGTTTCCAATACCGAGCATAAATTTCGAGGACACAATTTATTAAAGGAGGGGAGAATGTAACACCCCAAGCTTTTATGGTACGCTTCTCTTTGAATAATACAGTAGCGTGTGTTGTACACAACTTTGAGTTCTAACACACACCACAACTAATCAAACTAGCCGTTGTGAATAGTAATACCCACTTTTTGAAATTTTATACATTTTATCTTTCAAAATGGACTTCATTTTTGGATTCGGAATATCGAAATTATCTTGGGGTGAATTTTTGGTACTTTTTTGATAACTTTCATATTTTGATTAATAGTGAAAATTACGAAATTTTAATTAAAAACAACTTTTTTAATCAAAATAATTAATAGTGATAAATTATGAATTTGAGTCGTTTTAAATTACATTTAGAATATATTTTTACAATTTAATACATTGTTGGTCATTGGACATAATTTCACATTTAAATCAGATATAAACAAGTGTCAATCTTTTGATAGTTATTGTTTCTTAAAAACATGTTTTTTGTTTTGACAGTGGGAATTAATTTTAAATTAATAAATGCAACTTCTATGTTTTGAATTTGGTAAAATATACTTCATTATTGAATTCCGAATATCAAAATTATCTTGGGGTAAATTTTTGGTATTTTTCTGAAAACTTTTAATGTTTGATGAATAGTGAAAAATACTGAGTTATAGTTTAAAACCGAATTTTTATTTAAATAATTATTTAATTTATTTAAATAATTATTTAATTTAATTAAATAATTATTTTATTTATTTAAATTATTTAATGTCAAAATAGATACATAATACCTATATAAGTTCAATGTAAATCATTGGAGTCAGTTTATAATAATTCTAGATATATAAAAATTTTATCGAACTTTTCACCATCTTTTACCCACCTCCTAGGAACTTTTGCAAATTCACATAAAACTTAATTTTACCACTTCTATGAGTTGAATTTCAAAAATTCGATTGACACGGTTAATATCAAGGAGTAAAATTTGGTTCAGTAAGATAAAAATATTTTTTGGTGAATAGTAATTTTTTACTTTTATTTACCGCGGTTAAAGGTAAATAGGGTAATTCAAGGTAAAAAGAATATTGTAATAATTAAAAATTACCTTAACACATGTCCTAACTTTATTGGATGAGTAATGGATGACCATGGGCATATTTGGGTCGATTTTGGGACCTCATGGAGCCACTTATGAAAGATAATGACATTTTAGATTAATTAATTTAGTGTAAATGCAAAATTGACATAAACAAAACCCTTTTAGTAATTAATTTTTTATATGGTGTTATATAAGTAATATTTTTGACTATAAATATTAATTAGAAATTTAAAATGATTTCTTACATAATGGTATTTTATTTATAATTTTTAGACATTAAATAATTTAATTTATTTATGACACAACGATGATGCAGTAATTACCGTATTAATGAAAGATTAAGATAATTGATATTATAAATACCCAAATAAATGTAATTTGAGACCTTATATGAATTAAAATTATTTTCTAGGATAATATGACATATTAGGATTGGTTATATGAATTTTTTTCGAAGTAATAATGCTGTTATGAATTTATCAAAAACAAAATACCCAATAGTGCCAAAATTGACATAAAAGAGTTTTTAAAAAAATATTATATTATTAATTGATATCCTATTCTTAAAAATATAAGGTTCTACAAAAGGACTTATATCATGATATTTGTATCATTAATTGACCACTTGGGGGTCTATTGGATGTTTATAGTAAGTTTATTAACCATATAATATAAAAATACAAAGAGACATGGTAAATGTCAAACTAATTAATTAAGAGTTAAAACTAAAAGATAAGGTTAATAAAATGACCCAAACCTGTCTAAAACCTATTGGTTGAGTGGATTTCGAACCATCCCCACCTTATCCTAGAAATAAATCAATTTGGATCCATTATAAACCGAATATGAATTTATTATAAAATAATATTTTAAGTGTTTCCTAAGATGCCCCTCACCCCTCTTATAAAAGGGCACTCACCCTTAACTCTAATTCACACCTTCTAAGCCATTTTTCCTGGCCAAACCCTACCAAAATACCCTCTCAACTATCCTCCCTTCAACCTAGAGGCCTTAGTTTGATCAAAAAGCCAACCTAAGGAGCTTTTTTGATCAAATCAAAAGGAAGAACCCGAAGAAGAGGTAATGATTTCACCACCCTCTTTCAAGTTTATTTCTTTTTCCACTTCCTTTTTCTTTGTTGTTTCCATTCTAAAATAATATCTCCAGTATCTTATATATACTGTGATGTTATTATAATTATGGTACAACCAAATTCATTATTCTATCCGCTCTTTGAATGACATGTCACCATACGTGCATACGTACGGCTTATCGTCTCCACGTCGTGGTGTAATTTGTTATTCAATACATTATTATTTGGATGGGTATAATAATGATTTGTATTTAATGTAAATAATAAATATAACATGATAAGGATTCTGTATATATAATATAACATCCAATTATATATTATTATAATATCAAAAAAATGATATTTTCGCTCGTGTGTACGTACGGATTACCGTCTCAACGACGCGATGAGATTCATTTCCAAGTTCACCATTAATCGATGTTTATAAAAATATATATATTACTAATAAGTATGTAATATATGACATAATAATTCTACTGGAGAAATATATATTTATATATATAATTATTTATGTACTTACATATATCTTATTCACTTACTTCCGTTCAATACTATATGAAAACGGAAACAGCGTTTATGCGTACATACGGACTATCGTCTCCATAAACGGTGTTTTCCATTTCATATATATGTCTATTATAAATTTTTATATTCTAAATATATATGATAAATAAATCATGTTTTATATTCTGGAAGTATTTAAATCATGATCTAAGTGATACAATCAAGAGTAACAGGTTGAAACACGTACGATAAAGAAAGCGATTATTACTTGAAATATTAATATAACATGGAAATTATTATTAAATGGGTAGTATAAAGTCATAATAAAGTCATAAATGAATAATTTATGATATCATAAATATTAATATGGTTCTGGTATAATTTAATAACATACTATAGTCTTCATACAGGAGGCTAAATGTACCCTCGACTAAAGGAAAGTGCAAGGTAAGGGGTTTTCATCTCACTCCTTATTCCCGTGAGATTCATGCCATATTGCCACTATTACCTTTTTTGTGGTGTATGTACTGCCCATAATTGTATTTTTTATGTAATACACTTTAGATTATGTGTATTTACATATTCATTGTATGATACCTCTTTCATGGGGTGTATGTTTCGTAAGTTACCAAATTGGTAAGGGTTAATTTCACAATATCTTTATTATCCGAGGTTGTTTTTTATGTAAGTATCTACTGGGACATATTTATTATACATGTACATGTTTTATGAAAGAGTTTTCAAAGGGATAATTTTAAGGGACTTTTAACTAAAACATCATTTCAAATGTTTTAAATATTTATTCTTCTAAATCTTTCTCATTAATGTCCATGTCATCAAAATCGTTTTTAAAGATTTATTTATATGAACATGAATGTTTTTAAAAAGTTAATTATTTTCAAAAGTTTCAAAGTGGTATGGGACACTTTGATTCAAAAATTTATTTAAATGAATTCTTTTCCAAATTGTGTGACTTTTAAATGTTTTCATGAAAAAGGGGTATTTCTCTCAAAGAGTTTTACAAATCATTTTCATCAACTTCAAAATCCTTTATTGGATTTTAAACTTGTTTTGAAGTTGATTTATCATGATACAAATCTTCCATATTGTGTTGAAAGTTTTCTGATATGTTTGACTGTGGATGTGTTATTTTTATATCATTCATGGTTAATAGGTAAAGTGTTGACATTTCTTATGCTAGTTTTAATACAAATGTTTATGTTATACTTACACCTTTTCATATGAGGAATTCATTGGACTTAGTAAGTGACAGGTGGAGCCCGCTATAGATCCTCGATGCATCGGTAGGTCTCATGAGACAAACTAGTGTCTTGGCACGAGGCCTTGACAAAATCTTATTTGTAGTCTTGGCGCGAGGTCTTGGTTACGTCGTTATGATTGTCTGGAATTATGCATTCCATCATTATGAAAGTGGTTATTGATATTGCATGTGATTATTCGATTAGTAGAATATACATGTGAATAAGTAAATAGAATTATTTCATTTTATTTCTGCCATATTATTCTGAATTTCAAGTTTAAAAAGCTTTTTTTAGTTTTATACATTGCCTTAAATGTTTATGATTATTTTTGAAAGTTTCCACTATATTGCTTACCCTTACTAAGCGTTTGAGCTCACCCCTTTGTATATTTTATTTTCATAGTGTTTCAAGAAGTGTGTTGTGATTGATATGTAGGGTTAAGCCAAGGGAATAATGGTGTTCATAAAGGATTATTTATGTTGTTTTTTATGTTATAAAGTGTAATGTAACATTCATGTATGTAATCTATTTTCCAAGACTACTAAACTGATCGGTCCTTCGGGACTTGATTCCTTGTAATTATGCCACTGTATTAAAATAATGCACCGACTCTGGTAACTGGGGTCGGGGCGTTACAGTTGAGATGGATTACATGGTTCCCCATCGATGGTTCCAAAAAAAAATCATCCAAATTTACCCTAGAGGTAGAAGCAGTCATTTTAGTACATATAGGGGTCAAATCTATAGGGACCAAAGAAGTAACCTTGAGACACTCATATTTGTTGGGAGGATTGGCTATCAAGTAGCCAACTTTGATGTTAATTTCTATTGGAATATAATAATACTAAATTTACTAAGATAATGGTTTGAATTTAATAATGAAAAAACTAATTATTTGGATGGAAACACTAAATGAATATGAGTCGAGCCTAGGTTATTGTTAGGGACAGATTGGAGGTATTTGTTATCTTACAAAGTTTCTGATCACTAATTCAAGATGCATCCAAACAATGAGGTAATTCACCAACATAATTCATAAATATAATCCTTACACAATTAAAATTCTAATCACTATTTCACTTATAGGATAACTTTAATGAGAACTCCAAGGAATTGGATCATACTTTCACTCAAAATGTGTCGTCATTAAAGCTGGTGAATATGAAGAATAAAATAACTCATCAAATGAAAATATAAAAATAATGAACTGATTAAAATAAAAAAACAACATGAAATAACATTCAATACAACCCCAAAAAACTCCCTAGGATCAACCCATAAAAGTTTTATCCTTTCATCAATGTAAATCTTTCAATGGAAGATGATATTTGAATTAAATAAGAAAGATTGAATTAGTGGAAACAAAGAAAATAATGAACACTCCATCATTGTGTGAAGGATTTCACAAGTGTTGGTGTAAATAAGTTCACACCATGAGTAAACAGTATCAACATGATGTGAATAAGAATATAAAATTTTAAAATGAAGAACTTTTAGAAAAAAACTAAGGTGTTTTTAACAACTTACGTGAGAAAGAAATGTGATTACAGCATCAAATTGGAAGAATAACATTAAAATGAAAACATACACAACTTTTACTTTTATTCTTACCAAATTCCATCTTAAATATATACTTAGATTCACTTTGGTCTATCAAAACCCTTAAAATTAAAACCATTAACTGGTGTAGGCCAAAGGGTGGAGGAAAGTGGGTGTAAAATTAATCTCTCGTCATTTTCAAGACAGCATGCATTTATTTTATCTTTCCTCATGGATGTTCTATAAAGACCTTTATTTTGAGAGAATTAGGATTGGTAGTAGGATAAAATATATATATATGTGTGTGTGTGTGGGTGTTATAAATTATATAAAAAATTTACCCTAATTGGATCATTTATTTAAGAGTTATTCCCAAAATGGTGAGATGACTTTTTGGGCCTTGAAATCTAGTCCAAAATTTAATGTTCAACATAGGCCATCATAATATCCCTCAAAATGACAAAATTGGACTTTTCCTCGGTTTAATTAAATGTTACAAAATATTTCCTCTATCTCTAGATCAAATTTAAGATTCATTTTTCTTGGATAATGGCCAATATAGGCATTTTATTGGGTTAATGTCCAATTCACTTTGCCCAAAACTTTCTTGGTTGAATGTCCAAAATGGTGGTCTTACAATGTGAATCTCCAAGTAATGAAAAAAATAGGAATTTTTACCAATTAAATGGTAAAACTTATAATGAAATATAAAATTCAAATCAATACCAATGGTTGGACTAAAATTTGTCTCAAAATGTACCAAGTAATAGTGAATTTTAAGCTTAAATTACAATCATGATGTGAAATAGTGTTCAAAATGTAAAATAAACTAAAAATGGTGTTTATGAAGAATGAATCATATGGAAATTATAATATAAAAAATTAATATTAACCTCATTCAATGGATAATCACATGTTATGAAAATTTTATATTATCAAACAATGTATTTATTTTTATTTATTTCATTATGGTCTAGAAAAGTTACACAATGGGTATGACCATAATTATATAACCTCCCAGTACATTGTTCAATTATTCATCTAGGAAGATATAATTCATGGGGTATTATATGATAATGTTACTAATTATGATACTAGTTTTTCATGTAACCTTGTCTTATGATGTTTTGGAGGTTATCCATGAAAATATTATTATAATGTAAAGATTCTCACATTATATATATCTCTGAGAATATATTGATTCCCCATTATAAATTATACTAATGTTATACATAGAATATTCCTTAGTATATTATCATGATTATCGTTCTTTGTAATATTAACATGATATTTTTGGGTATACTACCCTATTTATCCATTATTGTGTATTTTAATATCACCCTTTAAAATTTAATATAAATTCCTATGTAACCAAGCCTGTTATAAGTAGTAATGGGACTGTATATTTTATAGTGACAAAGATCATCTTTAATGAGAAGTTTTAAATAAATTACATTGTGTTATATGTTTTATGTATCATGTATATAATTCATAAAGATATTAAATATCTAATCATGGGAGTTGAATAAAATAAAGTAATGTGATAAAAATTATGTTATTATGGAATCAGTTCCAAGGTCATGAATATGGGGTGTTACATTTGGTATTAAGGTTGAGTTTATATATTTTTTGAAATTGAGAAAAGAATTTTTTTTGGAAAACCTAGATTGTTATATAACTTTCAAATGTGTATTCTTGATGTTTTAATTAATTTTATTATTTTTTAACATGTTAGTAACTTTTCTTGAACTCTATGAAATATATTGGTTATTTTTTTCATAATTTATACTTTTAATTAGATTAATCAATAGTAATTTATTCCATAAAGGATGACATGAGTGGGTGAGTGGGCATAGGTAGCTATTCATCCAATATGGTATAATCCCTTCAAGGGTTCTTCACAATTCAAACTAGTACAGAAAGATAGGTTGATCATGAATAATCCATGATGAATAAACTTATATATATGGTTGGATGGATTATATAAATTATGATATGTTACTAGTTAATAACCTTACTTTAATTAACCTTTATTAATTTTAAAAATTATCAAAACAAGGTGATGTGATAATAGAAATGATAACTATTTTGATGAAAATAGTTAATGTGAGGATTTCCAAAAAAATTAGCACAATTCCATGGGTGTTAGATTTGAGAATACAATAATTAAACTAGACTTCATGGCTTGGGTCATGGAAATAAATCAAAATCATGTATAACAAACAATATTCCCATTAAAAGGATCATAAATCTAGGGAAAATTGAGGCAATGAGAAGAAGTTTTATTTTTAAAGGTGTAGGAATTCTGAAAAAAAGATAGAAATGTGAGATTAAGTTGTATTAATAATAATAGTAATATTTAAGATGAATCTTGGAGGTATTTTAGATTTTAGTAATATATGTATCTATTGGGATAAATTGGATATTTTGATAAGGTGTTTGTTGATATATGTTTGGGTATAGTGGTAATTGGGGTAAATTGGTCATTGGGGTATGGTGACATTTGGGTAAAGTAATTAATAGAATAAGTTAGTCATTATATGGTAATCCAATGATAGTTATATGATTGTTTGGGTAGCTATCAATAACTGTTGGATACCTATAGATGTAACCATTATAATATTACCATAAAAACATTAATTTAGTTATTATAGGTAATTATTGGAAACAATGTATATGGTGAGTATAAATAGGAGTAATAACATTGTGACATTTATGTAAAATGGAGGTATTATGACATTAATTAGTAGAAACATACAATATGATATTCATTTGTTCAATCTTGGGAAGGAGATATAATCACTAGGGTTTTTCCTGGAAAAATCCCCCAAGATGAACAACAACAAGTTTAAATTGAATAAAATTTTCAATGGAATAAGTCCAAGTTAATGGATATAATTAAGGATTCATGTTAGTTGAATAAATACATTTAAATATATCCATTTTGTACCTCACCTTGGGGGATAATGATATTTTCATAAAGGTTTATGTAACTATGATTTAGGTTGTTATCTATTTTTAATTACTTAAAGAATAAATAATTATTTTAATAATTATAAAATAAATTTTTTTGAAACTAGAAAGGAATTATTACTCCAATATAGAAAGAAAGTACAAGACTCACAAAAAAACCTAAATATTATTTGAAGTCCCAAAATACCCCACCCGCTAGGTAGATATCAAAATGGATAACCTAACATAAAAAACATATAAAATCAGTGGATAAAAAGAGAAATTGTGACATCCTAACCTTTATGAGGTAAGTTTTTGAATCATTTTATGTCAAACCTTGTTTATTTTGGTGTGTTTTGGGTGTTAGCATGAGTTTAGGGTTGTGTTTTTATATAATGGAACAATGGTGGAAGAATATTATTATTATTATATTCCCCATTATTACACCAATGGGAATCCACTAGAGTTGTGGTGGGCCTTCTAGTGGCACGATTGCATTAAATAACCCATTGGTAGTCTAGTGGGTGTCCATTGGAGTTATAGTGGGGGTGTTCAGGGGTAAAGTTTTAATTAATCAATTTTAAATTAATTAAAAATTATTTAAATGGGTCCCCCTCCCCTTTTCCCAATAGGTGAACACACCCCTCCCTCTCATTCCCTCTCGGTTCTCTCACTTCTAAATTTGTATCTTCATTATTTACGCACCAATCTTCATGTCTTATATTATAGGGGAGTTTTATGGGTAATAATACCACTCCTATTGACTAATTTATAGTTTTATCTTGTTTTATCATCAAGAATCACCAGGTGATCCCTAATTTGGATGTTTTTCTTAGTTTTTCAATTTTCTTATGATTAATATCGAATCAATGGGTGGTCATCAATGAGAAGGACCCTATGAGTCCTGTGTAGTTATCCTTTTCTTTTCTGATGGTATTTTCTTATCATGTATACATTATATGAAATGATTTAAATTATTCTTTATTTAATATTCCATAAAACTAAATTAAATTGGATTTTTTAACTTCATATTTTGTTATTGGACCCTAATAGGTTGTGGGTGGTTTGAGTGAGGTGTGTGTTGGAACCAATGGTCAACAATGAAAAAATTTCTATGTGAGATATGTTATAAAACTAATATTTAGAACCTAAGAAAGGTTCCCATGAATTATAATTGATTATAGGATCCTTGTATAGTGCCTTATAGTATAAATTATTGAGGAATTTATTGATAAAGTGGTAAGATATGGGAGATATGTCTTAGTAATAGGATCTTGGGTTGATTATTTTGATTCAGTGCATTACCCTTGATGCATTAGGTAATTATAAATACTTAAATTTGAACTTAAATTAAATATCATTCATTTTAATTGGTTTCTTGGAATTTGTTGGTTTATCATCTGCCTAAATCTAATTGATAGTGAGGTTTCATCCACCATTGGTGCATTAGTGGTATTTTAGACACATCTAACAGGTTGGTGGTATCTCCTCAAGCCTAAATGGGTTCATTGATCCATCATTCACCTTATGTTCAATGGAATGTAAATTCATTTTGTACTTGTATTATTGTGTTAATGATATATTTTACACTTTTTTTGTCATTTTAGTGGAGTGTTTTCCACTTCTGAGAGACATCAAGGTGGTGATTCATCTACTTTGGGACCTATTCTGGTGGTGTATCGTCCAACTAGGATGAGATTTTAGTAGTGTAAAGACTACATGAGAAGGTTTATTAGTGGTACATCATGCACTTAGAGTATAGTATTGGTGGTACATCATCCACCCATAGATGTGATATCGTTGGTGCATCATCCATCTATAGACTATTTATCGATAGTTCACCATCCACATGGAGACTTAATATAATAGTATATCTTCCCGCTAGAGAGTAATATCAATGGTATATCATCCATCGGTATGAGATGTTTTGGTGGTATATCATCCACCCAAGCTATTATACAGTGGTGTATTATCCACATATGCATGGTTATATGTGGTGTATCATCCACTCAAGATCGACGATGCCTCATTCACTGAGAAATAACTCATTCTCTATTGGTATTGGTTTGGTGATGGATAATTCACCAAGATGACATATGATAGTGATATTCCATTCACCAAGTGATACATTATTGTGATATACCATTCACTTTGATTGTTATACAAGGTTTTATATAACATCCATGCTCAATGTGTGTTCTCAGACCATGGATATATCATCCCATTTTGGAACTAGCCAAATTAGGTATAGTCACACATCGTTTGGAAGGATCACTCCATGGGTTGATAGGTTATTTATTTATTTTTTTCACTTTACTAGGATTTTATATTGAGCATAAATCTGTATTTATTGGTTTTGTTAGTGACATATTTGGCGGTGGCCTAATGAGGTGTACTCAAACCCTACCCAAGCACTGTGGTACTGAGTATACTTTATGTTCTATAACCCAAGTAGACAAAGGGTCTAACTACATTGGATAGCTGAGCTAGAGGAGCTTGGTGGGAGTTGGGAGAGAGTTTTTGGACAATACTTTGGACCAGTTAAATATGTATTCTTTACTTTTGATTATTTTAGACACAATTGTAATGATCAACCCATGGGGGTTATTCTTACAATTTATGACTTTTATGACATGTACAGTAATTCATTTTTATATATAATGGTGTTGTTATTTACTATTGGATATCATTTATCTATGATATTTGTTTTATTAATGTTATTGTGTTGTAATGAATGTTTCCTTGAAATTTATTCCACTATGATTTATGGTTATGTATACCTAATGGTATAGTATACCAACCTACTATATATCAACCTTAACCTCTAGTAGGAAGCCTCTGGAATATGGGGAGGTGTGAATTAGGTATGTGGAACCCAGTTTGGTCATGGAAAAGTTGAAACAGATCAGGTATACTAAAAATTGGCATCAGAGAATTGTTTTCCTTTTGTATTACTATTTTTTGATACATTAGATAGAAGATAGGATGTTATCTGAGTACCTAGAAGCATATTTATTGACTAGGAATCTCATTTTACATCGCACTTCTAGAAAGGGTTGAAAAGGTCACTTGATATGTAGGTGAATTTGAGCGATGCCTACTATCCTTAAACTAACGGATAGTCTAAGTGTATCATCCAGGTGTTTAAGGACATACTACGAGCATGAATATTTGATTTTGGGGTTTTATGGGAGAAAAATTCAAGACTTAAATTTTTTTCTACAATAACAGTTATAAGGAATCAATTCAGATGTTTCCTTTTGAGGATTTATATGGTATACCATACCGATCTCTTCATTTTTTATTAGAGGAAAGAGTGTCGATATTTATTTGGATGAGACTCGCATAAGAAATCATAGAGAATATATGGATTATTGAGAAGAAATTAGTTACAACTCAAAATGGGTAGAGATCATATGTCAATGGAATATTTCATCCCCTATAATTCGATGTAAGCTTCTGGGTATTTTTGTGAGTTTCAACTTGGATAAGAAATAGTTTGATTGAGAGGTAGAGGAAGCCAACACCTTGGTTTGTGGGGTCATTCGAGGTTGTTGAGAGGATCAGTATCATGGTTATCAATTATAACTTCCTCATAGATATGCTTCTATGCATGATGTATTTCATATATCTTAGATTTGGATATATTATCCCAACCCATCTCATGTGATCAACATTGATGAGGTTAGGCTAGATCTAGAAATATAGTTTGAGGAGAAACTAGTTTGTATACTAGATTAGAGCTAGAAGACTATATGCAGGAAGATTGTTCCTCTGGTACAGATGTTGTTGTAGTAAGGGTGTATCCAGGAGGAGACATTGGAGTGGGAGTATGATATATGGGTGTAGTGGCTAGATTTTTTTATTGATGAGGCCTAATGATGCTCAGTGGTGCAGCTTGAGGATGATATAATTTATCAATGGGAGGCTATAACACCCTAACATTTATGAGATTTGTATTTGAAACATTTTATATTTAACCTTACGTATTTTAGTTTTTTGGGTGTTATAGGGGTCAAGGGGGTTTGGGGTCCTGTTTTGATGGAACAAGCCTAAGATGGGGGAATTTTATTTGAGAAGATTCCCCCACTAAAACCCCATTAAAAAGAAACTAGAGTTATTATAGCCCTTATAGTATCTTTGTTTCACTAGATAACCCATTATAAGACTAGTGGGTGGCCACCAAAGTTTTAGTGGGGATTTTGTGGTTTTAAAAAAATATTTGTTTTATTTTGAATTAATTAAAAAATATTTAAAATGGTTTTCACCCCCCCTTATTCTTATCATGTGCACACACACACACCTCCCTCATATCCCCTCTTGGTTATCTCCCTTCAAAAGATAGATATTCATCTTTTAGATTTTGATCTTCATGTTGTATATTTTAAGGGAGTTCTACAAGTAATACTTGTAACAACCCAAACTGTTATAAATAAAATTCCCATTGTAATTTAATTAAATGTTTTATTATAAGATGTGGATATAGAAAACACATGAAATTATTTGGTTTTATTATATCCTATCATATTTAAATGAATATTAATAATATTTACCGTTTATAATATAGTCATTTAATAGTGATCACACGATTAGTATAAATATATTATTTTAACAAATCCAATTGACATAGATAAAGGAAGTGATGGCCTCTACTAGTAGGATCGTACCCTATGAAGCCTATTTATCAAAGATTCTAAGAGAGATAGAATCGTTGGGATTTTCCCTTGACCAAGCTGAATCCATGATCCAACAATGTAGGCATGATCAAAACCATTTATGGGAGAAGTTCAAGCTCATCGATATCACGACCCAAACCTTGTATGTCGAACCACCCCATAAAAGTATCAACATCGTGCACCTTACTCTTAGGGATTTTGCAGGAGTGTTAAACCGATATGTATCAATACCCTATTGATATGAGTATGTAAATTATTTTTTATAGAATAATGGATATATTTTCATCCTATTATTGTTACTTTATAAATGATTTTTATTTTGATACAATAAAATAGAAATATTATTTTTGGATAATATTAAAATTAAATTAAGGAAATTATTTTGATGAATTAATTTATTTTAAAAATAAATATTATAATAATAAAATATTATTATTAAATATTTTTTATTAAATATAAATGATCGTATAATTTTTATGAAGTCAAATATAATTTTTATATAGGTTAAAAACTATTATTGTCAAAAAAACCAGCATTTTCAATAAATGACGGTTATTATTTTAAAAGTAAAAATTAATATATTTATAAAATTATTTAGATAAAATAATTATTATTTTTTCAATCATAATTTCAAAATTATCCAATCATGAATTTTTCATAATTTTTTGAGAGTCAAATTTTCGGGTAAAAAATTTAATACTGTATAAATATACATTGAGTATTATGACATAATAATGACCCAAAAGTGATGTAATAAATGATATAAGTAGGATACATGGAAAAATATATGTTTTAAATTTAAAATAATGTGATTTTATGTTTATTTGATGAATTTTATAAAGCCTTTATGAATCCTCCAAAACCATTAATATATATTAAAGTTTTAAAATCATTTATTTAAGAGTATAACTCACTTCCACATAAGCAAGGATATTATTTAGTTAATTTCAGACCTTTTACTTATAAAAATAATTAAATTAAATCTCATTTTTCATAAAATATGTTAAAAACCCATGGTAAGGTTTGTGTTTTTTTTATTTTATTATATAGAGTCCAAAATCAAAGTTTGAGAAATGATAAAGAATTCTCCACTCATTTTTTATATAAACCCACCCATGATCCCATTTATCTTCACTAAAAATACTTTTATTGTAGAGAAACAAAGCTTGACGTACATGGAAATTACATTAATTTTTCAGAATACATAACACATAACAAAAATAGACACACAAGGACCGTAATAGTTTAGTATCTTCAGAAACTTGGAACGTAATCTTCTAATCGTGGTGAAAGATCTTCAACATTTCCCATAAATATCTTCCCCTTTTTTCCTTACCTAAAACCTTTCTTTATATCCTGGGGAAAAGAAAACATAAAAAGGGTGATCTCAAATGCTCATTAAGGGTAAGCATGGATAAAATAAAACATACCATATACATTTGAACTTAAAAACATGAACATAATGTTTAAACATCAAAAGCTTGAGCAATGAAATAAAACATGGAAGTACGCAAGGCATAGATCATAAATAAACATTAATAATGATAGAATAGCATGGGAATAAAACATGTAATTGTGGAAACCATTAATCACATGATATGATTTCCATATTAGCCAAGGCATTGCTACCAAGACCATCTTAGTGGACAAAGTCCCTTTTTGAATCGAGTTCACTCCTCGTTCCAGTCCTGTATTACTGAACCTGTTTAACTTGCCATTCCAGCCATGTCTATATCATGAGATATAAATATTTACCCAATGCATTGGAGGGAGATATAGGTCCCAACCATCTCATAATGAAATCATTCTTACTTGTGCCACAAAATAATAATACATCATTCATAATAACCCAACGAATAAAATGGGATTCATAAACATCATCCCATCATCACATAATCCATATAAAAGAAATGGATATCATTTCATAATAAGAAAAGTGAAACCATGTAAATCATAGAGACATTATACATGAAACTTACACATATGAAATAATGTCATCTTATATGGAAAATGGTTTTGATAAAACACTTGAAATGAATTCTTGAGGAAAATATCCTTTCTTATTCAAAATCATTTTCTTTTCACAAAATGTCATGAAATTTTTAAAGAATAGGATTTTGTTGAAAATATTCATAAAATATTTTGGAGGAAGCTTCATGAAAATAAGGCTTTATAAAATCGTAAAAATCCGTTCACACCGTATAAGTTAAAAATAACATTCTCCTCATACTTTTGTCGGAAAAGTCAAAAAAGTACCTCGTAAAGTAAATAAAAGAAAGATTCCTTACATACCATATAGTAAAAGACAAAATGGGTAAAAATGACTTTAAACATACATTAATACACTTTTATAAAACATGGACATGGATGATAGCAATAACCCCAGTAAATACTTACGAATAAGCAATCTCGGATAAAAATGAGATTTGCACTATTATCCCTTACCTTAGGTCCGATATGCTTTGTATGGATCCGAACCTCCTGTATAATGATTTAAATAATGTCATTGACTTATTACAGAATCATATTCATTGTTATGATATCATATATGGTTCACTTATGACTTTATATTACCCATTCTTTTGTAAATTAATGTTAAAGTAGTGTTTTGGGTAAAATCATTTCATTTGTCGTTCGTGTTTTAACTTGTAATTATTCATATGATTAATTAGATCATGGTTACTTACATACAGAATGTAAAAAATGATTTATATATCATATATATTCATAATATACATATATATAATAGATCTATAAATGGAAATAAATACATCGTTGATGGAGACGGTAGGTCGTACGTACGCATGAACGTTGTTTTCTTTTCCTTATTGAATTGAATGGAATTAAGTAGATGACATACATATATATATATATACATAAATCAAGTATAATTATTATGTCATATATTTCATTATTACTTATTATATATGCTTTATAATCATTCATTAATGGTTAATCATTGAGAATGAATCTCGTCGCGTCGTGGAGACGGTAGTCCGTATGTACGCACGAGCGATGATATCATTCCCATGATCATGGAATTGTATTTAAGTGTATGTATAATATTTAAGAATCAATATCACTTTAAAATAATCATATATAGTCATTATTTACACCATTATACCCATCCAAGTAAGGTGGTGGTGGAAAATAGATTACACCACGGCGTGGAGACAGTATTCCGTACGTACGCATGCGCGGTGATTTCGTTTTTTGTATGATGGATAAATGGTGAAATAGGGTTGTTTCATACTTATAATAACATTTCAGTATATTATTGATACTAATGTTATTACTTAATAATGAAACAACTAAATAAGAAGAAGTGGAAGAAGAAATAAAGTTGAAAGAATCGGTAACGAACATTACCTCTTCTTTGAAACGCCTCTTTGAGACCTCCTCTTAGGGCACTATAATTGGTCTTTGAAGAAGACCAGGACCTCTAGGTTGTTTCTCGGGAAGTGTATAATAGAATTTGGAAGGGTTTTTTCAAGATTGAAGGCTCAAATTGGTGTGAGGAAGAGAGGGAGGAGGTGCCCTTTTATAAGGGAGGAGAGGGGCACCTTTGGAAATCTTAAAAATATTAATTTATAATAAATATAACCCCACTTAAAAACCTCCAAAAATGACTCATATTCGAATATTAGATGATATAGGGTTGTAATCCCATCAACCAATAAAATTTAGACATGTTAGTAATTTATTTTCAACATTATCAACTTGATTTATCCTTATTTAATCAATTTAATTTTATTTGTGGTAATAAAATTCTAAATTTTCAATTATAACAAATAATTACTTATTTGTTGTGAATTTTCCATAATTTGATACTTTATAACATTTTATACCATATAAATTTAAATTTATAATTTTTAAATATTTTTGTGATTTTTAAACAATTTTATAATATGTTATTTTTATAAAATAACAACAGTGTCAATTTTGAAACTATTCATTTGTTTGAATTTAAATAAAATATATACAGAATATATGTTCAAAATAAAATCTTTAATAGATTCATAAAATGTCATATGTATCTATAAAATTAGTGGATCACATTAAATATTTCATATAATATTTATTTTATCATTTTTAAAACCATTTATTTGGTTTATCTCTTCATAAAATAATTACTACATCATTTTTGTATAATTATTTAATATACTTATTTGTTGCATAAAAATTAAAAATAAACTCTTATGATGAAGATAAATCTATTACCTTTCATAATAATACTTTTACTGGAATTTATCATCTTAAAATCACAATATTTAAATTGTTATATTTATTAAATTATGAAGGTGACAACTTTTTCATCATTTAAAATAAAATAATATAAGTATCATAATCGCTTTTACAAGGCTCCAAATGGTCAAATATTCGACCATTGGATTATTATGGTTTAACTATACATGACCAATAAGTTTTGGTCAGGGTTTTGTGCCTTTTATGGTCACTATTAGTTTAATAAAAACTATATTCTTGATTTTTCACTAGATAAACAATTTCTGCATCACTATTGTGTCACAATTAATGATAAATATTTAATCCCTAAAAATTATAAATAAATTCATGTGATGTATATAATTTCATTATATTTCTGGATACTATTCATGTTCAAAGTTTCTTGATGTTTATCACTAAATTAAAATTAATATACTTATAAGATTTAAGAGAGTGACATGTTGTCACTTTCTTTGGTTTTAATAATAATTAAGTTATTTTAATGGAAAAAAGTCCATTAAATGATTCTAATCCAACCCTTAAGTGATATGGGTCGACTTTTAGCCATCCAATAGAATTTTGGAATGTGTTAGGGTAATTTTATAATATTATATTTACCCTTAATTACCTGATTTACCTTTAACTATGGTAAATAAAATTTACCGTAGTTACTATTCATAATTCCCAATAATAAAAAGTAGCTTATTAACATAATTTGGACCCACTTATTCCAAATATGGAATCCATTTTTCCAAATTCAATACACAAAAGTTGCAGAAATTAAATTAAAATTAATCTCGTTGTTGAAAGAAAATGGGTTTTTCTTTAAAACATTGCAAAAGATTGAATTTATTTAACCTACGAATTCAAGGTAAAATCAATTATAATGACATACATTATATTAAATGGTAAAAATATATTCTATTTATACTTTAAAACCATTAAATATTATAATTTAACCACATAATTTATTACGATGAAAAAAGTTGCTTTTAATTAAAATATAGCGTGTTTTTACTATTCATTAAAATATGAAAGTTATCAGAATAATATGAAAAATTTATCCAAGGTAAAATTTTATATCCTGATTCCAAAGAATAATTTTGTTTTGTAAAATTTAACTTGTAAACATGTCAAAAACTAGATTTAATGTGGGTGTGTCATTAAAAGGTGGAAAAACTTCATTTTTTGAAAAATACTTATTTTACCCGAAAAATTTATTTTGTTCACATACCATGTCCTAGAAAATGTGTAATATGACATAATAATGTTATAAAATTCAAAACGTAGTTAATACTATTCATAACAGCTAGTTCGTGATAATATTATAACCATATATCGTTGTTTAGTGAAACCCGGTATTGCGTACAACACACGCTATCGAGGAAGGTCGTGATTGCGTGTAATGCAAGCCAAATCAGGGTTGCGTGTTGTGAAAGACTCCTTTGTTGTTGCGTATAACAAAATACAAACATATATCATTTATACATTTAATATATATATATATATATACACACTCAATGTTGCGTAGAATAACAACTATCAAACAAGCATGAAATTGTGTGTAACACGATCCAAGAGTAGTGTTGCATATACTTCAAGTTAATACTGTGTTGCGTATAGTGCAAGATAATATTAGTGTAGCGTAAAACAGAAGATATGAAAGAAATTAAAAAGAATATATCTTATAAAATCTCATGTTATTACATTCTACCCCCCTTAAAATGAATTTCGCCCTCGAAATTCGTCGGGGTTATAAATGGTTTTCTACTTGAAAGTTTCTTTAATTGAAACCCACATCGTAAAAAGGAATACCAAAATTTAACTTTAAAAACTAAAGTATGAAACGTAACGGTTACCCAAATAAACTAATCACTGGGTTTCCACATAGGAGAACATAGGTGAAAATATGGATATGGAAGAGAAATATAACTATCATGTTCTGATAGAGAGTGGTAGAGAACATGGCTATGAAAAAGCCAACAATCACAAAGCCATAGATTTGTGATGATCTAAGGTACCATCTGATTCATCGGATATAAGGTCAGTAGGACAACATTTTTGGTTTTCAAGATCATTTCCCTAAAGTTGATGAATTAAAAGAAATACTTACATGATTTTGGTACAATCTCACTATTGTTCGTGAATTGAACAATTTCCACTTCATCCCTTAAAGAAATGAAGTTGAATTTGTTATTTGTGATGTGTTAGCAGATCATGTGATAGAATGATGGGTCATTCCATCTGTTTTAAACAAAAGGTTAGCAAAAGTTATAAGTCCATCATATGGTTAGATTAATCGTATATGGTTCCAAAAATGAACTTATACTTCATATATCATACTACTTAATATAATAAAACTAGTTTCTACTAAACAGGGACTTCCTGTAGGCCAGTGGTAGGCGATAAAGGCCAGTCAAACTTCGGTTGTGGGTTCGATTCCCACAGCCTTGTCCGACGCGATGGGATGGCGTCCATCCTGCAGGTTGTCCTTTTTCTAAAACTACATTACTATAACATCCCTTCAATAATATCGAAAAAATTTCTATCCTTAAACAATACTAACTTATTTCCAACATAATCCTTTCCAATCTTTAGGCTTATCCAAAATACTGTTGTCCAATCTCATATTATAGTGAAAATGATTACCAAAGAGTTCATATAACAAGCATGTTAATACCATCATTGATCCCCATATATCATGAGATATGTCTTGTTGGTCACATTCCAAACATTCGAAGGCCTTAATCATGTATTATCTTGAAAAATTAATACCCATTGAATCTTAGTGAAAACATGAGTGCTGTCAAAAGTTAACTCTTTTCACATACCAAAACCTCAAACCATGATATAACTATTTCCTTATATCAGTATTGAGATCATTAATACTATCAAACATTTCATTTTCTCGTTTTCCCTTCATTATGCGCATATCATCTTTTTTCCAAAAATATCTCAATCACTTTCCATGGTTACCGGTACCATAAAATTATTGAAAACCACAATAGACCAATATATAAATATTCTAATATTCCACGATACTATATACAACATTATTTCGGAATCCCATTACATAAACACTTAATCATTCCACCACATCGTTGTCATATTCAAAATCGCCAATAGTGATCGCATGTGACTTCCCATTGTCCTTTGCCTTAAGTGGTTGCTCATGTTGATCATCACTAACCCTTGGATTACGGCATTTATTAGCATAATTCCCCATTTCCTTACACTTGAAGCATTGAAGTGTTGGTGGTGCGTTCTCTGCAGTCTTTTCTTTATTCACATCATTAGAAACCCTTTTTCCATTACTTCGACACTCAGCTGCTCGATGACCTTCTTTTCCACACTTAAAACATTTTCTAGTCCCTTTAAGACAATCCCCACCATGCTTCTTTCCACACTTTGAGCATAAGGAAACATTCATCTTCTTTTCACCATTATTCTGAGATTTCTCCTTGAACTCCATCTTTCGTTTCTTGTCAAAACTATGAGATGGATAAGTAACACAAACTTCCATTTCTACCTTGATAGAACAACTCACAATTTCTTCATAGCTACTGAAGTCTCTTATAGCTAATGCCCTTTCGAAGATTTGGTTTTAAGCCACTGAAGAATCGATCAACTTTACTTTCAGGTTGGATGATAAAGCCAGATGCATACCTTGCAAGCCTTGTAAAATTCGCTTCGTATACACCAACAGATTCATCATCCTTTTGATTTAGTTCAAGAAACTCTTTCTCTATCATTGTTCAAAGAATACGAGGGAAGTACTTATTGAAAAATAAGTTCTTGAACTCGTCCCATTCCATGGATTCAATTTCATCTCTTGGCCTCGTATTCTTGATAAGATTCCACCATTGATTAGCTTCACCTTCCAAACGATATACTGCTAAGATGACTTTATCATGTTCAGAACATTAAAGAACTGAAAATATATTTTCAATGGTACTGATCCATTGTTCAGCAACAAGTGGATCAGAAGACCCACTGAAAGAAGGTGGACGTTGCCTCATTAAGGACTCAATAGAATATTGTTCCCTTCTCTGCTCATTTGGAAGTCCAGAATGATTCATAGCTTTGTAAGTATAGAAATAAGATTTTGCACTCCATCTCCCATAACATTTGTTTGTTCATGAGGACAATCATTGCATTGTCCATTGCATTTATCAACACGGTTCCTTCGGGTTCCAGCCATCGTCTAAAACCCAAAAAGAATAGTGTGAGAGGCAAAAATCATGCTAGGGAAAACAACATAATAAAGGGGGAGTACCCTCAATATCTAACATCTTAGGTTTAATTATAAGATCGTTACTGTAATTCTAGGACTATAACCTATACTTATACTTAACCTTAGGGTTATCCCTAGACATACCTTATAAATATCTCTAGGGATCTCACTAAAGTTCTCGCATCCTAGTTTCTAAAGGTTGACTAAACCTTTCCTCTGATACCAACTGTAGAGACCCAAATCTTGACGTACATGGACATTACATTACTTTTTTGGAATATATAACACATAACAAAAATAGACACACAAGGACCATAATAGTTTAGTGTCTTTGGAAACTTGGAATGTAATCTTCTAATCATGGTGAAAGATCTTCAACATTTCCCATAAAGATCTTCCCCTTTTTTTCTTACCTAAAACCTTTCTTTATATCCTGGGGAAAAGAAAACATAAAAAGGGTGATCTCAAATGCTCAGTAAGGGTAATCATGGATAAAATAAAACATACCATATACATTTGAACTTAAAAACATTAACATAATGTTTAAACATCAAAAGCTTGAGCAATGACATAAAACATGGAAGTACGCAAGGCATAGATCATAAAGAAACATTAAGAATGATAGAATAGCATGAGAATAAAACATGTAATTCTGGCAACCATTAAGCACATTATATGATTTCCATATTATCCAAGGCATTACTACCAAGACCATCTTAGTGGACAAAGTCCCTTTCTGAATCGAGTTCACTCCTCGTTCCAGTCCTGTATTACTGAACCGGTTTAACTTTCCGTTCCAGCCATGTCTATCTCATGAGATATAAATATTTACCCAATGCATTGGAGGGAGATATAGGTCCCACCCATCTCATAATGAAATCATTCTTACTTGTGCCACAAAATAAACATACATCATTCAAAATAACCCAACGAATAAAATGGGATTCATAAACATCATCCCATCATCACATAATCCATATAAAAGAAATGGATACCATTTCATAATAAGAAAAGTGAAACCATGTAAATCATAGAGACTTTATACATGAAACATACACATATGAAATAATGTCATCTTAGATGGAAAATGGTTTTGATAAAACACTTGAAATGAATTCTTGAGGAAAATATCCTTTCTTATTCCAAATCATTTTCTTTTCACAAAATGTCATGAAATTTTAAAAGAATAGGATTTTGTTGAAAATAGTCATGAAATTTTTTAGAGTAATCTTCATGAAAATAAGGCTTTATAAAACCGTAAAAATCCATTCACGTCGTATAAGTTAAAAATAACATTCTCCTCATACTTTTGTCGGAAAAGTCAAAAAAGTACCTCGTAACGTAAATAAAAGAAATATTCCTTACATACCATGTAGTAAAAGTAAAAATGGGTAAAAATGACTTTAAACATACATGAATACACTTTTATAAAACATGGACATGGATGATAGCAATAACCCCAGTAAATACTTACGAATAAGCAATCTCGGATAAAAATGAGATTTGCACTATTATCCCTTACCTTAGGTCCGATATGCTTTGTATGGATCTGAACCTCCTGTATAATGATTTAAATAATGTCATTTACTTATTACAGAATCATATTCATTGTTATGATATCATATATGGTTCACTTATGACTTTATATTACCCATTCTTTTGTAAATTAATGTTAAAGTAGCGTTTTGGGTAAAATCGTTTCATTTATCATTCGTGTTTTAACTTGTAATTATTCATATGATTACTTAGATCATGATTACTTACATCCAGAATGTAAAACATGATTTATATATAATATATATTCATAATATACATATATATAATAGATCTATAAATGGAAAGAAATACATCGTTCATGGAGACGGTAGGTTGTACGTACGCATGAATGTTGTTTTCGTTTCCTTATTGAATTGAATGGAATTAAGTAGATGACATACATATATATATATATACATAAATCCAGTATAATTATTATGTCATATATTTCATGATTACTTATTATATATACTTTATAATCATTCATGAATGGTTAATCATTGAGAGTGAATCTAATCATGTCGTGGAGACAGTAGTCCGTATGTACGCACGAGCGATGATATCATTCCCATGATCGTGCAATTGTATTTAAGTGGATGTATAATATTTAAGAATCAATATAACTTTACAATAATCATATATAGTCATTATTTACACCATTATACCCATCCAAGTAAGGTGGTGGTGGAAAATAGATTACACCACGGCGTGGAGACGATATTTCGTACGTACGCACGCGCGGTGATTTCGTTTTCCGTAGGATGGATAAATGGTGAAATAGGATTGTTTCATACTTATAATAACATGTCAGTATATGAGTGATACTAATGTTATTACTTTATAATGAAACAACTAAATAAGAAGAAGTGGAAGAAGAAATAAAGTTGAAAGAATCGGTAACGAACATTACCTCTTCTTTGAAGCGCCTCTTTGAGACCTCCTCTTAGGGCACTAAAATTGGTCTTTGAATAAGACCAAGACATCTAGGTTGTTTCTAGGGAAGTGGATAAGAGACTTTGGCAGAGTTTGGTCGAGATTGAAGGCTCAAATTGGTGTGAGGAAGAGAGGGAGGAGGTTCCCTTTTATAAGGGAGGAGAGGGGCACCTTTGGAAATCTTAAAAATATTAATTTATAATAAATCTAACCCCACTTAAAAACATCCAAAAATGACTAATATTAAAATATTAGATGATATAGGGTTGTAATCTCATCAACCAATAAAATTTATACATGTTAGGAATTTATTTTCAACATTATCAACTTGATTTATCCTTATTTAATCAATTTAATTTTATTTGTGGTAATAACATTCTAAATTTTCAATTATAACAAATAATTACTTATTTGTTGTGAATTGTCCATAATTGGATAATTTATAACATTTTATACCATATAAATTTAAATTTATAATTTTTAAATATTTTTGTGATTTTTAAACAATTTTATAATATGTTATTTTTATAAAATAACAATAGTGTCAATTTTGAAACTATTCATTTGTTTGAATTTAAATAAAATATATACAGAAGATATGTTCTAACTAAAAGATTTAATAGATTCATAAAAGGAATATATGTATCTATAAAATTAGTGTATCACATTAAATAGTTCATATAATATTTATTTTATCATTTTTAAAACCATTTATTTGGTTTATCTCTTAATAAAATAATTACTACATCATTTTTGTATAATTATTTAATATACTTATTTGTTGCATAAAAATTAAAACTAAAATCCTATGATAAAGTTAAATCTATTACCTTTCACAATAATACTTTTACTTGAATTTTTCATCTTAAAATCACAATATTTAAATTTTTATATTTATTAAATTATGAAGGTGACAACTTTGGCATCATTTAAAATAAAATAATATAAGTGTCATAATAGCTTTTATAAGGCTTAAAATGGTCACATATTCTACCATTGGATGATTATGGTTTAAATATACATGAAAAATAAGTTTTGGTTAGGGTTTTTTGCCTTTTATGGTCACTATTAGTTTAATAAAAACTATATTCTTGATTTTTTACTAGATAAACAATTTCTGCATCACTATTGTGTCACAATTAATGATAAATATTTAATCCCTAAAAATTATAAATAAATTCATATGATGTATATAATTTCATTATATTTCTATAGACTATTCATGTTCGAAGTTTCATGAAGTTTATCACTAAATTAAAATTAATATACTTATAAGATTTAAGAGAGTGACATGTTGTCACTTTCTTTGGTTTTAATAAAAATTAAGTTATTTTCATGGGAAAAAGTCCATTAAATGATTCTAATCCGACCCTTAAGTGATATGGGTCGACTTTTAGCCATCCAATAGAATTTTTTCATGTTTTAGGGTAATTTTATAATATTATATTTACCCTTAATTACCTGATTTACCTTTAACTATGGTAAATAAAATTTACCGTAGTTACTATTCATAATTCCCAAAAATAAAAAGTATCTTATTAACATAATTTGGACCCAATTATTCCAAATATGGAATCCATTTTTCCAAATTCAATACACAAAATTTTCAGAAATTAAATTAAAATTAATCCCGTTGTTGAAAGAAAATGGGTTTTTCTTTAAAACATTGCAAAAGAATTAATTGATTTAACCTACGAATTCAAGGTAAAATCAATGATAATGTCATAAATTATATTAAATGGTAAAAATATATTCTATTTATACTTTAAAACCATTCAATATTATAATTTAACCACATAAGGTATTACGATGAAAAAAGTTTCTTTTAATTAAAATATAGCGTGTTTTTACTATTCATTAAAACATGAAAGTTATCAGAATAATATGAAAAATTTATCCAAGGTAAAATTTTATATCCTGATTCCAAAGAATAATTTTGTTTTGTAAAATTGAACTTATAAACATGTCAAAAACTAGATTTAATGTGGGTGCACCATTAAAAGGCGGCAAAACTTCATTTTTTGAAAAATACTTATTTTACCCGAAAAATTTATTTTGTTCACATACCATGTCCTAGAAAATGTGTAAGATGACATAATAATGTTATAAAATTCAAAACGTAGTTAATACTATTCATAACAGCTAGTTCGTGATAATATTATAACCATATATCGTTGTTTATTGAAACCCGGTATTGCGTACAACACACGCTGTCGAGGAAGGTCGTGATTGCGTGTAATGTAAGCCAAATCAGGGTTGCGTGTTGTGCAAGACTCCTTTGTTGTTGCATATAAAAAAATACAACCATATATCATTTATACATTGAATATATATATATATACATACACACTCAATGTTGCGTAGAATAACAACTATCAAACAAGCATGAAATTGTGTGTAACACGATCCAAGAGTAGAGTTGCGTATACTGCAATCTAATACGGTGTTGCGTATAGTGCAAGATAATCTTGGTGTAGCGTACAACAAAAGATATGAAAGAAATTAAAAAGAATATATCTTATAAAATCTCAGGTTATTACATTTATCACTTCTTTAATCCCCCCCCCCCCCACCTCTTTAGATTCCTCCCAAGGTGCCCCCAATCTCTCAAGAATCTCCTCCCATTCATTTGGAGTCACACACTCAAGTAAGAGATCTTACACTCTCCTCTTTTTATCAAGAGTATATTTTATGTTATGTATCTTAAATTAAATTTTTTTCATGTTGGGATATGTTCTTAAATATATCAATTACTTTCAATTTTATCTATAAATTATGATATAACACTTTCACTCTCATTAATCTCTCTTATGAACCTTTATGTACACCTGTTACCATGCTGAAATTTTATAATAGACCTCACGGTCTCTTCTTTATTCAAGTTTATTTATTATCTTATGAATTATATTTCCAATTAATAATTTTGGGATATGTATTTTCATGTCCCTATTACTGACTATTTCATTTCCAAATTATGAGATACCTATTTCGCTCTCATCAACCCATTTTATGAATTTTTATGTGACGTTGTTATGCTGCCGATATTTCACTGCGATTTTTCCATGCCAAAACAATTGTGTAGTAAATACCATACCCATTTCTTATCAAGGTTGTTAACATTTATACACTTATAATTATTTTAATTGGTACTTAAATATATTTATTCCACACTCCTTGATCATGAAATAAAATATTATGATGAATGGATTAATGTTGTATGATTTATATGGTACACTTAATCATGAGCATGAAATTAAAGTGATGGTTGTGCCCAAAATTATATATCACTCAAATTAATCAGGTAATGTTTAGTATCATTATATGTCATGTTGGTAAAGTTAGTGAACATGATTCCTTTATGGTAATTTTTACATCATGATGTCTTGGTAGTTATCCTTTACATATGTTTATGTTGTAGTGTTTTAAGTTGTTGTCACATTTCCCATGTTATGATTATCATGCTATATCATGCCTTATTATTCATGTTCTTTTTGTGGACCATTTATATGAATATTGTCTAACATGTATTAATTTATTCATTTTGTTCTATGTTTATTACCATGCTGGGCTTTATAGATCACCCCTTTCTTATGTATGTCCCCAGGTTATCCCATGTAGTTTTAAGTGAGATCATGTTAAGGAAGTTTTCAATAAAGCTGATTTTTCTCCTATTTTAAAATTTTATGAAATGTACCTAATTCCCAAAGACACTAGGTTTCTTGATAATTTGGATTTTTTAAGTGTAATATTATGTAATAAATTATTTATTAATGTTAAATAAAGAGTTGGGATGTTATAGTTGATATCAAATGAAACGTTTTGTTATTTTTTGGATTGGGATTAGAAAAATCTAGAGAAATACTTAGGGATAAGACTAATTATAAGAAAAAAAACCTTAAATTTTGGTAAGTATATATTAAGTGGTTTATCAAGGAAATAAATCCATATTTGGATATTATAAGTGGATGTGGATCTGTAATAGATGTAACTATCGATAAAAACTCTGATAAGGTGTTTTGGGCCTAACTTGGTGTAACATGGTACACGATAATGGGACTTACTATGCACCTTGTTTGACACTCTCAGGGGATATGATTTTGAACATCCATAAGCTCATTACGAACCATTATTAAGGGAACAAAAATACCCATAATAGTATATGTTAGGAAATAGATCATGCATAACATATATTGAAGCCTATAAATTCATAAGTTAAGGAAATAAATGTATTTTATAAGTTATACCTTTAATTTCATTGAATTCACACTCATCCCTAATTTCCCCTTTAATATATCCATTGGATAAAAATATAAGGAATTGGGTAATCAATCAATGTGATGGGGAATGTGATGAATTCCCCAATGAGATGTCCAGCCTAATGAGAGTGGAAATTGAAAACTTTGTGATGATACTATCTTAGATGACTCAGATTCTAAATAGAAACATTGATCAGGATGAGCACCCAAATCCCCCTAAGAAATAACAAGCTGCAATTGAGAGATTTGTGCAAAAAAGGCCTCCAACTTTCAATGGATCATTTGTTCCATTAATCTAGAAACAATGGATCAACTAAATTGATAAAATCTTTTCTATCCTTCAATGTTTTGAAAAGGAGAAGGTTCTCATGGATGTTTATCATATGGAGGGTGAAGTTGATCAGTGGTGTACATTGATCGAGAATACAAAGCTTGAAGAAGATATCTAAATGATGGGGTGAAAGGGATTCTAGAAAATATTTTTTGATAAATGTTTTTCTCAAACCTCTGTATTAAAATAGAAATTGATTTTTTTACCCTCAAGAAAAAATATGATGAATCAATCAGGGTGAACGAGGAGAACTTCATAATACTTTCAAGATATGCCTATGTCTTTGTCTTTACCCCTGAATTCAAGGTTGACAACTTCTTTGGTGGGCTAAAACATAGTCTATGAAAAGCCCTGGCGATCTAAGATATTTATATCTATAAAGAAATTGTCCAATTTTCCCTCAAAGTTTAAATGGATATCATCAAATCTTTAGGGTATTATAGGGATAAGAAGAAGAAAGTGGAGTTTAATTATGGCGGTCCGATTGAAAAATATAATTGTTCTAAGAAATTTCAACATCCCACTTGTCAAATGTGAGGAAAGAATCACCCTATAAATTGACTAAGTGGAATAAATAAATTATTTAGTTGAAGGAAGTAAGGGGACCTAGATAGAGATTTCCTACAGGAGAAACCCACTAATGCGGCGGAGGAAATGAATGCTCCAGTAAACCCTTAACACATTGTCCATTGCTTAAAATGCAAGAAACTAGGGAACTTTTCAAACCAATGCCCTAATCTAAGAGTTTATGAAGATAACCAACAACCTCTAATGCACCAAGGGTGAGTTTTTTCCATCACAACCACTGAGGTAGATCCTAACAATGAAGTGGTGATAGGTAAGCAAGTTGTTCATTCAAGAATAGTGAATGTTCTTTTTGATTCTAGTTATACACATTCCCTCTTATCATGAAAGTTTAGTAGAACTATTCAAACACCACCAAAAAGAATGGAAGTAAAGTTATTGGTGAAAATGGAAAATAGGTAAATTATTGCATCCCAAGTATATAAATCATCCCATCTCACAATTTGTGGGATAAAATTCCCAGCAAAACTTTTCATTCTTACTTTGGTGGAATTTGATACAATTTTTTGTATGGATTATCTTTCCCTATATAGATCCAACATAAATTTATGCAATAAATAAATAACTCTCTATATTTTGAATCAACCCCCAATTATATAGAAGTTAATGGAGGAGGAAGAATCTTCATTAGAATCAATATTTCAAGTAGGGATATTATTTCCCATGAGTAAGCATATCTGGCTCAAATGATTGAGTCTAAGGAAAGAACCATCCTCGAAGACATGAATATTGTGAGGGAATAAGATAATTTTTTTCCTAATAAATTTCTTGGTCTTCTTCCTAGCTGAGAGGTTGAATTTTCAATTGATATTATACCTAGGGTGTTTCTATTATCCAAGACTTATTATAGAATGGCTATTTTGGAACTTGAAGAGATAAAGAAACAACTATATGAGAATATTTATAAAGGGTTAATATGACCAAATGCTTTACCATGGGGTGCACCATTCTTCTTAATCAAGAAAAAGGATGGTTCAATGCACCTTTTCATTGATTATCATTAGCCCAACAAGATCATGATCTAGAATAAGTATCCTCTACCACAAATTCATGACTTTTTTTATTAGCTATGTGGAGAACAATACTTCTAAAATGTGGATTTTTGGTTGGGATATTACCATGTTAGGGTGAAGTAGAATATCCAAAAGACATGTTTTCATACAAGGTATGGGAACTATGAGTTCATAGTAATTCCATTCAGACTCAAAATTACTCCAGTAATATTCATGGACTTGATGAATAGATTCTTTAGATATTACCTCAACAAATTTATTGTAGTATTTATATATGATATTAAAATATTCTACACAACCAAGGAGTAGTATGAGGACCATCTAATAACTATGCTAAAGACATTATTAAAGGAAAATATTTATGAAAATTACAACAAATATGAGTTTTGGTTGAAGTAAGTCTCATTATTGGGTAAAATCATCACAAGCAATGAGATATATATAGATCCCTAAAAAATAAAAGCAATTGAAGTATGTATGAGGCCAAAATTCATGATATATATCCATAGTTTCATTGAGTTAGCTGGGTATTATCATCGATTTGTGAGAAATTTATCAAGATTGTCAAACCCTATAACCAAGATATCTTAGAAGGGATTCAAGTTCTCTTATAATGCTGAATGTGAAGAGGGATTGAAGGAGATGAAAAGAAGGGTTATCACTAAAATTTTTCTCACACAACCCATTAGTGGATATCTTTTCATGGTATTCAGTGATGCTTTAAAAAAGGGCTTTGGTTGTGTGTTAATTCATAATGAAAAGTCATAGCCTATGATTCAATGTAGTTGAAAGTTCAAAAATTTAACTACCCAACACATGATCTAGAGTTGGTTGTAGTGATATTCTCTTTGAAAATATAGTGGAATTGTCTCTTTGGGGATAAGTGTGAAATATATACAGATCACAAAAGTATCAAATATATATTCACACAAAAATATCTGAATATATGCCAATGATGATGGTTAGAGATGATCAAGGACTATGACTGCTCAATCCACTACCATCCTAGTAAAGCGAATAAAGTGGTAGATGCTATAAGTAGTAAGGATCCAAAAAATCTATCATTCATGATAATTGATAGGGATCCTATCTTTTTAGATTTTAAAAGTATGGATATGGGAATCATAAAGGTGGAACACCATCAATCCTTTCATAAATTATTGATCAACTATCCCTTCTGTAAAATATAAAATATGCTTAGAGAGATGATGTGGGAGTTCAAAAAAATGGAAGCTATAAGAAAAGATAAATCATTGGAGTTTAATGTTAATGAATAAGGTATTATAATATTTGGTTCAAGACTATGTGTACTATCAAATCCTGAGTTAAAGAAGGAGCTATTGGATGATGAACATAGCTTAACTTTCTCTATCCATCTTGGAAGTACAAAGATGTATCAGGATATTTGAGAACACTATTGGTGGGATAGTATAAAGAAGGAGATCATGGAATATACATCAAGATGTCTTGTATTTCAGTGAGTGAAGGTAGAAAGTAAGGGTATAATGAAACCATTACCCATACCTACATGGAAATGGGAAAACATCACCATGAACTTTTTTAATGGATTTCCAAATAAATATAGAGTAAACAATGCCATATAGGTTGTGGTGGATCATCTTACAAAGATTGTATAGTTTATTATTATTGAAGAGTACTTATCACTAGATCAACTCGCACAGATATACATCAAAGAAGTGGTGAGGCTATATGGAGTTTCACTATCGATTTTATCTGATCGAGATCTGAGATTCTCCCCTAAGTTCTTGAAAAGTATCCAACATGCTCTAAACACTAATTTGAACTTTAGTACAGCCTATAATTATTAAACTGATTTCTAATATAAGAGGACTATTGAGACACTAGAATACATATTTTGAGAATGTTCTATGGACTTCAAAGGAGGATGGTACCAACATCTACCTCTGGTCTAGTTCTCTTACAACAATAGTTTCCACTCGAGCATCCAAATGGCTCCCTATGAAGACCTTTATGGGAAGAGGTGTAGAACACCTACATGCTAGGATGAACTTAGGGAACAAAAACTTCTAAGTACATAAATGGTTTAGTAAATGGTGGAAAAGGTTAAAACTATTCAGTAGCATATCAAGGCTACTCAGAGTCGACAAAAGAACTATGCTGACAATCATTAATGAGGCCTAGAGATTTATGTTGGAGACATGGTATTACTCTGTATATCTCCATGGAATAAATTAATGAGATTTGAGAAGAAGGGAAATCTTAGTTCAATATACATCATCCCCTTTGAGATCCTTGATCGCATCAGAGCGTTGGCCTTCCAACTAGCACTCCCACTTGACCTATCTCAAGTACATGATGTATTCCATATATCCATCTTCAGAAAATACATACCAAATCCCTCACATTTTCTCAATACATAGGTGGTACAATTTTAGAATGACCTTTTCTATGATGATTAGTTGTTGAAGATCTTAGATTATAGAGACAAGGTTCTATGAAATAAGACAATGCACCTTGTCAAAGTGTTGTGGAGAAACCATAAGTTTGAGTAAGTGATATGGGAATCAGAGGATTTGATGAATTAGATTTAACCTCATCTATTTTAGTGTGGTAAATAAAAATTTCAAGGGTGAAATTTCTTAAGGGGGGATATTTTAATGAGCTAAAATGTTATAAATAAAATTCCTCTTGAAATTTAACTAAATATCTTATTATGAAATATGGATATAGAAAAAACATGAACTTATTTGGTTTTATTATATCCTGTCATATTTAAATGACCATTAAGAATATTTAGTGTTGATAATATAGTCTTTAAATAGTTATCACATGATTAGTATAAATATAGAGTTTTAACAAATCCAATTGACATAAGAAAAGGAAGTGATGGCCTCAACCAGTAGGATCATACCCTATGAATTCCATTTGTCAGAGCTTATGAGGGTGATAGAATCACTAGTCTTTTCCTTTTACCAAGCCTAATATGATATCCAATAACTTAAACATGATCTAAACCATTAATGGGAGAAGTTCAAGCTCATCAAGATCATGACCCAAACTATGTACGCTAAACCACCCCATAAAAGTCTCACCATCGTGCACCTTACTCTTAGGGATTTTTATGGAGCATTAAAGGGATATGTATCAAGAACCTAGTGATATGATAATTTACATTATTTTTCATATAATAATGGATATATTTTCATCCTATTATTGTTAATTTATAAATTATTTTTATTTTGATACAATAAAATACAAATAGTATTTTTTGGTAATATTAAAATTAAATTAAGGAACTTTATTTTGATGAATTAATGGATTTTTTAAATAAATAATATTATAATAAAATATTATAATTAAATAATTTTTATTAAATATAAATTATCATATAATTTTTATGAAGTCAAATATAATTTTTATATGGGTTTGAAAACTGTTATTGTCAAAAAACCCAAAATTTTCAATAAATATCGGTTATTTTTTAAAAGAGAAAATCAATATATTTGTAAAATTATTTACGTAAAATGAATATTATTTTTTTAGTAATAATTTCTAAATAATATAATGGTTAATTTTTTAAAATTTTCTAAGAGAGTTGAATTTTCAGGTAAAAAATTAAATACCGTATAGATATACTTTGTGTATTATGACATCATAATGACCCAAAAGTGATTTAATAAATACTATAAATGTAATCCACATAAAAATTTATGTTTTAATATTAAAAAAATTTATTTTATGTTTATTTGGTTAATTTTATAAAGCCTTTATGAATCCTCCAAAACCAATATTATATTTGAAGGTTTTAAAATCATTTCCTTAAGAGTATGACTCACTTCCACATAAGCAAGGGTATTAATTTATTAATTTATCTCCTTGGACTTATAAAATAATAAAAACCACTTCAATTTTTTAGAAAACATGGGAAAAACCATGGTAAGGTTTTTGGTTTTGGTTATTTTATTATAGAGTCCAAAACCTAAGTTTGATAAATAATAAAGAATTCTCCACTCATTTCCTATATAAAATCACCCATGATCCCATTTCTCTTCACTATAAATCATTGGATCACATAATTACTCTTACCTAACCTCTCTATAGTCCTCCCAAGGTTCCCCTAATCACCCAATAAGCTACTCCCAATCATTTGGAGTCACACACTCAAGTAAGGGATCTTCTGTTCTCCTCTTTTTATCAAGCACCTCTTTTATGTTTTGTCTCTTAAATTCAATTTGTTCATCTTGAGATATGTTCTTAAATATCTAAATTAATTTTTATTTTATGCATATATGATGAGATTTCAATTTAACTATCATTAATCTATCCCATGACCTTTTATGTTCACTTGTTACCATGCCTAAATTTCCAAAGGGATCATCACCTTCTCTTCTTTATTCAAGTTTCTGTATTATCTTATGCCTTATATTTAAAATTAATAATGTTGTAATATACCTTTAAATGTAATTATTACTAAAACTTTCATGTAAAAATTATGATAGACCCCTTTATCTCTCATCAACCCATTTTATTAATTTTTATGTGATGCGTTATACTACTAAAATTTCACTGCAATTTTTCCATGCCAAAACAATTGTGTAATGAATACCATACCCATTTACTATCAAGGGTGTTCACATTTATAAAATTATAATTATTTGAATTGGGAATTAAATGTATGTAGTTAACACTACTTGATATTTGAATAAAATAATATGATGAATGAATCCATGTTGTATGATCTATGTGTCACACTTAAGCATGAGAATGAAATTAAAGTAACGGGTGCGCCTGGAATTATATAGAGCTCTAATGAATTGGGTAATGTTTAATCTCATGAGAATTAATGTTGGGATATGGAGTGAACTTGATTCCTTAATGGGAATTTTTCCATCATTATGTATTGGTAGTTAGCCTTGACATATGTTTATGATGTATTTTTTTAAGTTCTTTCCACATTTCCCATGTTATAATTATCATGCTATATCATGCCTTATTATTCATGTTCCTTTTATGACCCATTGATATGACTATGGTCTAACATGTATTACTTTATTAATTTTATTAAATTTTTGTTCCCTTACTAGGATTTATAGATATCCCCTTCCTTATATATGTCCCCATGTTATCCCATACAATATTAAGTGCATGAATGTTAAGGAAGTTTTCAATATAGATGGTTTTTTCTTAGTTTAAATTGTTATGTAATGTACCTAATTCCAAAAGACACTAGAATTATCAATCTTCTGGGTTTTATTAAGTATAAAATTATGTAATAAATCATTTATTAATGTAAAATAAATAGTAGGGTTATTATAAGACTACTCCTACTCTTGTCGTTTTTCTATTTTCTCTTGCTATTTCACTATAAATTTTCAACCAAGCCTTAATTTAGAGTTTTTTACCATGTTCTATATTTTATTATAATTAAGGTTGAATCATTTATTGGTATTCAATGATAAGGACCCTATGATTCCTAGGTTGGTGGTCTCTTTCTTTCTCGATGGTATTTTATTTTCATGCATGTGTCATATGAAATGTGGGAAACATATCTTTGTTACATATTCCTTAAAACTAAATTAAATTGATTTCTTCATGTCATATAGTGATATTAGACCCTAATAGGTCATGGGTGGCCCAGGTGAGGTGTGTATTTACAATAATGGTTGTTTATGAACAATTACCTTGTGAGATATATTATGAAACAAATATTTAGGACCCAATATTGGTGCCTATGAATGAGAATCTATTCTAGGAGCCTTGTGTAGAGCCCTAGAGTATTATTTGGTGAGTAATTTCTATAGAAAATTTTATGATATTGAAGATATTCCTTGGGCATAGGACCTTAGGTTGGGTATTTTTCTTGAGTTTATTTCCCTTAACATATTAGTAAATTGTAAATTATTTGAATTGAATATAAATAATATATAATTCATTTTAATTGGTTTCTTATGATGTGGTGGTGACCAGCCCACATAAATATAGTTAATAGTGATGTTCCATCCACCCTTGGTGCATTAGTGTTATATAAAACACATAGAATAGGTTGGTGGTATCTCTTCTACCCTAAATGGGGATAGTGATCCATCGTTCACCCAACAACCAATGGAATGGTGTCACCTCATCCAATTGGATTATCATGTTAGTGTTATATCATCTATTTTTGTATTCATGTTAGAATAGAATCATACACTAGTGAGATTCATCCTAGTTTTTCCTTATCCACCTAGGGACCTATTCTGTTTGTGTACTATCTACCTATGATGTGATGCTAGTGGTGTAAAGATCACATGAGATGGGTTATCGATAGTACATCATCTACCTCAGGGATAGTATTGGTGGTTCATCATCCACCCATGGATGTGATATTGGTGGTGAATCATCCATATATATGACTTATTTGTATTGGATAATCCACATGTAGACTTCATATGATGGTATATATCCCACTATGAGAGTTATATCAGTGGTATATCATCCACCTAAATGAGATGTTTTGATGGTATATCATCCACTAGAGATATGAGAAGGTTTTTTATCAACCACACATGCATGGATAGTGGTGGTGTATCATCCACCCATGATTTATGATGTATCATTAATTGGGATATGACTCATTCATCTTTGGAATTGATTTGGTGATAGATTGTTCATGTAAATGGCTTGTGATGGTAATAGTTCATTCACATGGTGATTTATGATGGTGATAGATCATTCACCTTGATTTTTATACAAGGAGAGATATATCATTCATCCTCAAGGTGTGTGATCAAACTAGGGGTATGTCATCCCATTTCGACTCGGTCCAAAGAAGGTAAGCTCACATGTGGTTTAGTGAGATCACTCCATGAGGTGACATGTTATTTGTTTATTATTTTTTAATTTAGAGTAATTTCATATTAAGCATACAACTATATTTTATTGGTTTAAAGGATACTATTGGTGGGGGAATGCTGAGTTTTAATCACACCCTAATTTAGATTTATGGTACCCAATAATAATTTACATTTCATTTCCTAATTAAGGGAAATTACCCTTTATCTTTGGATAGCTGAGATAGTGGATCTTGGTAAGAGTTAGGGGATAAGTCCTAGATGAGACTCAAGACCAGTTTTGAATGTCTCCTTTAATTTTGTTTATTTTGGACCTAGTTGTATATGATCCACCCATAGGGGGTCCTATTTTTAGTGTATGAATTATACAGTAGCTCATTTTGATATAAAATGGTGTTTTTATTCACTATTAGATAGAATTTAGGTATGATGTCTATTTTATTGTAGTTATGTTTTGATTAATGTATCCTTTTATTTGTTTCAACTGTGATTAATGGTTATTTGTACCTAAGGGTATAGTTTCCCCACATGATATATGTCAACTTTCATCACTATTTGGTTGCCTTTGGAATGCGGGGATGTTACCTTGAGGTTCATGGAACATCGTTCGGTCATGAAAATGTTGAACCAAATTAAGGATGTTATGGAAACAATTTTATGCCACTAGGAACCCCACCCAATCCATCAAAACATAAGGTGGGTCATTTTTTCTTACTACATGGTGCACTTATGATGCATAGAGAAATATTACAAGAAAAACCTCCCCAAAACTCAACATTAAATGAAAAATATGAGAGAGATAAGGAAATTAACATTCTATAATAATTCGAAACACCACACACCCAAGAAATTTTCATTGTCACTTAATATTCAACAAGAGATACAAACTACATAAAAGAAAAAGAAAAAAGGAAAAAATAAAGAAGAAAATTTTACACTTGGAACCAAATTTCTATAAAGTAAATAATAACCATATAAAACCCATGATATTGAATATATAGTTTGAAAATACATCAAGGTAACTATTCAAGTAGAAATCCTAAGAAGACAAAATTGTATCACCACTTACAACATTCACTAGTATGCCCAATAAACCAGTCCACTAAAAATAAATAACATCCAAAAAAATATATGAGGAGATGAAATTGGTTCTCCATAAATGTTAAAATAAGTAATATGTCACCCATCACAAAAAACACCTCACTAAAAGCAGATAAAGGATTGTCCAAGTCCAAAATTGGGGACCATGATTTAAATATTTCATGTCTCATATTATCTCACCTAAATGGTGGTTGAGCTGGTGGAACCACATAACCTCTAGTGTACCTACCTATATGTCAAAGTATATTGACTAGTAGTGAGGGTATATAATTAATATAGGGAGACTATACCCTCTAGATTATACAAACATAAATAATTGTGTAATAAATAAGAGTTTACCATCATCACTATATAACAGCATAAATATGGATATTAAATCTAAGATCCAACCATATGGAAATAAAATAACACATGTTATATCAAATGAACCACTTGAATGTCACATGATTCATGCATAAGGAAACAGGATCACCACTTGGGATGATCATATACAAGACTATCCAAAAGAACAAAATGATGGAGGTGACTAAAAAATTGGGTCTGAATCTTCGCTCAGTCCCATATCCCACTCCAATTATCCATCTTTCCTATCTATCTATCAGAAGTACCTTTCCCTTACCTACATCCCTGATCATGTAATCTATATGTTCACCAAGATTCTCATGTAATTTGTGTGTATAAATATATAGTCCATCACCAACGGTGTTCCTGATCAAATCTAAAATATACAGGTGTATGCTGATGTAACATGGTAATAATACATTCATAAATAAATAACTTTTATACCTTTATGTTCTCACAAGACACCCAGAAATGACCATATCTTCTTCATCTAGTATCCAAATCAAGTTTTTACAAGTTGCATAAGGATACCAATGGTCGGAATAAATTCCACCCATAAAACTGGATCAATGATCTCAAAGATAAAAATTGGAAATACACCCAACTTAGAAAACATAATAGAGATGGGTTGGAATTACACCCAACCCTCACAACCATGCACATGTAGTTGGAATAACACCAAAAATCATCCCTAGAGTAACCAAGGTTTGAATTACACTCAACTACATATCACAAAAGACCAAGGTTGGTATCACACCCAACCTACATGATAACATGAAACTAGTTGTAAATACACATAACCCACACCACAACATTGGAAAAGATTGGAATTACACCCAAACTCATGCCAAACAATACTCAAGGTTAAAATTATACCCAACCATGTAACAATAATGGTTCAGGTTGGTGATCCACCTAACCACATACCAACCAATTCTCAAGGTTGGAATTACACCCTAAAATATAATAAGAATGGTCCAAGATGGAATTATACTCAACCACATACCAAAAAATACCCAAGGTTGACATTACACCCAACCTCGTAACAATAATGTTCTAGGTTAGCATTAAACCCAACCACATACCAAATAATAACCAAGGTTAGCATTATATCAAGTCACATAATAATAAAATACCATGTTGGAATTACACCTAAACACATACCAAAAAATACCCAAGGTTGGTATTACACCCACCGCATAATAAAAATGACCCCAGTTGGTATTACACCCAACCACATACCAAAAATACCCAAGGTTTGTATTAAAACCAACCTATATCACATGAGTAACCATAGTTGGAGTTACACCCAACCAACATCACATGAACAACCATGGTTATAATTACATTAAATCACATGATAAGAAAATTCTAGGTTGGAATTATACCCAATCGTGTCACCATAAAAAATAAGATTGGTATTAACCCAAATATTATAAAAATAACATAATCATATAACAATCAAAGAATAACTCATTATGAAATAAAAAAAATAGTTTTCACAATGCATAAAAGATAAATACATGACATAAAATAAATATCTCATGTAAGATATAATGAGGTTTTTCATTACATACTTCTCCAATTAACACTTTATGTTTGATTGTTTAACTCATACATATCCCCTTTTCACACTTACCAATCACATTCAAGGATACCCTCATGATATCCCTAAATTTTGATGAATTCCACCATCAAAGAATAATGCATGGGTACTTATTGAGGTCCATTATGTCATTTTATAACCAAGGAAAACCCTTGTGGGTTCCCAAATCCCATTTACATGACCCTTTAATCAAGTGCATGATCATCAATTAAAATGGAATCAAGCACAACACTCAAGAGATATCATGAAATTTTAACCATTATCATTATATCTATTAGATATCAAGAAACTTCATATGATTTCATACTAGAACATTCATGTTTTTCTAGTAAGTCACACACATCACAACACACATGAAATATTATATAAACCAATGGGAAATCTTAGATACCACATACCTCAATATAATAGGATCCCACTCCCCAATATTCATCAACTGACTCATCTCCAATCAAAATAAATCCAAAAATCTGATAAAAACCACTAAATTAAGGATATTTGGAAAATAAATATATAATAAAAAATATAAACCAAGAATAAATGGTAGAGGAATGTTAGACTTGCCTACAGAAATACTCTATGATATATAGTTCTCAATATAAGGATAAGTGGAGGAGAAATCGTGGTTGGAGGGGGAAAATACCAAAGGGAAAGGGGTCAGACCATTTGAATTTTGGGGAAATAAATGGGGAAACCCATTTATAATTTTTTTCATTTTAATCCATTAAATTATAATTATAAAAAAATACATGGAGTGCATTGTAGCAAGACCACAGGGGTCACGACACAATGCCCCAACCTAGGGTCACATTACAGCATAAATTATTGGCTCATGGTGAAACACCCTCATCTAGAGTGGAACCAATATATTACAATCACCCCTCTTTGACATGTTCAAATAATTCACAACATAACCCTCACATTATGGAATGACTATCCACCTACGGTGAAAAAAATTCTTATGAAACCAGACATGATGTCGCAATGACCCCTCTTGCAGTGGGAGCTTCAACTTACAGTAAACTTTTAGCCTACACCAAGGCCAACTTAAGAAATATTGACCCTAAACCTCTAATAACTCCTCTAATATCTAAAATCCATTGAAATATAATTGGTTTTGATAAAAAAAATAAACAAAATCATACCTCAAAAAACATAGGGTGTTACAACCTCCCCACCATATAGAAGCTCATCCTCAAGATGAATCATTAAACATTTATAGGGAAAATATCCAGCCACTATGCTCAAATATAAGCCACTCACTCCCACATTTCCTCCCAAATATTCACATTCTACCAATACACACATACCAAGGGTACCATATTCCAATAGGAAATATTTTCACTCTAATCTACTAAATGAACTTGATATTCCTATAATGATGCACCAAACTTTATCTCAACATAGTTGATGATGATCACATGAGAAGGATTAGTGTGATATATATAAAGCTGAGATATATAGAATACATCATGTATTTCAAAATTTATCAGAGAAATCATTAACTTTTATGCAGCTATACTGATCCTATTAACAACCTCAAATGGCCCTATGAACCTAGGTTCTAACTTACCCAACCTATGAATCCATCAGTGTCCCAATCAAGGAAACACTCTAAAAAACAACCAGTCATCCACCTCAAAATCTATAGATGACATCATCATTTGGCATATGATGGATTCCTGAGAAATATCAAACCACTTTTAAATCAATCGAATATGCTTTGAAGACTCCTTCAAGAGACTTAACCCATCAATAAAAGACTCTCTTTCCCATAACCTACATGGAGGTGATTAGAAAAACCTATTAGTAAATGATTTTAAAGGTTCCATATGACTAGACACTTGATAAATATTATCATAGGAAAACTCTGCAACCACATGATGATTCTCCCATCAATTTTTAAAACTAAGGATACATGGTCACAACATGTTCTCCAAAACCTGATGGCTTGTGCACTGTGGTATCAACCTAATCCTCAACTCCATGAAGATTCTCCAACTCTTGATACATTCATTAATTTCTAATTCATCAGTGTCATACATCAATTCTTAGAATATTTTTTATAAAGAAAACTATCACCCACTTAGAGATGCACTCAAGAATTTCTAAATTATATAGTACTGAAACCCATATTCCCATACTCAAAACTCAATATTGATCACAAAGCCTCATTCAGTTGTACATGATAACATACTTACTAGAAAAACTAACATTTTATCAACTTAGTTTCTATACTGGTCCACTCCCTGAAATCATACCAATTCATTCCACCAAACCATCATCCTACAACTTATGGTTGTTAGTTACCAAAGGTACTGACTTGACACGACTATCATAGAATGATGTCCATATTTGGGTAGTTCTCTTATAACTACATAACTCGACTGCTTGAATCAAAGAACTGACACAAAACCAACACCATCTCTAGTTTGGGTCTACCAACCATGCCCCCCTTAATGTTTACTAAAATTACATTGAAATGAGTGTCACATTATCACACCATCTATGGTGTGATCCCCACCATAGGACTTCCCTTATCACCAAATTATAATCAATGACCTCCCCGTATCCCACTATTAGTAAAATATTGATACTCATGAGCCTTTTATGTACTATCCTAATGATATCATACCATGAGACTCACTCTTGGATTTATAACATCATGGTTTTTCACACTACCATTGATCAGCTCATAAATCATCCATAATCACAAAACTCATGTAGACTCTCGTATCATAAGTTCAGTAGCCCACTCATTTCTACATGACTCTCACATTTCAACCTTCTACGGAATCCAAAATTTTATTTGTAGATTCATCACATCACTAGAAACTAACTATTCATAACTAATAAAGTCTAAAAACTTTTCAATCATTACATCAATCTACTCAGTTTATTGGTTCACCATAGTATCCAGTGGCATTCTATTTCTGATGCTATTCCTTTGGGGTGTGCATCATTTGTGAGGACACATTTATTGTTGCCCCAAAATTCCCTCTTTCCAAAGGCAAGTAGCATTCATCACTTCTTCAAAGATGTTTTCTCCTTGATCAAAATGGGATGATGGGATGTCAGTCTCTCCTTCTATAGATTCATCCTCATAATTCATCGCCTAGTCTGGGTCTCCCTTAAAGATTAAGATGTGGTTTGTGAAACTCTTCCTGGTGCCATATCTTTATGGACACTAGTTAATTACACTGCTTATATCAGAACATTCTAAGGGGTTCAAGTCAAGGAAGCAACCTTTAGATAGAAAAGTAGTCATGTTGAGGAATTGTTGGCATGTATGGACATTGAAACACTAGTACACCTAGATTTTCGCTTATTATAGGGCTTCTCAAGGGCATGGAAGCCTGAGGCATCCCATGTTGAATGCGGTGAATTGTATGCCAGAGGCATATCTCTAAGGTTTTCCTCATCTTCCCATGCTTAACATGGGGTATTTTTTTGAGTTTAATGGCTAGAGGGGATAGATCTAACTGATCAAAACACTTATGAAAGCGGATCAGATGGGTGTATCCCTAGGAGGGATCACCATGAAAATTTACCGGATGGATGGGTCAGAACCCCCAATAAGGACAAACCCAGGATTGCATGTCCCATAAAGGGGAAGGTTTCACACTGTGAAGACTGGTTTGGACACCACAAAGCACAGATCAGAGAGGAGGATGGGTCCACGCAAAGGGGACACCAAGGTTTACCATTTGCTAGGATTGAACCTTAAAGAGGCTTCCTACATACCCTGTTTAAAAGGCAGAGATCAAAACCCACGTAGTTCGGGAGGGTGATTCATGGTATCGGGGTGTACATAAAGGACAACGGCCTAGAGATATGTTGGTGCTTACACATGCTTAGCTACTCGTATTGATGACATGATTTTACCAGGATGTGGCATCCAAGGAAAATCAGGATGGATATGGATGAATTTTATGAGGGAACAAATTGGGATGGGACTGAAAACCAGTGTAAAGGTGATGGTACTGGGATTGAAGCTCAAATAGGTTTCCTACATATCCCAGTGGTAAGGAACCAAAGTCCACATAGTTCTGGATGGGTCAATGAGTCACCTGAGGAGGTGGATTGTGAGAATGGATGCATGAGTGAGGGACCGAAGGAAATGAAACCAATGGGTTAAGGAATGATCTTCCCAAGACACAAAGTATTAAGGTAGAGACAAGGATGGGACATGGGATATGTTCTTGAGCCTCAGGGAGGCTTCCTATGTACCTTTATCAATAATGGAAAAGATAAAAGTTCACATAGTTTAGACATGGGGGAATAGAATTGGAGTTTACACAAAGGACAACGACCTGATGACATGCTTGGGGCTTACGCATGGTTAGCAGCCCATCACAAGAGAGGAACTCTTGGTTGGAGGAGTATGGATTGAGTGTAGGACTTACATACTAAGACGGACCATAAAATGGTCTAACACCATTAAGGGGCGGACCAAGGATGTGTGTCCTAACAAATGGGACACCGAAGTTTACCATTGTTTTGGTGTTGAACCTCAGGGAGGATTCCTATGTACCCTTCTTGGAAGACAAGGATAAAAACCCACATAGTTCAATAGAATAGAGTTTAACGTCATGTGAGATGAAAGGGGTATACATTATAACATCATACGAGAGGAGGGTGAATCAACTTGAAGTGGTCGGGACCGATGGGTGATGGGCTTTAACCTCAAAGAGGCTTCCTACGTACCTTGATCAAAGAGGTCAAAGATCAAAGTCCACATAGTTTAGCTATGGGGGCATGGGGATTACACACTAAGGTGGCCCATGAACTATTTTGACACCACTAATGGAGGACCAAGGATGTGGGTCTCAACAAAGGGGCACTAAATTTTACCATTGTTTTGGGGTTGAACATCAGGGAGGCTTCCTACGTACCTTGTCTAGAAGACAGGGATCAAAACCCACGTAGTTTGAGAGCATACAGTTTAACATCATGTGAGATGAAACGGACATATAGTTTAATTTCATGTGGGATGAGGGTGAAATTATTTGAAGTGTTCGGGACCGATGGGTGATGGGCTTGAACCTTAGGGAGGCTTCCTATGTACCTTGATCAAAGAAGGCAAAAATAAAAGTCCACACAGTTCGGCTATGAGGGCATTGAGCTTACACACTAAGGTGGACCAAAGAGGATTTCATGGTTGATGCTTAGTCTAAGCCCATGTGATTCATGGTCAGTGTGAGAAATAAGATGAAACAATATAATTGACGACTACATCATAAAAATTACATCAACAAGGAATGGTATGGGGCTCACACATGGTTCACATCCTAATGATAGAAAGATTAGGAAAATCTAGGAGGGGATTTGGATGTATGAGGAGGATATTTCCATCATACAGAGGGCACCCTACCATGGTGTTTTGGGGATTATTCAATGGCTACCTGAGGCACACACTGCGAAAAATCACAATGGGAGGGGAGGAGTGAGAGGGCACTGGTTCCCATCCCCTTCACTATCCTATTAGGCTTGTCACTCATTTGATGATCACAGATTATCATCATGTGTTGAGGATGTGTGGTTTCTTGATATTTTAATGTCCTGCAGATCAAATTATGATGATTCACTCCTCATCCCTAGGACTTACATAATTGGCACACTTTAACCCTTTGTGAAGGGAAGGCACCAGAAATTATGTTTATTAATAGGGTTGTGAAGTGATCCATTGGGGGGTCTACATTAGCATGGATATGAGAAGAAGAAATATATATTAGTGTTTTTATGTGAAGAATCATGATTAAGGGAAATTCAACATGAAGCACCACTCGGGGGACCATGAAATCACTACGTACTTCCCTGGAGAGCACATATGGAAGAGGGGTTCGTGAAATATAAGGCCTCACAGAGAAGGGATTCACAAAGCTCTGGTGATTCATGAAGTGAAGGGACTTCATGAAGGAGGGTACTTTGTGAAGAATAGTTACCTAGCCTAAGCATGTATTCTACATGTTCTTGGAGGGTGCTTTGTAAATAATGAGTACTTTGAAAAGTTATGAGTACCCAAAGGGATATCCTTCCTTTACGATGGCTAAAAGGCTTCTCAAAGGGAATCCCCACTTGAAGTGGAGGTAAAATAGAGCAAAGGGAAAGTGGGTTAGAAATGCTCAAATACCTCGGATGGTTCATTTTCTCAATGGTTCACAGAGAAAATGGGTATTTCTCGAATCGAGAACATAGAAGGCGAAATGTCAGGGTGTCGATCCTTTGAAGTGAGGTTAGCTGAGTATTTATAGGCAATGGGCATCACAATTCTCTGTAGACACACTTTGAATAAAATCATACTTTACAATCATAGGAAGATCCATCATGTTTCTCAAAATCATGGAGTCTTCCATCCACACCTTTGAGGAAGTTGCGGAGGCTCCAGTAAAGTTCCTCGGACTCACGAAGGCTTCGGTTAAGTTCCTCAGACTCACGAAGGCTTATATCACTATCTTTTTAGTGTTTTGGAGGTTCTGATCAAGTTTCTCTAACTCTTGAAGGCTTTTTTCATTTCCTTTGTGGTGGTCGTAGAGAATTCATTTGCGATGGTCGTGGATAAGCCTTCCAGGAAGATTTGTGGTGGTTTCAATGCATGAGGTCTTTGTGAAGGTGCTTTGTGATGTAGACCCTTTTACTTTTCATTCCATTTCCTACTTTATTCTGAGGAATGGAATTTTAGTGCCAAAATTCCCCCCCCCACCCCTATGAATGGGAGCCGTAGATAAAATTAGGGTCAAATTATGAGGGTACATCACCAAAATTTAGGCAGATTGCAAAGCTGAATCGTAGAGGGGGTAGGCAGAACACAAGTCGAGAATGCCATAAATATCGTTGTAGCCAAGTGCACCAAAAATCTTGTGAGTTCATCACCTATAAATAGGATGTGAGGAACCTTATTTTGTCTTCATCTATATCTGCAATTCTATGCTTGAGCTCTAGAATTGTGGAGCTCTGCACTCCGTGAACACGCTTTGCGAACTGGGATTTACGAATCGGTGCTCTAAAAATGATTCTTAGAGAACTAGTACACCGTGATCCCTTATTTCTTTGCACCATGAAGTGAGTCCTTAGGCTCCATGTCCATGTGCTCTTTGAATTCTCTTTGTGATTGAGCTCTACGATTGAGCTCTGTGAAAAAAAAAACTACCAAATTCCTAAAACCAAATGGCCAACCAGGAAGATTTTCATGAGGCCCTTGCAGATTCCATTTGAAGGGAATAAATAGAGGATAATATGGGAATCAGAGAATATGTGTGAAGCTACTCGGACCATGATTCCCTGGTGGGGCTGCTGATAAAATGGAAAAATAACTATCCACTCTGCAAAAGACTTCTGTTTTATGGATTTGGTATGATGGATGAAGTCTTTATTCCAGGATAAATTAGGGATGAACCGTCTTACTGGTTTAGGAGCACGCCATGATCGCGCCAGTGGTTCAGGGCTACTGATGGCCATATATGGGAATACCACACACCTATCATCACCAAATATATGTATAATCACATCAATAATGTCGATGGGAATGTTTTACAGCCAAAGGTGTCTCCTCCTCAATACCATACCATTCTAAAGGAATCTTTTGGGAACCCAAAGGAGGGGTGGACCGACAATTGGGACCTACGCCAGGGTAGCAACTTCGCAGATGACTAGGCCTAGGCTTACTATGTTTGTGCATATTATGACTAATTCAAGGAATAAATGAATTGGTTTAGCCTATATGAAGCTATGTGGGCTTCCCAATTTTATATCGACCAGCCGAAACATATAATGTCGAAGCTTCTAAGAAGGTGGTCGTCGAGGACCAACACTTTTCATATCCATCACGGGAAGTTTGACATCACCCTTTGGGACCTCCATCAGATCTCATGAATTCCCATTCTGGGGGTGATGTACGATGAGTTCCTTCCTATGGAAAACATATGGGAGGATTTGGATTAGATTCCACAGTTGGAAAAGGTACTAATGGACTTGGTGTTAGGTGATGAAAAAAAACATTGAGAGACATACATTTCAAGTTTTGGTTTAGACATTTCTTAAACTTCTTACTAGAGCATGTCGTTAAAGGGGAGGAGGCACCTAAGAATATACCAGTAAGGCCTACCACTACTCTTAAGGGAGCCCAGTGAAGTAAAAAATATTACTGGCGAATCCTAGAGGATATCCAATGGAAACTATGGGGGTACAGTGTCAACATCGAGCAGCAACTGGTGGTTAGATGGGCTAGGTTTATCTCTGCACTTATCTACGGCTAGATGTTTCTAGTTAGGGATATGAACATGGGAGTGTGACTAAGAACATTCATTATGGAATCCATGTTGGCTATGGAGGAGCATGTCAACCTTGGGATCCCAGTGCTGGAGAAATTGTACAAGTTTTTGCGGCACATCAGTAAGGGGAAGAAACCACAATGGGTATGTGGACTACTCCACTTTTTTATGGTTAGATAGCGGCGCACATGAATTCATACAAATATATGAACCCTATTTCTCCTCCCAAATCAGACTTCTAACTAGACATTCTGAATAAAGTGGGGATATTTCCATCCAAGCGGACTTCACCGCTTTCCCTAAATAGGGTCTAGAAGGTGGATGAATTCAACTTACTTCCATTTTCACTACCAATATAGATGTTCACTAATGATGGTCAGGGAACTGAGGAGCTTTAGTCCTACCTTCTATCCTTTCGGGTTGGATTTCTAGTGGAACGGGTGTACCATGAGCCTATTTTCAAGCCATATACCCTGCACCGCTTCGTGAGGAAATTTTGATGCATGCAAAGATTGGCCCTGAAATTCTACTTAGGGGTACTCCATGAGGATCATCCATGCATGATAAGGCATATGTGACTTATGTTTACATGGGAGGATGGGAAATGTGGAATGATTCACCTCAGCCTACCGCTATTTATGGGTTGGTTAAGAAGTGTGAAAAAAGTTGGGAATTAGCTTTCCCATGGGATATGCTGAAGCAATGAACTATCCTCATTAAGGATAGGGTGCCTCATCAAACTCGAGGTTGGGGTCAAAAAATGGAAATAACACGTCATGGTGGCAGGGCTATGTTAGTGACAAGGCAAATAATTCCAAGGCCTACACTTGGCGGGAGACAAGCGGCAGTGGCAGATCCGGTGATCCCTGTTGAGTAAAGCCGACAGGAAGGGGGCCACTAAGGGGGTTCCACATGATATCCACTCAAGATCCTATGAAGTAGCTTTTCCACATATACATGCCTGAGGATGTTTTTTTTTGAAGTCTTGGGACACCTGGGATGTCAACATACAATTTCTTAGTCCTTCACAGATGTGGGAACACCTCAACCATCTTGGGATAGATCTGTCATAGATCGGCCATGACAAGGATAGCTTTCTGGTGTCTTAGGAAGAAGTGGAGCAATACATCACCGAACTGGATTCTTTTGTGCATTCTTGGGGAACACTGCATCCAATGACTGATTGGGTAAAATTGATTCTCAATCAAACATCCCCACCACAATTTTCCACTACTGAGCTAAGGGAATGTTTTACTTTACCTGAATAATCTGAGGGGTCCTCCTAGGGAAAAGATTCTAGTAAGGGGACCCCTTTAGAGGAAGTTGAGGTTACGACCTTGGAGCTGAAAGAGTTTGTCAAGAATCTTGAGGTAAACACCAAAACATTTTGTTGTGGAACTTTTTCAGGTCATCTATGCTTTCTAAACTGACATTTGTCCTATACAGGAGAACCTTATATGCAAAACTAGTTCATTCATGATAGTGGATGTAGCTTTGGGATCTGTTCCTGGGATGATGGTGAGCAGATAATCCAGCAGGGTTGCGATAACCAGGGTGACCCTTCTGGAATCTTCAAAGATTCCAACCATATACAGGGGTCTACGTCTTGGGGTTCTGATAGTAGCGACTTGAGGGAGAGACCAATTATTTGATCTCTATAAGTCCTTTCCCTCATAGAATCCATATTGTTTTCCATTGAACTAGGCCAACTGACATTTGTGTATTTATGTATGAATATTTCTTCAGATGTTGTGGGTCATATTGGGGAGGTTGGTTGGGGCTCCTGGCGCTCCTCTCCTAAGGGGAACGCCGATTTTTGTGGAATTGGATGCCCAAGATAAATAAATCCCAGCAGTTGCGGCTACAAGTAGGGTGACTGGTGGGATGGAACTAGATATTATCGAGTGTAATCCAGCGATGAAGATAAACCAAATGACATGGAACTCAACCTATCTGACAGGATTCTAGAGGTAGACCCTACTGATAAACTTCTAGAGTCATTCCTAGAATATGAACCTACTGGCCCAGAAAATATGGATGAGATCGTTTCTGATGAGGAGGATAGAAAACATGTCCACTACCAATCATGGAAATTGATCAAGCGCTTCATCAAAGACGCCCCTCAAGCATAGTGGGTAAACTATATGGGGAGACTTCATTCTGGGCTACAAGAACTGTACAGTAAAGGAGTGGATTCTCAATTCCATCATATGCTCATTCGAGATTACATGCCAGAGAAAATATGGGAGTATGACCATGGACTCAGTGTCGGTTGGTAGTGGAGGAAGTCTTTCAACACTAAGAAAATTTAAGAGGCTGAACAAGAGATCCAATGCTTGAGGGTGCGGGTGAATGAACACTATTCTTTCATCAACGCACAATCGTAACTCATATCACAATTGAAGGAATGGTTGGTAGAGGCCGAGGAGAAGATGAGGAAAACATCCTGAGAGATGGTTAACATCTGAGATGATGAGGATCGAGCATGGATTAGGGCCGATGAACTATTACCCATAGCCAGTGAAGAATAGAGGGAGATTAGCAGGTGACAGAACATCCTGAAGGTCACAAGCCAGAGAGTAGTGGAGCTAAGATGCTCCATTAAAGAGGTTAACCCATCTATCGGAGGGGTCAATCCATGGGGGTTGTAATTCACATGAACTCACAAACATACTTTCATGCTTGGTTTCTTATTTTGGTTTCATGCATGAGTCTCGTCATCTACTTTAATTACTGCAACTCAATTGTATATATGAAATAACCAGCGATCAACCCCTAAGATCATTTGGTCCATGCCCAGCATGAGAAACAAGGGATGAACACATAATTATTCACCTTGAATATGAGAAAACCAACCAATAACCAGACATATAGGGTCTAAATGACCACTCTGAGTTTCTGAGAGGAAATAGGGGAGTCGTGTTTAGAGAATAGAGTTATCAAAACAGTCAAACTGCCATTTCCCAATATGCTCTAGTGAACGAGCGGGATAATACCAGGGGTGTTGGAATAAATCCAAATTAATGGGAATAGAAAGTGTGAATCGTGATACCCAAAATTCGAAATACAATGGGGGTGGCATGAAGATGGAGGATAAATATTCACCAAATTCGAAATACAACATCTGCATCACGTTATCCTGAAATTGGAATAAGAAAACAAGGTATAACCACTGACCATATTTGAAAACATGGGTCCAAACTCGAAGTGTCATCTGATGTTCTCCAGAACGTTGACCTAGGATAGTAAGTGATCCTTAAGTCCAAGCATCCTAACCATTAGGGGGTTCCTTCAAACATGCAAGGGAATGAGGATCCAAAGTAGAGGGAATGCAAAGCATGGTGATGGAATGATGGACTGTTTGAATAAAGTCCAACGCTCTTGAAACTACACCACCATGATGAAATTACATTGGGTGAGTGTATCGTTCTGAACAAAGATCAAATCTACTCCAAACAGGGCCTCTCTAGTGAGTTCCACGAATTTCTTGAATATTACATCATGAAAATGAGGATTATAGACACGCAGTTTTAGTGTCATATAGTGAGGAATATGGTAACCCTCGAGGAGGAATGTGCAGTGTGGTACATAACCAGATGTGAATGGGGAAAAAAGACGTCCACATTTCACATTGCACATTCCTAAAAGGAGGCTAGGGATAAAATTCCAAAAAGATGAAAGGGGTTGCGGCTAAACCATAGACGAGGAGTCTAGGATTCTCTACATATCCCATGAGAATGGGAATCAATCCACACATAGTTCTTGAGAACGGTATGGAAGATGGAAAATACCAAAAAGAACAATATTCTATCATGCAAGTAAAATCATAGTTATTATGATGTTTAATGTCATGCGAACTAGGACACTGAAAATCTTAGTTTAAAGGTCATCAAGTTTGGACCGCATGGGGTGGAGAGGTGTAGTATAGAATCATGAGGCAACCCAACATGAATGAGGACACAAGAATTCCACATCAAACTTCACCTTTCCATAGAGGAAAACCAAAACCGATAAGGGGGAAGAAAAGTTCATGACTCTACGGCTGGACCCAGAGGTAAAGTACTCTGGTGTCACTACATATCTCACAGGGGGATAATCAAGCCACACGTAGTTCTGGAATGTGGCATGTAAGAGGGCCAATGCCAAAGGGGAAATGTCTTCTTTAACAAAGACATCATACAGTTAGGTAGTTTATAAGTACATAAACAATATGTAAAAGGAATTGTTTAATGTTATATGATAAGGATACAGGGAGATCCTAGTTTATGGTATTAGATCTTGGACCAAGGGGAAGTGTGATTCCTCCATGAGGGTGCAAACCTTACCCATATCCCTAAGCCCATGTGATCTATGATCAGTGTGAAAAACAAGGGTAAATAAGATGTTTAGAACATGGGAGCACATGGTAGGGAATGAAGGTTTGGAGTCAAGAATGACCCCATGATGTTGGTTCATCCTCTCAATGTGAAAAGGTGCATATATGAATAACACCGAGAGTGTCAAGATTTTGTCAAAACGTGATGAAATGGAAATAAATGTGAATCAAGAAACCAAAATTTAAGGAATAAAGGGGTTGGCGTAATGATGGAGGATAACTGTTGACCATATTTGAAACATAGCATCCATATTGTGTGACCTGGGATGGGGAAAAACAATTGAAGGTTGGTCGCTGACCATATTCACGACATGAGACCTATCTCAAATATCCTTCAAGATCTTCTGGGATGTTAGCCCAAAGTGGTAGGCAAGCCATAAGTTCGATCATGCATACTACTCAGGGGTCCTTTCGGATGTGAGAGATGATGAATCCCCAAATGAAGTTATGTGTGAAGTGTGGATATGTAATGAGAGAATATCCATATAGAATCCAATACTCTAGTTCCAAAACCGCAAAACCTCTAATAATGTTGATGAGGTGGGGCAGAGGTTGAAGGGATCAACTAGGGGAATATGACTTGAGGAGATGAGCAGAAGAAAGGGGTAAAATGGGTTGGTTAACCCGGGGCTAGACCTGAGGCGAAATGTCCAGGAATTCCAACAAATCCCATAAGTATGCGAATCAAGTTGTACGTAGTTCTGTAATGTCATTCAGTTTAACGTCATGTGGTAAGGATGTAAAAAAATTGTGGATCCTGGGCTGGACCCAGGGACAAAATGCTATGGGTTTTCTACGTATCCCATAAATATGGGAATAAATCCATACATAGTTCTTGAATTCTATATAGTTTAACATCATATAGTAAAGATGTAAGGTAAAAGGGGATGTTCTGAAGGGAGGGGACATGGTGAGGATGTTTCAAACCCAACGTGAATGAGAAAAAAAAGATTCCACATCATACCATATGCAACCCTCAAAGAGAACTAAACCTAGAGGGGGAACCAAGGAGATGGAAAGATTTGTTGGGATTGACCCAAATACAAAGTGTCTGGGCATTCTTACATATTCCATAAGGATGGGAATCAATCCATATGTAGTTATTAAGATGTAGTGCAGTTTAACGTCCTGTGGTAAGGAAAAATAAGAGAGATTCCTGAAAGGGGACATGTGATGTGGTCGTTGTAAGACCGATGTGAGCGGGACTAAATAATTCCACACCACACCACATTCTCCCAGGATACTTATGCCAAGAGGTCAAAAGGAAGGCAGAATATAAAGTACCTAGCACTGGACCCGAAGACAAAATTTCTAGGAATTCATACAAATCCCATAAGGATGGGGATAAATCCACATATAGTTCTTAAGATTACATGTAGTTTAATGTCGTGTGGTAAGGATGAGGGAGATCTTAGTTTATGGTCTTAGATCTCAAACAACAAATTACTAGTTTAATGTCATTTGTATGGGGAAAAAAGGAAGAAAAAGGTAAATCACCACACCTGATATTTAAGAGACCATAGGGATGGTGATAATGATAGAGGATAACTGATGACCATGTTCTCAACATAGTATCCATATTTTGAGACCTGTAATGGGAAAAAACAATTGACCATTGACTACTGACCATATTTTCAACATGAGACTTGTATCAAATTTTCATTCAAGATCCTCTAGGGAGTTCACCCAGAATGGTAGGTGAGCCAAGGTGGAATGACACTAGGCCAATAGGGGGTCCTTTCAGATGTGAAAGATGATGAAGGCCCAAATTATGGGATGCATTAAGAATATAGTTACCCATGTAGGTTAACGTTTTGTGGTAAGGAAAAAAGATATCTTAGTTTAAATTCATAGAGATTAGACCATGAAGTATGTTTACCTCTTGCAGTTTATCATCATGCAGGACGAAAGGGGTCTTAGTTTAAGGTTGTAGAGCTCAAACCGTTTTCATTTTATTGTCATGAAGGAAAATAGGGACCACTCATGTGAATCACTTCTTGAGAAATTTGGAATTTGTGGGAGGATTAATATGCTCACCATCCATGGTGACCATGGAGTATGAACCACTGGGGTAAAACCTGTGAATGATATAGGGTCCATCCCATTTGGGTTCCAACATTGGTGAATTCCTACTAGGTATCATTGGAATCCTCAGGGATAGTACCGTATCACCTTGAAGGAAATAATGGAGACAAACTTTCTTATTTAAATCTCAGGATATCTTATTCTGATGCCTCTCCATATTGTGCAAGGCATGAAGCCTATTCTCATCAAGGGCTTCCAGTTCATCCAAAATAATCTCTTCTAATTTTTCTTACATCTTCTGATCATAGATGGTTGTATGGAGTGAAGGAAACTAAATCTCTATGGGTAGGACTACCATTACTCCATACACCAAGTAATATGGGGTCACCTAGGTGGAATTACGAGCCGTCATCTGGTAATCCCAGATAGCATTGGGGATTTTTTCCGGCTAACTCTTCTTATTCTGACCAACCATCTTATGAAAGATGTTATAGATGGTTTTTTTAATGCCTCAATCTACCCATATTCTTGCGTGTGATATTGAGAGGTATGATTAGAATGGATATTGTACTTGACATACAATTTCTTCAGCTCAGATACCCGGGAGTTGGTGTCGTTATCGGTGAGGATGGTGTGAGGGACTTTGAATTGGTGGATGATATTGGAGCTCATGAAATCAATGATAGAATAGGTCTTGAAATACTTGAGTGGAATTTCATCTACCCACTTGGAAAAGAAATCTGTAGTGGTCAGGATGAACCAGAACCGGCGAGCTGTTGCTAGTGGATATGGTCTCACGACATCAATTCCACAGACCGCAAAGGGACAAGAGTACTTGGTGGTATGGAGAGGCTATGGCATCCAATGTACAAAATTATCATGTATCTAGAATGTGTGGAACCTCTTGGAAAACTAGATACAGTCATGAACCATGGTGGGCCAAAAATAGCCCAACCTTCGGATCTAATGAGAGAGTTGTGTACCTTCCTGATGAGTTCCACAAGAATCGGCATGAACTTCCTACATAACCTAGGGAATCTCGTCTCCTTGAATGCAGTGGAGGAGAAATACATCGAAATCATGTCTGTAGAGGATCTACTTAAGACTGGGACCACTCTGGAGGGTGAACTACACTATACGCCAACGGAATCACTCACGTTTGGCTCATTCTGTCAGGAAATTATCGTGCTGGAGATACTCAATAAAAGGATTTTTCCAACTAGGGGTCCCTTCTGCTATGGTAGGGGGATACGGGGGTCTTGATGTGGATGCACTAGTGTTGAGATGACTTACCTGCTGGCTATCATCATCATCTGGAGTGACAAGAGCAATGACTCTTCGATGTGCCACATGGATAACCAAATCATCTTGTCTAGGATCTGCAAGAGATGCAGCAAGGCTGGACAAGGCATCGGCTCGACCATTCTGCGACCGAGTAACATGAGTAAATTCTAGATGAGAAGGGAATTGGGCCTTCAACTGGTGAGTGTTCACTAGAAAGGGTGCAAAATCTAGATTCCTAATAATATGGTCGACTTTGACCTACTTGATGACAAGTTTGGAGTCCCTGTTCACATGGAGGTGGGGAACATCAATCTCAAGATCCAGCTTGAGACCAGTGATGAGGGCCTGCTAATAAGCCTCATTGTTGGTGAATACTTTTAACAATAAGAACAAATAAGGCTATAAAGCCAATACATTCCTAGTAAAGACAATACTTAGGCCCACTGTGTTAAGCCTAGAATCATTGAGTCTTCTACCAGTAGGGATTCACGAAGTTATATAAAACTGAATCTGAAACATAGTGCGGCTTGATCCACTCAGAGGATTGCCTCATCTAGGAAATCATGATCTAGAAAATTCTCTGAGAGGTCCGGATGGGTGGTAAGAAAATCTTCCAGCACCTTACCCTTGATAGATTTCTGTGAAATGAACCTGATGTAAAACTACTCAAGGATCACTACCAACTGAGATAGACGGCCTTTCAACATGGGGTGGTTTAGAACATATTTCAGTGAGTCTACTCAAGACACCAATTGTATTTCATATTGCTGTAGCAAATTCCACAACTTAGGGACTGAGAATATCAGTTTAAGGAATCTCTTATCGATATAGGAATATATGGTCTCTATATCGAGGAACATGCGGTTGAGATAGTATAAACTATTATTTATCCCGTCATTATTCTTCTGTGTGAGAAGTGCATTGAGGGATCATTCCAGGGTGGTCACATAAAGGACCAGCAAATTTTTGGAGATGGGTGGAATCAGAACTAGAGGCTATCATAGGTACAACTTGATCTCCTCAAAATTTTCCTGACACTCTTTATCCCACATGTAGTCAGCACCTTTTTTTATCTGTCGAGATAAGGGATTACATTTTCAGGACAAATTCTAAATGAATCAGCATATGTAGTCCAAGTGGCCTTAAAAGCATCGGAGCTCCAAAATGTTGCTCGGAAGATCAATCTGACTGATGGCCTTGATCTTTTCTGGATCGATCTCAATTCCTCTATATATGACGATAAAACTAAGAAAATTTCTAGAAGTAACTTCAAAGGCACGCTTTAGGGGGGTCATCTTTAAATGGAAGGAGAAGAGGAAGTTGAACACTTTCTAAAGATCTCTGAGATGGTCCTAATTTTGGTGGGATTTTACCACCAGATCATCCATGTAGCATTCCACCAATGTAACACCTCAAGATTCCACGGTACGCTTCTCTTTGAATAATACAGTAGCGTGTGTTGTACACAACTTCGAGTTCTAACACACACCACAACCAACCAAACTAGCCGTTATGAATAGTAATACCCACTTTTTGAAATTTTATAAATTTTATCTTTCAAAAGGGACTTTATTTTTGTATTTGAAATATCGAAATTAGCTTAGGGTGAATTTTTGGTATTTTTCTGAAAACATTCAATTTTTGATGAATAGTGAAAAAACACTGAGTTATAGTTTAAAACCGAATTTTTATTTAAATAATTATTTATTTTATTTAAATTTAATTAAGGTCAAAATAGATACATAATACCTAAATAAGTTCAATGTAATTCATTGGAGTTATTTTAGAATAATTTTAGATATATAAAAATTTTATTGAACTTTTCACCGTCTTTTACCCACCTCCTGGAAGAATTTAGAAATTCACATAAAACTTAATTTTACCGCTTCTATGAGTGGAATTTTGAAAATCAGAGAGACATGGTTAATATCAAGGAGTAAAATGTGGTTCAATAAGATAAAAATAATTTTTGGTAAATAGTAACTTTTTACTTTTATTTACCATGGTTAAAAGTAAATAGGGTAATTAAGGGTAAAAATGATATTAATATTACCCTAACACATGTCCTAATTCTATTGGACAAGTGTATCTCGACCAAAAACAACCTTAGGAATAAAATATTATCATTTAGGTCCACTTGGATTAGATTAGGACATTTATTATTATTTAATTCAAAGAAGAGTTAAAAGAGTTAAAATCAAAGTTCAATAACTAAAACATTTTTAATATAGGGTTATACATAAGATAAATTCGATTATAAATATTCATTACAAATAAAAAAATATTTCCTACATAATGGTATTTTATTTATAATTTTTAGACATTAAATAATTTAATTTATTTATGACACCATGGTGATGCGATAATTACCTAATTAATGAAATATTAAAATAATTGATTTTATAATTATCAAAATAAATGTAATTTGAGACTTTTTATGAATTACACTAATTTTATAAGTAAATATGACATATTAGGATTGGTTATATAAATTTTTTTCGAAGTAATAATGCTGTTATGAAATTATCAAAAACAAAATACCCAATAGTGACCAAATTGACATAAAAGAGTTTTTAAAACAAATAATATATTATTAATTAATATTCTATTTATAAAAATCTAAGTTTCGGACAAAGGACTTATATAAGGATAGGTGTATCATTAATGGACCACTTGGGGGTCTCTTGGAGGTATATAGTAAGTTTATTAACTATATAATATAAAAATACAAAGAGGCATGGTAAATGTCAAGCTATTTAACTAAGAGTTAAATATAAATGATAAGGTTAATATAGTGACCGAAACCTTTCTAAAATATATTTGTTGAAAGTATTTAGACTAATCCCCACCTAAACCTTTAAATAAATTACTTTTGAGCCATTAGAAACTGAATATGAATTTATTATAAAATAATATTTCTAGCTTTTCCAAAGGTGCCCCTCACCCCTCTTATAAAAGGGCACTTCCCCTTCTCTCTAATTCACAACTTCAAAGCCTTTTGGATCGGCCAACCCCTACCCAAATATTCTCTCAACTTCCCTCACTTCAACCTAGAGGCCTTAGTTTGATCAGAAATCCATCCTACGGGGCCCTTTTGATCTAATAAAAAGGAAGAACTCGAAGAAGAGGTAATGTTTTCACCACCCTCTTTCAAGTTCCTTCTTCTTCAACTTCTTCTTTCTTTGTTATTTCCATTATAAAATAATAACTCCAGTATATTCTATATACTATGATTTTATTATAAATATGGTACAACCATATTCAGTATTCTATCCATCCTTTGAATTACATGTCACCATACGTGCATATGTACGGCTTACCGTCTCCACGTCGTGGTGTAATTGTTATTCAAAACATTATTATTTGGATGGGTATGATAATGATGTGTAATTCATGTAAATAATAAATATAACATAATAATTATTCTATATATATGATATACCATCCAATTATATATTATTTTAATATCAAAATAATGATATTGTCGCTCGTGCGTACATACGGATTACCGTCTCCACGAACGCGATGAGATTCATTCCCCATCGTATCCATTCAAGACTAAATTTCATTTTATGAGTAAAAATAATTTTTAGAGATATGATATAATTCTGCATATAAATAATATACATCCCATCTATAATAAATATGGCTCACATAACAAAGAATATAAAGGAAAATGAATCTGTTAACACCCGAAACGATGATAATACTAAGTTATTATTAACAAATCAATGTTAAAAGATCATATATGATATCATATTAATGTATATGATTATTGTATAATTTAATAACAATTATTTCACCATTATAAAGGAGCTTAACCTACCCTTAACCAAGGAAAAGTACAAGGTAAGGGTTTATTTCATAATCTCTTCATTATCCGAGGTTGTTTATATGTAATTATCTACTGGGGCCTCTTTATCATCCACATCCATGTTTCTTAAAAATGTATTTCAAATCATTATTAATATTTTATATACTATGGTTTAAAGTCATTTATAACCATGTTGACTTTTTTATAAGATGTTTATAAAGGAATCTTTCCATCACTTTCCAAACAAGGTCCATTTTAACCTTTTCGACAAAATTAAGGTAAGAATGTCTTTTTTTAACTTATACGGCGGGTGCGGCTATTTTTCGCCGTTATAAAATCATCGAAGCTTCCCTTACAAGATTATAATAATATTTTCAAAGTAAAGGTTTTATTTTATAATTATGTGGATTTTAAATTATTTCAATAAAAGAGATATTTCTCTCAAATAGTTTTTATTTCATCTATGTCAACATCCTTTGATGGATTTTAAGCTTATTTGAAGTGGATTTATTATGATACAAAATATTCATATAGTATTGAAGGTTTTGTGATATGTTTGACTGTGGATTTTTTATTTTTATACAATTCATGGTTTTTGGAGAAAGTATTAACATTTCGTATGCTAGTTTTAATACGAATGTTTATGTTATGTTTAAACCTGTTCATATGAGGAATGCATTGGACTTAATAAGTGACATGTGGAGCCCATTATAGCTCCTAAATGCATCAGTAGGTCTCATGAGACAAACTAGTGTCTTGTCACAAGGCCTTGACAAAATCTTATTTGTATTGTTCACACAAAGCCTTGACTATGTGGTTATGATAGTCTGGCATTATGCATTCCATCATTATGAAAGTGGTTATTGGTATTGCATGTGATTATTCGACTATTATAATATCCATGTGAATAAGTAAATGGCATTATTTAATTTTATTTTTTCCATATTATGCTGAAGTTCAAGTTTAAAAGGCTTTTGTTTTAGTTATACATTGTCTTAAATGTTTATGCTTATTTATGAAAGTTTCCGCTATATTATTATCCTTACTGGGCATTTTGAGCTCACCCCTTTCTAAGTTTTATTTTTCCCAGGATGTGAAGAAGTATTTTATGAATGACCTGCAGGGATAGTATGAGGGGATATGAGTTTGGAAAATAGAGACTATTTTTTAGAAGTTTTCATTTTATGATGTAATGTAAACTTTATGAATGTATCTAGTGATTCCAAGGCTACTAAACTAATCGGCCTTTCAGGACTTGATCTTTTGTGATCATGCCAATATTATGTAATAATGCACCGACTCTGGGTAACTGGGGTCAGGGTGTTACAGATGGTATCAGAGGAAGTTTAGTACAAACCTTGGAAACTAGATTTAGATAAACTCTGATTAGAGCACATAGACCTAAGATGGACTTTGAGGATTAGTATAGAAGAACATCCTAGAATTTTGGTATTGTAGAGATTTTGTGATTTTTTTGAGCAATACATCCCTGTATGGATACGAGCAGATAGAGGCGGCTCTGGAACAGATGTACCTAGGGGTAAAACCTGAAAACACCGCTTTGAGCTAGACTCGAACGGGAACTGGGGCACGACAACGGGCATTGCTGCACTCTTGGTTACGACACTCTTGAGGGATATTATTAGGATAATTCTCATTTTCTTTATAAAACATTATGAAGGGTTTATGAGTATATACTTCCTCAAAGAAAACATTTTTATGATTATGGGTTATATACATAAACTGTTAAATTTATTTTAAGTGTTTTACAAGTTTGGATTTATGTATTGTGATTCATAAACTAATCTAGTGTATGCCATTTTTTAGAAATGGCGCCTATTGGAAGAAATGGAAACTGTATCAATGCACGCACTCCATGTAGGTATTCCCCTCCTACTCAAGATAATTATAGTGTAGGTGGTGATGCAACTGGTGCTGATCAGCTAATCACCATACTAGGACAACTCACTCAGGTTATGAATAATAACCTTACCCGTATAGAGCACCCTGAACCACAACGTAGAGGATCAATGTTAGATCGCTTCATGAGGCAACAACCACCAACATTCAATGGGAGTACAAATCCCTTAGTAGCTGATCAATGGATAAATTCCTTAGAGAAAATATTTCATGCCATGAGGAGTAGAGAAAGGGAAAAAGTTATCATAGCAGTTTACCGCCTCACTAGAGAAGCTGGTCAATGGTGGTCATTGATTAAAAACACAAAGGAAGATTATGAAGTATCAAATATGGAATGGAGGGTGTTCAAATAGATTTTCTTAGAAAAATAATTTCCTCGTGACCATCGAGCAGATATGGAAAGGCAATTTATGATTCTAAGACAAAAGGAGGAAGATAATGTCGCAAAGTATAAGGTTAACTTTACAAGGTTAGCAAGGTATGTTGGAGATTATATATATAACCCAAGAAGTAAGATTGATCATTTCTTTGATGGGTTAAAACCATTTCTTCGTCGAGCATTAGTGTCATAATCCTTCTCGTCATACGAAGATATTGTCTCATGTGCTATCAAGACGGAAAAGGAATTCTCTAAGTCTTATGACTTTAAAGAAAATCAAGAGAAGAAGAGATCTGATGATCAATCTAGGAATTGAAATAAGGGGAAGAAGGGAAAAGTTGAATATCCATCATGCAGTAAATGTGGGAAGAAACACCCTGGTACTTTCTTGAAGGGAATGAGAGTCTGTTACAAGTGTGGTGAAAAAGGCCACCAAGATCGTGATTGTAAGGGGAAGAAAGAAGCTACCGAGGTTTAATGCTACAACTGCAGGGAGATGGGACATTATGAAAATGAATGTCCTAAGAGTCAGGGGAACTTACCTCAGAAAAGGACAAGGGAACAAGGCCAAGCTTATGTTATCACTACTACTGAGGTAGAAGCTCTGAAAGACGTGGTGGCAGGTAATTTAATGGTTTCCTCAAGTTTAGCAAATGCATTATTTGATTCTGGATCATTGCATTGTTTCATATCTTCCCAGTTTGCTAAGAAAATTATATATTTCCAATTTGATCTAACAAGGGAGTTTTCAGTTAAAAATCCTAAGGGAAGTATCAATACTACAAAGTTCTATATATCTGTTCCCATTAGGGCTTATAAATTTTCTTTATCTGTTGATCTCATCGTCAAACTCATGATTGAATTTGATATAATCCTTGGTATGTATTGGATTTCGGACCATGATGCGAATATTTATTGTAAGAAGAATGAGGTTACGATTTTTGATGATGATGATAAAGAACACCTTATATTTAGATCAGAATCATCACCACCTAATTCTTATCTGGATTCACCCCCATTAGCTCAACTAAATTCAATTATTAGGGAGGAAGAGAATGAAATGACTGTGGGTAAGGAAAGGAATGTTCAAATAGATGATGTACCTATTTTGAAAGAATATGTAGATATAACAACCCATACTTTACATACATTGTTATTGCTTCAATATTGAATCACACTTATTACAACATATAACAAAACCATGAAAGGACAGTATAGGTATAGTGTCTTTAGAAACTGGGAAACATAAACAAATGGTTCATAAAGCCTCTACATTGTCTCCCATTTATTTCATCATATCTAGAGTCCCTTTTGGAATATTCTACTTAATAACCTTCTTCCTGACCTGGGGAAAGAAAACATACAAAAGGGTGAGCTCAAATGCTCAGTAAGGGTAAACAAAATAAATATCAATCACAACATATTTATAAGAACATAACATTTTGGAAGTTTTAACCTGCAAAAGAGATAATAACATGGGATAAATCATAGTAGTGAAATGTAATCCCAATAATCATAACTTAAAACATGAAACTTTTTGGCATACACACATAATCATAGAGAATTATTTCTTAGTAGTCAAGACTCATTGCCAAGACTATCTTAGTGGACAAAGTCCACTTCTAAACCGATTTCACTCCTCTTTTGGTCTTGTTTCACTTAACCAGATTAAACTATCATTCCAGCCATGTCCATATCATGATATATAAATCTTTACCCAATGCATTGGAGGGAGATATAGGTCCCACCCATCTCATAATGAAACCATTCTTATGTGTGCCACAAAATCATAAATCATACATCATAGCATAACAGATGTAATAAAAATGGGATTATTAAACATCATGCCATCATAACATAATCCACATAAGATAAAATGACATCATCAATATAAAAATAGGGATAGAAACAGAACCCTATATTATCTTATATGGAAAATAATTTTGATAAAACACTTGAACTCCATTCTTGAGGAAAATATTCTTTCTACTTAAAAAACATTTTCCTTTCTTAACATGTCATATAATTTTAAACTAAAAAAATTGATTAAAAATAAACTTGAAAACATGTAAAGGAAGCTTCATGGAAATAATTTTCTAAAAATCCATTCATTCCGTATAAGTTAAAAAAACATTCTTCTCGTACTTTGGCCGGAAAAGTCAAAAAGTACCTCGTACGAAAAACAACAAAAGATTCCTTTCATATCTTTTACTAAAAACTCACTGAAGGGTAAAATTGGATTTAAACAATTGTAGAAGGATATAAATAATATTACATATTGAGGAAACATGGATGTGGATGATAAATATTCCCCAGTAAATTATGAATTATAAACAATCTCGGATAAAAAAGAGATTGCGAGATTTTCCCTTACCTTAGGTCCGATTTTCTTCGTACGTGTCCGAACCTCCTGTATAATGATTTAAATAATGTTATTGACTTATTACAGAATCGTACTCATTGTTATGATATCATATGTGGTCATATTCTAAGCTTCTTATTAGTAATATTTCATTGTTACTTGTTATTCAGGTGTTTATTGCTTTTTGTTCTTATGCGTGTTTTGTCGAACAAATTATCATTCTTCTTTTTAGGTTATAGATACCTCACTTAAAGAATTGTATTATTGTAATATATATCATATTTATTCATTCAATTAATTTCATTTATATAATAATTATGCATGGAAGATCATGTAGAACGAGTCGCATCACATCGTGGAGACGGTACGTCGTACGTATGCACGAGCGATGATATCATTCTCATGATTGTGGAATTGTATTGAAGTGTATGTATAATATTTCAGAATCAATATAACTTTACAATAATCGTATATAGTTATTCTTTACACCATTATACCCATCCAAGTAAGGTGGTGGTGGAAAATAGATTACACCACGGCGTGGAGATGGTATTTCGTACGTACGCACGCGCGGTGATTTCGTTTTCCGTAGGATGGATAGATGGTGAAATAGGTTTGTTTCATACTTATAATAACATATCAGTATATGAGTGACACTGATTTTATTACTTCATAATGAAACAACTAAATAAGAACAAGTAGAAGAAGAAATAAAGTTGAAAGAATCGGTAACGGTCATTACCTCTTCTTTGAAGCGCCTCTTCTTAACCTCATCTTAGGGCACTAAATATGGTCTTTGAAGAAGACCAGGACCTCTAGAATTCTTCTAGGGAAGTGGAGAAGATAAATTGGTAGGGTTTGGTTGAGATTTAAGGCTCAAAGTGGTGTGAGGAAGAGAGGGAGGAGCTTCCCTTTTATAAGGGAGGAGAGGGGCACATTTGGAAAAACTAAAAATATTATTTTATTATAAAGTCATATTCGGTTTTTAATAGCTCCAAATTGATTTATTTCGAAGCTAAGGTGGGGATGGGTCGAAATCATCTCATCCAATATAATTTAGAAAAGTTTAGGTTTCTATTTTAACCTTATCATTTAGATTTAACTTTAAGTTGAATAATTTTACTTTTACTGTGTCTTCTTGTTTTCTTACACTATAAAGTTAATAAATTTACTATAACAAGCCAAAAGAACCTCGAGTTGTTTATTATTGATATATATAACTTTATCTAAGTAATTTGGCCGAACATTAGATTTTTAAGAATAAAATAACAATTAATAATATAATATTTGTTTTAAAAACTATTTTATGTCAATTTTGACACTATTTGGTAATTGATTTTTGTGAAAATCATAACAGCATGATTAGTTCAAAAAAAGTTAATTAAATCAATACTAAAATGTAATATTAACCTATAAAATTTGTTTAATTCATAAAAAGTCTCAAATTACATTTATTTGGGTATTTATAATATCAATTATGTTAATATTTCCTTAATAAAGTAATTATTTCATCATCATTGTGTCATAAATAAATTAAATTATTTAAAGTCTAAAAAATATAAATAAAATACTATTATGTAGGAAATATTTTTATATTTATAATTAATATTTATAGTCGAATTTATCTTATGTATAACCCTATATTAAAAATGATTTAGTTATTAAACTTTGATTTTATCTATTTTAACCCTTCTTTAAATAAATTAATAATAAATGTCCTAATCTAATCCAAGTGGACCTAAATGGTCATATTTTATTCCTAAGGTTGTTTTTGGTCGAATTAATCTTATCAAATATAATTATGATATGTGTTAGGGTAATGATAAAATCATTTTTACCCTTAATTACCCTATTTACTTTTAACCGTGGTAAATAAAAGTAAAAAGTTACTATTCACCAAAAATTATTTTCATCTCATTGAACCACATTTTAGTCCTTGATATTAACCGTGTCTCTCGGATTTTTGAAATTCCACTCACAGAAGTGGTAAAATTATGTTTTATGTAAGTTTGTAAAAAGCTCCTAGGAGGTAGGTAAAAGACGGTGAAAAGTTCAATAAAATTTTTATATGTCTAAAATTATTATAAAATGACTCCAATGAATTACATTGAACTTATATAGGTATTATGTATCAATTTTTACCTAAAATAGGTTTAAATAAAATAAATAATTATTTAAATAAAAAGTCAGTTTTTAAATAGTAACCCAGTGTTTTCACTATTCATCAAAAATTGAAAGTTTTCAGAAAAATACCAAAATTTCACCCTAGGCTAATTTTGATATTCTGAATCCAAAAATGAAGTCCATTTTGAAAGATAAAATTTAAAAAATTTCAAAAAGTGGGTATTACTATTCATAACGGCTGGTTTTAATAATATTTTAATACCATATCATTGTTTAGTGAAACTCGGTATTGCGTACGATGCAAGCTATCGAGGAAGGTCGCGATTGCGTGTAAAGAAAGCCAAGATAGTGTTGTGTGTAGTGAAAGATTCTTTTGATGATATATATAACATAAAAACAAAACATTTCTCATAAAAATCTCAGGTGTTACATTCTACCCCCCCTTAAAATGAATTTCTCCCTCAAAATTCGTCACTTTGTAACAAACAGATGAGGATACCTCTCCCTCATCATATCCTCAAGTTCCCATGTAGCTTCTTCTAATTGATGGTTCCTCCATAAAAATTTCACCAAGTGAGTGGTCTGTTTCCATAGGAATTTTTCGCTACGATCCAGAATCTCTATCGGCTGTTCTTCATAAGAAAGATCTTACTCCAGCAGTATAACTTCTAAGCTGAGTACATGTGAAGGATTGGGTATGTACTTTATCAGGAGAGATACATGGAACACATTGTGAACTTGAGAGAGATTCTGTGGAAGCACCAATCGATAAGATACCTTCCCAACACGATCCAGTATTTCGAAAGGACTGATATATCTAGGGCTTAGCTTTCCCTTCTTTCCAAATCTCATTACTCTCTTCCAAGGAGATATTCGTAAGAACACTTTATCACACAATTCAAACTCTAGGTATTTTCTTCAGTTATCAGCATAACTTTTTTGTCGACTCTAAGATGCTCTAATGTGTTGTTGAATATATCTGACCTTTTCTTCCATCTCGTCAACAAGATCAGGTCCTAATAGCTTTCTTTCCCCAACTTCATCCCAGCAAGTTGGAGTTCAGAATTTCTTTCCATAGAGAGCTTCATAAGGAGCCATCTGAATACTGGAGTGAAATCTATTATTATAAGAAAATTCCACCAAAGGTAGGTGTTGATCCCAAACACCTTTAAAATCCATATAGCAAGCTCTTAACATATCTTCTAGAGTTTGAATTGTTCTCTCAGACTGACCATCTGTCTGAGGATGATAAGTAGTGCTGAAACTCAACTCTGTATCCAGAGTATGCTGAAGACTTCTCTTTAACTTTGAGGTAAACCTCAGATCCCAATCAAATATAATGGAAAGTGGTACTCCATGCAATCTTACCAATTCCTTTACATATATCCTGGCAAGCTGATCCAGAGAGAAATATTCTCTAATAGTAATGAAGTGTGCAGACTTTGTAAAACAATCAACTATGACCCAGATAGCATTATTGCCTTTGGATGTTTTAGGAATTCCAGTGACAAAGACCATAGTGATATTTTACCATTTCCATTCAGGTATTGGTAATGGTTGTAACATCTCCTTAGACTTCTGTCTCTCAGCTTTAACTTGCTGACAAACCAAGCATTGAGAGAAATATTCAGCAACATCTCTTTTCATGCCATTCCACCAGAAGTACTCTTTCAGGTCCCTATACATCTTCGTGCTTCCAGGATGAATAGAGAATGAAGAACTATGAGCCTCATCCAATATCTCCTTCTTTAATTCTGGGATGGGAGGAACAGAAACTCGATTCCTGAACTTTATTATCCCATCACAATCACGGTTGAATTCAGGAACATTTGTCACCTTCTTTTGTAACTCTACATCTTCTTTTTGTGCCTCTTTAATCTTCACATGTATAGATGGTTGGACATTCATTTGAGAAAGATAATATTTTTCCCCTTCCATTATAATTCCAAGATCCATCCTTTGTAAATCCATAAATATTGGATCTTTTTTGATCCTCATCATGGATAAGCTAGCATGGTCTTGTCGACTTAATGCATCTGCCACCTTGTTTGCTTTCCCTGGGTGGTAATGAATTGAGCAGTCGTAATCCTTAATCAACTCCAACAATCTTCTTTGGTGCATATTCAGCTCGTTTTGTGTGAAAATATACTTTAAACTTTTATGATCAGTATAAATATCACACCTTTCACCATAAAGATAATTCCTCCAAATATTTAATGCAAATATTACCGCAGCTAACTCCAAATCATGAGTTGGGTAATTTTGCTCATGGATTTTCAACTGTCATGAGGAATAATCTATCACCATATCATTTTTCATGAGAACACACCCCAGCCCCTTCTTGGATGCATCACTGTAGATCACAAACCTTTATCCACTACAAGGCAGTGTGAGCACAGGTGCACTGGATAACCTTCTTTCCAACTCCTTGAAATTCTCTTTACATTTCTCTGTCCACACGAACTTAACTCCTTTTCGAGTAAACCTGGTGGGTGGATTAGATAATCGTGAAAAATCATTCACAAAACGTCGATAATATCCAGAAAAACCAAGAAAACTTCAGATCTCAGTTACTGTTGTTGGTCTCGACCATCTTTCAATAACCTATGTTTTTTCTGGATCCACAGATATCCCTTATTTTGAGATTATGTGACCCAAAAATGAAACTTTTTGAAGCCAAAATTCACACTTGGTAAATTTGGCATAAAGCTTCTCCTTTCTCAGGGTCTTCAATACAATTCCCAAGTGATCTTCATGTTCTTCCTTGCTCTTTGAATAGACAAGAATATCATCTATAAAGACTACCACAAACTGATCAATATAGTCTCTAAAGACTCTATTCATTAGATCCATGAAGATAGCAGGGGCATTAGTAAGACCAAATGGCATCACTATAAATTCATAGTGTCCATACCTTGTATGGAAAGCCGTATTTGGTATATCCTCCCTTTTGACCCTTAATTGATGATACCCTAAACGAAGATCAATCTTGTAAAAGTATTGAGCTCTGCGTAGTTGGTCAAATAAGTCATCAATGCGTGGGAGAGGATATTTTTTCTTGATAGTGATCTTGTTAAGTTCTTGATAATCAATGCAGAGTCTCATTGATCCATATTTCTTCTTAACAAACAGAACTGGTGCTCCCCAAGGTGACACACTGGGGTGTATGAATCCCTTATCAAGATTCTCTTGGAGTTGCTTCTTTAATTCCTGCAACTCAATTGGGGCCATTCTATAAGGTGTCTTTGAAATAGGCAAAGCACCTGGTACAAGTTCTATTGAAAACTCAACTTCATGATTTGGTGGAAGACCCTGAAATTTCTCTGGAAAGACATCATCAAACTCTTGTACAATGGGCATATTCTTAATCGTGAGTTTCTCACCAACCATTTGAGATAAATAACCTTCATTTAGTGGAATCAAGACCCATAATATGGAAGAAATTTCCACTGGAAGGTTATGTTCATCCTTGCATCAATAGACGATCATAGATTGATCTAGAATATGAAATGTGACTTCCCTTCTTTGGAAATTGATATGAGCTCCATATAAAGAAATCCAATCCATGCCTATAATCACATCAAATTCCACTATAGGAAGGATCACAAGATTTGCAGGAAGCACTTTCCCAAAAACTTCAATCGGAGAAGAATTGTAAACTTTTGATGCAACTGTTGTGACATTAGGGGTTGTTACAGCTAACTCAATATCTAACTGTTGAGGTAATACGGTGATACCCTTAGAAAATTCTTCATAAATAAAGGAGTGGGTGGATCTAGAATCAAATAAAACATTTTCTACTTTAGAGTGGATGGTAAGTATACCTTTCACCACTTCGTTATCGTATTCCACATCGCTGATAGAAATTGCATGTGACTTTCCTTTGTATTTAGCCTTAAGAGTTTTTTGACATTGATCATCATAGACAACCCTTGGATTAGGGAATTGATTAGCATAATTACCCATTTCCTTGCACTTGTAACATTGAAGTGTAGGAGGTGCACTCTGTGTAGCCTTTTCATTGTTCGCATCACTAGACATCTTTGTCCCATCATTGCGGCATTCAAATGCCCGATGAACTTCTTTTCCACATTTGAAACATTTACTTGTCCCTTTAAGACAACTCCCTCCATGTTTATTTCCACACTTTGATCATAAGGTAAAACTCATCTTATTGTCAGTGTGCTCCTTAGATTTCCCTTTGAATTCCATTTTCCTCTTCTTATCAAACGCATATGATTGATGGGTTACTCCAATCTCCATCTCAACTTTGAGAGCACATCGAACGATTTTTTCGTAGATATTGAAGTCCCTTATGGCTAACGCCCTTCGAAGACTTGGTTTTAAGCCACTAAAGAATCGACCGATCTTACTCTCAGGTTGGATAATAACCCCAGAAGCGTACCTTGCAAGTCTTGTAAAATTTGCTTCGTAGATACCAACAGATTCATCATCCTTTTTCTTTAGTTCAAAAAACTCCTTCTCCATCTTTGTTCGAAGAATACGAGGGAAGTACTTATTGAAAAATAAGTTCTTGAACTCATCCCATTACATGGACTCAATTTCATCTCTTTTCCTCGTATTCTTGATAAGATTCCACCATTGATCAGCATCACCTTCCAAATGATACACTGCTAAGATGACTTTGTCATGTTCAGAACATTGAAGAACTGAAAATATATTTTCAGTAGTACTAATCCATTGTTCAAAAACTAATGGATCAAAAGACCCGCTGAATGAGGGGGGACGCTGCCTCATGAAGGATTCAATAGATTTTTTCTCCTTTATTTTCTTGTTTGGAAGTCCTGCATGATTCATAGCTTGAGAAAGTTTTGTGAGCATGGCTAAAAGATTTTTCATTCCAGCTCCCATAACGTTTGATTGCTCAGGGGGACAATCATTGCATTTCCCATCACATTCAACATTAACATGGTTCCGTCGGGTTCCAGCCATTGACTAAAACCAAGAAGAATAGTTTGAGCAACATTAATTATAATAGGAAAACCACATAATCAAGAATAAAATTTCTAACTTAAGGTCTTATCATAGGTTACTCATGGCCATTTCTAAAACACTAAGATTGTGTTCTATGCTTAGACTTATCCTTAGGGTTCTTACTAAGGCTTTCACATCCTAGTTTCTAAAGGTTGACTATACCTTTCCTCTGATACCAACTATAATCAACCATACTTTACATACATTGTTATTGCTTCAAGATTGAAGAAAACTTATTACAACATATAACAAAACCATGAAAGAACCGTATATGTATAGTGTCTTTAGAAACTGGGAAACATAAACAACTGGTTCATAAAGCCTCTACATTTTCTCCCATTTATTTCATCATATCTAGAGTCCCTTTTGGAATATCCTACTTAATAACCTTCTTCCTGACCTGGGGAAAGAAAACATACAAAAGGGTGAGCTCAAATTCTCAGTAAGGGTAAACAAAATAAATATCAATCACAACATATTCATAAGAACATAACATTTTGGAAATTTTAACCTGCAAAAGAGATAATAATTTCATAACATGGAATAAATCATAGTAGTGAAATGTAATCCCAATAATCATAACTTAAAACATGAAACTTTGTGTCATACACACATAATCACAGAGAATAATTTCTTAGTAGTCAAGACTCATTTCCAAGACTATCTTATCAGAAAAAGTCCATTTCTGAACCGAGTTCACTCCTCGTTTCAGTCCTATTTAACTGAACCGAATTAACCTGCCATTCCATCCATGTCTATATCATGAGATATAAATCTTTACCCAATTAATTGGAGGAAGATATAGGTCCCACCCATCTCATAATTAAACCATTCTTATGTGTGCCACAAAATCATAAATCATACATCATAGCATAAACCATGTAATAAAAATGGGATAAGTTGATTAAAAATAAACTTGAAAACTTGTAAATGAAGATTCATGGAAATAATGTTTTAAAAATCCATCCATGCCGTATAAGTTAAAAAAACATTCTTCTGGTACTTTGGCCGGAAAAGTCAAAAAGTACCTCATACGAAAAACGACAAAAGATTCATTTCATATCTTTTAATAAAAACTCACCGAAGGGTAAAATTGGATTTAAAAAATTGTAGAAGGATATAAATAATATTACATATTGAGGAAACATGGATGTGGATGATAAATATTCCCCAGTAAATTCTGAAGTATAAACAATCTCAGATAAAAATGAGATTGCGAGATTTTCCCTTACTTTAGGTCTGATTTGCTTCGAACATGTCCGAACCTCCTGTATAATGATTTAAATAATGTTATTGACTTATTCCAGAATCGTACTCATTGTTATGATATCATATGTTGTCATATTCTTAGATTCTTATTAGTAATATTTCATTGTTACTTGTTATTCGGGTGTTTATTGCTTTTTGTTCTTATGCGTGTTTTGTCGAATAAATTATCATTATTATTTTTAGGTTATAGATACCTCATTTCCAGAATGTTATTAGTGTAATATATATCATATTTATTCATTAAATTCATTTATATAATCATTATGCATGGAAGATCATGTAGAACGAGTCGCATAACATCGTGGAGACGGTAGGCCGTACGTACGCACGAGCGATGATATCGTTCTCATGATCATGGAATTGTATTGAAGTGTATGTATACTATTTTAGAATCGATATCACTTTACAATAATCATATATATTTATTATTTACACCATGATACCCATCCAAGTAAGGTGGTGGTGGAAAATAGATTACACCACGGCATGGAGACGGTATTCCGTACGTATGCACGCGCGGTGATTTTGTTTTCTGTAGGATGGATAGATGGAGAAATAGGTTTGTTTCATACTTATAATAACATATCAGTATATGAGTGATACTAATGTTATTACTTCATAATGAAACAACTAAATAAGAATAATTATAAGAAGAAATAAAGTTGAAAGAATCGGTAACGGACATTACCTCTTCTTTGAAGCGCCTCTTCTTAACCTCCTCTTAGGGCACTAAATATGGTATTTTAAGAAGACCAGGACATCTAGGATGCTTCTAGGGAAGTGGAGAAGAGAAATTTTCAGGGTTTGGCCGAGCTTGAAGGCTCAAAGTGGTGTGAGTAAGAGAGGGAGGAGGTTCCATTTTATAAGCGAGGAGAGGGGCACCTTTGGAAAACCTAAAAATATTATTTTATTACAAAGTCATATTCGGTTTTTAATAGCTCCAAATTGATTTATTTCAAAGCTAAGGTGGTGATGGGTCAAAATCCTCTCATAAAATATAATTTAGAAAAGTTTAGGTTTCTATTTTAACCTTATCATTTAGATTTAACTTTAAGTTAAATAATTTTACTTTTACCGTGTCTTCTTGTTTTCTTACACTATAAGGTTAATAAATTTACTATGAAAAGCCAAACGAACCCCAAGTTGTTTATTATTAATATATATAACCTTATCTAAGTCATTTGGCAGAACCTTAGATTTTTAGGAATAAAATAACAATTAATAATATAATATTTGTTTTAAAAACTATTTTATGTCAATTTTGACACTATTTGGTAATTGATTTTTGTGAAAATCATAAAATCATGATTAGTTCAAAAAAAATTAATTAAATGAATAATAACATGTCATATTAACCTATAAAATTATTGTAATTCATAAAAAGTCTCAAATTACATTTATTTGGGTATTTATAATATCAATTATGTTAATATTTCCTTAATAAGGTAATTACTGCATCATCATTGTGTCATAAATTAATTAAATTATTTAAAGTCTAAAAATTATAAATAAAATACCATTATGTAGGAAATATTTTTAGCTTTCTAATTAATATTTATAGTCGAATTTATATTATGTATAACCCTATATTAAAAATGATTTAATTATTAAACTTTGATTTTAACTATTTTAACCCTTCTTTAAATAAATTAATAATAAATGTCCTGGTCTAATACAAGTGGACCTAAATGGTCATATTTTATTACTAAGGTTTTTTTTGTGGTCGAATTAATCTTATCCAATAGAATTAGGACATGTGTTAGGGTAATAATAATATCATTTTTACCCTTAATTACCCTATTTACTTTTAACCGTGGTAAATAAAAGTAAAAATTTACTATTCACCAAAAATTATTTTAATCTCATTGAACCACATTTTATTCCTTAATATTAACCTTGTTTCTCATATTTTAGAAATTCCACTCACAGAAGCGGTAAAATTATGTTTTATGTAAGTTTGCAAAAAGCTCCTAGGAGGTAAGTAAAAGACGGTGGAAAGTTCAATAAAATTTTTATATGTCTAAAATTATTATGAAATGACTCCAATTAATTACATTGAACTTATATAGGTATTATGTATCAATTTTGACCTAAAATAAATTTAAATAAAATAAATAATTATTTAAATAAAAAGTCGGTTTTTAAATAGTAACCCAGTGTTTTCACTATTCATCAAAAATTGAATGTTGTCAGAAAAATACCAAAATTTCACCCTAGGCTAATTTCGATATTCCAAATCCAAAAATGAAGTCCATTTTGAAAGATAAAATTTAAAAAATTTCAAAAAGTGGGTATTACTATTTATAACGCCTAGTTTTAATTATATTTTAATAGCATATCGTTGTTTAGTGAAACTCAGTATTGCGTACGACGCAAGCTATCGAGGAAGGTTGAAATTGCATGTAAAGCAAGCCAAGCTAGTGTTGTGTGTAGTGAAAGATTAATTTTATGATGTATGTAACATAAAAACAAAACATTTATCATAAAAATCTCGGGTGTTACAGTAGATATGTTTCCATAAGATTTACCTGGACATCCTCCAGAACGAGAAATTGAGTTTTCCATTGATTTAATTCCTGGTTCAGGGCACATATCGAAGACCCCTTATAGAATGGCCACTGTGGAATTAGTTAAACTAAATAAACAACAAGAGGAATTGAGTAATAAGGGATTTATTCGCCCTAGTGTTTCTCCATGGGGAGCCTTTGTCCTTTTTGTTAAGAAGAAAGATGGATCTATGAGGTTATGTATCGACTATAGGGAGATCAATGCTATAACAATAAAGAAAAATTATCCCCTACCTCACATTGATGATTTATTTGACCAACTGCATGGAGCTCAATACTTTTCAAAGATTGACCTTCGATCTGGATACCACCAGTTGTGTGTGAAGAAGGAAGACATTCCGAAGACAGCATTTCGAAACAGGTATGGGCATTACGAGTTTACAGTAATGCCTTTTGGGGTGACTAATGCACCCTCTGTTTTCATGGATCTAATGAACAGAGTTTTCAAGGAATATCTCGATGATTTTGTAGTGGTATTTATTGATTATATCTTGGTATATTCTAAAAGCTACGAAGACCATGAAAATCACTTGCGCATTATCTTGAAGACTCTTAGAAGACATGAATTATATGGGAAGTTTAGAAAGTGTGAATTATGGCTTTAGGAGATATCTTTTCTTGGCCATATTGTCTATAAGGATGGAATATCTATTGATCCTTCTAAGAATAAGGCAATCCAAGAATGTCCATCACCAACGAGTATAACTGAGGTACGCAGTTTTATTGGTCTAGAAGGTTATTATTGGCGTTTCGTCCAGAATTTTTCTTGATTGGCTAACCAATTAATAAAGCTCACGCGTAAAGGGGTTAAATTTGTTTGGACAAAAGATTGTGAATAATGTTTTGAAGAAATGAATAGAATATTATTCAATGCTCCTATATTGACTCTACCATCGGGGAATGATGGGTTTGTTATTTATAGTGATGCATCAAAGAAATGACTTGGTTGTGTCCTTATGCAGAATGATAGAGTTATTGCCTATACATCACGACAGATGAAAATTCATGAGCAAAACTATCCTACTCATGATCTTGAGTTAGCTGCTGTAATCTTTTCTTTGAAGATATGGAGACATTATTTCTATGGTGAAAAATGTGAGATTTATACTGATCACAAGAGTTTGAAGTATATTTTCTCACAGAAAGAACTCAACATGAGGCAAAGGAGATGGATTGAGCTACTCAAGGATTATGATTGCACGATACACTACCACTCAGGGAAGGAAAATAAGGTGGCAGATGCTTTGAGTATAAAGTATCATAGAGTTTTGAACAAGATGAGAGTTGAAAAGGATCCTATATATATGGATCTAGTAAATATGGATATGGGAATCACCATGGAAGGTAAAACATCAATGCATTTTCAAATGGTTTCCAAACTATCTTTACTAGAAAGGATAAAGAGTTCTCAGACCAATGATGAAGAGTTTAAAAAGAGGATTAAAGCTGTAAATGATGGTAGATTGAGTGACTTTGTATATGAAGATGGAATTTTTAAATTTGGGAAGAGACTTTGTGTTCACAATATACCTGATCTAAAAAGGGAATTTTTGGATGATTCTCATAGTTCCAATTTCTCTATACACCCTGGGAGCACCTAAATGTATAGGGATTTGAAGGAATATTTTTTATGGGACAACATGAAGAGGGAGATTGCGGATTTTGTGTCAAGATGTATGGTTTTTCAACAAGTGAAAGCTGGAAGGCAATAGCCTGGAGGAGTCATGAAACCTCTTCCCATACCTGAGTGGAAATGGGATAATATCATGATGGACTTTGTCATGGGACTACCAAAGACTCCAAGAGGGAACGATACAATATGGTTCATTGTTGATCATCTTACCAAGTCAGTACATTTTCTTGCTATAAGGTAATATTTACCACTTGAACGTCTAGCAAGGCAATATATTAATGAAGTTGTGAGACTTTATAGAGTAATCCTATCGATTGTTTCTGATCGTGATCCCCATTTTACTTCAAGATTATGGATAAGTATTTAGAAGTCCTTGGATACTGAACTTCATTTGAGCACTGCATACCACCCTCAAACAGATGGACAATCAGAACGGACTATTCAAAACTTAGAAGACATGTTGAGATCTTGCTCACTTGACTTTCAGGGTATGTGGGATCAATATTTGCCTCTGGTAGAATTTTCCTATAACAATAGCTTACATTCAAGTATTCATATGGCACCATATGAAGCATTATACAGAAAGAGATGTCGCACACCAACCTGTTGGGATGACGTTGGTGAAAGAAAACTTGTAGGCCCAGAACTGGTGGAGGAAATGATGGAAACGGTAAAGGTAATCCAAAACCACATCAAAGCACCTCAAAGTAGGCAGAAGAGCTACGCCAATAACCGAAGGAATGATTTAGAATTTCAGGTAGGAGATCATGTTTTCTTGAAGGTATCTCTATGGAAGGGAGTTATACGTTTTGGTAAAAAGGGAAAATTGAGTCCCAGGTACATCGGACCATTTGAAATTCTAGAATGAATTGGGGTTGTAGCTTACCGTTTGGCAATGCCGCCAAGTCTCTCCAAAGTTCACGATGTGTTCCATGTATCACTGTTGTGAAAATACATGCCTGACCCAACGCATGTACTCACTTACGAGGAATTACAACTAGAACCCGATCTATCTTATTGCGAAGAGCACGTCAGGATTCTTGATACAAGAGAACAAGTGCTGAGAAACTAGACGACTCGTCTGGTAAAAGTTCTATGGAGAAACCATAAAATGGAAGAGGTTACGTGGGAACTCGAGGAACTTATAATGAAGAATCACCCGAGTCTTTTCATGTGTTAGTATTCTAGAAATTTTGAGGACGAAATTATTTGAAGGATATGAGAATGTAACACCCCAAGCTTCCACGGTTTTCTTCTCTTTGAATAATACAGTAGCGTGTGTTGTACGCAACTTCGAGTTCTAACACACACCACAACCAATCAAACTAGCTTTTATGAATAGTAATACCCAATTATTGAAATTTTATAAATTTTATCTTTCAAAATGGACTTCATTTTTGGATTCGTAATATCGAAATTAGATTAGGGTGAATTTTTGGTATTTTTCTAAAAACATTCAATTTTTGATGAATAGTGAAAAAACACTGAGTTATGGTTTAAAACCGAATTTTTATTTAAATAATTATTTATTTTATTTAAATTTAATTGAGGTCAAAATATATAAATAATACCTATATAATTTCAATGTAATTCATTAGAGTTAGTTTAGAATAATTTTATATATATATAAGTTTTATTGAACTTTTCACCGTCTTTTACCCACCTCCTAGAAGAATTTGGAAATTCACATAAAACTTAATTTTACCGCTTCTATGAGTGGAATTTAAAAAATCTGAGAGACACAGTTAATATCAAGAAGTAAAATTCAGTTCAATAAGATAAAAATAATTTTTGGGGAATAGTAACTTTTTTACTTTTATTTACCATGGTAAAAATTAAATAGGGTAATTAAGGGTAAAAATGATATTAATATTACCCTAACACATGTCCTAATTCTATTGGAAAAGTGTATCTCGACCAAAAAAAAGTTAGGAATAAAATATTATCATTTAGGTCCACTTGGATTAGATTAGGACATTTATTATTATTTAATTCAAAGAAGAGTTAAAAGAGTTAAAATCAAAGTTCAATAACTAAAATTTTTTTAATATAGGGTTATACATAAGATAAATTCAATTATAAATATTCATTATAAATATAAAAATATTTCCTACATAATGGTATTTTATTTATAATTTTTAGACATTAAATAATTTAATTTATTTATGACACAATGGTGATGCAGTAATTACCTAATTAATGAAATATTAAAATAATTGATATTATAAATATCAAAATAAATGTAATTTTAGACTTTTTATGAATTTCACTAATTTTATAGGTTAATATGACATATTAGGATTGGTTATATAAAGTTTTTTAGAAGTAATAATGCTGTTATGAAATTATCAAAAACAAAATACCCAATAGTGACAAAATTGACATAAAAAAGTTTTTAAAACAAATATTATATTATTAATTGATATTCTATTCATAAAAATCTAAGGTTCAGCCAAAGGACTTATTTAATGATATTTGTATCATTAATGGACCACTGGGGGGTGTCTTGGAGGTATATAGTAAGTTTATTAACTATATAATATAAAAATACAAAGAGACATGGAAAATGTCAAACTATTTAACTAAGAGTTAAATATAAATGATAATGTTAATATAGTGACCCAAACCTATCTAAAATCTATTTTTTGAAAGTATTTAGACCCATCCCCACCTTAAACTTTAAATAATCCACTTTTGATCCATTATAAACCGAATATGAATTTATTATAAAATAATATTTCTATCTTTTCCAAAGGTCCCCCTCACCCCTCTTATAAAAGGGCACTTCCCCTTCTCTCTAATTCACACATTAAAAGCCTTTTGGCTCGGAAAAACCCTACCCAAATATTCTCTCAACTTCTCTCACTTCAACCTAGAGGCCTTAGTTTGATCAGAAAGCCAACCTAAAGATCCCTTTTGATCTAATCAAAAGGAAGAACCCGAAGAAGAGGTAATGTTTTCACCACCCTCTTTCAAGTTCCTTCTTCTTCAACTTCTTCTTTCTTTGTTATTTCCATTATAAAATAATAACTCCAGTATATTATATATACTGTGATGTTATTATAAATATGTTACAACCATATTCATTATGTTATCCATCATTTTAATGACATGTCACCATACGTGCATATGTACGGCTTACCATCTCCACATCGTGGTGTAATTGTTATTCAAAACATTATTATTTGGATGGGTATGATAATGATGTGTAAATCATGTAAATAATAAATATAACATGATAATAATTCTTTATATATGATATACCATCCAATTATATATTATTTTAATATCAAAAGAATGATATTGTCGCTCGTGCATACGTACAGATTACCGTCTCCACGAACGCGATGAGATTCATTCCCCATCGTATCCATTATAGACTAAATTTCATTTGATGATTAAAAAAAATTAGATACATGATATCATTCTGGATATAAATAATATACATCTCATCCATAATAAATGTGGCTCACATAACAAAGAATATAATGGAAAATGAATCTGTTAACACCCGAAACGATGATAATACTAAATTATTATTAACAAATCAATGTTGAAAGATAATATATGATATCATATTAATGTATATTATTATTTTATAATTTAATAACAATTATTTCACCATTATACAGGAGTTTAACCTACCCTCAACCAAGGAAAATTACAAGGTAAGGGTTTATTTCACAATCTCTTCGTTATCTGAGGTTGTTTATATGTAATTATCTACTGGGACCTCTTTATTATCCACATCCATGTTTCTTAAAAATGTATTACAAATAATTCTTATTATTTTATAGACTATGGGTTAAAGTCATTTATAACCTTGTTTAATTTTTATAATATTTTTATAAATTAATCTTTCTATCACTTTCCAAACAAGGTCCTTTTTAACCTTTTCGACAAAATTAAGGTAAGAATGTCTTTTTTTAACTTATATGGAGGGTGCAGATATTTTCTGCCATTATAAAATCGTTGAAGCTTCCCTTACAAGCATATAAGAATATTTTCAAATTAAATGTTTTATTTTATAATTATGTGGCTTTTAAATGATTTCAAAAAAAGAGATATTTCTCTCAAATAGTTTTGACTTCATCTATGTCAACATCCTTTGATGGATTTTAAGCTTATTTGAAGTGGATTTATTATGATACAAAATATTCATATAGTATTGAAGGTTTTGTGATATGTTTGACTGTGGATGTGTTATTTTTATACAATTCATGGTTTAAGGAGAAATTATTGACATTTTGAATGCTAGTTTTAATACAAATTTTTATGTTATGTTTAAACTTGTTCATTTGAGGAATGAATTGGACTTAATAAGTGATGGGTAGAGCCCACTATAGCTACTCAATGCATCAGTAGGTCTCATGAGACAAACTAGTGTCTTGGAACAAGGCCTTGACAAAATCTTATTTGTAGTCTTGGCACAATGCCTTGACTATGTGGTTATGATAGTCTGGCATTATGCATTCCATCATTATGAAAGTGGTTATTGATATTTCATGTGATTATTCGACTAGAATAATATCCATGTGACTAAGTAAATGGAATTATTTCATTTTATTTTTTCCATATGATGCTGAAGTTGAAGTTTAAAAGGCTTTTGTTTTAGTTATACATTGCCTTAAATGTTTATGCTTATTTATGAAAGTTTCCACTATATTGTTATCCTTACTGGGCATTTAAGCTCACCCCTTTCTTTGTTTTATTTTTCCCAGGATGTGAATAAGTATTTTATGAATGGCCTGTAGGGATAGTATGAGGGGATATGAGTGTGGACTATGGAGACTATATTGTTGTAGTTTTCATTTTATGATGTAATGTAAACTTTATGAATGTATCTAGTGATTCCAAGGCTACTATACTAATCGGTCTTTCGGGACTTGATCTTTTGTGATCATTCAAATATTATGTAATAATGCACTGACTCTGGGTAACTGGGGTCAGGGAATTACAACCAATTTCCCAAGGATCGGCTTGAATATATGGTGCATGGAACGATGGTTGGTGGCACCTTCATTCTTCAGACCAAAAGTCATTACTTGGTAACAAAAAGTACCATGTGGTGCTATGAAAGTGGTATACTCTTCATCTTTAGGGTCCACTAAAATTTTATTATATCCATAATACACTTCCATGAAGTAGAGTGATTGGAATACAACGGTAGCATCGATCAACAACTCTATTGTAGGAAGGTGAAAATCATCCTTCAAACAGTGACGGTTGAGATCTCAGAAGTCGTTGCAGACTATGATCTGTCTATTTTTATTTTGGATGGTAATGATGTTGAATATCCATTTTGGGTACTGTACTTCCTTGATGAAGTTGTATTTAATGATCTTATCAACTTTGTCCTAGACCATGCACCATGACAGGGGTGCATATTTTTAGGAGGTTTTTTGAACCCATGATGATTCATCGGGAGACCAAGGCAGTGGAAGGAGACCTGAGGATCCATTCATGGAATCTCATCATAGCTCTAAGAAAATACATCTCAATTTTGATTTAGGAAATCCATATACTACTACTGTTCTTCTGCATACATGGTTGTGCTAACCAGTGTTGGTTTCAGATCTGTCTTGGTGTTGAGGTTCACCTGTACCAACTCATCAAAGGTGGTGGAGACACCTTCCTCAAACACAAGAGGAGAATCCTCTAAATCCTCTTCATTTTCTGCAATGATATTGTCATTAGTAGGGGAATTTATTTTGATTTGGATGACACTGATGGAATTTTGGTTCTGGTCTGAGTGGCAATGGAAACTTCACTGGGGGGCTCCCACACTACTAAAACCATGGATACAAAAGTTTTCAATCCAATTTCATCGGTCCTTTAACCCAAGAGGACATATTTGATGAAGTAAAATTAGTAGTGGTGAGTTGTCTTGAGTCGGTTCAACTTGGCCCAGTGAAACAAGCAAGTATGGCGTATTGTTGTTGCCATGGGGTGAACATCCCAATACCTCATAGGGGTAAAGGGCTCTGGGATCACTCGATCCTAATTCATGTAGGAGTATGAAGTGATATTCTTGCGTTACTTGAACTGAGAATGATATTTCCCCTTGTCTTAGATATAATAAAGTAGTGTCTTAGGTCTACGGTTGTTTCCTCCAAGTGGAGAATTGAAAAAATATAGGCATCATCCAGGTCTACCCATGGATCTACCACAATGGTAGTATGCTCAAACTCATTGGTCTGAAATTTCTTTTCCTTTCTTTTGTAGTAGTTGGAATCCAAGTAGTGGGATTCACAAAAGGAAAAGGTAGATGCATCACCTTGGATTATACCCACTCAACCATTAAAGGATTGCTTGAGGTATTGGTGATATGAGGAGGGAACTGCTACGTGTAGATGGATCCATGGTCAACCCATCAGCGCATTGTAGGTGGTGTCCCATGAGACAACCATGAAATTTGTGCTGGAAATAAGGCCACCGAATTGGGTCTTTAAGTGTATTTTTTCAATAGGCGTCTACTTTTTCCTATCATAACCTTGGATCTTTAGGTCAGAGGGATCCAAATCTATTTCAGACATCCCCATATTGTGGAGTGTCTGGGTTGGGATAAAATTGATCCCATAACTTGTGTCGACAAGACAACAGCGGGCTTAAATGCCATTGAACTAGACAGTGATGTATAGTGGGAAGATGTGCCTCAATATAGGAGAACCTTCATATTCTCCTGAGAATGAAATGATGACCTGGTATTCTATATGATCAACTTCCTCACCATGGAAGGCTTCTGTAGCCGCTACCTCTATCTTAAACTGGAGGGGGATTCTTAAATCATTTGTGAGGGAATCACACATGTATGACAATATATGGACTTCCTCGAGGATCAAAATCCTTGTAGGAATGATGGAAATGTGATTAAGTACATCATACTTCTGTGTGAGTCACACACTCATGATGATATGAGGTTTCTCCATGAAAGGAGGTATGACGGGGACTGCTGGTCGAAATGGTGGATTTTGGATGGTGTTGGGGATATCTTGATGCTCATATGTTGAACCATGTAGAGTGACCACTAGCTGATGGATAGATAAATACTGTTTGTACATAACTGAACACAGATAATCATAACGTGGTTGTGGCAGCTCTTACTAATAAAGAAATATGAATGGTGGTGGGGGTGAATCTGATGAAATAGGATGAAAATATGTGTGTGATGAGATCTATATTGGTCCTGCTATCTCTAGTGGCATGCATGGTTTAGCTAGGAGCATTGGCCTAAACATTCTGGTGATTCTCATACCCATGACTTAGTCGATGCTGGTGTCAACTAGGGACATTAGGAGGTTCTGCCTAGAATTCCTCAACTTTGGGAACCATGTAAGGGTCCACCAGTTCGACAGTATTCACCAAGGCGTACTTCTAATAATCACTCGAGGATTCCACTATTATTGGGTGAATTTTGGGAGCAATCCCCATCTATGGGGGAATGAAATTGATGAGATTATGGGATGGATTTGGCATGGGTAGAGGGCTTTGATCTCCCTTGTGTTATCGGTGCCTACTTTCCCGAGATGGTGAAAGATGAAATTTTGACACAGAGGTAGTAGATGGAGGTAGAAAAACGACCTAGGATGGATCGAGTTGACTCAAACGGGCATGTATAATATCATGGGTCTGAGAAACAGCCTTACATGATATCTAGTAATCATACTTTTGAGACCCATGGTGAGAGACCTGATTCCATTCACCCTCGCTCTCGCTATCAATATTTGCAGACACGCATGCCACCTGTGTTGGGGTCGGACCCAATCTAACTATATTGTTATCAACTTGGTCCTAGATCCAATATTTAAAAACATAAAACTACTTGAGAGTGCTTCCAAGGAACCGGTGATAGGGTGGTGATTAGGGTGATCAGTGAGATCTGCCTCTTTGGGCCTCCTATATTCTGGAAACTGCAAGATTACCTAGTCCAAGGCACTTTGGAAATAGTTGGAGACCTGAGCTTCATTAAATGAGTAGGTCTGATTTCTTCAATCCAAGAAAGGGGATCTAGGAACCTAGACCTGAAGAGGGGTTGGAGTATAGTGATGTGGTGGAACCTGGTTGTCTTGCCTAGGCAGTAGTTGTGTGTTACATGGTGGAACCTTCAGATTCTGATGCGGGAAATTCTGAGCTGGAGGCTGAGCCTGAGGTGGTGGCCCTCAATGAAACTGTAGAAGTTGATCTTCCAGTAACAATTACATCTATCTAGGGGTCTTTATCTATGTAAAAAAATTGGTCTCAGCCTTGGAAACTCTTCTTGTGGGAGATGCGGGAGGCAACAGATGTTCTTGCTTGGCTTGCTGCAAGGCTTCTTATAAATGTTGAGCTTTGTCAGGGAAATCCAAAAATCTATATAGGAATTTCTGAGTGATGATATAAGTAACCAGTTCAGTCTTCACATCCCATACACACATAGTTAGTAGTTGTTCCTAAGTTAGCGGCATATCGAGTGAGTATGTGGGGCCCATACACCAGGAAACAAAGTCTATGACTCGCTCATCCATCCTCTTCTTGCACTTTAAGAGGTCGACAATACTTGTATTATGGGTGGGGAATTGAACTGATATAGATTTTTCCTTCTAAGATCCTCCCAACCAGCTATGAACCTAATGGGTAACTGACTGTACCATATGAATGCGGTCCCTTCCAGTGTCTGTATGAAACACTAGATCTCAGCAGCTTCCTGCTATGCTGGAGTTCCCAAAATGGGTCCACATCCTAAAATGAAGTGGCCTAGATGTTATAGTGGGTCACTAAAGCATGGATGATTATCGTATATCGACCGTTCAAGGTGTTGGTGCTTTACTAATGTGTATAGCAGCACTCGGGTTGAATCATCGGTGATGATACTTTTTAATAGTCGATTGTTTTTAGTTGATTGTATTTTGATTGGGGTGTTTTTTTGTTGAGCCTAATTGAAATGATTAATTGATTTAAAAATTTAATAAATATTGGGGTGATATCATTATTAGGTAGTTAAGCTTGTGATATCCTTAAGATTTTCTTTATATTGCATTAAATTAACACCCACTTCACAAGATGACTTTGATCAGAATTCCCAAGTGTTAAGGCTTTAATCCAATCCTTAACTTAACTTGGGGTTCTAATCTTAATCATAGCTTGTTTATGGTAGTGTATTTATGGTTCTAATAATCCATAGAAACCACACATTAAACAAATCATGTCATTAATCCATGACAATTTAAGTTTAACATACACAATGTTAATTTAAATAATATTTGTCGAGAAAAGGCTCTCAACCACTTAACATTACCAAATTATAACTCACCCCAATGGTATATTTACTTAGAAATTGAAATTATTATTAATCTAGTTTATTATTTTTATGATGATAAATTAATAAGAGAAGAAAAATAAAGGGATAATAAAATAGTGGTGCACCAAACACACACACAAGCGATGAAGAGAATTAAACATGGACTTTTGATTGAATGAGAAAGAAAAATAAGAGATTTATTTTTAACATGATTTAAGAAATTTAAAGAATGTTAATATTTCAAAACATAGGGTAGATTATAATAAGAGTTAATGGGAAAGATACTTTCATTAAAACATAATTATAAAACAAATACTTACAAGATTACAATGTATAAGAACACAAAAGTAAATGAAAAGAAGAAAGGAGGAATGGTATCTCAAGTAAAAAACTTGAGTATGGAAGATCCTCCCAAGACTTTGGCAGATACTTTTTCATGCCAAACTATTCTCACTTGCTCTGAAATTCCAACTTTTTTTCAAGGAGATGAGGGGGAAGTATTTATAGTCCAAGGAAGAGGACAGTTTTTCATTCCAAAACTACCCCTCCACTTGCATCACCAATTTTATATTTCATACCAACGAATCTGTAGAAATATTATTCTTAAAAGTTATAGATATTAAAGTTTTCAGTCGACTCTCAAAATTTGGAGGCATTTGGACTTATGAAGCCAAAGTTATAGTGGTTTTAATAAACAATGTTAAACTATCCATTTCTATCCATTGTTTTTCGATGGACAAAATGTGAATAGATTTTTGAATAGGAATATACCTTCAAATCCGAATTCTTTATTCTAAAATGGTGGCTGGATATATCGTATCTTTCACACTTCAAAATATCATCTCTAATGGATGTCTCTATCAATAGAGTTGTCAATATTTGTGTGCTGATTTTATTTCCTAGACAGAATGGTGATCTGGATTTAAATGCATCAGTTGGGCCCCTTGATTTTGTATTTGGGCCTTAATATTTTTATACATGAATCCTTTTAAGTTCTCCAAAACTTTTTAGGAGAATAAAGTAATTTGGACTTCTTGATTGAGCCCGGTAATTCAATCTTCATGGCTGGTCCAATTTCTTCACAGATTCTATGGGCCTTCTTGTGTGGTCCATATTACCCTTAAAATGGAAGAATTGGAAAATTATTACTTTTAATGATATGTTAGAAATTAAATAATTAATCCTATAAAACAAGAACTGCATAATTTATATTAGTAGGGTTATAGTTATTATTAAAACAGTAAAATAACTTGAATCTGGATGAATTAAAATAGTGCTCAAAAATTATATTTAATATTTAAACATTAATATTTCACACAAATTATGCACATTTCATATAAAATCAGTAAACAGAGTATATAAAAAGTTATGAAAATATTCATAACATAAACTCTCCCAAACTTATTCTTGTGCATGTTCTCAAGTACAACAAATATAAAACCATGACAAAATCATTTTCACTCACCAAAAAATATTAAAATTTTGTTTTCCCTGATCAGGGGAGGTTTAAATCATTTCACTCATCCATATTGAATTACACCACAAATTTTTACATAAATAATATTCCAAAACAATTCATTTTTCATGCTCAAATTTATAAATGGAAAATTTAGGCACTCAAAACCCACTCCTCTCAAGATGATAAAAATTTATATCTAGAGGTTCACTCATTCACCAAAAAAAAGTGAAAATATTAGAGTTTGAAAGAGAAATTAACTTCCATTACCTATACTAAAGTGCACAAGAATCAAGAGGTATTTTTAAGTGGTTTTATGTGGCTATGGGACAGTAGGAATATAATGTCCAAGAGAGAGGAGAATAGGGGTAAAACATTTGTATGGGTAAAACAATGCACATTTTTTTAAATGAAACATGGAAGGAAATAGAAAAACATATTTACAAGTGAATTATTGTGTGAATAAATACACAAATGAGGAAAATAAAAAATTTAAGAGGATGAGAAAATGACATATTTACATAACACAAACTTTTCCAAATAACATAAGTGTTCTTTTTTTTTCTTTTTTTTTCTTTTTTTTTGAATTTTTTTTGAAATTTTAACTTGAAACAAATCTCACACTCATCATGATTGATATCCCCAAGACATTAATTGTAATAGTTATAATAATATCAAAGGTTTAAGAAGAGTGATTTTTTACTAGCCCAAGACGCAACCCATTTTTTTATGTTTTTTTTCATTTTTTTAACACTTTTCAATAACATTAAAAAAATTACTTAAAAAATACATTCCACAAAACTAAATAAATAAAAAACTCTCCCCAACACTAAAATGGATTCTTTCCCTCAAGCATATGATAACATGTGAAAATCAATAAAAGGGAACCCAAAAATTAAATCCATTCCCCCCACACTTAAATTTCAATAAATTATGCAATGTAAATCCTTTTAGATGTTGGGAGGGACAAGGTATTGGGATTGTAATGTCGATATCAATGAAAAGGTTTTCATAGGCACGAAGGGTCTTTCAAAAGGAGGATTCATTTAAGGGAAATGGGAGGCTATTTGGCTATTGTGATTCTCATGTGGTTAAGAAAATAGATCTATCATATTAATGTACACTAAAATAAGAAATTAAACTCAAAGGTCCACAAACTAAAGACTCGCAATCAGGAGTGAAAACACAAATGTTGAAAATATGGCCCTAGGTGGCCTTGGTAAGAAAATAATATTGTTCCACACGGTTTGGGAAAATTATTTTCCAAATATAAAACTGAGCATTCAAAAGTTTTTGGTTTTAACACAAGATTATTTATCCAAATTCATGATGTAAGTACAAAATTTTGAGATGAAAACATGTATTTTGACTCCCCAAAATGGTTGGAAAAAATTTAAAAACTGGATGGTGAGTAAGTATGACTCCTTTCGTTATTCTGCATTTTTTTTAGTTTTTTTAGTGTTTTTAAAATACACACCCACACAAAAGAGAAATAGAAAAGTAAAGGGTTTGATTAAGAAATTATAAAAAAATAAATAGAGAGGAGGAAGAAGAAAGAGGGAGAGATAATAAGAGAGAGAGTAAGAGAGATAGAGAGAGTTAAATGGAATGAGGTTCCCCCTAGTTTGGATTTGGTGGGTCACCGTCTCCAACTAGTGGTGTATCAACTGTAGAAGTTGAGGATCTGATGGAAGTCAATGGCTTCTTGGTGAATGTGTCCTCTCTAGTGATGCTTTAGAAATTTTCCATTACCTAAAAGAGAATAAAAACAAAAATCATTATTCATTTAATGAAAAACTAAAAAGATATTAAAATTTCATAAAGGTAAAAGAAAAATTGGATTGCCTCCCAAGAAGCACTGCATTTATTTTGTCTACAACTGGATAGTTGCAGTTGAATACCCATAGTCTGATGGTGGCCACCGTATTTTCTCAACTTCAGTGTGATTCTAGAAAAAACTTCTCCTTTGGGATGCCTGATTGTTCATTGGATAATTTCTTCTCATACTTATTGATGTACTTTTAATCCAATAGGGGTGGAAAGAGAATATTTCTATCCTCACTTTGGTATTCAACTTGAGGAATGATGTTATCCACAAATTGATGGTTTTTTATGCTTGGAAATTTAGGAATATGTTTCAATTATAATGGTGCATTTATGTAAGGATCAGATAACAGAAAACCACGGTATGAGATCCCAGTTATTTTTATCTCAATTATTTCATCACTTACCAATGTACAGTAATGAGGATCAGTGGAGTCATAAGATTGAATAATTTTTTTAGTATCCTTTATATCAATGTTGTTTGAAAAATAATGGTCAATTTCAACCTCACTAGTGATCACTTTATTAATTAGGAACAAATTGTACAACTTTCACTCTCATTGGGATAAGATAAACACATTGGTTTAGGGTTCACCTCACATATAATAGAATTTTCAGAATCATGAATAGGAAATGATGAATATTGGATAAACTGATCTGAATCAACAAATGATCATTATAGTTCATTTTCCTCATTATCATCCAAGATGGAGAATTATAGGTTAGAGGAAAGATTAGATTATAAAGAGTTTTCAAGATCCTTTATATCAATGGAGTTTGCATTTATAATGTCAACATCAACTTCTCCATTTATGACTTTGTTAATTAGGATGCAGAATTCACAATCTCCTTTATCATTAGAACATTAAGGACATGATGGATTGGGGTTCAATACACTCTCAGATAGACATTAAGAAGAATGGATAGAGAATATAGTTTGATTCTATTATGGGTATTGTGTGGATTGAAAAATATTTAACTTGACCAGTTGGTCCCCAAATTCCATGGATAAGATGACACGATGGACATCAATTTTGGTTTTAGATGTCATGAGGAAAGGTATTCCTAGAATCAAAGTATATTGGCAAGATTTTGTATCACCATCCACGTTAAGTACATAGATGTCATCTAGGAAGATAAGATCATTTACTCGAACAACGAAATCCTCAATTATTCCCTTAGGACTAGCAGTGCTTCGATTGGATAACTGGATGACAACACTCATTTGGTGCATGGTACCAAGACCAAGGTTAGAGAGTATGGATTTACTAATGAAATTTATTGAGGCTCCAAGGTCTATGAGTGCATCGTCAAAATTTGAACTTCCTATCTAGCATGGAACTATAAAGGTCCCTAGATCTTTTTACTTTATGATAATAGATTGTTCGGTGGAAACATTTTTTAAGGTCCTAAGTTTCCTCTTATGGGTTCACAATTCCTTAAGAAACTTGGTGTAATTATGGATTTTTTTTATGGAATATAAGAGGGGAATGTTGAATTCAACACATATAAACATGTCGATCATTTCAGTATCGGGATCAAAGGGCTTCCTTGGATTTGAAATGGATTGAGGAAAAGGAATTGGATTCCTGAGTGGAATGAAAGGAGGTGAGGGAATGGATTCAGATTCCTTTTCAAGTTTCTTTTTCTTTTCACTTTCTAGGTCAACATTTAAAGGGTAGTTGGAGGAATCATCATGAGGAATAGAAATTTGATTTCCCAATATAATTATAATTTCACTTATATTACCCTTTGGGTTGGGTAATGGTTGAGCTAGAAGTTGGGAAGAATTTTATTGTTATTGATGGCTCAGGTGGGATGCAAGTTGACCAATTTGGGTTCCAATGTTTTTGAGGATGGAATGGGTGAAGGATTCAAGATCTTCCACTACACTTTCTCATGGTTTCTTGGAAGAAGAGGCTTGTCCTGGATTGGTATTTCCTTGATTTTGGTTCTTGGGAAAGCAATTGTATTAGTTTAGTAATTGGGAAGGCTCCCTAGGATAGTGGAATCTGGAGGAGGAAGAGAAGGATTGATCCTTTGAGGTTGAGGAACAAAAGGGTATGGTTTTTGGAAGTTACCAACACCTTGACCATATTGGAATTAGTTTGGGTTTTGAGGAGGGAATTGTGGGGGATGAGAAATGGTATTACCATACCTCAAGCCTTGGTTGAAGGGAGAAGATAAGGGATCAGAGTGGGGTTGGTTGAAGTTTCTAATGAACTGACCTGATTTTTGAGGTTTGTTGTTCCTCTAGGAATATGATACATTGATCTTCATTTTTTTGGATGAATCAGATGGATCCTCTTGAAGTTGTGGACATGTGTCAGTTGGATGATATGGGGAGTAACAGATTCCATAGTTCTTGATAGGTCTAGGGAATAGAGATTGTGGAGAAGATGGGGTTGGGGCTTTGGCAACAAAATCTAGTTGTCACACATTACCTATAAGTTCACTCATCCACTATGTCTTCTTATTCAGCTCTATCGATTGACTATCTTGGGATTGTTTGACTTGAGCATGTGCTCGAGTATGGAATTGTTGTGTGTTTTCATCCATGTTTCTTATGAGATCTCTTGCATCTGTAGGAGTTTTTTCAACAATAGAACCACCACTTGAGACATCAATGAGAGTTCCCTACATATTCAATAACCCCTCATAGAAGTATTCGATCAAGAGTTGGTCAGGTATTTGGTGGTGTGGGCAGGTTACCACAAGATTTTTGAACCTCTCCCAATACTCATGGAGTGATTCATTGGGGAATCTACGGATACCACTGATTTCATTTCATATGGAAACAATATGAGAAGTTGGAAAGAATTTATCTAAGAAAAATCACTTCAGGTCAATCCATGAGTATATGGAACCAGGAAGGAGGTAGTATAGCCATGACTTGGTGGAGTCAGCTAAGAAAAAATGGAATTCTTGAAGTTTTATTTGTTCCTCAGAAACCCCTTGAGACTTCATGGTAGAGCACACCACTTGGAACTCTTTAAGGTGGATATGTGGATCCTCACCTGCTAGCCTGTGGAAATGAGGTAGAAGATGAATCAAACCTGATTTGAGTTCAAATTCAGCCTCTATGTTTGGATATTGAATACCAAGGAGTTGGTAATTCATATCAAGGGAAACAAGTTCTCTAAGGTTTTGTTCCCTAGGATTAGCCATATCTAATTCAATTGGTTGTACAAGGTTTTGATTATCCCTAATGGTCCTCCTAAGTTAGCGAAGTGTTTGATCGATTTCAATGTCAAACAAATCCGAGGGATTTTTTGGGAGGCTACGAGGCATTCAAATAGATTTTGGAAGAAAGAGGAAGATGGATTATTTTTTCCGTTTATGTTTTTTATGAGAAGGTGGGTTTTTCTTTGTGTTTTTTTTCAATTTATTTTTAAATTTTGTTTTTTTTTTTGTTTTTTTCTTCACAATAAATAAAAAATAATGACTAATTAATGCACCATCCCCATCAATGGTGCCATTTGAAGCATGGCCGATTATCTTCTATCGACCATTCAAGGTTCTGGTTATCTCTTAATGTGTATAGAAGCACTTGAGTTGAATCCTCGGTGATGATACTTTTTAATATTCGGTTGTTTTTAGTTGATTGTATTTTGATTGGGGGTTTTTTTGCAGAGATTAATTGAAATGATTAATTAATTTAACAATTTACTAAAGATTGGGGTGATATCATTATGAGGGAGTTAAGCTTGTGATATCCTTGATATTTTCTTTATATCGCATTAAATTAACACCCACTTCACAAGATGACTTTGATCGGAATTCCCAAGTGTTAAGGCTTTAATACAAACCTTAACTTAACTTGGGGTTATAATATTAATCATACCTTGTTTATGGTAGTTTATTTATGGTTCCAATAATCCATGGAAACTACATGTTAAACAAATCATGTCATTAATCAATGACATTTTATGTTTAACATACACAATGTTAATTTAAAGAATATTCATCGAGAAAAGGCTCTCAAACACTTAACATACCCAAATTTTAACTCACCCAAATGGTATATTTACTCAAAAATTTAAATTATTATTAATCTAGTTTATTATGTTTATGATTATGAATTAATAAGATAAGAAAAATAAACGGATAATAAAAGATTGGTGTGCCGAATAGACACACGAGCGAAGAATAGAATTAAACACAGACTTTTGGTTGAATGAGAAAGAAAAAGAAGCGATTTATTTTCAACATGATTTAAGAAATTTAAAGAACATTAATATTTAAAAATAGAGGGTAGATGATAATAAGAGTTAATGGGAAAGATACTTGCATTAAAACAGAATTATAAAGTAAAGACTTACAAGATTACAATGAATAAGAGCACAAAAGTAAATGAAAATAAGCAAGGAGGAATGGTTTCTCAAGTAAAAACTTGAGTATGGAAGATCCTCCCAAGCCTTTGGAAGAGACTTGGTCAGTACAAACTATCCTCATTTTCTCTTAAATTCCAACTTTTTACAAGGATATGAGGGTAAAGTATTTATAGCCCAAGGAAGTGGATTGTTTGCATTCCAAAACTACACCTACACTTTCATCACCAATTTGATATTTCATACAGCTGAATCTGGATAAATATTATTCTTAAAAGTTGTAGATATTAAATTTTTCAGTCAACTATCAAAATTTGGAGGCATTTAGAATTATGGAGCCAATGTTATGGCGATTTTCATAAACAATGTTAAACTGTCCATTTCTATCCATGCTTTTTAGATGGCCGAAATGTGAATAGATTTTTGAATAGGAGTATTCCTTAAAATATGAATAATTTATTCTATAATGGTCTCTGGATATATATTGTAACGTCCCGAGTCCAGAGCCCCTCCACTGGTGCCCCGTACCCAGTTCACCACATGACCTCAAGCGCGTTTCCCCGAATGCCAGAGGCTGCCGACTAGCAGCTAGGGCCTTGGTGAGTCGGTGGGGAAACTATGCCCTCATTCAGTAAGGTATACAAGGTAAGAAAACAACAATAAACAGTGGAAGAAATAAATGACATGCATAACAATAGAAACCAAATAGCGGAAACAATGTAGATATATAACTATGATGACAATGATGCAGCAGGTACAAGTATCTAAGGAAAACAACAAACACAACAACGTGATGAAATACAACTGAAACCAAGTGCAAAAGAAAACAAAGTAAGCTCCTCAGCATCGCGAGCCACGGCTTGGTCCCATGCTCCCCAGCCACTGATGCAATCAAGATCCTAAAGTAGAAGGGCACTTGCTCTTATCTATACCTGCAGCAACATAGTCTTCTTAGGCCCAAAAGCATGGCCCAAACAGGGTGTGAGATACAATCCTAGTAGGCAATCACCCAAAGATTTGTGCCTAACAGTCAATAAATGCATGGAAGTACTAAAACAAGAAGCAGTAAACAGAAAGCACAAACAGCTACAAACCACAGTTCTAACAAGTATAGCACACAAGTAAGCAGCCAGCAACAAGAAGAAAAATAGGTAACCCTCTGGGTAGCTCTCACATTCTAACCCCTATGGTTCCACCTCTAAGTACTAGCAACCCTCTGGGAGTCACAAACAGTCTCACCCCTCTGGTTCAGCTACGCAAGTAAGCAGAATCTCTGGGGAAGCACTCACCGTCAATTCCCCCTATAGTCCCGTATCATGCTATAGGCTCTCTGGGGAAGCACTCAACGTCAATTCCCCCTATAGCCTGTGTTGTAATTAAAAGACACACTGGAGAAGCCCTTCAGTCAATTCTCCACTTGGTCTCGCATCATGATTAAAAGACACTCTGGAGAATCCCTTCCTTCAATTCTCCCTTTGGTCTACTACTCTAGGTTCTCACAGTCCTGAGTATAACTAAACATGCTCAACGTGTGTGTACCATACAAGTAAACCTCAATAACTACTTCGCTATCAAATAAGGCTCAACAGCAATAATAAAACAACAGTTCTACTATCCTACGACTAGGCATGGAAACTGGAAAAACGCCAAACAGGCAGAACAAGCATGGCAAGAAAACTGAGCACAAACAAAATACTCTAATCACAAGCAATAACCTCTACTAGAGCAATAAAACAAAGCAGTAAAGTAACAAGGGAAAAATAGGAAACATGTAATACCCCATTCAAGGGTATTGGTATAAATTGCACAAAATATCCATCAACTTTCTACGAAAAGGCACAAACCACCTACCTCGATCCTAGGAGATCGATATACTTGAGCCTCGATGATAGATTCCTCTTAGAACGACATAGATCTGAGAAAATGCACAAAACGGTCATCCCACGATAACATGGAAATGAGGAGGAATCAAGAAACAAGGCTCAAGCAGAATGAAGAACTCACCGCTGCGATTCCAACTCAATCGTTCGTGCTTGAATCGAAGAGCGGATGGCGAGGCAGGACCCCATCGAAGATCCGGCCGTACGAACACTCCCGGACGGTCAAAAACTGGAGAAGAAGACAAATATGGGGGTTAGGCGTGACCCCAGACCGTTTAATGAAAAAAAAATAAAGTACACGGTGTGTACTTCTTGAGTACACGGCATGTACTTCAATTTTTCCGTACTCCAAAAAATTGGCCTCCACCTCAGCCTTACACACCGTGTGTGTGGCCCGGACACGGCCAGCACATGGCTTCGATCCGGAACAGAGTACACGGTGTGTACCCAGAAAGTACACGGCGTGTACTTCTGAAATTTCCAGAAAATTTATTTTCCTTAAAAACTCTAGAAAAAGGGAAAACATACCTGAATGAAGATCTGGGTTCTTACAAACTTCCCCCCTAAAGAAATTCATCCCCGAATTTCCCTAACAAGGTGGAGAAGAAGAATCCCCGAACAGCTCTGGCCACTGCGATCGTACATCGGCCTCCCTCTCCCAGGTCTCGTCTTGTACTCGCCCGTGATGCCATAGCACTCATACCAGAGGAACAGACCGCCCATGGAGAACCTTCGTACTACGATCGACAATCTGGATAGGATGCTCCTCGAACGATGCATCTGCTTCAAGCTCGACTTCATCGGGCTGAAAGATGTGAGACGGGTCTGAAAAGTAACGTCGGAGTTGAGAGACGTGGAAGACGTCATGCATGGCCCAATACCTCTGAGGTAGCTGCAACCGATAGGCGACCGGACCCACTCTCTCCAAAACCTCAAATGGACCGACGTACCATGGAGAAAGCTTACCCTGTCTCCGAATCCTTTTGTGTCCCAACCTAGGTGTGACATGTAGTAAAACCCGATCACCGACCTCGAACTCCATAGGTCATCTCCGCTGATCAGCATAAGACTTCTGCCGAGACTGTGTTGTAGCCATCCTCTTCTGAATCATCTCTATCTGCTCTGAAGTCTCCTATACAAGACGAGGTCCCAACAAAGCTGCCACTCCTGCCTCCAGCCAGCATAAGGGTGATCGGCACGGCCTACCGTACAAAGCCTCGTATGGTGCCATCTGAATGGTGGCTTGGAAACTGTTGTTATAGGCAAACTCCACCAGAGGAATATGCTTCTCCCAAGAACCTCCAAATTCAAGGATGAAAGCTCGGAGCATATCCTCAAGCACCTGGATCGTGCACTCAAACTGGCCATCAGTCTGGGGATGGTATGTAGTACTCAAAAGTACCTGTGTACCCAAGGCCTTCTGAAGTCCCTTCCAGAACTGAGAGGTAAAGCACGCATCTTTGTCTGAAACAATAGAGCATTGAACTCCATGCAGATGCACAATCTCTCTGATGTAAAGTCGTCCCAGATCATCGACGCTGAAGGTCTCCTTGATCGGTAAGAAGTGGGCAACCTTCGTAAGCCTGTCGACGACAACCCAAACAGCATCGTTCCCTTGAGGTGATCTTGGCAAACCGGTCACAAAGTCCATCGCAACATCATTCCACTTCCACTCCGGAATGGGTAACTACTGTAAGAGGCCTGCTGGTCGTTGATGCTCTGCTTTCACCTGCTGATAAGTAGAACATCTCATGACAAAACCAGCAACATCTTTCTTCATACCTGGCCACCAGTACTGGCGATGAAGATCCCGATACATCTTGGTGACCCCAGGATGAACTGCCCAAACAGAGGAATGGAAATCCCGCATCAGCTCCTCACGTATGTCTGCTGGCACCCATACGCGTCCTTGGAAATGCAAGATCTCATCCTCACCCATTGTCCATCCAGGTAGAGGGTCATCTCCTGACACACTCTCCCGCAGGACTAAGCCTTCTGAGTCTGATAGTTGCCTCATCCTTACCTGATCAAGTAGCGTAGAGGTAACAGCTATAGAAGATAGAAAAGTCTGTCCCTGTCTATCATGCACCTCTAGATGCATCTTAGAGAATAGAGCCATCATCTTCCACTCACTACTAGCCTCATGAACTGCCTGAATCTGAGTTCTCCTGCTAAACGCGTCTACCACGGCGTTTCCCTTTCCCAGCGTATAGGAAAGCTCGAAGTCAAAATACTGAAGGTACTCGACCCACCTGCGTTGCCTCAGATTCAGATCATGCTGAGTGAAGATATACTTGAGACTCTTGTGGTCAGTGAAGACCACAAAGTGCTCTCCCAGAAGATAGTGTCTCCAACAGTGCAAGGCATGAACAACAGCTGCCAACTCTAGATCGTGCGTAGGGTAGTTCCTCTCATGTGACCTTAGCTGCCAAGACCCATACGCAACGACTCCATCTCCCTGCATAAGTACAGCTCCCAGCCCAATACCTAAAGCATCACAGTAAACAGTGTAACTCTTGCCTGGATCTGGCAATACTAGTATCGGTGCTGACGTCAACCTCCCTTTCAGCTCCTGAAAGGATGACTCACAAGAATCTGACCATAAGAACTTCACCCCCTTCTTTTTCAGACCTGTCAAAGGTGCAGCTAGATGAGAAAAGTCCCGAATGAAGCATCTGTAGTATCCAGCCATCCCTAAGAAGCTTTGTACCTCAAAAATGTTCTTCGGCTTCTCCCAAGAAACTATAGCTCTCACTTTCACTGGGTCTACATATACTCCTGCCTCTGAGATAACGTGACCCAAGAAGTGAATCTGATCCATCTAGAAGTGGCACTTAGAGAGTTTAGCATAAAGTCGATGCTCTCTTAGTGTACTCAGAACGATCTCAATATGGGTGGCATGGTCGTGTCGAGTGTGAGAGTACACCAAGATATCGTCCACGAAGACTAAGATGAAGGAATCCAAGTAAGGATGGAACACTCGGTTCATCAGTGCCATAAAAACTGCAGGTGAGTTCGTGAGTCCAAAGGGCATGACTGTATACTCGTAAAGACCGAACCTGCTCCTGAAGGCTGTCAGAGGTATATCTGATGGTCTAAAGCGCAACTGATGATAACCTGACCTCAAGTTGATCTTCGAGAACACCCGGGCTCCTCGAAGATGATCGAAAAGGTCATCAATCCGCGGCAATGGATATCAGTTCTTGACCGTTAATTGGTTCAGCTTCTGATAATCCACACAAAGCCAAAGGGTACCGTCTGCCTTCTTCGTAAATAGAACAGGCGAACCCCAAGGAGAAGTACTGGGTCGGATGAAACCCTTAGCTTGTAACTCCTCCAATTGCTTCTTGAGCTCCTGCAACTCAGGTGTGGCCATCCTATATGGAGGAATGGACATCAGTGCCACTCCTGGCACGAGCTCAATGGAGAAGTCTACCTCACGCTCTGGAGGCAAACTCGAAAATTCCTCTAGAAAAAAATCCCTGAAGCGATCCACTACTAGAGGAAAGTCCAACTATGGAGTCCCCTGATCATCCAGGTAAAGGCTAGAAATCTGGGCCATCACCCCTCCTAGACCAAGATGCTCGAGTCCTTCTCGACTCTCCCGAACGTCCCATTCGGCTCTATGAAGGAAAGATTCACCCTCTGGTGAAATAAAACTGACTCTGCGGCGATAGCAGTCAACGACTGCCCAGAAGGGAATCAACCAGTCCATGCCAAGGATGAAATCATAGCCTGCCATCTCTAGGACATAGAGATCCCATAAGAAGCGATACCCTGCAACTTCGAGAGGGCACACTCTACACTGGAGTACACTAGATGTCCTCATTTCCAAAGGTGTGTCTAGTGTCAACGAGTCGACAGAAGAAAAGATGCAGAGTCCAAGGCTCTCCACAACAGCAACAGAGATAAAGCTATGCGTAGCACCAGTATCGAAAAGGGCTGAAGATAAAACTGAGGCTACTAAAATCATACCTCGAATAGTAGAAGGGTTGGGATCCTGCTCATGATAATTCTGCTCCACGGCGAAAGACTAGCCTGCACCGCTAGAGGTGTTAACAGGGCGGGGCGGATCATGCGGGCTGCGGATTTTATTGTGCGGTCCGGCCCGGTCCACAAATAATGAGGGCTTAAAAAATAAAAGTCCGACCCTACCATGCGGGACCCGTGGACTAACGGGCCGGCCCACGGGCTTAAAAATAATATATAAAAATATTTTTTAGCTTCATAAACCATGATAAAGTGGAACAGAAAAATAGAAATGTTTGAGATTTAGTGAAAATATTTAGTTTTTAATTAACAATATCTCTGACAACAACAAAAACCATTAAAAGATTATATCTTTGATGATTTATGGGATTAATATCATCTCAAGTGGGTCATTTAACTTGACCATCCAAACCATTTTTTGGACAACAATACTCTTGCGCCTCTCGTTAACACTACAACTGATGTATATAATATTTACTACATATATATATATATAATAATATTTATTGTTTATTATATAAATTTATTTAATACATATAATATATTTATTACATATACATGTAATATATATTATTTATTATATGTACATAGGAAAATTTCTATTGAATTTTTTTGTGAAAATTTATATTGGAAATTTCATGTGTAAATTTCCACTGAAAATCTACACTTCAAATCTTTACTTAAAATTATAATGAAAATATATTAATACATAAATAAAAAATTTTAATTTTCACTATAAAATATCATTACAAATTTTTTACAAAAAATATTTACTACAAACTTCCATTGAAAATTTAATTGGAATCTCCACTTAAATTTCTAGTGTTAAATTCAACTTATTTTTTATTATAATTAACTGAAAATTTGATTAACAAAATTCTAAGATAAATGCCTGATTAAATTTTTAATTTAAATATTTTAACTCATAAATAGATAATTTAATTTCACACTAAAAATTTGAACCGCAAATTTTCTATGGAAATTTTCAGTGCAAACTTCTATTGGAAATTTGTGACACAGATTTTCACTAGAAATTGGCATTTTAATTTTTCACATAAAATCACAATGTAGATGTATTAAAATATAAATAAAAAATTTAATTTTCCAAAAATTAAAACTAAAATAAAATTATATTAATATATATATATTAAAAATGTAAATTTTAACTGAAAATTTTCATTGGAAATTTGCACGAAAAACTTTCAGTAAAGATTTTCAATAGAAAAGTTTTGTTCAAATTTCCACTTAAATTTCTGATACAAATTTCCATTTGACTTTTGTTATAATTATACTGAAAATTTGATTAACAAATTTCTAAAATAAATGCATGTTTGGATTTTCAATTCAAATATATCAATACATAATACTATTATACATTTATTATTATTGTTTCTTATTTATTAATTTTTTATAAGTTACTTTTAAAAACTTATAGTAATATAAATATATATCTATATATATAATTATAATAATAAAATTAAAATACATAAATCAAAATATTAGTAGAGTGTTGTATTATAAACAAAATGGTAGTCTTGTATATCCGTTTTCATAATTATTGTATCAATTTTTAATACATTAATTCTATTATGTTACAAATAACCACATTAGTGCCATCTATCCCATGACCAACCTTACCGTCAGGTTTAAAATCTAAATGAGTCAATTTTTTTCATGATTTATGTATGGTTTTATAAAACTTGAACTATTTTTTTCACACTCATGTTAATTTATTATATTATATTATTTTGTTTTATTTTTCAAGAATAATTTTTTGTAATACTTATAATTGCGGGTCAAACGGGACCCGCGGACACCCGGTGGGCTAGTCCGTGCGGGCTGCGGGTTTTGCAGGTTGGATCAAATGTGGTCCGAATGTTTGAGGGCCTAAATTTTCAAGGCCCTAACCCACATAAATCCACGAGCTAACGGATCGGCCTGCGGATTTGCGGAATTTTTGACAGCTCTATGCACCGCGGCCCTGCGCCCCTAACTGACCACTCTGAGCTGAACCTCCCTGCTGGTGTTGAGGGACTGGTGGCTGACTGCCACGGCCTCGACCTCCACCTCGGCCCGAATGGCCGGAAGAAATCCAGTTCCCTGACTGGTGAGAGACTGGTGGGGCTGCTCCTGAATGAGGAGTCATGGAAGAACCCCGGTCACCTGCTGCTGGTGAGAAATCCTGGAAAAAACTCTGAAGGTGACCCATCTTGCTGCAAGATCGGCATTCCATGGGGTCTCTCTAGCACTACGGCCTCGTGTGCCCTATCCGGCCACACTGGTAGCATGTCACCTGGCTTCTTGATGATGCGTCTTGCTTCCTCGAATCACCGCGCGCAGGCTCCCTACGGCACTTCTTGCTGTCATCTGAAGGAAATCTAGCTCTGGAAGCAGAACCGCCCTGACTCGCAGCTTCAGAGTCTCTCAGATTGTGCTCCGCAATCAGTGCCTTGTTGACAATGGAAGTAATGGAAGTTAGCTGGAAGATGTTCACCTACGAGCGGATCTCCCGCCTAAGTCCATCCTCAAACTTCCTCGCCAAAAACAGCCCACTCCCATCCCGAAGGGGTGTAAAATGCTACAGCTTAGTGAAACGAGAGGAATACTCCATGACAGATAGAGTACCCTATTCTAAGCTCATGAACTCCCGGGCTTGATCGGCCCTCAGGGTCTCTGGGTAAAAGTAGTCGTAGAACACGCGCTGGAACTCCTCCCAAGCCATAGCCTACTGCTGACCCGCCTGTGAGATCACGTCCCACCACCTCTTGGCGGAGTCTCAGAGCATGTAGGTGGTGAGCTTGACCCACCTCTCTGGAGGCGTCTCCAGATGCTTGAATATAGTCAGCATGGCTTCCATCCATGACTCTGCAGCCTGAGGTCCTCCCTCCCCCGAGAACGTGGGAGGATGCTGCTACTGAAAGACCCGCGTCAAGTCTTCCATAGATGAGGCAGGAGGCGGTGCTCCCTGGAAGGCATGCATCATCCTCATGAAACCTTCCCTGAACTGCGCATCAGCGCCTGCGACTGGTACTATAACCGGTACCAAGGCTGGCTCGGCTGGGGGATCGACAGGAAGTCCCTGATCCGCCCTGTCTGGCGTCTGATCACTGCCTGATGACAGATTTATGACCGGAGGACGTCTCAGAGGCATAGCTATGAAAGATCAAAAGCACACCTTAGATCAGGAAAACAAGGACAAGAAACACCAGAGTACAAAATGGGAACTAGGGAAGAAAGACACACAAGATTACAAAACATGACTACACAGTGTGTATAAAAACTGCATGGCGTGTCTACTTAAGCCACTGACATGGGCATGTACCCATACCCTACAAGTCGTGTACACTTCAAACTACACAGCGTGTTGACCCCCACACACGGTGTGTACTTGAAAACTATTCCCCTACATGAGTCTCTTTACACGGCTAACCCATACGGTCCGACTCAGCCCGAGGCTGCACGGCGTGTTCAAAACAAACATGGCGTGTACTGGACAAGGCTTCGGCGGCCCGTGTTGTTAAGCACATGGCCGTCTACACGGCTGAACCTTACACGGCATGCTCCGAATGAACACGGCGTGTATAGTCAAAGGTGACATTGTCCTGTGTTGTTCGTGACACGGCCGGGTGCCTGAGAAAGACTACACGGTGTGTTCCGAACAAACACGGCATGTGGAAAAGAAGGTCACGCCGGCCCGTGTTGTTCATGACATGGTCGGGCACCTGGACAGGACTACATAGCGTGTTTCATACAGACACGGCGTGTTCTACCCGAGCTTCCTCGGCCTGTGTTGTTAGTGACACGACCGGGTACACGGCTCCAAACTCACACGGCGTGTACCATTGGTACACGGCGTGTTCTTGAAGACACTCCCACAACACCGTGTTATGCCCAAACGGTCAGTAAAACGGCCTAAAAACTACACGGTGTGTATCTAAAAAGTACACGCTGTGTATTTTGGTTTTTTCTGGGCAGTAGCTCAGAAACTATGCAGAATTCCAGAAACACCAAAACAAGGAAAAAGGTGACAAATTCTGATCCATGAGGGCCCATAACACCTCAAGAACCAAAATTTGGCATTCATTTTTAAGAAAGGAACAAAACAAACAGTTTTCTAACATAACAGTAGAGAATATGTCAAGCATCTATCACAACAGCATGCAATCGCTAATGCACCCTAGATGGCATGGCAAGAATGCATGACATGTGATTCCTACAAGTGTCTATATGATGCAAGAGATGGAATACCCTCATCTCATCGGGTTGCAACAGAAATAGAACCAAAATACCAAAACAATAACCGCACAAGTCATACGAACCACTCTAGGTGAAAACATACCAACCATAAAATCTCAAAACCAGAAAACTGTAATTAACGAGGTAGTATGGATTTTCCATATACACGGGTTAGCTACTCCCAAGCACAGCTTAATGCCAAGTACTGAATTCGTCCTATCCCTGGCTAAGGTCTCCAAACAGTAAGACAAGAGAAAAGAACTCCTCTGATACCACTTTGTAACGTCCTGAGTCCAGATCCCCTTCACTAGTGCCCCGTACCCAGTTCGCCACATGACCTCAAGCATGTTTCCCCGAACACCAGAGGCTTCCGACTACCAGCGAGGGCCTTGTTGAGTTGGTGGGGAAACTATGCCCTCATTCGGTAAGGTATACAGGGTAAGAAAACAGCAATAAACAGCAGAAGCAGTAAATGACATGCATAACAACAGAAACCAAACAGCAGAAACAATGTAGATATATAACTATGATGACAATGATGCAGTAGGTACAAGTATCTAAGGAAAACAGAAAACACAAAAACGTGCTGAAATACAACTGAAACCAAGTGAAAAAGAAAAAAAAGTAAGCTCCTCAGCATCACGAGCCACGGCTTGGTCCCATGCTCCCCAACTCTTGATGCAGTCAAGATCATGAAGTAGAAGGATTCTTGACCTTATCTATACCTACAGCAAGATAGTCTGCTTGGTCCCAAAAGCATGGCCCAAACAGGGTGTGAGATACAATCCCAGTAGGCAATCACCCAAAGATTTGTGCCTAACAGTCAATGAATACATGGCAGTACTAAAACAAGAAGCAGTAAACAGAAAGCACAAACAGCTACAAACCACAGTTCTAAAAAGTATAACACACAAGTAAGCAGCCAGCAACAAGAAGAAAAACAGGTAACCCTCTGGCTAGCTCTCACAGTCTAACCCCTATGGTTCCACCTATAAGTAATAGCAACCCTCTGGGAGGCACACACAGTCTAACCCCTCTGGTTTAGCTATGCAAGTAAGCAGACTCTCTGGGGAAGCACTCACCGTCAATTCCCCCTATAGTCTCGTATCGTGCTATAGGCTCTCTGGGGAAGCACTCAACATCAATTCCCCCTATAGCCCGCATCATAATTAAAATCCACTCTGGAGAAGCTCTTCCGCCAATTCTCCCCTTGGTCTCACATCGTGATTAAAAGACACTCTGGAGAAGCCCTTCCGTCAATTCTCCCTTTGTTCTACTACTCTAGGTTCTCACAGTCCTGAGTATAACTAAACATGCTCAACGTGTGTGTATCGTCCAAGTAAACCTCAAAAACTACTTGGCTATCAACTAAGGCTCAACAGCAATAATAAAACAACAGTTCCACTATCCTATGACTAGGCATGGCAACTAGAAAAACGCCAAACAGGAAGAACAAGCATGGCAAGAAAACTGAGCACAAACAAAATACTCTAATCACAAGCAATAACCTCTACTAGAGCAATCAAGCAAAGCAGGAAAGTAACAAGGGAAAAACAAGAAACATGTAATACCCCATTCAAGGGTATTAGTGGAAATTACACAAAATATCCATCAACTTTCTACTGAAAGGCACAAACCATTTACCTCGATCCTAGGAGATCGATATACGTGAGCCTCGACGACAGATTCCTCTTAGAACAACGTAGATCTGAGAAAAGGCACAAAATGTTCATCCCACGATAACTTGGAAATGAGGAGGAATTAAGAAACAAGGATCAAGAAGAAGGAAGAACTCACCACTGCGATTCCAATGCAATCGACCGTGCTCGAATCAGAGAGCGGACGGCAAGGTAGGACCCCGTCGAAGATTCGGTCGTACAGACGCTCCCAGACGGTCGAAAACTGGAGAAGATGATGAATATGGGGGTTAGGCGCGACCCCAATCCGTTTAATGAAAAAAAAGTACACAGCGTGTACTTCTTGAGTACACGGCGTGTACTTCAATTTTTCCATACTCCGAAAAATCGGCCTCTACCTCAGCCTTACACACCGTGTGTGTGGCTCGGACACGGCCAGCACACGGCTTCGAGCCGGAACAGAGTACACGGCGTGTACCCAGAAAGTACACGGTGTGTACTTATGAAATTTCTAGAAAATTTATTTTCCTTAAAAACTCCAAAAAAAGGGAAAACATACCTAAATGAAGATCTGGGTTCTTACATATATTCTCTTTCAAACTGTAAAATATCAGCTCGAATGGATGTATTCATCAAGATAATGGTTAATATTTGTGTGCTGATTTTAATTCTTGTACATTATGGTGAGATGGATTTAAATGCATCAGTTGGGCCCTTTGGTTTTGGAGTTGGGACTTAATATTTTTATTCATGAATCCTTGTAAGTTCTCCCAAATGTTGGAGGAGAATAAATGAATTTTGACTTCTTGATTGAGCTTAGAAATTCAATCTTCATGGCTGGTCCAATTTCTTTACAGATTCTATGGGCCTTCTTGTGTGGTCCATATGACCCTTAAAATAGAATATTTGGACAATTATTACTTAAAATGATATGTGGGAAATTAAATAATTAATCCTAAAAAATAAGAACCGCACAATTTGGATCAGTAGGGTTATATTTATTATTAAAATAGTAAACTAACTTGAATATAGATGAATTAAAATAGTGCTCAAAAACTATATTTAATATTTAAACATTAATATTTCACACAAATTATTCACATTTCATATAAAATCAGTAAATAGAGTATATAAAAGTTATAAAAATATTAAATACATAAACTCCCCAACACTTAGTCTTGTGCATGCCCTCATGTACAACAAATATAAAATCATGAAAAAATTATTTTTACTCACCAACAAATATTAAAAAAAATCCCCAATTAGGGGAGGTTTAAACCATTTCACTCATCTATATTGAATTCCACCATAAATTGTTATAGAAATAATATTTCAAAAACAATTCATTTTTCATGCTCAAATTTAGAAATGGAAAATGTAGGCACTCAAAACTCACTCCTCTCAATATGATAAAAAATTATATCTAGAGCTTCACTCATTCACCCACCAAAAGTGAAAATGTTAGAGTTTGAAAGAGCTCTCAGATTCCATTCCCTATACTAAAGTGCATGAGAATAAAGAGGTATTTTTAAGGGTTTTTCTGTGGCTATGGGATGGTGGGAATATAATGTCCAAGAGAGAGGATAATAGGGATAAAACATCAGTATTGGTAAAACAATGCACGTTTTTTTAAATGAAACATGGAAGTAAATAGAAACACATATTTACAAGGGAATGATTGTGTAACGAAAGACTAAAATGAGGAAAATAAAAATTTAAGGGGATGAGAAGATGACATATTTACAAAATAAAAAACTTCTCCCAATGACATAAGTGTTCTTTTTTTTCTTTTTTTTTTCTTTTTTTTATTTTTATTTTATTTTCTTTTTTTTTTTTGATTTTTTTTTGATTTTTTTTAAAGTTGAACTTGAAACAAATCTCACACTCATCTCCTAACCCATTATTTATCTCCTCAATACACTAATTGTAATAGTTATAACAATATCAAAGGTTGAAGAAGAGCTATTTTTGACTAGCCAAAGACATAACCCATTTTTTAATGTTTTTTTATTTTTTTTCAATTTTTTTGAACACTTTTCAATAACATTAACAAAATTACATAAACGAAAATACATTACCCAAAACTCACTAAATGAAAACCTCTCACCCACACTAAAATGGATACTTTCACTCAGGCAAATGATAAGACATTAAAAATCAATAAAAGGGAACCCAAAAATGAAATCCATTCCCCCCACACATAAATTTCAATAAATTATGCAATGTAAATCCATATAGATGTTGGGTGGGACAAGGTATTGGTCTTGTAATGTTTCTATCAATGAAAAAATTTTCATAGACTCGAAGGGGCTTTCAAAAGGAGGATTAGTGTAAGGGAAATGGGAGGTTATTTGGCTATTGTGATTCTCATGTGATTAAGAAAATGGATCTATCATATTAATTCACACAAAGTAGGAAATTCATCTTGTAGGTACACAAACTCAAGACTCACAATTGGGGGTGAAAACACACATGTTGAAAATATTTCCATAGGTGGACTTGGCATGAAAGATAATATTGTTTCACATAGTTGGGGAAAATCATTTTCTAAATATAAAACTGAGCATTCAAAAGTTGTTTGTTTTGAAACAATATTCTTTATCCAAATTCATGATGAAAATATAAAATTTTGAGATAAAAACATTTCTTTTGACTCCCCAAAATTGTGAGACAATGTTTCAAAACTGGATGGTGAGTAAGTATGACTCCTTTTGTTTTATTCATTTTTTTAGTTTTTTTAGTTTTTTAGTGTTTTTAAAATGAACACCCACACAAAAGAGAAAGATAAAAATAAAGGTTTTGATGAATAAAGTAGTAAAAAAATTAAAGAGAGAGGAAGAAGAAGAAAGAGGGAGAGATAGAAAGTGATAGAGGAATGGAGAGAGAGAGAGAGAGTTAAAGGGAATGAGGTTCCCCTGGTTTGGATTTTGTGGTTTTTCGTCTCCATCCAGTGGTGGATAAACTGTAGAAGTTGGGGATCCGATGGAAGTTGATAGCTTCATGGAAAATGTGTCCTCTCTTGTGATGCTTTGGAAAATTTCCATTACCTAAAAGAGAATAAAAAACAAAAATCATTATTCATTTAATAAAAAACTAAAAAGAAATTAAAATTTCATAAAATTAAAAGAAAAATTGGATTGCCTCCCAAGAAGTGCTGCATTTATTTTGTCTATAGCTAGACAGTTGCAGTTGACTACCCATAGTCTGATGGTGGCCACCATATTTTCTCAACTCCAGTGTGATTCTAGAAAAAATTATCCTTTGGGATGCCTAGTTGTTCATTGGATAATTTCTTCCCATACTTATTGATGTGCTTGCAATTAAATGGGGGTAGAAATAGAATATTTTTATCCCCGATTTGGTCTTCAACTTGAGTAATGATGTTATCCACAAATTATTGGTTTTCTATGCTTGGAAATTCAGGAATATGTTTCAATTCTGATGGTTCATTTATATAAGGATCGGAAAACAAAAAACCACAATATGAGATCCCAATTATTTTTTACTCAATTATTTCATCACTTACTAATGTACAGTGATGAGGATCAGTGGAGTCATAAGACTGAATAATTTTTTCAATATCCTTTGTATCAATGTTTTTTTCCAAAGAATGATCAATTTCAACCTCACCATTGATCACTTTATTAATTAGGGAAAAAATCACACAACCTTCACTCTCATTATGACAAGATAAACACATTGGTTTAGGGTTCACCTCACAAATAACATAATTTTCATAATCATGGATAGTAAATAATGAATGTTGGATAAACTGATCTGAATCAATAAAAGGGAATTCTAGTTCATTTCCCTCATTATCATCTAAGATGGAGAATTGGCGGTCAAAGGCAAGATAATATTATAAATAGTTTTCAAGATCCTTTAGATCAATCGAGTTTTCATTTGTAATATCAACATCAACTTCCCCATTTATGACTTGGTTAATTAGGATGAAGAATTCATGATCTCCTTTATCATTAGAACATGAAGGACATAATGGATTGGGGTTCAACACACTCTCGTATAGACTTTCAGAATCATGGATAGAGAATACAGATTGATTCTTGATGGGTATTGCATGGATTGAAAAATATTGAACTTGACCAGTTGGTCACAAAATTCTATGGATAAGATGCCATCATGGACATCAATTTTGGTTTTAGATTTCATGAGTAAAGGTATTTCTAGAATCAAAGGAGAATGGAAAGAAGTTGTCTCACCTTCTATGTTAAGGACATAGAAGTCAGCTGGGAAGATAATATGATTTACTTAGACAAGGACATCCCCAATTATTCCCTTAGGACTATCAGTGCTTCGATTGGATAACTAGATGAAAACACTCGTTGGGTGTAAGGTACCAAGACCAAGTTTTAAGAATATGGATTTAGGCATGACATTTATCAAGGCTACTAGGTCTATGAGTGCATCATCGAAGTTTGAACTTCCTATATGGCATGGAACCATAAATTTCCCTAGATCTTTTAAATTTATGGGAATAGACTTTTGGGTGAAAACATTTTCGAAGGTCTTAAGTTGCCTCTTATGGGTGCACAGTTCCTTATGAAACTTGGCATACTTAGAGATTTGTTTTATGGCATATAAGAGGGGAATGTTGACTTTGAAACATCTAAACATGTCGAGAATTTCAGGATCAGGATCAAAGGACTTCCTTGGATTTGAAACTGCTTGAGGAAAAGGAGTTGGATTCCTAAGTGGAATGGAAGGAAGTGAGGTAATTGATTCATATTCCTTTTCAAGTTTATTTTTCTTTACATTTTCTAGGTCAGCATTTAAAGGGGAGTTGGAAGACTCATCATGAGGCATTGAAATTTTTTTTCCCGATCTAAGTGAAATTGCACTTACATTACCCTTGGGGTTGGGTAATGGTTGAGTTGGGATTTGGGATGAATTTTTTTGTTGTTGCTAGATCAGGTGGGATACAAGTTGACCAATTTGGGTTTCAATGTTTTTGAGGCTGAAATGGGTGAAGGATGCAAGATCTTCCACTGCACTTTCACATGGTTTCTTGGAAGAATATGCTTGTCCTGGATTGGTATTTCATTGATTTTGGTTCTTGGGAAAGTGTTTGTATTGGTTTGGGAGTTGGGAAGGCTCACTAGGATAGTGGAATTCAGAAGGGGGAAGACGATGATTGATCCTTTGAGGTTGATGAACAAAAGGGTAATGTTGTTTGAAGTTACCAACACCTTGACCATATTGGAATTTATTTGGGTTTTGAGGGGTGAATTTTAGGGGATGATAAATGGGATTACCATACCTCAAGCCTTGGTTAAAGGTAGAAGAGAAGGGATCAGAGTGGGGTTGGTTGAAGTTTCTAATGAACTGACCTGATTGTTGAGGGTTGTTATTCCTCTAAGCATATGTTTCATTGAGCTCCATTGGTCCGGATGAATTAGATGGATCCTCTTAAATTTGTATACATGTGTCAGTTGTATGAGATGGGGAGCTATAGATTCTATGGTTCTTGATAGGTCCAGGGAATAGAGATTGTAGAGAAGATGAGGTTGGGGATTTGGTAGCCACAGCTAGTTGTCGCACATGACCTGTAAGTTCACTCACCCACTCTATCATCTTGTTTGTCTCTATTGATTGACTATCTTGGTATTGTTTTACTTGAGTGTGTGCTCTATTATGTAATTTTTGTGTTTTTCATCCATGTTTTTTATGATATCTCTTGAATCTGTAGGAGTTTTATCAATAAGAGAACCTTCACTTGAGAAATTAATGAGAGTTCTCTCCAAAGCCAATAACCCCTCATATAATTATTGGATCAAGATTTGGTCATGGATTTGGTGGTGTGGTTATGTTTCCAAAAGCTTTTTGAACCTCTCTCAATACTCATGGAGTGATTTATTGGGGAATTGATGGATGCCACTAATTTCCTTTCAGATGGAATCAGTACAAGAAGCAAGAAAGAATTTCTTTAAGAAAATTCACTTCATGTCAATCCATGAGTTCATGGAACCAGAAGGGAGGTAGTATATCCATGAATTTGTAGAGTCATATAAGGAAAAAGGTAATGCTCAAAGTTTTATTTTTTCCTTAGAAACCCCTTGAGGCATCATGGTAGAGTACACCACTTGGAACTCTTTAAGGTGGAGATGTGGATCCTCACCAGCTAGCCCGTGGAAATGAGGTAAAAGATGAATCAACACCAATTTGAGTTTGAAGTCAGACTCTATGTTTGGATATTGAATACCAAGGGGTTGGTAATTCATATCAGGGGAACAAAGTTCTTTAAGAGTTTTTTCCGAGGATTAGCCATATCTAATTCAATTGGTTGGAAAAGGTTTTGATTATCCCTAATGGTCCTCCTAAGTTGGCAAAGTGTTCGCTCAATTTCAGGGTCAAACAAATACATGGGATTGTTTAGGAAGTTATGAGGCATTCAGAGAGATTTTGGAAGAAATAGGAAGATGATTTTTTCATTGTTTTTTTTTCTGTTTATGATTTTTATGAGAAGGCGGGTTTTTCTTTGTGTTTTTTTTCAAATTTTTTTAAAATTTTGTTTTTTCACAATAACCAAAAACGAATGACTACTTAATTCACCACCCCTGGAAGCAGTGCCATTTGAATCATGGTCTATTTGTTCCTATCGACCATTCAAGGTTCTGGTGCTCTACTAATGTGTATATAAGCACTCATATCGAATCCCTAACGATGATACTTTTTAATAGTCAATTGTTTTTTGTTGATTTTATTTTGATTGGGGGGTTTATTTGCAGAGATTAATTAAAGATTGATTGATTTAAAAGCTTAATAAATATTGGGGTGAGATCATTATTATGGAGTTAAGCTTTTGATATCCTTGATCTTTGCTTCATATTGCATTAAATTAACACCCACTTCACAAGATGACTTTTATCGGAATTCCCAAGTGTTAAGGATTTAATCAAAGACTTAACTTAACTTGGGGTTATAATATTAATCATAGTTTTTTATAGTAGTGTATTTATGGTTCCAATAATACATGGAAACAACACATTAAACAAATCATGAAATTAATCCATGACATTTTATGTTTAACATACACAATGTTAATTTAAAGAATATTCATTGAGCAAAAGCTCTCAACCACTTAACATCCCCAAATTATAACTCACCCCAATGGTAGATTTACATAGAAATTGAAATGATTATTAATCTGGTTTATTATGTTTATGATTATCAATTAATAAGAGAAAAAAAATAAAGGGATAAGAAAAGAGTGTGCACTGAACACACACATGAGTGACGAAGAGAATTAAACACTGACTTTTGATTGAATGAAAAAGAAGAAGAATAGATTGATTTTTAACATGATTTATGAAATTTAAAAAACATTAATATTTCAAAACAGATGGTATATGATAATAAGAGTTAATGGGAAATATACTTGCATTAAAACAGAATTATAAAACAAAGACTTACAAGATTACAATGAAGAAGAACACAAAAGTAAATGAAAAGAAGCAAGGAGGAATGGTCTCTCAAGTAAAAACATTAGTATGGAAGATCCTCCTAGGACTTTTGCAGAGAAGTTTTCATGCCAAAATATCCTCCCTTTCTCTAAAATGACAACTTTTTTCAAGGAGATGAGGGGAAGTATTTATAGTCCAAGGAAGTGGACTATTTTTCATTCCAAAACTACCCCTACACTTGCATCGCCAATTTGATATTTCATACAGATGAATATGTAGAAATTTTATTATTAAAATTTGTATATATTAAAGTTTTAAGTTGACTCTAAAAATTTGGAGGCATTTGGACTTATAGATCCAAATTTATGGTGGTTTTCATAAACAATGTTAAACTGTCCATTTTTATCCATACTTTTTTGATGGAAAAAACGTGAATGGATTTTTGAATAGAAAGATGCCTTAAAATTCAAATTATTTATTCTACAATGGTGGCCGGATATATCTTCTATTTAACACTAAAAATATCATCTCAAATGGATGTCTCTATCAGAAGAATTGTCAATATGTTTGTGCTGATTTTAATTCCCAAACAGAATGGTGGGTTGGATTTAATTGCATCATTTGGGGCTCTTGGTTTTAGAGTTGGGCCTTAATATTTTTTTAGATGAATACTTGTAAATTCCCCCAAACTTTTGAGGATAATAAAGGAATTTTGAATTCATTATTGAGACCTGAAATTCAATCTTCATGGCTAGTCCAATTTCTTCACAGATTCAGTGGGTCTTCTTATGTGGTCCATATGACCCTTCAAATGGAATAATTGGCCAATGATTACTTCTAATGATATGTGGAAAATTTAATAAGGGATCCTAAAAAATAATAACCATATAATTTGGATCTGTAGGGTTATAATTATTATTAAAATAGTAAACTGACTTGAATCTGGATGAATTCAAATAGTGCTCAAAAATTATATTTAATATTTAAAAATTAATATTTCACACAAATTATGAAAATTTCATATAAAATCAGTAAAGTTAGTATATAAAAAGTTATGAAAATATTAATAACATCATTCACACATCCCATTGAAATGGAAGAAGGTAAGATTTTCAAAACCCGAGGGTGCTGGAATATCATCCACCCATGCCTAATATGGTTTTCCATTAGGTGGGATTTCCACCTATCGGGTTTCAAGAGATTCAAGCCAAGAGATGAGAGAATCCATTGGATCATATTGATGAGTATTATTACCTTTTAAAGGATTCCTAACCACCAGATCATTTTCAGGTTATTCAACATGGTAAGCTAGATGAGCGGCTCATGGAGCAACTGGTGGAATAACATGAGGGGCTGCTGGAGGAACCTACGGAGCGATTGGTAGAACCTGAGGAGTGGCCAGTAGAGCCTGATCTGGGTCCTAAGAAGGATTCTCACATATATCGGGTGGATTTGGAGATACATACCATTCTTTTTCTACATATACTCTAGCTTATAACTGATCTATATTGGTAGGGTTGTCGAGATCACCATGAGGCACCTTGCCGAGGGGAAGTTGTGTCTGCCCCTACTGCCCTTCTCAAGGGTTACCATAATATGGTCGTCATTCTGCCACACGTTCAGCAAGGATTTCATCAAAAAACATATTTTTTTAGTGATATGATGATGCAACACGACCTTTTTGGGATCCTCTTTTGTCTTTTTCATTGAACTAGATGGATCAGAAGGCTTAACAATTCCAGTGTGTGCTTTTCCCTTATTAGGATCTTGACCCAAAGGTAGTGATTTGGAAGGTTTGAGAAGGCCAATCGGCTGCCTTTGTTGGTGAGTATGGAAACCTATAGGGCCTTCTGTATTTTGTTCTTCCCCAGTGAATTGTTCCTCTTATCAAGGCCCTGTGTCGATACCCCCTTATGGTTATATCTCAGTAATGACCATGTTTACTATAATGACACCTAAAGGAATATTCTCGATATCACTAGGTGAACCAAGTTTTCATAGGATATGAATGAAATAAATGGCATCATTCTACCCCTATCCACAGATCTGAAAATGTGGGGAAGCCTCCTTACTAACTCTGTGGAGAACATTAACGCTCTGAACGCATCATTTTTGGAGAGTTCGATGATAATCAGACGACGTAGGGTGATGAGAAATGGGGAGTGTGGCCAACTCAACTAGGCGGCACTGATGGCTAATGTCGTCGAAGTGTTCTTGGATTTTGGGGTAAGCTAACTATTTATGATAGAGATGGAAATGTTTTATACCTAAGGTTCGGCAGAAGCACATAACCTCAACTAGGTAAGGGACTCCGGAATATTGAATCTTGTATTTGTGATTGGCTAGAACATCTCGAAGAGATGGTCTTCTACTATAATGTCCCACAAACTTCTCATCTCAGACTCAAGATCCATCCCTTGGTTTCTGCATTCATTGACTAGGGGAAGTTGAGGGGCTGGTAACGGCCCTGATGCGAACTGTTGCAGTGATAGAATGGTCGGTGCAGATTACGGTGCGTGGGCTGACAAACTACTACATCTTGGGCTATCTTCTAAGGATTTCACTGACTGTATCACCACATACCTGTATGAAGGATTGATAATCACTGATTCCTACATGGGGTGATCATTGGTGGTGTATCAGGAAGGTTTTTGTCGTCGAACAGTCCCCATAAAAATTCTTTATGATCTCTTATCGAAGTATAGAATGATTCTAGTGATGACAGAGAGGATTTTATAGCAAGACCCTAGAAAGGATACAAATCTTCCTCCTCCTGCATGTATCTATGGAGAGATTCTAGGATCCATTGCATCTTTCTTTCTGGGAGGACAAGGTTGATACACTGAGTTCCTACCCCAGACCTCGACATAGAGGATCTAGGTGAGGGATCCATCACCGAGTCACACTCCTCTTTAGAGTCTGAAAAGGAAAATGGGTTTGACCACGATCCAAGGTTTCTCAATACTCTTCCTTTGGTGGTGAAGACCCACCCTCCTACCCTGTGATAGTTATTCAGGGTAGGGTAGATATTTTACATGGTTAAGACTTTCATGTGGGTTGTTATTAGAGTGGGTAGGACCTCTGCTTGGATGAGGTGGGGTGTGGGAGGCACCCGGACAAATGTCAAATGGAACACAGGGAGGGCCTCCATGCTGATGGGTGACAGGGTGAGAAGGACCTTCACTCTGGTTAGTTTCATTGTGGGGAGGGCCCCTTCTTGAGCTACTGATAATGCAAGTAAGACCTTCATATTGATGACTTGAAATATGGGGAAAACCTCCATATCTGGGATCATGAACACAGGGAGGACATCTGTTGTGATTGGTAATGATGGCATGGGGAGGAGATCCATGCTAAAGGTGGGAGCGGGGAGGATATCCACTCTATATAATTATGGTATAGGGAGGACCTCCATACTAGATCTGATCATCATGGGTCGACCCGTGACGGCTACTTCTTACACCAACAACTCGGGGAGTCAACCCAGCCTACCTGCGGGATGGTTGAGGCCTTGACCCTGATCGAGCATAGAGATTCCCCTATTTTGTAGTAATAGGGAAGTGATAGCACATGTCAATGGTGGCCTGAGCCACCGAAGTCATAGAAGATGACATCCTCTAGAAGTCATCCTCCTGATCTTGTGCCCAACGTTGGCATCAGGTCAGCCGAGCTAGGGTCAGCTATACGGGGGTATGAATCACCTGCTCCTTGGTCTGTGGGACCAAATGATGGTGCTTGTATGACCTTTTGGGAGCCCTTCTTTGTGGATCCCTGGTTGAAGTCGCAACTGAGAGGACTCAGACACCCCTTACTTCTCTGGTATAAGGGAGTGAGTCATAAGAGAGTTTTGGGGAGAGTCTCCTAAAATTATTGAAGATCAGAGTGGGGAGCAGTGTCTCCCTACGTGGCCCTTGGGGGTGGTGGTGATGGTGGGGCACTAAAGCCTCCATATCTTAATGGGACATATACCTTATCGATATGATCCCCTCCTTTTTGTATCAATGGACAAGAGTATCAATCACCCTCCTTTGAATAAATTTATAGGGTGAGATATGGCATGGGAGCCCAGTAGCTTTGGTCATGGGAGTTATTGTAGAAGAGGTGAAACCATGTGGGATTACCGCATTTTTATTTCACCTTCCCATGTGTCTGTGGAAGGGAGGTGATAGGTTTTCTATAGTTGTATCCTGGGTCTTGAAAATTAGGAAGATTCAGACATCAATACAAATAGGAGGAAAGAAATTCCCAGTGCCCCAGCATCATTCAGTCTTCCATGGATGGATTGAAAGATTCACGCTGACAACATCTTAGACTGAGATTCCCAATGATTAACTACCCCAAATCCAAGCGAGTTTCATGTCATGCCCATTATTTTCTTAGTGGGACCTGGCACTAAATATCTTGATCTGGTGACACTCTCATCTATTGATTCCCTGAACACAACTAATCCCCATATTGAGGAAAATAATTTCAAATTGGGTTCACCATTTCTGTTTCTGAAACTTTTCTGTCGGGGTGCCCATTGTCTATGAGGATGCACTGATTGTTTCCCCACATTCCTTCTTTCCAAAGTTGGGTATCATTCGTCACTTCTTCAGAGATGTTTTCTCCTTGATTGAAATGGGATGATGGTATGTTGGTCTCTCCTTCTGTGGATTCCTCCTCAAAATTCATCGCCTAGTCTGGGTATCCCTTAAAGATTCAAATATTGTTTGTGTCCTGGTGCCATATCTTTATGTATGCTCATTAATTACACTACTTCTATCAGGACATTCCAAAGGGGTCAAGTCAGGGAAGCAACCTTCGGTCAAGAGAGTAGTCATGTTGAGGCATCACCAGTGTGTCTGGATGCTGAAACACTGGTACACCTAGATTTTCCTTTATCATAGGGCTTCTATAGGGTGCAAAAAATTTGAGGCATCCCATATAGAATGTGGGGAATTTTATGCCAAAGGCATGACTTTGAGGTTTTCCTCAACTTCTCATGTTTAACACGGGGTATTCCTCGAGTTTAACATCTAGTTTCTATGGATTGGACTGATCTAAACACTTATGAAAGTGGATTAGATGGGTGTATCCCTAGGAGGGATTGCCTGGAAAATTTACCTGATGGATGGGTTAGAACTCCCAATAAAGATGGACCCTTCCAACAAATGGGAAGGTTTCACACCTTGAATACTAATTTGGACATCATAAAGGGAAGATTAGAGAAGAGGATGAGTCCATGAAAAAGGTACACAAATGTTTACCATTGTTTGGGATTGCACCTTGAAGAGGCTTCCTACATACCATGTTTAGAAGGCAGGGATCAAAACCCACGTATTTCGAGAGGGTGAGTCATGGGATTAGGGTGTACATGGAGGAAAACAACCCAGATATATGATGGGGCTTACACATGGTTATCTTCCTATACTGATGGCATGATTTTACCATGATGTGGCAGCCCAAGAAAAATTAGGATGGATATAGATAAAGTTTTGAAGGAGGGAACGAATTGGAATGGGACCGAAAACCGGTGTGAAGGTGACGATACTGAGCTTGAAATTCAAAGAGGTTTCCTATGTATCCCATTTGTAGGGAACCAAAGTCCACTTAGTTTAGAATGGGGTAATGAGTCACCTAAGGAGATGACTCATGAGAATGGACGCATGAATGAGGGGATGAAGGAAATAGAAAAAACAAGTTAAGGTATGATATTCCCAAGACACAAAGGCTCGAGGGAGAGACCAGGATGGGACATGGGAGATGGACTTGAACCTCAGGGAGGATTCCTACATACCTTTCTCAAAAAGGGAAAATATCAAAGTCCACATAGTTCAAACATGGGGGCATAGATTCGGAGTGTACAGAAAGGACAATGACCTAGAGACATGCTTGGGTCTTACGCATGGTTAGCATCCCATCACAAAAGGGGAACTCTTGGTTGGAGGAGTATGGATTGAGTGTGGGACTTACATACTAAGAAGGACCATGAACTGGTCTGACACCACTAATGGGCATACCAAGGATGTGGGTCCCAACAAAGGGGATGCCTGAGTTTACTACTGTTTTGGGGTTCAACCTCAAGGAGGCTTCCTACATACCTTTTTTGGAAGCCAGTGATCAAAACCCACATAGTTTGAGAGAATATAGTTTAATGTCATGCAAGATGAAAGGGGAAAACATTTTTAACATCATGTGGGATGAGGATGAACCGACATGAAGCGGTCATGACTAATGTTTGATGGGCTTGAACCTCAGGGAGGATTCTTACATACCTTTCTCAAAGAGGGAAAAGATCAAATTCCATGTAGTTCATCTATGGATTCATGGGGCTTACACACTAAGTTGTCCCGTAAACTAGTCTGACACCACTAAGGGAGGACCAAGGATGTGGGTCCCAACAAAGGGGACATCGAAACTTACCAGTGTTTTAGGGTTAAACATCAGGGAGGCTTCCTACATACCCTATCTGGAAGACAGGGATAAAAACCCACACAGTTCGAGAGAATATATTTTAACATCATGCAGGATGAAAGGGGAATATAGTTTAATGTTCGGGTAAACTGACATAAAGTGGTCGGGACTAATGGGTGATGGGCTTGAACCTTAGGGAGACTTCCTATGTACCTTTCACAAAGAGGGAAAAGATCAAAGTCCGTGTATTTTAGCTATGGGGGCATAGGTCTTACACACTAAGGTATCCCAAAGAGGATTTCATGGCTGATGCTTACTCTAATCCCAGGTGATTTATGCTCGGTGTGAGAAATGAGAGTCGTTGTATCATGAAAAGTGCATCAGCGAGGAATGGGGCGGGGTTTACGCATGGTTAGCGGCCTAGGGAGAGGAATATTAGTAAAATCCAAGAGGGTGTTTGGATGTATGAGGAGGATATGGACATCATAAAAGGGGAACCCTACCATGGTGTGTTAGGTCTTATGCAAGGGTTGCCTGAGGTGCACACAGTGAAAAAGCATAGTGGGAGGGGAGGAGTGAGAGGGCACTGATGCCCATCCACTTTACTATCCTCTTGGGCTTGTCACTCATGAGGTGATCAAAGTTTATCATCTTGTGTTGAGGATATGGGTTTTCTTGGTAGTTTAACATCATGTAGCTCGGAAGATGAGTATTCACTCCTTACCCTTAGGACTTACAGAACTGGCACACTTTAACCCTTTGTTAAGGGAAGGCACCAGCAATGTCATTTATTAATGGGGTTGTGGAGTGATCCATTTTGGGTCTATGTTAGAATTTCTATGTGAAGAAGCAATATCTATTAGTGTGCCTATGTGAATAAGCATGAGTCGGGTCAATGAAACATGAAACACCACTCGGGGGGACCATGAAATCACTACGTACTTGCTTGGAGGGCTGCACTGAAGAGGGGTTTGCAAAGCAAAAGGTCTCACGAAAATGGGGTTTGTGAAGCTCTGGTGCTTCATGAAGTGAAGGGGCTTTGTGAAGGAGGGTACTTCGTGAAACATAGTGACCCATCCAAAGCATGGATTCTACATGTTCTTGGAGGGTGCTTCATGAAGACTGGGTACTTCACGAAGTTTCACGTACCCAATGTAACGCCCTGACCCCAGTTACCCAGAGTCGGTGCATTATTACATAATATAGGCATGATCACAAAAAATCAAGTCCCGAAATACCGATTAGTTTAGTAGCCTTGTAATCACTAGATACATTCATAAAGTTTACATTACATCATAAAATGGAAACTACAACAACATAGTCTCCATAGTCCACACTCATATCCCCTCATACTATCCCTGCAGGTCATTTATAAAATACTTCTTCACATCCTGGGAAAAGTAAAACATAGAAAGCGGTGAGTTCAAATGCCTAGTAAGGATAACAATATAGCAGAAACTTTCATAAATAAGCATAAACTTTTAAGGCAATGTATAACTAAAACAAAATCCTTTAAAACTTTAACTTCAGCATAATATGGCAAAAATAAAATGAAATAATTCCATTTAGTTATTTACATGGATATTCTACTAGTCGAATAATCACATGCAATATCAATAACCACTTTCATAATGATGGAATGCATAATGTCAGACTATCATAACCACATATTCAAGGCCTTGTTCCAAGACTAAAAATAAGATTTTGTCAAGGCCTTGTGCCAAGACACTAGTTTGTCTCATGAGACCAACCGATGCATTGAGGAGCTATAGCGGGCTCCACCTATCACCTATTAAGTCCAATTAATTCCTCATATGAACAGGTTTAAACATAACATAAACATTCGTATTAAAACTAGCATAAGAAATGTCAATACTTTCTCCATAAACCATGAATTGTATAAAAATAACACATCTATAGTCAAACATATCACAAAACCTTCAATACTATATGAATATTTTGTATCATAATAATTCCACTTCAAATAAGCTTAAAATCCATCAAAGGATGTTGACATAGATGAAATAAAAACTATTTGAGAGAAATATCTCTTTTTTTGAAATCATTTAAAAGCAAAATAATTATAAAATAAAACATTTACTTTTAAAATATTCTTATAAGCTTGTAAGGGAAGCTTCAACGATTTTATAATGGCGGAAAATAGCTGCACCCGCCGTATAAGTTAAAAAATACATTCTTACCTTAATTTTGTCAAAAAGGTTAAAAAGGACCTTGTTTGGAAAGCGACGAAAATATTCCTTTATAAACATATTATAAAAATTCAACAAGTTTATAAATGAATTTAACCCGTAGTCTATAAAATAGTAAGAATTATTTGAAATACATTTTTAAGAAACATGGATGTGGATTATAAAGAGGTACCTGTAGATAATTACGTATAAACAACCTCGGATAATGAAGAGATTGTGAAATAAACCCTTACCTTGTAATTTTCCTTGGTTGAGGGTAGGTTAACCTCCTGTATAATGGTGAAATAATTGTTATTAAATTATAAAAGAATTAGGATGTTATATCATATATACAGAATCATTATCATGTTATATTTATTATTTACATGAATTACACATCATTATCATACCCATCCAAATAATAATGTTTTGAATAACAATTACACCACGACGTGGAGACGGTAAGCCGTACATACAAACGTATGGTGACATGTTATTCAAAGGATGGATAGAAAACTGAATATGGTTGTACCATATTTATAATAACATCACAGTATATATAAGATACTGGATTTATTATTTTATAATGTAAATAACAAAGAAAGAATAAGTTGAAGAAGAAGGAACTTGAAAGAGGGTGGTGAAAACATTACCTCTTCTTCGGGTTCTTCCTTTTGATTAGATCAAAAGGGCTCCTTAGGGTGGATTTCTGATCAAAATAAGGCCTCTAGGTTAAATTTAGGGAAGTTGAGAGAATATTTTGGCAGGTTTTGTCCAAGCCAAAAGGATTTTAAGGTGTGAATTAGAGAGAAGGGGAAGTTCCCTTTTATAAGAGGGGTGAGCAGCACCTTTGGAAAAGCTAGAAATATTATTTTATAATAAATTCATATTCAGTTTCTAATTCCTCAAAAGTAGATTATTTAAAGGTTAAGTTAGGGATGGGTCGAAATCCTTTCAACCAATATATTTTAGACAGGTTTGGGTAACTATATTAACCTTACCATTTATATTTAACTCTTAGTTAAATAGTTTGACATTTACCATTTCTCTTTGTATTTTTATATTATATAGTTAATAAACTTACTATATACCTCCAAGTGACCCCCAAGTGGTCCATTAATGATACACCTATCATTATATAAGTAATTTGTCCAAACCTTATATTTTTAGGAATAGAATATCAATTAATAATATAATATTTGTTTTAAAAACTCTTTTATGTCAATTTTGTCACTATTGGGTATTTTGTTTTTGATAATTTCATAACAGCATTATTACTTCGAAAAAACTTTATATAACCAATTATAATATGTCATATTAACCTATGAAATTATTTTAATTCATAAAAAGTCTCAAATTACATTTATTTTGATATTTATAATATCAATTATTTTAATATTTCATTAATTAGGTAACTACTGCATCACCATTGTGTCATAAATAAATTAAATTATTTAATGTCTGAAAATTATAAATAAAATACCATTATGTAGGAAATATTTTTATCTTTCTACTGAACTTTTATAATCTAATTTTTCTTATTTATAACCATATATTAAAAATGTTTTAGTTATTGAACTTTGATTTTAACTCTTTTAACTCTTCTTTGAATTAAATAATAATAAATGTCCTAATCTAATACAAGTGGACCTAAATGATAATATTCTATTCCTAAGGTTATTTTTGGTCGAGATAAACTTGTCTAATAGAATTAGGACATGTGTTAGGGTAATATTAATATCATTTTTACCCTTAATTACCCTATTTACTTTTAACCGTGGTAAATAAAAGTAAAAATTTACTATTCACCAAAAATTATTTTTATCTTATTGAACCACATTTTACTCCTTGATATTAACTATGTCTCTTGGATTTTCTAAATTCCACTCACAAAAGTGGTAAAATAAAGTTTTAGGTGAATTTCCAAATTCTTCTAGGAGGTGGGTAAAAGACGGTGAAAAGTTCAATAAAATTTTTATATATCTAAAATTATTCTAAACTAACTACAATTAATTACATTGAACTTATATAAGTACTATGTATCTATTTTGAACTTAATTAAATTTAAATAAAATAAATAATTATTTAAATAAAAATTCGGTTTTAAACTATAACTCATTGTTTTTTCACTATTCATCAAAAATTGAATGTTTTCAGAAAAATACCAAAAATTCACCCTAAGATAATTTCGATATTCCGAATCCAAAAATGAAGTCCATTTTGAAAGATAAAATTTATAAAATTTCAAAAAGTGGGTATTACTATTCATAATGGCTAGTTTGATTGGTTGTGGTGTGTGTTAGAACTTGAAGTTGCGTAGAACACACGCTACTGTATTATTCAAAGAGAAGCGTGTTGTGGAAGCTTGGGGTGTTACATTCTCCCCTAATTCAAATAATTTCATCCTCGAAATTTCTAGAATACTACCACATGAAAATACTCAGGTGATTCTTCATCATAAGTTCCTCGGGTTCCCACATCGCCTCTTCCATTTTATGGTTTCTCCATAGAACTTTTACCAGATGAGTCGTCCAATTTCTCAGTACTTGTTCTCTTATATCAATAATCTTGACGGGCTCTTCGTAATAAGACAGATCGGGTTCTAGTTCTAATTCCTTTTAAGTGAGTACATGCGTTGGGTCAGGCATGTATTTTCTCAACAGTGATACGTGGAACACATCGTGAACTTTGGAGAGACTTGGCGGCATTGCCAAACGTTAAGCTAAAACCCCAATTCGTTCTAGAATTTCGAATGGTTTGATGTACCTGGGACTCAATTTTCCCTTCTTACCAAAACGTATAACTCCATTCCATGGAGATACCTTCAAGAAAACATGATCTCCTACCTGAAATTCCAAATCCTTCCTTCAGTTATCAGCATATCTCTTCTGCCTACTTTGAGTTTCTTTGATGTGGTTTTGGATTACCTTTACCTTTTACATTGTTTCCTCCACCAGTTCTGGGACTATATGTTTTCTTTCACCAATGTCATCCCAACAAGTTGGTGTGCGCAATCTCTTTCTGTATAATGCTTTATATGGTGTCATCCGAATACTTGAATGGAAGCTATTGTTATAGGAAAATTCTACCAGAAATAAATATTGATCCCACAAACCCTGAAAGTCAAGTGAGCAAGATCTCAACATGTCTTCTAAGGTAGGAATAGTCTGTTCTGATTTTCCATCTGTTTGAGGGTGGTAGGCAGTGCTCAAACGAAGTTCAGTATCCAAGGACTTTTGAAGACACTTCCAGAATCTTGAAGTAAAACGGGGATCATGATCAGAAACAATCAATAGGGGTACTCCATGAAGTCTCACAACTTCATTAATATATATCCTTGCTAGACGTTCAAGTGGTAAATCTTCTCTTATAGCAAGAAACTGTGTTGACTTGGTAAAATGATCAACAATGACTCATATTGCATCATTCCTTCAAGGGTCTTTGGTAGTCCCATGACAAAGTCCATCGTGATATTATCTCATTTCCACTCAGGTATGGGACGAGGTTGCATGACTCCTCCAGGATATTGCCTTCCAGCTTTCACTTGTTGAAAAACCATACATCTTGACACAAAATCAGCAATCTCCCTCTTCATGTTGTCCCACCAAAAATTTCCCTTCAAATCCCTATACATTTTGGTGCTCCCAGGGTGTATAGAGAAATTGGAACTATGAGCATCATCCAACAATTCCCTTTTTAGATCAGGTATATTGGGAACACAAAGTCTCTTCCCAAATTTCAAAATTCCATCTTCATATACAAAGTCACTATATCTCCCATCATTGATAGCTTTAATCCTCTTTTTAAACTCTTCATCATCGGTCTGAGAACTCTTTATCCTTTCTAGTAAAGATGGTTTGGCAACCATTCAAAAAATCATTGATGTTTCACCTTCCATGGTGATTCCCATATCCATCTTTACTAGATCCATGTATATAGGATCCTTTTCAACTCTCATCTTGTTCAAAACTCCATGATCCTTTCTACTCAAAGCATCTGCCACCTTATTTTCCTTCCCCCAGTGGTACTATATCGTGCAATCATAATTCTTGAGTAGTTCAAGCCATCTACTTTTCCTCGTGTTGAGTTCTTTCTGTGAGAAAATATACTTCAAACTCTTGTGATTAGTATAAATCTCACATTTTTCACCATAGAGATAATGTCTCCATATCTTCAAAGAAAAGATTACAGCATCTAACTCAATATCATGAGTAGGATAGTTTTTCTAATGAATTTTCACCTGTCGTGATGCATAGGCAATAACTCTATCATTCTGCATAAGGACACAACCAAATCCTTTCTTTGATGCATCACTATAAATAATGAACCCATCATTCCCCGATGGTAGAGTCAATATAGGAGCATTGACTAATATTCTATTCAGTTCTTCAAAACATTCTTCACAATCTTTTGTCCAAAAAAATTTAACCCCTTTACGTGTGAGCTTCGTTAATGGGTTAGCCAATCGGGAAAAATTATGGACGAAATGCTGATAATAACCTGCTAGACAAATAAAACTGTGTACCTCAGTTATACTCATCGGTGCTGGCCATTCTTGGATTGCCTTGGTCTTAGAAGGATCAACATAGATTCCATCCTTAGAGACAATATGGCCAAGAAAATAGATCTCCTAAAGCCATAATTCACACTTGCTAAACTTCCCATATAATTCATGTCTTCTAAGAGTCTTCAGGATAATGCACAAGTGATTTTCATGATCTTCGTAGCTTTTGGAATATACCAAGATATCATCAATAAATACCACTACAAAATCATCTAGATATTCCTTGAAAACTCTGTTCATTAGATCCATTAAAACAGAGGGTGCATTAGTCATCCCAAAAGGCATTTCTATAAACTCATAATGCCCGTACCTGGTTCGAAATGTTGTCTTTGGAATTTATTCCTTCTTCACACACAACTGATGGTATCTAGATCGAAGTTCAATATTTGAAAAGTATTGAGCTCCATGCAGTTGGTCAAATAAATCATCAATGTGAGGTAGGGGATACTTGTTCTTTATTGTTATAGCATTTATCTCCCTGTAGTCGATACATAACCTCATAGATCCATATTTCTTCTTAACAAAAAGGACAGGGTCTCCCCATGGAGAAACACTAGGGTGAATAAATCTCGTATTACTCAATTCGTCTAGTTGTTTCTTTAGTTCAACTAATTCCACAGTGGTCATTCTATAAGGGGTCTTTGATATGGGCCTTGAACCAGGAATTAAATCAATGGAAAACTCAATTTCTCATTCTGGAGGATGTCCAGGTAAATCTTCTAGAAACACATCTACGTATTCTTTCACAATAGGTGCATCCTCTATTTGAACGTTCCTTTCCTTACCCACAGTCATTTCATTCTCTTCCTCCCCAATAATTGAATTTAGTTGAGCTACTGGGGGTGGATCTAGATAAGAATTAGGTGGTGACGATTCTGCTCTAAAGATAAGGTGTTCCATATCATCATCATCAAAAATTGTAACCTCTTTCTTCTTATAATAAATCTTCACATCATGGTCTGAAATCCAATCCATACTAAGGATTATATCAAATTCAATCATGGGTATGACGATGAGATCAGTAGATAAAAAACATTTATAATCCCTAATGGGAATGGATCCACATAACTTTGTAGCAATAATACTTCCCTTATGAGTTTTAACTGACAACTCCCTTGTTATATCAAATTGAAAATATCTAATTTTCTTAGAAAACTAGGAAGATATGAAACAATGTGATGATCCAGAATCAAATAATGTATTTTCTAAACTTGAGGAAACCATTAAATTACCTGCCACCACGTCTTTCGGAGCTTCTACCTCAGCAGAAGTGATAGCATAAGCTTGGCCTTGATCCCTTGGCCTTTTCTGAGGTAAGTTCCTCTGATGCTTAGGACATTCATTTGCATAATTTCCTATCTACCTGTAGTTATAGCATTGAAACTCGGTAGCTTCTTTCTTCCCCTTTCAATCACAAGCTTGGTGGCCATTTTCACCACACTTGTAACAGACTCTCATTCCCTTCAAGAAAGTACCAGGGTGTTTCTTCCCACATTTACTGTAGGATGGATATTCAAATTTTCCCTTCTTCCCCCTATTTCCATTCCCAGATTGATCAGAAGATCTCTTCTTCTCTTGCTTTGCTTTAAAGTCGTATGACTTAGAGAATTCATTTTCTGTCTTGATATCACATAAAACAATATCTTCATACGACGAGAAGGATTTTGACACTAATGCTCGACGAAGAAATGGTTTTAACCCATCAAATAAACGATCAATCTCACTTCTTGGGCTGCGTATATAATCTCTAGCATACCTTGTTAACCTTGTAAATTTAGCCTCATACTTTGCAACATTCTCATCATACTTTTGTCTCAAACTCAGAAATTGCCTTTTCATATCTGCTCGATGGTCATGAGGAAAGTATTTTTCTAAGAAAATCTCTTTGAACTCCCTCCATTCCATATTTGATACTTCATCATCTTCCTTTGTGTTTTGAATCAATGACCACCATTGATCAGCATCTCCAATGAGGTGGTAAACTGTCATGATAACCTTTTCTCTTTCACAACTCCCCATGGCATGGAATATTTTCTCTAAGGAATTTATCCATTGCTCAGCTACTAAGGGATTTGTACTACCATTGAATGTTATTGGTTGTTTCCTCATGAAGCGATCTAACATTGATCCTCCACGTTGTGGATCAGGGTGCTCCATATGGGTAAGGTTATTATTCATAACCTGAGTGAGTTGTCCCAGGATGGTGATTAGCTGACCAGCACCAGTTGCATCACCAGCTCCACTATAATTATCTTGAGTAGGATGGAAATCCCTATATGGAGTGTGTTCATTTATACGGTTTCCATTTCTTCCACTAGGTTCCATTTCCAAAAAATGGCATACACTAGATTATTTTATGAATCGTAATACATAAATCCAAACTTGTAAAACTCTTAACATAAATTGAACAGTTTATGGATATAATCCATGATAATAAAAAAATTCTTTGAGGAAGTATATACTCATAAACACTTCATAATGGTTTGTAAAGAAAATGAGAATTATCCTAAGCATGTCCCCCAGGAGTATCGTAACCAAGAGTGTAGCAAGGCCCGTTGTCGTGCACCAGTTCCCGTTCGAGTCTAGATCAAATCGGTGTTTTCGGGTTTTACCCCTAGGTACATCTGTGCCAGAGCCACCTCTACCTGCTCATATCCAGACAGGGATGTATTGCTCGGAAAACTCACAAAATATCTACAATACCAAAATTCTAGGAATTTCTTTTATACTAATCCTCAAAGTCCATCTTAGGTCTATGTGCTCTAATCAAATTTTATCTAAATCTAGTTTCCAAGGTTTGTACTAAACTTCCTCTGATACCAACTGTAATGCCCCGACCCCAGTTACCCAGAGTCGGTGCATTATTACATAATATTGTCATGATCACAAAAGATCAAGTCCTGAAAGATAGATTAGTTTAGTAGCCTTGGAATTAATAGATACATTCATAAAGTTTACATTACATCATAAAATGAAAACTACAACAACATATTCTCCATAGTACACACTCATATCCCCTCATACTATCCCTATAGTTCATTCATAAAATACTTCTTCACATCCTAGGAAAAATAAAACATAGAAAGGGGTGAGCTCAAATGCCCAGTAAGGATAACAATATAGCGGAAACTTTCATAAATAAGTATAAACTTTTAAGGGAATGTATAACTAAAACAAAAGCCTTTTAAACTTGAAATTCAGCATAATATGGAAAATTTAAAATGAAATAATGTCATTTACTTATTCACCTGGATATTCTACTAGTCGAATAATCACATGCAATATCAATAACTACTTTCATAATGATGGAATTCATAATTCCATACTATCATAACCACATAGTCAAGGCCTTGTGCCAAGACTACAAATAAGATTTTTTCAAGGCCTTGTTCCAAGACACTAGTTTGTCTCATTAGACCTACTGATTCATCGAGGAGCTATAGTAGGCTCCACGTGTCACTTATTAAGTCCAATGCATTCTTCATATGAACAAGTTTAAACATAACATAAACATTCGTATTAAAACTAGCATAAGAAATGTCAATAATTTCTCCATAAACCATGAATTGTATAAAAATAACACATCCATAGTCAAACATATCACAAAAACTTCAATACTATATGAATATTTTTTATTATAATAAATCCACTTTAAATAATATTAAAATTCATCAAAAGATGTTGACATAGATGAAATCAAAACTATTGGAGAGAAATATCTCTTCTTTTTAAATCATTTAAAATCCACATAATTATAAAATAAAACATTTACTTTGAAAATATTATTATAATCTTGTAAGGAAAGCTTCGACGATTTTATAATGGTAGAAAATAGCCGCACCCGTCGTATAAGTTAAAAAAAGACATTCTTACCTTAGTTTTGTCGAAAAGGTTAAAAAGGACCTTGTTTGGAAAGCGACAGAAAGATTCCTTTATAAACATCTTATAAAAATTCAACAAGGTTATAAATGAATTTAACCCATAGTCTATAAAATATTAAGAATTATTTGAAATAAATTTTTAAGAAACGTGGATGTGGATGATAAAGAGGACCCAGTAGATAATTACGTATAAACAACCTCGGATAATGAAGAGATTGTGAAATAAACCCTTACCTTGTACTTTTCCTTGGTTGAGGTTAGGTTAACCTCCTGTATAATTGTGAAATAATTGTTATTAAATTATACAAGAATCATATACATTAATATGATATCATATATGATCTTTTAACATTGATTTGTTAATAATAACTTAGCATTATCATCGTTTCGGGTGTTAACAGATTCATTTTCCTTTATATTATTTGTTATGTGAGCCATATTTATTATAGATGGTATGTATATTATTCATATCCAGAATTATATCATGTCTCTAAAATTTATTTTTAATCATCAAATGAAATTTAGTCTTGAATGTATACGATGGGGAATGAATCTCATTGCGTTCGTGGAGACAGTAATCCGTACGTACGCACGAGCGACAGTATCATTCTTTTGATATTAAAATAATATATAATTGAATGGCATATAATATATACAGAATCATTATAATGTTATATTTATTATTTACATTAATTACACATCATTATCATACCCATCCAAATAATAATGTTTTGAATAACAATTACACCACGACGCGGAGACGGTAATCCGTACATACGCACCTATGGTGACATTTCATTCAAAGGATGGATAGAATACTGAATATGGTTGTACCATATTTATAATAACATCACAGTATATATAAGATACTGGAGTTATTATTTTATAATGAAAAATAACAAAGAAATAATAATTTTAAGAAGAAGGAACTTGAAAGAGGGTGGTGAAAACATTACCTCTTCTTCGGGTTCTTCCTTTTGATTAGATCAAAAGGGCTCCTTAGGTTGGCTTTCTGATCAAACTAAGGCCTCTAGGTTGAAGTGAGGGAAGTTGAGAGAATATTTGGTCAGGTTTTGTCTGAGCCAAAAGGCTTTGAAGGTGTTAATTATAGAGAAGGAGAAGTGACCTTTTATAAGAGAGGTGAGGGGCACCTTTGGAAAAGATCGAAATATTATTTTATAATAAATTCATATTCAGTTTCTAATGGCTCCAAAGTGGATTATTTAAAGTTTAAGGTGGGGATGGGTCGAAATAATTTCAACCAATAGATTTTAGATAGGTTTGGGTCACTATATTAACCTTATCATTTATATTTAACTCTTAGTTAAATAGTTTTACATTTACCATGTCTCTTTGTATTTTTATATTATATAGTTAATAAACTTACTATATACCTCCAAGATACCCCCAAGTGGTCCATTAATGATAAAAATATCATTATATAAGTCCTTTTTCCAAGCCTTAGATTTTTAGGAATAGAATATCAATTAATAATATAATATTTGTTTTAAAAACTCTTTTATGTCAATTTTGTCACTATTGGGTATTTTGTTTTTGATAATTTTATAACAGAATTATTACTTCAAACAAACTTTATATAACCAATTCTAATATGTCATATTAACCTAGAAAATTAGTGTAATTCATAAAAAGTCTCAAATTACATTTATTTTGATATTTATAATATCAATTATTTTAATATTTCATTAATTAGGTAATTACTGCATCACCATTGTGTCATAAATAAATTAAATTATTTAATGTCTCAAAATTATAAATAAAATACCATTATGTAGGAAATAATTTTATCTTTCTAATTAATATTTATAATCGAATTTATATTATATATAACCCTATATTAAAAATGTTTTAGTTATTGAACTTTGATTTTAACTCTTTTAACTCTTCTTTGAATTAAATAATAATAAATGTCCTAATCAAATCCAAGTGGACCTAAATGATAATATTTTATTCCTAAGGTTGTTTTTGGTAGAGATACACTTGTCCAATAGAATTATGACATGTGTTAGGGTAATATTAATATCATTTTTACCCTTAATTACCCTATTTACATTTAATCGTGGTAAATAAAAGTAAAAAGTTACTATTCACCAAAAATTATTTTTATCTTATTGAACCACATTTTACTCCTTGATATTAACCGTGTCTCGTGGATTTTCGAAATTACACTCACAGAAGTGGTAAAATTAAGTTTTATGTGAATTACCAAATTCTTCTAGGAGGTGGGTAAAAGACGGTGAAAAGTTCAATAAAATTTTTATATATCTAAAATTATTCTAAACTAACTCCAATGAATTACATTGAACTTATATAGGTATTATGTATCTATTTTGACCTTAATTAAATTTAAATAAAACAAATAATTATTAAAATAAGAATTCGGTTTTAAACTATAACTCAGTGTTTTTCCACTATTCATCAAAAATTGAATGTTTTCAGAAAAATACCAAAAATTCACCCTAAGATAATTTTGATATTCCAAATCTAAAAATGAAGTCCATTTTGAAAGATAAAATTTATAACTTTTTAAAAAGTGGGTATTACTATTCATAACGGCTAGTTTGATTGGTTGTGGTGTGAGTTAGAACTCAAAGTTGCATACAACACACGCTACTGTATTATTCAAAGGGAAGCGTATCGTGGAAGCTTGGGATGTTACACCCAAAGGGGTATCCTTCCTTCATGATGGCCAAAATTCTTCACGAATGGAATCCCCACTTGAAGTGGAGATAAAATGGAGAAAAGGGAAAGTGGGCTTTTAATGATCAAATACCTTAGATGGTTCATTTTCTCGATGGTTCTCAGTGAAAAGGGGTGCTTCGCAAATCGAGAGAGCAGAAGGTGAAAGGTCAGGGTGTCTATCCTTTAGATTAAAGGTGGGAAAAGTATTTATAGGCACTAGGAATCACAATTCTCTACGAACATGCTGCGAAGAAAATTTTGATTCATAATCAGAGGTAGATTCGTCAAGTTTCTCAGACTCATGGAGGCTTCCGTACACACCTTTGCAGGGGTCGCAGAGGTTCCATTCAAGTTCCTCAGACTTGAAAAGGATTTGATCAAGTTTCTCATAATCACAAAGGCTTTTGTAACTATATTTACAGAATTCACAGAGTCTCCAGTCAATTTCCTCAGACTCGTGAAGGATTCTGTCACTTCCTTTGTTGCGTTCACAGAGAATTCCTTTGCGGTAGTCACGGAGAATCCTTCTGGGTAGCTTTGCGGTGGTTGCGATGTAGGAGGTCTTTGTGAAGGTGCTTCTCAATGTAGACCCTTTTACTTTTTGTGCCCTTTCTTGATTTATCCCAAGGCATGGAATTTTGGCACCAACACATTTCCACCATGATTCCCAAACATTAAGGTTTATGGTATATTTTCCACAAGAGTTGACCAATTTCACTTTTCTACACATCTTATAACCCCTTTTATATTATATCATGTTCCCATAGAGACCTCATCTCCAAAAATAATCATGTATCAATCCACTAGTTACTATTTCCCAATCCTCTCTAGTCCATCTCTAGAGAAACACTTTCTCTAAACTCATTCATGGCATATCACTATAATGGATAAACACCCCTAATCCAAATATAGATCATTCAAGTTGTATCATATATATACACAAGTCACATTCTACCTGATCTAATTCTAAGAAGAATTGTCAATAAAAATCCTTCAATATTCCATGACCTCACTCCAAGAAGTTAGAGAAATAAGGATTCTTAGACCCCCATCACAACATATAGACACCACTCAAGGTCCCCCATCCCATACATTTTTCTAAATAACTAAACACACTTCCAATATCAACCTAATACACACACTAGGAAGGATCACATGACACCAACATGCGCCCAAAATCATCATCATTGCCTACTTCTTGAATCTATGTGACTCTTAATCCCAAATCTCCCCATCCTATAGATTTTCCAAATCCAGTCTCATTAACATAACCCACATTCCATCCAAGTCTAATCACACCTCCTCAAACACTAATCTCACCATCCCAAGGATGATCTTATGATTTACCGACCAACATACTATGTATATTGAGAAAAATATCACTACCTTATTCCACAGTAATCGAGTATCCAATGGACCACTCTTAACAGTATTGAACTTCCCCCGTTTCTAAAAAATACATATCTGTGTGGGAATTCAACCAAACACTACCCTTACAAATAACCTGAAATATATCATCAAGATTTGCATCCAAAAAAACTATGCTCACTAGCCTACTCAACAGCTAATGATGCCTTACTTACATATTAGTCACATTCCTTGATTGGAGAATCTTATGTGTCTTTGTTCCCAGTGCATACTAAAGTAATCTATCACATGTTGATACATATACTTGATCACAAACCATCCATGTGTCATATCCATTTCAAGAAGCATTTATATGTACTTCCCATCACAAAAGGAATTCACATGCATGGGAAAACCTTCACTATCTAGGGCTTCCCTCGTATATTAAAATTCTTCTCAATAAATAATAGTGTTTCATGTTATTCTAGTAAGATAATCAACTCATTAATGTCATGAGTTATATCTCATAATCTATAGTCCATCCCACCAAGTATAAGGATCATGTACCACATGGGTCACATTCCCCTAAAAAAGCTCTCATGATTTAGTCTCTAACATTATAGGGGAACTCATGTTCCATTGTTCTCTTTATAGGTATCTTTAACCCATCTCAGGGAATACACATTCCCATACAACCCTTTACTAAGGTCGTCACTATTATACAAAGAGCATTAATACACCATCACATTTTAAAGAAACTAAGGAAAACATTGAGTCTTATTATACAACTCTCACAACCTCTACAACAAAACACACTTTTAACAGTGCTATTAAAGGGCCTTTATCAGTTCTAAAAAAGTGTTGACTACCAAAGAAAGGTTAAAAGATGACTTTTATCATGCTAAAAAAAGCACTGATAAAGGGGGCCTTTATTATCACTTTTCATTAACACTGATAAAGACACCCTTTCTTAGCACTTTTATTTAACACTGATAAATTCCCCCTTTATCAGTTCTTTTTTAGTGCTGATAAAGGACCCCTTTATCAGCACTTTTTTAGCACTGATAAAAATTAAAAAAATATATTTTGTATACCATTTATCAACGCTTTCCACTCCCCACCCCCACCCTACCTCAGCTCTCACAAACACCCCCTCCTTATCACTTGAATGCTCCCCCAAATATGTGTGTGTACCTGGATTTGATCCCATGACCTCCCTTATATGACTGGATTCCCTTTTACACTCTGTCATTCTTGTTTTTTTTATGTTTTATGATATTTTTATTTATTTTTATATATCTAGAAGTGTGTGATATATATATACACCCTTATATTTATTTAAATAAATTATATATTAATATTCATTTATATATATTAGAATATAAATATATTTTTTTTATTAATGCACACACAAACACGTTTATATATAAACAGATTTAATTATATAGGTATATATATAAATATTAATGCATTTTTATAAGTTAAATAAAATGGATAATTATTTATCTTAAATTAAATTAATAATAAATATTTATTTCCATATGGTTTATTATTTAAAAATATAATTTTATATAAATATGTATTTATACAATTGATTTATTATAAGTAAATATAAGAATATATAAATATATTTAATTATAAATAAATATACATTATTAAAAATGATAAAATTTAAAAACCATAATATCTATATGAATGTAATCCCTAGGAATAAATTGAATCCCCATTGAAAAAAATAAAATAAGTCCCCCTTAAATGAGGTTGAAATTGTAACATCCTGGGTAAATAAAGAATAATACATTTTCATTTTTATTAATATTTGTAAATTAAATGTTAATTTTAATTTAAAGGGGATTCCATGTTCGATGGCTTACCCGATACACAACAACAGGTTTCTTTGAAATCTTACGTTGCATACTAATAATATAATATTATTATTTTAAATGGTACTTAATGTCGAGCCATTTTATTGGTGGAAATGAATAGAACTAACTAAAATTTTATTATATATGTATGTTAAATGTTTTTACATTTATCCAATAAAAGCCAGTGTCTTAAAATAATAAAGGAATTCGATTTTAAGCATAAATACTCTAATATTCATTAAAGGGTCGATTTACCGCCTTTTGATGGCGAACCCTCTTTAAATATAGTTTTGGTCATTTTTATATGTTATATTTGACAAAATGAAATTATTCTTTAGAATCGGAACATCAAAATATACTTTGGGTAAAATTTTGGTATTTTTCTGATAAAATTCATTTTTTTGATGAATAGTGAAAAATACTGTATTTTAATTCAAAACTGTGTTTTAATATAATTTATTTATATAGTTAAATTATCTTTTTAATTTGTTTTAAAGTCTAATTAGAATATATTTTTACCATTTAATCCAATTTTGGTCATTGGAATTAATTTCAGTTAGAAATTTGACATAAACAAGTGTCAATCTTTTCATAGTTATTATTTCTTAAAAACACGCTATTTGTTTTAACAACAGGAATTAATTTTAAATTAATTAATGCCACTTTTATGTTTTGAATTTGGAAAAATAGACATCATTTTTGAATTCGGAATATCAAATAAATCTTAGGCTGAATTTTAGGTATTTTTTTGAAAAACTTCAATTTTTGATGAATAGTGAAACCACTTAGTAGTAGTTAAAAAAGTGACTTTTACATTTAAATGAAATTTTACCGCTTCTGTGAGTTGAATTTCAAAAATACGAGAGTCACGGTTAATATAAATAATTAAAATGTGGTTCAATAAGTTGAAAATAATTTTTGGTGAATAGTAACTTTTGACTTTTATTTACCGCAGTTAAAGATAAATAGGGTAACTCAAGGTAAAAAAGTATATTATAAGAATACCAAATTACCTTAACACTTGTTCTAACCTTATTTAATGAGTCATGGCTGACCATGGATATCCTTGGGTCGATTTTGGGACCCCATGGAGCCACTTGAGAGTGATAATGACTCTTTAGATTAATTAATTTAAAGTAAAGACAAAAAAGACACAAACAAACATCTTTTTGTAAATTAATTTTTACATGGAGTTATATAAGTTACATTTTCAACTATAAATATTCATTGGAAAGCTAAAACGATTTCCTACATCATGGTATTTTTTTATAATTTTTAGACATCAAATAATTTAAATTATTTATGACACAATAATGATGCACTGTTTACCTCATTAATAAATGATTTAAACAAATAAGATTATAATGATTAAAGTATTATCCAAAACATGTCCAATTCTAATTGGATGATTTTATTTCTAATATTAGTCATCTTATATTTGACTTTAATTTGTTTTGGACCTTTTTAAACCAAAGATAAGTTTATAATAAAATAATAGTTTCACACTTTCCTAAAGAGCCCCTCCTCTCCCTTATAAAAAGAGACCACTTCTAACCAATTCTTTACACCTCTCAAGCCTTTTTTTCTCGTCCAAACTCTGCCCAATTAATCTCCCTACATCCCTCTCCTCCACCTAGAAGCCTTACCTTAGGCAAAAGGCACTTGAAGAAGTCATTTTGGTTCAAACCAAAGGGAGTTACCCAAATAAAAGGTAACAGTTTCTCTTAAATTCATTTCTTTTATTTTACTTCTCCAACCCCATGAACTATTTTTATTCCTTTCTTTTGTAACAACAACGGTATCTTAAGTATACTAGGATGTTTTTATAAGAATTATTTGAGCTACACTTACACACACCTCCAACTAATGGGTGAAGAACATAATGTTTCTATGGATGGCAAACTAACACCTCACGAAACGATGATTGTTCGATTATCTCATATCGCCCATTATGGTGACCATTATGATGGCACTGTATTTATATATTATGTATATTATGTTTATGTTTTCTCTATGATTCTGTAATTTTCATTTAAAAACACACCAATATGTTTTCCAGTATGTGTGACCATGATAATTTCATTTGAGGAAGTGCGGACTACCGCCCCCTCAAGGTGATATGATTCGTTCATGACATTCATGGAACATATAATGGATAGAGTTAATTAAATTATGTAAAACATATATCATATGATATTATACTGGAATTATAATATACCTATGTATCATTATATTTTAATTCCATTAAAATAAAATAAAAAATTGAAATTAAAGTAGCGTTCATGCGTACGTACGGCTTACCGTCTCCATTAAAGGTGCATTTCATTTCTTATCTCCAAATGTTATGTACTGTTATAAATACATATATATATATATATAATAGATATATATGATATATATGATATCTAAATCATTTATATAATTTTGTAGTTAATGGACTTTTGACCACATGGACAAATTGTAATTATAACAAGTTCATTTTTGACTCAAGTTCCGAACATCAATAAAATATCCAATATGAACTCAAATAATTAACTAATTATTATAGAAAGGTAATAAGTGATATAAAAGGAATAATAAAATTGAAAATTGTTCTTAATCAATTAGAAATTAACATAAGTTTAATATTCAGGAAGAACAAGGAACACACAAGACAATTCGGACTTAAGGTAAGGAGTTTCTTATCTCGCTTTTTAATTTCGTGAGATTTCCATTGTTCGCCACTTATTTATTGAATGTGGTGTGTCTACTGACCATGAATGTATTCATTGTGTAATATAATTTAATTTATGGATATTTACATCATCATTGTATGATCCATCTTTCATGGGATGTATGTTTCGTAAGTTATCAAATTGGTAAGGGAATTACAAATTTCAATTTCCACTCATTCAGCATTGTGCATACTTAGTTGATTATTTTACTCCAAGATTATGTGTGGAATCACTATTAATTTGCTTATGTCATAATTTCCACTCCCCTTTCTATGGATATACTTTTGATACACATAATCACTCCATTTATAGGTTCTCAAGTCATCGATGTGAACTTGATAAGAGTAATTTTAATTCAATCTTCATTTATTGAGTTAAACATCCAATTCATTGGTGTTGTTTTTACAAGAATATGTGTAAATGTCCTCTGATTGATTTACACTGAACATCCAATCATATTGAGTGTATTTATATTTTTTACACATCATTATGTCGCCGATTTATACTTAACCTAAGGATACATTCTTTATAAGTGATTTCATCTCAATTTACATTCTATTGAGACTTCTTTGTTGTTATACAACAATTAACTTTTATATGGTGTATATAATGTTCTTTGACATAGTATATCATGAATCCCTTTATTCTCATGATGTTATAATGTTTTTATTACCTCAATTATTTGTATTCAAGTGTCTCTCTTTTGGTTATGAACTCAAACTAAAATATCATTTTAAAATGTTTTAAACATTTATTATTCTAAATCTTTCTCATTAATGTCCATGTTTTAAAAATGGTTTTCAGGATTTATTTATATGGACATTAAAGTTTTAAAATTAAAAATTACTTTTAAAAGTTTCAAAGTGGTATGGGACACTTTGATTCAAAAATCTATTTTAAATGGCTTCTTAACAAATAGTGTGACTTTTAAATGTTTTCAAGAAAAAAGGGGATATTTATCTCAAATAGTTTTGATGATTATTTTCATCTATGGTGATATCCTTCATTATTCTCGATTTAGGTTAATCTGTTACAATACAACCTTCCATATTGTATTTAATGAGTTATATTTGACTGTGGATGTGCTATTTTTATACCATTAATGGTTTGTGGATAAAGTATTGACATTTCGTATGCTAGTTTTAATACGAATGTTTATGTTATGTTTCAAATTTTTCATATGAGGAATGCATTGGAATTAGTAAGTGACGGGTGGAGCCCACTATAGCTCATCGATGCATCCATAGGTCTCATGAGACAAACTAGTGTCTTGGCACAAGGCCTTGACAAAATCTTATTTGTAGTCTTGGCACAAGACCTTGACTATGTGGTTGTGATAGTCTGGCATTATGCATTCCATCATTATGAAAGTGGTTATTGATATTTCATGTGATTATTCAACTAGTAGAATATCCATGTGAATAAGTAAATGTAATTATTTCATTTTTTTTTTCATATTATGTTGATGTTCAAATTTAAAAAACTTTTGTTTTAGTTATGCATTGCCTCAAATGTTTATGCTTATTTATGAAAGTTTCCGCTATATTTTTATCCTTACTGAGCATTTGAGCTCACCCCTTTCTATGTTTTATTTTTCCCAGGATGTGAAGAAGTTAGTTATGAGTGACTTTCAGGCATAATCTAGGAAGATTTGGTGTTTCCAATGGAATAATTTAGTGTTGTTTCTATTTTCAAGTTGTAATTTTGACCTTATGAATGTATCTAGTATTTCCAAGGCTACTAAACTGATCGGTCTTTTGGGACATGATTTCTTGGTATCATGCCAATGTTATGTAATAATGCACCGACTCTAGGTAACTGGGTTCGGAGAGTTACATTTGGTATCAGAGGAAGTTTAGTACAAACCTTGGAAGCTAGATCTAGATAAACTCTGATTAGAGCACATAGCCCTAAGATAGAATTCGAGAATTAGTATAGAATAACTTCCTAAAATATTGGTATTTTAGAGATTTTGTGAGTTTTCCAAGCAATACATCCTTTTCTGTATATGAGCATGTAGAGGCGGCTCTGGCACAGATGTACCTAGGGGTAAAACCCGAAAACACTACTTTGAGCTAGACTCGAACGGGAACTGGTGCACGACAACGGGTCTTGCTGCACTCTTGGTTACGACACTCCCGAGGGATATGATTAAGATAATTTACATTTTCTTGGCAAACCGATTTGAAGGATTTTAATATAAGATGAGAATAAATGACCTTGGTTAATCCCAAGGTGTTTCAAAATGGAAAATATAGTGTCATGATATTCTCTAAATGATTTTATGACTACTGTTACTCACACAATGATTTCTGGTTTTAGTCAATGGCTGGATTCCAAAGAACTCATAGTAACTTTGAGAATGATGTACAAGGTGGGAATGATGGTGGAAATGAGAAAAAAAATGGAATGTTGATAGGCGTAAAAGATATCGTGTTCATGCTAAATCAGTTTTCCAAAAATATGATCAACAACATATATATTAACTAACTCCCGGACTCAAAAAAGAAGATAAAGGTGATGAATGATAAGAGCTCCAACAGTGGACACCATGGAGAAAAGAATCCTCAATTTCTATCATGCAGGAAATGTGGAAGGAGACACCCAGGAAAGTGTCTCAATGGAACAAATAAATGCTTTACGTGTGGGAAAGAAGGACATAAAGTGAAGAATTACTGAGGAAAAATGAAGAGTACTATGGAAGAAAATAAAAATGGTCCCAAGAATCCATTTACAGTCATTTGTCATAAATGTAGGGGACCTAGCCATTACCCGAGTAAATTCCCTATTCTATAGGATATTTTCTTGGTCAAAGAAGAAGTTATGTGGAAATAAATGGTTCGAGAAATGTTCAAATGTATTAGTGCTCCTTGTTGATGGGATTACTTTGGAATAATTTTCTCTTGTATTTTTAACCCTGCAGTTAGTCATGTGAAAGTGATATTTGAGGAATAATTATCTTTTCTCTTGTGGATATAGTTATAAAAAACCATTTGGTTTTATATGATCATTGGTTTTGAGGCAATTACAGGTTATTATATTTTGGGATGAAAATGCAAGGTATGAGATAACATTTGTGGTTAAATTATGTTATGGTTATTTTGAGGAATTTATCTCATTTTGGTAATGTTATAAAATATAGTTTTTAAAAAAAAAAAAAAGACAACACGCAGACCATGTGACAACCCATCGCATCGGACAAAGCTGTGGTAATCGAACCCACAACCAGAGTGTGATTGGGATTTATCGCCTACCACAGGACTATATGAAGTCCCTGGTTAGTGTGACTAATTATTTTTAGTTAAATGATTTTATTGATCAATAATAAGTTGATTTGGGATCTTATTTCTTATCAAATTAATACCCTTAGTATAGAAAAATGATTTTGTGATTAAGTGATAAATGTTATTTGGAAGACTTTCTCTTTGTTGGGAACACTATATGCCCAAGGAAAATAGAATTCTATGGGATTTCATTTGAGAAGTAATGGTGGATTTTTATCTATATTTTTATTGTGGAATTATAGTGATTTGGGTTATTTATGGATATGATTAACCTATAATAGAGAATATTTTATTAGGTTAATTACTTTTAAGTATGTGACTTTAAGAGTAGTTGATGTCATTTGGAGATAAAATTTATTGTGGAAGACTGTGTAATCAAATTCTTCTATGTTTTGGGTTTCAAAATTATTTTAGATTATATTGATGGATTTTAAGGAAATTTTTTTATTGAATGGTATTTATTGAACTTTGGGTATTGTTGGTTTAATTTTAGAAATTAAGATTAGTGTTTCTTTCTCTAAAGGATTATCCTTTTTGGGGATCATCTGATCTTGTACTAACCATTTTGGTGGTGGTTAATCTCTAAAGACAAGGTAAACATATAGTTTATCCTTTGTGGATCATGTGATTATCTAGAAGTTTATTCAAGCTCTTCTGGTGTGACCAAGTCTTCTTTAATACTCATTGTTTAAAAAATATATTTAGTGATAAAAATTTATTAAAGAATAAAACTCTACTTGAAAAGTAAGTATATCTCTTTATTTTATTAGTCAATCTCATAAATAAATTCCTCATCTTTATGAAATGTAACTTAAAACAAAAAAAATGTTGTCCATTTAATTTTCCTACTGGGAAACTAATTACTGTTTGTCCCATCACAAGTTTGTGGTTTTCTTATTGTTAACTTTCTCCTAATCATGTTTTCTATCCCTCTCCATCAGAACTTGACACTTTTCTTTCTCCTACATATCCATGTTTTCATGTAATCCTAGTATCTTTTGTCTCGGGTAACCTTTTTACTTCTCTTAATTTATTTTAAAGTGATAGTTTTATTGACTCTTTTTCCGATGTGGGGCTTTCAATGAAGTTTCTGAACCCAATTTTAAAATTGTGAGGACGCAATTCCCAAAAGGGGGGAAGGATGTAACATCCTGGGTAAATAAAGAATAATACATTTTCATATTTATTAATATTTGTGAATTAAATGTTAATTTTAATTTAATGGGAATGCTATGTTCGATGGATTACCTGATACACAACAACAGGTTTCTTTCAAATAAATATTTGGCTTAATTTTGGGTATGTTTCTAAAAAACTTCAATTTTTGATGAATAGTGAAACCACTTAGTAGTAGTTAAAAAAGTGGCTTTTACATTTAAATGAAATTTTACCTCTTCTGTGAGTTGAATTTCAAAAATCATAGAGACATGGTTAATATCAAGAAGTAAAATGTGGTTCAATAATATGAAAATAATTTTTGGTGAATAGTAACTTTTGACTTTTATTTACCGCGGTTAAAGGTAAATAGGGTAATTCAAGGTAAAAAGTATATTATAATAATAAACAATTACCTTAACACTTTTCCTAACCTTATTGTATGAGTCATGGCCGACCATGGGTATCCTTGGGTCGATTTTGGGACCCCATGGAGCCACTTGAGAGTGATAATGACTCTTTAGATTAATTAATTTAAAGTAAAGACAAAAATGACACAAACAAATATCTTTTAGTAAATTAATTTTTACATGGAGTTATATAAGTTATATTTTAAACTATAAATATTCATTAGAAATATAAAAATATTTCCTACATCATGGTATTTTTTTTATAATTTTTAGACATCAAAAAATTTAAATTATTTATGACACAATAATGATGCAGTGTTTACCTCATTAATAAATGATTTAAATAAATAAGATTATAATGATTAAACTATTATCCAAAACATGTCCAATTCTGATTGGATGATTTTATTTCGAATATTAGTCATCTTATCTTCATCTTTAATGTGTTTTGGACCTTTTGAAACCGAAGATAAGTTTATAATAAAATAATAGTTTCACACTTTCCTAAAGAGTCCATCCTCTTCCTTATAAAAGGAGACCACTTATAACCAATTCTTCACACTTATCAGGCCTTTTGGCTCATCCAAACTCTACCCAATTAAGATCCCTACATCCCTATCCTCCACCTAGAAGCCTTACCTTAGGTAGAAGGAACTTCAAGAAGTCCTTTTGGTTCAAACCAAAGGGAGTTACCCAAATTAAAAGTAACGGTTTCTCTTAAATTCATTTCTTTTATTTTACTTCTCCAACCCCATGAACTCTTTTTATTCATTTATTTTGTAACAAAACCAGTATCTTAAATATACTAGTATTTTTTTTATAATAAGGATTTGAGCTACACTTACACGCACCTCCATCTAATGGGTGAAGAACATAATGTTTCTGTGGATGGCAAACTAACGCCTCACGAAACGATGATTTTTCGATTATCTCCTACCGCCTCTTATGATGGCCATTATGATGGAACTATATTTATATATTATGTATATTATGTATATTATGTTTATGTTTTATCTATTCTTCTGTAATATTCATTTAAAAACACACCAATATGCTTTCCAATATGTCTGACCACGATAATTTCATTTGAGCAAGTGCGGACTACAGCACCCTCAAGGTGATATGATTCGTTCATGACATTCATGGAACATATAAAGGATAGAGTTAATTAAATTATTTAAAAAATATATCATATGATATTATACTAGAATTATAATATACCTATGTATCATTATGTTTTAATTCCATTAAAATAAAAAAATAGAAATGAAAGTAGCGTTAATGTGTACGTACGGATTACCGTCTCCATGAAAGATGAATTTCATTTATTATCTACAAATGTTATGCACTGTTATAAATACATATATATAATGGATATATATTATATATATTATATCTAAATCATTAATATCATTCTGGAGGTAATGTAATTTTGACCACATGGACAAATTGTAATTATAACAAGTTCATTTTTTACTCAAGTTCCAAACATAAATAAAATATCCAATATGAACTAAAATAATTAACTAATTATTATAGAAAGGTAATAAGTGATATAAAAGGAATAATAAAATTTAAAATTGTTCTTAATCAAGTATAAATTATCATAATTTTATTATTAAGGAAGAACAAGGAACACACAAGACAATTCGGACTTGAGGTAAGGAGTTTCTTATCTCACTTTTAATTCCATGAAATTTCCATTATTCACCACTTATTTATTGAATGTGGTGTGTTTACTACCCATGATTTTATTCATTGTGTAATATAATTTAATTTATGGATATTTACATCATCATTGTATTATCCATCTTTCATGGGATTTATGTTTCTTAAGTTACCGAATTGGTAAGGGAATTACAAATTTCAATTTCCACTCATTCGGCATTACGCATACTTTGTTGATTATTTTACTTCAAGATTATGTGTGGAATAAATATTAATTTTCTTATGTCATAATTTCCACTCCTATTTCTATGTATATACTTTTGATACACATAATCACTCTATTGATAGGTTCTCAAGTCATCGATATGAACTTGATAAGAGTAATTTTAACTCAATCTCCATTTATTGAGTTAAACATCTAATTCATTGGTGTTGTTTTTACAAGAATATGTGTGAATGTCTTATGATTGATTTACACTGAACATCCAATCATATTGAGTGTATTTATATTTGTCACACATAATTATGTCACTGATTTATCCTTAACCTAAGGATATGGTCTTTATAAGAGATTTCATCTCAATTTACATTCCATTGAGACTTCTTTGTTGTTATACAACAATTCACTTTTATATGGTGTATATAATGTACTTTGACATAGTATATCATGAATCCATTTATTCCCATGATATTATAATGTTTTGATTACCTCAATTATTTGTATTCAAGTGTCTCTCTTTTGGTTAGGAACTCAAACTAAAATATCATTTTAAAATGTTTTAATGATTTATTATTCTAAATATTTCTCATTAATGTCCATGTTTTATAAATGGTTTTAAGGATTTATTTATATGGACATTAAAGTTTTAAAATTAAAAATTCCTTTTTAAAGTTTCAAAGTGGTATGGGACACTTTGATTCAAAAATCTATTTTAAACGGATTCTTGACAAATAGTGTGACTTTTAAATGTTTTCAAGAAAAAGGGGGATATTTCTCTCAAATAGTTTTGATGATTGTTTTCATCTACGGAGATATCCTTCATTATTCTCGATTGAGGTTAATCTATTAAAATACAACCTTCTATATTGTATTGAATGAGTTATGTTTGACTGTGGATGTGCTATTTTTATACCATTCATGGTTTGTGGATAAAGTATTGACATTTCGTATGCTGGTTTTAATACGAATGTTTATGTTATGTTTCAAAATTTTCATATGAGGAATGCATTGGACTTAGTAAGTGACGGGTGGAGCCCGCTATATCTCCTTGATGCATCGGTAGGTCTCATGAGACAAACTAGTGTCTTGGAACAAGGCCTTGACAAAATCTTATTTGTAGTCTTGGCACAAGGCCTTGACTATGTGGTTATGATAGTCTAGAATTATGCATTCCATCATTATGAAAGTGGTTATTGATATTGCATGTGATTATTCGACTAGTAGAATATCTATGTGAATAAGTAAATGGAATTATTTCATTTTTTTTGCCATATTATGTTGATGTTCAATTTTAAAAGGCTTTTTTTTAGTTATGAATTACCTTAAATTTTTATGCTTATTTATGAAAGTTTCTGCTATATTGTTATCCTTACTAAGCATTTGAGCTCACCCCTTTCTATGTTTTATTTTTCCCAAGATGTGAAGAAGTTAGTTATGAGTGACTTGCAGGCATAAACTAGGAAGTTTGGATGTTTCCAATGGAATAATTTAGTGTTGTTTCTCTTTTCAAGTTGTAATTTTGACCTTATGAATGTATCTAGTATTTCCAAGGCTACTAAACTGATCGGTCTTTCGAGACATGATTTCCTTGTATCATGTTAATGTTATGTAATAATGCACTGACTCTGAGTAACTGGGGTCGGGGCGTTACAGAAATTCCATCAAATGTTGAAAAATTTGAATACCCCAACTAAAAAATCATTTTTGGTGGAATTTTGGGATTTTTTATCCTCAAAAAATTTGAGTGGGGGTTTCCCCAGGTCACTAGGTCATATAGCTCTTTGCAGGTTTCGATTTGAAATGTGGTAGAGCACAAACAGACACCAAGATCAAAATTTATGGTTGTTTGAAGTTCAAGTCATGTTTTTAACTTATCTTAGACCATTAATTAATTTATTTAATTTTTATGTTATCAAATTTTTATTAAATGACTATTACTCAATAATAATTATCAAATTAATAATTAATCATATTTTCTAATTATTTTATAATCCATTTTCACTAAATATATTATATATTAAGTGTAAATTAGTATTTAGCCTTATCTAAAACATATTAAAAAATATACATTATATTTTTAATAATATAAATATATTAACATATTAATATATGATTTTTAATTAAATATAATTTCTTTATGAAATATACTATTTATCAGCGCTAGTAAAAAACTAATAATAACCCCCTATCAATTCTTATTTACTAGAAATGATACAGGGCCCCCCTTTATTAGTGCTTTTTTATTAATGCTGATAAAGGGTCCTCTTTATCAGTGAATTTTTCTATCACTGATAAATAACCCTCATTATTAGTGCTAAAAAAAGTGCTGATAAAGACCCCCTTTATTGGGGCTTTTTACTAGCACTGATAAAGCTTAGCACTGGATAAACCTAGTTTTGTAGTAGTGGATCGACCATTCCTAAAATGATCATAAATAACCATTACAAACCCATAATCCTATCTAAAAAATCCATAATAGAATATCACTGAAATTATATACATGTGGTTCCATTACAATTCTCAATATCATAATTTTGGATAAGCAATATTAGGCATAGTTTCCAACTACTCTACACACACCCTATAATACAAGGCTCTCATACCACTCAAGAGCTTTCTCTAGCCTCGAATATCCACTCTTAGGGGTCAAACAATATACATAGGATCCATGTAACCAAAAATCAAATGGAAACAACATAATTAGAAATATGAATTTGGTAAAGTATAATTCCACCAAATATTTATATAGTAAAACACTATATAAGCTATTGTTGATTCTTTACAAGACTGAACTCTATATCATAATCAAGTGATCAATCGTAATCAAGCACATGAATTTCATGTGATTTACCAAAGATGATGCATAAATAGACACCGCTTTCCACTCCAACCAAGTGTAAAACAAAAAACCATATACGATACATCATATTCATTGAAATTCTAAAAATCATTAGATCACAAGACCAAGAACATCAATATTATCCCTAGTAACTTGGACCATCCATATAGGTGGGTTAGCTACTCCCAGTCATAAAGTCCCTCCCAAGTTTTAACAATATCCTACCTTATACTACCATACCCAAATAATAAGACAACTAAAAAACAAGGCTTAGATACTAATTTTTAATGTCTTGATTCATCTCACCAGAATGATTTCTAAATCGATAGCTCCATGTGACCTCAAGCGCACCTACATGTATTCTAGAGGCTACCAACTAGTGTCAAGGGTCTATAATGAATGTAGATAGACCATACCCTCTAGATCAGATAACCATAAATAGAAATGGAATAAATAATAATAAACCATAATCATAATATAACATCTTAAATATAGACATTACAACTAATATCCAACCATAAGAAAACAACATAACACATGATATATAAAATAAACCATTGTAATGTCACAAAAATTATACATAAATAAAAAAGATTTCTACATTGGTTGATCATATACAAATCTATCCAAAAAAATAAGGTGATGGAGGTGACTAAAAAACTGGTTATGAGTCTCTACGTGATCCCTTATCCCACTCTAACCATCCAATTAGCTCATTTGTCTACCACCAGGCTCTTTCCCTTACTCGTATCCCTGATCATGAGATCTATACATTCATTGAGATTTCTGCTCAGGGTGTGAGTATAACACTACAATAAATCAAAAATATTTTCCTTAATCAAATACAGAATATACAAGTGCATTCTAATGTGACATGGAAATAATACATCAATAAATAATTAACCATCATACCCTCGATTTCTCACAAGTCACTCAGGAATGATCATACCTGCTTTATCCGGTGTTAGAATCGAGTTTGAACAAGTCATGTAAAGATACCATGGATCAGCATTCCATCCTCCTATAAAACCAAATCAATGAACACAAAGAAAAAAATTTAGCAATACACCCAACTTATAATTACTATAGAGATGGGTTAGAATTATATCCAACCCTTATAAATATACACATGTAGTTGGCATAGAACCCAATATCATCACTAGAGTAACCAATGTTTGAATTACATGCAACCACATTTTCCAACATGACCAAGGTTGTCATTACACCCAACCTTCATGAAAACATGACCCTGGTTAGTGGTAAACCCAACCCACACCATAATAATAGACAAGGTTGAAATTAAACCCAAATGCATTCCAAAAAATACCCAAGGTTGCGATTACTCCCAAATATATAACAAGAATAGTTCATATTGACATTACACTCAACCACATACTAAAAAACACCCAAGTTTGGAATTTCACCCAACAAAATAACAAGAATGGTCTAATTTGGAATTACACCCAACCATATACCAAACAATACCCAAGGTTGGAATGACACCCAAATTCATAACAAGAATGGTCTATGTTAGAATTAAACCCAACCATATACCAAAAAAATAACCAATATTGTCATTACACCCAATCTCATAATAAGAATAGTCCTAGTTTGAACTAAACCCAACCACATACCATAAAATACCTATAAGCATCACATTAACATTCGTGGTTGGCATTACACCCAACCCACATCACGTGAAAAATCATGGTTGGCATTACAACCAACCACATAACAATAAAATTCAAAGTTGGCATTACATCCAACCGCACTACCATGACAATTAATATTATAATTACCCCCAATATTATACCAAAAACATAATCATATAACAACCTATGCATAATTGGAAAATAATAACAAAACACTTTTATTAATGCATCAGAGATAAATACATTTCATAAAATAAACATCACACACAAGCAATAGTAAGGGTTGGTATTATTTCCAACTATACTTCCCTCTTTAAGTTTGGTTAGTTAACTCACACACAACCCTATTTTCATACTTCCTAATCTCATTCAAGGATACCCTTATTCTATCCCTATATTTGAATACATTTCACCATCAAGGAATAACCACAAGAATCTATTAAGGTAAACTACATCATAACATAACCAAGGACAGCCCTTGAAGGTTCCCCATTCCTATTCCCATAACACTTTAATCAAGTGTATGGTCATCGTTGACTATAAAATATAGCATAACTCTCTAAAGAACTCATGTGGTCCTAACCATTATCATTATACTCATTAGATACTAATAAATATCTTGTATTTTCATACCAAAACATTTTAAAATGTATGGTAAGTTATACACATCAAAACACACATAGAAACACATATAAAGAAACATGAAAGGTTAGAGACTACCTATCTTGATGTATTAGGATCCCACTTACCAAGAATCATCAACTAATTTGAATCCAATAATAAGAAATCCCATGATCTAAAAAAACCCTAAATTAAGATATCTAGAGATAAACACTACAATAGTGAGAGAAACTAAGAATATATGTAATAGGAAAATTATCCTTACCTCTATCAATCCTCTGAATTATGAGGCAATTGAATCCAAGAACCATCAGGTGAGAGGTTAAGGTTGGAAGAGGAAAATTCCAAAGGGAAATGGGTCCGGACGTGCGACTATTTCTTGAAAGAAATAGGGAAACCCATTTAAATGATTTATCATTTTAATTTATTAAATTAAAATTATAAAAAAAAATCATAAGGGGTACATTATAGAATTTCTATATGGGTCACGGCACTACACCCTCATCCATAGAGGCAATAAGAAGATCATGGCCATCCCTCAATGACATTAGGTATGCTTAACGAGTCTTGGTCCCATGGATCAATCCCACTAGCCAACATTGATGAGGTGGACTGTACTAGAAAAAAATAGCCCATATTTGAAATGAGCTTAAATAGACCAAGAAAAAAAGAGTTCACGAGCTTATGTGAGCTAGCCCAAGGGCCAAGAATAAATTTTTTATTTTTTATTTTAATGTTATTTTTATTTAATGTATTATTTTTTTTGACAAACATAAATATATTTTTACTTATTTGATTAATACATATATATATAAATTAAAAATTATGTGATAACTATTATGTATTTAATATTTAATATTCATTAATAATAAGTGTTTTCAATTTTTATTAAAAAATGTTTTTAATCTTGATTACAAATTTGGATCAACCCATGGACCAACCTGCTTAAAATGAAGATCAGAATAGACTAAACTTTCTAAACCTGTATTAAATGCAATCAAAAATGGATTAGGAATTTTTTTAGCTTAGTCTATGTAGGCTTGGCCTACTCCACCCTATTAAAACCTGGTAAACACCCCTAAGCATCATGATCAGGGAATTCATGGCGCAAAACTCCAATTATGGTGTGACCGACCACCTACTCCAGAAAAATTATCTTATATAGCCACATGCAATGCCACAATTCTCTTATTATGGTGTGAGATTTGACCTGCGATAAAATTTCAACTCATACCAAAGCTATCTCCTAAAATAAAAACCCTTGGTCTCTTTTATCTCCTTTAACAACCGAATCCCATCAAAATGCACATATTTTTGGAAAAAAATAAGCATAAATTTTTCTAAAAATATTTGGGGTGTTATAAAAGAGATCTAGTAAATATATAAACCATAAAATAATCTAATAAAATTTGTAACAATAATATAGTCTTGAATATTAGGAAATAAAAATAGATATAAATCACATTAAAGCTATTATAACCTGATACCCCATTTAAAACTGAGCCATGTGTGGGTACCACCGACCTCACCCTAGTCTCAAATAAAAACCTTAACATGATAACCATGAACATATTATAATATAACCCTAAAAAACTAACACTAAACTAGAGTATGGTAAGGATGGTAGACACCATATATAATAAAAAATACATCACATGATCACTCCCATTGTAAGTAATACTTGAAAATTGGAAACAAAATAATATAAAAAAATAAAAAACCTTAATTTATTATTCTCTATCTCTTTTTTCTATTTAGTAATAATTATTTAAAATATATTTCTTATTTAATAATAATTTTATATCTGTTATAATTAACCTTAATTAATGAATTGAGCATAATAGTTTACCTATTGATTCTATTTAAATTCTTTTCATGAGTTCATTAATTGAAAATTAATTCTTCTTTAATTTTCATAAATACAATTAATATTCTAATTTTCTAATCCTTATAATGTGAATATGTAATGGTAATATTGTGGATATGGAAATTATTAGAGGAAACTTTAATTAGAAAAATATCTCTATATATACCTGGTAAATCTTTTATGAAGACCATCATGATTACTCTTGTTATATGGTAAGAAGTGAACCTTTGGTATCTAAAATATTTAGATTATGATATTATCCTTGAATTGTTTTGTTTACATAAATTCTAATTAGATGTACAATATACTTACTCTTGTTTTTATAGGTATTTAACTATCACTGCATCGGTAACCCACTTTTAAAAACCCTAGTAACAAAACCCATTCATTAGGTTATTTTCCTTCATTTCTCTTCATTATAAATTCGTTTTTCATTAGTTTAAAGGTAGCCTTTATTATATTCAAAAAATACCATTTATTGTGGAAATAATTAACCTAGTTTTAAATAAATTGAATCAAAATGGGTTAACATTATAAGAAATTAATTATTACCACATCAATATAAATTCAATTATTTTCAACCCTAATTTACTCATACCATATGCCCTTTATTTTCAATGTAATATCCCTATGGTCACTATCCTATTTATTTATTAGAGAATTGATATTTTAAAACTCATCGCCTTCACTCATTGGTAAATATTGATTAATAATCACATGTTATGAAAGTTTTATGTTATGAAGATATGTATTTATTTTGATGTATTATATTGTATCCTGGATAAGTTACTTGACAAGTAAACCCATATTTATATAGTCCCATGATACATTGGATAATGATTAATCTACAGAGATATTATGTATGATGTAATAGTGGGTATACTTACCCATTATTATATGGACTTAGTGGGTAGCCTTGTCATATGATGTATTGGTAGTTAGTCTTGAAAATGTGATTATGATTTCTAAATTCACACATTTCATATGTCTCATTAACTTTATTGATTTTCTCATGATTTATGTCCACTGTATGATTTATTTTATCTTTTTACAAGAAATATTTATTAGTATGTTATCATTATTTCCATTCATTATAATATTGAAGGAATCTTTTTCAGTGTGTAATCATATTTATTTATCAATAGACTTTATGATCTCATACTTTCTTATTACAAGTAAATCCTTTTCTAACTGAGACTATTATAGGCAGTATGAGGACTATGGATTTCGTAGGGGTCATGATCATGTTTAAGGAGAAACTTTAAATAAATGTATTTCATTATATGTTTCATTTATCATGTAAATAATTATCAAATATATTAAACCTATGATTTTGAGAGATAAATAAAATATATTAATGATTTATAATATATAATGAAAAATGTGTTAGTATGGAACTAGATTTAGGTGTGTGGGTCTGGGGAGTTACAATGTACTTTGAGGAGCCCCGAATTATGGACTACCTTCACCTAAATGTAACTCTGGTATTTATGCACCATAAATAATGGATATTAATAAAATTTTCATTCTAAAATAAAAAATATAGTGTTTGTAATGGATAAAATTGATCTAGAGGTTTGAATGAATATAATAATTTTGAAATTGGCATGATATGAGACATTTATCTAGAACTAGTGATATTTGTGTCACTAAATCAAATAAAAACATGATCCAACTTATTTTTTTGATCCATACATTAGATCTTGGGTGTTATCAAATCAATATTATTTATCCAAAGTGAGGTGTTATCAACCAAGCATTGTGATTAGGATCTATGATCTAATAAAGTGTAATATAATATACATGATTTGTTTGGATAGGATATAACCCTTCAAAATATGTAAATATATTATTTGAAAGGATAAAGTTTCTATATGAAGGAATTATAGAAAGTACTATAGTGTAGAACTATTATGAGGGTGTTATACTAAAGAACTATTATGGTGGTATTATAGGGAAGCATAATTATAGGGGTACTATAGTAAGACTATTATTAAAATGTAGTTATAAGTAGCTATCTAGACCTACTCCAAATGTCACACCATATCCCCATAACCTATTCTTAGTTCACTCTCTAATAAAACTTGGTTCCATCCTTCAAACAATCACTAATCTAATCTTTGTTCCACTCTCAAATAGGCCTCTATACAATCCCTCTATTGTAAGGTATTTGAGTCACCCCTTAAATGTAAGTCCTTTGAGCCCTCTTAATTATTAAATAAATTAAAGTCCCTTTGAATATAAAAGGTCTTTGGGCCCCACTAAGTCCTTTTTGACACATTTAAAATTAATAAATAAATATAACATGATATTTATCATTATTACGGCTTTTTGTTTCATTTTTTCATAGGGTTTTTCCTCGGGGTTTATATGACTTCTCTATGAAAATTGAATAGAATCATATGGAATGGAGTGTGAACTGGGGTTCTCAAACTAGCCTTTATCCACTCAGATAATGGAAATAGTAGGCCTAAAAATATACCTTCCATCTATGTGGTAACCCAATAATATAATATCATACTAAATAGATGGCTCATTAGTGATCTCTTGTACCAAACTTAACTTGGTGGTGGAACAGAGTGGTGTTTCGAGTCAACCATTGGGTGTTCCTTCGATACGGGGCCACACATTCCCAAGTAAACTGGATAGGAAGTACTCTTATATGATTAAAAGTATTATGTTGTATCCAAAATGAAATTTTATAGAAATTCTTGTACTATTATAGTGTAGGTAAATTAACCTTAAAGGGGGTGATAATATAACTTGTCTTAGTGAACCTTCTCTACTATAATCTAGGTTTATACTTACCACCACATTTCCTCCAACAAAATCTAATTTCTATATTTAAACCATTGGTGGACGTTTTCTTTATTGTTTCTCTATCCTTTTTATTACTTAATCTATTCATAAACATTTATTATTTTTTTATAATATTCGTCTATGCAGATTTCACCTTATATAAATCATTTAAACTTCATATGAAAATCAATATAGTGATGACCAAAAACATAAATTTTGGGCATTAGTATCTCCATATCTTCCCATTTTTAGATTGTCCTCTCATAATCCTTTTTCCTATTTACTTACAGTTGGTACAACAACAAAATTGAATATTTAGTGAATTAAAAAATCAAAAACTTAACATTTCTTATCCCCAAAGTAATTGCAACAACCAAACACATATTCAACCTTTCTCTCCATGTCTAACCATTAATTTCACCTTCTTATCCAAGTATATTTCTAGTTCATTCTTTCCTTAAAAGGTTAAAATCCTCACTCTATATTTCTAATTCATTATTTATTGTAGAAACTTGTTTACCTCATCTATATGATTCAATAATATATATTTGTCTTATATTAGTGTTGTAAATGGATTTTATCAGTATAAAAAATGTGTTGTTTTTTTAAGTGACTTTAAAATCTGACACCCTTCATCGACGCTAAAGAAAAAAAATCGATAATAAAGGTCACATTTATCAACTCTTTTTTATCACTATTGAAGGGCTCTTTATCAGTGCTAATTTTAGCACTGGTAAAATCCATGTTGTAGTTGTGTGCTTCTATAATTTATAACATACCATAGAAACAAATATACAATTTAATTTCAAATAAATTTACATCACAATACAAAAAAACATTTTACAATGCTTACAAACATTGAAAGTCAAACATTATTATGTACAATTACACTGGTATGTACAATATATCGGAAAATTTATTCTAACAAATTCAAAAAAAAATATTTCATTGCCTTTGGGACCCCCTTCAAAAGGAGTCTAATCATGCTACCAGTTTCCAAACAAACCACCTCAGCTCAAACAAAATAAGGGTACACTTGTATTAAAAAACAATTCGTATGTTAGTGATAATATAAAGAAATAAATGAAATGTAAATATGATACAATAGTGCATTGATAAAAAATAAAAAAGGAAAACATGAATGCTAAATGATAAAACATAAATAATAAAGATAATGAAATAAATAAATAAAACATATTTCAAATTAATATCAAGAAAATATGAGTGTATTTTCTTTGTTTTTAGTGAGTGATATACATTTTTAACTAAAATATCATTTTTAAAAAGAAAATGTGAACTTTCAATCATATCAACCATACCATGTGTTATATTGAAATAATATTGATTCTCACACATCACAAATAAATTATGGATATTTTTTATAAAATATCAAGACAAATAAAGTGTGTTTCTTAGTATTGAGTGTGTGATGTGTGTTTTTAACTAAAGCACCAACTTTAAGTAAAAACACACATTTTCAGACATATTGGACACACCATGGTCAGTTTCACATGTAGTTTATTCATAAAAGTAATAAAGGATTCAGGGATAATTTTATAAAGTAACATGATGATCTGAGAATGTTCGATCGATTTTTAGTATGTGATGTGTGTTGTGAACTAAAATGTCAATTTTAAATGAAAACATGAACTTTCGGTCATATCAGTCACATTGTATGACAGATTGACTAGAGGTTGATTTCTACATGTAATAAATGGATCATGGATTTTTTTCATAAATTATAAAGATAATATGAGTGTGTTTTCTTAGTTTTTAGTGAGTGGTGCACATTTTGAACTAAAATGTCATTTTTTTAGCTGAAAGCACATGATTTCAGTAATATCGGCCTCACCATGTGTAGGATTGATGTGTTGTTGATTACTACACATAAAAAATGAATTATGTATCATTTTACTAAAGTATCAAAACAATTTGGGTGATTTTACTTATTTTTTAGTGAGTGGTACTTGTTTTTAACTAAATGTCACTTTTAAAGAGAAAACATGAACTTTTAGTCATACCTGATCACACCGTGTATCATATTAATGTACATTTGATTCCTACATATCACAAATAATTTATAGATAAATTTTCTAAAATATCAAGACAATTAAAGTGTGTTGTATCATTTTTGAGTATGTGTCATGTGTTTTGAAATAAATTTCCAATTTTAAATATAAAAAAACACACTTTTAGCCATACTGGGCACACTGTGTGTCAGATTCTCTTGCAGTTGATTCCTACACATCAAAAATGTCTCATTGATAATTTAATTAAATTATCAAGATATTATATGTCTATTTTTACATTTTTTTAGTGAGTGGTGAATGTTTTGAACTAAAATGAAACTTTTAAATTTAAAACATGGAATTTGAGTCATACCAGAAACATTGTGTGTTTAATTGATCTGTAGTTTATTTCTACATGTCATGAGTGATTTATGGATCCTTTTTCTAATCTATCCAGATAATTTGAGTTTGTTTTAATTTCTTTAGTGATTTATATATGTTTTGATCTAAAATGTAACTTCTAAATTGAAAACACACACTTTGATTTATACCAAGTACGTCGTGTGTTGAATTGACATGTGGTTGAAACCTAAATTTTACAAATGATTTATGGATAATATTACTTAATTATAAATAAAATTTGAGTTAATTTTTTTAGTTTTGAGCATGTGGTTCATTGTTTGAAATAAAATGTCATTTTTAAATAAAAACATGCACATTGAGTTATACTGGGCACACTGTATGTCGGATTAATGTGTGGTTGATTCCTTCATATCACAAATGAATTATGTTTTTTTTACTAAAGTATCAAGATAATAGATCATATTTTCTCATTTTTCAATGAGTGATACATGTTTTGAACTAAAATTGTGATTTTAAACTAAAAACACACACTTTGAGTAATATTTGGAACATCATGTGCTAAATTAACGTGAAGTTTATTAATACATGTCACAAATGACTATAGACCATTTTCTTAAATTATTAATACAATATAAGGAAAAAAAATTGATTATGTGATGTGTGTTTTGAACTAAATGTTTATTTTAAATAAAATCATACGATTTCGATCACATCGGTTTCATAATGTGTTGGATTCACATGTGGTTGATTCCTACACATCAAAAATGATTTTTGGATTTCTTCCCTAAATTATCAAGATAATACGAGCATGCTTTCTCAGTATTAAACTAAAATTTCTATTTTAAATCAAAAAATGTGTTTTCAATCATAATGTGGACACCATGTGTTGGATTGAACTCTGAATGGCCTAAAGGCCTTATTTTTATTGATTTTTTGATAACCCCCCCCCCCCCTTCAAGGGATGAGGGGGAACCCTTACAAGGCCTATAGGCTTAGTGGATTGCATGACCCGAAGGTCTTAGATGAATTCATCACTGACATGACTACTTGGAAATGCCCCTCCACAGTGTCTAAATCGTGAATCATCTTCTTACCTTCACATTGCTTGTTCGGATAGCAATACCTGTGCAGAGGTGTACAGGCCTGGTCCTGATGGAAATTTTCATACCCTCTCATTATTCCATATCTTTATATCTTTGTTCTGGTGAAATAGCCTTCTCTGAGTCCTCATCTGGAGCTACTTCCTTTGGTCAGTCTGGTTGCATCTACACTGCATGATCTGAATGAGGTGGCTTAAAGGCCTTGAGGAGGCTCGAAATTCTTAATTGGCCCAAAGGCCTTGGGTGTTCTGAAGGCCTTAAGGACTCCAACCTCAAAACAATGGCCCAAAGGTGAATAGTTCTGACTGATATAGTACTGAATAGTTCTACTACAATATTGCTACAGTAACTTGGAAATATACCACCTCCTGAATTCGAACTTGGGTCTCGTGGATACACTTGGAGAGTCCTCACCAACTAGGTTGAGTCTCATGTTCCCATGTGTCTGATTTACATGTGGTTAATTCTTACACATCACAAATGACTTATGGATCATTGACCTAAAGCATCAAGATAATAAAATCATGTTTTCTTGATTTTGAGTATGTAATGTGTATTTTTAATTAAAATATCAATTTTAAATAAAACCATGTACTTTCAATCATACCAAAACATCATGTTCTAGATTTACATTCAGTTAATTTCAACATTTAAAAAATGACTTATGGATATATTTTATAAAGTATCAAGATAATTCAAGTACGTTTTATAGTTTTTGATTATGTGATACTTGTTTTGAACTAAAATGTTAATTTTAAATAAAAACTTAGACTTACAATCATTCCAGACACACCATGTGTCGAATCGATGTGTGGTTGATTCTTACACATCACAAATAACTTATGAATCATTTTTCTAAAGTATCAAGAAAATAAGATCATTTTTTATTGGTTTTGAGAATGTGACACATATTTTGAATTGAAATATATATTTTAATTAAAAACATGCAATTTTTAATCATACCAGACACACCATGTATTGAATTGATGTGTGGTTGATTCATACATGTAAAAATGATTTATGGATCATTTTCCTAAATTATCAAGACAATCTGATCATATTAGCTCAGATTTGACTATGTCAATCATAAAGAGAGTAGGAAAAAATGTATACAAGTACCCCAAAATGATTGGATATAAATGTATACAAGTGATTATTTCTTTTCTATTGGTAAAACATAAATTTGTCTCACTGGTATGTTATTAAAAGGTCTTAGACCCAAAAGGGAATGAATTTCATCACTAATGAACATAAACAGATCAAATAAAGAACAAAAGACTCAATGGTGAGAACATTAAACATTACCTCAATGCATCATAGTTACTGAATAATCCATCAATAATTTATTTTTATCCAAGTATTTTGTGCCTATAGAGATCCCAAAAGGCCTCCATACAGAGCCCAGGGTCCTTCTTCAAGGATAATATCATTTCCCTTTCAGAATCCCACTTCATCTCAACTTATAATTTCCCATTCAAAGTTTAGGATTATTCTCCATGAAAATTATTTTAGCCTTCAAGAAGGACAATGAATTTTGTATGGAGGACTTTTATTCTCTTTATAGGCACAAAATACGTGGATAAAAATCAATAGTAAATCAACTCTTTATGATCTCTATGGAAATAAACTAAATAAATAATAAATAAAAAGATGAGAAAATTAACTAAATAAGAAGTAAATTAAATAAAAAAGAAAATTAACTAAATAATCAATAGATAAACCAACTCTTAATAATCTCTTTGAAATAAAAAAATACAAACATGATAGGAAATCATCTCTTCATGATGTTTGTACAAATTTTGACACCAAGTAATTTGGCCACTCTTTTCTAAATAAATCTACTTCCTCTTTTGAATATGTGGATTTTAAATAGTCCTAGTAATAATAGAAAAATATAAGTAAACAAATGATTAATAAATATTTTAAATGAAATTTTAATTATCATCAGAAATACCTCTTTAGGGATGTTAGTTTATTGATAAAATACAATATCTTTCATAACTGAGGTAGTGTATTAAAAATTGATAAAGTTCATCATATGTGGTTGATTTGTTGGATATCCATGATTTGAATATAAATAAATAAATCTTTGGAGTATCCAAATTGATTGCAATGAGTGACTAATTCTTCATAAAAAATAAAAAGGAATAAATAATAAAAGAAATTAGAACATATTTTATATGATTATATTATAGATTTTTACCCCTGCATTGTGGGTATTAAGAAGTGTCTAAGTTTCTTTTCAAACATTGTGAACAATTTCTACACTATTATTTCAATTTCACTTTTTTCAATAAACCTTTTTATATAGAAGTGATGTGAGGGCCAGTGAGTCTAATTTTTTGTTCATGGGGTTTTCCCTTCACATAGTATTGATATATTCATCTGTAAAGAAATGAATAGTATTTAACAACAATTGACATAGTGGATCAATTATTGGAAAATGGATTATGAAAATGTAACTCATGTATACATTCAGAATTGAGGCACCCAACTATCATGCTTTAGAATTTCATTTACACTCTCAAGATCAATCATGTCAGGAATATCCTCTCCATACATTTATTCTATGAATTTAATGTAGATCATATTATTATATTTTTAACATTGTATCTTCATGAACTTGTAATATTAGTAAATTCGGTGGTTGAATTAGTGGGGAAAAGGTACTATCAGAAGGACTTTTAAATTTATTTTTCAATTATTTATATTTTTTTATTTATCCTTCCATTTCCCTTCCATTTATCTATTTAAAATAACATTCCTGATTTCATGCCTTTTTCATTAATTGTTAAAGGTTTTTCATAAAAAATAAATTGAAAAGGACATGATGATAAGATCAAACAATCATGATATGAAAGTTACAATAACAAGTTTGATCATGTCAGCATCCAAATCATCATGGATAATAGGTAACTCAATGCTCATCTTGTAAGCTATGTGAATCCCTACTCTCACGTGATCTTTTGAAAGTTATTTTTTATATATAATATGTTATTAGATATTATACATTTTACCCCTCACAATAGGGTGATGGGTGGTTACTGATAGATATAAAACACAATCAATTTCACCCTATATAATTTTAGTACAGGAAATGTGTCAGTATCTATCTGATTCACATATAATATAAATAGTTATGAAAAAATTGATTATCTCTGGTAATAGAAACCTTTGAGGGGAATAGAAAGCCTCAAAGCTTGGTGGGGATTGTCTCTTAAAGTATTGGTTATTGTTGTGTTGTATCTTCACCTTGTTCTTTTCCCATATTATTACTCAAAAACTAATTTTTCCTATTAATTTTTTTCTTTTAGATCATCTATTTTTGCCTGCATGTCGTCTATTTTCTTATCTCTATCCCCTTGTGTCTTTGATTTCTCAAAATATTCTCAAGGTGACACTCCAAAACCTATACCTCTAATGCCGCTGTATTTTTTTAACCACTTCAAGGTCACTGAAATTATTCATTCATTGGGTACAACCAATTATGATTCTTGTGTCTAAATTGGATAAAAAATATAGAAAAATAAGTAGTAATTTTTATGTAATACTGGTATAAAGCAGGATTTTTTTATTATGTCATACTTACACATGATTCTCATACTCTGTGTGTTTTCATCCACTAGTATTCTCCCTTTATTTACATGAGACACCTTTCATAGAACATGATGTGGGATAGAATAGGATTTGGATTTTTACTGACTAAAAATTAATTTTTTATTGAAGAAAAAACCCCCTTTTAAGGGGTGAGGGGGAACCCAACACGACATCAAAGACTTAAAAACAACCATTCCTACATGGTTCAAAATCCTAAGGCCCGTACCAAATCAATACTATGAAGAGAAGGCCCTCCACATCATTAATAATATTAATACCAACTTCTTCCATTTCATCGTTGCTCGGCTAGTTGTCCCATGCAAGGATGCATGGGCATGGTACTGATGGCAGTTTCCATACCCTCTCAAACATCAAAATCTATATAGTAATGATCAGGTGAAAACTTGCTGCTCTGAACCTCTTCTGGATCATCCCCTTGAAGGTGAATTGGTATAGTCCCTTAGACCATAAACCAGAGGGCCAAAAAATGAACACCACCAAAAAATCCAATCCATAATGACAAAAAAATCCATGCCATCACACCTCAAATAGAACCCCTCAATTGCCTGAGCCAATTTAAAAAAACCTCCAAACAGTTCAAAACATCAAGAAGCACTCAAAAGGGTCTCTTGCTTTTAGCTAGTTCAACAGAGTAATCCTCTCTAGTTGCCTCCATATTTACCTCATATTCTTCATCCATATCTAGAGTTTTCCACACATGATGAGCCAATAGAAGCCCAGAAAAATAAGCTACAACATAGTTATCCAGTTGCTTTAAATACTTAGGAAACCCAGCAAACCTTTTTCATTGTGAGGAATGTCCAAACCCTCATTCAGCACTCCCACGAATGTGAAATCATCAAACCCATCAGAAAACCAAAAATCATGCAATGATCCTCCAATGAATATTGCAACCCGTTACTAGAACTGAATCCAGTAAAACCCCACTACATCCACGAGAAACCCTCCGACACCATAACCATAGCAACCCGAAGAGGAAGAAGAAACAAGGAGTTTGATGTTGAGTCTTCATCACCCAGGACTGGAAGACCCAATAACAAATTGAGGGAGTGTTTCTGTTGAGGGTATCTGAGCGGATCTGAGCTAGCAATGTCGCTTTGGGCTTGGAACTAGTCAGATCGAAACTATGGAAGAACCCTCACCAGATTCCTAATCAGGAAAACCATGGGAATTGAAAGGGACTAACAAGGAAGGATAGGGTCACTCTAGTGATGACAATGCCACAAGAACACCATCATAGATTCCAACAACAAAACCATCAAAACAAACCCAAAACCTGCAAAAGAGAAAAAACATGAACAAGAAGGACAAGAGGAAGGGAGAGGTGGCACTGAAGATCCTCTAGCTCAACGCTGAAGACTACACAAGCCTCCCCACTCTATATCGGCACCAAGGAAACCCTATAGACACATGATGGGATAGAGCTGCCACTCATAGGCTTTAAACCAAGTTCTGAGTGAAGAATATTTCTAATATGTTTGGATTTGAATTTTGATTCATCAATCTGCATATAAAAAAGGAACAAATTTTTTTTTTGTTTCATATCACATTATAGTGTTACTATAGATTTAAAATACATGTCATTTTTTCTATTTAAGAATATATCATATTTGATTTATAGTAGGTGTGCATTGGTTTTGATGCACACTGCTTATTTTCATCACTCAATTATTTTTTTCATAAATTAACAATTCTTAATCAAAGTGATTAATACATGTAATTTCAAGTAAAATATTACCAATTAAAATGTACCTTAAATGATGTATCCTCATGATGAATAATGAATGCATTCTATGTTTCTTGAATTATCATGTGTGCATATATATGTGGTGGGTATATATTTACTTTACCTTCTACATCCTTGATATGATACTTCATAATAATTTTCTAAAAGGATCTATGAGCCTCTACAACAACCATTATTACAGATTTCATTCAACTATCATCAAATATAATTGAACTCTTCAAGGGATAATGAAGAGTAAATCGAGGTTTCATTATTTTTTTATTAAAATAGAGAAATTATATAATAAGGTTTCCCTAATATCTTCCCAAATTAGTGTCTTCATAGTAAGAAAAACATTGTTCCATGAATCTATATCAATCGGCACATGAATTTGAGTGGTAACCCTAATGTAACTAATGAAAATGGACTTGTTGGGGCCAACAAGTTATCCATTTTCATTCCATCCAAACTTGAATTTTATTCCTTTACTTCTCACCTTAATAATTTTTGTTATGATTTTTTCATTATGATGATCCTAATTACCCTCATACATATGTTATTCACCTTCTACAATTTCCTTGTTTTTAACATTTTTAATATGTTGTTACTCAATATTGGTAGCATCAACATGTGGAGAAACCTATTATTACTCAGGATTTGGAGAATCAACATGTGTAAAATCCATTATCTATAAAAATAGTTGAATATTGAATTTTTATTACATAAATATAGTAGGGAACACATAATATTATGAGGTAAAACACTGTATATTCAAAAAAACATTAACCTGGTTATTGAACACTCTTTTTTCTTTAAAGGTTGAAGATATTTGGCCCCTATATCGAGTATCTAAATCCCCTCATTATGGTACCCTATGAAATATAGGATGTTGTCTATATTTGGACCACCAAAAAATGATTGTGAAGTCCCAATGAAAGTATCAACCTCAATGTAATTTTCATTTGACCTTGTTGTGGTTTTAGTTGACAATAAAAAAATTAACCAATTTCTATTTGTAGGATCTGGGATATAAAATAATTTTACTAGCTATGATTCCATTATGAATAATTCATCCATATACCATTCCTTACTACAATTCACTTTCATGAATCAAAATTCATTGATTTTAACTGCACTCCTATTATCAACCCATTTTCATCAAAAAATTAGCACTTGTAATGTTGTATAATCCAAATCCCATATTTTTTCAATGATTACAAAGTATGAAATATTCATATAAATTGTATTTATATCCTTGATATTGGATACATGCATCGCATCTTCCATAAAAGTAACTCTACTATTTTGCATCATCTTGTGTTCATCTTGTTCCTTTGTATAAGATGTATAACCACTATTTACATAACCAATGTAAGATAATACATTCACACTTGGTCCCTTATCTATCTATCAAAGTCATTCTGAAATTGAATTCACATTTTTATATAACTTTTTAAAAATATGGTCTCAAAACAATCCTATAAATCATATATTATGTGTTTTTGATATCCAAATTTTATAACTTGATGGATTCAAATTTTTTAGAATTACTTTTTGAGTTTAAATATATAGAGAAACCTCTAAAATATTGTGTAAAATGTAAAGGTGGTCCTTCTCCCACTCTATAATGATAATTGTGAAATCATCACTTCTAGTAATCCCTTCACCCACAAGGCACCCACTAGGATGAGATGTTGGGAGACCAATTTTATTCACATCAGATGAATAATAGATATAGAATTCAAAATATATCTTAAAAATATATTGATCTATAATATATACTTCTATAAAACTTCAATTTTTGACGTACTCTTTCAAAATATTCATATAACATTCAATATGGTGCATCCAACAATATTTTATCGGGCCAAATTGTCGGATCTCTCTATCCAATTGATCCATCAAGTGAATTTCCATATCAAAGAATGATGATAGGAATAACGTATTCAATTCACTTAATATGATATAAAATTCCTTTTCCATATTTGAAAACTTTTTCAGTTCTAAAACTTTACTACATATAGCTTTTGAAAAAGAAACAATGCTTGGTTAATGTGTGTTAAAAAAATAGAAAGAATGTAATATAAATCTATAGGCATTAAATCTTGTATCAAAACATGACATTCATGTGATTTTAGTCCCTTTAAATTCAAATAATTCATTGGCACAATATTCTTGATATTTGATGAATACCCCTATGGAACCCTTATATTATTAAGAAAGCTTCAAAATTGATATTTCTCTTTCATGGAAAGAGTGTAAGTTGTTGGAGGAAGAAAATTCCATCTTTCACACTTCATTGATGCCAACCCTTCTCTTATCCCCATGTCAAGCATGTCCAACCTATCCTTAATTTCATCCTTTTTTTAAGGGTTCATTTAGTAGTGTGTCAATTACACTATCGCATAAATTTTTTCTACATGCATGACAATAATAAAATGTATGATGTGAAAATATTTCCAGTATGAAAATTCAAAAAAAAACTAATCACTTTTTTCAAACGGTTTTCATATGGTTTTTCGAGAAAGGTTTACCAAAAATGATGACCATGTCCTTTACTTTATCAAAAATTTGATCGCATTTTAGTGGAGACTGTGTGGTACCTTATTTTGAATTCCCAACAAATTATGTTATCCAGGATCGGTATTCATGTCATCGGTGTATAGATTTGTGATTCCCTAAAAACACAGTCTTCAAAGAATGTTTCAACCTAACTAAGTTTATACCTTCTTCACAAATGGGACACCCTATCATTCATTCAATGTTATATCCTAAAAAATTTATATAAGAAGGAAATTCATTTATCATCATGTACAGCATGGCTCTCAATTTGTAATCTGGATTTCTATAAGCATCATATAATGTAACATCTGAATCCTGCATTAAGTTTAGATCTTCGATCAATCACTAATGGGAAAAAAATCCTATACCAATGGTTTGAAACCATTTTTATAGCCCGCCAAACTATTGTTATAGGTTATACCAACGGTTTTGAGGACCATTTCCCTATCTTCCTTCAGTATAGGTAATTAAAAAAAGCTTGGCTAGATTTGATCTCAGTACCTCCGACTTATATTTCAACAACCTAACCACTAAACTGCAATAAATTTTGTGAACATAATATGATAAATATATGTGTGTATATTAAAAATATTAAAAATATTGATATATTCAATGTTATTTGATAAAATAATACATAAAAAACGAAAATACCTATACCAATGGTTTTCCAAACCGTTAGTATAGGTATTTGGATTTTTGGGACCTATACCAATGGTTTTGGAAAAACCATTGGTATAGGGGATTATTAGGGAATCTATACCAATAGTTTTTGTAAAAAAATATTGGTATATCTATGACCTATAACAATGTATTTTCCAAAACCATTAGTATAGGTTCTTAATATGAAAGTTATACCAACAGTTTTGGAAAACTGTTGGTATGGTGGTTGCGCCAAGTTTTACCCTATAGGTAGAAGTGGTCATTGAATTACAAGTAGGAATCAAATCCATAGGGACCGAAGAAGTAACCTATAGACACTTATATTTGATGGATGATTGGCTATGGAATTTCCAACTACAGTGTTGTTTGTAATTATGAAACTAAAATACTAATTTTCATAAGATAATGGTTTTAAATTTATAAATTAAACACCTTATTATTTTAATGGAAATAATTAATGGAGATGGGTTGATCCTAGGTTGTTGTTAGGGCTAGAAAAGATTTAATTGTTTTTATTTGGATTTTCTATTCACTAGTTCAAGAGGTGTCCAATCAATGAGATAAATCCCAAATATCATTCTCTGATTTAATCCATACACAATTTCAATGATAATAACAAATGAACTTATAGGGTCACTTTCATGATCACTCCAAGGAATTGGATCGTACTAGCACTCAAAATGTGTCATCATTAAAGTTGATGAAGACAAAAAGGAAAATAAGTCAAAGAATGGAACTCTCAAACCATAGAACTAATTTAAGAATTTAAGAACATCAAATAACATCCAATGCACACCCAAGAAACTCCCCATAATCGAACCACAAAAGTTTTATCCTTTCATTTATGCAAGGCTCTCAATGGAGGGTGGAAGTCGACTTAAAGAAGTGGGATTGAAGAAGTGAAAACAAAGAAAGACCACTCTGCCATTCTGTGGAGAATTTCACAAAAGATGTTGTGAACAGCTTTACTACCTAAGGAAAAGGTATCAATGTGATGTGAATAATAATAGAAAAAGTGAATAATAAGAACAAATATTAAGAAACTAAAGTGATATGAAAAACTAACATGATATAATTTGAACATGCTATTACAAAATGATAGTGAAACATTAGAATTGAAAGAATAAACATGGATGGATCTAAAATACCTTCACCAAAAACATCATAAATAGGAATAAAAGGAGTCTAGGTTATATCCCCGATCAATAAATTCCATCTCCATTAATTAGGAGAGTCAAAGGTGTGAGAGAAAATGAAGGGAAAGAGGAGTCTTCATCTTTGACTAGGAAAATCGATCATATTCATCCCCATTTTTTTGTGCCAGTATGTCATTGAATATGCCTAAATATGAAGGTTTCGTAGAAGATAAATACTATATTACATGTTTCCTCTAATATTTTTCAAAATTTCATGATAATTTGATCATTGATTATGAATTTATGCTTGAAATGGTGGGTTGACTTTATAGCCGTTCAGATCTAGCCATAAATTTAATCTTCATCTTTGACCACCTAGATCTCCATAAAAAATTCCAAATTAGCTATATACATAGTTTAATGAAATGATCCCCATAATTTTTAATTTTTAATCGTAAAATTTTAGCTTCATTGTTCTTGTATTGTGGGCCCCACTTTTGTTTTATGGGCCTAAGGCCCATTATGCTTTATCCATAAATTTCTGCATTCATTTCCAACAATCTCCATCTTCCCTTGGGATTCATCCATATATACTAAAAGAAAAAATGTTCCAGTAAAAGTGATCAATCATATACCAAAATATAAAATTCAAATAATGAATATAATTTCTTCCACAAACATATGATTGATTGGGCCCAAATTTTCACTTCAAACATGAGTTTCACTTGTGATGAGAAATGAAGTTCAATTTATAAAATGAACTAAAACTGATGTTTATGGACTTTGAAACACTTGAATATTAAAATATAAACAATGAATATTATCCTATTTAAGTGGATAATCACACCCCCAAATTGAGTTTTTCTAGTCCCGAGAAAAAAGTATCTTAAAAATATGAAATTGAATTCCATTTTTCAAAAAAAATCAAATACAATGCTCACAAAAACACATCATTCTAGAAAATCATGAAACCTATAAAAATAATTTCATGTGAGTTATGTTCTCGATCATATCCTAATCCAAAGTCCATTCCTTCAGTCAAATTTATTGTCACATTTCATCCAATTTCAATTAAGCTTGATGATGTATTGTGCATCACAAAAAACATGGGGCCCATTTTCTTGTTCAAGGGAAAAAATGGAAGATCTAGGTGGGAATCACATTAAACCTTAATATGAGTATCCAATTTTTTTATTTTTCCTTTTTTTTTAATGTTTGTTTTTTTAGTTTTTTTAACCACAATAGATATGAAAAGACCAACTCTGGGCAAGGCAGCTATGGATCCATGATCCCAAAGTGATGAACACCACACATTTTGTTAATTACATGCACTAAAATAGAGATGTAAGCTGAATTCTGGGAAATACAGCTATGGATTCATGATCACAAAGTGTCGAATTCCACATATTTAGAAAAAACACTTCTCTACTCAATCTTATTTATTTATTTTTTTTGGACACTCAAATTAAACTAAAAGTAGCCCTAAACCCTATTATATGATGGAAGGGGTCCAAGAACTCAAATGTACACCCAAAATCCAATGGACATGAAATGTGGAATTTTTATTAAGAGGATGAAAATTTAAATGATGAAAAAACACATCAGACAATCTCACTTTCCAAAAAATATGCTTATGAACATAAATGTGCATTAAAATCATTATCAAGGAATTCAAAATCATTTGAAATTCCATTTTCACGATTCCCAATATATATTAACATGTACAAGGATAATGAATTGATTTTTTTTTATTGAATTAGTTTTTTATCTTAAAAGCCCAATTTTTTTTCAAAATCTAATATTTTAACTACCCCCAACATAGAATAAAACTGCCCTTAGTGTTGAAAGATAAGATAAGGGAGATATTGGAATTGGGAAGAAAGTGGGGGATAAGTGATTTGAAATGAAATCATGGAACAAAATCACCTGGTTTAAAGTTTATGACCCATCAATCAAGTAATCGTTCTCTTTGGATTCATGTTACAAGTGGAATCCTCAGGGATGGTTGAAGGTATGTTTGAATTATGGAAGGCATGTGTTTCATTTGAAAATATGAAAATGCTTCAACTACTAAATCTAAAACATAAAAAACATTAGATCACATTGAAAACCTCATGGGGGTTCCCTAAACACAACAAATAAGAAGGGGAAAACGTACCTATTATTTTGAAATTCCAAACGCTGAGTTAATGGACAAGTAAAATCCAGGTTGCCTCCCAGAAATCACTTTGTTTAATGTCATTAGCTTAATATGGACCCTAAATCCAAAGTTTTTTTTCCTGGTTCATAGGTTGGATTAGTTAACTCTTCCTTTGTTTCTTGTTTATTGTATGATTCAATGAATGGTTTTAAACTATGACCATTAACTTTTAATATATGACCATTAGAGGTGTCTCGAATCTCTACTTCTCCATGTGGGTACATATTATGCACTTTTTAAGGCCCTGACCATCTCGACCTTAACTTTCCTGGGTGCAAATGAATTTTGGAACTATACAAGAGCACAAATTTTCCTCGTTAAAAGTGTTTAAATTTGATATTTCTATATTGGTATGTATGAACTCTATCTTTATTGATCCTTTAATTTTCATAAGCCTTCATCCTAAGTTCCTCAAGTTTGTTAATATCTAATTTCCTCCTTTTTTCTGCCAAAGAAATGTCAAAGTTCATTTTTTTTTATTGCCCAAAATTCCTTCTATTAAATTTAAATAGGTAAATTAAAATCTTCCTTGATATTTTTTGGAGAGGGGAGGTGATGAATTATATCAACCTTAGATTTATCAACTTCAATCACTCTACTAGAGACCAAATGGCCCAGAACAAGTCCTTCTTTTACCATGAAATGGAATTTTTCCAATTTAGGATGAGATTATTATCTTCACATCTAGATAGAACCCTTTAAACATTTATTTGGAATCCCTGAAATGTATCCCCAAATATGGAGAATTCATCTATAAATACCTATAAACAACCCCCCACCATGTCAAATAATATTCTCATCATGCACCACTGGAAGTTACCAAGGGCATTACATAACCCAAAGAGAATGCGCTTGAAGAAAAAAGTGATGAATGGAGAGGTGAAGCTTGTTTTTCCTTGATATTCTAAGGAGACCACGATCTGATTCTACCCTGAGTGTCTATCTAGGAAATAGTAGAACTAATAACTCGCTACTCACTCTAGGACTTGATCAATGAAGGGTAAAGGGATATGGTCTTTCTTGGTGAATGATTTTAACTTTATATAGTAAATTCACACTCTTCATCCACTAATCACACTTGTTGGGAGAAGATCACCATCCTCATTGGTAATCAAAGTGATTCGAGCCTTCTTTGTAACAACTTGAATTGGGCTTACCCACTCGCTCTCAGTAGTGGGGTAGATGATACCTTCTTTCAATAACATTAGAAGTTATTTCCTTACCACATCCATAAGATTTATATTGAGTATCTGTTGAGGTTTACAACATGGTTTGGATTCAGATTCTAGAACAATCCTATAAGTTCCAATGAGTGGGATAATCCTAAGAATATCAGACAGGGTCTATCTAATTGCTTTCTTGTGCTTTCCCAGGACATTCAGAAGCATCCTCTCTTGATTGGCTTCAAGATAACAAGAAATGAAAAAAGGGAAGGATTTATTGTGATCTAAGAATCCATACTTGAGAGTTAAAGGAAGTACATTAAATTAAAGATCAGGTTGGTTAATAATTTCAAAAGAAGGATGGGAATTCACATCAAAACTAGTTTCATTTCCCAAATTTTTTAATAGAATTGGTTCATTTTGAACAGAATTTTCAGCCACCACATTGGCTAGATCAGTGTCAAGAAATGGTAATGGAATCGATGTTATTGATTTAACCAATGGTATCATTGATTTTTGATCCTGAAAAAAACATCAAAGAAGTTTTCTAAAATATATTCAAGCCAAGGAGTCAAATTTCCTTCATATGAACAGAGGAAATCAATATCATCTTAACTTAGACATCCTTAAATGATTCCATGATGCTCCTCTGGTTCACAATAAACACTACCAATACAATTGACCTCATGTATCTCTTCATTATCTCCAATTTGAGAGTTTTCATTGTAGATGTTTATATCTAGGATCATATTTCCAAAGGTTATTATCATGTTCCCATTCCTAACTCAGATGACTGAGTTGATTGTTGTTAATAAGGTATGACCAAGGATAGTGGGTGTTTGATCCCTAGGACCTAATATAGGGTGATTGTCCAATAAAATGAAGTTAGTAGGGTAAATCAAATTTTAAACTTTAACCAAAACATCTTTTAAGATACCCTTATGAACTCTAACACTACGATCTACAATTTGGAGTGTGACAAAATTTGTTTGGAGATCTTCAATCCCTAATTGAAAATAAATGGCATGTGGAATGAGGTTCATAATAGCTCCTAGATCATAGAGATATTTGAAAATTTTTATCTCTCCTAACCCAGCATTGATGTATGGACATCCTAGGTCTTTCAACTTAGGAGGAATTGTCCCTTGAATGGTGGTACTCACATTAGTATCCAAAAGGACTTGGTTTTGATGTGAATTTTTCCTTTTAAAAGGGCACAAGTCTTTAAGGTACTTTGAGTAGGCAGGAATGGTTTTGATTACATTTACAAGGTGAATGTTCATCTTATCCTAAGAGAATATTTCCCTCAATGTCTCATTCATTTTTGGTTTATATTTTCCTCTCATATATTGGGGGAAGGGGGATATTGTTTGATTGTTTGATTAGGTTGTGGTTTATTCACATTTGTATTTTATTTTTCTGAATCTGAAGGTTTTTCTTCAACAATTTCATGTGATTTTGAAGCTTTTAATGGTTCTATAATGGTTTTCTTAGGTTTTTCAATTTATCTCCCACTTCTTAAGACAGTCACAAATTTTAGTTGTCCATGAGAGGTTTGTGTGTAACTCGATTCTCCCCTTATAGTTGGGGATGGAACAGCCTGAGTAGGCATGGGTGTCTTTCTAGTTTTGATTGTTTGTAATTATTATTTAAGTTATGAGACTTATGAGTTCATTTTTTCCATTTGTTTACACAACTATTCAAGGATTGGGAGAGGGATAGATTGGGTAGTGGATTGTGCTAGTTGGTTTATCCTAGAAGTATACTTTAGTTATTGGATTGGTTGTTGAATGGTTTGTTGGATAGGTTGTTGATATTAGATAGAATGATGTTGGTATTGGACTGGTTATGGTTGAAACTGATTATGGGTTTGAAAATTATATTGACGGTATGGGTTGATACATTGTTGTTGTGTTGGTTGTTGATTTTCCTTCCAATGAAAGATTGGATGGTCATTATACCTTGGATTGAAAGTGTTTTGGTACTGTGGATTTTGAAAGTTCAAATCATTAACTTCTTCTAGTGGTCCTCCTAAAATAACATCCTTGATAGAGGGAATGTTTGGGAAATTATCAATCTTGTGGTCATGTTTGTCACAAATTGTGCAAACAGACTCAACATTTTGGATTATGTGGACCTTCGTAAGATCGATCTCCTTGACTTTCTTAGTGAGTGCAGAAAGTTTTTCTCTAAGATTTTCCTCTTCTATAAGATTGTGCATTCCACCAAATTTGGGTATCTTATCATAGTAAGGTAATGTTTCCCATGTTTGGTTCTATTCAGCAAGATTTTCCAAATACACATAATCATCATTTGTGTCTTTGTTTTTGATTGTTCTATTGTACATCATATAAATAAATTGTTTGTTTCATGGACCTAACCCTTCATAGAAAATTCTCACTTGTTATGGGATTAAGAAACCATGGTGTGGTTCCATGTTTAAAGTGTCCTTGAACCTTTCCCATATTTCATAGAATTTTTCTCCCTCTTTTTCAAAAAAAAATTGATTCTCTTTTTAAGTGAAATTATTTTTTAATGGGGGAATTATTTTTTATAGAATTCTCATTACAGTTGGTACCAAGAGTGAATGGATTCTAGTCTAAAATTATTTAACCAATTATTTTCTTGCTCCTTCAAAGAAAAATGGAAGAGTTCATTTTAGTAGATTCAATTTGATTTGGAGGTAACATGGTTTCGAAAATGTCATTGAATTATTTAACATGAAGGTAAGGCATTTCAGAATCCATCCCATAAAAGGTTGGAAGGTGGTTCGGGACATGGGGTTTAAAAACATGTTGGCCATATCCAATGGTATCATGCCTAATGCAAGAGGGTGCATTGGTCCAGGAAGGTTTGAGGTAGTTGTTCATGGTCTGATCAATGGAATTCCCTAAGTTTGGGGCTTCCTTATTTGGATTCCCATGTTGGTTCCTACCCAGGTTGATGAGTTAGTTTCTTTGAACACCCTCCATTGGATTGGGTTCAATGTTTGAATTCAGAGTATTAGGAAGATTATGGTATAATGGAAAGAGACCTCTAGGTGTACTTAACTCCCCAACCCTAGGACTATCCACCCTAACTAGATGATTTGAATAGTCACAGGTAAAGTCAAACATGTGCTAATAAAAGAGGAAAAAAGGGGGGAAATATAAGAGAAATGGGATGAGAAAATAGAAATTGGGGAGAATAGAATGTGGTTCTAAGGTGACTAACTTGGGTCCCCAGAAATGGTATTTTAGAGATTTTGTGAGTTTTCCAAGCAATACATCCATTTCTAGATATGAGCATGTAGAGGCGGCTCTGGCACAGATGTACCTAGGGGTAAAACCCGAAAACACCGATTTGAGCTAGACTCGAACGGGAACTGGTGCATGACAATGGGCCTTGCTGCACTCTTGGTTACGACACTCCCGAGGGATATGATTAAGATAATTTACATTTTCTTTACAAACTTATTTGAAGAATTTTAATATAAGATGAGAATAAATGACCTTGGTTAATCCCAAGGTGTTTCAAATTTGAAAATATAGTGTCATGATATTCTCTAAATGATTTTATGACTACTGTTACTCACACAATGGTATCTGGTTTTAGTCAATGGATGGATTCCAAAGAAGTCATAGTAACTTTGAGCATGATGTAAAAGGTGGGAATGATGGTGGAAATGAGAAAAAAATGGAATGTTGATAGGCGTAAAAGATATCGGGTTCATGCCAAATCAGTTTTCCAAAAATATGATCAACAACATGTATATTAACCAACTCCCGAACTCAACAAAGAAGAGAAAGGTGATGAATGATAGAGCTCCAACAGTGGAGACCATGGAGAAAAGAATCCTCAATTTCTATCATGCAGGAAATGTGGAAGGATACACCTAGGAAAGTGTCTCAATGGAACAAATAAATGATTTACATGTGGGGAAAAGGACATAAAGTGAATAATTTCAGAGGAAAAATGAAGAGTATTATGGAAGAAAATAAAAATGGTCCCAAGAATCCATTTACAGTCATTTGTCATAAATGTAGGGGACCTGGCCATTACCCGAGTAAATTCCCTATTCTATAGGATATTTTCTTGGTCAAAGAAGAAGCTATGTGGAAATAAATGGTTCGAGAAATGTTTAAATGTATTAGTGCTCCTTGTTGATGGGATTACTTTGGAATAATTTTCTCTTGTATTTTTAACCCTGCAGTTAGTCATGTGAAAGTGATATTTGAGGAAGAATTATCTTTTCTCTTGTGGATATAGTTATAAATAACCATTTGGTTTTATATGAACATTGGTTTTGAGGCAATTACAGGTTATTATATTTTGGGATGAAAATGCAAGGTATGAGATCACATTTGTGGTTAAATTATGTTATGGTTATTTTGAGGAATTTATCTCATTTCGTTAATGTTATAAAATATAGTTTTTTAAAAAAAGGACAACACGCAGACCATGTGACAACCCATCGCATCGGACAAAGCTGTGGGAATCGAACCCACAACCAGAGTGCAATTGGGATTTATCGCCTACCAGAGGACTATGTGAAGTCCCTGGTTAGTGTGACTAATTATTTTTAGTTAAATGATTTTATTGATCAATAATAAGTTGATTTGGGATATTATGTCTTATCAAATTAATACCCTTAGTATAGAAAAATGATTTTTTGATTAAGTGATAAATGTTATTTGGAAGACTTTCTATTTGTTGGGAACACTATATGCCCAAGGAAAATAGAATTCTATGGGATTTCATTTGAGGGGTAATGGTGGATTTTTATCTATATTTTTATTGTGAAATTATAGTGATTTGGGTTATTTATGGAGATGATTAACCTATAATATAGAATATGTGATTAGGTAAATTACTTTTAAGTATGTGACTTTAAGAGTAGTTGATGTCATTTGGAGATACAATTTAATGTGGAAGACTGTGTAATCAAATTCTTCTATGTTTTGGGTTTCAAAATTATTTTAGATTATATTGATGGATTTTAAGGAAAATTTTTTATTGAATGGTATTTATTGAACTTTGGGTATTGTTGGTTTAATTTTAGAAATTAAGATTAGTGTTTCTTTCTCTAAAGGATTATCCTTTTTTGGGATCATCTGATCTTGTACTAACCATTTTGGTGGTGGTTAATCTCTAAAGACAAGGTAAACATATAGTTTATCCTTTATGGATCATGTGATTCTCTAGAAGTTTATTCAAGCTCTTCTGGTGTGACCAAGTCTTCTTGAATACTCATCGTTTAAAAAATATATTTAGTGACAAAAATTTATTAAAGAATAAAACTCTACTTAAAAAGTAAGTATATCTCTTTATTTTATTAGTCAATCTGATAAATAAATTCCTCATATTTATGAAATGTAACTTAAAACAAAAAAAATGTTGTCCGTTTACTTTTCCTACTGGGAAACTAATTACCGTTTGTCCCATCACAAGTTTGTGGTTTTCTTGTTGTTAACTTTCTCCTGATCATGTTTTCTATCCCTCTCCATCAGAACTTGACACTTTTTTTCTCCTATATATCCATGTTTTCATGGAATCCTAGTATCTTTTGTCTTGGGTAACCTTTTTACTTCTCTTAATTTATTTTAAAGTGATAGTTTTATTGACTCTTTTTCTGATGTGGGGCTTTCAATGAAGTTTCTGAACCCAATTTTAAAATTGCGAGGACACAATTCCCAAAAGGGGGGAAGGATGTAACATCCTGGGTAAATAAAGAATAATACATTTTCATATTTATTAATATTTGTGAATTAAATGTTAATTTTAATTTAATGTGGATGCTATGTTCGATGGCTTACCCGATACACAACAACAAGTTTCTTTGAAATCTTACGTTGCACACTAATAATATAATATTATTATTTTAAATGGTACTTAACGTCGAGCCATTGTATTGGTGGAAATGAATAGAACTAACTAAAATATTATTATATATGTTTGTTAAATGTTTTTACATTTATCCAATAAAAGTCAGAGGCTTAAAATAAGAAAGGAATTCGATTTTAAGCATAAATACTCTAATATTCATTAAAGGGCTGATTTACCGCCTTTTGATTTCGAACCATCTTTAAATATATTTTTCCTCATTTTTATATGTTATATTTGAAAAAATAAAATTCTTCTTTTGAATCGGGTCATCAAAATCTACTTTGGGTAAAATTTTGGTATTTTTCTGATAAATTTTATTTTTTTAATGAATAGTGAAAAATACTGTATTTTAATTCAAAACTGTGTTTTAATATAATTTATTTATATGGATATATTATCTTTTTAATTTGTTTTAAAGTGTAATTAAAATATATTTTTACCATTTAATCCAATGTTGGTTAATGGAATTAATTTCACTTTGAAATTGGACATAAACAAGTGTCAATCTTTTGATAGTTATTATTTCTTAAAAACATGTTATTTGTTTTAACAACGGGAATTAATTTTAAATTAATTAATTCCACTTTTATTTTTTGAATTTTTCAAAATAGACATCATTTTGGAATTTGTAATATCAAATAAATCTTAGGCTTAATTTTGGGTATTTTTCTAAAAAACTTCAATTTTTTATAAATAGTGAAACCACTTAGTAGTAGTTAAAAAAGTGACTTTTACATTTAAATGAAATTTTACCTCTTATGTGAGTTGAATTACAAAAATCAGAGAGACACGGTTAATATCAAGAAGTAAAATTTGGTTCAATAAGATGAAAATAATTTTTGGTGAATAGTAACTTTTGACTTTTATTTACCGCGGTTAAAGGTAAATAGGGTAATTCAAGGTAAAAAGTATATTATAATAATTAACAATTACCTTAACACTTGTCCTAACCTTATTGTATGAGTCATGGCCGACCATGGGTATCCTTGGGTCAATTTTGGGACCCCATGTAGCCACTTGAGAGTGATAATGACTCTTTAGATTAATTAATTTAAAGTAAAGACAAAAATGACACAAACAAATATCTTTTAGTAAATTAATTTTTACATGGGGTTATATAAGTTATATTTTCAACTATAAATATTCATTGTAAATATAAAAATATTTCCTAAATCATGGTATTTTTTTATAATTTTTAGACATCAAATAATTTAAATTATTTATGACACAATAATGATGCAGTGTTTACCTCATTAATAAATGATTTAAATAAATAAGATTATAATGATTAAAATATTATCCAAAACATTTCCAATTCCGATTGGATGATTTTATTTCGAATATTAGTCATCTTATCTTCATCTGTAATGTGTTTTGGACCTTTTGAAACCGAAGATAAGTTTATAATAAAATAATAGTTTCACACTTTCCTAAAGAGCCCATCCTCTCCCTTATAAAAGGAGACCACTTATAACCAATTATTCACACTTCTCAGGCCTTTTGGATCATCCAAAATATGATCAATTAAGCTCCCTACATTCCTATCCTCCACCTAGAAGCCTTACCTTAGGTAGAAGGCACTTCAAGAAGTCCTTTTGGTTCAAACCAAAGGGAGTTACCCAAATTAAAAGTAACGATTTCTCTTAAATTCATTTCTTTTATTTTACTTCTCCAACCCCATGAAATCTTTTTATTCCTTTATTTTATAACAACACCAGTATCTTAAATACACTAGTATTTTTTTATAAGAAGTCTTTGAGCTACACTTACACATACCTCCATCTAATGGGTGAAGAACATAATGTTTCTGTGGATGGCAAACTAACGCCTCACGAAACGATGATTGTTCGATTATCTCCTACCACCTCTTATGGTGGCCATTATGATGGCACTATATTTATATATTATGTTTATTATGTTTATCTTTTCTCTATGCTTCTGTAATTTTCATTTAAAAACACACCAATATGCTTTCCAATATGTCTGACCACGATAATTTCATTTGAGGAAGTGCGGACTACCGCACCCTCAAGGTGATATGATTCGCTCATAACATTCATGGAACATATAAAGGATAGAGTTAATTAAATTATTTAAAACATATATTATATGATATTATACTGTAATTATAATATACCTATGTATCATTATGTTTTAATTCCATTAAAATAAAAAAATAGAAATGAAAGTAGCGTTAATGCGTACGTACGGCTTACCGTCTCCATGAAAGGTGAATTTAATTTATTATCTCCAAATGTTATTTACTATTATAAATAAATATATATAATGGATATATATTATATATATGATATCTAAATCATTAATATCATTCTGGAGGTAATGGAATTTTGACCACATGGACAAATTGTAATTATAACAAGTTCATTTTTGACTCAAGTTCCAAACATCAATAAAATATCCAATATGAACTGAAATAATTAACTAATTATTATAGAAAGGTAATAAGTGATATAAAAGGAATAATAAAATTGAAAATTGTTCTTAATCAAGTATAAATTAACATAATTTTATTATTCAGGAAGAACAAGGAACACACAAGACAATTCGGACTTGAGGTAAGGAGTTTCTTATCTCACTTTTAATTCCATGATATTTCCATTGTTCACCACTTATTTATTGAATGTGGTGTGTGTACTACCCATGATTTTATTCATTGTGTAATATACTTTAATTTATGGATATTTACATCATCATTGTATGATCCATCTTTCATGGGATTTACGTTTCGTAAGTTACCAAATTGGTAAGGGAATTACAAATTTCAATTTCCACTCATTCGGAATTACGCATACTTCGTTGATTATTTTACTTAAAGATTATGTGTGGAATAAATATTAATTTTCTTATGTCATAATTTCCACTCCCCTTTATGTGGATATACTTTTGATACACATAATCACTCCATTGATAGGTTCTCAAGTCATCGATATGAACTTGATAAGAGTAATTTTAACTCAATCTCCATTTATTGAGTTAAACATCCAATTCATTGGAGTTGTTTTTACAAGAATATGTGTGAATGTCTTATGATTGATTTACACTGAACATCCAATCATATTGAGTGTATTTATATTTTTCACACATAATTATGTCGCTGATTTATCCTTAACCTAAGGATATGGTCTTTGTAAGAGATTTCATCTCAATTTACATTCCATTGAGACTTCTTTGTTGTTATACAAAAATTCACTTTTATATGGTGTATATAATGTACTTTGACATAGTATATCATGAATCCATTTATGCCCATGATATTATAATGTTTTTATTACCTCAATTATTTGTATTCAAGTGTCTCTATTTTGGTTAGGAACTTAAAATAAAATATCATTTTAAAATGTTTTAATGATTTATTATTCTAAATATTTCTCATTAATGTCCATGTTTTATAAATGGTTTTAAGGATTTATTTATATGGACATTAAAGTTTTAAAATTAAAAATTCCTTTTACAAGTTTCAAAGTGGTATGGGACACTTTGATTCAAAAATCTATTTTAAATGGCTTCTTGACAAATAGTGTGACTTTTAAATGTTTTCAAGAAAAAGGGGATATTTATCTCAAATAGTTTTGATGATTATTTTCATCTACGGAGATATCCTTCATTATTCTCGATTGAGGTTAATCTGTTACAATACAAACTTCCATATTTTATTTAATGAGTTATGTTTGACTGTGGATGTGCTATTTTTATACCATTCATGGTTTGTGGATAAAGTATTGACATTTCGTATGCTGGTTTTAATATGAATGTTTATGTTATGTTTCAAACTTTTCATATGAAGAATGAATTGGACTTAGTAAGTGACGGGTGGAGCCCTCTATAGCTCCTTGATGCATCGGTAGGTCTCATGAGACAAACTTGTGTCTTGGCACAAGGCCTTGACAAACTCTTATTTGTAGTCTTGGCACAAGGCCTTGACTATGTGGTTATGATAGTCTAGAATTATGCATTCCATCATTATGAAAGTGGTTATTGATATTTCATGTGATTATTCGACTAGTAGAATATCTATGTGAATAAGTAAATGGCATTATTTCATTTTTTTTGCCATATTATGTTGATGTTCAAGTTTAAAAGGCTTTTGTTTTAGTTATGAATTTCCTTAAATTTTTATTCTTATTTATGAAATTTTCTGCTATATTGTTATCCTTACTGAGCATTTGAGCTCACCCCTTTCTATGTTTTATTTTTCCCAAGATGTGAAGAAGTTAGTTATGAGTGAATTGCAGGCATAATCTAAGAATCTTGGATGTTTCCAATGGAATAATTTAGTGTTATTTATCTTTTCAAGTTGTAATTTTGACCTTATGAATGTATCTAGTATTTCCAAGGCTACTAAACTGATCGGTCTTTCGGGACATGATTTCCTTGTATCATGCCAATATTATGTAATAATGCACCGACTCTGGGTAACTAGGGTCAGGGTGTTATAGAAATTCCATCAAATGTTGAAAAATTGGGATACCCCAACTAAAAAATAATTTTGGTGGAATTTTGGGATTTTTTTTCCTCAAAAAATTTGAATGGGGGTTTCCCCAGGTCACTAGGTCATATAGCTCAATGCAGGTTTCGATTTGAAATGTGGTAGAGCACAAACAAACACCCAGATCAAAATTTATGGTTGTTTGAAGTTCAAGTCATGTTTTTAACTTATCTTATACCATTCATTAATTTATTTAAATTTTATGTTATCAAATTTTTATTAAATTACTATTACTCAATAATAATTATCAAATTAATAATTAATCATATTTTCTAATTATTTTATAATCCATTTTCACTAAATATATTATATATTAAGTGTAAATTAGTATTTAGCCTTATCTAAAACATATTAAAAAATATACATTATATTTTTAACAATATAAATATATTAACATATTAATATATGATTTTTAATTAAATATAATTTTTTTATGAAATATACTCTTTATCAGTGCTAGTAAAAAAACTAATAATAACCCCCTATCAATTCTTATTTACTAGAAATGATACAGGGCCCCCCTTTATTAGTGCTTTTTTATTAATGCTGATAAAGGGTCCTCTTTATCAGTGATTTTTTCTATCACTGATAAAGAACCCTCGTTATTAGTGATAAAAAAAGTGCTGATAAAGACCCCCTTTATTGGTGCTTTTTACTAGCACTGATAAAGCCTAGCACTGGATAAACCTAGTTTTTTAGTAGTGGATCGACCATTCCTAAAATGATCATACATAACAATTACAAACCCATAATCCTATCTAAAAAATCCATTATAGAAAATCACTGAAATTATATACGTGTGGTTCCATTACAATTCTCAATATCATAATTTTGGATAAGCAATATTAGGCATAGTTTCCTATTACTCTACACACACCCTATAATACAAGGCTCTCATACCACTCAAGAACTTTCTCTAGCCTTGAATATCCACTCTTAGGGGTCAAACAATATACATAGGATCCATGTAACCAATAATCAAATGGAAACAACATAATTAGAAATATGAATTTGGTAAAGTATAATTCCACCAAAGATTTATATAGTAAAACACTATATAAGCTATTGTTGATTCTTTACAAGACTGAACTCTATATCATAATCAAGTGATCAATCATAATCAAGCTCATGAATTTCATGTGATTTACCAAACATGATGCATAAACAAACACCTCTTTCCACTCCAACCAAGTGTAAAACAAAAAACCATATACGATACATCATATTCATTGAAATTCTAAAAATCATTACATCACAAGACCAAGAACATCAATATTATCCCTAGTAACTTGGACCATCCATATAGGTGGGTTAGCTACTCCCAGTCATAAAGTCCATCCCAAGTTTTAACAATATCCTACCTTATACTACCATACCCAAATAAAAAGACAACTAAAAAACAAGGCTTAGATACTACTTTTTAATGTCTTGATTCATCTCACCAGAATGATTTCTAAATCGATAGATCCATGTGACCTCAAGCACACCTCCATGTATTCTAGAGGTTACCAACTAGTGTCAAGGGTCTATAATGAATGTAGATAGACCATACCCTCTAGATCAGATAACCATAAATAGAAATGGAATAAATAATAATAAACCATAATCATAATATAACATCTTAAATATAGACATTACAACTAATATCCAACCATAAGAAAATAACATAACACATGATATATCAAATAAACCATTGTAATGTCACAAAAATTATACATAAATAAACAAGATTTCTACATTGGTTGATCATATACAAATCTATCCAAAAAAAATAAGGTGATGGAGGTGACTAAAAAACTGGTTATGAGTCTCTACAAGATCCATTATCCCACTCTAACCATCCAATTAGATCATCTGTCTACCACCAGGCTCTTTCCCTTACTCATATCCCTGATCATGAGATCTATACATTCATTGAGATTCCTGCTCAGGGTGTGAGTATAACTCTACAATAAATCAAAAATATTTTCCTTAATCAAATCCAGAATATACAAGTTCATGCTAATGTGACATGGAAATAATACATCAATAAATAATTAACCATCATACCCTCGATTTCTCACAAGTCACTTAGGAATGATCATACCTGCTTTATCCGGTGTTAGAATCGAGTTTGAACAAGTCATGTAAAGATACCATGGATCGGTATTCCATCCTCCTATAAAACCAAATCAATGAACACAAAGAAAAAATTTAGCAATACACCCAGCTTAGAATTATTATAGAGATGGGTTAGAATTATATCCAACCCTTATAAATATACACATGTAGTTGGAATAGAACCCAATATCATCACTAGAGTAACCAATGTTGGAATTACATGCAACCACATTTTCCATCATGACCAAGGTTGTCATTACACCAAACCTTCATGAAAACATGACCCTGGTTAGTGGTAAACCCAACCCACACCATAATAATAGACAAGGTTGAAATTAAACCCAAATGCATTCCAAAAAATACCCAAGGTTGTGATTACTCCCAAATATATAACAAGAATAGTTCATATTGACATTACACTCAACCACATACTAAGAAACACACAAGTTTAAAATTTCACCCAACAAAATAACAAGAATGGTCTAATTTGGAATTACACCCAACCATATACCAAACAATACCCAAGTTTGGAATGACACCCAAATTCATAACAAGAATGGTCTATGTTAGAATTAAACCCAACCATATACCAAAAAAATAACCAATATTGTCATTACACCCAATCTCATAATAAGAATAGTCCTAGTTTGAATTACACCCAACCACATACCATAAAATACCTAGAAGCATCACATTAACATCTGTGGTTGGCATTACACCCAACCCACATCACGTGAAAAATCATGGTTGGCATTACAACCAACCACATAACAATAAAATTCAAAGTTGGAATTACATCCAACCGCACTACCACGACAATTAATATTAGAATTACCCCCAATATTATACCAAAAACATAATCATATAACAACCTATGCATAATTGGAAAATAATAACGAAACACTTTTATTAATGCATCAGAGATAAATACATTTCATAAAATAAACATCACACACAAGCAATAGTAAGGGTTGGTATTCTTTCCAACTATACTTCCCTCTTTAAATTTGGTTAGTTAACTCACACACAGCCCTATTTTCCTACTTCCTAATCTCATTCAAGGCTACCCTTATTCTATCCCTATATTTGAATACATTTCACCATCAAGGAATAACCACAAGAATCTATTAAGGTAAACTACATCATAACATAACCAAGGACACCCCTTGAAGGTTCCCCATTCCTATTCCCATTAAACTTTAATCAAGTGTATGGTCATCGTTGACTATAAAATATAGCATAACTCTCAAAAGAACTCATGTGGTCCTAACCATTATCATTATACTCATTAGATACTAATAAATATCTTGTATTTTCATACCAAAACATTTTAAAATGTATGGTAAGTTATACACATCACAACACACATAGAAACACATATAAAGCAACATGAAAGGTTAGAGACTACCTATCTTTATGTATTAGGATCCCACTTACCAAGAATCATCAACTAATTTGAATCCAATAATAAGAAATCCCATGATCTAAAAAAACCCTAAATTAAGGATATCTAGAGATAAACACTACAATAGTGAGAGAAACCAAGAATATATATAATAGGAAAATTACCCTTACCTCTATCAATCCTCTGGATTATGAGGCAATTGAATCCAAGAACCATCGGGTGAGGGGTTAAGGTTGGAAGAGGAAAATTCCAAAGGGAAATGGGTCCGGACGTGCGACTATTTTGTGAAAGAAATAGGGAAACCCATTTAAATGATTTATCATTTTAATTTATTAAATTAAAATTATAAAAAAAATCATAAGGGGTACATTATATAATTTCTATATGGGTCACAGCACTACACCCTCATCCATAGAGGCAATAAGAAGATCATGGCCATCCCTCAATGACATTAGGTATGCTTAATGAGTCTTGGTCCCATGGATCAATCCCACTAGCCAACATTGATGAGGTGGATTATACTAGAAAAAAATAGCCCATATTTGAAATGATCTTAAATAGACTGGGAAAAAAAGAGTTCACGAGCTTATGTGAGCTAGCCCAAGGGCCAAGAATAAATTTTTTATTTTTTATTTTAATGTTATTTTTATTTAATGTATTATTTTTTTGACAAACATAAATATATTTTTACTTATTTGATTAATACATATATATAAATTAAAAATTATGTGATAACTATTATTTATTTAATATTTAATATTCATTAATAATAAGTGTTTTCTATTTTTATTAAAAAATGTTTTTAATCTTGATTACAAATTTGGATCGACCCATGGACCAGCCTGCTTAAAATGAAGATCAGACTAGACTAAACTTTCTAAACCTCTATTAAATGCAATCAAAAATGGATTGGGAATTTTTTGGCTTATTCTATGTAGGCTTGGCCTACTCCACCCTATTAAAACCTGGTAAACACCCCTAAGCATCATGATCAGGGGATTCATAGCGCAAAACTCCAATTATGGTGTGACCGACCACCTACTCCAGAAAAATTATCTTATATAGCCACATGCAATGCCACAATTCTCCTATTATGGTGTGAGGTTTGACCTGCAATAAAATTTCAACTCATACCAAAGCTATCTCCTAAAATAACAACCCCTAGTCTCTGTTATCTCCTTTAACAACCGAATCCCATCAAAATGCACATATTTTTGGAAAAAAATAAGCATAAATTTTTCTAAAAATATTTGGGGTGTTATAAAAGAGATCTAGTAAATATATACACCATAAAATAATCTAATAAAATTTGTAACAATAATATAGTCTTGAATATTAGGAAATAAAAATAGATATAAATCACATTAAAGCTCTTATAACCTGATACCCCATTTAAAACTGAGCCATGTGTGGGTACCACCGACCTCACCCTAGTCTCAAATAAAAACCTTAACATGATAACCATGAACATATTATAATATAACCCTAAAAAATAACACTAAACTAGAGTATGTTAAGGATGGTAGACACCATATATAATAAAAAATACATCACATGATCACTCCCATTGTAAGTAATACTTGAAAATTGGAAACAAAATAATCAAAAAAAATAATAAGCCTTAATTTATTATTCTCTATCTCTTTTTTCTATTTAGTAATAATTATTTAAAATATATTTCTTATTTAATAATAATTTTATATCTGTTATAATTAACCTTAATTAATGAATTGAGCATAATAGTTTACCTATTGATTCTATTTAAATTCTTTTCATGAGTTCATTAATTGAAAATTAATTCTTCTTTAATTTTCATAAATACGATTAATATTCTAATTTTCTAATCCTTATAATGTGAATATGTAATGGTAGTATTGTGGATATGGAAATTATTAGAGGAAACTTTATTTAGAAAAATATCTCTATATATACCTGGTAAATCCCCTATGAAGACCATCATGATTACTCTTGGTATATGGTAAGAAGTGAACCTTTGGTATCTAAAATATTTAGATTATGATATTATCCTTGAATTTTTTTGTTTACATAAATTCTAATTAGATGTACGGTATACTTACTCTTGTTTTTATAGGTATTTAACTATCACTGCATCGGTAACCCACTTTTAAAAACCCTAGTAACAAAACCCATTCATTAGGTTATTTTCCTTCATTTCTCTTCATTATAAATTCATTTTTTCATTAGTTTAAAGGTAGCCTTTATTATATTCAAAAAATACCATTTATTGTGGAAATAATTAACCCCGTTTTAAATAAATTGAATCAAAATGGGTTAACATTATAAGAAATTCATTATTACCACATCAATATAAATTCAATTATTTTCAACTCTAATTTACTCATACCATATGCCCTTTATTTTCAATGTAATATCCCTATGGTCACCATCATATTTATTTATTAGAGAACTGATATTTTAAAACTCATCGCCTCCACTCATGGGTTAATATTGATGAATAATCACATGTTATGAAAGTTTTATGTTATGAAGATATGTATTTATTTTGATGTATTATATTGTATCCTAGATAAGTTACTTGACAAGTAAACCCATATTTATATAGTCCCATGATACATTGGATAATGATTAATCTACAAAGATATTATGTATGATGTAATAGTGGGTATACTTACCCATTATTATATGGACTTAGTGGGTAGCCTTGTCATATGATGTATTGGTAGTTAGTCTTGAAAATGTGATTATGATTTCTAAATTCACACATTTCATATGTCTCATTAACTTTATTGATTTTCTCATGATTTATGTCCACTGTATGATTTATTTTATCTTTTACAAGAAATATTCCTTAGTATGTTATCATTATTTCCATTCATTATAATATTGAAGGAATCTTTTTCAGTGTGTTATCATATTTATTTATCAATAGACTTTATAATCTCATACTTTCTTATTATAAGTAAATCCTTTTCTAACTGAGACTATTATAGGCAGTATGAGGACTATGGATTTCGTAGGGGTCATGATCATGTTTAAGGAGAAACTTTAAATAAATGTATTTCATTATATGTTTCATTTATCATGTAAATAATTATCAAATATATTAAACCTATGATTTTGATAAATAAATAAAATATATTAATGATTTATAATATATAATGAAAATGTGTTAGTATGGAACTAGATTCAGGTGTGTGGGTCTGGGGAGTTACAATGTACTTTGAGGAGCCCCGAATTCTGGACTACCTTCACCTAAATGTAACTATGGTATTTATGCACCATAAATAATGGATATTAATAAAATTTTCATTCTAAAATAAAAAATATAGGGTTTTTAATGGATAAAATTGATCTAGAGGTTTGAATGAATATAATAATTTTGAAATTGGCATGATATGAGACATTTATCAAGAACTAGTGAAATTTGTGTCACTAAATCAAATAAAAACATGATCCAACTTAGTTTTTTGATCCATGCATTAGATATTGGGCGTTATCAAATCAATATTATTTATCCAAAGTGAGGTGTTATCAATCAAGCATTGTGATTAGGATCTATGATCTAATAAAGTGTAATATAATATACATGATTTGTTTGGATAGGATATAACCCTTCGAAATATGTAAATATATTATTTGAAAGGATAAAGTTTCTATATGAAGGAATTATAGAAAGTACTATAGTGGAGAACTATTATGAGGGTGTTATACTAAAGAACTATTATGGTGGAATTATAGCGAAGCATAATTATAGGGGTACTATAGTAAGACTATTATTAAAATGTAGTTATAAGTAGCTATCTAGACCTACTCCAAATGTCACACCATATCCCCATAACCTATTCTTAGTTCACTCTCTAATAAAACTTGGTTCCATCCTTCAAACAATCACTAATATAATCTTTGTTCCACTCTCAAATAGGACTCCATACAATCCCTCTATTTTAAGGTATTTGAGTCACCCCTTAAATGTAAGGCCTTTGAGCCCTCTTAATTATTAAATAAATTAAAGTCCCTTTGAATATAAAAGGTCTTTGGGCCCCACTAAGTCCTTTTTGACACATTTAAAATTAATAAATAAATATAACATGATATTTATCATTATTACTGCTTTTTGTTTCATTTTTTCAGAGGGTTTTTCCTCGGGGTTTCTATGACTTCTTTATGAAAATCGAATAGAATCATATGGAATGGAGTTTGAACTGGGGTTCTCAAACTAGCCTTTATCCACTCAGATAATGGAAACAGTAGGCCTAAAAAATATACCTTCCATCTATGTGGTAACCCAATAATATAATATCATACTAAATAGATGGCTCATTAGTGATCTCTTGTACCAAACTTAACTTGGTGGTGGAACAGAGTGGTGTTTTGAGTCAACCATTGGGTGTTCCTTTGATACGGGGCCACACATTCCCAAGTAAACTAGATATGAAGTACTCTTATATGATTAAAAGTATTATGTTGTATCCAAAATGAAATTTTATAGAAATTCTTGTACTATTATAGTGTAGGGAAATTAACCTTTAAGGGGGGTGATAATATAACTTGTCTTAGTGAACCTTCTCTACTATAATCTAGGTTTATACTTACCACCACATTTCCTCCAACAAAATCTAATTTCTATATTTAAACCATTGGTGGACCTTTTCATTATTGTTTCTCTATCCTTTTTATTACTTAATCTATTCATAAGCATTTATTATTTTTTTATAATATTCGTCCATACAGATTTCACCTTATATAAATCATTTAAACTTCACATGAAAATCAATATAGTGATGACCAAAAACATAAATTTTGGGCATTAGTATCTCCATATCTTCCCATTTTTAGATTGTCCTCTCATAATCCTTTTTTCTATTTACTTACAGTTGGTACAACAAAAAAATGAATATTTAGTGAATTAAAAAATCAAAAACTTAACATTTCTTATCCCCAAAGTAATTGCGACAACCAAACACATATTCAACCTTTCTCTCCATGTCTAACCATTAATTTCACCTTCTTATCCAAGTATATTTCTAGTTCATTCTCCCCTTAAAAGGTTAAAATCCTCACTCTATATTTCTAATTCATTATTTATTGTAGAAACTTGTTTACCTCATAATTTATAACATACCACAGAAACAAATATACAATTTAATTTAAAATAAATTTACATCACAATACAAAAAAACATTTTACAATGCATACAAACATTGAAATTCAAACATTAGTATGTACAATTACACTAGTATGTACAATATATTGGAAAATTTATTCTAACAAATTCAAAAAAAATATTTCATTGCCTTTCGGACCCCCTTCAAAAAGAGTCTAATCATGCTACCAGTTTCCAAACAAACCACCTCAGCTCGGACAAAATAAGGGTACACTTGTATTAAAAAACAATTCGTATGTTAGTGATAATATAAAGAAATAAATGAAATGTAATTATGATACAATAATGCATTGATAAAAAATAAAAAAGGAAAACATGAATGCTAAATGATAAAACATAAATAATAAAGATAATGAAATAAATAAATAAAAAATATTTAAAATTAATATCAAGAAAATATGAGTGTATTTTCTTAGTTTTTAGTGAGTGATATACATTTTTAACTAAAATATCATTTTTAAAAAGAAAATGTGAACTTTCAATCATATCAACCATACCATGTGTTATATTGAAATAATATTGATTCTCACACATCACAAATGAATTATGGATATTTTTTCTAAAATATCAAGACAAATCGAGTGTGTTTCTTAGTATTGAGTATGTGATGTGTGTTTTGAACTAAAGCACCAACTTTAAGTAAAAACACACACTTTCAGACATATTGGACACACCATGGTCAGTTTCACATATAGTTTACTCATAAAAGTAATAAAGGATTCAGGGATCATTTTATAAAGTAACATGATGATCTGAGAATGTTCGATCAATTTTTAGTATGTGATGTGTGTTTTGAACTAAAATGTCACTTTTAAATGAAAACATGAACTTTCGGTCATATCAGCCACATTGTATGACAGATTGACTAGAGGTTGATTTATACATGTAATAAATGGATCATGGATTTTTTTCATAAATTATAAAGATAATATGAGTGTGTTTTCTTAGTTTTTAGTTAGTGGTTCACATTTTGAACTAAAATGTCATTTTTTTAGCTGAAAGCACATGCTTTCAGTAATATCGGCCTCACCATGTGTAGGATTGATGTGTTGTTGATTACTACCCATAAAAAATGAATTATGTATCATTTTACTAAAGTATCAAAACAATTTGGGTGATTTTACTTATTTTTTAGTGAGTGGTACATGTTTTTAACTAAATGTCACTTTTAAAGAGAAAGCATGAACTTTTAGTCATACCGATCACACCGTGTATCATATTAATGTACAGTGGATTCCTACATATCACAAATAATTTATAGATAATTTTTCTAAAATATCAAGACAATTAAAGTGTGTTGTATCATTTTTGAGTATGTGGTATGTGTTTTGAAATAAATTTCCAATTTTAAATAAAAAAACACACTTTTAGTCATACTGGGAACACTGTGTGTCAGATTCTCATGCAGTTGATTTCAACACATCAAAAATGTATCATAGATAATTTTATTAAATTATCAAGATAGTATATGTCTATTTTCATATTTTTTAGTGAGTTGTGAATGTTTTGAACCAAAATGAAACTTTTAAATTTAAAACATGGAATTTGAGTCATACCAGAAACATTGTGTGTTTGATTGATGTGTAGTTTATTTCTACATGTCATGAGTGATTTATGGATCCTTTTCCTAATCTATCCAGATAATGTGAGTTTGTTTTAATTTTTTTTAGTGAGTTATATATGTTTTGATCTAAAATGTAACTTCTAAATTGAAAACACACACTTTGATTTATACCAAGCACGTCGTGTGTTGAATTGACATGTGGTTGAAACCTAAATTTTACAAATGATTTATGGATAATATTACTTAATTATAAATAAAATTTGAGTTAATTTTTTTAGTTTTGAGCATGTGGTTCATTGTTTGAAATAAAATGTCATTTTTAAATAAAAACATGCACATTGAGTTATACCGGGCACACTGTATGTCGGATTAATGTGTGGTTGATTCCTTCATATCACAAATGAATTATGTTTTTTTACTAAAGTATCAAGATAATATGATCATATTTTCTCATTTTTCAATGAGTGATGCATGTTTTGAACAAAAATTGTGATTTTAAACTAAAAACACACACTTTGAGTAATATTGGGCACATCATGTGCTAAATTAACATGAAGTTTATTACTACATGTCACAAATGACTATAGACCATTTTCTTAAACTATTAATACAATATAAGAAAAAAAAGTTTTGATTATGTGATGTGTGTTTTGAACTAAATGTTTATTTTAAATAAAATCATATGTTTTCGATCATATCGGTTGCATAATGTGTTGGATTCACATGTGGTTGATTCCTACATATCTAAAATGATTTTTGGATTTCTTCCCTAAATTATCAAGATAATACGAGCATTTTTTCTCAGTATTAAACTAAAATTTCTATTTTAAATCAAAAAACGTGTTTTCAATCATAATGGGGACACCATGTGTTGGATTGAACTCTGAATGGCCCGAAGGCCTTATTTTTATTGATTTTTTGATACCCCCCCCCCCCCTTCAAGGGATGAGGGGGAACCCTTAAAAGGCCTGTTGGCTTAGTGGATTGCATGACCCGAAGGTCTTAGATGAATTCATCCCAGACATGACTACTTGGAAATGCCCCTCCACAGTGTCTAAATCGTGAATCCTCTTCTTACCTTCACATTGCTTTTTTGGATAGCAATACCTGTGCAGAGGTGTACAGTACTGGTCCTGATGGAAATTTTCATACCCTCTCATTATTCCATATCTTTATATCTTTGTTCTGGTGAAATAGCCTTCTCTGAGTTCTCATCTGGAGCTACTTCCTTTGGTCAGTCTGGTTGCATCTGCACTGCATGATCTGAATGAGTTGGCTTGAAGGCCTTGAGGAGGCTCGAAATCCTTAATTAGCCCAAAGGCCTTGGGTGGTCTGAAGGCCTTAAGGACTCCAAGCCCAAAATGATGGCCCAAAGGTGAATAGTTCTGACTGATATAGTACTGAATAGTGCTACTAAAATATTGTTACAGTAACTTAGAAATATACCAACTCCCGAATTCGAACCTGGGTCTCGTGGATACACTTGGAGAGTCCTCACCAACTAGGTTGAGGCTCATGTTTCCATGTGTCTGATTTACATGTGGTTAATTCTTACACATCACAAATGACTTACGGATCATTGATCTAAAGCATCAAGATAATAAAATCATGTTTTCTTGATTTTGAGTATTTAACGTGTATTTTTAATTAAAATATCAATTTTAAATAAAACCATGTACTTTCAATCATACCAAAACATCATGTTCTAGATTGACATTTAGTTAATTTAAACATTTAAAAAATGACTTATGGATATTTTTTATAAAGTATCAAGATAATCCAAGTATGTTTTATAGTTTTTGATTTTGTGATACTTGTTTTGAACTAAAATGTTAATTTTAAATAAAAACTTAGACTTACAATCATTCCAGACACACCATGTGTCGAATCGATGTGTGGTTGATTCTTACACATCACAAATAACTTATGAATCATTTTTCTAAAGTATCAAGAAAATAAGATCATTTTTTATTGGTTTTGAGAATGTGACACATATTTTGAATTGAAATATATATTTTAATTAAAAACATGCAATTTATAGTCATACCAGACACACCATGTATTGAATTGATGTGTGGTTGATTCATACATGTAAAAATGATTTATGGATCATTTTCCTAAATTATCAAGACAATCTGATCATATTAGCTCAAATTTGACTATGTCAATCATAAAGAGAGTAGGAAAAAATGTATACAAGTACCCCAAAATGATTGGATATAAATGTATACAAGTGATTATTTCTTTTCTATTGGTAAAACATACATTTTTCTCACTAGTATGTTATTAAAAGGTCTTAGACCTAAAAGGGAATGCATTTCATCACTACTGAACATAAACAGGTCAAATAAAGAACAAAAGACTCAATGGTGAGAAAATTAAACATTACCTCAATGCATCATAGTTACTGAATAATCCATCAATAATTTATTTTTATCCAAGTATTTTGTGCCTATAGAGATCCCAAAAGGCCTCCATACAGAGCCCAGGGTCCTTCTTCAAGGCTAATATCATTTCCCTTTCAGAATCCCACTTCATCTCAACTTATAATTTCCCATTCAAAGTTTAGGATTATTCTCCATGAAAATTATTTTAGCCTTCAAGAAGGAAAATGAACTCTGTATGGAGGACTTTTATTCTCTTTAAAGGCACAAAATATGTGGATAAAAATCAATAGTAAATCAACTCTTTATGATCTCTATGGAAATTAACTAAATAAATAATAAATAAAAAGATGAGAAAATTAACTAAATAAGAAGTAAATTAAATAAAAAATAAAATTAACTAAATAATCAATAGATAAACCAACTCTTAATAATCTCTTTGAAATAAAAAAAATACAAACATGATAGGAAATCATCTCTTCATGATGTTTGTACAAATTTTGACACCAAGTAATTTGGCCACTCCTTTCTAAATAAATCTACTTCCTATTTTGAATATGTGGATTTTCAATAGTCCTATTAATAATAGAAAAATATAAATAAACAAATGATTAATAAATATATTAAATGAAATTTTAATTATCATCAGAAATACCTCTTTAGGGATGTTAGTTTATTGATAAAATACAATATCTTTCATAACAGAGGTATTGTATTACAAATATATAAAGGTCATCATATGTGGTTGATTTTTTGGATATCCATGATTTGAATATAAATAAATAAATCTTTGGAGTATCCAAATTGATTGCAATGAGTGACTAATTCTTCATAAAAAATAAAAAGGAATAAATAATAAAAGAAATTAGCATATATTTTATATGATTATATTATAGATTTTTACCCCTGCATTGTGGGTATTAAGAAGTGTCTAAGTTTCTTTTCAAACGTTGTGAACAATTGCTACACTATTATTTCAATTTCACTTTTTTCAATAAACCTTTTTATATAGAAGTGATGTGAGGGCCAGTGAGTCCAATTTTTTGTTCATGGGGTTTTCCCTTCACATAGTATTGATATATTCATCTGTAAAGAAATGAATAGTATTTAACAACAATTGACATAGTAGATCAATTATTGGAAAATGGATTATGAAAATGTAACTCATGTATACATTCACAATTGAGGCACCCAACTATCATGCTTTAGAATTTCATTTACACTCTTAAGACCAATCATGTCAGGAATATCCTCTCCATACATTTATTCTCTGAATTTAATGTAGATCATATTATTATCTTTTTAACATTGTATCTTTATGAACTTGTAATATTAGTAAATTTGGTGGTTGAATTAGTGGGGAAAAGGTACTATCAGAAGGACTTTTAAATTTATTTTTCAATTATTTATATTTTTTTATTTATCCTTCCATTTCCCTTCCATTTATCTATTTAAAATAACATTCCTGATTTCATACCTTTTTCATTAATTGTTAAATGTTTTTCATAAAAAATAAATTGAAAAGGACATGATGATAATATCAAAAAATCATGATATGAAAGTTACAATAACAAGTTTGATCATGTCAGCATCCAAATCATCATGGATAATAGGTAACTCAATGCTCATCTTGTAAGCTATGTGAATCCCTACTCTCACGTGATCTTTTGAAAGTTATTTTTTATATAGAATATGTCATTAGATATTATACATTGTACCCCTCGCAATAAGGTGATGGGTGGGTACTGATAGATATAAAACACAATCAATTTCACCCTATATAATTTTAGTACAGGAAATGTGTCAGTATCTATCTGATTCACATATAATATAAATAGTTATGAAAAAATTGATTATCTCTGGTAATATAAACCTTTGAGGGGAATAGATTGCCTCAAAGCTTGGTGGGGATTGTCTCTTAAAGTATTGGTTATTGTTGTGTTGTAACTTCACCTTGTTCTTTTCCCATATTATTACTCAAAAACTCATTTTTCCTATTAATTTTTTCTTTTAGATCATCTATTTTTTCCTGCATGCCGTCTATTTTCTTATCTCTATCCCCTTGTGTCTTTGATTTCTCAAAATATTCTCAAGGTGACACTCCAAAACCTATACCTCTAATGCCGCTGTATTTTCTTAACCACTTCAAGGTCACTGAAAGTATTCATTCATTGGGTACAACCAATTATGATTCTTGTGTCTAAATTGGATAAAAAATATAGAAAAATAAGTAGTAATTTTTATGTAATAGTGATATAAAGCAGGATTTTTTTTATTATGTCATACTTACACATGATTCTCATACTCTTTGTGTGTTTTCATCCACTAGTATTCCCTTTTTATTTACATGAGACACCTTTTATAGAACATGATGTGGGATGGAATAGGATTTGGATTTTTACTGAATGAAAATTATTTTTTTATTGAAGAAAAAACCCCCTTTTAAGGGGTGAGGGGGAACCCAACAGGACATCAAATACTTTAAAACAACCATTCCTACATGGTTCAAAATCCCAAGGCCCGTACCAAATCAATACTATGAAGAGAAGGCCCTCCACATTATTAATAATATTAATACCAACTTCTTCCATTTCATCGTTGCTCGGCTAGTTGTCCCATGCAAGGATGCATGGGTATGGTACTGATGGCAGTTTCCATACCCTCTCAAACATCAAAATCCATATAATAATGATCAGGTGAAAACTTGCTGCTCTGAACCTCTTCTGGAGCATCCCCTTGAAAGTGAATTTGTATAGTCCCTTAGACCATGAACCAGAGGGCCACAAAATGAACACCATCAAAAAAATACAATCTGTAATGACAAAAAAATCCATGCCATCACACCTCAACTAAAACCCCTCAATTGCCTAAGCCAATTCAAAAAAAACCTCCAAACAGTTCAAAACATCAAGAAGTACTCAAAAGGGTCTCTTGCTTTTAGCTAGTTCAACAGAGTAATCCTCTCTAGTTGCCTCCATATTTACCTCATATTCTTCATCCATATCCAGAGTTTTCCACACATGATGAGCCAATAGAAGCCCAGAAAAATAAGCTACAACATAGTTATCCAGTTGCTTTAAATCCTTAGGAAACCCAGCAAACCTTTTTCATTGTGAGGAATGTCCAAACCCTCATTCAGCACTCCCATGAATGTGAAATAATCAAACCCATCAGAAAACCAAAAATCATGCAATGCTCCTCCAATGAATATTGCAACCCAAGACTAGAACCGAAGCCAGAAAAACCCCACTGCATCCACGAGAAACCCTCCAACACCATAACCATAGCAACTCGAAGAGGAAGAAGAACCAAGGAGTTTGATGTTGAGTCTTCATCACCTAGGACTGGAAGACCCAATAACAAATTGAGTGAGTGTTTCTGTTGAGGGGATCTGAGCAGATCTGAGCTAGCAATGTCGCTCTGGGCTTGGAACTAGTCAGATCGAAACTATGGAAGAACCCTCACGAGATTCCTAATCAGGAAAACCATGGGAATCGAAAGGGACTAACAAGGAAGGATAGGGTCACTCTAGTGATGACAATGTCGCAAGAACACCATCATAGATTCCAACAACAAAACCATCAAAACAAACCCAAAACCTGCAAAAGAGAAAAAACATGAACAAGAAGGACAAGATGAAGGGAGAGGTGGCACTGAAGATCCTCTAGCTCAATGCTGAAGACTACACAAGCCTCCCCACTCTATATCGGCACCGAGGAAACCCTATAGACATGTGATGGGATAGAGCCACCACTCATAGGCTTTAAACCAAGTTCTGAGTGATGAAGATTTCTAATATGTTCGGATTTGAATTTTGATGCATCAATCTGCATATAAAAAAAGGGACAAAATTTTGTTTTTGTTTAATATCACATTATAGTGTTACTATAGATTTAAAATACATGTCATTTTTTCTATTTAAGAATATATCATATTTGATTTATAGTAGGGGTGCATGGGTTTTGATTCACACCGCTTATTTTCATCACTCAATTATTTTTTTCATAAATTAACAATTCTTAATCAAAGTTATTAATACATGTAATTTCAAGTAAAATATTACCAATTACAATTTACCTTAAATGATGTATCCTCACGATGACTAATGAATGCATTCTATGTTTCTTGAATTATCATGTGTGCATATATATGTGGTGGGTAGATATTTACTTTACCTTCTACATCCTTGATATGATACTTTATAATAATTTTCTAAAAGGATATATGAGCCTCTACAACAACCATTATTACAGATTTCATTCAATGATCATCAAATATAATTGAACTCTTCAATGGATAATGAAGAGTAAATCGAGGTTTCATTATTTTTTTATTAAAATAGAGAAATTATATAATAAGGTTTCCCTAATATCTTCCCAAATTAGTGTCTTCATAGCAGGAAAAACATTGTTCCATGAATCTATATCAATCGGAACATGAATTTGAGTGGTAACCCTAATGTAACTAATGAAAATGGACTTGTTGGGGCCAACAAGTTATCCATTTTCATTCCATCCAAACTTGAATTTTATTCCTTTACTTCTCACCTTAATAATTTTTGTTATGATTTTTTCATTATTATGATCCTAATTACCCTCATACATATGTTATTCACCTTCTACAATTTCCTTGGTTTTAACATTTTTAATATGTTGTTACTCAATATTGGTAGCATCAACATGTGGAGAAACCTATTATTACTCAGGATTTGGAGCATCAACATGTGTAAAATCCATTATATATAAAAATAGTTGAATATTGAATTTTTATTACATAAATATAGTAGGGAACACATAATATTATGAGGTAAAACACTGTATAATCAAAAAACATTAACCTGGTTATTGAAGACACTTTTTTCTTTAAAGGTTGAAGAGATTTGGCCCCTATATTGAGTATCTAAATCCCCTCATTATGGTCCCCTATGAAATATAGGATGTTGTCTATATTTGGACCACCAAAAAATGATTGTGACATCCCAATGAAAGTATCAACTTCAATGTAATTTTCATTTGACCTTGTTGTGGTTTTAGTTGACAATAAAAAAATTAACAAATTTCTATTTGTAGGATCTGGGATATAAAATAATTTTACTAGCTATGATTCCATTATGAATAATTCATCCATATACCATTCCTTACTACAATTCACTTTCATGAATCAAAATTCATTGATTTTAACTGCACTCCTATTATCAACCCATTTTCATCAAAAAATTAGCACTTGTAAGGTTGTATAATTCAAATCCCATATTTTTTCGATGATTAAAAAGTATGAAGTATTCATATAAATTGTATTTATATCCTTGATATTGGATACATGCATCGCATCTTCCATAAAAGTAACTCTACTATTTTGAATCATCTTGTGTTCATCTTGTTCCTTTGTATAAGATATATAACCACTATTTACTTAACCAATGTAAGATAATACATTCACACTTGGTCCCCTATCTATCCATAAAAGTCATTCTGAAATTGAATTCACATTTTTATATAACTTTTTAAAAATATGGTCTCAAAACCATCCTATAAATCATATATTATGTGTTTTTGATATCCAAATTTTATACCTTGATGGATTCAAATTTTTAAGAATTACTTTTTGAGTTTAAATATATAGAGAAACCTCTAAAATATTGTGTAAAATGTAAAGGTGGTCCTTCTCCCACTCTATAATGATAATTGTGAAATCATCACTTCTAGTAATCTCTTCACCCACAAGGTACCCACTAGGCTGAGATGTTGGGAGACCAATGTTATTCACATCAGATGAATAATAGATACAGAATTTAAAAGATATCTTAAAAATATATCGATATATAATATATCCTTCTAAAAAACTTCAATTTTTGATGTACTCTTTCAAAATATTCATATATCATTCAATATGGTGCATCCAACTATATTTTATCGGGCCAAATTGCCGGATCTCTCTATCCAATTGATCCATCAAGTGAATTTCCATATCAAAGAATGATGATAGGAATAACATATTCAATTCACTTAATATGATATAAAATTCCTTTTCCAAATTTGAAAACTTTTTCGGTTCTAAAACTTTACTACATATATCTTTTGAAAAAGAAACAACGCTTGGTTAATGTGTGTTAAAAAAATAGAAAGAATATAATATAAATCTACAGACATTAAATCTTGTATCAAAACATGACATTCATGTGATTTTAGTCCCTTTATATTCAAATAATTCATTGGCACAATATTCTTGATATTTGATGAATACCCCTATGGAACCCTTACATTATTCAGGAAGCTTCAAAATTGATATTTCTCTTTCATGGAAAGAGTGTAAGTTTTTTGAGGAAGAAAATTCCATCTTTCACACTTCATTGATGCCAACCCTTCTCTTATCCCCATGTCAAGCATGTCCAACCTATCCTTAATGTCATCCTTTTTTTGAAGGGTTCATTTAGTAGTGTGTAAATTACACTATCGCATAAATTTTTTCTACATGCATGACAATAATAAAATGTATGATGTGAAAATATTTCCAGTATGAAAATTCAAAAAAAACTAATCACTTTTTCCAAACAGTTTTCATATGGTTTTTCGAGAAAGGTTTACCAAAAATGATGACCATAACCTTTACTTTATCAAAAATTTGATCACATTTTATTGGAGACTGTGTGGTACCTTATTTTCAATTCCCAACAAATTATGTTATCCAGGATCGGTATTCATGTCATCGGTGTATAGATTTGTGATTCCCTAAAAACACAGTCTTCAAAGAATGTTTCAACCTAACTAAGTTTATACCTTCTTCACAAATGGGACACCCTATCATTCCTTCAATGTTATATCTAACAAATTTCTATAAGAAGGAAAGTCAGTTATCATCCTGTACAGCATGGCTCTCAATTTGTAATCTGTATTTCTATAAGCATCATATAATGTAACATCTGAATCCTGCATTAATTTTAGATCTTCGATCAATCACTAATGGGGAAAAAATCTTATACAAATGGTTTGAAACCATTTTTATATCCCCCCAAACTATTTTTATAGGTTATACCAATGGTTTTGAAGACTATTTCCCTATCTTCCTTCAGTATAGGTAATTAAAAAAAGCTTGGCTAGATTTGATCTCAGTACCTCCGACTTATATTTCAACAACCTAACCACTAAACTGCAATAAATTTTGTGAACATAATATGATAAATATATGTGTGTATATTAAAAATATTAAAAATATTGATATATTCAATGTTATTTGATAAAATAATACATAAAAAACGAAAATACCTATACCAATGGTTTTCCAAACCGTTAGTATAGGTATTTGGATTTTTGGGACCTATACTAATGGTTTTGGAAAAACCATTGGTATAGGGGATTATTAGGGAAGCTATACCAATAGTTTTTGTAAAAAATATTGGTATATATATGACCTATACCAATGTATTTTCCAAAACCATTAGTATAGGTTCTTAATATGAAAGTTATACCAACAGTTTTGGAAGAATTTTGGTATGGTGGTTGCGCCAATTTTTACCCTATAGGTAGAAGTGGTTATTGAATTACAAGTATGAATCGAATCCATAGGGACCGAAGAAGTAACCTATAGACACTTATATTTGATGGATGATTGGCTATGGAATTTTCAAATACAATGTTGTTTGTAATTATGAAACTAAAATACTAATTTTCATAAGAGAATGGTTTTAAATTTATGAATGAAACACCTAATTATTTTAATGGAAATAATTAATGGAGATGGGTTGATCCTAGGTTGTTGTTAGGGCTAGAATAGATTTAATTGTTTTTATTTGGATTTTCTATTCACTAGTTCAAGAGGTGTCCAATCAATGAGATAACTCCCCAATATCATTCTCTGATTTAATCCATACACAATTTCAATGATAATAACAAATGAACTTATAGGGTCACTTTTATGATCACTCCAAGGAATTGGATTGTACTAGCACTCAAAATGTGTCATCATTAAAGTTGATAAAGACCAAAAGGAAAATAAGTCAAAGAATGGAACTCTCAAACCATAGAAACTAATTTAAGAATTTAAGAACATCAAATAACATTCAATACACACCCAAGAAACTCCCCATAATCGAACCGCAAAAGTTTTATACTTTTATTTATGCAAGTCTCTCAATGGAGGGTGGAAGTCGACTTAAAGAAGTGGGATTGAAGAAGTGAAAACAAAGAAAGACCACTCTGCCATTGTGTGGATAATTTCACAAAAGATGTTGTGAACAGCTTCACTACCTAAGGAAAAGGTATCAATGTGATATGAATAATAATAGAAAAAGTGAATAATAAGAACAAATATTAAGAAACTAAAGTGATATGAAAAACAAACATGATAGAATTTGAACATGTGTTTACAAAATGAGAGCAAAACATTAGAATTGAAAGAATAAACATGGATGGATCTCAAATACCTTCACCAAAAACATCATAAATAGGAATAAAAGGAGTCTAGGTTATATCCCCGATCAATAAATTCCATCTCCATTAATTAGGAGAGTCAAATGTGTGAGAGAAAATGAAGGGAAAGAGGACTTTTCATCTTTGACTAGGAAAATCGATCATATTCATCCCCATTTTTTTGTGCCAGTATGTCATTGAATATGGCTGAATATGAAGGTTTCTTAGAAGATAAATACTATATTACATGTTTCCTCTAATATTTTTCAAAATTTAATGATAATTTGATCCTTGATTCTAAATTTATGCTTGAAATGGTGGGTTGACTTTATAGACGTTCAGATCTAGCCATAAATTTAATCTTCATCTTTGACCACCTAGATCTCCATAAAAACTTCCAAATTATCTATATCCCTAGTTTAATGAAATGATCCCCATAATTTTTAATTTTTAATCGTAAAATTTTAGCTTCATTGGTCTTGGATTGTGGGCCCCACTTTTGTTTGATGGGCCTAAGGCCCATTAGGCTTTATCCATAAATTTCTGCATTCATTTCCAACAATCTCCATCTTCCCTTAGGATTCATCCATATATACTAAAAGAAAAAATGTTTCAGTAAAAGTGATCAATCATATACCAAAATATAAAATTCAAATAATGAATATAAATTCTTCCACAAACATATGATTGATTGGGCCCAAATTTTCACTTTAAACATGAGTTGCACTTGTGATGAGAAATGAAGTTCAATTTATAAAATGAACTAAAACTGATGTTTATGGACTTTGAAACACTTGAATATTAAAATATAAACAATGAATATTATCCTATTTAAGTGGATAATCACACCCCTAAATTGAGTTTTTCTAGTCCTGAGAAAAAAGTATCTTAAAAATATGAAATTGAATTCCATTTTTTAAAAAAAAATCACATACAATGCTCACAAAAACACATCATTCTAGAAAATCATGAAACCTATAAAAATAATTTCATGTGATTTATGTTCCCGATCATATCCCAATCTTAAGTCCATTCCTTCAGTCAAATTTATTGTCACATTTCATCCAATTTCAATTAAGCTTGATGATGTATTGTGCATCACAAAAAACATGGGGCCCATTTTCTTGTTCAAGGGAAAAAATGGAAGATCTAGGTGGGAATCACATTAAACCTTAATATGAGTATCCAATTTTTTTATTTTTCCTTTTTTTTAATGTTTGTTTTTTTTTTGTTTTTTTAACTACAATAGATATGAAAAGACCAACTCTGGGCAAGGCAGCTATGGATCCATGATCCCAAAGTGATGAACGCCGCACATTTTGTTAATTACATGCACTAAAATAGAGATGTAAAGCTCAATTCTGGGAAAGACAGCTATGGATTCATGATCAAAAAGTGTTGAATGTCACACATTTAGAAAAAACACTTCTCTACTCGATCTTATTTATTTATTTTTGTTGGATACTCAAATTAAACTAAAAGTGACCCTAAACCCTATTATATGATGGAAGGGGTCTAAGAACTCAAACGTACACCCAAAATCCAATGGACATGAAATGTGGAATTTTTATTAAGAGGATGAAAATTTAAATGATGAAAAAACACATCAGACAATCTCACTTTCCAAAAAATATGCTTATGAACATAAATGTGCATTAAAATCATTATCAAGGAATTCAAAATCGTTTGAAATTCAGTTTTCACAATTCCCAATGTATATTAACATGTTCAAGGATAATGAATTGATTTTTTTTATTGAATTGGTTTTTTATCTTAAAAGCCCAATTTTTTTTCAAAATCCAATATTTTAACTACCCCCAACATAGAATGAAACTGTCCTTAGTGTTGAAAGATAAGATAAGGGAGATATTGGAATTGGGAAGAAAGTGGGGGATAAGTGATTTGAAATGAAATCATGGAACAAAATCACCTAGTTTAAAGTTTATGACCCATCAATCAAGTAATCGTTCTCTTTGGATTCATGTTACAAGTGGAATCCTCAGGGATGGTTGAAGGTAGGTTTGAATTATGGAAGGCATGTGTTTCATTTGAAAATATGAAAATGCTTCAACTACTAAATCTAAAAAATAAAAAACATTAGATCACATTGAAAACCTCATGGGGGTTCCCTAAACACAAAAAATAAGAAGGGGAAAACGTACCTATTATTTTGAAATTCCAAACGCTGAGTTAATGGACAGTTAAAATCTGGGTTGCCTCCTAGAAATCACTTTGTTTAATGTCATTAGCTCAATATGGACCCTAAATCCAAAAAAAAAATCCCTGGTTCATAGGTTGGCTTAGTTAACTCTTCATTTGTTTCTTGTTTATTGTATGATTAAATGAATGGTTTTAAACTATGACCATTAACTTTTAAGATATGACCATTGGAGGTGTCTTGAATCTCTAATTCTCCATGTTGGTACATATTATGCACTTTTTAAGGCCCTGACCATCTCGACCTTAACTTTCCTGGGTGAAAATGAATTTTGGAACTATACAAGAGCACAAATTTTCCTAGTTAAAAGTTTTTAACTTTGATATTTCTAGATTGGTATGTATGAACTCTATCTTTATTGATCCTTTAATTTTCATAAGCCTCCATCCTAAGTTCCTCAATTTCTTTAATGGCTAATTTCCTCCTTTTTCCTGCCAAAGAAATGTCAAAGTTCATTTTTTTTATTGCCCAAATTGCCTTCTATTAAATTTAAATAGGTAAATTAAAATATTTTCCATATAAAAACCTATATGGTGACATTCATATGATGGTTTTGAATGCAGTACAATATTCCCAAAGGGCATCCCAGAGTCTCTCAGACCAATCTTTCCTTGAGGGATTGAATTTTTTTTCTAGAATTTGCTTGATTTCCCTATTGTCCAACTTGTCTTGACCATTAGTTTGAGGATGGTAGGTAGTGGAATATTTGTGAGAAATACCATACTTATAAATGAGTTTTTGTAAGGTATGGTTGAAAAAAATGGGTTCCACAATCACTAATGATAGCCCTAGGAATTCTAGATATAAAAACAATGTGTTCTTTCAGGAATCGGATCACAACTTGATAGTCATTTGACTTGGTGGGAATGGACTCAACCCATTTAGAGAGATAATAAATAGCTAATAGGATGTAGATATATCACCTATATATTGTTAAGGGTCCCATGAAATCAATTCCCCAATAGTCAAAGATTTGAACAACCAGAATGGGTGTAAGGGGAATTTGATTTCTTTTGGTTATGGATTTTAATTTCTAACATCAAAGAAAACTTTGGAAGAATGTGTAAGAATACTTAGTGAGATTAATCTAAAATAAACCACTTTAGAGGACCTTTTTTGTTGTTTTCTTTGTGGAAAATTGGCCTCCACATGCCTCTTCATAAAATAATTTAAAAATGGACTCTTGGTCAGACTCAGGATCACATCTCCTAATTACTTGATCAGGACAGAACTTGAAGAGGTATGGATCATCAAACACATAGTGTTTAATATCAAAAAGAAATTTTCTCTTATATTTGGTCCCAAGTAATTTTATAATGAAACTCTTAACCAAGTGTTTTTCTATGTCAGCATACCACAGATAGTCACTCACAGAATTGAGGTGCTCATCTGGAAATGAATCAGACACAAAAAGGTTATGTGAGTTGTCTTTGAATTCCATCTTAGAGAAGTGATCAGCTAAAACATTTTTTATTCCCTTTTTATCCTTAATGGTTATATCAAACTCTTGAAGAATAATGACCCACCTAATATATCTAGCCTTGGCATCTTGTTTTTGAAAAAGGTATTTCAGAGATAAATGATCTATGAAGACAATTATGGGGGATCCTAAGAGATAGGACCTGAATTTTTTATAAGGAAAATACATAAGCAAGAAACTATTTCTCTGTGGTGGTGTATTTTATTTTTGAATAATTTAATGATTTAATTGCATAATCAATGACACATGGAGTTTTATCACAATGTTTTCCTAAAACATCTCCTACAGTGATGTCACTCGCATCACACATGAGTTCAAATAGAAGTTTCCAATTGGGAGAGTTCATGATAGGTGGATAGATAAGAGATTCCTTGAGTGTTTAGAATGATTCCTCACAAATTTGTGTCCATTAAAATGGAGAATCTTTTACTATCATAGCACAAAGTGGTCGGGAAATTGAGCTGAAGTTCCTAATGAACCTTCTATAGAAACCAAAATGTCCTAATAATTACCTCACTTACTTGATAGTTTTTGGAGAGGGGAGGTGATGAATGATATCAGCCTTAGATTTATCAACTTCAATCCCTCTACTAAAGACCAAATGTCCCAGAACAAGTCCTTTTACTATGAAATGTAATTTTTTCCAATTTAGGATGAGATTATTATCTTCACATCTAGATAGAACCCTTTAAACATTTATTTGGAATCCCTGAAATGTATCCTCAAATATGGAGAATTCATCCATAAATACCTATAAACAATCCCCCACCATGTCAAATAATATTCTCATCATGCACCACTGGAAGGTACCAAGGGCATTACATAACCCAAAGAGAATGCGCTTGAAGGAAAAAGTGATGAATGGAGAGGTGAAGCTTGTTTTTCCTTGATATTCTAAGTAGACCACGATCTGATTCTACCCTGAGTGTGAATCTAGAAAATAGTAGAACTAATAACTCACTACTCACTCTAGGACTTTATCAATGAAGGGTAAAGGGATATGGTCTTTCTTGGTGAATGAGTTTAACTTTCTATAGTAAATTCACACTCTTCATCCACTAATCACACTTGTTGGGAGAATATCACCATCCTCATTGGTAATCAAAGTGATTCAAGCCTTCTTTGGAACAACTTGAATTGGGCTTACCCACTCGCTCTCAGTAGTGGGGTAGATGATACCTTCTTTCAATAACATTAGAATTTATTTCCTTACCACATACATAAGATTTAGATTGAGTATCTGTTGAGGTTTACGACATGGTTTGGATTCAGATTCTAGAACAATCCTATAAGTTCCAATGAGTGGGATAATCCTAAGAATATCAGACAGGGTCCATATAATTGCTTTCTTGTGCTTTCCCAGGACATTCAGAAGCATCCTCTCTTGATTGGATTCAAGATAAGAAGAAATGACAAAAGGGAAGGATTGATTGTGATCTAAGAATCCATACTTGAAAGTTAAAGGAAGTACATTAAATTAAAGATCAGGTTGGTTAATAATTTCAAAAGAAGGATGGGAATTCACATCAAAACCAGTTTCATTTCCCAAATTTCTTAATAGAATTGGTTCATTTTGAACAGAATTTTCATCCACCACATTGGCTAGATTAGTGTCAAGAAATGGTAATGGAATCGATGTTATTGATTTCACCAATGGTATCATTGATTTGTGATCCTGAAAAAAAACATCAAAGAAGTTTTCTAAAATATATTCAAGCCAAGGAGTCAAATTTCCTTCATATGAAAAAAGGAAATCAATATCATCTTAACTTAGACATCCTTAAATGATTCTTTGATGCTCCTCTGGTTCACAATCAACACTACAAATACAATTGACCTCATGTATCTCTTCATTATCTCCGATTTGAGAGTTTTCATTGTAGATGTTTATATCTAGGATCATATTTCCAAAGGTTATTATCATGTTCCCATTCCTAACTCAGATGACTGAGTTGATTGTTGTTAATAAGGTATGACCAAGGATAGAGGGTGTTTGATCCCTAGGACCTAATATAGGGTGATTTTCCAATAAAATGAAGTTAGTAGGGTAAATGAAATTTTAAACTTTCACCAAAACATCTTTTAAGATACCCTTATGAACTCTAACACTACGATCTGCAATTTGGAGTGTGAAAAAAGTTGTTTGGAGATCTTCAATCCCTAATTGAAAATAAATGGCATGTGGAATGAGGTTCATAATAGCTCCTAGATCATAGAGATATTTGAAAATTTTTATCTCTCCTAACCCAGCATTGATGTATGGACATCCTAGGTCTTTCAACTTAGGAGGAATTTTCCCTTGAATGGTGGTACTCACATTAGTATCCAAAAGGACTTGGTTTTGATGTGAATTTTTCCTTTTAAAAGGGCACAAGTCTTTAAGGTACTTTGAGTAGGAGGGAATGGTTTGTATTGCATTTACAAGGTGAATGTTCATCTTATCCTAAGAGAATATTTCCCTCAATGTCTCATTAATTTTAGGTTTATATTTTCCTCTCATATATTGGGGGAAGGGGGATATTGTTTGATTGTTTGATGAGTTTGTGGTTCATTAACATTCGTATTTTATTTTTCTGAATCTGAAGGTTTTTCTTCAACAATTTCATGTGATTTTGAAGCTTTTAATGGTTCTATAATGGTTTTTTAGGTTTTTCAATTTATCTCCCACTTCTTAAGACAGTCACAGATTTTAGTTGTCCATGAGAGGTTTGTGTGTAACTCAATTCTCCCCCTATAGTTGGGGATGGAACAGCCTGAGTAGGTATGGGTGTCTTTCTAGTTTTGATTGTTTGTAATTATTGTTTTAAGTGATGAGACTTATGATTTCATTTTCTCCATTTGTTTACACAACTGTTCAAGGATTGGGAGAGGGACAGATTGGGTAGTGGATTGTGCTAGTTGGTTTATCCTAGGAGGATACTTTAGTTATTGGATTGGTTGTTGAATGGGTTGTTGGATAAGTTGTTGATATTAGATAGAAGGATGTTGGTATTGGACTGGTTATGGTTGGAACTGATTATGGGTTTGAAAATTCTATTGATGGTATGGGTTGATACATTGTTGTTGTGTTGGTTGTTGATTTTCCTTCCAATGAAAGATTGGATGGTCATTATACCTTGGATTGAAAGTGTTTTGGTACTGTGGATTTTGAAAGTTCAAATCATTAACTTCTTCTAGTGGTCCTCCTAAAATAACATTCTTGATAGAAGGAATGGTTGGGAAATTATCAGTCTTTTGGTCATGTTTGTCACAAATTGTACAAACAGGCTCAACATTTTGGATTCTTTGGACCTTCGTAAGATCGATCTCCTTGAATTTCCTAGTGAGTGCAGAAATTTTTTCTCTAAGATTTTCCTATTCTATAAGATTGTGCATTCCACCAAATTTGGGTAGCTTATCATAGTAAGGTAATGTTCCCCATGTTTGGTTCTATTCAGCAAGATTTTCCAAATACTCATAATCATCATTTGTGTATTTGTTTTTTATTGTTCCATTGCACATCATATCAATAAATTATTTGTTTCATGGACCTAACCCTTCATAGAAAATTCTCACTCGTTATGGGATTAAGAAACCATGGTGTGGTACCATGTTTAAAGTCTCCTTGAACCTTTCCCATGTTTCATAGAATTTTTCTCCCTCTTTTTAAAAAAAAATTTGATTCTCTTTTTAAGTGAAATTATTTTGTAATGGGGGAAGTATTTTTTATAGAATTCTCATTATAGTTGGTCCCAAGAGTGAATGGATGCTAGTCTCAAATTATTTAACCAATTATTTTCTTGCTCCTTCAAAGAAAAAGGGAAGAGTTCATTTTAGTATATTCAATTTGATTTGGAGGTAACATGGTTTTGACAATGTCATTGAATTATTTAACATGAAGGTAAGGTATTTCAGAATCCGTCCCATAAAAGGTTGGAAGGTGGTTCGGGACATGGGGTTTAAAAACATGTTGGCCATATCCAATGCTATCATGCCTAATGTAAGAGGGTGCATTGGTCCAGGAAGTTTTGAGGTAGTTTTTCATGGTCTGATCAATGGAATTCCCTAAGTTTGGGGCTTCCTCATTTGGATTCCCATGTTGGTTCCTACCCAGGTTGATGAGTTAGTTTCTTTGAACACCCTCCATTGGATTGGGTTCAATGTTTGAATTCAGAGTATTAGGAAGATTATGGTATAATGGAAAGAGACCTCTAGGTGTACTTAACTCCCCAACCCCAGGACTATCCACCCTAACTAGATGATTTGAATAGTCACAGGTAAAGTCAAACATGTGCTAAGAAAAGAGGAAAAAAAGGGGGGAAATATAAGAGAAATGGGATGAGAAAATAGAAATTGGGGAGAATAGAATGTGGTTCTAAGGTGACTTATTTGGGTCCCCATAAATGGTTCCAAAATTTGGTTGCACCCAAATTTATCCTATAGGTAGAAGTGGTCATTGAATTACAAGTAGGGATTGATCCATAGGGACCGAAGAAGAAACCTAGAGACACTTAGATTTTATGGAGGATTGGATATGAAGTTTCCAACTATGGTGTTGTTTGTAATTGTGAAACTAAAATACTAATAGTCATAAGATAATTGTTTTAAATTTATGAATGAAACATCTAATGATTTTAATGTAAATAATTAATGTGGATGGGTTGATCCTCAGTTTTTGTTAGGGCTAGAATGGATGTAATTGTTTTTCTTTAGATTTTCCGTTTACTAGTTCATGGGGTATCCAATCAATGAGATAACTCCCCAATATCATTCTCTAATTTAATCCATACACAATTTAAATGTTAATCACCAATGAACTTAAAGGATCACTTTCATGATCACTCTAATGAATTGGATCATACTAGAACTCAAAATGAGTCATTGTTAAAGTCAGTGAAGACAAAGAAGAAAATAAGTCAAAGAATGGAACTCACAAACCATAGAAAAAATTTAAAAATTTAAGAGCCTCAAATAACATTAAATACACACCCAAGAAAATCCCCAGAATAAAACCAAAAAAGATTTATCCTTTCATTGATTCAAGGCTCTCAATGGAAGGTGGAAGTCGACTTAAAGAAGTAGGATTGAATAAGTGAAAACAAAGAAAGAAATACCACTTCACTGTTGTGTGAAGAATTTCACAAAAGAAGTTGTAAATAGATTCACACACAAAGGAAATGATATAAAAATGATATTAATAATAATATAAAATTTTAATAATAATAAAATTTATTAAGAAACTAAAGATACAAAAAACTTACATGAACGAATTTGAACATGCGATTACAAAATGAGAGCGAAACATTACAATTGAAAGAATAAACATGGATGGATCTCAAATACCTTCACTAAAAGTACCTTAAATAGGAATAAAATGAGTCTAGGTTTGATCCACCATTAATAAATTCTCTCCCCATTAATTATTATAGTCAAAGGTGGGTGAGAAAATAAAGATAAAGAGAGCTTTTCATCTTTGACCAAGAAAATCGACCAGATTCATCCTTATTTTTGGCGTTCCAGTATGTCATTGAAGATGGCACAATCTGAAGGGGTTGTAGCAGATAAATATTATCACCCATATTTCCTATGATAGATATAAAAATTTCATGTTAATTTGATCATGCAATCAGAAGTTATGCTCTAAATGGTGGGATGACTTTATTGGTGTTCAGATCTGGCCATAAATTTAATCTTCATCTTTGACCGCCTGTATCACCATAAAAACTTCCAAATTAGCTCTGGTCATCATTTAATGAAATTATACCCATAATTTTATCTTTCTAAATTTAAAATTTTAGTTTAATTGGGCTTGTATTGTGGGCCCCACTTTTTTTTGATGGACCTAAGGCCCATTATGCTTTGTCCAAAAATTTCTACATTCCTTGCCAACAATATTCATCTTCCATTGAGATTCATCCATAGATCCTAAAAGAATAAATGTTACAATCAAATTGATAAATAATATCCAAAAATATAAAATTCAAAAAATGAATATAATGTTTTCCACAAACAGATGATTAATTGGGCACAAATTTTCACTTTAAACATGAATTGCACTTATGGTGAGAAATGAAGTTCAATTTATAAAATGCACTACAACTAATGTTTATGGACTTTGAAACACTTGAATATTAAAATATAAACAATTAATGTTAGCATATTTCAGTGTTTAATCATATAGCTATGACCTATACCAATGGTTTGTCCAAAACCGTTGGTATAGGGTCTTATTATGGAAGTTATACCAATGGTTTTACCAAAACTATTGGTATAACTAGCACCTATACCAATGGTTCGGCCAAAACCATTGGTATAGGGTCTCTCTATGATACCTATACCAATGGTTTTGGCCAAACCATTGGTATAGGTCCAATTTCTAATAGTGAATGGATCTAAATAAACATCAATATCATTACCGAGTTGTTTTAGACCTGATATAAGAAAAGACAGCATAATGTATTTTCTCTTCATGCATAATCGTGTTGACATGTTATAATTTACCAACATAACTGGCCATGTACTGTGAGTGTTAATTTGTACACCAAAAGGATTTACTCCATCTGTAGATAGTGCAAGATGGAGATTTCTTAACTCGTTTCCAGATTCATGACACTCATGATCAATTTTCTTCTACTAAGGAGGACCTAATGGGTGACAAAGTTTCACATCTTCAATTCTTTTATTTGCATTCCATATCAATTAACTTGCAGTCTCATCACTTCCATATATGTGCCTAAACCATGGAATGATTGGAAAGTATCATACAACTTTTGAAGGACTTGATTCATCTTTCTTGTATCAAGATGCGCCACACTTCAGAAATTTTTTAAGTGATTCATGACCCTTGCATAATAATATAAAATCATTTAGACTTACAAGTATTCTTTTAGAGATCATACCCATTGAACATAGAATTCATTTAGCATCATATGTTCGTCAAGGAAGCTCATTATCTTCTGGTAACATATCATTCAAGAGAGAAAGTAATTCAATAAAGCTAGTGTCACTCTATCTATTTTCATCTTTCAAATTATATAACATCAGTATGGATTACAATGTTGTATATTTAGCACAACCAACATATGATGACATCTTTACACAACTCTTTAACTTCTCAAATAGATTTGGACAATCATGAAGTTCATCTTTAACTATCATTTTCATTTCCTCAATACAATCTTTATCCTCGTTTACACTTATAGTCATATTCTTGATATGATATTCATCATCATGTGCACACTTGTAATCATATTAGATGATCCATAAACCACAATGTTATTCTAGTCACTAGTTACATTCAGTTATTCCCCGTGTTTAGTCCAAAATTTATAACTACAACCTATTCTGTGACAAATCAAGATTTCCTATAACTTGTCACGACCCGTCTTCGGGGCCTGTGCCGTGACTACCCCAAGCCCACCTTCCATAGGCCAGGGGCTGGCGACTAGCACCAAGGCGTAATTCCTGGAAAAAAGGGAAGGCATTTCCTTTGTAAAGTAAACAAACACCACAGAGCAAGAAAGCAGTAGAAGTAAACACTAAGTAAAAACTGGGTACAACAGTAAGTGCGGAAAAGTAAGTGGGCCAGTATACAAACCCAAACTGAAAGTAAAGTACAACTGGAAGGGAAAACAGCAGCTGAAAAGTAAAGCCTGTAACATCGAGCTGTCCACTGGAAATCCCACCTGAAGGGTGAGTACAGATAGTCTCCACAGCTCCTCGGTCCAGCCGTCCGCTCCGAGAACGTCCCGCCCAGTGGTCTACCTCCAGGTTCTGTCCTGCTCCGCAAGCCTCAACCACGATCAGCATTGTCCGCCGTCTGCAACCAACACAACGTAGTGCGGGCATAGCCCGTGCAGGGGTGAGTATAAGATACTCAGTAGGGACCCCGAGACCCCCGAAGGTCTCCCAGAATCCACAAAGGATAATCCACAAAGGAAAGATACAATCACGAAGTAACATCCGACATTACTTAGGTATATGCCCATACATATACCTAAGTCATCAATTCCAGTACGCTCCAACTTCCGGGCCCAAGAACAACCCAGTCCACACAGGAAAGCAAAACATAAATCCACACAGGATAGCACAACACAATCCACATAGGAAAGCAAAACAGGTTTCAGCTCACACAGGTATACTTCTTCGTATGACGATAGAGATTATCAGATATAGCCACTGATTCATCTAAGTCGTCGGACCCACAAAGGATCGATAGGTACTAACCCCCGTAATGACCCACAAAGGATCTGACCCACAAAGGATCGATAGGTAACTAACCCCCGCAAAGACCCACACAGGATCGGACCCACACAGAATCTGTAGGCGCTGGCTCACACATAACCGCTGAGCGCTGACCCACACAGGATCGGACCCACATAGGATCGGTAGCACTGATTCACGTAGGATCGCTGAGTGTTGTAGTCATCGTCGTCGAATCCACTGAGGATCTCTGTACAGTCGTCGTCGTCGTCACAGTCGCAAACGCAACCAGCTCTAGGATTCCCGCACAATGCAAGCTCGTTCGGGAGGGTTCGCTCCACGAGCCAAGAGGCTGATACATCAACTGACACATAGTCCAGAGTTGATGTATCCAAAAGTTCTGTATCGTCAACAGGAACTCAACGTCGCAGACGGTGCGTCAATCGGACGCCCGGTCTGAGAGTTATTGGCTTTTTCATCCCAGGGGCCCGGTTGGTTTTTAAGGCAAAACCAACCCGACCGTACTCCACCTACGTCCAAACCTCGGGCAGAGTAATCCAAAAGATCCGTCTCACTTAGAGGAATCCATCAAAGTTGACGGTACGTCAATCGGACGTCCGGAGCTCAAGATATGAGTGTTTCCGCTCCGAGGGCCCGGTTGGTTTCGTGTACGAACCAACTCGGCCAAACCCAAAGTATTCCTAAACCTTGAGTGCGATATACCGAAACGACCGTCTCGATCCAAGGATCGCATCACAACTTATGGTGCATCGTTCGGAGGCCCGTAGCACAAGTTATGGGCATCCGACCGGAAGAGATTCAGTATTCAGGGGTTCAGGCCCGGCCCGACCCGGCCCGATACCCCCAGGGTCGGCCCGAACCAGGTCGACCCATCCCGGGTCCGGGTCCGGCCCGCTTGGGCGTGGCCCGGCCTGGGCGCGCTGGCCAGGCGCTCGGCCAAACGGTCGAGCCGTTGAGGGGGGGGGGGGGCGCCTGCCCCCTGGCTTTGTAACCGCGGCCCCCATTAAGGGGGGTCGTTGAGCTGACCGCTGGGGGTTCGTAACCCCCGGCCTTCCCTTGTCTGGCCGGCTTCTGCCGCCACGGACCGGCGACGGCCGGTCCCCCCTTCTCCGTCGCCGGCGGCCCGGAACCGGTCGCCGGTCACCCTGCTCCGCCGCGGCCCGGAACCGGCTGCGGCCTTGGTTCGTCCAGCGCGGCGCGATGGCGCCGTGTCCTTATTCGATTTCACGGCGCGGCACGACGGCGCCGCGCATTCCTTGCCGTACGATCCCGTGCGGTGCGACGGCACCACGCCATTCCGTTCCAATCCACATTAGAATCAACAACATGGATAAGGGAGGAGGGTCAGCCATGTTTGTGCGGTCCGGCCCCCTCTCGTTAATCGTTAGCAATTGGTCATATTCCACGATGAACGTCAAGGTAGTAATCACGAATAAAATAAATAATTAAATAAACCCCCACCTCGTCGAACAAGTTGGGTGAGGATTCATCGCGGAGATAACTGTCGCGGGAAGAGGCGTCGCAGAAGGAGAAGTCGCGGAAGGAGACGTCGAACTCTGAGGAATCCGGCGTTCTTCGCGTTCTTCGCGTTCTTTGTGTTCTTCCACGAAGAGGATGAAGAAACTCAAGACTCCCTTAGCTTTTCTCCCAAAGCTCCCAAGGCAACAAGACTCCAACAAAAATAAAATAAGTCCCTTACTTATTTTATTAACTCAACATAAGGTTTGAAATTCAAACACTCACATTAAACTCACTTCATTAATATCATAAGTTATTAAAACTTAAGTTATCAAATTTAATTGTGAGTTGAGGGAGTTAAGGAATGTGAAGGGGTGGGGTTCGTGTGGGCCCCACCACCCTCATAACCTCCCATTGGAAGTTTGGGTAGTTACCCAACTTCCACCCAAAGCTTAAATCCACTTAGAGAAAATAAAAATTGTAGTTAAATTTTTATTTTAACTTCCACAATTTTTATCAACTTCTCTCGTGAAAACACAACTCCAGAAAAGGATTTCCTAAGCAATTACCAGCGCTGCGAATCCATCGGTGCCCTCAGATTTCGATTCCGAGCACCGGTTCAAAAGTTAGAAATTCCTGCTCGTTCGTTCACTGAACGTACCCGGGCTAAACTTCGGATAGGAATTCCGGGCACACCGGGCCTCGGAATCAAGTGCTGTCAGAAACTGATTTCTTGTAAAATCCCAAAGAAAATTAAGAAAAAATTTACCTTGAATTTTACGGGTCTTTACATTACTCCCACCTTAGGGATTTACGTCCCCGTAAAGTTACCATAAACTAGGGAAACAAATGTGGGTAATGAGCACGCATCTGAGCCTCTCACTCCCAAGTTCTCTCCTGGAGGTTCTCGTGCTGCCATCTGATGCGCACTAGAGGAATCGACCATCCATGTAGGACCCGCTCCTGTCGATCCTCGATCTCCACCAGGACCTCCGCAAAAGTCGCCCTATCATCAACGTCTTGCTCCCCATGGTCAATGATATGCGACGGGTCGTGCACGTATCTCCTCAGCTGAGATACGTGGAAGATGTCATGCACCCGGTGCAACTGAGGTGGTAGATCCAGGTGATAAGCCACCTCACCAATCCTGCTGAGAACCTGGAATGGTCCGATGAAACGTGGAGACAACTTGCCGCCTCGGCCAAATCTCCATAATCCACGTCGATGTGAGACACGCAAGAAGACGTGGTCGCCATCCTCGAACTCTAGTGGCCTCCGCCTCCTGTCATCATAAGACTTCTGTCGGCTCTGAGTTGTCCTCATCCGCTCCTGGATGACCTGGACCTTCTCTGTCATGGCCTGGACCATCTCCGGTCCCACAAGTGCTGACTCCCCAGGGTCTGTCCAACATAAAGGAGATCTACAAGGTCGGTCGTACAACGCCTTGTATGGTGTCATCCTGATGGTGGAGTGGTAGCTGTTGTTGTATGCAAACTCCACCAATGGTAGGTGGTCCTCCCAGCTGCGACCAAAGTCGAGGACACATGCGCGGAGCATGTCCTCGAGAGTCTGTATGGTCCTCTCAGTCTGACTATCCGTCTGAGGGTGAAAGGCAGTGCTCAGACATAGCTGCATCCCGAACACCTCCTACAACCCCTTCCAAAGCCAGAAAGTAAAGCGAGCATCTCGATCGGAGACGATAGATGATGGCACACCGTGAAGCCGTACAATCTCTTGAACGTAGAGACGTCCCAAGCTCTCCACTGATCCCTGCTCTCTGATGGGTAAGAAGTGAGCCGACTTGGTGATTCGGTCGACAATCACCCAAATGGAGTCGTGACCTATGAAAGTGCGTGGAAGTTCAGTCACGAAGTCCATAGATATCCCGTCCCACTTCCACTCCGGGACCTCCAAGGGCTGTACCAAACCTGCTGGTACTTGGTGCTCTGCCTTTACCTGCTGGCAGGTGAGGCATCGAGAAACGAACTCCGCCACAGCCTTCTTCATGCCCGGCCACCAGTGTTGTCGTCTGAGATCCTGGTATATCTTCGCCACTCCAGGATGTACCGCCAAGGGTGAAGTGTGAAACTCTCTCAGCACCTCCTCCCATAAAGCAACTGGTACCAAGGTACGTCCTCTGAAAAGGACGTCGTGCTCTGCTCCAAAGGAGAAACCATCAGGTCCCTGTCCTGAGGATATTTGTGCACGCCGCGTCTCACAGTCAGCATCCTCACGTTATGCCTCTCTGACCCGCTGCAGTAGTGGTGGGGTGACTGTGAGTGACTGAAGGAAGGCTGATCCATCTCTATCCATGAAGGATATCTGCAAGGCGGCTAGCTGCTCTGTCGCCTCCTCAAGTAGCTGAATGTCCGTCCTCCTGCTGAGAGCATCGACTACTACGTTCCCCTTCCCAGGAGTATAGACTATCTCAAAGTCATAGTCCTGGAGGAACTCGAGCCATCGGCACTGTCTCAGGTTCAGGTCCTTCTGAGAGAAGATGTACCTGAGACTCTGATGGTCAGAAAAGACTGTAAAGCGCTCGCTCATCAGATAGTGTCGCCATGTCTTCAGAGCGAAGACCACTGCTGCTAACTCCAGGTCATGGGTAGCGTAGTTCTGCTCATGCGGCCTCAACTGACGTGATCCATAGGCGATCACCACCCACTCCTGCATCAGGACACATCTGATTCCTGTCCCTGATGCATCACAGTAGACTACGTACCCTACTCCTTCCTCAGGCAACCTCAAGATAGGGGCGCTGGTCAATCTCTGTCTCAGCTCCTAGAAGCTCTGATGACATCTGTCTGACCACACAAAGGGTTTCCCCTTCTTCGTAAGAGCTGAGAGTGGTGTCGCGACTCTGGAGAAGTCTGACACAAATCTCCAATAGTATCCAGCTAGTCCCAAGAAACTCCGCACCTCCGTCACGCTCCTAGGTGGCTCTCAAGCTAGCACTGCCTCGATCTTCGCAGGATCCACCGCAACTCCTGCCTCAGAGATGACGTGCCCCAAGAAGTGGACCTCGCGTATCCAAAACCGACACTTCGAGAGCTTACCGTAAATCCGGTGCTCTCGGAGTGTTTCTAGTACAACCCGCAAGTGGTAGGCGTGCTCCTCCTCAGTGGTCGAGTATATAAAAATGTCATCAATGAAGACCACGACAAATCGATCGAGGTATGGCTGAAAGATCATGTTCATGAGGGCCATGAACACTGCTGGAGCATTGGTTATGCCGAATGGCATAACTAAGAACTCATAGTGGCCATACCGACACCTGAAGGTCGTCTTCTACACGTCCTCGTCCCGAACTCTGAGCTGATGATAACCTGACCTAAGGTCTATCTTCAAGAACCACCGTGCTCCCTTGAGCTGATCGAAGAGGTCGTCAATCCTCGGTAGCGGATACTTGTTCCTCACTGTCACCTGGTTCAGGCGACGATAGTCGACACAAAGTCGCAAGCTCCCGTCCGCCTTCTTGGCGAACAAAATCGGGGAAGCCCAGGGTGAAACACTGGGTCGGATGAACCCCTTGCCCTGCAAGTCCTCAAACTGTACCTGTAGCTCTCGAAGCTCAGCGGGGCCATCCGATATGCTAGAGTCGATATCGGGGCTGTCCCGGGGTACAAGTCAATATAAAAGTCTACCTCTCTGTGAGGAGGTAGCCCTGAGACGTCGTCGGGGAAAACGTCCGCATACTGATCCACCACTGCAGGAAAACCAGGACTCCACACGTCAACTACTCCTAGGATGAGGCTAGCCAACTGATGAGTGATGGGCTATCCTCTCATCTGCGAGAGTCCATCCTGTGCTGCAAAGGCTCCCTTCTCACCGGTGAAGGTGAACCTACTTCCATCGGTGCGTACACATCGCACCTTGCGCCTAATACAGTCAATCTGTGCATGGACTGTAGATAACCAATCCATGCCCAAGATGACGTCGTAAGGCCTCGACGCCTCTACAAGAAGATCCCAGCCGAAGCTCTCGCCTCCTAGAGTAAGCTCACACTACCGGCACCAGTGCGTAATCGTCGAGTCTGCTCCCGTAGAAGTCTCTAGCCGTAAGGATCGAGGCAACGGCTTTGTCGGAATCTCCGAGCTCCGAACAAGGGCAGCGGCTATGAAAGAATGACTCGCTCCTGTGTCTATTAGAACTGCAGCAAGGGTGGAATAGACACAGATAGTACCTCGAATCATCTCGGGCGCGCCGTGGTCGTAGGCTTCTGCTGCCTGGAGCTGTGCCTGTCTCTGCCCGCCAGCTCCCTGTGGTCGGGGTGGACCTCCTGGTGGTGGTGGTGGTAGAGCCTCAAAGCGTCGCCCACCACTTGCTGCTCAGCCAGCTCCTCTGCCTCGTCTGCCTGCTCCGTGCGGACCACCACAGTCGACCCTCTGCCTCTGCCTGGGTGGTCCCTCAACCGTCTGCTGCTCCTCGGCACGGCGGGTCGAGCAGTCACGAGCCATGTGGCCCTACCCGCCGCATGAGTATCACTGCCTACCTCTCAAAAGACTGGCTCCACGCTGTGTTCCCCACACTGTTGAGCCAGTGTCCTGAGGTCGTCTACCTGAGGGTCTGGTCTGTCTGGACCCATGAGTCATTCGTCGACTGCCTGCTGCAGAAGACTCTACTACATGTCGCCCTGCGGTGGGTCTCGCCGCTGGTGTAGACTCAGCAAAGAAGCTCTCGATCAAAAGGGCTCGCTCTAGTACTCCTGCCTAAGTCATAATGCTGAGAGAGATCAGCGATGCCCTGATCTCATGCCTCAATCCCTTCTCAAAGGTCCGGGCCCGGAAGAATGGGTCTCGTACCATGTCTGTCGAGTAGCGCGAGAGATCGGTAAATCTCGCCGAGTACTGGGCGACCGTCAAGCTGTCCTGCCGCAGCTGAAGAAGCTCCTGGATGCACACCGCATAGAGGGTGGCCGGGACGAACTCTTAGCGGAAGAGGCTCTCAAAGTATGTTTAGAGAAGAGATGCCTCATTGTGCACCTGGAGCATCAAGCTCCATCATCGGTCCGCTGCTGCGTGCAGTAGGCTGCGAGGATCACCATGAGGTCTGATGGTGTCCTCACTAACCTGAAAACTTGTACCACTGCCTCCAGCCAGTCCTCGGCTGTCTAGGGGTCCATCTCCCCGCGGAACCTGGGCGGTCACTGGCGCTGGAACTCATGCAGTGCACTAAGGTGACGTGCATCGTCAGCGGCTGGGGCTGGAAGCATCGGTGGCTCGGCGGGTAGAGGTACCGTCGGTGCCTCAGCTGTCAAAGGGCCCTGTACCGAGGCCTCGTCGCTCGGAGGGCTGTCGTCATGCTCAACTCTCGGAACCCTAGCTGGCAGTCGTCGTGGGGCCATCCTGAAAAGGAAACAGGTGCGCCACGGTCAGAACAGTATACCTGGTGAGCCGACACAAAGTAATCACAAAGAAAACTTGAAACACACATGCAATCAATGTTTTCGTGCATTAAGTCGGAAATCAGAAGTCAAGGCCCTGGTGTACGGATACGTCGGCCGCTGCACCAACACTAGACTCCCTGGACTGATAACCACACCCAATACGCTTAACACTATTGCTTCACATAGAAAAGATCATAGTCCTGAGTTCTGTGGTAGAACCGAACTCCTCTGATACCAATTTATCACGACCCGTCTTTGGGGCCCGTGTCGTGACTACCCCAAGCCCACCTTCCATAGGCCATGGGCTGGCGACTAGCACCAAGGCGTAATTCCCGGCAAAAAGGGAAGGCATTGCCTTTGTAAAGTAAACAAACACCACAGAGCAAGCAAACAGTAGAAGTAAACACTAAGTAAAAACTGGGTACAACAGTAAGTGCGGAAAAGTAAGTGGGCCAGTATACAAACTCAAACTGAAAGTAAAGTACAACTGGAAGGGAAAACAGAAGCTGAAAAGTAAAGCCTGCAACATCGAGCTGTCCACTGGAAATCCCACCTGAAGGGTGAGTACAGATAGTCTCCACAGCTCCTCGGTCCCGCCGTCCGCTCCGAGAACGTCCCGCCCAGTGGTCTACCTCCAGGTTTCATCCTGCTCCGCAAGCCTCAACCACGATCAGCGCTATTCGTCGTCTGCAACCAACACAACGTAGTGCGGGCATAGCCCGTGCAGGGGTGAGTATAAGCTACTCAGTAGGGACCCCAAGACCCCTGAAGGTCTCCCAGAATCCACAAAGGATAATCCACAAAGGAAAGATACAATCACAAAGTAACATCCGACATTGCTTAGGTATATGCCCATACATATACCTAAGTCATCAATTCCAGTACGCTCCAACTTTCAGGCCCAAGAACAACCCAGTCCACACAGGAAATCAAAACGTAAATCCACACAGAATAGAACAACACAATCCACATAGGAAAGCAAAACAAGTTTCAGCTCACACAGGTATACTTCTTCGTATGACGATAGAGATGATCAGATATAGCCACTGATTCATCTAAGTCGTCGGACCCACAAAGGATTGATAGGTACTAACCCCCACAATGACTCACAAAGGATCTGACCCACATAGGATCGATAGGTAACTAACCCCCGCAAAGACCCACACAGGATCGGACCCACACAGGATCTGTAGGCGCTGGCTCACACAGAACCGCTAAGCGCTGACCCGCACAGGATCGGACCCACACAGGATCGGTAGCACTGATCCACATAGGATCACTGAGTGTTGTAGTCATCGCCGTCGAATCCACTGAGGATCTCTGTACAGTCATCATCGTCGTCACAGTCGCAAACGCAGCCAGCTCTAGGGTTCCCGCACACAGCAAGCTCATTCGGGAGGGTCCGCTCCACGAGCCGAGAGGCTGATACATCAACTGACACATAGTCCAGAGTTGATGTATCCAAAAGTTCTGTATCGTCAACAGGAACTCAACGTCGCAGACGGCGCGTCAATCGGACGCCCGGTCTGAGAGTTATTGGCTTTTTCGTCTCATGGGCCCGGTTGGTTTTTAAGGCAAAACCAACCCAAACGTACTCCAGCTGCGTCCAAACCTCAGGTGGAGTAAGCCAAAATATCCGTCTCACTTAGAGGAATCCATCAAAGTCGACGGTACGTCAATCGGACGTCCGGAGCTCAAGATATGAGCGTTTCCGCTCTGAGGGCCGGTTGGTTTCGTGTACGAACCAACTCGGCCGAACCCAAAGTATTCCGAAACCTTGAGTGCGATATACTGAAACGACCGTCTCGATTGAAGTATCGCATCGCAACTAACGGTGCATCGTTCGGAGGCCCGTAGCACAAGTTATGGGCGTCCGACCGGAAGAGATTCGGTATTAAGGGGTTCGGGCCCGGTCCGACCCGGCTCGATACCCCCAGGGTCGGCCCGAACCGGGTTGACCCGTACCGGGTCCGGGTCCGGCCCGCTTGGGCGCGGCCCGGCCCGGCCTGGGCACGCTGGCCAGGCGCTCGGCCAAACGGCCAAGCCGTTGAGAGTGGGGGGGGGGGGGGGCTGCCCCCTGGCTTTGTAACCGCGGCCCCCATTAAGGGGGGCCGTTGAGCTGACCGTCGGGGGTTCGTAACCCCCGGCCTTCCCTTGTCCGACCGGCCCACTTGGCCGGCCGACTTTTGCCGCCACGGACCGGCGACGGCCAGTCCCCCCTTCTCCGTCACCGGCGGCCCGAAACCGGCCGTCGGTCACCCTACTCCGCCGCAGCCCGGAACCGGCCGCGGCCTTGGTTCGTCCGGCGCGGCGCGACGGCGCCGTGGCCCCGCTCCGGCCGCAGTGTCTTCGGGTTTCTCCGACGCGGCGCGACGGCGTCACGTCCTTGTTCGATTTCACGGTGCGGCGCGACGGTGTCGCGCATTCCTTGCCGTACGATCCCGCGCGGTGCGACGGCACCACGCCATTCCATTCCAATCCACATTAGAATCAACAACATGGATAAGGGAGGAAGGTCGGTCGCGTTTGTGCGGTCCGGCCCCCTCTCGTTAATCGTTAGCAATTGGTCATATTCCACGATGAACGTCAAGGTAGTAATCACGAATAAAATAAATAATTAAATAAACCCTTACCTCGTCGAAAAAGTTGGGTGAGGATTCGTCGCGGAGATAACTGTCGCGGGAAGAGGCGTCGCAGAAGGAGAAGTCGCGGAAGGAGACGTCGACCTCTGAGGAATCCGGCGTTCTTTGCGTTCATCGCGTTCTTCGTGTTCTTCGACGAAGAGGATGAAGAAACTCAAGACTTCCTTAGCTTTTCTCCCAAAGCTCCCAAGGCAACAAGACTCCAACAAAAATAAAATAAGTCCCTTACTTATTTTGTTAACTCAACATAAGGTTTGAAATTCAAACACTCACATTAAACTCACTTCATTAATATCATAAGTTATTAAAACTTAAGTTATCAAATTTAATTGTGAGTTGAGGGAGTTAAGGAATGTGAAGGGGTGGGGTTCGTGTGGGCCCCACCACCCTCATAACCTCCCATGGGAAGTTTGGGTAGTTACCCAACTTCCACCCAAAGCTTAAATCCACTTAGAGAAAATAAAAATTGTAGTTAAATTTTTATTTTAACTTCCACAATTTTTATCAACTTCTCTCGTGAAAACGCAACTCCGGAAAATGAGTTCCTAAGCAATTACCGGTGCTGCGAATCCATCGGTGCCCTCGGAAATCGATTCCGAGCACCGGTTCAAAAGTTAGAAATTCCCGCTCGTTCGTTCACTGAACGTACTCGGGCTAAACTTCGGATAGGAATTCCGGGCACACTGGGCCTCAGAATCAAGTGTCGTCAGAAACTGCGTTCTTGTAAAATCCCAAAGAAAATTAAGAAAAAATTTACCTTGAATTTTACGGGTCTTTACATTACTCCTCTGGGCTAATTTGTCTTGAATAACAACATAAACACGGACAAAGAATCTGAGAAGTGTCATATGCACAATCTTTTGTGAACTTGATGAAGTCATTAACCATAGGGGTGTCCATGGGTCGGGTTGGGTCGGGTTGATGGGGTTTTTAGACCCAACCCGATCGAAAGAGGTCGGGTCGGGTTGGGTCGGGTCAGGCATGTTTTTTAGCTCGGACCCGACCCGACCCAACCCGTACTGAATCGGGTTGGGTCGGGTCGGGTTGATGGGTTTAAGGGGAAAAATTGACTTTTTCTGGATATCCCGCAGGACATCTCCGCTTCGACCCGGTGCAACCGATATCCCCTCCACCCAAGAAGAAGCTTCCTCTCTATGCCTCCATGTCATGCAATCAATATTCTTAAAAATGGAGGCAGTAGAGCATCCATCATGGTGGCAGGCGGGTGCTAATGAAGGCGACAACGATCATGGTGGTTTTATGAGAATCCTCCCCAATCGTCTTCACCTCCGAGTAACAATTGCACTTACATACCCCCATTATCGAAAACACGCCAAGAAAAACCAGTAGAACGATGCAAAAAATTTACAAATTATAATAGTTCTAAGTTAACTTACATGATCGAACTAAATCAATCGCTACGCTTGAAAAATTCCAGCGCTTCTAAGTTCAGTTCCATGCTCGAAAAATTCCAGCGCTTCTCCTAAAAAATTGAAAGAATTTTTTTTAGAATGATGTGAAAATAAAAAATTGATCCCCACTATGGAAAAATTTCAGCGCTTCTAGGTTTGGTTCCACGCTCGACCGAAATCAATCGCTTCCTGATCCTCTATGGTTGAATTCCTTAGATGAAACCCCAACAGTCATCTTGGATCTGGAGAAAAAAGAGCTCCCCTCCCTAGTGGATGTGGTGTCGTAGTCGTAGCCGAGACGGAGGAGGAAGGTGGCAGTGAGGCGATGGCCTTAGGGTTAGTGCGGTGGAGTGGTGGCCCTCAGACGAGGTGGAAGAGACGATGAACAGTAGGGAAGGCTATGCAGAAACAATAGTAGAGGCGGGGGTGATGTGCAGGAGTGACAACATTGGCTGAGTAGGATGGATGGTTAGCATGGAGGAAGATGATGGAAAGGGCCTCGGGTTGGGAGGGAGGGAGTAAATAGAGTGAAGTATGACAAGAAGGGGTCACGCGAGAGGAATACCGGCTCGGCAAGTCGACGCAATGCAGGTGGCTATCGGGTTGGTTGGGTCGGGTTGGGTTATTTTTTTCCCAACCCGTGACCCGACCCAACCCAACCAAATTATGACTCAACCCGACCCAACCCGTGGAATAATTTTTCTAACCCGACCCAACCCGGTCGGGTCGGGTCGGGTCGGTCGGGTTGGGTCGGGTCTGGACACCCCTAATTAACCACATCATCATACGCTGTTGTCATACGATTGAAATCCACCCATTTTTATTCATATCTATCCTATTTGATTCAATAATATTCATATTTAACAAAAAAAGAATACACAAAAGGTATGGACTTAGAATCCTAACATGCTATCTTTATATATACACACATATAGTCATCATATTTGATATAAATTTTCATTGCATCAACAACTTGTTAGAACATATAAAGATGAAGAATTATATGAATATAAAGTAAAATAAAAGTTATTTTTTATTATAAGAAGACATATATTACAAAGCATTCTATTTTTAGAAATGGATTCATCAAGGGAGATAATCACTCACTGTCACTATCAACGTGCACAATAAACCTATGGATTTCTGCAACTGGATAAGTATTAGGGTTTATATAATAAGATTTCACAATCAAAACATATATCAAAACAAATTACCTATTTTTCTCAATGATTTTGCAGTGTTCAAAATAGAGTAATCACATCGATTAAGGTTGTTATGTTTGTAAATTTATGAAATACATCATATTTCATCCACAAACTAGCATCCTCAAAGAAGTATTTCCGAAATTCATCTTTTTTAACTCATCCTCGAGATGTGTGAACCTTTATTTCATCTAATATTTTGAAGATTATCTAATTATTAATTTGTTATATGTTTAGAGTTAAATATATTACTTAAACTATTTCAAATTAAAATAAACATTTTGGATGATACCATTCATATGGTTCATGTTTTACAAACATTTTTAGTAAGATATGTCTATCTAAATCAGTGTTTCTAGACAAAAATGAAAATATAATGGAGCTTTGATGATGAGACGATAAATCAAATCGTGGTGGATCATACCATTTTGTGGTGTATACAAAAATGAAAATATAAGCAAACATAAAAAAAACATTGTTTGTAGCCTTATTATCACACTTTCTAAACATCATTAGACACTGATTTCCCCTTTTTGCTTTCAAATTATTCCATTTAAACACAATTTTTAGCGCATGATTACATACTAAAATCCATTGTTTTAATCCACTTTAATTGATCACTTATGCAAACGTTATTATGTAATCTTCACCCACTTTACATCACTTTTCTTCATTTTAAAAGTAATTTCCAGTATGCTCATACACCTCTTTCCCACATGTTTTTTTTAATAAAAAGTTACCACAAAATACATAACGAGGTCTTCCAACTCTCTTGGAATGTTTAGCTCCCTTTACACAAGCGTTATCATCTAAATACACTTTATTTACAGTAGAAAATCACCATATTAAACACACATAATATCAAGATACACACAACAACAATTTACTAAAACTCATTTAAGCACAACATGAGAAGTAACGGAAAATCACTCAAATCATACCAAATTCAACTTAGAATCATCATTATCTACCTTATTTCTTTAACATTAATCCCACCATTATTGTTTATAATAACTCAGATGCTCATTAGGTCTCAATCCCCTTTAGATTGCCTATTTACACGAGAAATTCTTCAATTTCATCATTGAATCATCATAATTAATTTTATAAAATGCATAACAATTCCTGTAAACTAATCTATAAAATTTAAATTAATTTCCATGTCAATAACCATTCATAATTCATTAAATCATATACACAAGACAACAATCATACATAATCATAAGTTAAACACCACAAGAAGCCAAGATGCCACCTTCCTCGGATTAGACAAAAAATTCGTACAAGAACAACCAAAAATCATCTGAGCGAGGGGCCAAACATCGAGCAGGCGAGAAGAACAATCAAATATCACGAAAAACTATGCAAGATCGATTAAAAACAAGTAACGAATAACATACCTTCAGTTTTGAGGGTCAATTCGTCTAAAAGATTCGAAAGAGGTAACAACAGATTTCGACCTCCTCAATAGCTTGAACGATGCAAGCAAGGGATGATCTATGTTAAGGTTCTTTTAAAAGATGGGAAGAGGTTTTATATCACTAGTAAAAAAGCGATGATAAAAGATAAATTTATCAACGCTAAAATGGAAATCATTGATAAATCCTACTTTATCAGCATTAACTGATAAGTGTTGATAGAGACTTTTATCAGTGATAAACAAAGTGAAAATTAAAATTTAAAAATTAAAGTAAATTTCTAATTATATAAAAATGAATATTAAAAATCACTTTATAATAAAAAAATAAATATTAAAAATAAATAAATTACAAAAAAAATATTAAAAATAAATAAACAATATTATTTACATTAAATGTAGTAATGAATGTGATAATATTATGATAAATGTATTATATTATAATAAATTTATTAATATTATGATAAATTTATTAATATAATAATAAATTTATTAATATTATAAAAAATATTTTATTAGTAAATATATTAATATTTTAATGAATATTAGGAATAAAAGTAATAATATTATAATAAATCACAAGTTACAAAATCACTTTATAATAAGAATTAATAAATATTAAAAATGAATAAATATAATTAATTGTTAACATTTAAAAAAATTAATTATCATTAAAAAAATAATTATATAAATGAATAAATATTTTTTTAAATATACCATTAATAAATGTATAAATAGTAATATCATATATAAATGTTTTCCACTGTTTAATTAATTATAAAACAATTAAATTAAAAGTAACAATTTTAATATTTATATTTAAATAGATTTACATCTGTAATATGTAGATATATATTATTATTACTAAATTAATTATATACATATTTATTGAATTGATTGTATATATAAAATATAATTAATTATTAACTATATTTAAATTTTTTAATTATGATTAAAATATTATTATTTACATAATTGTATATTTTTTTATGTGTGATATATAGGTGAGACAACACATACTTGTGTGTATCCAATTTATTACGCACATTCAGACACATAAACATGCACACACATGCATGGTCACACACACATACGCATACATATACACACATACACATGCACAGGCAATTACACACACATATACATGCACACACATGCATATACATACATAACATACACATAATCACACATTCATACATGCATGAATTAACCACTCATCATTTAAACACGCATAAATATAAATATACACATAAATACACACGTGTGTGTATGTGTGATGTGTCAATATATATATATAAATATATGTATATATATATTAATTATAAATTATATAATATGAATATAAATATATATCTGTGTACATAGTAAAATTATATAATTTAAATTTAAACATATTATAAACAAAGTATAAATGATTAAACAAATATAAATATATAAATATATATATATATATGTATATTGTATTTATATAAATTTATATATTTATTATTATATAAATTATATTTAATATTATATAAATATGTATAAAATATGATGTATTTTATTAGCACTAAAAAAAACATCGCTATCTTTTATCCACGCTCAAAAAAATACTGATAAGAATTGTCACGCTAATATCTATCTTATTGTTTGAAGAATATTTCAAATCGTCCACCCTAACATTCAGCATTTTAAATTGTTTGATCACTTTCATGATCAATTTGATATCTTATTGTTCTCCCTCACTTGTTATATTCAATACCTCACGTGTTTTGTTTTTCTATTTTTTAATATATTTCTAACACTCGAGCTTGGTAACTAAGCAACAAGATACAACTTTATACCATAAAAATTGGATTTTTTTTTTAAAAAAATGGATATAGGGGAAACACATAGAATCATAACCAAAATACGATGGATTGGGAAAGTGGTTCAATAGAAAAATCGGAGAATTTTGAAATGTAAATTAAATTGAATTTGAAATCAAGTGGAGAATTTTCAACAATTATTTTCTTATTTATTTCTTTTCTTCTTTTTTCATTTTCCTTTTCTTTGTCATCTTCTGTTACTAGAATTTTTTGGCGTTGCTTTTTTTTTCAATTTCTTTTTTAAAATAGAACAATCAATTGATAAAGGAAACAAACCTTTAAAACTACATATATTTCAAATGGAAAAGAAAAATCAGATTTTGAAATATCATGACTCCATAAATGAAACAAACCCTTAAAAACTCTAATTTTAGTATGGAAGAGGTTGATTAAAAGAAGACACTCACATGGAGAATTTTGAGAGTTAAATATTGGGGAAAAAAAGATGGATCTACATGACTGAGTAGCCGGGCCCCCCACCCCCTTCTGGCACAGTCCATTCAATGTTCTGCTCAGGGTCCTTGATGTCACATGCCTTTCATAAGCCAAAAACAAACTCCATTCAATTTCAAATAAGTTATTTTCCTACAAAACATTTTCAATTTCCATAATGAAACACAGTTTCTAACACTTTTTTCAGCTTCTAGTAGCAAAATTCAACAGCTTCCTAGACAATACCTTGCAGTGCAGGCAATTCTGAGCATTTATATGCAGCTTTGGCCGGCCCATCTCATCGGGGACAAACCTGACAACCAAATGTAACGTCACAAACCACATTCTCACATGATTGGTCAAGCCAAAAGACATTACTCGTATACGCGTGCAGGACAATATCGTGTCTCGAGTCCAGCATACTTTGGAAAATTCACGAGTTCAGGAATCTTGGGGTCTCTCAGGCGAAGGTGAGCTGGTTGGTCATGCTCATGGTTTGTGTTACTCCTACATAACAAAAACAAGAAAGGTAATTAAGAAAACCAATAATATGAATCTTGTTCTCATAATTTGTGTTTCCTTTCATATCGGTTTGTCAAATGTTTCGGTGTTATGTTGAATCCCACATTGATTTGGCATTGGCTGCATGACGCTTAATAATTCATGAATCCCACATTGGTTTGGCATTGTCTTTGTTAGTGTGTGTAATGGACTTGCCCTGTTTATGTATTAGAATCTCACATTATCAGATGTGTATTCCTTTCACTCCATCTATAAATACAGTCCTGCCTCATAGTGAAGTACGGTGAACTCCATCTACCCGATATCGGAGCAGGTTACCCGCCTATCTTATCCCCTCCTCGCCCAAACCACCTCATCTCTTCAAAATTCTGAAGCCGTGCTTCACAACCACTGGTCTTAGTGACCCTCCCACTTCTCCGCCCGTCCCTGATGAGGATCTGACCATACATGGCCCCAACACAATAACTAAACTGTATTACTTCAAGAAAATTTTGCATCCAGGTGCAGCATTTCCTATAAACAAGCTGATCAATGGATCATTACAAGGCCCTTATTGCTTCAAATACAAACCCCCATAATCAAAATATATGCAGTTTCCACTAAGGTCGGCAAATTATTTGAACTGATAAATTCAAAGAAAAGTGTTGATTGTTTCCATATTATTCTACCATGGCAGATTGTTAATTGTTTCCAGTGCTACCATAACTTTTCATTGCTTCAACTCATGGTCGACAAGCATCTGGCCTCTGCCAATTTTTCAATCTGGCACAAAGCAGTTGTGATGTCCCTAGTTGACTCTCACTTCGTAGATGCACCACCACCCAAGACAGATGTCGAATACAAGGCAAGGAAGCTCACTGATAGCAAAATATTTGCTCTTCTTGTCAACTCAATGGATCGTTCCGTCAAAGATGTCACCCAAACGCCAAACAGTGTCAAGGAACTCTACGACTCCATAACCTCATGTAACCTGAGACCAACAATCTTGCACGTGTCTCCGATACATTACAAAAATTATTCAATCTCCGAATGCAAAATCATACATTCCCTGCTTATTTCACTGAATGGAAGACTCAGCAATGAGCTCATTACAGACTTCAGCGGAAGCAAAATGACAAAGCGTGATCAACTCTGACTCTTTTCTATGCTAAATGGATTGCCACCAGAGTATGTAACTACAGCTCCCGGGATCTTGGTCAGCCCATCCACCGTAGAGATTCCATTTGCGTATTATAAGGCTCATCACTCAATCCATCCTCCATTGTCATCCACATCCATGGATCAAAGTGATTTGGCTTCTGCTATGGGACGCGGTGGTGGTCCATTTTATGGATCCAAGGACATGGTGGTGGCTATGTTCTTGTCACTTGCCGACTAGATAGGTCACACTATTCATGTTTTCTCATTGCTACATGGTCGTCCGGCGACCCCTTGTATGGCTCAGGTTGCGATTGGTGATCAGTCTTCATCATCACTTGATCCATGTCATTCTCTTGAGCTGTCTGTCACGACCCCCTCCACCCCAAAGAGTACCCCTTCCGAGCCGGCAATGAGAGGAGGATGGTGACCGCCCGAGTCCCGTCTCCAGTAGGCCCCGAATTGGCGACTAGCACCAAGGGCATATCATACATACAGATGGGAGGCATTACCCTCTAAAAGAACATACGAAAGAGAGAGATAAGACAGATACACGAATAAACTCCTGCTCATATAAATAAAAGAATCTCAAGTACATACATGTAATGTCATACAAGACTAAAACAACTGAAAATGAAACTACAAACACCAAAAAGGTAAACTCGACAGCGACCACGAAACCCAAACAACTCCTGCAAAACCACAAGTCAGTAATATCTAACCCGATCTTCAACCTGCTCCTGCTGACTTGAAAAACAATTTATATATACGTGGGGTGAGCATAACAGTATACTCAATAGGATCCTCCTCAAAGCCTCTCGTGCGAAAGATAAAGAAATCATACTAAACCCCAGTGAACAACAAATGAAACTAACTTGTCAACTAAACAAGTATACTAAGTTCTCAGATCATCTCTCACCAAGTCATGCATACAAGAGAGATCATATGTTATAATAATAAAGCAATAAGGGTACCCCCGCTACCGCTTTCTCATTGGTTTGCCGCTCTGCCCCAACGTCGTACGTCATGAGCCATCTCTCTCCAAAAGTAAGTCAGTCCTAAAACGCTTGGGCTAAGTATCACAACATGCATCTCGTGCATCACATTATCTCATCATTTCATCCATGTCTCCATATGGTAACCAAGTAGTTTCCGAAAGCCACCACAACCCGTATGACATGTATCATACATCGGGTATTATACCTCAAGTCATCACAACCCATACACTGAGTAAGGTACCTCAAGCCATCATAACCTATACAAGTCATGTCTATAATAATCCTTTGAATAATATATCTGGAGATACATATGTGAAATAACCACAAGTCATTACAGCTCTCTACATACATATATGGGAAACTAAACACCGTGCATAACAACACATAATACTACCAAGAGAAGAGAGCGAAACCAAAGGAGGTCGTCATCCGTTCATCCTCACCACTGGGATGTTGGGAAAAATACTATATCAGAGTCCACTGGGCGTCAGTCACCCTACCGACATGGGTGAGATAGCGTATGAAAACATAAAACATACAAGATATAATATAGCTCACAACCACACTATGAGCAATAACCTAGTCCTAAGCTCAAATGCAGTTATGATCACTTAAACACCAATTGTCACTGCTAGGGACTAGATATCTCAGAGTCCACTTTATGTTAATTAATTCATTAGCCATTAATTAACATGATCCCAAATTACATTTCATTAACCAACAAAGTGAAGTCCATACCCTCCATGCACAATCAAACCGAGTCTACCGTTTCTCAAGATTAACATTATCATTTGTATTCCAGCAAGAACCAAGCTCATAGGTAAAACATTTATTAAACGTTATTATCATTTCATAATTCAAGGTACTCTATGAAAACATCCTAAGTTACCATTAAGAGATGCAACCAAGCACATCCAGCTTCCTTAAGCAATGGAGAAAGCAAATAAAACAAGCAACCTGGTAATCCGACCATTAAACAGATTCAATAACAGCTAGCATCCACCTTAAGCACAACAACGAGTAAGCCCAACTTCAACCCGTTCCATCATCTTTGGTGTCATCCCCGACACCCACATGCATATCACCATGCATCTCGCCATCACAGGCGTCAACTATCGCATAGCAAGACTTATATCCAGAGCACAGAGGAGGCAACATGACAACTTGGCCCTAAAAACAAGGCATTCAGCCTTCACATGCAAACGGGCTCTCACGACCCCCAACACAAGGCATCCAGCCTTTATAAACAACGGTCACTCTCAGCCCCAAGCATTTATCTTTATCAAACAACCGGTTTTTATTCCATCTTGAACTAACTGATTCATTATTTACAGGTTCCAACCACGGGTAACCTAAGACATCAGCTATAACAAGCTATTAAATATTTAAACGCGCTATCTAGCATTTTCCAGCTTGTCTAGCATTTTCCAGCTTTAACAAGCTGTAAAGAAAACAATTCTCATTATCATGTCTTTAATCATTAACTCCTTAACAAGCATTCTTGCTTCAAGTTCTTTATCCAATTCCATTAACACATGGAATAACATATTCAATTAAACATGTATACTTGTATCAATTTAATTACCATCAAATTATAAGAAACACCGAATTTATTAAACATGCTTCTTTAATTCTTTTGTCAACTAATTAATTCTGGTTTTACGTTCTTTATTAATTTCATCAATTTCCATATGTTAAACCAAGCATAACAACATGTTATACAAAACATAACACACTCTCTAGCAAAACAAGAGGCAGACCGTTATCACGGTGGAAAGCAATAATAAGTGATCGCTAAACATAAACCAATTCCATTTTTTAATCCAGTTTAATCTTTATTAGGTTAATCTCACCGCCATCCAAAGGGCTAAATCATGGTCAATTTACGATTGCATGTAAATAAATAGGAAAAGCAACGAATCCCCTACCTCAAACTTCCGACGTTCTTGAAACGAAAACAGAACGCCAACGCGGATCTTCGACCACCTCTCCTGCAAGAAACTGCATCCCTCCAAGGACGTTGCGCCACAACCGCGCCAACAAACAACCAAGAAAACTCTATTAGAACAATAGAGATCAAATGCCACAACATGACAAGAAAAACAGGAGGAAAAAAAATCAAACGGAGATGAAACTGCTAGAAAAGGAGAACCTATCTCGGATCACCATGCATTGATCTCTAGAATTTGGGGCTTGATTCCGATCGAAAGAGGTTTCAAAGCATTCAAAAAGGCACTTTAGGGCGTCTAGGGTTCGAGAGAAAGAAGTGGGAGCGCAAGGGGCCACGCTGCAGCCCCCTTGGTCAAAGCACGTCTGAGATCCACCGCTAGATCTACAGCGCAGATCCTATAAAAGGGGATCTAGGGCTACAGCGCAGCCCTAAGCACAACGCCGCAAAACCCTGTCACCAAAATGGGGGTTACGGCGCAACGCAAGGCTCCACGCTGCAGCTACCCTTAAATTGGCAGAATCGCCAAAAACCCCTACACTAAAGCCTCCTCACTCCACGCTGCAGCGCTCGACACCCGAGGAAGAGCCTACGTCGCAGCATGCCTCCACGCCACAATTATGCCTAGAAAGGCAGTAGCCCTGAAATCCTCCATCGAGTCCACTACACCGCAACTGAGATCCACTAAGCTGCAGCCACGACCCTTACAGCGCACCCCCCCCCCCCCCCCACACTCCACAACCATGCCATATTTGGCAGCGACACCCTTCATAGCCCCTACCTTCCCTCTAAACACCTTGGAACCTCCTCCCAGTGTCTCCAACACCCAAAACTCACAAAAGAAAGACTTCTAGGATCCAGGTCCTTACACTGTCCATGGATGAGCTAGAACTCATCACTTCTTTCCGTTCCAAATCTAGGATGTTATCTTCATCAGCTACTATTGCTCATTCTGGAGGACAAACAGTGTGCATCTCTACACAACCAACAACTTAGACATTGGGCTATGATGTTTCAAATCATATTACAGAAGACATGGGTATGCTTAATGATTATTGTTAGGTAACCAACCTAACAGAAGTACAAACAACAAAATATAGGTGGAATAAAATGAACAAAACAACAACACTTTCTAATTTTCCGGAAGAAAATACAGAAGAAGAATCTTCATGGAAGGTCCACCTCCAGGAGCCTAGGCGACCATGCTGTAAATGCCCACAATAGGATTCGTATCCCCCTCTCTCACAGCTAGGCCCCCATTTAATAGTCGTTAACAAATACTAACAACCCTCCTACCAACTATAGTTGTCACTAACAATTAAAAGCCAAAATACAACTCTACCCTTGGTAGATATTTACCCAACCTAACAACTACTAACATCCTCTCTCATGACTATCCTAATAACCCACCATAAAAGCCTAACAAATTTCACCCTCTTAAAAACCACTTTGTCCCCAAGGTGGACCTCCATAAACTCTGCTCAGCAACTTAAGCACAAGATCAGCAACCTCGTCTTTTGCACTGGAATAACAACCCTTGGTGACGGCTTTGGTGGTGGCCTAACCATCAATTCAACTAGTGCCTCCTCAATCAGTGATTGTATGGCCAGTGGAAGAAACCCCGGCATCAGTCGTACAAGTTTATGTTGCTTTTCCACCATGCTAAGCTCCAAAGTGTGTACAACAGCAGACTTGTCTGCCAAACATCCTTCACTTGCACTGTGGACGTTGATCCCTACTCTGTGAGCTAGGGTCTCCATCATCTCACTGCATACCTCGCACCTCAAGCCAAGGAAGGAGGAACATCAATTTTCTTCAACACTTGACAAAATTTTCTCCAGGCTTCACCCAATCAGCACCGCTGCGGAACTCACGATCTTGATTCTTCAGCAGACAATGTAGAAACGTATGCAGACAGTAGTTCCAAAAAATCAGAAGTTTGTCGTTGCATAGAAAATTCAGATTATTTGTCGGGAATTACTTCCTCCTCATCATCAGCACCTGTCGTCCATATCGAAACAACCTACTAAGCTGAAAATTCTTCTATTTTCAACTATTCATGCAGAGATTCCCTCAGCTCATGTAGTGCTCACTGGAGGTCAGCGATCGCTTCTGCTATAGTCGTCGGTTCCTCCTGCATCTGTTTTTCCTAAAAATCCATACCTTCTTGCATACCTGCTTTCGCTTCCTACACACTTGATTACGTGTCTACTCACGCTCCTTTTACACCCACAGAAATTTCTAAAACGCCATTTCGTTATAAGTGTTCCTTCTATCCATCGTCGCCTCTTTGTTGACTAACCATCTCTCCAGTCTACTTTGTATCCAAGCCAGACAGCTTGGTTCGACAAGCTTTGTTTGAACTCTACACTCATCCGCAAAGGAGTTTTGATTGCTTCACAGTGCTCGGCCAGTGTCGAATGTCCCAAGCTCTGTGCGTAGCAACAATCGTTTTTTTTCCAGCGCTCTTCAATCTATCACTCTGCGCACAACTACAATTTTTCCTCTCCACACATAAACTTCTTAGTGATCGACAAAACTTCAATCGACCTCTCTGTGTGTGCCTGCGTGCATTTTTTTTTCCCGTTCATGAATTGTCATCTTTCTCACAAGAATCGCAGTCAACGGTTTTTAGCAATACAATCACTCCCTTGCGAACATCTCCTTCCAGCGTTCACACTCTCCAACTGCGTCCGTCTCTACAATAGCGGTCATGTCTCACTGCTCCAACTACAGTTGTAACTAACTAAAAGCCAAAATACAACTATGACCCCTTGGCAGATATTTACCCAACCTAACAATTACTAACAACCTCTCTCACAATTGTCCTAATAACCCACTACACACACGTAACAATTATCACCTTAATGTTGGTCAGGCCGTGATTATATTTGTTGATGGTTCCACTATGCCGATTGTTTGTTTTGACTCCTAAGTGGCACATGTTCCTCACAGTTCATTCAATCTTCCCTCTATCAGTAAGTTTATTCATGAACTTAATTGTATTGCAATATTTTCAAATACAGATGTTATATTTCAGGGTCATTTGACAACTCACGAGCTTAGTAGAGGTCAATTGCGGGGTGGCGTATACATATTTGATACGGTTTCTCCCATCCCTAGTTTTGTTGTCACCTCACACATCCCTGAATTTCACTCTAGATATGGTCATCCATCTCTCTAGTCTCTCCTGAAGTTGTGCCTCGATCCGACATCATCTACTTTATTTCATTGTGAAGCTAGCCAATTTTTCAAACTCCATTGCACCTCATATACTCTTCATCTTCAACTACGAGCATCCAATTATTTTGGCTAAATTCATTCTAACGTTTGGGGACCTTGTTCTACTCAAAACAACTTTGGTCGTAAGTCTTCCCCTAAAGGATAGAAAAAGGAAGTTAGTTTATAAGGTAGGTAGCAGTAAGGATAGCATCCCCAAAAAAATGAAGAGGCACCTGCATATGAAATAAGAGGGCACGAGCAGTCTCCAGAATATGCCGATGTTTACGATCGGTCACTCCATTCTGCTGAGTTGTGTCAGGACAGGATGTTTGATGAAAGATGTCGTGATCCTTGAGAAACTGCTGAAGGGAAGTGGTTAAATATTCTCAACCATTGTTCGAGCGGAGACATTTAATAGGCTTGGAGAATTGAGTGTGAATTTCATGGTAAAAAGTTTTGAAAATATCACAGCTCAGAACGATCATGGAGGATGTATAGCCATATCATCCAACAGAAGTCATCAATAAATGATACATAATAACGGTACCCTGACTGACTAGGAACCCTGCAAGGAACCCATACATGGGAATGAACTAGGTCGAAAAGATTCGCTGCACGCGTTTCAAATCGAGGAACATATGTCACCCGATGATATTTAGCAAACTTACAGGATTCACAATAGAAGGAAATGTGTAGACTGAACCGGGGGCAAAGCTTATGTAAGACAGAAGTCGATGGATGACCATGGCGAAAATGTAGGTTAATGGCATGAGCAGAGGTGGATGGGCAAGAAGGGATGGTGGGGTATCAAACATGTACACCCCATCACTAAGACGACCTCTACCAAGTTCCCGATTCGTTGACCGCTCCTGAAAAACAACACCAAAAGACGTAAAAATAGCAACACGATTTAGGTCATTTGAAAGTTTACTGATGGAGAGAAGATTATAATGACAGCGAGGAACATGAACCACTGAAGCCAAGTGAATAGTCGGAGTCAAGGAGCATGTGTCAAATCCCACAATAGGGATTGTAGATCCATCAGCAACAGTAATTGCAGCAGCACCGGTATACGGATGATAGGTAGTAAGCAAACCTAAATCACCTATGAGATGATCAGAAACACCAGAATCAAGCATCCAAGTTGTCTGTCGACGAGAGACACAAGCGCTAGGTCAACCGGCCTGAGCAATGGAGGCTGAAGAAGAAACAGGTGGCAAAACAGCTCGATGAGATTGTACAAGTGCAATCTCCTCCATTGAGAGTGTCAGTGACGGATGCTGGATGGCGGCAAGGATGTTGCCATGACTGGAAGAAGACAGGGAACCGAGCCTGGGCGGCAGGGAACTAGTTTGGATAGCCAGAAAATGATGTGGCAGGAAAAGTCAGGTCAATAGTATAAAGGTGTGCGTAGCAGCAATCGCAGAAAAATATTGTGCCAACCAAAAGCAGCAGCACTCGTAGGATCTTGCACAAGGATGTCGTCGAGAGGGGTGGGAGATGGTTGCCCAGGATCTGGTGGCACGGCGGCAGTCGGTCAGCAGGGTCTGATGGGACTGGTTGGCGGTGGCTTAGGCCTAGCGAGGGCTGGCTTCAGGGGCTCAAGACAGAGGCGCGTGACCGGCGCAGACGAGTGAGATCCATCTGATGAGTGCTGGAGATCGACGACAATTTGTCGATGCAAGTGCGGAGGCGAGTCGTCGCAGGAGGCCACTCAAGAGGGGCACTACCCAGGAGACCGTCGCGCGAGAGGGTTTGAGGCGCGGAGACGCCGTCGCACAGGAGTAGTGATGCAAAATGGGCCCGCAGGCTTTGCGGTGGATGCGGGGCGGGGCGGGCCAAAAAAAATTGATCGTTTAGAGCACGGGCCAATGCGGGTTGAGCCCGCGCGGGTGCGGACCAAGGTGGGTTGAGCCCGCACGGGTGTGGGCTTTCCCACGGGACTAATTTTAAAAATATTGTTTTTTTTACAATATATGTTTCTTTTATATTTTAGTTTTTTTAATAAAAAAAAATATGATTAAACCATGACATAAGATTTCTCACCGTAATTATCATATACTAATTCACCATTCATTCACATGTGGATTTTAAATAGGTTTATAGTTATTGTTTTAATATAATGTTATAAAATTTATATTGTAATTATTCACCATATTCACATGATGTGTCATCCCACCTCTCGAAAAATGGAACTCATCTCCCTTGCACATGATATCAATTCTAAAAGAGTTATTATAATCATAATATTTTTTGGGTTCATTTAATTTTGTTATTATTTATTTTTATTTTTTTATTAAGAAAATAGGGAAGGACCTCAGGGGAACCCTAATAGCCTCCTTTGAAACTGATTGTTGTTTGGAATGTAGTTGTTCATTCCAACTGTACACATCACCACACGACCAAAATTGAATAAAAATCAAATTTCAGTCAAAAAACTCATATAAAAATGTTCCATCACTTCCCTAATGCGTTGGTATTGTTCTAGGGGATGCTTTAGGGCTTCATCATTATAAACTGCCTTGATCTTTGTTGTGTGTAAGGTTCTTTTTAAAATTGAATAAAAATCAAATTTCAGTCAAAAAACTCATATAAAAATGTTCCATCACTTCCCTTAAAACTCTAGGTATTGTCAATCCATACTTCTCCCAACAACAACCATTACGAATGAGAAAAAAATACAATATTTAAATAATTATAAATAGTATATATTTTTTTAAATGCAGGCAACCCGCAGGCTTATGTGGGGCGGGTTTGAATTTTTTTGTTCGCATTATATGCGGGCTTTTGTGGACAAACCCACGCGAGCTCAAACTCGCGCGGGCCTGGCCCGCCCCGGCCCGGCCCGCCTGTTTCGCATTACTACACAGGAGGCGAGCCGCTGGAGATGGCCTCGCATGGGAGTTGTCGACCAGGGAGGAGCTGATGCGGCACAGCGAGGGGCGACGGGAAGGGAGGTCGTCGCACGCAAGGAGGGGGCCGCGAAGGGCCGTCGCGCGCACGGGGGGGGGGGGGGGGGGGGGGGTGCATGTCGCTGGGGGGTGCTGCACTGACGAGCCGTGCGCAGCGTAGGAGCCGCGCAAGCAAGGGCCGTCGCACACAGCAAGAGGGAGGGCGATGGGGGTGCTACGACGAGGGGGTGTGGGGATTCCACGTAGGAGGGGCTGACGACGGGAGGCGGTGGCTTCCGCGTGAGTGGGCAGGCATCGGGGAGCAGCACAGGCGGGCTAGCGGGGTCGGCCGATGGGGCGCCGGGATAGCCACACAGGCAGGGCCGGTTGACTGGACGCCGGGAAAACCGCACAGGCAGGGCCGATCGACGGGGGTCTGGGATAGCCGCGGAGGAGGGGAAGGTTATCAGATGTAACCTGCCTTTGATACCATGTAGAATGGTGAAGTCCCTACCTCAAGAAGAGGTGGAGACATTCTTTTATAGATGGAAGAAAAGAATTACAAGTTGAAATAATCCGATGTGGGACTCGGAAATACCCTTAACCCGAAAATACAATTAACCAGGTTTAACAAACACGATTTTCCAAATTCATTATATACTTACGTAAAGATAACGTCTAGGAATACTTATCCTCCAATTTCTCCACATTTATGTCAGATTATGGCATTCTTCATCAAACACCCTACCTAGACACTCCAAAACAAAATGGGGTTGCAGAACGAAAGCATCATCGCATTCTCGAAATAGCATGAGCCCTTCTCTTTCACATGAATGTCCCTTTATCATTTTTCATAGATGTCATTATGACAGCCACTTATCTAATCAATCATCTCCTTTCCTCTTTGCTTGGGGGACCCCATTTAAAGCATTATTTCTCACTTCTACTCCTCAACCACTTTTGTTCTGTATGCTTAGTTATCTATGTTATGTTCGGGACACCCAACGTTTTCCATCAAAGTTTGTTCATCGTTCCCATCGATGTATCTTCGTTGGGTATTCTCTCATCCAAAGAGGTTATCGTTGTTTTTTTTCCAAATATTGGTCGCTATATCACTTCAGCCGATTCTTACAGAGACGTCCATTCTCTTCTACTTCGCCATCACCATATACCTCCACTACTCTAGATGACTATCTTCCTCTTCCTAGTCATTACACTCTGCCGCATCCTGGAGACACTCAATTCGCTCAAGTCTATAGCCACAACCAACACGTTTTACTTGCACCACTACCGGTCGGCATCACCTCTTCAACCGCAATTGACGATCATGGTCAACATCCATCGGATTTGCCCATTGCAATACAAAAAAGTACTCATTCATTCGTATCTCACCCGGTTTATTTTATTAATACTCTTGATGAGGTATCGGTTCCCTGCTCGGTTATTGAAGCCAAAACCCATCCAGGTCAACTTAAAGTTGTATAGGATGAATTACAGACCCTGAATGATAATCATACCCGCAAGCTCGTCAAGTTTACTCATGGTAAACAGGTCATGGGTTGCAACTGGACCTACACTGTGTGAGTTAATGCAGACAACACTCTTAATCGACTGAAAGTTCGCCTAGCCGCGAAAGACTACACACGGATAAATTAAGTGGATTACTTCAACACTTTTTCATCAGTTGTCGAAATGGATTTTGTAAACTTGTTCATTTCTTTGGCTACTACTTCTCACTAGCCCCGTCATCAGCTTGATGACAAGAATGCATTCTTCCACAACTTTCTGGAAGAGGTATATCAACATCAGTCACCCGGTTTCATTGCCTAGGGCGGCAATTCATGTCATGTCATGTAGTGTTGACTTGCTTAATATTCATTTCAAGATGCTCAAACCCAAACCCGACCCATTTATTAAACGGGTTATCATGTCATATAATCGTGTCACATATTATTTGTATATATAATTAATTTATTATTATTTTTATACAAATTTGTTATATTTTAATAATGTATATTAATTAAAATTATTTTTAGAATACAAATATTTACTAATCAAATAAAATATTCATATATAAACATTAATTTAATTTAAAATAAAATATTTTATTTAATAATAAATGCATAAAAAATTTAAATATTTAAATAATCATGCCATTTATCGTGTTTTCGTGTCATCCACCCTCAACCCAAACCCAGCCCATTTATTTAATTGTGTATCTGATTCGTGTCGTGTACCATATTGTCACCCCTAATTGCCTCCACGGATCCTTCTGTGGTATGTCACCTACAACATTCATTATATGGTCTAAAGCAGAATCTGAGGGCCTGGTTTTGCCGTTTTTCCAATGTTGTCACTTCATATGGGCTTCGACAAAGTATAAAGGTTTCCAATGTATTCTAACACCAGACTATTGCTTAATGCATTTTTCTAATTGCCTATGTTGATAATATTATTATTACTGGCAGCAACACAATTAGCATTGCTAACCTTAAGACATATTTACATAAAAAATTTCAAACCAAGGATCTAGACCTGCTGAAATATTTTCTTGAGATAGAGGTTTCTCATTGTGATAAAGGCATCTTTCTCTCTCAACAAAAAATATGCCTTAAATACTGTCCATGATACTAGGTTATCTCACACATCGCTCGTTGACACTCCCCTCGGGCCTGGAGAAAAATCTCTGCATGATGACAACTCAACTTATGTTCATCTAGACCACTATTGACGTCTTGTTAACAAACTTAATTATTTTACTATTACACGATCATGCATTTCGTTTGCAGTTATTAAAGTCAGTTTATGGAAAAAATGATGAAGTCTCAATAGGATGTGATTCTTTAAATAGTCAAATATATTAAGCAAGATCTCGGTCATGGTCTGCTTTAACTCAAATCATGGATACATGAAAATCAATGCATTTGTGATAGTGATTATGTCGGTTGTTTGTCTACTCAGAAGTTCACCACTGGTTTTGCAGTATTCTTTTGGGGGCAATATTGATTTCCCGGAATAGCAAGAAACCGAGAATCATCTCCAGATTCTGTGCTGGATCTGAAATATCGTTTTATGGCACATGTCATTGTTGAGATCTTATCAGCTTGCCAACTACTTCATGGGATTGACTTCCTAATCTGACAACCAAAACAACTTTGTTGTGACAATCAAGCAGCCACAAAGATTTGCGAACCCAATTTTCCATAAACACACCAAACGTATAGAAGTTGATGACTAGTTCATACAACAACATTTTCAGCATAAACCACAATATTTCTAGACATGTCCGCACTGCAAATCAACTTGTCAATTTATTCACCAAAGAACATCCAGGTCATCGTTTACAATTTCTTTGTACCAAACTAGGGCAACACAACATCAACATCAGAGCTTGAGGGGGAGAATTCCTTAGCATTCTTCTTTTCTTTTGTGGGACTCTCGTCTTTCAAGTTGTATCAGCTAGAGGGGGCGTGTTAGTGTGTGTAATAGAGTTCCTTATGTATTATGAGCAGAGTCACACATTGAACTATCTCATGTGTATTCCTTTCTCTTCATCTATAAATAAACAGCCTACCTCATATCGAGGTACGGTGAATTTCATTCTACAATCTTCATGTTTTGTGTTATGTATCTAGGAAATGGTAGTGCCTGGGTTCTTTCTATTTGAATAGGCCCATCCTATCGTTTTTTCCCTCTGGTTTGAATTGTGTATATTCTACCTATATAAAATCTTATATCACGTTATCCATCTCATTCAAGAGACATTGTTTTCTGGGTCTATTCTTTCTACAGATTGGAGAACAAGTTGAATAGGACCCCATGAAGGACAAAAAAAACTTTGTCACCGGGTATTCAATACAATCATATTTAAAGAAACTCAAACTCGAGACTTCTAGTTAAGCAGGGTTTATTCCTTACAGAATTCTGATTATATCAACTTCACATAACCAAATCTTAGAACTTCAAAATCCTCCTATAAAAACAATAAATTGAATTCACAGATGAAAGGTATTGAGAAAGCAAAAAAATAAAAAGCGAAAAAGGCTTTCATTGTCACAACTAACCTGTATAGGGAGGTCAATAGATCAAAAGACGCCACCCCATCTGGCTTTGGATATTGAATTTCAGTGTGTAATTGAGCCATCTGAAAGTGATGAAATAAATCAATTAAAATTTTTCAAATCAAAATACTTGTAAATGTGACATCAACGTCACAGTGTCCGTTTGATATCGCTTGCTGAAAACTGCTCATAACACTTATTACTTATGATAACCTGTTAGAAAAAATAAAAGGTGTTGTTTTGTTTCTAAAAAAAAAAACACTTTTACTTAGATTCAGAAGAAAACCATAAGTGCTAACATCTTGCTAGCAGTTTCTCATATAGAAGCAAAACACAGAAATCTTATTAGCAATTATGTTATCCTACAAAAATCAAATACAACATTGATATTCATTATATTTTCAGTGGTAAGTGCAGAAGTTCAGCAAGAAGAAATCATGTGAGGCAAACATGTCTGGACTAGCCATGAAGTAATTAAAACAGTACCACAACATCTTGCCACTTAACCAAGAAAATAAGCTGACAGAATTTGCATGCGGAGGATAAAAGAGGCGCTATTCTTAATATAGAAATTAAGAGCAGATAGTTGCAAATTTTTACAAATTAAGTATGCATTCAGAAATATAGCAGACCATCTCAAAAAGGCTGAATTTTCCAAAAGCTAACAGATTTCAAAGGAGGTTTAATCCAACCCGACTCCTCCCTCCTTTTCTTTTTTTTTCCAGCCCTAGATTTTTCTAGGTTTTCCCCGTGGGGGGGCGGCGGTCCCCCATGAAGGGCTAGGTTTATTTTTCTACCGCTGCCCCCCTCCGGGCTCGTATCCCAGGCGGCCTCCCGGTTCTGCCCGGACCCTACCCTCCCGGCGGTTCTCCCCCTGCCGGCACCTCCTTGCCCGGCATCCCCGACCCTCCCGCTGTGTCCCTCTGCGCGCGCCGGTGCCGTTCCCTGTGTGTCGCCCTCAACTGTGCGCCATACCCCACTGCGCGCGACGGCCCGCCTCTTCCTGCTGCTCCCTGCGCGTGTCTCCCACTCGCGATCCACCGTGGGTTCCTGACCAACCTCCGCGACGAGGTTCCCGTCGAGCGCCTCTGCCCTACGCGTCCTCTCTTCCCGACGGCGTCCCGCCCGGCGACTTCCGGCTCCCTACGCCCTCTGGGATCCGCCGTCGCGACGAAGGCACGCGACCCCCCCCCCCCGGCTTCGCTCCACCTCAACGGTATTCCGCCCTTCCCGCCGGCTTCTCTCCGCCCCGACGGCCGGCCGCGGATCTGCCTTCTTCCCGCACGTGATTGGCCTCATGCGCCGCAGCCCTCCCTCGCGGCTTCTTCCTGACGCTCTCTCCCCTCCCGGCGTCCCGATCCAGATCTCCTGACCGGCGCGACGCTTCCTTGCTCGCCGTCCAGATCCAGTGCGCCAGCCTAGACGGCCCCTTTTCCAGACGCGGTTCCCCTGCTGGGTCTCCTCTTTCCCGGCGGTTCTCTCCCAGCCGGCCTCTGTCCGGCGGCTCGCTCCAGCGCGACGGCCCCAGGCTCGACGGTTGCTCCTCCTCCCGGCGCCCTCATCCAGGCCTCCTCCCTGCGCGCGACGCTCCAGACGGCCTCCACCTATGTCGGCCTTTCTCCCCATGACCCGCCCTCCCGCCGCTCCTCCAGTCCGCGGCCCTGCGGCTCCTCGTCGACAGTCCCGACTCCCGCTTTCCAACGACTCTCACGATTTCGACGCTCCTCCCTCTGCCCCCCCTGTCGGCTATCCCTCCCTTTCCCGGCGGATCCCTCCTGCAAGCGGCAGTCCTCCAGATCCGGCGTTGGCTCCCTCCCGGGCCTCCTTCCCCAGCGGCTGCCTTGCTTCCAGTTTCGGATCTCCGGCACCTCCTGCGGAATCCCCGTCTCCCGTTGCCGGCATCTCCCGACAACTCCCGGCAGCCGCTCCCTGTCAGCGGCACACCTTCACGCTTCATCCACCGTGGCGCAGCACCTTGACCGTCTGAGATCCGGGCCCTATGGCGCCACCAGATCCCGCAACACTTCTGCGGAATCCCCGCCTCCCGTCACCGGCCCCGCAAGTGCGGGCTTTCCCTGTGCTAGTATGGATTTCCTGGCGTCTCATCGACCGGCCCCACTAGTGCGGTATTTCCTGGCGCTCCGTCAATCGGCCTGGTCTGAATGGTTCATCTGCTGTGTCCGCGGCATCATTCATCCATCATCCTGCGAGGGAGCTTCGATCGTGAGGGGGAGCAGCAGCCTTTGCAGCTTTATATTTTATTCGTCTTGTTTTGTCATCAAGCTAGGTATGTCCAGCTTGAGGGGAAGTGTTTGCAGCGTCTTTTGCTTGCTTTATTTTTTCTTTATGTGTCCAAGCTAGGTACACCTAACTTGAGGGGGAGTGTTGAAGTCTGCATCCCACATCGGACTTGAGGTCTGGTGTGACCTTAATTATTCATTATAAAAGAACCCCAATGACTCCTTTAGAAAGTACACCTTGGGGGTTCGGTTTCTCTTATTTTATCATTCTACAGTATGCAAAGTGATTAGAGCGTAAAGTGACTGTTGGAAAACTAACATTACAGTGTTTTGTAGGCACTGCAAAATTATATTTAAAAGGCAGGAAAAGTAAAAATGCAGTGTTTGGTATTCATTGATTTTACAAGTAACGTCAAGTCAAGTTACAAAAATGTCCTTTTATAAAACATGCAGAGTAATACAAAGTAATTAATTTAAAATATAATCCTCGCATAAAAATAGTTTCTGGAGACTAAGATGGTCCTTAATGAAAAGCCAGGATGGAATGGAATGAGGATCTGTTTTGGATTCTTCACAAAGCTTGAGGACATTGTGAATGAAATGTGTATCTGGACATCTTGCTAGAGATTGTCCGACCTGTCGTGCTGCTGAGAGGGAGCCGGTCGACAGACTGCCTTAGCCGAGGCAGCGTCTCGAGCAAGGAGGTTCGCAGGGTGGCGGACGTAGCGACGGAGCTGGTGCAGCAGCAGGAGGTGGTAGGCGGTATCAGTTGCCACCACCCCCACCCCTAGGTGGTCCACGCCGGGCTCAGGGAGCTGATGGCCGAGGGCGAGGACAGCTGCAAGCCCTAGAGGCTGTTGACCCAGAGGCTCCACGGATGGATAGAGGTACGCCTTGTGTCCTTTCTACTTTCTGCAGTAGCTTGTTAGACACTGTTTAGCGGTACTCTTCCCTTTCCGTTGATTGCTCGAGTTTGTTCAGAGTGTTGGTAAGACCTTGTGTGGGTGTTTTTCGACGTACTTCAGATGCGTGAGAAAGAGAGATCCTTTCCCCACCGAGACGCGCTTTTGCGACGCGATCAAAACCGTGCTGGCGAGTCAGTGTCGCCCAAAGCGGATAGTGTTGGGGTGTGGTGGATGGGTCCCTCTGACTTATGTGTTCGAGCAGGGGTGTTTGTTGGTGAACTCGCTGGCGTGAGAGACCCAGTTGAGAGTTCAGTTGCTTTCCTTATACTTATGGCTTTTCGGGGACGAAAAGTTCTAAGGTGGGGAGGATATAGCGACTCGGGTTTTGGCCCTGTCAGATTTTGGAATATTTTTATGAATAATTCCAGAGTTGGGCGCAAAGATGGCGAGCGGTTCCGAGGCTCGGTGTGCCCGGAATTAATTTTATAAAAATATTAAGTATTTTTATATTATACACGTGGCGAGGGTGTGATATCTCCTAAACGGTAGTTCAGAATAGGAATCTGAGGGCACGGTTGCATCCGGAGCGTGACGTTTACCCTAGACAGGGTGTAAACTTTGCGAGCGTGGGCCTACTGTGGAAAAAGCCGCCAGAGGAGTTTTCGTAAATAAATAGAAAAGTTTAATTACGTGCGTCGGCTTGAATAACTCCTGAACGGAGTATCAGATCGCAATTATGAGTGCGTTGTTGCGTTCAGAACGCCATGTTTACCCTAGTTGCGACATAATCTGTGTTGGCACCGGGTGTCGGGTCGGGGGCGTGTCGGGCCGGGAAGTGAAGCTGATATTTGTTTAAAAAAAACAAATATCTCATATTTTCTCTCTCCACCCCCTGTACGCTCATCACCTCTCCCCTCTTCTCAACGAATCACCGAAATCAATCAAACAAGGTGTCGTTGAGCTCTGTTTTTGACGGCGGTCGCTTCTGGATCGAGAAGCGGCAGCAGCGGAGCGCGCAAAGCGTCGACGATCCGCCAAAAGGTAGGCGGTTTGAGTTTTAAAATCTCGGATCCCTTTTATGCGTTGTTTTTCTTCAAATCGTCATAAGGGTTGTGTAGTTCGGGTCCCGAGCTTTCTGAAACTTGTTTCGAATCTGAATTTGGAGTATCGAGGTGCTTCCGGTGGCTCCCAGAAGTTTTCCGGCGGAAAACCCGGATTCCAGCGGCAGCTATGGCGGATTCCGGCGAAATCGGCGGCGGCGCGGCGGATTCCGGCTCAGGCGCGGCGGAGTTTGGCGGGCGGCGGCGGTCCGGTCAGGTAGACGGTGGTTTCCGGCGACCCTGCGGTGGTCCGGCCAGATTTTTCCGGAGGTTCTCTAAACCCCTGTAACTCGCAAACCTTAACTCCGATTTACGAGCCGTTTGCGGCGACGCGTTCCTTGCATCGAGACGGGTCTTTTGAACTCACTTTGGGGATTTTATGAGTCGGGTTCGTGGCCAGGGGCTACGAAACGTTGAAATAATAATAATATTTTATTATTATTCAACTTCAACCCATCGTAATTTTTACACGGAGCGTCCGATTGACGTGCCGTCAGTGACATTGTGATCCTGATAGTAAGGAGGACTTTTTAGGATAGTTTCCGGGTGCTGGGACGGAGATCAGGGTGTGGGCCCCACGATGCTGCTTTTGGGCGTTTACGGAGAAACGTGACTTTTTCACCGGGTGTCCGTTTTGTACGATCGAGTAGTCAATCCCATGTGTTTTTCCGAGGGAATCGCAATGGTGTGTTCCGCTTGATGAGTTTCAGGAGCGTGGTGTGGGCACCACCTGGGCTGGTTTTGGTGAATAGTACCTTTTTCACCGGGTGTCCGTTTTGGACGATCGAGTAGTCGATCTCGTGTGTTTTTCCGAAGGGATCGCAGTTGTATGATCTGCTTGATGAGTTTCAAGATCGTAGTGTGGGCCCCACACGGGCAATGTCTAAGCCCCTGAGTCTGTCGTTGGCTACCAGATGTCGATCCGACTGACGAAGTCTCAACTTTCGCGTGCCCAGCACTAACAGGCGGGATCTGCTCGACCAGAAAGCTCTCCACCACTAGGACCCGCTCCAGCACTCCACCATAGGTGGACAGACACAAGGAAACCACACCTGCCCGAATGTCTCTGCGTAGGCCCTGCTCGAAGGTCCGAGCCCGAAAGAACGGGTCTCGAACCATATCCAGGGAGTAGCGCGACAGGTCTGAACACAAAGTCAGAGGGACTCATCCACCACACCTCCACACTATCCGCTTTGGACGGCACTGTCTAGCCCACACGGTTTTAATCGCATCACAAAAACGCGTCACAAAAACGCGTCTCGGTGGGTGAAGGATCCCTCTTCCTCACGCATTCGAAGCACGCTGAACAACACCCGCACAGGGTCTTACCAACGCCCTGAACAAAACTCAAGCAAGCAACGGAAAGGGAAGAGTACCGCTAAATAGTGTCTAACAAGCTACTACAGAAAATATAAAGGACACAAGGCGTACCTCTATCCATCTGCGGAGCCTCTGGGTCAACAGCCTCTAAAGCTTGCAGCTGTCCTCGCCCTCGGCCACCAGCTCCCTGAGCTCGGCGTGGACAACCTGGGGGTGGGGGTGGGGGTGGTGGCAACTGATACCGCCTACCACCTCCTGTTGCTGCACCAGCCCCGTCGCCACATCCGTCGCCCTGCGGATCTCCTTGCTCGAGACGCTGCCTCTGCCAAGGCGGTATGTCGACCGGCTCCCTCTCAGCAGCACGACGGGTCGGACAATCTCTAGCAAGATGTCCCTGACCGTCGCACGCGTAACACCGCCTCTCCTACGGCTGACTCAAACTGGCCTGCAAGCCCTGAGCCTCAGATCCTCCATCCTGGGGTCGCCTCCTGAAACGTCAGGCACGTCCAGACCCTTGCGTCTGCCGCCGGCTACCAGATTCCGATCCGACTGACGAAGTCTCAGCTCTCACGTGCCCAGCACTAACAGGCGGGATCTGCTTAGCCAGAAAGTTCTTCACCACCAACGCTCGCTCCAACACTCCAGCATAGGTAGACAGACACAAAAAAACCACATCTGCCCGGATGTCCCTGCGTAACCCATGCTCGAAGGTCCGAGCCGTAAAGAATGGGTCCCGAACCATATCCAGGAAGTAGCGCGACAGGTCGGTAAACCTCGCTGAGTACTCCGACACAGTCATGCCCTCCTGTCGAAGCTGCAGATGCTCCTGGATCCGCACCGACCTCAGCGTCACCGGATAGAACTCTTCCCTGAAAAGTCGCTCAAACTCTGTCCACGTGAGCGTCTGCTCGTCATGGGACTGCGTCACCAAACTCCACCATCGTCCAGCCGAACCATGCAGAAGGCTCGCCGCTAGGACCACCATCTGATCTGGGGGTGTCCTCACCAGGCGGAAAACTCGGGTGACTGCATCGAGCCAGTCATCAACTGCCTGAGGGTCTGGATCACCCCAGAACCTCAGAGGTCGCTGCCTCTAGAACTCGTGCAGCGCACTCAGCCTGCGTGCAACCTCATCCTGCACTCCCGGCACAACCAACCGCTCGACAGGTGGTGGCTCAACTGGCAGACCACCTGGAGGTGCGGCCTCACAACTTGTGCCCTGGTCTACAGCCTCTACACGGGGCGGATCGTCACCACAATCCCGCTGCGGAACTCTCGCTGGCTGTCGTCGTGGAGGCATCCTGAAATACAATCAAGACGCACCACGGTCAAAGAGTACGGCAGAATCCAGCGAGGGCGGCGGCGGCGCGGCAGAATCCGGCAAGCGGCGCGGCGGTCCGGCAAGGTCGGCGCGGCGGTCCGGTCAGTTTTCCGGCGAGCCAGCGGTGGTCCGGCTAGAATATTCCGGGACCTCTTTAAACCCCCGTAAAATGCATATCGAGAGTCCAAATCGCGAGCCATTTGCGGCGACGCGTTCCTTGCGTCGAGTCAGACCTTTTGGGTTTACTTTGGGAATTTTATGAGTCGTATTTGTGGCCCAGGGCTACGAAAACGTTGAAATAATAATAATATTTTATTATTATTCAGCTTCAACCCACCATAACTCCTGCACGGAGTGTCCAAATGACGTGTCGTCAGTGGCGTTGAGACCCTGATGGTACGACGGACTTTTCAAGATAGTTTCCGGGTGTTGGGACCGAGAACAGGGCGTGGGCCCCACGAGGCCGGGTTCCGGCCTTTGCGGAGAAACGTGACTTTTCCGCCGGGTGTCCGTTTTGGACGATCGAGCAGTCGATCCCGTGTGTTTTTCCAAGGGGATCGCAATGGTGTGATCCACTTGACAAGTTTCGGGATCGTGGTGTGGGCCCCGCCCGGGCTGGCTTCGGTGAATAGTTTTTTTTCAACGGTTGTCCGTTTCAGGTGAGTAAACTGCCTATCCTGCGTGTTTTTCCGTATGAATCACGATGGTGGACTCGGTATCAGCCTTGGAGGTGTGCGGTGTGGCGTTGTGGCGGGTCGCTCGGGTTAGCGACGTTTGGACCAACAGTGGTTGAGGGTACTCCCTTGGTTCGTTCCAACGAGGGTTCGCGTGGCATCACAACCTTCGTATAGGTTTGTGGTCCTCTCGATGGGATGTTTAATCTGTTAGAGTTGTGGCATCCCTCCGGTGGGCCCAGAGCGGGATCCTCTAGCATCGTTTCCCTAGATCGGGTTCTTGGTATCACTGTGACCGCTTACCCACGGGCGGCGATCCCCTATCTAGCAGGTTAACCCCGTAGGGTTTGTGGCATCATCGGGAATATGATTCCCTACGCGGTGGGCCGTGCTCAGTAGGGTTGTGGCATCATCGGGTATACGATCCCTACTCAGCATGCGAATTTTAGTAGGGTTGCAGTATCGTTGGTTATACGATCCCCGACTCAGCGCGGGGTTTCTGTAGGGTTGCGGCATCGTCAGTTCGATCCCTTACAGTGCGAGATGTACCAGATAGGGTTTTCGGTATCATCGTGACCGTCGTGATACGGGTGACGATCCTCTATCTGAGTGACGTGTTTCTGTCGAGCGCCAGATCGGGTTGTGGTATCCCCCAGCGGATCCTGGGAGTGATCCCCTATCTGTGAGATCTACGAATGTCAGATCGGGTTGTGGTATCCCCCCGCGGACCCAGGGAGTGATCCCCTATCTGTGAGATCTACGAATGTCAGATCGGGTTGTGGTATCCCCCAGCGGACCCAGGGAGTGATCCCCTATCTGTGAGATCTTCGTATACCGGTGTGGGTTCTGATATCCCCTAGCGGACCCTAAGAGCGATCCCCTATCCGATGAGTTTGGTGTTTATGTTGTTTCAGCAAGGTTTCCTCAGTGACGGTATCCGACGAGCGTGATCTCTCGGGTGAGCGTCTGAGATGTTTGTGTGGGACCCGATGGAGTGTATCTCTCGGACAGGTGTCATCTGGGATGACAGTGATCGTGGAGTGTGTTCTCCTGGTTGTGAACCGTTGCTGGTGATGAGGTCGGTACCTCATGTGGCTTGGTGCGTGAGCTGAGTATATCTGAAATGTTCATGGTGTATGTATGGGCATACACCTGAGCTAAGCTGACTAGTTGTGTTTAGCTGAGGATGATCACGAGATGGAGTTTCTCTCTCGTCTGGGTTCCCTCTGGCTGAGATGAGCGGACTGTTGCCTTTCAGTTGCTCTCTTTTGATTTAGGTTTTTGGAGTGCCTACTGAGTATTGTTATACACCTGAGCGGAGCTGACTAGTTGTGTTTAGCCGAGTATGTCGGACCAAAATTTCTCATCCCCAAACATAGAAAACCATCGGAATAGGGCTGACTGATCTTCGTGATGAAATCCTGTATATAATTCTTGACAAAGGAGTCCTGTGAAAATCATTCCAATGGAACACCCTGTGGTGAGAATACTGAGGAAATCAAGTGATTCTTCTGGAAGATATTGATAGAATGCCTCAGCAACCCGCATAATCTGGAGATGGGGATAAGAGGGGTGAACTCGTAACCTCGTATAGGTCCACGATTAATACCATACCTCTTAATATAATTCAGAAAATTTTATGGAATGAGGCATGCCATTTGATCTTCAAGAATCTTCTTCTGTATCTCCAAAAGGAGATCTTTGATCCTTTCGGTCACATCTTTCATCTGCGATGGATCAGTAAGCATATTTATTTCTGGAAAAGGATGATCCGCCATTGCAATCACTTCCTCTACTTGTTCTTCATCAGCCAATGCTGAGACAGTTTTTTCATTCGGCTCATCATCAAGAGAGAAAAGACTTTCGACATCACCTTCATCAAGATCTTCAATTTTAGAGTGGGTTGAGGAGCTTAACACTCGCTGTATGATTTGGACATTCTTTGGAGAAATGTCCCTTATGATTGCAGGTATAACATCTGGTTGACTTCTTTGTACCTGGTCAAGTTTTCTTCTGAAAGAAATTCCGCTTTCTTTTTGCTCCAGAAAAATGGGATGTAGGCTTACTTGATGGTGGCTTGGCTTTGGCACACACAGCCAGTGCATGAAAGTTCTTTCCCACATTTGATCTTAAGCTACCGCCAATCACAAGCACGCCGAAGAAGCTTGTTATCTTCCTTCATTTTCCGGAGGAATCTTTGTTGGTTACAGAGTTCATCTAAACCAGTGAGAGAATGCATGTATAACTCACCAAGAGACACCTCTCTTAATTGCAGTTGTTTCATCTTTAGGAGAGCCACAGTCTTTGCCCCAAGTGAACCCGGCAAAGAATTAAGATATGCTGGTTTGAGATTGACATCATCAATGCCATCCAAAGCATAGTATCTTTTGGACATCCAGTTATAATGTCGCTGAAGATCTTTCCTTTTGAATGAGCAACATTTCATTGCTATATATTCTTTGCGAACCTGGCAGGTGTAATGATCCCAACTTCCAAGAAACTCTTTGTGAATTGTCGAAATTAGTTCATCGATTGAAGGCAGATCTTTAACTTGGAGTTGCCGATGATCTCCGAGGGAGATCCACCATAATCACAGTCTTCCATGAAGTCTAGTAATAAATTTGGTGACGACTGAGGCTATTGTTGCCACAGGTTGGAGTAACTCAGCAGTACACCAGACATGCATTTCAAAGATTTTATCCCGCCATTGTTGAAATGAATTTCCAAGGAATTTCATCAGGCTCATCCACCTCAGGTCTATCAGTAGAATCAGCCAAAGGACTGCATCATCCTTGTCTTCTTCTTCAGTTGAATCAACCATAGAGACTGTATCAGTCTCCTTTTCTTCTGTCATGAGTCCAAGGATGGACATCTCCTCTTCTTTGTTCTAAATTAACAACTTGAGCCCACAAGGATGTGTCAGGCTGTGCAGGCAAAATCTTCTTTTCAGGAACCTGTCGGGCCTGTTGAAGAAGGAACTCACTGATGGGGTTCGTCACCATATGTTGAGTTGGAGGTGGAGCAGGTGACGAAGTTCGAGCATAATTCCTTGGCGGAGGTGATGGAGACCTCTCATGCTTTGGATATTTCTCTTTGAAAGGTTCTTTGGACGGTCATGGGTATAGCTTTGGTTTTGGTAAAAAGGTTTCACTATTGAAAGGGTTTGGTTCATTCAAGGAAAAGGTAGGTAATGGCTGTGAATAGCTAGGGAAAACCGATGGGTAAGATGATTGAGGATTTGGATAAGGGTTTTGCAGGGGCTGATTTTGGATGGCGTGCAGTTGGGCTTTCATATGTTTGAGCTCAGCTTCTTTCTTAGAAAGGATTGGGTTACTGAAGCTAGTTTCTCGGGCAAGTTGGATGAGCTCATGATGCAACGCATCTATTTTGCACTACAATTCTTCTCTGAGGAGGCCAAATCAATTGAAAAAGATCTCATACCTTTGAGGAATTTAGCCTCACTCCAATGGCCCGAAAGCCTTCATTTTTTATTGATTTTGATAATCCACCTTTCAAGGGGTGAGTTGGAACCCTTACAAGGCCCGTAGGCGTAAGTATTACATGGCTCGTAGGCCTTAGAGGAATTCATTGTCCGTATACTTCAAACATTACATACAACCCAGACTAAATACTTGAAACTGCTGCTCCCCAGCATCTTCATTGTGGCTTCAGCTGGTGTGAGGGGACGAGTCGTCCCATCAGACTGTCGAGTTACTGGCATCTTGATCTTCCAAAGTGACAATAATTATCCTTTTCAAATTCCTGATCCAAAAAGTCGTCCCAATGGAACATGCTTATATCCGTAGGTGAGATCCCAAACATAGGATCCTCAGCTTTGTATCTTTCTTTAAGAGACATTTGGGATGAACGTCTCTTATCAACTTTCTGATATTGATCTTCTTTGGGATATCTTCGGGAGGTATGGAGTTCTTCCTCCAACAGTTGCTTCTCATACATCAGCTCCTGAATATGAGTAACATCATATGGATGATGTTCAACCAGCATCTGCAGCTTCCGATTTATGAGTAAAAGCTGGTGCATTAAAGCATACTCAAATCTCTATTGTTATCTGGGTATGTCTTTGATGAGAACGATCTCCTATTATGGAGATAAAGGTGTTGATCCAGGAGAATCCGAATATGGAGACAGAGGGGACGCATAAGAATGTTGGGATGAACTAGCATGATTCTTATTAATCATTCTTCTTCCAATTCCTTTCCCAACGACTTCAATTTATTGATGGGTGTCACCAGTACTTTGTCACTTTTATGGATGATTTTTCTAGAAAGGCATGTGTTTATTGCTTGTTGGTCAGTTTAAGTTGTCAAAGGCCATTATGGAAAACGGTACTGACCTCTGTTTTCAAATCGCGTTGGAGCGGCCGCCATCACGCCGTGGAATGGTGCACCGCCGCTCCTGGCGGGTGAGTCGAATCCTAGTACACGATTGCGCGGATCGCATGCAGTCGTAGCGGTCTCGGTCGCGTCGCGTTTTAGCGCTAAAAAAACGGGGTTTTTTGTAAACAAGAAATGCTAGTTACAATTTCTAAAAGATGCAACTTTAAATAAAAACAGCTTTCAAGTGGGCTACTTTAGAAGAAATCAACACTTTTAAATAGAATGACAGAGCTACTGAATTTCTCCTACCAAACATATCGTATGCCGACGGTAAGTATAAAATATCTAATGAGCACTAGCAATGGGAAAACAACCATAGACACTAGCTCGCTGTGGGTCCCAGGTACCTCGTACTCAGTGAAATTAACCATACAAATATCTGTTCTCATGCACACGGGCCACTAGTAGGAATCATACCATAACCTAGTGGTCCCCCAACATCATCATCATCATAATTTAGTTAGTGTTGTCATCGTCAAACTTGCTACGTGAAACAGGGGTCAAACCTCACGGGATCACTAGCATACTAGTACACATCCACCTACCTAGATACCCGGGTTTTCCCCTTTGTACTCAAACAAGTTCCACAAGCCATGAAATACAATTTGCACATGCAAATACCACTTCCAAGTCGCACACACACCAAATAGCCCACACACATGTCACATTATCTCCTTTTTCATTCAAATTCATTTTTGGAAATCATACTCACACCAAAACAGCCCACAACACGTTTCACCTCTCTTTCACACTTCAATAAATCCTTTAAACAATTTTACAAAACCTTTCCAAAATGGTACACCTCACACAACACTCATTTCACATTAAAATAGACCATTTCAAAAGTAAACTCCTACAAAAACAGTTTGGCAACATAGTTGCACCTCTTACATAAATCAAGAAACCATTTAAAACCTTCACAAAACAAATCCAAGGAGTGTAACCATGTTTTGCACATAAAATCCTTCTAAAAACCCTCTTTTGAGTCCAAATGCATGCCAATATAACACAAAACCAGAATTGGCAGCCCTAAAACCTTTTAATAAAACCATTTCAAGAATCATAGAACAACCCCACTTGATACAATATGAAATACATATGAAAAACAATCATTTTTGCACAAAGTTTCCACATAAAAATCAACCGCTTAACAAATGATACCAAATATAATTTTCGCACCACACACAGTGGAAGAGAATCATGCTAAAAATATAAATCAAGCAAAACTAACTCATCAAATAATGCTTATACATTGAATCACCTGCCATTTGTGCCAAAAACTCCAAACCGTTGTGTGAAACTTCAATCGCACCACCACCACACCAAAAGGAAGTGAAATCAAACCCTAATCCACGAGATTTCACCAAAATGACACAAAATCAAACCCTAGGTATGAACCCTAGCTGCTGGACATTTTAAAACCTCAAGAAAAGTGGAATAAACCCTAAGCAAATGGGAGGAACATGAGAGGAAACCCACTAACTTGAGATATCTTGAATAAAACGCCCCAAATACACCAGTAGCTGAATTTCCAAACAGCCAAAAATGCAAATGAGGTTCTAATAAGGCTGAGGATGTTATGTAAGAACTGAAATGGGGAAAAAGAGTGAAAAATGAAGGAGTTATGAAGGAAACAAATTACCTCTTCAATTCTGAACGATTTGAGAAAACTTGAGAAGTTTCGCCCTAATCCGCGATGGAAATGAGCTCCAAAGAGGGAGACATGAAGATGGGGGCGCGCCTAGGGTTGTTGGCTTCGAGTGGGAGGTAGAATCACCGAAAAAGAGTAAAAAATGAATAAGATATTAAATAACCAATTTTTTTTAAAACTGGAAATGGGTTTACGGACTGGCCCAATTCCTTAAATAAAAACCCAAATCCACCATGATTATGGATTCCTATGGGATCCAAATTGATATGGTAGTTTTAATATACCAGGGGATGCCAATTGGGAAGTGAAATGGGTGTAAAATGTTGAAAAATGAAGGAGTCATAAAAGAAACAAAATTTATTTTTAAATCTGGAAATGGGCTCACAGTTTGACCCAAATCATGAAAACTTACCATTTTCTCCAAAAATGTATGGGAAACCCCCCACAACAAAGCAAGAATGGAAATTAAATGAAAAATACTTTTAAAACAAGTCATGGATGTGACACAAGCAAATAAAAAAACTGACAAATCAACATATATGAAGAAGAAATATAAGATCTTGAAAATGAAGATGGTGATTTATAGTTATTGTTTATGGACAATTGGATTGGACATATGTTGCATTATGAATGCTTTTAATTATGAATTTGGATGTGGTTTTCCTTTTTTATGTTTTGGTTTTAATTTTTCAGCATATATATGTGTGTAGAATTATATGATTTAATTTATATTAACTGGCCGCTATCCCGCTATGGGACTTCGCTGTGTCATGCCATGATCCGAGATTGACTATTATGGTACCGACAAAGAGGCTAAAACTCATAGAACTAACAATGGTTTGGAATCTCGCAATGCATTGTTTGATGGATTTTGCAGGGATAAGGGGATAGTGAGGGGCACCGCACTGTCCAACATGTTGTTGGAGTCCAACATGTTGTTGGAGTCCAACATGTTGTTGGAGTTGGTGCTCTGGAACCAACCACTTTGTACTTTATGATTACTTGTATATTTATGATCTTGAATATTATTGACATCTTATCACATGATGAGTATTCTTTTGTGTGTCATTATTGTGATAATATCCTTAAGAGTATTTGTTGCATTGAAAGGTTATAGCAGTTCTCTGCTATGATGAAAATTTTGAAGTGTTGTGAAGATATTCTTAAATATATATTTTATGGCCAGATGATATCATTTGATAGGAGATGGATGATACAGACTATCAAGTGTAGGGGGCTCATAAGACATTTGAAACTTATTCTCATGAAGTTCGTCTTTGGCAGTCTCCAAGAGAGGGGGATTGTGAGAACAGATCCACTAGTAGGAAATTCACATGTTCTGTGCATCATTGGATGTTCCAATCTGCAGATGTGGGCAATAATCCTTAGACTTTAATATTATTATTAATGCATGTCATGAGTCGCGTACTTTGATGTATTTCCGTAAACCATGATGACATATGTTCATGAAGAAGTTGGATACGTTGAGAGCGTCACGACTGATATGTCATTAATGCATAAGTCGGGAAAGGATTTGACCCTTCTGTTCTTTAACAGAGGTTGATATCTCAGGCCTTTGGATGAGAATAGAACTATGGGATGTGCACTAAAATTGTACAGGCATGAGATGCATGTACACATGCATATGCATGAGACATATATATATATATATATACACATGATATATATATTATTTATTTCTCACAAACGGTTTATCTGTCAATTACAATCCATTAAATGATTTGTGTTGGAGTCTGCATCCCACATCGGACTTGAGATCCGGTGTGGTTTTTAATATTCATTACAAATACACCCCAAGGGCTCCTTTAGAGAGATACCTTGGGGGTTCGGGTCTCTCATTTTTATTCCTCTACATGGTATCAGAGGAGGTTTTTTGAAATCCGATCCCTCCCTCCCTAATTTTTTTCCCCTTCCTTTAGGGTTTCCCCGTCCGGGGGGCGGCGGCTCCAATCCAAATAGCCGCCGCCCCCCCTCCCTCCGTTGCTCCTGCCGGTCCTCCCTCCCGGGGGGCGGCGGCTCCAAAGCCCCGTAGGGTTTACCCGTCCGGGGGGCGGCGGCTCCAAAGCCCCGTAGGGTTACCGCCGCCGCCCCTCCGCCTCTGCCCCACGCGGCTCCTACCGGTCATCACTCCCGGCGACCCTCCCTCTAGGTTGCGTAAAGTTAGTACCCTTACGCAGCAGAGTCGCGTAAAGGTAGATATGCAGTCACCCTTACACGATACCCTTACGCAGAAGGTTTGCGTAAGGGTAACCCCTTCGATTCTTGTTACGCAAATGAATTGTGTAAAGGTGGTACCCTTACGCAAGGGGCTTACGTAAGAGTCATCGTTATTTTACCCTTACGCGTAAATGTATTAGAGCTGTGTAAAAATTCCAGATGTTTACCTTTACGCAGCGTATGAAACATTAACAGTACCATTATGCAAATGAGTAGCATAAAGGTAAGGGAGATGCATAAAGGTAATCTATGTATTACCTTTATGCTACGGTGTTCAATTAGGCTGCGTAAAGGTGAGCTTTAAGTTGCATTTATGCAAACTGTTAAAAATATCAATTACCCTTACGTGGACGCTCTGCGTAAGGGTAATAGGGGATACCCTTACGCAGCATAGGAGTTTTGTGCAAGGGTAAACAGAATGTTAATACATTGTTTTTAACATATTAAATTAATTTTATGGTTTATAAAATGTTTATAAATCATAATAAAAGATATGTTGAGATATTTTAATTTATAAGGATTTTATAAATAAATTAATTAATTATAAATTGTTTATAATTAATTTAAAAAAAGTTTATGAAACATTTTTCCCAAATATCAATGGTTAATATTTTAAAATACCTTTTCACAAATTATATGACATGGTATTTTGAAATAAGTGTTTATTTACAAATCATAAGTAATAATTTATAAAGGGTTATAAATTATGAAATAAGGTCATAATATAAAATGTTTATATCTAAATTATGAATTGCTCATAATTAATTATTTTTGAATTGTTCAAAATAAAAAAGGGGGCTTATTTGGATATTATTTAAACCACATCAAAAAAAATTTGATGATTGATATGATCAAAGTTTAAAAAACGATTAAGTATATGATATTTAGATTATTTAAAATGTTTGAATAATAGAAATTGAATTATAAGTTGTTTATAATTCATAAAATATCATATATTAGAAATAGAAATGTCATATAATGATAAAATATGAAGGGGTTCATATTGAACTGAATATAAAATGTTTATATTCTTGTTAAATTATAAAATGTTTATAATGAGCATTTATTTATGAATAGTTCATAAATATCTCATGTTTTGGAAAATGAATAAAATGTTTTTTTTTATTTGTTAAATTTCCTTGATATTCATGTTTAGTAAATTATTCATGAAATATGAATATTGTGTATGCTGATTTATATGATAAATTGCTTCTAGGATAGAGTTTTGCATATCATGCTAGGATTGATATCATAAAATTTAGTTTTCATCTACCTTAACCTCGGTTTGTATTTTAGTTATGAGCTTGAGAATAATTGTTGGGCATAGTTTGTACATATTAGGTGTTAGAGCTTTCATGAATTAAATTCTCTCTGGAGTAAAATCTCCTCGGATAGAGGGACTTAGGGGGTCGGACCACCTACTTTCATGAAGGTTTTCCTTGGCTAGGAAAGTGAATGGGGTTGACTATTTGTCGCTCCAGACTTACTCATGTGGAGTTTGTCAATCTCATATAACTCCATGTCTTTACATGACACGTTCATGTACCTTATTCATATGATGCATTTGGATATGTATGAATATACTTAAATTATAGCACCCTCATAGCATTGGGCACAAGCTCAACATCAATGGTTCTTGCCAATATGGGTGTCATGTTGGGTGGTGGCATCGTCCGCGATCCAAGAGGCTTTGTCGTCCTTGCCTTCATAGCATTCTTTGGGAGTGGCAATTCCCTCCTTGTCAAGGCAAGCGCCCTGCTTAAAGGGCTTGATCTCTGTAGACAGGAAAACATTGAGCTTGCTACTGTTGAGACAGACTCCCTGCCCGTTCACAACTCTCTCCAAGGGCATATCTCCATCCCATGGTCCATCTCCTATCACATTTGAAGATGCAAGACTCTCATCAACAATCGAATGGAAATTCTTCACACGTGGCGCGAGGGGAACAAAGCTGCCGACTTTCTTGTATCTAGGGCCCCTCAACATAGCCTGTTCACCTCCTTTTCTAGTATGGGCTCCCTTCCCCCTGAAGGTGTGAGCCTTCTTGGAGGGGATACTCTCAAACCAGACCCCATTGATCCAACGGGCTCCTTTTTCTCTGCCTGGTAGGTCATGTTTTTGTATTTCCCTTGTCATTAACAAAAATTCCCATTTGGTGTAATTAATACATAGGATATAATAATTATGAATTTAATATGCATATGATGTATACTAAATTGATGAGACCTTAAAAGAAAACTCATCAAATACTAAGTGTGAGATTCCTTCCAAAGCGGCACTTATCAAGACCCCAATCATTCAACCGGGTAGGTTCTGCCTTAGCAGGGTGCCCCTGAATTATCTTATGTAAGGAAAACAAGTGATAGATAACACTGGATCATCTTTGGGTAGGTTCTGCCCTAGTAGGGTGCCCTTAGATTGTCTTTTGTTAGTCTGTTCTTAGCACTTGCTTTGGGTTACACTTAACTGGTGAACCCTTGGGAAAGATACCAAATGAAGAGAGTTGAGTAAATTCATATGATGGATTTGAATAAAGAGTTATCCACTCAACTATCCAAGAGTCACAACTGTTGTGATTGGGATGATTTCCTACCTAAATAACAAAGTAGTAAGAGGAACGCCCTAACGAACTCATTACTTAGTGAAATATAGATCTTGACTCGCTAAATGGATATGGTGTACGGGATCATCAATTTTAGTGGGAACACTATCATTACAAGCCCTTAATGAAAAGATATAAGACGTGATATTCATCTGATAAAAAGTTTTGTTGTAGATAAATGTATCACCATCATCATACTAAACTTTATATTAATCCTTGAAATGAGAAGCTTAAAGTAAGAAACTCCTAAGACTAGTACCTTAAGAAAAGTTCTTGAGCAAAAGAAATATTCTATATGTTAGAACAGTTCATTCTTGAGTAAGTGTTGAAGTTGTTCAACAAGAAAATCGAGATGCTTATGAAAGCATGGAATGATTCATTTAAAGTTTCAAAGGCACTAGATGCTAATTAACCTAAGGAATTCTAGTCTCATATACTCAATATAATTGTGCATGTCAATGATATTCAATATACTGAAGAATTCTTATATGGCTTATTTTGGTTAAGGAATTCATTCTATTTTCATTTATGGAAATGTTCTGGTAAGATGAATGAATTCAAGAAAATTTAACCCGATATTCTCAAAGTGTTAGAGAATGGATGAATTAAGCATATGATATCTAAGTTCTGGTACTATTATAACAGTACGAGGAGGTAAAAGTTCAAAACCAAAAGAGGAAATGTTGAAAATTCAATAATAATTCTTCGGGAAGCCAATTAAGGTTATTTTGAAACCTGAGGGTATTACCGAGTAATGATTCCATATGATGGGATTACCCTTAATATCAGAAGGGGAAAAGAACTCCATGGAATGTCCAAGTCAGGTATTAGTGTTATAAAAATCAATTCTTTAATTTTGAAGGGTATGTGATACCGAATATATATTTTACAAAGTACTGTAAATACACATGATATCAAAATGAGAGGAAGAATTGATATTTGTTGATTATATTAATAAGATGGAGCAAATAGTTGCTAGAAGAGGATTTGAATGTAAAAGATTTTATAAAAACTTAAATGAATCTAAGTAAAAGATGTGTAACTTCATCTCATTTCTCTTATGTGATAAGAGGTGTTAACAAAGAGTTATGAACAAGTTTGAGATGGTTAATTGAATACACATGGTTTATGAATCATTAATTTATAGAGATGGCATGAGTTGGTTAGGTAAATAGTAAGGAGTTTTTCAATGAAAAGTTAAACGATGGGTTGCACGATTAACCATGGTTAAAGCTAAATAAAGAAATGAATGGGTGTTGAGCGAAAGAGCTTTGTGAAGCCGCTTTAATTTATTAACTTCCGAAGTGACCATTGCTGATACTAATTGAGGTAGCATTTGTTGTCAGACTCATAGGTTGGTCTTGAGCATTCGGTATCATATATGTATTACATGTATTTTCCTTTGTGATTTCTATGCGCACCCCACCCTAGTTGAGCATCATGTGCCGAACACCCTCATTGCCACGGGGAGGGTGTTTTCCCAAACATTCTGGTGGGAGGATGGATGGATGGTCATCGGCTCTTCCCTGCTCCCTCTTCCAAGCAGTGATAGCCCAAGATTCTTCGGGCAGGTTGTGGTTTGTGAGGCTTAGGTGTGTGCGGGCGAGTTGTGTTTCCCAGGTGTCTTCGGGATGAGATGTGTTGTGTTTTCCCAGGTGTCTTCGGGATGAGGTGTGGTTTGTAGCCCAGGTGTTTGCAGGCAGGATGTGATGTGGAATGTGGCCCAAGTGTGTGCGGGCGGGATGAGATGAGTTTCATTTGCCCAGGTGGCGGGACTAGTTATGAGGCCCAGGTGTGTGCGGGCGGGTTGTGACGTGGTTTTTTCGGAAGAGGTGGGAGTGCCCACATGTTTATCGTTAGGGTGTGAGAGCGGCTAATCAGTGTGAAAGTGGTACGGGGTACCCGATCATCAATGTGCTTACTATATTACTTTAGTTGACTTGCGTTATTTGGTGAACATGCCTTTGTGAGGTGGGGATGGTTAGTATGCCTTGTTAGGTGTTGTTGGTTCTGTTGTTTTCTCACGGGAGCATTCGTATGCTTCTCTCACTTGTGCACGAGAGACTTTGGTTTTTCCTAATGAGTATACTTGCATTCTCACCCTACGTATATAAAACTGTTTTCAGGTTTCCAGGAGGATTACGTGGACCATGCTGGACTTTACTAGCTCGGACTTTCTTTTGGTACTTACATTGGAGTTTTATTTCATTTGCAACAATTTTATTTACGTAGAGTGAGCATGCAAATATACTTAGTAGGAAAAACCAAAGTCTCTCGCGCACAAGTGAGAGAAGCATGCTAATGCTCCCATGAGAAAACTAGCAGAACCAACAGCGCCTAACAAAGCATACTAACCATCTCCACCTCACCAAGCCACGCTCACCAAATAACGCAAGTCAAGTAAAGTAATATAGTAGGCACATCGATGATTGGGTACCCCACACCACTTTCCCACTGATTAGCCGATCTCACACCCTAACGGAAAACGTCCTGGCGCTCCCACCTCTTCCGAAAGAACCACATCACAACCCGCCCGCACACACTTGGGCCTCACAGCTAGTCCCGCCATCTGGGCAAACGAAACTCATCACATCCCGCCCGCACACACCTGGGCTACATACCACATCACATCCCGCCTGCAAACACCTAGGCCACAAACCACACCTCATTCCGAAAACACCTGGGAAAGCACAACACATCTCATCCCGAAAACACCTGGGAAACACAACTCACCCACACACACTTGAGTATTACAAACCACAACATGCCCAAAGAATATTGGGCTATCACCGCCTGGAAGAGGGAGCATGGAAAAGCGGGTGGCCAACCATCTGTCCTCCCACCGGGATGTTTGGGAAAAACACTCTCCCCCATGACAATGGGGGTGTTCGGCACATGGTGCCCCACTAGGGTGGGGTGCACATAGAAATCACAAAGGAAAATACATGTAATACATATATGATACCAAACACTCAAGCTCAACCAATGAGTTTCACAACAACTACTGCCTCAATTAGTATCATCAACGAACACTTCGGAAGTTGATAAATTAAAACGGCTTCACAAAGCTCTTTCGCTCAACACCCATTCATTTCATTATTTAGCTTTAACCATAGTTAACCGTGCAACCCATCGTTTAACTTTTCATTGACAAACTCCTTCCCATTTACCAAACCAACTCATGTCAAGTCAACATTATTAAGTATTTATTTGTTTCATCACTACCCAGGCAGCTAAGTAACACGGACCATAACAAACACAACAACAAAAGTCACACAAAGAAAGGAGAACCATGGTAAATTAACCCACTTCACATTCCTCTTCATTTAACACGCATTCATGTCATAACAAAACCAATCCCGAGACACACAGAGTGAAGCTTTGGGCATGCTACTCAAGGAGAAACTCTGGGCGAATTACCCATACTAACCATTGACATCATCATTCTTCAAAGTAATGCCGCTCAATCCATCCTCTCATCAGAATAAACCCCCAACATACAGCCACATCCATTAACACATCACATCACAACCATTCTCAGAAGCCTTGCTGCATAACCACACCACACTCATCAAACCCACAATCAGTCAATCTCTCAACTTGAGATTCCATTACACCTTCTGAACCATCCACACGCACATAACGGCGCTCATAACCGTACCACCACACAACCCAGACAAAACATATTCAGATTTAACAAGTCATTCGTTCTTTAATTCCACTTGTTAACTTCTAGGGTTATAGAAACAGTTTGATCGTAGAGCATCCATTTATTAGCCAAGTGTATGTGGTTAACCAATTTCATAACAATTGTTCGACAGAAAACCAAACATCATGCATTCCAGAATCATTACTCGGTGCGCAAACAAGACCCCCAACGACCATGATTTTCAGCGGGGCGTTTAGCACATATAATTCACAACAATATAATCAAAAACAAATAACAAACAGACCATACATCACTTTTCCCCGACCCTGCATATTAATCTTAAACCGATTCATTTATCTTTATTAATTTGGTATTCTGCTATCCTCACAAAGGAGACATCCATACACCCACCCCGCATGATACACAAATAAAAGAGAGACGAAGGGATCCCTACCTCGAAGAACAGACGATCAACACTTCCTTATTGCGCCAAAACCGGGGGTGTGCAGGCAGCAGGAAAAACCTCCAGGGAAAACACGATCCAAAGGCTACAGCACAACGCACAACTCCTCGGGGAAGAAAGGTTATGGGCGCCTTCTCAAGAGAAAGGGAAACCCACAAGGACGAAAGGATCTCAGCTTTAGAAAAGTCGTATCCTATATCAACGGGAGAAATGGTTTTTAAAAGCCATTAAAGTCGGATCTTGACCAAGAGCACGCGGTTTGGAAGTCAAGGGAAGCTTCAGGTTTTTAGAAGATAGATATGATTCGAAACAGCTCCAAAAATCATTAAATATGGTATTTAACTCATTTTACGTCAAATAAACCATTAAAGGGGCGAAACTGCACAAAACAGGAAAAACGGCAAATTATTGGAAAGGCCTCATCGTTAGGTGAGTCACCGGTGTGAGTCACCGGCCGGTGAGCTACCGGTGCGAGCTACCATCGCGAGTCACCGTTCTGACTCACCAGGGTGACCCACCATTACGAGCTACCGCTGCGAGTCACCATCGCGACCTACTGCTGCGAGTCACTGCTACGACTCACTGTCGCGACCTACCCCTGCGAGTCATCGTCGCGAGTCACCAGTGCGAGTCGCCGGTACGAGCCACTGTTCTGACTCACCGATCCTGACTCACCGATGGAAAACTGGAAATTTTGCAAAGTGTTAAAATAAGTTGCCCTCCCAGAACACTTCAAACACTGAATTTTCACAACGTAATGAACCGGAGAGGTCCGGGCCATTACAAATTTGGTCTGATGAGCCTGGATACGATGGATGTCATTCCGATGGCCTCACTCCGATGGACTTGTTCCGATGGAACTTCGTGAAATGGATCTTGCTCAGACGATCGTATTGAATGTCAATCTGATGATCTTTCTCAGCTTCAACCTGAAACACAAAGTTTAGTTGGGTATCCAATACCTGTTCCACAAATTTTGGAGCTCGAGCGCTTGAACAGATTTTTTAGAGCACTTTACAAATGAATTCAGCTCTCCTTTTATAGAGACCTCGATTGTGGTTTAGGCGGGATTCTTAAAACCTTTCCTGCTTGACCAAATTTCCCGAATCTTTGAATTCTCCTTAAATCTCAGATCTCTTTTTGACTCTTTCAATTGCTTTTCGAATCTTCAAGTCTCCTTGATTTTCGGATCTCCCTTTGACCTTTTCAACGCTTCAGACTACTTAACAAACTTCAGTCTGATTTTGATTACGATCAGCCTCATTACGATGAAGACTATTGTGAAACAATAGATTTCTCATTACATTGCTCCGCATCAATTGAAACAAAAATCTTCTCATTCCGATTTCTTCATTACGATTCTCCAGTGCGATTTTCTTCGGTATGGTTCCCAAGTCCGATTTGCTCAATATGATAATATAACTCTATCAGAATACGATTGAGACAATTCTGAACCACTTCTATTCTGAGTTTGGAAATCTCAAAATGATTCTCAACTGAATACGATTCTCAGCAGAATATGATTCTCAGCAGAATACGATTGGCAGCTCCGTTTCTCCCAATCCGATGCTCAATACAATTGTCAGTACTTATTCTCCCCCTTTCTTCAAACTTGCATCACAAGTTTCTTAGACAACTTATGACTTTTGTGAATTACAAAACATCAAAGCATCGTCAGATTTAACATCAAGGTCAGGCAGACTCCGATCAGGTTGTCATTACGATTAACACATTCATTCCAGACTCGATACGATTTCCAGCAGCTTTTAGCAGAAATCTCAATACGATAAATCATATTCAATGACTCATGCCGATGGGATGAGCCTGATCCCTCAATACGATTTCCTGGATCCGGAAACCAGAAACTTCTCCCTCTCAACTTCAAACATATATCAACTATTGACAACAAATACAACCAAAACACATCTAAGGTCCAACACAACAAAACAAAAAGAGGTTTCAAAAACAATTAAGATGGTCACCCGCATTGAAAATGACCCCCCCCCCCAACTGATTGGGGGGGGGGGGCTGTTTGAAAAAACACCCGTTTATGTGAGTGCAATTTTTAAATAATTTTTATTTTATTTTATTTTATTTTTGTTCCTCTCATATGTAGCGGCCCCTGATATCCATGTGCGGCTCATCCGGGGTGCACAGCCCACATGCGACCCAACACAAAGTCGGGTCACCCCGACCCAGGCTGGGCCAGGTCGGTCCAAATCTGACCTGCTTGGCCCAGCACACCCGCCTTAAGCCCCATTTAATTATTCAAAGACCCTTTCGAGTTCCAAAAGGAGCCGAAAAATTATAAAAAAAATCTGAAATTAAATTTAGTTGTCTTGAATTTAATAAAATTATTTCGGGTGTCACATGATGTATTGATAATTAATAAAAATTATTTTAATGCGAGTTTAATGCATTATACAATTTATTGCATGTTGATTGATCATAAGCTGAGACGGACTCAGACATGTTTGGTTAATTATTTATTTTATTTAATAAATGTCTGAATTGCTTAAGGCACTTTTGAATGGTTTTTAGTGGGAGGATATAGGAAATTCAAGTCAAGGTGGAGATTAATTATTGTTTGACTTGATTTTTTAAAGGTGTACCAAACCCGGTCTATTTATCATTTTTATTTTTCAGCACAAAACCGAAGTTAAATCTGTAACGGTAGGGATTTGCCATCAATTTTAAGTGTTTCTACCTATAGTGAAAACTCTCTCTCTCGTGCCCATGGATGTAGATCAAATCAATTAAACAAGGTGAATTGTCTGTGCTCGATTTCTTTTTTATTGGTGCACATGCATTTGTTTCGTAGTCTGGGATTCAACAATAATGTTATATTGTAACAGCAGATGTCATACCAAACATTGTAAAGTGATTGCAACCTATTAAATTACAGTGCTATGTGATTAAAATACTCATACCAAACGCCCCCTTAGTTCGTTCTTTGTTGTGGTGTGCATTCTCCATGTCTATGTTGTTTATTTATTAATGGACTTAAATTTAATAAAATATTCAAGGTTTGTGGACTTGATGTTTGATCAGGCCAAAAGTGGCATCGACGACTATACGTAGATGAATCCACAAAGTGACAACTTAAAAACCCCTAATCTTCAATTTTAAATTAAACAAGACTTCAAGATCTCAAATTTCAATTTTTAGCACCAAACCCTATTTCCAAATCCAAATTTAAAATGCAATGCTGAAAACCCTAATTTTAATTTTAAGTTTCAAAAGTTAAACTTCGAAATCTTAATTTAAATCTTAAAACCCTTGGAATTTCATTATATAAATGAAGAAACAAAAATTCTCTGAAACCAGCCCTCTTGTCGTCAAATCTTTTTTTTTCTCCCCCACCTTCCCCACTCTCCTTCACTTTGCATTTCTTGTCGTAAAACAACAGTCTTGTTGAACATCCAAACCCTCTCGGTTTTTGTTTTCACTTTCAATTTTCATAATTTTGAAAACTCGACATCAATACAAGTTTGAGGAACTTGATTTCGTTGTGATAAAAATGAAAAATGTTGCAATGCAAACAAAAAAGTTCATGTTTAGGGTTCTAGGTTTGAGCTAAGGTTTTCTGCTTTTTTGGAAACAGGGTTTATGTTCGAATGGTGTAGTTGTGTGGATTGGTGTTGCCCGATCCGGTTGGGCCGAATGCTTGTGGCCCGCAATTGTCGCGGGTTGAGCTCCGCGATGAGCTCGTTGGAGGTTGCAGGGGGCAACGCGCCCCTGCTTCGGGGGCCGAAGGGCCCTGGCCCAATTTTTTTCGGCACTGTAGTATCTCTGACTACTGTAGCAGAGCTGACCGACCGACACCGACAGGCACTGTAGCAGTGCGAACTTTGGAGTCAACTTCACTGTAGCGCTTTTGACTTCCAGCCAGCAGCCACTGTAGCGCTTTTGACAAAGCTGGCCGTTGTTCACTGTAACGACGCGGACTCACTTTTCGAACAGTGATCGTCTTCTCCATTGTTTTATAGCCCATTTTCGGGCTAGGGTTACTACTGAAAAACCTCTGTAATTTGTGCTCCCGATATAGTGAATTCTGCCTCTCCCGTGGACGTAGGGATTATTCCCGAACCACGTAAATCGTTGTGTTCTTGTTGCATTCTTTCTTTCGTTTTCTCGTTTCTGTCATTGTGTCTCCCGACGATTCCGCAACAGTAGCCTGATCCTTGAATAAAGTTGAGTCAACTGCTAGAGGCTCGTTTTGTACACGAACTCTCGCAGTTTGACCTCCGCGGTGAGATCGTTGGGGGTGCAGGGGGCAGCGCACCTCTGCTCATGGGTCTGGGCCCCCGACCCAAAGCTTAGGCATTGTATCAACTCTGACCAAATGTAGCAGAGCTGACCAGCGACACCGACAACGGTACTATAGCAGTTTAGACTTTGACATGGTTACTGTTGCAGTTTGGATTTTGGAGACAATGGCACTATAGCTTCGTGGACTTCATGCCACCAGTCACTACTACAGCACAGTGGACCAACTGTGTTGATTGGAACTGTAGCAACGCGGGTTATTGTAGCAACGCGTTGCTTTATGAGCTCACTCAAGCTAGGGTTTCTTAACTCTGAATTTCGCCTTGTAATCTTGCTCCTGAAATGAGTGAAACGATTCTGTGGACGTAAGGATTATTCTCGAACCATGTAAATTCCTGTGTCTGTGATCTTCTTGTTCTTTTGTTTTTCACCATTTTACTCTTCTTCTACAAAATCGATTGTCGTTTCTACAACAGTTTAGAGCAAGAAAGCCTTTTCTAAAAGTACCATCCATTTTATTTGTCTAACTCATCTTACTTTTGACAAATATTTCCTCTATTTCATTAAAATTATCCAAGTGTAAACAAAACTACGAGAACACTTAAGTTATTCTATGAAATGTAGTACATTCTTCCCAAAACCAACAAAGGGTAATGTGGACCTCTGATTTTTTTAATAATTTACTGACATAGATAAAATCTAGAGGGCTCCACTGCAAAACTAACAATGGATAATGTTGCTCAGGGGTCTCTTTCATAAATTATAGGGATCTACTTCTAACTTTAAAACTTCTAGACTGGGTGACAAGGAGCAAGATTTAAATGCATGTGTAGTCTAATAATATTTGAAAGCTTGACTCAAAATCGAAAGGGAACTAGTGAGGTGGCCACAAATTTTGCTAATTAATTAGAAAACTAGTGAATTGCCAACGTGAGCTTACAATTCAACAAGTATAAATTCAAAATTCTATGACCCGATAACAAAAGGATGACTAAAGGCATTGTTGGTGATGATCCCATCCATTGTTCAAATCATATCCGTAACATCTTAGAAGCAGGAGGTGAGCATGTGAATACAATTTATCTGACAGTTTGTGCTATCAATTAGAGGATCAGACACCTTCAATCTATAAAAAATGTAAATACAACTATTTTCACCATAAAATAATATTCAAGGTGTTTTGAAGTCGTCAATTATGTTTCTGAGCATCAAGGAAACTCAAATTTTCATTAGCAGTACTTACATTTGTTTCTTCATGGTCAGGTTTCCCATGCTTTAGCGTGAGGCGGGATCGCCCTTTCAGTATGTAGCTGCAGACAGCCAAAACAGAGGCTAGTGCTGCCTCTTTAAAATATGACAGACATAAAATGATACTAAACTCACAGATTTGAATTGAAATACATGACTTACTGTTCCAAAGCACTCAATGCCATGCCAGGTATTAGTCCATACTTGAACGCCTGCAAAAGGTGGAAAAACATCAGCTCATATAAAGTTGACAATAAGGAATTAGCCCAGATGATTTTAAAATATATTTCATTATAGTCAAATTTGCTAGGTCCTGCATCGAGCCAAGTATACTGTTGCAGTAAGCAAATGACTCCCTGTGTTGGATGGTACAATTCTTAAAAAATCGTAAGGATATGGAATCAACACTGGCCATATTTCAACCCACCCACTTGGAATCCACTCTGTTCAATGATCCCACATAAGATTCCAAGTAGTGCTTTTAGCATTTTATATACCCTACATATTTCCTAGGATCATGTCTCTGTCTTGGCTACCATTATCTTTGTCATGTTATCTAAAAGCATGCCTAACAATTTTAGAAAAATCGTTTTATCTTTGTCCTGTTTTCTAAGAGCATGTCTAAAAATTTTAGAAAAGCTTCAGCTCACAATGGATGATGACATGTTAAAGGGGATGGAGACCATAACTTCTTCACCTTCCATGGGATAAGTAAAAATACCAATCTTACTAGCCTTTATAAATTGCTGTCCTTTGATAGGGTTCTGGTATAAATAGTATCACAGTTGAATTCTTGGCAATGGGTTATGATTTGGGATTTAATTTAGCAAAAGAAAAGTTTTAAGAATGTGGTGTCAGAAAAAAGATGTTGATTGAAGAGTGACACTGAACAATGAATGGCCCGGCAGGTCTTGAGAGTATAACTGATGAAAATGCATGAACGTATGCAACAACATGCAGTAAAAAAGTTTTCATGTGATGGACTTGTGTAATGAAGCATATCAAAAATCCTCCAAGACACCAACAATAAAAAACGAGCTCATTTTTCACTTGCTGATAGGCAGTACTTGACACTGTTCGGCAACTCACTGTCATATTTGAATGCCAACCATCAATTAAGAACGTCAACTGCCAATACAAACTCAAAAGCTTTGATGAAAACAGTTAGTCATATGAGTACCAGCAAACCATCAGTGAGAAATTTCCAATTTTCAAAGATAGGGTTCACCATATAAGCCACAGAAAATGAATCGAGCCTATTACCGTCAACTGGTATCTTAACCAAATGAGCTTATTCTAAATAAATTAACCAGTGAACAAATATTTCTAAATTCCCACTCCTACAATGAATCCCCACAGCCCACCCCTTCAATGGAAGGATGAAAATTTTTAAAGCCAAGAGAGCAGCATCAGGTATCCGTTTGACATCACTTGCTAAAAACTGCTTATGCCACCACTTATCACTTATGATAAGCAGTTTCAAAATATAAGTAATGTTTCACTTGCCCTTAAATTCCAGAAGAAAACTGTTTAGATGAGTAGCAAAACAGCATTTATTCAATAAGCCTGCAATTGACAGTGCTTACTGAAAAGTGCTTATAACACTTACCACTTATGATAAGCTGTTCGAAAAAAGTGGTGTTTATTTTCTTTGCCCTGAAAAACTGCTTGCATTTAAACAATTCCTTGTACATACTTTGGTTGATTTATTAACAAAAAAATCCATTTGAAATTGAGAAGTTGCAAAGTTAATTTTCTATACATCAACAATGGTGTTCCCGTTTGTCAATCCAAGTTCATGAGCACCATCCAACAGGCAGGCAAGCAAAATTTCTCCAGCTTTCTCGCTTATGTTAGCAATCCCTTGTAATATCTGCTTAAATAAAAATTATTTTTTAAAATGACAGATGTTTATCCAGACAAATAAGATATGGGGTGGCTATTTAGATGAATAGTGAATTCTTCTGAGAAATAGATGAAGTAATACAATGGGGAGATAAAAACATACAGCAATGAAGGAAACTGCAACAGTAGAAGCATCAAAGAACAACAAGAATGAGCATCAAATATTTCCAGATAAATTTTAACAGAGTCAAAAATCAAGGAGGTTATTCCTTAATACAACTGTTAGAGTATTTAGATATTTTAGATATTTAGATTAGGTTTGACTGGGTCAGTCTTACCTCATGCATTATAAATTTCAAATCTTTCTCTTATCTTTTATATTGGTTTTCCTATAAATAAAGTCACTGACCTCACTTAGAGGTACTCTTTCAACATGGCATCGAAGAGGGTTCCCCAACCTCAGCCCCTCTCTCCCCTATATTTTCTCTTAGAGAGAAACTCTAGGAGACTGAGGCGCCTACCTTCTCCAGATGATTTCCCCTGTTGCGCGGCCCTCTGCGCTGCGCGCACCTTCTGCAGTCGCCCCTTCCCCAGACAAAGCCACACCAACTGTGCACCCCCACCCCTTCCATGTCGCCCTACTCCCTACAGTATCATCCCCACCCAGCCCCTCAAGGCGCATGACTTCCAGCCAGCTCTAGAGACTTCACACTCTTCATCCAAGCAATGTGAGCCCAGGCGGCCACCTCTTCCTCTGCATGTTGCCCACCTGGCTGCATCTCCCCTAAGCATGTCCCCTCCGACCAAGACTTGCGCCTATCCCTGAACGTTCCCCCCTGCTCCTTCAGACACACCTTCACCTCCACCTCCTGCGACGCTGCCCCTGCCACCCAGCTGCCGACCAGCGAACAGCACACGGGTTCACCATGCCTCTGCTATTGCTTGGCTCACCGTCAAGCTCCCCGGATCACTGTCGGGACTATTTGTTGTTGTCATCTATTGGACCCAGTTATGTATATTTTAGAATCTCACATTGGTTTCATCCGTCTTGTATTACTTTTCCTCTATCTATAAATAAAGGGTTTCACCTCTCATTGAGGTAAGGAGTACAATTCTACATTGTATCAGAGGAGGTCTAACTTGAACCCTCCCTCCAATCACTCTCCTCTCCGTTTGTCGCCTACTTCCATCCACGCCGCCCGCCACCTCCCTTCATCCAAGACAGGACATGTGCCCAGTCGCACTCCTCCACGCTCCAGCCCTAGTTGCCTCCCACTGTGAGCGCGACCAAGTCGCACCTCCCAAGCATGCCCCGCCGGCCCTGATGGCGTCGTCCTTCTCTGACGTCTGATCCTGGAATCGCCCTCCTAGGGGTCTCTTCTGATCCATTGTCATCCTATGTTGCGCGTGCATGCGTCCCTCCCCTTAAGGTCGGCCACCCTCTCTTGCCACAACGTCCTCTTGCGTGGTCATCCTCTGAGCGTGCCTGACCAGGCCTCGTTCCCGCAGTTGCGTGCACCCCCTCGGCTTCTGGCTTGACGCGCCATCTCCCATTTCGCGTGCCACTGTTGGACGACTCTGCATCGTTCCTCCAGCATCTCGCGTAGCCCTGGCTACTCTCTGCGTCCCTTCTGCAGCACTCCTCACCCTCCGTTTCCTGCTAAACGAGTCTAGGACTCTAAGTCGTGACCTCCTAGCACCACTGCTCCCCTATGGCATCTATCTCTGGCATCATGAAGTCATCCAACCGCACTCGCGGTTTTATCCACCTATCGTTGCTCGCCTTCGGCTTCAACTTCTTCTCTGCTCTTCCTACACGATTTGGTGTTGATCCCACCCAGTAATTTGCTACCATACTTTTCCTACTGAGGCCTGATTTTCCGTTTTTAGCTATTTCTGTTGTATTCCTCACTCAACCCTCCCTGTTGGCTTGGTGGTTCCTTGTAGCCTATTCCCCATCTCCCTCTTGACATGGCAGCTTCCTCAACACCGTCTGATATCCATCACAACCTGGAACTATCTTTGGGTGAGATCGCGCTTATACATTCTTAACGGGCCGTTTCATTACCTGCCTCCTCTTCGGCCTTTTTTGCTCAAACTGATAGCCCTACCGCTTGTGTCTCACGTCGCCCGACTGCTTGGATGCTTGATTCTGGAGTTTCCGGTCATCTCACTGGTGATGCAAGTGTGCTTTCTATCGTCCGTATACAGGCATCACTGCAATTACTGTTGTTGATGACTCCACAATCCTTATTGTGGGATTTGACACATGCTCCTTGACTCCTTATATTCACCCGGCTTTGTTGACTTATTTTTCTCGTAGTCTTTTTAATCTCCTCTCCATCAGTAAACTAACAAAGGACTTGAATTGTGCCGCTAAATTTACATCATCTGGTGTTGTTTTTCAGGAGCGATCGACGAATCGAGATCTTAGTAGAAGTCATCTTCGTGATGGGGTGTACATGTTCGATACCCCGTCATCCCTTGCTTGCTCATCCACCTTTGCTCGTGCTCTAGATCTACATTTTCACCATGGTCATCCACCGACTTCAGTCTTACATCAGTTTTGCCCCCAATTCAATCTGCACCTATCTTTCCATTATGAATCCTGTAAGTTTACTAAACAACATCAGGCGTTTCATGTTCCTCGTTTGGTGTCACGTGTCCCCTTTGACTTAGTCCATTTCGATGTATGGCGTCCCTGCATGGTCCCAAGTCGGTTAAGGTACCGTTATTGTGTATTTTTTATTGATGACTTCTCTCGCATGACATGACTTCATCTCCTTCGTAATCGTTCTGAAGTGTGTAATATTTTCATGATATTTTACTATGAAATTCACTCAATTCTCCACACCTCTTAAATGACTCCACTCGGACAATGATGGAAATATTTATCTTCTTCCCTTCAGCAATTTCTCAAATATCACTGTGTCCATCAAACATCCTGCCCCGATACCCCTTGGCGAAATGATGTGACCGAACGTAAACATCATCATATTCTGGAAACTTCTCGTGTCATATTATTTCACATGCAGGTACCTCTTTATTTTTTGAGGATGTTATTCTTACTATCACCTATCTTATCAATCATTTTCATCTTATACCCTTAGGGGGAGAGTCCGTTTTGAGCTTTGTTCCCCTCTCCCCCTCCTCACCCTCTTCCACTTCGTGCATTTGGGTGCCTCTGTTATGTTCGTGACACTCATCTTCATCTCTCTAAACTTACCCCAAAAGCCCTCTGTTGCATCTTTTTGGGCTACTCTCGCACCCAACACGGCTACCGCTGTTTCTCTCTTGACCTGTGGCGTTATATCATCTTCATTAATGTCTCCTTTATTGAGAACTATTCATTCTCATCCTCTCCGCCCTCTCCCCACCCCGATACCACCATCAATGATTGTCTTCCTCTCATCATTCACCCACCTCTGCCTCTGTTATCCCGATCTGATGATCGTCGCTTCGGCTCTGTTTACTCCCATCATCCATCGAACATGCCCTCTGCCCAGACTGAGGACGCCATTTCCCCAACTTCGTTCGTCGCTCCTGCTACAGGCAAAAATGACTTGTCGATTGCATTATAGAAAGGTACTCACTTTTGCCAGAATAATCCTACATACACAACCTCCTACGCAAAGGTTTCTCTACTCTAAAGACGATATTTGTTCCCCGTATGGTTTTTGAGGCTAAATCTCACCCCGATTGCCTTCAAGCAATGCATGATGAATTTACAAGCGTTGGACAAAGGCTTCCCTACTCTGGAGACGATATATGTTCCCCGTACGGTTTTCAAGGCTAAATCTCACCCCGATTGCCTTCAAGCAATGCATAAGCGTTGGATACAATCACACCAGAGATCTGGTCCCCCTTCCGGCAGGTAAATAGGTTGTTGGCAGGAAATGGATTTATACAATCTGTCTCAATGCTGATGATACTCTTCATCACCTTAAAGCATGCCTGGTGGCCAAAAGTTTTGCTCTGACATATGGTGTTTGATAATTTTGACACCTTTTCTCCGATTGCTAAAATGGTGTCTATTCGATTATTCATCTCTCTTGCAGCTGCTTATCATTGGCCTCTTCACTAGCTTGATGTCAAGAATGCGTTTTTGCATGGTTTTCTTGACAAGAAAGTTTATCTGCAACAACCTCCTAACTTCATTATCTCAGGGGCCGGTTCTCATGTTTGTCATCTTTGTCGGTCTCTTTATGGACTCAAGCAGTCCCTTTGTGCTTGGTTTGGCTGATTTTGCACCGTTATCACTACGTTTGGTCTATCTCAAACTATGATGGATCACACTACTTTTTATCAACAAACGTCCTCTGGCTGCATCCTGTTGGTTGTGTACGTTGATGATATCATTATTACTGGTACCAACACCCATGACATTGCTCATCTCAAGGCTTATCTTCAACAACAGTTTCATATCGAAGACTTGGGTCCTTTGAAATATTTTCTTGATCTCCATCTGGCATCTTTCTTTCAAAGCGAAAATATGCGTTGGATATCTTAAAGGACACTGGTATGTCTCAGGCAATTGTCGTCGACACTCCTCTTGAACCAGATGAAAGGTCTCTCCATGATACCACTAACTCATATTCTCATCCAGATAGGTATCGTCATCTTCTGGGCAAACTTAATTATCTTACTATGACTCGTCCAGATATTGTCTGTGGTGTCAGCAAGGTCAGTCAATTCATGGATCATCCGACGAAATCTCAATGGGACGTTGTTCTTCGCATTGTCAAGTACATTAAGAAAGATCTTACACGTGGTGTTCGGTATTCACATCACAATCATCTGAACATTGAGACCTTTTATGATGTTGGCTACTTATCTACTAAGAAGTCTACTTCTAGATTTACGGTTTTTCTGCCTGATAACTTAATTTCCTGGCGAAGTAATAAACAAACCATCATCACCAGATCCAGTGTTGAATCTGAATACTGTGTGATGGCCACGATCACTACCAAAATTATTTGGCTTCGTCACCTTCTTCATGAAATTGGTTTCCCGCCTCAAACTCTTGCTCATATTTGGTGTGATAATCAAGTGAGCACAAAGAATGCTTCCAATCCAGTATTCCATGAATGCACGAAGCATATTGAAATTGATTCACTTCATTCGCCATCACCTTGAGCAAAATCACCTTTAGCTACATTCCAACTACTCGTCAGCTTGTCGACATCTTCACCAAAGGCTTGCCGGGAGCTCGATTGGATACTCTATGCACCAAGTTGGGCATACACAACATCAACGATCCAGCTAAAGGGAGGGTGTGTTCGGTCTTTGTGATGTCTTCTCTCTTTATTTTTTGTTTGTGACTCTTTCCAAACTATACATGTTCTAGCTTGAGGGGGGGTGTTGGATCTGATTATGTGTATTTTAGAGTCGCACATTGGTTTCCTCTGTCTTGTATTACTTTTACTCTATCTATAAATAAAGGGCTCCACCTCTCGTTGAGGTAAGGAGTACATTTCTACATCCTCCTTCTCCGTTGGCCTCTCTGTTGCTGCCCGGACCTCCGTAGGGCCACGTTGCTGCTTCAAGACGGGCGTCGTTTCATCTGGCCTTTTGGGTCCGCACAACGAGCACTGTTTCACCCGACCTTTAGGCCCAAACATCAAGCACCGTTTAACCCGATCTTTTGGGCCCGCAAGACGGGCACCCTTCCACCCGGCTTCTTTGGATCTGCTATTCGGGCAATGTTTCACCCGATCTTTTGAATCCAACAGATGGGCAACATTTCACCCAATCTTGTTTGGGTCCGCACAACGGGCGCTATTTCACATGGATTTCTTGGGTCCACAAGACGGGTGTCGTTTCACCCGGCCTTCTTAAATTTGTTGGATGGGTGCCATTTCTCCCAACTTATTATTCAAGCACTAGTCGTCAGCATGAGCGTTCATCAGTTGCTGCATATTCCGCAACACTAGCAGCAATCATTTTTACTATATTTTTTATCGTGAGGGGAAGCTAGCTCATACAAAGAATAACAGAGCCGCACAAGCGGGCGGGATTTATCGGGGAGCAAGCGTTTTTAACAAAAAAAAAATCATTTTCTTGTTTTTTTATATATATATCAAGTTGGACAGCTTGAGGGGGGGTCTTCAGTGTTTTTACTTTGTTGTCTTTAATTATGTATCCAAGGTAGACAAACCTAACTTGAGGGGAAGTGTTTTAGATATTTTAGATATTTAGGTTAGGTTTGACTAGGTCAATCTTATCCCATGTATTTTAAATTTCAAACCTCCCTCTAATCTTTTGTATTGGTTTTTCAATAAATTAAGCCACCGACCTCACTTAGAGGTACGGTATCTGGGTCTCTTTCTACAACAATGTTACCCTTATATGCAAAGTCAATAAGAATCTGCTCATGAATGTCCTTTTCTCATTTATGCTTACAGCTAAAGATAATTAAAATGCAGGGTTAGGATACTAGTATTACAGATGTGCAAATTTCATAATATATATTCAATTAGAGGAGATGCGGTAAAAAAAATATATAAAAACACATCAGGGTATAAAGATAGAAACATTCTTCACTAACCGGGCGGTAATTTCGAACTTCATGAAGTTCCTCCCACACCCATGAATTCATTAAATGGTCCCAATAATTCTCCAAACTAGTGGTGCCCTGCAATGCATCAAAGGAAGCCTCTGCTGCTAGCATTCCTGAATGAGAAAAGGAGAAAAGAATTTAAGACTACAGAACCTGCTAGTAGTCATGCAAAACACACATAAAAGAAATTTTAATGCCTTTTTTAATTCTTTCATTTTTTGTCCAAGCTGCAAGAACACTATTTAGATATTTAGAAATTTAGGTTAGGTTTTTGTCTGGGTCAGCCTTATCCCATGAATTTTAATTTTCAAATCTCCTGCTTATCTTTTGTATTGGTTTCCCTATAAATAAAGTCACCGACCTCACCTAGAGGTACTGTTTCCGGGTCTCTCCTTCTACATGGTATCAGAGTAGGTTCAACCCTAACCTCCTCTCTCTTTCCTGCTAGAAGAAAAAAAAATGTAGAAGATTTTCAACTGGGGGGCGGCAGCCTCCATGGCCAGCCGGCCCTAGCCTCCTGCCGCCGCCCCTCGCCCAACCCCGGCTCCCTCCCTCTCCAGGGGCGACCTCGCAGCGTTGGCCCCATGCTGCTTCGTCTACCCTAGCACAACCCACACCCAAGCAACCAGCCCCCTCCTCCTCTTCTTGCGTGTGAGTCAAGGCATCGCACCCCCTGTTGGGCATCACTCCGGCTGTCGCGATCCACCAAACGCACCCACTGCTATAAACGAGAGAACAGAAAAAGTTTTTCCACTGTCGTACCCCAAAGTTGTCCCCACCCAATGCAGTGCTTCTCTGTTGGGCCTCTTCGTCGGGTCCAGTGCATCTGCCCAGGACTCTATCGGGCCTCGTTGTTGCTGCATCACCACTGTTGATGACCATAAATTCCTTTTGGGTCCAGTTTTTTGGGTGTTGTTTCACCCGGCCTTTTGAGTCCACATTTCGGACGTCATTTCATCTGGTCTTTTGGGTCTGTTATTCGGGCGCTGTTTCACCTAGTCTTTTGGGTCCGCTATTCGGGTGCCGTTTCACTCAGCCTTTTGGGTCCGCATGTTGAGCACCGTTTCACCCGGCCTTTTGGGTCCGCATGTCAGGCGCCGTTTCACCCGGCCTTTTTGGGTCCACTCGTCGGTCACCGTTTCATCTGGCATATTCAAGCACCGGTCATCGGCAGAATGGGAGTTCATCGGTTGCCACATATTCCGCAGCACCAACAGTCGTTATTTTTACTTAAGTTCGATCTTTTTTGTCGTGAGGGGGAGCTAGCTCATGTGGAGAAGGACGAGGCCACACAAGCGGGCATGATCCACTGGGTGGCGAGCGCCAACTATTCTTATATATTATTTTCTAGTCATTTATGTACCAAGATGGATATGTCCAGTTTGAGGGGGACTTTTAGGAGTATTTTTTTTTTTTTGTTTTCTTTTATGTGTCCAAGCTAGGTTTGCCCTGGTTCCTAAAGAAGCAAGTTTTCAATATAAGGGTGAAGTTCCATATGAAGTACGATGTCGTATCTTTGGAATCATGTTTTGAACTCAAGTGAAGATGTTGGCCTTGTTTCTTCCTTGTTGAAAGTGGAAAATTTTGAAAAGACCTTAGTATCACGGGCTCAAAGCTCCAGCATGGATCACCAGTGCGACACCCCACCCCTGTACATTAGGGCGAGGTTCAAATCTTCTCCACTTGATACGAGGTTCACTGGTTTCGCCCCGCCATAGACTCATCAAGAGTGTATATTTTGGTTTCCCCTGTTTTTGTTGTTTAATTAAATGCAGATTTAATGCCTTTTTTTATTACATTTATTTGGTAATATAAATGTTGTTATGTTTCACCATTATGGGTCAATGCTGGTTACCCTTGTGTGTCGTTGTTTGTTACCCTTATGCATGGTGTTGTGGGTACCTTTACGTGGGGGGCATTCAACCCTTACGTAGAGTCTGTGTGGGGTATGGTACACTTACGCGAGATGCTCGGAGTTCACCCTTATACGAGATGCTCGAAGATGACCCTTATGCGAGCTTCATGAGGTTCACCCTTACGCGGGCAACTTGGGAATGACCCTTACGCGAGCTGCTCAGGGTTCACCCTTACGCGAGCCCACAGGGGTCACCCTTACGCGAGCCGCTCGGGTTGTTAGAGCGGTTACGACCGGATGCTTCTCCACCATATGCGTATCCTTCATCAGTTGCACCGGCCTCGAGGTCGTTACGCCTGCTTCGCACCTTTATTACCGAAATGTGGTTTGTAGAGAGATGGTGTGTAGCTTCTTATTGGAGAGCTTGGGTTCGCTGAGAGAGATTTGAGAGGGACCCCATCGAGGGGTTTCTCGTTCGTCGGAGGTGGAGCCAAGGGAGAGGGCGTCAGCATCCCCGTAGCTGGAGAAGGACGTAGCAGTGCTGCTCTCTTGCTGGTCGGAGCTAAACATGAGTTTTGGGCGCCCCTCTTGTCGTTGTGTGTGTAGATAGATCGCAAAGAAGCAAATGTTTGTGGTTCTTGAACCGAGAGGGCATCAAACTTGGCGACAAAGCAGGACAGTGATGATTTTGAGGACGTCAGACCTGGAGAACTTGATGACTTTGATTTCAGCGACTGCATCGATATTCTTCATCGACAAAGGTGAGACCGAGCCCTGATAAGGGGGTCTTGGTCATGTTTTTGGTTTTTCTTTGTTGGTTTTTTGAAAGTCTCATGCATGCAGCTACTTTTTTGATCGTGTATTATGGTTTTGTTGTGTTCGTGCTCTCTCGCTGCTTCTTATACTCTCTTTTCTTTTTGCAGAGCAGAAACCTGTGATGATCCCATGCACATAAGTCAATTGGTCGAAACACGTTAAATCCTCATGTCATTTACTGCTTTCCTTTTCTTGTTTTATCGACTTTGAAATTGCTGAATGTCGTTCCTGTTTTCAGTTTATCGTTTCTTCGACTTGGTAATCGCTAAACGTTTTGCTTCTAATTCTGCATTCTTGAATTAATTTGAATGCGTTCCGAATTTCTTTGTTGATATCGAAGTTGTTTGAGCCTTATCTTGCTCATTTTAATCGTTGCATGCTACTGCCTTCATTCCTGCATGCTGCTATTAGATTCTTTACGTGTACTTAACATGTTTGATTGTTCTGGAATTGTTCATATTGGAATCTGGAAGCCTTGTTCTCATGTTTCAATGGTTCTGTCGATTGAATCATTCTGTGCTGATTTGCGTTTCCGTTTTATGAGAATTCATATGAGCTTGACTTGTTGTGTTAGCCATTGTCCAGTGTTCTTGTCCACTGGGGCTGTTTATCATTTGGGTTCCAAATGTTTAGAATTCTTCCATTAAAACATGTTTCCTGTTTATTGGAATGGAGTTCGTTTTTGCTCATCAATATTTGTTTTCAGTTTCGGATTTTGCGAACCAAAATTAAACCCAAGAGGATACTGGCTATTGAATGCGGAATGTCATTGTATCGCAGCCCGCAACAGTTGGTATTAGAGCCAAATTGGGCATAATTTTGTGTCGATAAAATTTGAAATCAATTGTTCATTGCCTACATATGATTTATTCAGTAGCTTACTGTTGCATCATGTTTTGATTGCTTCATTCAGCTAGATCGTTTAGCTCTCTGGCTGTAATTTTACAATCTTTTATTGATTGTTGTTTTCTTGTCATTTTCCCTATTTCTTTGCCTGTTTGAGCCTTATAGGTGTTGTTGGTAGGTGTTGCCTGGGGTAGAAAAGGGTACTTCGGGAGGCTGGCCTATGATAGAAAGTTGGTGAGCGGTGAGGTGTTAGTAGGGTCTTGTGTCGCTAGTTTCTGTCGTTTGTCTATGAGTTGAGCTTACGTTAGCTCCGTTTTGTTTCTCCGCGTCTTGTAGGGTTGTTGGCTCTGGGTATGGACCCGTTGCGAGTTCAGCATTTGGGCTTGGGTGGTTTAAGGGTGCAGTGTCCTTGTTAGTTGCTTGGATGGCCACGGAGCTTTTTGGATTTATTGTTTGACCCTTTTAGCGGCTTGGTTTTGGTTTCCCAGTGTTTGGGACCGTGTGTCGTTACGAAGCTAGACTAGGATGTGTTTTTTCCCTTAGTCTTTAGTTGGTTTCCCCCCTTTGATCGTTGTTGTTTCTCGCGGTTTAGAGTTGTCATGGGATGTTGGGACTACTTGTATGTGATATTGCAATTGTGTTTCCTGTTTATTGGAACGAAGTTCGTTTTTGTTCATCAATGTTTGTTTTCGATTTTGGATTTTGTGAACAAAGATTAAGCCCAAAAGGATTTGGCTATTACATGTAGACTGTCACAGCAGCGCGGCCCACGACAAGGAGAATGGTCCCAACTCCCAACCAGTGAGGTGTCATGGAAAACCATGACACACAACTCTTCCAACATCGTCGGGGCAACTCCCATCTCTCTTAAAATGGGTCTAACCAGGTGAATCGCATCATTATCATTCTAGCTGGTGCGGGACAGAACCCCCTCATTTCTAGGTCTGTGACATTCATCCAAAACCATTCCATGTATACCCATGTGCATGTCAGGATCGTGGCATTTGGGATAGCTCTCAAAGTTCCATAAACTTGATCATCATTCGCACGACCACAAAGCGTGACCCCACGGGCTTTTTGTAGCGCTGACAACAATTATGAATTCTCAAATCCATAAATGTAAGCAGGAAGCGTTCTCTAGAAAAACATCAGTGCTAATCATGTTATGGCGTGATCTTCATCAAACACATTAATCTCTATACTTGAGTCCACCGGCCGCATCATATGCAAATATGCATTTTTCATATGATCTCTTTATTCAAGACATCAAGTGATCATAGGATACAAAGTATGTCAATCCCATATAGTCTACTCATATGTTCTCGATTCTCCGAGTATAGGCTGACCAGGTCGATAAATACATCACTTGTCATTCATCTTTATGGATGAACATATCACATGTCTCTCATCTAAATAGATACACACGTCAAATGTACTATCTAGGTATAGTCGTACACTCCTTCATTCTATCTCAATCAAGGGCCCAGATGTCATACTCGTCATACGAGAGGACATATCTCATCTTGGTTAAGCTCCAACTGATGACATGATCAATAACATACTCACTCACCCTCTGATTAGTTAAGTCTCAAGGTTTGTGTAAAAAATGTATCAAAGTATGAAGGTTATTATGCTAGGTACCTCGCCGACCTCAAGTACAGGAAAATCCCAATATGAAACATGCACCCCTAGTATTCCAAAAAAAAGTGTATGACACTCAATGTGATATATACTTAGAGGTCATCCAGAATACAAAACTCGTTTTGTGCCTCGTGAATATATTCTATATCTCGATACAAAAATCCTACTCACGCTAACATTAACATTTCGTCAGAACCTGTAATACTTCATGCGAACATCGGTTAGGGACAACTCAAAGTTTTACTTTGAGAGGTTAATTCACGTAATATATGCAGCCAACGTGAAAAATGGAAACTACCTTTTTTATTAACATGACACATTTTATATCCCTATACTCCTTTAAGAACATTAACAAAACCACACATAAACACGTCTAATCATTTCTCGTGTGATATACTACCAAATCAGCCTTATATTTTCTACACTTTTAGGGTTTTGTTAAATTCATTACATCTCTATGTAATTCCTGTCACATTTTAATGTGACAATCTAATAGAATTCTCCCACTAAACTCTTTTAGTAAGAAATATCTATGAAGTAAGCCAGTTTGAATAATGGTGAATCTTAGGAATCATATGTCTAAGATTCAACTTCTTAAACATAGTATCCAAACTCATTTGCTTCCCAACATTCAATGTTACGATGTTGATAACTTTTGTTTTCTACTTAGTTTTCTTTCTAAACACATCATCAACGTCATTCTTGGAACAATTCCATCAAACTTTTCCTTGGAGACTTTTTTTGGTAACAAACGTAACTCTTTACATTGTAACTAAATGTAACTCATTACATTTCTCTTTACCGAAATACCCCAAACTCTTTTAGGATATTTGAGTGATATTCATGAAAGGAATATGCCCTAAAGCCAATATTGCATGTGATGCAATTTTTAGTGAATGTCCTTAAGAATAAGTTGCCACTGACGTAACCTTAAGCAAAGGCTTAAGAATATGTTGTCACCAACGTATTGTGGTATGCATATGATGTTGTTGTCGCCTTCTATCATATGGCTGACCATTAAAGATTAATGTTTGGATGATCCTCTCACGTTGGCTATCATTAAAAGAGTGTTTTATATGATAAAATGAACAAGGGATTAAATGCATGAGATGCATGCATTGACCAAGGTATTAACTCATGCGATAAATCACATGAGTTAATACACATAATGACCAAGGAGCATCCTCAAGTTCTATACTGCCATGCGATGACAGAAGTGGTGCGTAATGATGCTTGGTCAAAACTCCCTAACCTTAAACTCTCATCTCTTCCTTCTTTACATACGAGATGCTAACACATCGTGAGTGGAAGAGAAGTCTCATCAGCATGGCGGATGATTCAGAGGGATCCCTGAAGATACGTGATAGAACAGAGGACTAACACTTTGTATTTAAGTAAATGAACAAGCAGAATATAGTGAGGAGGAGGAAGACACTTCGGGATTAAATCCCGCCCAAGTCTTTCGGCCGATTTCCAAGCCACAAGGCCGACTTCCAAGCACAAGGCCGATTCCAGCTGCCCCTTCTCTCCCCCATGCATTCTTATTTATAAGAGATCCCCCACCTCCACATGGCCCCTCTCTAACAACAATATCCCCCCCACACACACACAACAAACTCCAAACTCCCCCCAACAAATTAACCCCTTACAAAGACAAAAATGTCCCCTAACTGCCTCTAGCTCATAGGATCCTATCATTCGTCGCCCCTTAAAAAAGTCTTGTCCTCATAACCGGAAAAAAAAAAGATAATTATTAGCCCCTTCTTCATCTTCGCCCAAAAGTACCACCCGCAGCTTGGGATCGGCACATCGATGCATGGGGCTAAAGGGCTGCCCACACCTGAAACGCAGGCCTTTGCTCCGGCGGTCCTCTCATTCTTGGTTTGTTAGGTGTCGAATGTTGCACCCACCAAGAGGCGTCTGATTTGGAGTCTCCCGATGAACTCCTATCCCAGCACCCTCTCCTCATCTAAGTGGTTGGGGAGGGGTCTCAGTCGGCAGTTGAGTCTCTGAATGGTCTGGTGGCCGCCATAGTTCAGCACTGCATACCCGACAAGGAGTCGACGACCCACCACCACGGTACTGAGTGCGCACACTGCCCGCAAAAGCAAGTTCCACATGCCAAACTAAGTGCATTACTTGCAGGCGAATCTCGGGGTTGTGAATGTGAACCCAAGTGTGAATGTCTTCTTGGAGTCCACGCAAGAAATACCCGACGCATTGCGGCTCGAGTTGGCGAGGAAGTAAAGACGCCAAATATTCAAAGTGCTCAATATAGTCATGGACCAACCCTGTCTGATGTAGTGTGGCCAAATCCTCGTAAGGATTTTGGATCTCGAGCCTGCTAAACCGTTCCATGAGCTGCTCTTTGAAAGCTGGACACGAATCTCCCGGATGAACCTCCTGTACTACGTTGAACCAATGGACCGCAGGCCCTTCCATACTAATTTGCACAAGTGGTACCTTAACATCGTCTGGCGTTAGACTGATGTGAAAGTAAAGTTCGGCGCGCATGATCCAGCCCCTGGGGTCCCTGTCGTCAAAGATCGGGAGTTCCACCCGTTTGGCAGTTGTGTGCAGATCGGTTCCCATATCAGTAAAGAGTGCAGGAAAGCCAGTTTCGACTGATGCAAAGTTGAAGGCTCGAAGCAAGACGGCGAAGGATCTATCGCCAACTGTAGCACCTTCTCCAGGCGGCGCAGAACACCGGTAATGTAAGAGCGTGGTTCAGCTTGTTCCTTGCGGCATTCGGACAGCTCCAAGGGCTCCTGCTCTCAGGTCTGTTGTTGTGTCACGGTAATAGTCTTTATTCCCGACATCAGGTTGAAGAAAAGAGTTTCGAGGCGACCCAATCGCTGGTCGATGTCATCTTGGCGATTTTGCTTCCGAGTAGCAATTCAGTGACTAGGTGGTGGTGTGGAAGACAGTTTGATGTAGTGAGGGTGTTCCAGCACCGTGCGCGTCTGGACTGGGCAAAAGAAAGAAAAAAAACTGGGCATGCACCTTTTTTTGCTTTTTTTCTTTTTCGTCCCAACAAAAAAGGCAGGCAAGAAAAGTCGGACTCGCCCTTAGAGCAACAAACCGGACGCCACAGTCCCATCACGCGAGACGGCGAAAATGGCAGAGACAGCCGAGAGCGTTTCCGTCTGGCGAAGTCCCGTCACGCACTCGATTCGCCTCGTCGGTTGGATGCGGTTGAAGTCACGGCAACAGAACAAATGGTCGCAGTCCATGCGGGATTGCGTGTCTTCGTCCTATCGGAAAGAAGAAGCGGCGATACCTGGCGCCACGAAGCTCGGAGGGAAAAATAAGAGGAGCGTGTGGCTCCTCGAAGAAGAACAGCAGATGCGAGCCAGCGGCAGGTTGAGGCAGAAAACATCGTGCGTCCGAGGGAGAGGATGAAGAACAGCAGATCGGACTAATTGATAGAACAGAGGACTAACACTTTGTATTTAAGTAAATGAACCAGCAGAATACAGTGAGGAAGAAGAAGAAACTTCAGGATTAAATCTCTCCCAAGTCTTTCGGTCAATTTCCAAGTCAGAAGGCTGATTCCCAAGCACAAGGCCGATTCCAGATATTCCTCGCCACCCGTTCTCTCCCCCATGCATTCTTATTTATAAGAGATCCCCCACCTCCACATGGCCCCTCTCTAACAACAATATCCCCCCCCACACCAGACTCCAACCCCCCCCCAACAAACTAACCCCTTACAAAGATAAAAATACCCTTTAACTGCCTCCAGCTCATAGGATCCTATCAATACGTTTGTGAGACAACGTATCTTGCACTGATGCACGACATTACGTTAATCAATTAACGTAATGTGGAGTGCAAGCTGCAAAATACGATATATGATAACGTATCTTACGTCGCGGCTAGGGGAAAACAAAGCATCATTTTTGCTCTACTCAACGTTACATTGAGCATCAACATAACATGTGGAGTGAGCTTGACATTGTGCTGTGAGACAACGCAATGTTAAGCGCGGCTTGCGGCGTGCAGGTTAAATGATGAACGGTACACATATCAAGCGAATCTCACATCGGATTTTCACTCAAATACGCACTGCCTCATTACCCCGAGCGCGTTGTAGGGGTTCATTGAATTCCAATGCAGCTGCCCCACTGCATGGCCACTCGCCCCGTGCTGTCCCGCACAATGGATTTGCCCAAGCGTCGCCCCGTGCTCTTCCTGTCGGCATCGACCTGCACTGGCCCTCTACACTGGACCCGAAAAGAGATGATTCAAAAAAACTAATTTTTTATATTTAGTTGATTTTGCGTAAAATTTATAAATTGTTTATAAATGATAAGTGATAGTTTATTAATTATAAAATGTTTAGATGTTAATTAATTATAAAGTGTTTATAATTAATTAATTAAAAATGTTTTGAAACATTTATTAATAAACTTTCCCTAATATTAAAGAGTTAATATTAAATAACTTTTTCAATATTATAGAGCATACTATTAATTTGGATTTAAATTATTTACATAGAAATTATAAGTGTGGTTTATAAAAGGTTTATAAATTACAAAATAAGGCTTAATAAAAAGTGTATATTTAAAGATTATTAATTGTTCATAATTAATTAAATTTGAAATGTTCAAATTAAGGGGGCCTTATTTGGGATATTATATAAACCTCATCCAAAATGTTTTGATGATTGATTTGATCAAGGGTTTAAATAATGTTTAATATGTGATATTTAAGATTATGTAAATAGTTTACATAACTGAATTATAAAAATGTTTATAATTCATAAAATATCATATTTTAAAATAAAATGTCATATAATGAAAAATATGAAAGAGTTCATACTGGAATGGATATAGTTTATATTCAAATTTATGGAATGTAAATGGTGTAAAGCTAAAATTATAAAATGTTTATAATTAGATTTTATTTATGAATTGTTCATAAATTGTTGTCTCGTGTTCAAATATTTGAAATGTTCATTTATTTAAAAGATTATTTCTTACTTTATTCATAGTTATAAATTTTTTATATTATGAATGTGTTTATACTTTAGTTGAAGATATTAAACTGCTTCTTATGAAATTGTTAAGTCGTGCATTACATGCTAGGAACGTCAACATAAGATTTGGTTTTCGTCTACCTTGACTTTGATTTGTTATTTGGGTAATTAGCTTGGATTTTATTGTTGATCATAGTTTGTGAATATTAGGTTTTAAAATTATTATGAATTGAATTCTTTAAGTAAAGTCGCTTCAGGTAGAGGGACTTGGGGTCGGACTTCCCACTGGCCTAGAGGCTTATGCCTTGTTCTAAAAAAGTGGGGGTCGGTTGTCTGTCGCTCCGAGCTTACTCATGGGAGATTGTCAATCTCTTATAACTCTATGTCTTTACATTAAGTGTTTATATACCTTATGCATAGGATGCATTTGGATATGTATGGATATGTTTGGCTCCTATATTTGGGTGAATAACACAAACTTGTGGATCGTGTAAAGAGTTACACGTCAATGTGGATTAAACATGTTGATTTAGTGGAAGGAATGGGATTCCAAAACTAAATCGTTAAAAGTTTGCATACACAAAGAAATAATGATGAGACGATGGTGATATTAAATCCCCACAAAATACTAAGTGTTATATTCCTTCAAAAGCAGCACTTGTCAAGACCTTGATCATCCAACCAAGTAGTTTCGTGCCAAGGTCGGGTGTCTCTGGATTATCTTGTGTAAGGTAAGCAAGTAATGGGTGACCAGAGATCACCCAACATGTAGTTTCGAGCCAAAGTCGGGTGCCCCTGGATTGTCTTTTGTTAGCCTATTCTTGGTGTTTGCCTTGGGTTACACTTAGCTGAGAAACCCTTAGAAATGATACCAGAGGAAGAGTTAGGTTTATCTATATGATGGATTGGACAAGAAGTTGTTCGCTCGACCATCCAAGAGTCATATATACTGTGATTGAAATGATGTCCCGCCTAAATAGCTAAGTGGTGAGATGAACGCCCTAGCGGACTTATTACTTAGTAAAATATGGATCTTGGCTTACTAATGGATGTGATGAATTTTAAAGAGGTCATCATTTTAATGGAAATCCATTGAATAAAATTTCTTATTAATGGTAATAGAACATGATATTCATCTAATAAAAGCTTTTGTTATAGATAATGGCATCATCATCGTCCAGTTTGACCCTGAGATCTATTCTTGATGAAGAAAAAATAAATGTAACTTTCTTGACTGGTATTGAAACTTGAGAATTATTCTCAAGCAAGAGAGTAAACTATATATGTTAGAGTAACACATTCCGAAGTAACCAAGTGTTGAAGTCGTTCAACAGGTGAATCTAGATTCTTATGAAGCATAGAATGATTCACTTAGGGTTTTAAAGGCATTGGATGCCAAATGACCAAAAGAAGTTGTCTGTTCATATACTCAATATGATTGGGTATATTAATGATATTCAATATGATAGGATGTGCTAATGGCTTTGTGAGACTAGAGGTTTCCTCAAAGCTTGTTCTGGTTAAGGAATTCATAGTGTTGTCACCCATGAAAATGTTCCGACGATATAATTGAATTCAAGAAAGGTTTGCCTGATATTCAGTGTTGAGAATAGATAAACTGGGAATATGATGTCTGGGTTCTAGTGTTGTATAGACAGTACAAGTGGGTAAAAATTCAAACTGAAAGAAGAAAGGTTAGTTAAAGTCCAACAAAGTTTCTTCTAATAACCAATCAAGGTCATTGAAATCTAAAGGTAAAATCGGTGAGTAATAATTCCATAGGATGGAATTGTTCAGGATATCTGAATGAGTTTGTGAAACTTCGTAGAATTTCCATGTTAGGTATCAGTGTTATAGAATTAGATTCTTCGGTTTTAAAGGGTCGTGGTACCGACTTTATATTTTACAAGTGTTATAAATATACCATTGTTCAGAAACAAGGTAAGAATTGAAAGAGCTATAATTTGCATTCAAGTGATGAATCAAATGGTTGCTACATCACAGATTTGGATGTAAAGGAATATATCAAGCTCAAAAGGATCTTAAAAGAATGTATATCTTTATCTCATTTCTATCATGTGATAAAAGGAGTTGCTCGCTAACAAAGAGTTGTTATGAACAAAATGAGATAATTAATTGCATACAAGTGATTTATGATTCGTTGGACTCTATGACATATTTTGAAAAGGAGGATAAAGTGTTTATCCAAATGTTTGTTAAAATATGAGAGAAGATGTTTCTGCCACCCAACAGTGACACATTTTAATAGTCTTCTTTTTAGAGAAAAATGCTTTTAACACATGCAATACCATATATGATATGGAAACAATAGTTTATTGGTTATATATTCCAACTAAGAGAAAATAAGTGTTATTTCCAACACAAAGAAGTTTGTGTTGATTCTTAGCAAAGATATTCTGAGAAGAATATAATGTTTAAGAAACTAGTAGAGGTATGTTTGAACTTAGAGAAGTTCAAAGTTAACAAATAAAGGATCTAACTAGTCTCAAGTTAAAGTGATTTCCACTTCATATCTAAAGAGTTTAGGATATGTGATGGTAAAGAAAAATGTAAAGAGTTGCATTTAGTTATCGTAGAAAGTGTATATCACTACTTTCTAAAGGATTGTGCCAATCAATTTACAAAGTGAATTTTAATTAATATCCTAAAAGAGTTTTAGGGTACGTCGGCAAAAGAAAGATGAGTGGCCTCAACTCTCAACCAATGAAGTGACATAGTGAAACATAACACTCTTCCAACATTGTCGAGGCTCTCTTAAAATGGGGACTAACCAGGTGAACCGCATCATTATCGTTCTAGCTGGTGCGAGATAGGACCCCCTCATTTCTGGGTCCATCACATTACGGTTAGTTTGGTTGGTTTCTTATGGGTACAATTCATGGGAAACGGTGTCGTTGCACCATTTGGTTGGTTTGAAATGGGAAACAATACAGCGTTCCATTGTTTGGTAGGGGGAGGAATGATTCCAAAAAACGATGGGATTGGTAATGACACCTCAAGGAATGTCTGTCTAATTTCATAGGTGTGGGAATGGAACTTAAAAACCCATTATATTCCTCACCTTTAAATATCTTTACTGTAACACGGGTATAACTGACATTAAACAGTACCGTTTGGAAATCAACCAAATAGACTGCTATTCTTTACAGATTCCATTCCATTTCTTTTCACCTCATTCCAATTTCATTCAACTCCATTCCATTCTAAATGATTCTATGAATGAAACAGGCTGTCAGGTCTAAGGATTATTCAACAGAAGAGCACAATTTTTCATGCAAGTGCCAAAAAATGGCAGATCATTGGGTTGGATGAATTTAATAAAAACTTCTTTACCTTCAGGTACTTGGGTGTTCCCTTAGCCTCCAAAAAGCTAAGCAGTACAGATTTATGATATCTTAATTTCCATGATGGAGTCAACAACTGGGGATTTGGATGATAGAAGACTGAAGATTATAACTCTATTCTAATGGACAAGGAAAAACTTTAGATTGTCATCTTCCCCATTCAAACCATTGTTCAGGTGCTAACAAACTCTGCATGAATTTCTAGTGAGGGTGGGGGGACACCAGAGCTCAAGAAATGCTGATGTTAGCTTGAAAAAACTTGAACCTTATGAAAGAGATGTGCTTGACTTTGAAAACTGATAAGGCCTTCATTGCAAAGTTTTATTATATTGAAATAACATGTACCTCTAGACTTTCTGGATCCATTGTTTTTTTTTTTTTTTTGTATTTTTCCCTGCATTCTTCTTGGGAGCTTCAACCATGTGTTGCTCCCCTTTAGGAATGCAGAGTATAATTTACAAATTTTAAACTTTTATTATATGACACACAATCCTTTATAATACAAATTATAAAGCAAAATCAACAATCCCTTATGATACAAATTTCAGCATTTAGACAATCCTTTATAATTTACAAATTTTAGTTTGCAAATCAATGCATCAATATATTTATATATACACACACACATACACATACAATGAAGCTGGATTCACTAGAAAGTTCTATAAGAAAATTTACTTAGAATGCCCTTTCTGAAATGGCATTAAACCATAATACTGGCTGATCGGTTTACACAGTGACGGGAACGTCAATGAAGCTCTCTCTTAGCTTTAACTTATAATTTAGCAGTTACAAATAAGCTCAAGACTACTAAAAGTCTCATTAACTAGTCAATATTGCTCAGCACAGTGCAAAGTGATACCTGATTTCATGGCCGTATGTGTCCCCTTTATCTTCGGAACATTAAGGAAACCAGCAGAGCACCCAATGATTGTTCCTCCCGGAAAAACTGGATATGGAATAGACTGAAATTTAACTAGAACCATATTCATATTCATACAAGACGAATTGCCTATCAAAGATATCAATAAATATACAAAATATTTTTTCATATTTTTCAATTTGTAGTATCTCTAAGCTGGTGTCAAGGAAACAACTTCATTGTCTACCATGAAAAAACTAAGGTCGCGTTTGAAAACACCTATTCAAAAGCATTTATAGCACTTATTGTAGATGGGTGAATTCCCCTTACCTCAATGTGAGGTGGGGATCCTCTTTTATAGAGAAGTAAAACTAATTACATGGTGTTTAAGTCCAATGTGGGACTCAGAACAGAAATACCCATTTAACCTCAAATGGGGTCCAACACTCCCCCTCAAGCTGGACATGCCCAGATTGGATAAAGTCCCACAAAGAGAAAAAGACAACAAAGACACAGGACCATCTCAGACTCCCCCTCAAGCTGGGCCAGGGAGGCTGTGAATACCCAGCCGGGTAGTGAGAGACTCAAGGCGAGCTCCTGGAAGACCTTTGGTGAAGAGATCGGCAAGCTGATCGGCCGTTGGGATATGGCCGAAGCCGATATGGTGCTGCTCCAGATGGTGGCGGAGAAAGTGACAGTCCACCTCGATATGCTTCGTCCGTTCATGGAAGACGGGATTCGAGGCAATCTTCGTGGCGGCCTGATTGTCAAACCAGATATGAGCAGGAGTCGATGCGGGGAAACCGAGCTCATGGAGGAGATGACGAAGCCAGAGGATCTCAGTAGTGACGGTGGTCATGGCTCGATACTCGGCCTCGGCACTCGACCGGGAGACGACAGTCTGCTTCTTGCTGCGCCAAGAGATGAGATTGCCGGCAAAGAACACGGCGAAACCCGAAGTAGATCTGCGGGTAGCGAGGCAGCCGGCATAGTCCGCATCACAGAAGGCCTCAACATCCATGTGAGCATGATGGGAGTACTGAAAGCCACAGGCAGGGTCTTTCTTTATGTATTTGGCAATGCGAAGGACAGCATCCCACTGAGATCTGGTGGGATGCTCCATGAACTGGCTGACTTTGCCAACGGCACAGGCAATGTCGGGACGCGTCATGGTGAGGTAGTTGAGTTTACCGACCAGGCGTCGATAGCTCTCGGGATGAGGAAAGAGTTCCGAGTCGGAATGAAGGGAGCGTTCCCCAGGCTCAAGGGGAGTGTCCACGGCGGTGGCTGTGCTCAACCCGGCATCCTGCAAGATATCAAGAGCATACTTGCGCTGGCAGAGAGAAATAGTGTCCGCAGTCCGGGAGACCTCGATGCCAAGGAAGTAAGTGAGGGGACCAAGATCCTTGGTGTGAAAGTGCTGGTGAAGATGCGCCTTAAGGCTGGCGATGCCTCTGGAGTCGCTCCCTGTGATGATGATGTCATCAACATAAACCACAAGCAAGATGCAACCATGCGCCGTCGTACGGAAGAAGACTGTGTGATCCTTCATACTGCGAGAGAGGCCAAAGGTTGTGACGACCGTGCTAAAGCGGCCAAACCAAGCCCGAGGAGACTGCTTGAGGCCGTAGAGGGAGCGACGGAGACGGCAGACATGGCGGTCGGCACCAGAGGCCGAAAAACCAGGAGGCTGCTGGAGGTAGACTTCTTCATCAAGAAAGCCATGGAGAAAAGCATTTTTAACATCCAGTTGATGAAGCGGCCAGTGATGATGAGCAGCCAGCGAAAGGAAAAGGCGGATCGAGGCCATCTTTGCGACTGGAGAGAAGGTCTCAAAGTAGTCAATGTCATATGTCTGAGCAAACCCCTTTGCGACAAGTCGGGCTTTGAGGCGGCAAAGAGAGCCATCGGGATTGAGACGGATCGTGAAAATCCATTTACAGTCGACCGCCTGTTTGCCCGCCAGAAGTGGAACAAGATCCCATGTATGGTTGTCATCCAGAGCCCGCAATTCATCCCTCATGGCGGCTAGCCACCCGGGGTGAGATTTTGCTTCACCGACTGTCCGAGGAATCGACACGGTCTCCAGCGCTGACAGACCCCTGTAGGAAGATACAAAGAGAGGAGTAGTCTGACACGAGCGACTACCTTTCCGGAGCGCAATCGGCACGTCCTCGGGAGCTGGGACAGGAGCATCGGACGAAGCAGGAACAAGGTGGTCCTCGGCCGGGATGGGAGGTACAGCGGAAGGACGACGGGAGTAGGTCTGGCCAAAGAGATGACCGGGCGGGGAAGATACCAGAGGCGGGTGAACGAAGAGCGGAAGACAGTTATCGATGGTAGTGTCGGGAGAAGGAGAGGGGAGAGTGAAAGGAGAAGTCTCGACAAACGATACGTCGGCAGAGGTGATATACCGGCGGAGGTCTGGAGAGAAGCATCGGTACCCGCGCTGAGTGCGGGAATATCCAAGAAAAATACAGCGAAGGGATTTGGGAGAAAGTTTGGAGAGATTGGGGCGAGTGTCCCGGACATAACAGAGACATCCGAAGACGCGGAGTGGAAGGGAGTGAGGAGGAATAGAGGGGAACAGGGTATGAAAGGGAGTCTCCCCCTGAAGTATGGAGGAGGGAAGACGATTCAGAAGGTAAGTAGCAGTAAGGATGGCATCCCCCCAGAAGAGAAGAGGTACCTGGCGGTGGAAGAGGAGGGCACGAGCGGTTTCCAAAATATGCCGGTGTTTCCGCTCGGCCACCCGATTCTGCTGAGGGGTATCAGGACAGGAGGTCTGGTGGATGATGCCGTGGGCCCGCAGAAACTGCTGAAAGTGAGTGGATAAGTATTTCCGCCCATTGTCAGATCGAAGACATTTGACAGGGATAGAAAACTGTGTTTGGATCTCATGGAAAAAGGTCTGGAAGGTGGAGAGAACCTCTGTCCGATCGCGAAGAAGATAAAGCCATGTCATCCGGGAATAATCATCAATGAAGGAAATGTAATATTTATACCCAGATTGACTCGAGGTAGCACAGGGACCCCATACATCAGAATGAACCAAATCAAAGGGTTTGGCGGCCCGTGTGTCAACTCGAGGAGGATATGATGTGCGATGATGTTTCGCAAAATGACACGACTCACAAGGAAAGGAAAAACGGGGACTAATATCGGGGTAGAGTCGATAAAGTGCAGAGGCGGAAGGGTGGCCCAACCGGGAATGGAGGTCAACGGCATGAGCAGGGATAGACGTGCAGGCGATGGAAGGCGGGCCAGTGAACATGTACACCCCATCCCGAAGCTGGCCTCTACCAAGTTCCCGGTTCGTCGTCCGCTCCTGAAACAAAACAGAAGACGAGGAAAAAAGAGCAATGCAATTGAGATCCTTGGTCAGTTTGCTGATGGAAAGCAGGTTAAAAGGACTCCGGGGTACATGAGCCACCGAGGAGAGGTGAAGGGAGGAGGTGAGGGAACAGGAGCCAAAACCGGCTATGGGGAGAGTGGACCCATCAGCAACAGTGATGGCTGAGGATCCACTATAGGAACGGTAGTGGGAGAGCATACCTGCATACCCGGTGAGGTGGTCGGACGCACCCGAGTCAAGCATCCATGCAGTGGAACGATGACTGACAAGGGCAGTGTGACCACCGGAATGGGCAAGAGAAGCTGACGAAGAGCCCGCGATGGAGGTGGACCGGTAATCGTGAATCAGCTGGAGCTCAGCCAGGGAGAGATCCAAAGACGGGGGAAGAGTAGCAGCAGGTGAGGGCGCATCACGGAGCGCAGTCTGGCCCTGGCGGGTGTGCGACTCGGGACGACCATGCAGGACCCAGCAACGGTCTACCAGATGGCCGAGCTTGCCGCAATGCTGGCAGAGGGGGCGAGGTCGGCCGTCCCCACGGCCGCGCCCGCGAGGGCCGGTAGGACGACTACCGCCACGTCCGAGGAGCGCAGTGTGATCAGGGAGGGGGACGGGTGGTGCAAGGGCCCGATGAGCCTTCTGCAGGCGATGATAGACCTGCGGGATATCCAGTGTAGACGGGTTGGCAAGCATCTCAGCGGCCGTCGTGGCGTAGTCCGGTGCGAGGCCATTCAGGAGATTGAATAGGCAGAGCTGGTCCCGCTGAGTCTGCGCTTCGGCCGGAGTTTGAGGAATCGGTCAGAGTTCCTGTAGTTCATCGCGGAGACCCTTTCATTCCATGAAGTAGGTGGGGAAGGTCCGATCCTGCTGGCGGATATGGGAGAGACGCTGTAGAACGTCAGAGACCCGAGCCAAGTTATTGGTCTCGGAGAACATGACAATCAAGGAATCCCAGAGCTCTTTGACGGTGTTGGCAGTCCGGGTGACATCTTTCACGGAGCGGTCCATGGAGTTGACCAGTAAGGCGAAGATTTTGCTGTCCGCCAGCTGCCAATAGTCGAACTTAGGGTCAGTGATTTCAGGTGGGGGTTTCTCAAGATGAGAATGAAGTCCCATGCCGCAGAGGGACATCAAGACCGTCTTCCGCCAGACGGAGAAATTAGTAGCATCCAGCCGGTCATCGACAAGCCGGGAGGAGGCCGTGATTAGGGACGGCAGAACGGAGGACGCGTCCATGGAGGGCGGGCGCTGGACCCGTTCGCCGGGAGTCGGTCGGTGGAAGGGAAGCGGCCCGGAGATGCTGCCGGAGGGAGCAGCGACAGGGGGTCGCGCTCAGGATGGTGCGGCTGGGCAGGGGCGGCGTGGGTACTGGGGCGCGGGTTCTGGGCAGGAGCGCCGCGGGGCCGAGGGCAGGGCTGGACCTGGGCGCGCCGGGCGTCGGAAGCCAGGGCCGGGAGCAACGCCGGGAGAGGGCGCCGGGAGGGGAGCCGCTGGGAGAGGGCGAGGGCGCGACGCCGGGGCGAGGCCGAGGGCGAGACGCCTGGGCGGGGCGCCGAGGGCTGGGCGTCGGGGCGAGTCGCCGAGGGCGGGGCGCGGCGCCGGGGCGAGGCGCTGAGGGCGGAGCGCCGGGGCAAGTCGCCGAGGGCGGGGCACCGGGGCGAGTCGCCGAGGGCAAGGCGTCCGGGCGAGGCGCCGAGGGCGGGGCTCCGGGGTGAGTCGCCGAGGGCGGGGCACCGGGGCGAATCGCCGAGGGCGAGGCGGTTGGGCGGGACGTCGAGGGCTGGGCTCCGGGGCGAGTCGCCGAGGGCGGGGCGCGAGGGCGCGGCGCCGGGGCGAGGTGCTGAGGGCGGAGCGCCGGGGCGAAGCGCCGGCGTGGAGAGCGCGCGCCTGGCAGGAGGGAGACGCGGGGAGGCGAGACGCAGGGGAGGCGAGACGCAGGGGAGCCGGGAGCCGCGGCCGGCAGGAGGGCCGCCGGGAGGATGGAGGGCAGCCGGGAGCCGCGGCAGGCAGGAGGGCCGCCGGGAGGATGGAGGGCAGCCGGGAGGGAGGGCCACCTGGAGGGAGCGACGCTGGAAAGAGGGCCGCCGGGAAAGGGCAGGCCGGAGAGGCGCCGGGAATGGCTAGGACAACAGGGAGAGAGGCGGGGCCGGGAGGACGCCGGGAAGCCGCAGAGGAGGGAGGGTTCGGGATAAAAATCCCTCTGATACCATGTAGATGGGTGAATTCCCCTTACCTCAATGTGAGGTGGGGATCCTCTTTTATAGAGAAGTAAAACTAATTACATGGTGTTTAAGTCCAATGTGGGACTCAGAACAGAAATACCCATTTAACCTCAAATGGGGTCCAACACTTATCAATAGTATTTAAGTGGCCTTCTTCAAGAATTTAAGTTGAGTATTTTTTTCATAAACAGAACAAAGAACAAACACCGCTTATTTTTTCAAACTGCTTCTCATAATGGATAGGTGTCAAAAACACTTTTCAGCAAGTGCTGTCAAACGCAACCTAATACATGTCCTCAAACTTAAAAATGAAGATCATTTCAAAGACGGTTGATAAAATTTTAGTTGGAACTTTTAAAAACAGAAAATAAAATTACATTTTCAATAACTAAAAAGAGATAAAATTCTTTCACCATAAGCAAGTGATGATGCCATCAATACATGTCACCATAAAAGGGAAGATCATAATCAAACCTGAAAGCCACCCTCATTCAAAGTACGAGCACCATACTGGAGAACATTCCCACCTTCCAGAAGAGGTTTAATGGCAGGATGATGTTTAAGTTTCTGCAAGTGAAGACAATATGGATCAAACACTCCAGGAAAATGATCAAATTATAAGGTTTACAGAGAAAACAATGAGAAGAAAAATCCAAATGGTGAGAAAAATGTATGGGCCAAATTAGCATGCATAAGAGCTTAACAGTAGTGTACTTCTGCTCATTTATTAACAACAAAAAACCAATTAGCAACCCTTCGCCATGGGTGATCAAAGGATAGATCCATATACTTAAAGCCTAATCATCAAATTGAACAGCAACAGCTAAAACAGCAATTATCTTTCAAGCACAGTTCAACAATTATGCAACTTGATGCCAGTAAATTCAAACAAAAATACAGATGAGCTAGAAGTGAAACTCTAACACAAATTGGTATGTTACCCTTGAATATTGTAATAATAAATTTAGAGATCAGAAGGAACAGTCATTGGTAATTCATGTGTGTTGGACCCAGTTATGTGTATTTTAGAGTCCCATATTGATTTCCCCGGTCTTGTATTACTTTCCCTCTATCTATAAATAAAGGGTTCTACCTCTCATTGAGGTAAGGAGTGCGGTCCTTCCTACATGGTATCAGAGGAATCCCTCCGCCCCAATTATTTTTTCTCTACTACGCCCCGACGACGTCTTCCTCCATCTGCTGCATGCCTCCGTCCAGGCCACCCGCCACCTCCCTTCATCCAAGTCGGGCCCTGCAGCGCCCCGCTGCACACCGGCACTCTCCTCTATGCCCCAACCCTAGCTGCCTCCCACCCTGAGCGTGACCACGTTGAGCATCCCAAGCGCGCCCCGCCGCCCCTGTGGCACACCTGGCAAGTGTGCATGCGCTCAACATGTCACGCCACCTGATGGCACCATCCTTCTCGGATGTCCGATCTTGACAGAGCCCTCCCTGACGTCCTCTCTAACCACTCCAGATAGATTTTTTCTCTTTGTATCGCACGCAGAGACCTACACCAGACACGACACCCCTCTAGGCGTGTGATCCAGGCAACTTGAGCGACTCTCTTAACGGGCCCACTATTGTGCGCTTCTTCGTGTACACACCCAGATCCCTCGCTCCAGCATCTTGTGCGGCCCTTGATACTCTCTGTGTCCCTTCTGCAGCGCTCCTCCAAGCGCACCTCAACCTTCATTGCTCGCCTTCGGCTTCCAACACGATTTAATGATGATCTCACCCAATAACCTGTTGCCCTACTTTTCCGACTGAGGCCCGATTTCCCATTTCCAACTATTCCTACTGGATTCCCCGCTCGGTACTTCCTGTTGGTTTCATGGTATCTTGTAGCCTCTTCCCAATCTCCATCCTAATATGACAACTTCCTCACCACCATCCGATATCTATAACAACATGGAACTATCATTGGCTGAGATCGCGCTTATGAACTCTCATCGAGCCGCCACGCTCAGGCTCCTCTTCGGCCTTTGTTGCTCAGACTGGTGGCTCTACCGCTTGTGTCTCTCGTCGCCCAACTGCTTAATTTGGGAACTTTTGATCATCTCACTGGTGATGCAGGTATGTTTACTACCTATCGTCCATATACTTGCGCCACTGCAATTACTGTTATTGATGGATCCACAATCCCTGTTGCGTGATTTGATACTTGCTCTTTGACTCCTTGTATTCGCCTGACTTCAGTGGCTCATGTTCCTTACAATCATTTGTCCTCTCCATCAGTAAGCTCACAAAAGACTTGAATTGTGTTGCTATTTTTACATCATCGAGTGCAGTTTTTCAGGAGCGGTCAAAGAATCGGGAGCTTGGTAGAGGTCATCTTCGCGATGGGGTGTGCATGTTTGATACCCCATCATCCTTTGCTTGCAGTCCGCCCCTTACCACAAAAAGGACAGAGTCCTTAACAATGAGATTAGCTCATTTGGTAGGGCGGGGCTGCGATATGAGGTCGGGTGGGGTTGGGATATAAGGTAGGGTGGGGTTGAACAAACATGTAATCAATAAATAAAATTATTAATTAATTAAGAATTAAAAATTAAAGAACCAAGAAACTAGCCATTGTTTCTTTATTCAAACGTGTTCACTGATTACATCAGCCATTCATTATAGATCAACTGAAAGATGCAGATCTAAAAAAAATTACAACTAAAAAATTTACTGCCACAGCTACATTTTATTGTCTTTCTCCTATCAATACAAAAGCCTTAGCCTTAACAAAAAACTTATTTTTCCACTTCTAATCATGACAATAATCTTTGTTTGAGTCAAGACACTGCTTCCAAACATAATCCCCTGTAGGGGAAAAAATAACAGCCATTAATATTGTCAATATCTAAAAAGACATTAATTTTATGGAGATTAGGAATCTATAGAGGAAAAAAAATCCTACTGATACTCTCCCAATGAGAACGTACCATTACTGTATCATATAAAATAATATAAATTATAGTGGTGCATATACTGAAGTTTAGCCAAGATTAAACATTGACCGGACAGCTTAAATCCAAATCGAAGCTTTCTAGCCACAACATGGAGCACGAGATAACAGAAAATAAAAACTTAACTATATTCCAGCTATCTTGTCTTTGATGGAATATAAATTGGTGTTATTTTATATTTATCCTATGAAAGTGGCAATATAATATACTGAACCCGCACATGGGATTGCTCATATGATAGTGTGGTTGTACCATGAGTTCAAACTATTTCGCATAACATTATCCCATGCAATCCAATCAAGAATAATCCTAAGAGCACACCAACTGAAAGCTAAGGTTTTCTTATTGGGGATGTCTCCATAACAAAAGACAATTTAAACTGCAAGTAAATAAAAAAAGCATTGAAGGATGGAATATGTTGACGTTGCACAGACCCACAGGCAAATGCATTAAAAACATAAAACAGAATGATTACAACAAGATTACTAAGAAAAATTTAACTTCACCTGGAATTCCTCATAAGGGTTCAAAAAAGGATTTCTATAATTCAAAGCAACCACAAGACCAACAGCAACCTGTAAAACCCAACCAAGGAAACATGATAAGAAACAATGATGAAGCAAGTAGATTCAATTGCCAAGGCCCAAAAATTCCAAAGTTGCACAATGTGTTTAACATGTTACATGATTATGAAAAAAGATGGGATATACTATCATGAAAAAGAAGAATAGGCTATAAAAACAGATGAAGAAAACCAAAAAATTATTGAATCTTTCTCTTTTGAATGGTCCCAGCAGGTTGTGAAGGTCTTCTGGCCCGTTTCACAGCACTTTTGAAAATTGCTTATAGCACTTTTCACTTATAATAAGCAGTTCGAGAAACAAAAAGTGGTGCGTGTTTTGTTTCTGAAAAAACACTTACTTGATTGCAGAAGAGAACCACTTAAATAAGTGGCAGAATAACATTTTTTCAATAAGCAATCTGGAAGCAATTATATGAAAGCACTTATCATAAATGGTAAGTGTTGAAAGCAATTTTCAATAAGTGCTGTCAAACGGAGCCTAAGTTGCATAACAAGCCAATAGGATAGGTGAACCCTTCCCCGCAAATTGAAGAAAACAAGGGAAGCATTTAGTACCTGCCTATCTTTCATGTGGTACAGAAAGGATCCCCCGTATGTCTTGTGATCCAGAGGCCAGCCCAATGTGTGCAGCACAGAACCAGGTTTATGCTTGAGCTCATCAATTTCCCATACCTGAGAAGAAAAATGCTTACAAACAGGGTAAAAGAGATCAATTATATCCTTACATCCCAAACCAGAAAAGGCACCTCTAGATTTATTTCTGGACTTCAGTGGTTCGATCAACTCATCAACTAACTAAAAGAAAGAGCCTGGAGTTTCAATTATGCCCTAAAGATTCATCATGAGCCTACCATTTTCGAGAAGTTTATGCCCAAAATAAACAAAAACAAAGGTTTTAAATAAAGAAAAAGACTGTACAACTACTAATCAGAGAGGTTGGAATGCTATTATTATTCTTATTATTTTAAATTTGAACTATTATTTTTGAGTGAGAAAGAATCAATAAAACAAATATAAATTCGCAGATATAATGTCAAATTTTAAACAAATATAAAGTACCTCCTTTATTCCTAGAGCATAAGTCTGATGCTGCCCCTGCCCTTTTTCTCTTAAGTTGTATTTCTGTATTATTTTCTGCAAGTTGAAAAGCAAAACAGGCCTGCCTATAAAAACTAGTAATCAGAGCGTTTGAAACTGTGACAAATGCAGTAGTCAAGGGTTCAGTTCACAGTACGAACCTCTGATAATGATCCACGGCACCCTTCAGCTAGAAGTGTTATGCGTCCTGCGTATTACTACCATACTTAAAATTTAAATTTAATTGGCCAATTTCATCAATCCACCAGCATTCAAATTGAGGCTCCATTCGACAGCACTTACTGAAAACTGCTTATAACACTTACCACTTATGATAACCAGTTTGGAAAACAAAAGGGGTGTTTGTTCTGTTTCTGAACACTTAATTTTCTGGGGGGGGAAAGCTGATAGAGACCAGCTGTTCAGTTGAAGGGAATATTCTAGAAAGGGGTAAAAGTGTCTTATGTAGGCAAGGATATGGGGGAATAACCAAATCTGTTTGTATGGAGGCCCATGGAGGAAAGTTGTTAAATGGGGGAGGTTGGAGCGAGGGAAGGAAAGAAATTGAGTAGGAATCAGTCGTAAGGCTTGGAATCGGCCTTCTGGCTTGGGCGGGAATCTCTCCCAAAGTGTCTTGTCTGTTTTATTCTCAGTCTTCTTCTACCACTGTTGTTATTCTCTGGTTCGATTCATATACATATATATATACAAGTAGTCGGGTCCTCTGTTATCTATCATTGGTCCAACCTTGGTCCAACCTGCCGTCGGCTCACACCATTTTCACTTCATCCCTCCTTGCACGGACTGTCGTTCTTCTTCATCATTTTCCGGATGTGCGTGCACCGTCGAATTCACTGTGACGGCTCTCACTGCATCTCAACAAAACTACGCACTCCAGGATTCCTCTCACAGCGGCAGCGCACACAACAGGTTCTTCGTTCGACAAAGGCACATCCTGCGGGTTACCTTCGGGAGGATGCTCCCAGCTGGCCAGCGTCCGACGCTCGAGCTCGGACTTTGGCTCAGCGGAGGCCCGCACAGCCAACTCGCGCTTCACGGAGGATGCACCACCGGTTTACGTCGACAACACCGCACGCATGACTTGCATCTATGAAGGTGCGCACTATGGGAGAGAAGTGCTGCCAGATTTTACTTTCAGGCGAGGGCATGCTGCGGGAATCACTCACGCGGGAGGAGGCGCAAGACCTGCCAGCGTTCCCACTTTTACCGCCCAACGGGAAGAGTTGCCTGAGTCCTGGTCCGACGATCACCATCAAGTGGAGCGCTGCTGAGAAATGCTAGGGCTGCGAGCGCACGACCAAAAAAAAAACAAGAGTGCCTGATTTTTTTTCTGTTGGGGTAGAAAAAAAACAAAGAAAACAGAAAAACAAATATCTGAGGGGACGCACACTGACAGACTGCTTTCAAAGGAGGCGTGCAACGCCAACTCGAATCCGCAGGGGGGGGTACTGTCTGCTCGCATTCTGACGCAACACGCCCTACCTCTTGCTGCCTCATGGGGACTTGGCACCAGTCTCGTCTTGACGCTTTGGACCACCGCATGTACACCCTTGAAGCAGCAGTGTCCACCCTGGCGTCAACGATGAATTCGTTTACACAGGAGAGAGTCGAATTCCGGAGGAGCCTCTCTTGGTGGTTCGCTGGAGAAAATGCTTCCACAAGGGACGCACCCGTCGCTCGCAGTAACTCTGACAACGGCGCAATCAACAACATCAGGCAAACCGACGTCACTGGGGTGGAATACTAATACTACATACAACGCATATGGTGACAAACAATCGTCGGCGACGGAAGGAATCAAAACACGGCCAGCTTCGCAGGCAATTCAATATCGGACGCTCGACAGGAAGAGCTTTCCACCTTTGACAATGGAAATCAGTGTAACTTGGTGAAGGTGCTGCAACAAACGGAAGAGCGCACTTCGTTCGCACCAGTGCTAACTATTGGGGTACCAGGGGGAAGAACTTCGCGACGAGGCAACTCCACCTACCTTGACGCTGATAAAGCGGTGTTGTCGGGATTGACATCGACGGTGAAAGCTTGGACATCGGAAAAATAAGTTCAGGCTGCACTCAGGAAATATAGAGTCAATCCAGTCAGCTGCATTTTTTTTGGGAAGTTGCATGGAGACTTGCGGGGCCATGCAGAAGCACAGAACATCTAGAAGATAGTTTGGCATCCAAGTGCAAACACAGGGTGGCGTATTTAGAAGATTGTTTGGCTCGCCTGCATAGCAAAGCCACCCATCTTCAGTCTTTAAGACAAGACTGTCTTCAAGGGGTGGTGAAGTGATAGAGACCAGTTGTCCAGCTCAGCTAGAGGGGATAATCTAAAAAGGGGTAAAAGTGTCTTCTATGGGGGGATGGGGGAGTAACCAAATCTGTTTGTGTGGGGAGTCACGGGGGGAAGTTGTTAAATGGGGGAGGTTGGAGTGAAGGAAGGAAATTGAGTAGGAATCGGCCGTGAGGCTTGGAATCAGCCTTCTGGCTTGGGCGGGAGTCTCTACCGAAGTGTCTTCTCTGTTTTATTCTCATTCTTCTTCTACCTCATCTGCTGTTGTTCTCTCGTTCGATTCATATACATATACATATACAAGTAGTCGGGTCCTCTGTTATCTATCAAAAATTGTGGCAAAAACGCACTTTTTCAATAAGCAATCTGGAAAAACTAATACCAAAGAACTTATCATAAGTGATAAATTCAATAAGCAATTTTCAACAAGTGTTGTCCAATAGAGCCTGGGTAATAAAATTTAGAAGAGGAATGACATGCATAAGTCAGAAAGATTGCATGTGAATAAGATGAGAGCAAAGATCCATGATTACATGAATACTAATATCCAATAATTTTGCACACAGAGGAATGGCATCCTCAACATTGAACAATGTTTTTCAGGAAGTGGCACCATATTCTACCAAATTATGTATGGTTAGAAAAACCAAAAAAAATAAATAGTTCATTCAAAAAAATCTTGGTTGAAATCTTAACATATGAATAAAATGAAATATATGAGTATTTTCCCTGTTGCTCCAAGACTTTAACATGGAATAGGATTTAATTTCAGAAAAATAATCTACAACTCTCCCAACACAAACAGAAAACAGCATGTAAGAAGTTCACATCAGCATGTGAATTCCTGCATCAATGAAGACTAAATTGCTTTTCCCACACAGAGGCTGATTCAAACATATTTAAACCCAGGGAATATTCTAATTATAAATAAATAAATATCACTGTTTGAAGTGTTTTGGAAATTTAGTGGGATGCAAAATTGACAAAGAAGAAAAGTATTCACTCCTGATTTATTCTGAAGGAAATATTTGGACAACTTATAAGCAAAATACTCAAGAGAATGCCTAAAAAGCTGAAGCACACATAAGCCAGAAAAACTGGAAGTGTAGACAGACCAACAGTGATAGCACGACATTCTTGTGATTTTAAATAGAAAACATACTTTAAAATGCATAAATATAATGTCAAATTCAAGTTTAAAATGACTTCAGGGATAGGACAAGGTTCAGAAGGCACCACTGTCTTCATATGGCTGCCTATCTGTGAGCCGTCTGAGCATTTACGTTCTTGTTATTTCAAGCGATTCAAATTCATTAAGCCAACCCAAGAACTTCCATGGACAAGCCACTAAAAAGTTTTAAACACATTCCTAACACTATGAAGAAAGAATAGATGTTGCACATGGATATGGTGACAGCAAGATCAAATTAAACTATTCCACCATAAAAAAAAACTAATTGCAAATATAATTTTGTGTGTGTTTTAGTGTCCATTTGACGGAACTTATTGAAAACGGCTTACAGCACTTATCACTTATGATAAGCGATTTGAAAAAATAAGTGATGTTTGTTCTATTCCTGAAAAAACACTTGCTCTTAAATTTCGGAAGGAAACCTGTTAGGACTCTAAACTAACAATGGCCGCACAATAGAAATAGAGGAAGAAAAAAAGAATAAACAAGCTATATATTTCCAGAAGAAAGAAGAATAAGAGATGGCAATACAATAGAAGGAAGGGAAAAGAAGAAGGATGAGCTGTCAGAGAAGACCACTCCCCGTAGCTCAGGCCTAACGTCCCAACATCCGACCCCCAACATCCCTGCTGTAGGATTTCCAGCAAAACGAATTATACCCCTCTCCTAGAGTCATCCCCACCTATTAATAACCCACCTGCCCAACCAGCTAACAACTCTCTAACAACTAACAACCCCCTCTAACAACCAACAACCCCAACATACTAATAAAGGAAATGACAAAGATGCCCCTACAGACAGTCAACCACACTTCCTAACATTACCTTCCCCTTGAAAAACCACCTTGTCTCCAAGGTGGATCTCCTGGCACAGTCGTTGGAGCACTAGAATAACCACTTGGCGGTGGCTCTGGTGGTGGCCGAAGTAACAAAACAACATAGTCTACCCTTGGTTCTGGAACATGATGAAATTCCTTCTAATGTGTTGGTTCTTGATCCACTTTTTCCTCCATTTGGTCCCCAAAAACAAGCTCAGTGAACTCCAGAACAAACCTCCATTTCAGCATAAATTCCAGCAAACCCCACGGCATTAATTTCCACTTCTTTAGGCTGTTTTGGATGCCCAGCAGTTATAACAACTTGGCTCACACAAAATCCAACATTAATTGCAAGCTCTACTGGATGCGCCGGGCTAGATTCTACCAGCTCCAAACTCTGTGCCCCCTTCAGGAGACCATGGTCCAGTGTGCAACAATGGTTTCTGCACTTGTAAGTTGAATGCCCGCTGTCTCCGGCAAAATCACTACGCTGACAGCCAAACTGAAAAACAGTAGTGATTGAGCCTAGCTCGTTTCCAGCAACTTCTTCTGCAGCTGCAATAACTCTCTGCAGAACCAGAATCGAACTCTTCCAGAACATTAAGTTCGTCTCTTGCAGTCTGTTCTTCCGCAACTTGAGCAACACATGGAAAATCATCCTTCTTAGTTCGACATTGATCAGATAACTTAGTGAGTTCCCGTACCTGTTCCCGCAAGGTTTGCTACTGCTCACGGTACTCTGCATGCACCCTAACAAGGGCTTTAACAGACGTTAGTAATTCTTGCATCTCGGTTGCCGGTGCACGGAACAACCGCTCCAGCTCTGACTCCTATGCAGCAACTCCAGTAACCATTCTAGTCGGCAAACTTCATCAAAAAGCAGAAGCGATCGTCTCGAACTGTTACACTACAACAAAGAAAATTTGCGGACAGTTCTGTCTTGCTGTGCAGCACAGCAACCGCCAAGTTATCGCAACTTCCACTCAACGTTCAGCACTCAAGCTGCACCACACAGCAGACCTTTTGGTGTCACGACTTCCTTCCAACGTTCGGCCAGCACAAAAGATGTTAGGTAGAGGAGAGAGAACTTCTTGCAAGTGTGATGTCCAACACTGATTGTACAACTACTGTGATCGCGTCACGCAGCAGAACACACATCTAAATTATTTTTTGGGTTTTTCAACAGCGATCGCGTGTGCTCCAACAGCAAACGCGGCTCTCCACTACTTTCGTCCAGCAAGAATTTGTTTCCTCTGCGTGCGAGCCTCCAGCAGCGAATGGTCTCTTAGCTGCAGTCGAGCCTTCACCTTGAGTTCGACTCTTGATCGGATCTCTCAATAAAAGCACCAAATTGTTAGGACTCTAACCTAACAATGGCCGCACAATAGAAATAGAGGGAGAAAAAAAGAACAAACAAGCTATATATTTCCAGAAGAAAGAAGAAGAGATGGCGATACAATAGAAGGAAGGGAGAAGAAGAAGGATGAGTTGTCGGAGAAGACCACTCCCCGTAGCTCAGGCCTGACGTCCCAACATCCGACCCCCGGCAACCCTGCTGTAGGATTTCCAGCAAAATGAATTGTACCCCTCTGCTACAGCCATCCCCACCTATTAATAACCCAGCTGCCCAGCCAGCTAACAACTCCCTAACAACTAACAACCCCCTCTAACAACCAACAACCCCAACAAACTAATAAAGGAAATGACAAAACTGCCCCCGGCAGTTACATACACAGACAACCAACCACACTTCCTAACAAAACCACTTAAATAAGTGGCAGAAAAGCATTTTTTCAATAAGCAGTCTGGAAATACTTATACAGACTTACCATAAATGCTAAGTGCTATAAGCAGTTTTCAATAAGTGCTGTCAAACAGACCCTTAGAGATGAGACGTTCAGTAACCTGCCTCTCAAGTCAATACCACACTGAAAATTATCCTTCTTTGTACCATCTTTTGCCAGTCCCATGTCATTAGTTGCAATGCCCGTGACATTGTCATCAGCATCATATAATACCTGTTCAATTGAGCAAAGTGTTAATACAAAACAAACCAAAATTCTCAAATGCTATTATCGTGTCAGTTGAACATGATTACCTCACGGGCAGCAAAACCTGGATATATCTCCACTCCTAATTCCTCAGCTTTCACACCCATCCATCGTACTAACTGACTTAAACTGAATCCCAATAGACAAAATACTAATTTAAACAGATAAATCAACACTATAAAAAAATTACCAACCAGCAATTCAATTTCAAAACAAGCATAAGCAGAGCAGCATCCATGATGATGACATTGAAACTCGATCCCCAATGCTACAAAAATCAAGCTTACAAATCATAAGAATACAAATGACATTCCATTTTGTTAAAATACATTCCATGAACCACCCCGGACACAACATTTGAAGCCTCAGCAATGCCACATCACTTAGGGTTTGTTTGACAGCACTTATTGAAAACCGCTTATAGCACTTTCACGTATGATAAGCAATTTGAAAAAATTAAGTGGTGCTTGTTGTTTTCGAGAGAGAAAAAGTTGCGCTTAAATTCCAGAATAAACCCACTTAAATAAATGGCAGAAAAGCACTTTTCCAATAAGCAATCCGGAAACATCTATACAAAAGCTCTTATCACAAGTGATGAGTATTATAAGCAGTTTTCAAATGGAGCCTTAGCAGTTGGACCAGTTGAAATTTTCAAACCTGAAACAGCCTGTGGCACTTAGCCGAGAACCTGATGTCAACCCAGCAAGCTCAGGAAACCCTTCAGTGAGCTCAATTACCCAATCAGGTGATTACCATCACATAGATCGTCCCCCATATTGATAAGGAAAAGATTGAAAATAGGGCTCGGATAGAAGATAATGATGTTAAACATCTGTCCCTTTCTCAGATAAAAGAAAAGCATAGGATTTCAATCAATTTGAAGGTCTGAGACTCCTCTAAGCACCAGAAAGTCAATAGAAGCAGAGGCGTTCACATTTGCAGATGCCAAGGAAGAAATAGCAATGGAGGGTTTGAATATTATCATCAATCAAGCATATAAAGATGACAATAAACCAAATGGATGAGAGTGAGACTTGTATAGTAACAATGGAGATATGCCCTAAAGCCTATATACATATGATGTGTTTAGGCATATATCGTAGTGTACGATATCAAGTGTATCACAATGTATGATATTCCTGTGTTTAAGGCGTATCGTATACCTTGTTTTGGGTATATCGTAAGGCATGTTATAGGATATCATGCCACTGCTTTGGCCAAATCATAGTGTGTGATTTGGCTATTCCGTGATACAATGTATCGTATTGTACAATTCACTTTGCATCCTATGATTTATTAGGCGGTCGAATGATAAGCATCATCACTCGGAAATCTTCCATCAAATGGCTATCATTGATAAACATTTCATATGATCTAACTTTCGGGGGGATTGGATTGGTCGGGAGTTCCAAATGGTTTGTAACAGATGACATTACTCGAACGTTTCCTAACGTTCGATTAAATGCTACAGATACTTGGGGAGAGTCCACGAGGGCAGGGATTGGATTGGCCGGGAGTTCCAAATGGTTTGTAACAAATGACATTACTCGAACGTTTCCTAACGTGCAATTAAATGCTACAGATACTTGGGGAGAGTCCATGAGGGCTATATAAGGAGGCAATCACCCTAAGATGGGCAATCACCATGAGATGGGCAATCGCCATGAGATGGCGGGTTCAGGTCTACCTAAGCCATTGTCGATTCTCTCATTCCTGAAACTCTCTTTCTCCTTTTCGTTTTGCCACTAAGAGGTACTAGCATGTCGTGGGTGTGAAGAAGAATCTCGCTCGAGCGTCGAGTGATTCAATTGGCCCGTGGATACACCACAGAGGAGGGAGTTTGATGGCTATCTCTCAATGATCTTCTTCAAATGTATGGTTGAAAACAGCAAACAATGGCATTCATCGATGAAAGTTACACAACGACTTTTTATTTTATATATACATGGTTTCAGTTTCATGCATGGTGATTTTGGGAATTTTTGGTATCTAATTGTTTCCGCTGCGTTGAACGAGCATCATTCAATCCTTATAAACTCTTTAGTGGTATAAGAGCTTCACTATGTTGTTTGATTCACGAAATCATGCTTGAAAATGAAGAATCTTCATATCATATTCAAGTCGTATTGGATGTCATAAAATATGATTGATGTTTTGTTATATGGTTGGCTATACGATAGGCGATATCATAAGCTACGATACACTTGCGATGAACAATGATCGTAGTCGGCGACACATTGTGATCCTTCAATTTTTCATTATATTGGCCAATCTTAAGGTACGATGACGCCGCTTGAAGGCCACAAAACAGGGTGTCGTATCACCTCTACGATATAACGGCATATCATAAGTGGCGATTTTCCAAGTGCCGAAGGATTACTGCAACATAAGTCACCCAACGTCACTAGCTAATGTTACGCAGGTCCGATCATAAGCTACGATAAGCATGCCGCAGCCTACGATATAAAGATATCATTAAGAACGATTGACAATGCGGGATTATCAATCGTAGGCCGCATCATGCCTATCGTAGGGCGTGGCTTCAGTTTTAAACCAAATCGCATGTTATGATATGGGATATATCATAAAATACAATATATGTAGAAAATTTTGATTTTTCTTATTTTTGTTGGAGTCTGTATCCCACATCGGACTTGAGCTCCGGTGTGGTCTTAATTATTTGTTATAAAAGAACCCCAAGGACTCCTTTAGAGAGTACACCTTGGGAATTCAGTTTCTCTCATTTTATCATTCTACATGGTATCAGAGGGAACCTAATCCCAAACCCTTCCTCCCTGTCACGACCCCCTCCCACCAAAGATGCCCCTCCTGAGCTGGCAATGGTGAAAGGGAGATAATGACCCCCGAGTCCCGCCTCCAGTAGGCCCCGGGTTGGCGACTAGCACCAAGGGTATGAGTTTTCACAAATATGGGAGGCATTATCCTTTTATTATTTTAAGATCGAGAAATAGGACAAGTCAACCACCAAAAAGGAAAAGAAGAAGTGTATAGAAATAAACCCAAACCAAGCCCACATGCATGTTTAAACAATTTTATAACAAGGTGCAAGTACAAGAAAGCTCAAAGTACAATACCAAAAGAAACAAGAGTACAGCAACTGCAACAACTCCAATTGTCCGACTAGTAGGGTCTCGCACGGCCCTGGTAGTCCTCCTGGAAACCTGAAAGTAAACGTAGGGTGAGCATACAAGTATACTCAGTAGGGAAACCTAAAGCTCTCGTGCACAAGTGGGGAGACATCCTAATGTCCCGTGAGAACAACAGAAGAAACCTAGCAAGGAATTCTATCCACCCAACATCACCAGTCACACTCACCAAAAACACAATCACAACAGGTGGTAGTATATAAGAAACAAGAGTATTGGGTACCCCGCACCATTTCTCAGTAGTTAGCTGCTCTTCCTAACGGCGAACGTCCTGACGCTGCCACACTCTCCCCGCCCGCACACATCTGGGCCTCACAAACCACACATCCCGCCCGCACACACCTGGGCCTCACAACCACGTATCCCGCCCGCACACACCTGGGCCTCACAACCACGTAATCCCGCCCGCACACACCTGGGCCTCACAACCACGTATTCCGCCCGCACACACCTGGGCCTCATCCCGATGATTCTTGGGAAACAGTAAAACCTGCCCGAAGAGTCTTGGGCTAAAGCCACCCCAATCGAAACCTACCCGAAGAGTCTTAGGTGTAAGGTCGCCTCAAGCCATCACAGTTTAGGGGAGAAGGAGCAGGAAGGAGCTAGTAACTATGGGAAAACACCCTCTCCCATGAAATGGGAGTGTTCGGCACTAAGTGCTCAACATAGGTGGGGTGCGATAAAACACAAAAGATACAGATATATATATGTATACCAAACACACAGCCCAACCTATGGGTTCTAAACAGAGAAACTGAGCACGTGGCTCGACACTGCTACTACGAAGCATGCATACAACAAACAACCCCAACCCCATTTAGGTTTTCACGTTTCAGCAGAATTAGTTTGTTTAGTTCCTTAACTACTGGGCAACTATCCACAACCAACCACATCAATCGTTCATATAACATATCTCTGCCATCCACAAATCAAGTTAGGAAAACACAAGCAACACAACCAATCCCTTCTTATTTGCCAAACAACCTCATTGATTATTAATCTCGTTCCATTACCATGGCCCACCATTCATTAACTCTTCCACTTTTTATTTATTATTCACAGCCCATAGTCCGTTCACATTTCAACCCATCCCTGCAGCCCCGCTGCCAACCACCATAACCACAACTGCACCGTACATCATTATCCCTTTAATACCATTTATCGCAGCCCCGCTGCCCACCCGATCCACAACAACCCACAAAACAAAGTTCGTGCCACATCACCGCCCCTTAACATCATTTACCGCAGCCCTGCTGCCTATTCTATTCGTAACAACCCGAGATTCACCCCTCCCTTTCACACACCAGTAACCAAGCCAAAACCCACATGTTCATTATTCCATTTTGTTTAACCGGGGTGATCACACAAGGGTTCCAGATTTTAAACAGCCAACTTTACGTGATTAACCAATTTCCACATTCCACAAAGTTTCCATCCATAAGAAAATTCAGAAGGAGAGGGCAATATTTAATTGCATAAGCAAAGGCCCCCAACGACCATGATTTTCAGTAGGTAGAAGCTCATTCACAACATAATATCACAGGATATAAGTAATGTAACTGCATTCACAAACTTCTCATCCTCGTTATATAAGCCAGTTATTATCTTTATTAAACTGGTTCAAAAGTGTTTCATGTAAACAAGAGAACACCCACCCCGCATGATGCACAAATTAGAGATACGAAGGTAAGATCCCTACCTCAACAGGTTCCGATCGCAACGCTCCCCCGGATCAACCTTAGAAGACGTCCGTCGGCGTCCGTCACTTCTGTCGGGTCCCGGCAAAACCTCCTCGGGTGGAAGTCGGAAAGGAAAGGCCGAAGGAAAGACAACGGATCCAAGCTCGGAAGTTCCGCCTCGTCGCTACGATCCCGTGGCCGCTGACGGATCGTAAATCGGAGCTCGGACGAAAAAAGTTATGAAAGAAAGAGTCTTCGAGTCTCTTGGGAGAACTCTGCTCAGAGGAAAGAGGAGGAGAGGGGTGAGTTGAAAAGGAGGAGGGGACCCCTCCTTTTATAGGCGAGAAAAGAAAAAGTACACGGCGTGTACTTTATGGTACACGGCGTGTACTCGGACGTTTCACACGGTCACCACGCGGCTTCCAACACAGCCTTCAACGCGGAACGCGGCCGTTGACTGGTCAACACACGGCTTGAGGGTAACGCATACGCGGGGAAGGACTACACGGCGTGTAGTTTGGACACACGGCGTGTACCCATTTATTTCACACGGCAAGGACACGGCTCTAACACGGCACACGGCCGTTGACTGGTAACGAGTACGCGGGGAGGGACTACACGGCGTGTAGTATTGGATACACAGCGTGTACCCATTTATTTCACACGGCAAGGACACGTCCTTCAACACAGGGTATACCCGGGAAGGTGATACACGGCGTGTACTCACACTACACGGCGTGTACTCACTCATTTTACATGGCAAGGACACGGCCTTCAACACGGGGTATGCCCGGCAAGGTGGTACACGGCGTGTACTCACACTACACGGCGTGTACTTACAAAATTCTGGAAAGTGTGGAAAAAGTCCATTTTACCCTCCAGAACACTTCGTGACCTTCTTTTTGACGAAGGAATGGGCCGGAGAGGTCCGGGCCATTACACTCCCGTTTTATTTTTTCTCGTCGGCCTCTAGGGTTTCTCCCGGTTGAAGGCGGCGACCTCCATGGCCATCAAGCCATCGGTATCTCCCGCCGCCCCCTGCCGGCAAGCCATCCGACGATTCTCCTCCCTGCCGGCGCCTGCACCCCGGCGGCCAGCCTCCCTGCGCGTTCCTCCAGCGGCGCCCCTCTCCTGCGCGGATCTCTCCCGCTGTCCGCTCCCGTCCCTCTCCCATTCCCGGCGGATCCCTCCCCGCATCTCCAGGCAGCCCGCTTCTTCCCTCGGCTCCGCCCGCAGGACCTCTCCCGGGGGATCTCCCGTCAGCTTCGCGCCGTCCTGCTGCGACATCTGGCTCCCTCCCGACGGCTCCGTCCGACGTTCTTCCCACCCGGCGGATCTCTTCTGGCAGAACCCTCCCGACGGAACCATGCGGCCCCTCCGTCTCTGTACGACGGCTCCTTCCCGCAGCTCTTGTCCCGCGGCTCCCAACCCTCTTCTCCCGTCGCGATCCCGACGGCCAGCCGCGCCTGCTTCCTCGGCGATCCTCCCCTGTGGCGGACCTCCATCCGCCTAAACGGATCCATCCCTGGGCCTCTGCTTCTCCAGGCGACCTCTTCCGGTGGATCCCTCCTCCGCCTCTCTATGCAGCGGCCTTCCGCCCCTCTGAAGCAGATCCCTCCCGACGGATCCAGCGCAGTTCCCTGGCCGGCCTCTGCATCTCACGCCGACTCCCTCCCGGCAGATCCCTCCTGGCGAATCCTCTCCCGGCGGATCCAGCTCCCCGGTGTCCTCCGCTCTACGTAGGCCTCATGCGCGTCGGCCATCCTGCATAGACCTCCCTCAAGAGCCCTCCTAATCGGCAGCCTCCCGTCGACCTCCCTCAACGGCCCTCCTACAAGGCAGCCTGGTTCCGCCTCTGCGCTCGCGACGGACCAGGCCACCTGCGCTCTCCCAACTTCCGCCTCCTCGTGATTCTCCTGGCCCTCTGCCATCGAAGCAGCACCGTACCGGCCCGCTGCTCAACCTGTGCGAGACTCCCGACAGATCAGGTTCCCCGTCCGCTGCTCCTTCCATGTCGGCCACCTCCTCTGGAATCCCCGCCTCGCCAGCATCTCCCGACGACTCCCGGCAGCCGTATCTCTGTCCGTCGGCACGCCAATGCGCTGGCGCAGCAGCTCGACCACCTAAGATTTGGGTCCGTTGGCGCCGCCAGTTCCCGCAACAATTCTGCGGAATTCCCGCCTCCCGTCACCAGCCCCGCAAGTGCGGCTTTCCCAGTGCTAGTGTGTATTTCCCGGCGTTTCATCAACCGGCCCCACTAGTGCGGCATTCCTGGCGCTCTGTCAGCCGGCCGGTCTGAGTGGTTTCTTCGGCTGCGCCCGCGACATCATCCATCCATCATCGTGAGGGGAGCTGCGATCGTGAGGGGGAGCATCAGTCTTGCAGCTTTATCTTTTATTCTGCTTTGTCTTGTTTTGTCGTCAAGCTGGGTATGTCCAGCATGAGGGGAAGTGTTTGCAGCTTGTTGTTTGCTTTGTTTTTTCTTTATGTGTCCAAGCTAGGTACACCTAGCTTGAGGGGGAGTGTTGGAGTCTGTATTCCACATCGGACTTGAGGTTCGGTGTGGTCTTAATTATTTGTTATAAAAGAACCCCAAGGGCTCCTTTAGAGAGTACACCTTGCGGATTCGGTTTCTCTCATTTTATCATTCTACAATTTTCAATAATGAATTGAATTCTATAATTTAGAATTTGTTCATAAATTATACAAAAAGGGTGTTTGGAGATATTTCTTTAATTTATAAAATGTTTATATATTAATTAACTATAAAGTGTATATAATTAATTAATTATAATGTTTATAATTAATTAATTAAATGTTAATGAAACATTTATTAAATAAATGTTTCATAATATTAATTGTTAATATTAAAATATCTTTTTTCAAATTATAGGGCATGACTTATAGTTTGAATATAAAATGTTTATATGGAAATTATAAAAGTAATTTATAGTGTATAAATTACAAAATAAGGCTAAATATAACAGAGTTTATATTTAATATTATGAATTGTTCATAATATTAACTTGAATTGTTCAAATTAAGACTAATTTGAAAAAATTATTTAAATCATATCAAAATGAATTTTGATAATTGATATGATCAAGATTTAAATAATATTAAATGTGTGATATTCTGAATATTTTCAAAATATATTGTTTATATTTCAGATATCATATATTTAAGTAAAATGTCATATAAAATGATAATATAAAAGAGTTCATATTGGAAGTAAATATATAGTGTTCATATTTATTTATGGAAATGTCCATAATGCATGATTATAGTGTTTAAAATTATTATATTTATGAATTGTTCATAAATTATTTATCACATATTTAAATATATGAATTGTTTATTTATTTATTTTAGTCTTTACTTTATTCATGAATATAATTGTTTATATTATGAATGGTTGTATGTTTTAGTTTAAAATGTTAAACTACTTTTATAAATTGCCATACATGCATCTAAAGAGCTACACGTTAGGTATGATAATTGATTTATTCCTCTTCTACTTTGACTTTGGATTGTACAAGTTTATGAGCTTGAATTTAAAAGTTGATTATAGTTTATACATATTAGGTGTTAGAATTATGATGGAATTAAGGTCTCTATTGAGTAAAGTATCCTTGGGTGGAAGGACTTTGTGTTAAAAATATAGGAGGTTGCCCAGGTGTGGGCTGAACTTGGGTTAGTTTGTTAGCTGCCAGCTATTAATTTGTTAGCTGTCAGCTGTTAGTTTGTTACAGCCAGCTGTTTAGTGGGGGTAGCTTTGTAATTTCTTATAGTAAGTGGTTGGGGTTTGTTAGCTGGCGGGTAGGAGAATAAATAAGGCGGGCCAGCGGAAGAGGGGGGGTACGAATATTCTTTTGCTGCTTGCTCAGCTTGGGAGCTGCTGCACGGGCCGGTCCTTGGGAGGACTCAGATTACTCTTCTGGAAGTGGTCTTCCAGGGAGCCGCCAACCTTCTTCTCCTTCCTCCCACCATATTGTAACTCTTCGCTGTCTATCAACTCTTAATACAGAATTACATGGTCGATCCTTCTTATTTCTCTCCTCTCTGAATATTTTACGTAACACTTTGGGTCGAGCTATTCACTGGCCTGGAGACTTGTGTCTTGTATAGAAAAGTGGGAATTGGCTATCTGTCACTTCAAGTTTACTCTTGTATGGATAGTTGATTTCATATGATTCTAAGCCGTTACATGAAAGAGTTTCATGTACCTTATGCATGATATGAATTTGGATGTGTATAACATAGTAGTTAATCTCGGATTGCGGCGCAACGTGGTTGGGTCCTATACAGGGATAGCGGTGACGCGAATCTCATCACGGTCACTTTTTTATCCAATTGCGAACCGATTAATATAATTTAAATTATATAATTCTACACATATATATGCTGAAAATTTAAAAACAAAACATAAAAAGGTAAAAACACATCCAAATTTATAATTAAAAGCATTCATAATGCATCAAACACATGTTCAATCCAACTGTCTATAAACAGTAGCCATAAGAACAACCAACGATCAATCGTCATCCTCATTTTCAAGATCTTCCATTTCTTCTTCATATATGTTGATTTGTCATCTTTTTTCTTTGTTTGGGCTGCAAGAAGCTTGTCTTTCACTTCTCGAGGAATCTTCCTAAACTTGTGAACATTCTCCAGTAATCTCATTTGATGTACTTTGGCATGAGTAATACCACTATTGGTGCATGGATTGTTGATTTCATATGATTCTAAATCATTCCATAAAAGAGTTTCATGTACCTTATGCATGAGATGTATATGGATGTTTATAGCATAGTAGTCAATCTCGAATCGCAACGCGATGTGGCTGGAACCTATAGCAGGATAGCGGCTACGCAGATCACGTCGTGAATGCTTTTTTATCTAATTGCGGGATTTAAATTATATAATTCTACACACATATACATGCTGAAAATTTAAAAACAAAAAAATAAAAAAGTAAAAACGCATTCAAATTCATAATTAAAAGCATTCATAATGCATCAAATACATGTTTAATCCAATTGTCTATAAACAATAACCATAAGAACAACCAACGATCGATCATCATCTTCATTTTCAAGAACTTCTCTTTATTCTTCATATATGCTTATTTGTCAGCTTTTTTCTTTGTTTGGGCAGTAAGAAGTTTGTCTTTCACTTCTTGAGGAGTCTTCTAACACTTGTGAACATTCCCCGGTAATCCCATTTGACGTTCTTTGGCTTAAGTAATACCACCATTAGTCTCTATCAAGCAAAAATCAAATATGAATTTCTTTTATTGTTGATGTCTTTCAAAAAATTTCACTACCAAACAATGTCTAAATTTTTCCCATGAGGTTTCACCAATGCTGGAAAGGACTGAACTGTTGTAGCATCAATTCATGCAATGGATGGCTGAGAAAATGAAGTCATAGTTGTGAAGAGGATAGAAATAGTAAAGAGGAGGGTTTGAGAGGGCTGCTTGACACAAATACAGGGAAAAGACGGTTGCTTGGATCACCGAAAGAAGAAAAGACTTAAGTTGAAGGGAGGGAGAGTCATGCCTGGTTCGTCACCAGCAACAAGGGAGAGCTACAGCGCCTGGGAGAAAGAGCGGACGAAGAGGGGGGGTCTCCGCTGCGGTGAGGGAGAAAGAGGGGGCAACGCGGGGGGAGCAGAGGTGTGTAAATATAATTGACTTTTAATTTGGGTTAGTAACACAAGTTATGAGTTATGTAAAGAGTTGCATATCAATATATTTTGACATATTGATTTGATGGAAGGAATGAAATTCCATACTAAATCATTAGAAGCATGCATACATGTAAAAGGAATGCATGAGATACGATGATGAGATTAAATCTCTATTAAAAATATTAAGTGTTAGGTTTCTTTCAAAGCGAACACTTGTCAAAACCTTGATCATTCAATACGAGTGATCCTAACCATTAGCAGGACCGGCCCTAACAATCTTATTGTCCAAGATAAATATAAAAATGTTGGCCTTTAAGTATGGGTACTTGAAGGATTGGACTGGAGCAAACCAGATCAAAGCCCAAACTTTGCAGGCCTAAAATCATAAATGCATTTAAACCCACATTATATGCAGGCTTCAAAAAACAAGTTTGGTCCACATGTGGACCAACACACAGGCTAGCCCACATAATATTCAAAAAATTATAAAAAAACAATACAAAAATACATGTGTTTAAAAACGCACCCCTATCACTTAAAAACTACTAAAAAGGAATGTCAAACATGGATTTAAATCATACAAAAACTGCATTTTTCTATGTATGGAAATTCAAATTAAACAAGGTCAAACAACTCTTTTTGCTAAAAAACAAAACTGTACACTTATTAACCTTTTAAACCAATTCAAAACCAAACAAAAAATGTATTAAAGTTTGTAAAAACTGATCTATTAAGCCTTGAAAAACTGCATTAAAAGAGATTCAGACATAGAACTAAATCATCTAAAATCAATACATAATTAAGTATACAATTTCAACTTAAATCAGTGCCAAACAATGATTTAAACAAATAAAGTTTGCTCTCTTTCATTTGTGAAAAGTAAATTCTAAACATGGCAAAAAAGTGTCTTATATCAAAAATAAAAATTCACCCTTTCTACCCATGAAAAACAACATAAAAGAAAGGGAGACAAATTCTTAAAACATCTAAAAAAGCTGCTTAAAAATTGTTTTGTACCATTTTAAAAATTAAACCAAACTAAGCTAATAAATACATTAACAAATTTCAAAGCTTATCTATAACAATAAAACCTTAAACCACTTTTAAATCCAACCCAAATGAAACTGTAGGATTAAAAATACTGTTTTTAACACCTTAGAGATTCCACTAAACTCACGTTAACCTCACATTTTAAGGCCCAACACCTCTACACATTTATATAGCAAATAGAAAATAATATGAATCAAGTGCATCCAACACTAAAACTCAATAAAATCAAAACTAGTATCACACGTGATTTTTAAAATAGCACATGAAAAAATTAACGAACATATAAACTAAAGTAAATTCAGAACTCTTTATAGGTGTTATTCAAAACTCCATAATGGGCAAAGGAAGCAGAGTTTAAACAATAAATCATAACCTATGGATATCAGATGAATTTATGTTCGCATTTAAATTGAATCATCAATGTTTGAAAAAAAATCTTTATGTTGTGTAGACCAATTCAGATATCATTTGAATCCTTCACTGAATCATCATCATTTTCATTTTCATCTCCCTCTTCTTCTTCCCAACCTAAAAAAATTTGAACCAACGGATTTAAAATAACATGTCAGTTGAATTCAAAAACACAATTCTAAATAGTTAAAAACATTACCAGTTGGTGTAAAACCATGAAGCCAACTTCATATACAAATCAAGGCTTGAACTTTTTTTGGAAAAAGGCGACACCTATATTTGTTTAACACACGCCCTCCAATGTTAAAAGTTGATTCAAATGTTGTAGTTGTGATAGGAATGCTTGATCAAACATGTTAAATAATCCAATTCAAATGAAATCTAAAATTACAAAGAAATAGAGCATGACAAATCGAACCCGATTATGGTACATTATAATCCTATTTAAAGGAAAACACTTCTTGCATTTGTTGATGCAAATTCTTCAATCAACTCGTCATAATTGAAACTATACAAAAATTCATTTTCAATTGAAATCATTGCTAATGCGCATAATCTCCCCTATTCTCTCCTATGACACGGTAGTCCGAAGATAAGTTTTAATCAACTTTATCTTAGAAAAGCTTCTCTTCGCAAATGCAATTATAACGGGTATAGTCAACGAAATTCGATACGCCGCCGATGTCATTTGAAACCCCCATCTTTCCGAAAAAGCTTGATAAAATCAAGAACATCAATTGATTTTATCAATTCACTTGGCAATATCAACTTCAAATGTCTGAGCTTTTGAAATAATTCATCTCCACAAATATCATTTAACTAAAATTAGAAAAATATTCAACAATTAATTGTGAATATTTCTCTAACAAAATAAAACAAATATAAATCAATTAATACATTTAACAACTAAAAACAGAAAAATATAAACTCAAAATGCTATCAACTACATCAAAAATGTTAAATGCGATTATTTAAAACTAAAAAAAATTAACAATAAAACACTAAATTGTAAAGTTAATTGATTTTCAAAAATGATTCTTGTTTTCTTTTTTTTTAGTTATCAAATTGTAATGAAAAATGTAAACTATCATATTTTCTAACAATTTCAAAAAAATGGAAAAAGTATATTCACTAAAGCCAATTGCATTTAAGTTTTCTTTTATTTTAAAAGTATATCATTTGCATTTTTATTTCCTAAAAAAATATTTTTAGATTTATATAATCTAATATATTTTGTCATGCATTTTTAAAAAATTAAAACAATAAATATTGTCTAAAACTAAATGGAATCTATAATTTTTTTAATAGTAATCTACATTTTTACAAATACATTATTACTTTTTAATTTAAAAAATAAATAAAATAAAACTAAAAATTAACATAAAATGAAAATTGTATGAATGATTAGAAAGATTAGATAGCGTGTAAAACAAAATTGATTATTTGAAAAATTGATAAACCAATCAATCTTCAAATTAATTAATCATAAAATAAATGAAATATACATGCGAAACTAATTACCTATGAACAAATCACAAATCGCAAATGAGACGGACAAGGCACTAGTGAATGCAATTCCGATAATTTCTAAAAATTAAACAAAACAATTAACAAAAATAAAAAAAAAAAAACAATGATACTTAAAGAATGATAATAAAAAAAACTCACCAACTTCACCTGGGGGCGACCGACCGACAGCAAGGGAGGGGAGGGGGGTCTCGGTCGGTCAGCAACGGGGGGCACGCACACTGGCTCCTACACCGCCGCACCAGCAGGGGAGGATCAGGCAAAGGCAAGGTGCGCACCAGACAAAAAGACTCCTACCGTCGGGATTAGCGAAGCGAGGCGGCAAGGCCAGCGGTGAGCGGAGGAGAAGAGGAGGGCAGCGGGGGTGGGTGGCGTCGGGGCTAGGCTGGTGGGTGCAGCAGCAGGAGAGTGTGGGGAAGAGGCCTTGTAGAGGAGGATTGCAAGCAGGTGCCTGCAGATGCGTCCTGTGGGAGGAGTGCTCAGCGAAGGAATGCCCAAGGCTAGAGGAAATTTGGGGGGGGTGCCCCGACCCGTGGTGTTGCCCGAGCCCAGGGGCTCGTTGGGCCTGCCCTTAGGCCGACCCTGGCCATTAGGTGCCCATGAATTATCTTGTGTAAGACAAGAAAGTGATGAGGTGACTCATTGGGTAAGGAATTCTTCACTCGATCATCCAAGAGTCATATATGATATGATTAACATTATTGTCGACCAAATATAGTCATGGTTTATGTTACGAGCTTAGTTGGGATAAGTAAGGATGAAATATGTATCTTGGTCCTCTAATATATATGGTAGATTTTTAAGTGGTCATGATTTTAGTGGGAGCATATTTTGATTGAGGAATTTCCAAGAGTTATCTAGTATATTTACAAGAAAGAAATCCTTACCTACAGAACTACGAACACTGCAATTACAGACTCTTTGATGAACTTTTCTCTCCCGAGAGCCTCACTCTTCTCAGGCCAAGGCTAACCGCCTAACAACCTTCTATTCAACGCCCCCCCCCCCCCCCCCACCACCACTCTCCGCAAGCTAGATGCCTACTTATTCCCTTGGCTAACATGAAAAAAAATGTACAATTACCATACTGCCCTTACTCCCAAACATGTCTCTACTTATGCCCCCCTTACGCTGGTAAAGAATAGGTGGCATGTCCCGCTCCTCAGCAGCTCTATCATTATCGTCGCCTTGAAATTTCACCTTGTCCTCAAAGTGGGAAACCGGAAACTGTGCTTTTATTACCTCAGCATCTTACCAAATAGCGTCTTCATCCAACCGCCCCTGCCACTGAATAAGCCACATCGGTATCTTGCCCTAAAGCTTGGTTGCCAAAATAGTTGTCGGATACACATTCTCCTCCAGTAAAACATCGAGGAGACCCTCCTCTTCAATATGTTGCCCAACAGCTACTTTTAACTGGAAAACATGAAACACTGGATGGACACAGCTGTTTTGTGGTAGGCTAAGTCTGTAGGCAATCGTCCCTACCTTCCCTACGATTAAAAATGGCCCAAAATAGCGTGTAACCAGCTTAGAACAAATCATGTTTGTGTTGTCGGGCCGATTAGCTCTCCTTAGAGGTTAAGTTGTATCGAGTCACACATCGGACTTGAGGTATCGTGTCATCTTTATTATTCATTATAAATAGACACCAAGGCCTCCCTTGGAGAGGTATCTTGGGTATTGGATCCATTCTTTATCATTCTACATGTTATCATAGAAAGTTATCTAACCTAGACCACCCACCTGTCTCTTTTTTTTAATCAGAGGACACCTATGTATTTCCCCCGTTGAAGGCGGCAGCCCCAGGCCATTGGCCACCGTCACGGCAGCGCCACCCCATGTGAAACGCCCCTCCCAGAGCAACAGCCCCATTTCCGTCGTCCCTTCCTGCCTGGGCGACACCCCCTGCGCAACCACTGCACGACGCATCCCTCTGCCAGTCTCCCCTCTACAGTCGCTCGCCCCTTTCACCTCTTGTGCGATGGATCCTACTGCGCCGACTCCCTGCGCATCCCTTGGCCACTGTCGAAGTTGTTTGCCTTCTGCTACTCGGTCGAACACGAATCAAGATCAGACACGAGCTGTCACGAACCAACTCGGGTACCCTGGTAACCCGATAACCGAGCCGGCCCTGACATAGCCCGAAGGGCGTTCCCGATCCCCACGGGTCGGCGACTAGCACCTGGCATCACACAACATGCAAGTGGGAATGATTTCTGCCACAAGAATGCGGAAGCAGTAGAAAACGAAAACAGTATGCATTACAAAAGAAACTCCACCGGGAGTAATGTACCAGAAAACAAAGAGGCATAAAAAAGCCCATAGTACTACAACCCAAGTACCAAAAAGGGAAAAGCAGTCCCTAAGGACACAATTCACCAAGAGAAGATCAACCACTGGATCCTCCTCCAAGAGATTCCTTCCCTTTGCTCGTGCCTGGAAGAAGGAAATCTACAAACACCTGAAGGCAAAAGTAGGGTGTGAGCCTAAGCCCAGTAGGATACCACCAAAGATTCCATAACAGATGTCAAAAATAGATTATCCAAAGAAAAGCTTTCAATTTTCAAATAAACAGGTTTGGCAATTCAAAAGCATATTCTAACAAAATATGCTAAACATTTTCAAATGATGGGAATAAATATTTCAAGCAAAGGCTTTACAAATGATGGAATGTTTCTAAAACAATGGCTTATGTAAAACATTTATATAAAACAGTTTATATAAATTCAGCAGGCATGTAAAGCAGTTCACAAGCATTGGCATACATTTATATCTCAAATATAAATAAACAAGCGAGCAACATGGTCATCTGCCAAAAGGTACGATAGTATTAACCAGTTATAGGATTCCGCACTCTCTATGTGAACTCAGCAAAATGTGTATACACACGTCCCTATGACACTGGTCAAAGGAGACTCGTCACCAACTCGTCGGGGATGTGACCCGCCACAAGTATGTTTTAGAACGTTGTCGTAGCGTAGAGTGTATCCAAATAACTCACTAACTACCTAAGGCTTGCATGCGCTCTTAAATGATGGGCGAACTATTTTAAGAATGCTTAAAATACGATCAATCTCATTCTTCCATTTCAAAAGTGTCAATTTCATTCCATTTAAAACCAAAACAGGTTTTATTCAAAACATGTCTTTTTCACAAGATAAAACCAATGGGTTTCTATCAAATCATTTTAAGCCATTTTCACCAGTTTGAAATCAAATCAAAACTTATTCCATCATCACACAATTTATTTCCACAATTAAATTCAACAATTTAATTGAAATCATTTCCATCAAATCCACAATTTAAATGAATACATTGAACGTTTCGAGTTCCTTGCAGCTTTGATTCCCCGTCACCCAGAACCTCAGTATATCGGATACTTCATGGATTGCAGAATGATGTTCACAGCTGGGTCCGCATACACGGCCCGGAAACTCATTTGCAGATAATGCGCTTGGCACGGCATGTGGAGCTAGCACTCGGCCTAGGAACTGGGCCACCAGGCCGAGCTGGAGGAACACACCCAAATGGGAGTGGGGGCTGGCAGCCTTCATACAGGATGGGACTCACCCACCAAATGGGATTTTCGCCCACACAAGTACGTCGGGGAGGGGAGTTGACGGGAGGAGTTGCAAGGAAATACAGCGAACCTCCATGACGGGAGGAAGGGTATTTCGACAGTTATCCAGCCAGGAGGACCGGAGAAAGAGGGGGTTGTGTTTCCGATGCGGAAACCGTATAATCCTATGCATAAATGTGATGATGCCAAGATGAGGTTGTTGTTGTTGGGTGAAGAGGAAGAGAATCTTGAGCTTACACCTCCACTTGAGGAGGAGGAGGAGGACCAGTTGGAGGCTGCGGCAGAGGCTCCAGAAGCTCCAGAGGCGGAATGTAAGGTGCTGGAGTTTCAAAACTGGGGAATCTTGTGCAGTGACCTGGACCCCCAAGAAAAGCCCATCTCATCCATGAAAATAAAGGGCTGCATAAGGGGAATTCTCATCCTGATTTTATGGGACAGTGGGGCTACTCACAATTTCATTAGCCCAGAATTAGTCCGTATACTTGGGCTCACTGTCCAGACCGCCAAGAAGATGGGAGTAAGGTTGGGCGATGGCCATAAGACGGGAACCATGGGGGTCTGCCAAAGGATCTTGCTCGTCCTAGGGGCTTATGAGTGTTCCATTGAAGCCCGTGTTTTGAAGATTGGGGGATTGGATCTAATTTTGGGAATCTCTTGGTTGAGAACTCTGGGAGATGTCAGCATAAATTGGCAGTCGATGGTAATGAAGTTTTCTGTGGGAGGTCGGCCATTTACCCTCTCAGGCATCCGCCAAAATGACCGGACAGCGGTCTCCCTGGATTCGTGGGCTCAGAAATCTGGACGGAACAGCGATGATTCCATGACCAAAAATAGTAATAAGTGCATGTGAGTTCGAACTAATGGTTGCTTACTTCAGCCATGATGCAGGAAATAGTGTATTTATCTCATAATGTATTTATACCGTAATTACCGTATTTTACTATTCACCAAAAATTAAGTTTGTTCTATCAGACTCCAAAAAATTTACTGATCGCAATCGTGTATGTCCGTATTTCGAAATTCAAAACACAAAAGCGGAAAAATTATATTTAATGGTCAGTTTATAAAGGTCACATAGTATTTAGTAGTTCATTTAAGCACATAGTGTTTCCTTTTAAAATCTCGGGATGTTACAGATCTTATCCCCACGTTGGTATGAATTTGTTAAACCTGTCTAATGGAATCGTGTAGTAATCAAACATTCACATGCAGAGAGACAACACAACAATTTTACTTGGTTTACCACTAAGGGCTAGTCCAAGGAGCATACGCCGACAGTGTGTCGGTCGTAGCTAAATCCACTAATCTTCACTAGTTGTGAAATAGCGAAGTTTAGACACAAATACTCTGTGCCAGACACACTGCCTTTACAAGATTTTAGGGATACAGCACTGTCTCCCTCGGAACACTTCCATTGACTGCCCCTAGCACACTGCTTTGAGTGAAGTCTCGCACAATTTATCGACTTGAAGGTCGCTTCAGTAGATTGGCATCTAATTCTTTGTCTCTAACTAGCACGAGACTCTGCTTGCATCGAAGTCCTGATTTGATGCACTTGAAAACACTAAACACTTAAACTTGATGTTCAAAACTGCCTTTCGCGAAGCTCACTACCTTCGCGAAGCAAACTGCCATCGTGGAACAAACTACATTCGCGAAGGTCACTGAGTCATCGCGGAAAACCTCAACATCGTGAAACTCCTTTTTCCCAGATACCTAAGCATTGGTCAAGACTAGAAAAGTCTTTTCGTGATGCTCAAGCTCACTTTGAATACTTGATTCGCGAAGCTCTTGACCTTCGCGAATTCAAAGCAATTCAGCCTTTTCTCCAAATCTTTTTCGTGTTGAATGAAGAGGAGGTAGCCTCGTATATATAGGCTCGGCCCTTCGCGAAACTCTCATGCCTCCAACGCATTTTTCGTGAACCTTCAAAAACATCTTCACGAAGTCCAGTGAGATTTTTCGTAGTCGCGGAGATTCCCGCCAACTCATTGCGCATTTGCGATGCTCCACTTCTCGTAGTCACGGAGAACAACGTTAACTCATCACGCACTCGCGAAGCTCTATACCTTCATGAAGCTCGTCCTTTGCAAAACCTAGTCTTCACGAAACCCATGTCTTTACCATATTTATGAAGAGTTGATTCCAAAAAACAATCTTTCACGATGCAAGACTCCTCCAAATTTTGAGCCCAAATATTTGGCAAACACTGTGAAACAACGCCACCTTCAATATTGTAGTTAGCTTGTACTGTAAAATCACTTTCCTTGCAAACTCCCTGATCATCCAAGTGTGGATTGACAACAAACCCAAACCAGACTCCATTTCCAGCAAAGAACAATCTTGGTTCCAACACGACTCAGAATAACGGATGTTCCCTTTCACCAGCAGCTCCCTCTCTACCCTCCGTGTTAGAGTGAGTAGACAAGCTTTGTTCTGCGGCTCATGCATTAAAAATGTACTCCCGATTTTCGGCCTCAATCCCCCAATAAACAAACTTAAAAAACCATTTCTTAGTAAAATCAGGTATGCACAAGGCTATTCATTCGAACTCATCGATGTGAGCATCCGTCGTCCCCGAAATTATGGCCTACCTCAAAATCTCTACCCCGAGCTCGGGTCAACTCCCAAGACCCGACCCGGCTACCATTCTCAAATACCTGGGACTTTACAGAATACCTGTTCAAGGAGTTGAATATTATGAACATAATTCCTAAGTCTCACCGTTATTCAAACTTTCTTCATGGCCATGGATGTTGTTCACTAAAAGAGTTTAGTGAGAGTGTTTTATCAAATGTTCACATAGAGATGTCGCATGAATTACATAGAAAGTAACTAGTTTAATAAAACCCTAAAAGTGCAGCTAATATAAGACAGGTCTAGCGGTCTATCATGTATGATATGATGAGATAGGCACTTATGTATGATATTATTGGTATTCTTAAAAGAGTTTAAGAATATAAATATATCATGTTATACGAAATACAGTCTCCATTTTGTCATTCTTTCATGTTGGTTGCATTTACTCATGAAGTGAAATGATAATTTAGCTCTCAATATACAACTTTGAGTTATCCCTAATTGATGTTCATCATGGAGTATTATAGGTTGTGACAAAATGTTAAGGCTAGCATGAGTAGGATTTCGTAGAAAGATATGGAATATGCTCATGAGACACAGTATGGGTTTTGTGCGTTGGACGGCCCACGAAGTATACCACATGGAGTGTCGTACACTAGGTCTTTGGTATACTAGAGGTGCATGTTTCATATTTGAATTCATCCATACCTGAGGCTAGCGAGATGCCTACTATGAAAACCTTCATACTCTGATATTTTTCTTGCAGAAGCCTTAGAGGCTTAGCTAATCAATGGGTGATTGGGTATGTTATTGATCATGTTGTCGGTTAGAGTTTAACCAAGATGAGATTTGTCCACTCGTATGATGAGTATGACATCTGGGCCCTCGATTAAGATAAACAGAGGAAGTATACAATCGTGCCTAGATAAAACATATGATGTACTTATCTATCGGATGAGGGACATGTGATGTGCTCATCCATAAGAGTGAATGACATGTGATGTATTCATCGACCTTGTCAGTCTATACTCGAAGAATTGAGAACATATGAGTAGTTATACGTGATTAACATCCTCTGTGTCTCGTGGTTACTCGATGTCTTAGACAAGGGGATCTTATGAAAATGCATGATTGTACATGATACACCTGGGGGACACAGGTATAGAGATGCATGTGTTTGATAAAGATCGTGTTAGCTTGAGTAGCACCGATGCTTTGCTAAAGGTCGCTCTTTGGTTACATTTATAGATTCGGGAATTCATATTTGTTGTTAACGCTACAAAATCCTGTGGGGCCACACTGTGGTTAACTGAATGGGGATCAAGTTTTATGAAATTCAAAGAGCTGCTCTAAAAGTATTTTATCCAAAAGGAGTTTTGGATTGATATTCGCTAAGTATTACATATGATGTGATACAAAGTGAAGTTGATAGCTTCCAAAAGTGTTTTGGAATATATCCAAAAATAAGTTTCGGATATGTTTTCACAAGTTATTGTATATTATACAATTAAGGAGGAATGACACTAAGTCTATAAGGCTTTAGTGCAAGTGGGAGATTGATAGAGATATGCCCTGAAGGCTATATACATATGATGTGTTTAGGCATATATCGTAGTGTACAATATAAAGTATATTGTAATGTATGATAATACTTGTGTTGAAGGCATATTGTATGCCTTGTTTTGGGTAATATCGTAGGACATGTTATAGGATATCATGCCACTGCCTTACCCAAATCGTAGTGTATTATTTGACTATATCATAATACAGTGTATTGTATTGTATGATTCACTTTGAATCCTACGATTTATTAAGCAGTCATATGATAAGCGTTATCACTCAGGAATCTTCCACCAAATGGATATCATTAATAAACGTTTCATAAGATGAAACGTTCGGGAGAATTGGATTGGCCGAGAGTTACAAATGGTTTGTAACTAATGGCATTACTTGAACATTTTCTAACATTCGAGTAAATGCTACAAAAACTCGGGGAGCGTCCCTGAGGGCTGTATAAGGAGGCAATCACCATAAGATGGCAGGTTTGGGTCTGCCTAAGCCATTGTCGATACTCTCATTCTCAAAGCTCTCTTCTCTTCCTCCCTTGGCCATCAAGAAGTACTAGCATATCGTGGGAGTGAAAAAGAATCTCGCTCGAGCGTGAGTGATTCAGTTCATCTGTGAAAGGTACACAACGAGTTCTTCATTTTATATATACATGGTTTTGGATTCATGGTGATCTTGGGAATTTGTGGTTTCTAATCGCTTCGGCTGCGTTGAACGAGTGTTGTTCGATCCTTGAAACCCTTCAAGTAGGCCTTACAGGACTTGGGTTCCGTTTATAAGCACTTATTGAAAACTGCCAATAGTAGTTATCACTTATGTTAAGTACTTGGGTGAGTGTTTTTCCACCACTTATTTAAGTGGTTTGCTTTTGGCATTTAAGTGCAAGTGTTTTTAGAAAACATCACTCGTTTTTTCAAACTGCTTAACATAAGTAATGAGTGTTTTTAGAAAACATCACTCATTTTTTCAAACTGCTTAACATAAGCAATTTTCAGCAAGTCCTGCCAAACAGAGCCTAGCTCAAGTTGGCGTCAAATGACTAACGAGTCTTGACAACCAAGTAATGTCCCGCCTTCATTGTTAAGCAATAATTCGACTCATTCAGAATAAAAACAAACCGTTCACAAGAAACCACAACAAACTCAGCTCCAGTAAAACATTATTAGGCAGTCAAAAAGTGTTCCTTTTAAGGTCCGATGATGTAGAAAAAAACATTAGATTCACAAAAATGTCACGGGCATTGGTGACGGCACAAAATTCTGTAGGTCTAACAATCTTCACATTTGCATTTGAACCATCTAATTAAACATTTCAGGCATGAAAAATATAAATATATGAATACCTGATAACCTAGTTTCCTCTATTATCAAATGGACATGGGAGACTGAAAGCATGACTCTTGGTAAGAAACCAGAACTTGCTAAACAATACGTCCACTGTTAAGGAGGGCCCGTGGAAGGTGTATACAAGAAGGGGCAAGGGGGACAATTCAGCTGGGGAGTCTGTTAGAAACCTAACTATAAGTGGGGACTGGGGGGGGGGGGGGGGGGAGTAGGGAATATTAGTTTCAGTTAAGCGGCCTCGGCTTGGGCGGGAAAACTGTTAGTTCTCCCGAGTCTCCTCTGTAATTCTGTCACCCCCTCTTTCTGCTTGTTTTTCATATTTCAGCTGCAATCGTTGTTAAGTTTTATGAGAACTTACATCTGTTATTAGTATTCTCTTTCTCCTGCTCTATCAATTTGGTCCGGCCTGCCATGCGACATTGACCATGTTAGAGTATAAGTGTTAGGGATTTCTAGCCTAACACTAGCAAAAGCAGTATTGAGAAGGAATTAACTGAGACAGAACTTGTTATTACCAAACTGTAGATCGGCTTCTACAATTCTAGAACAGGAAGTGTTTACAATGGAAATGCGATTACAATTCTCCGACAGGTTTAGAGCGTATCTGAAGTAGCCAAGACTGCGATCACTCCAAATATAAGTCAAACTAGAAGGCCGCTTCTAGTTCGGTCCGCCAATTCCAGCTCCTGCTCCAGTAGGTGCGCCTCCAGTCGTTTGCCTCTGTATCCCTTGTCCGAACTCATGACTCTCCTACTTATAGGCAAGGGAAGTAACTAACTTTCCTTGCCATGTCAGCCCCACTTGCCACGTCACATTAATACTATGCCTTTGGAGGCCTAGTACCAGCAACAATATCGGACCGACTGCTAACAATTCTCCCCTCCTCAAAATTCACCTTGTCCTCAAGGTGGAAGTCGGGGAACTGTTCAAGGAAAAAATCGACATCCACCCATGTAGATTCGTCGGACGAGAGGCCCTGTCATCTTACTAAACAAAGACCTTTGGAGGTACCAGTTTGGATTTTAAAATCCAAAATTTCAGCGGGAACAATATGAGATACCAGTCCATCTTCAACTACATCAGGCAAGTGTTCTTGGACGAAATGGTTCCCAATAGCTTGTTTAAGCTGTGACACATGAAAAACTGGATGGATTCTAGTGCCCTTGGTAAAATAAGTCTGTAGGCAGTAGGACCGAGACGAGACTGCACTGGGTATGGGCCATAAAACCGAGCAGAAAGCTTGGGACAAATCTTTTTAGCTGCTAGAGTTTGAACATGGGGGCGCAGCTTAACATAAACAAGATCACCCTCCTGAAATTGCTCGTCCCGCCGGTGTTTATTAGCGTTATGGACCATCAACTGTTGGGCTCAGAAAAGATTTCATCGAAGATGCACCAAAACTGTATCCCGATCAGTGAGTACTTGGGCCACAGACTCAACAAGAGTCTCCCCGGGAATATAACGAGGTATAGTCGGTGGTTGACGTCCATAAACAGCCTCAATGGGTATCATTTGGGTTGCCGAATGAGAGGCGATATTATAGCAATATTTTGTCCATGGTATCCAACGGGCCCAAAAAAGAGGATGCTCCGAAGCAAAACATCTCAAATAGGTTTCGAGACAACGATTAACAACCTCGGTTTGGCCATCCGTTTGTGGATGGTACGAAGAACTCATCTTCAAAGTTGTTCCCTCCAAACGAAAGAATTCCAAAAATTACTAACAAATAAAGGATAACGATCACTAATGATCGATCGTGGAAAACCATGTAGTCTAACAATTTCTGTGACAAACCGTGTGACCGCGACTTTAGCAGTGTAAGGATGGCGGAGCAAAATAAAATGGGAATACTTGGAAAGTTTGTCCACCACTACCATGATGACATCAAATCCTTGAGAACGGGGTAAGCCAGAAATAAAATCCATAGAAATATCCTCCCAAACCTCTAGAGGAATTGGTAAAGGCTGTAACAATCCAGCGAGAAGTTGGGTCAGATATTTGTGTCGTTGGTATGCTTCACATTCACGAACATATTTTAAAACGCTCCGTGTCATACCTGTCCAGAAAAGACCCGCGGCCAAACGTTTATAAGTTTTGTAGTAACCTGCATGACCACCAACAGCAGACGAGTGGTAATAGTGTAAAAATTTCGGAATCAGGCTGGAAGTTTTGGATAGAACCAAGCGCCCTTTGTAATACAATATGTCTGAACGAAGGGCATACCCTGGTTTGGCCTCCGGGTGGACTGCAATAACCGAAATAATTTGTTGTAATGCGGGATCGTGCTGTTGCTCCTCAGATTTAACCTGATCCAACTCCAACCATAAGGGTGCAGAAACTGCAGAAAAAAAACTGGAAATCTGTAGAATCTGTGGCATCTTGGATTTCATGTTGACGAGATAACGAATCTGCAGCATAATTTGTTCTCTCAGGTTTATATTTCACTTCAAAATCCAGGCCAAGCAGCTTCGATAACCAGCATTGTTGATTCATAGTATGAATTCGCTGTGTAAGCAAATGTTGAAGCGCCTTGTGATCTGAATATACTATAAAACGTTGGCCCAGTAAATACTGTCTCCAATGAGAAACTGCCAGAACCAAGGCCATGATTTCCTTTTCATATACCGACTTGGACAAATTAACTTCAGCAAGAGCCTTGCTGAAAAAAGCTATTGGCTGCCCCTCTTGCATTAACACAGCACCTAAACCCGTACCAAAAGCATCGCATTCAATGACAAAAGGTTTGGAAAAATTAGGTAAAGCCAACAAGGGTGCTGAAACGAGACAGTGTTTGAGCTCTACAAATGCTCGCTCAGTCTTGTCAGTCCAGAAAAAACTATCCTTCCGAGTCAAATCCATTACAGGTTTTGCAATTTTACCATATCCTGAAATGAATTTCCTGTAATAGCCCATAAGCCCGAGGAAAGCACGGACTGCCTTGACATTTTGAGGACGAGACCAGTCCACTATACTGGCTATTTTCTTGGGATCCACTGCTATGCCCTCAGAAGAAATAATATGTCCAAGATACTCCACAGTAGGTTGAGCAAAGGAGCATTTCTTCTTGTATGCTGAAAGTTGGTTGGTTAACAATAACCGAAACACAATCTCTAAATGTTGAAGATGCTCTGGCCAAGATTTGGTGTAGATCAGAATGACATCAAAAAAAACCAACACAAACTTCCTCAAAAGTGGTCTAAAAATATGATTCATAGTGGATTGGAAGGTGGCCGGAGCGTTCATCAAATCAAATGGCATGACCAAGAACTCGTAATGGCCCTCATGTGTTTTGAAAGCTGTTTTTTTTACTGTCTTCCTCTCGGACCCGAAGTTGATGAAAACCAGAAGTAAGATCCAACTTGGAGAAAAAATGTGCTCCATGTAATTCATCCAACAACTCTTCAATAATAGGTATGGGATACCTATCGAGAATAGTGAGTTTATTTAAGGCTCTATAATCCACACAAAATCTCCATTGCCCAGTCTTTTTTTTTTACCAAAATAATAGTACTTGCAAACGGGCTAGTGTTGTACCGTATGATGCCCCTTTGTAGCATATCAGAAACTTGTTTTTCCACTTCATCTTTCAAATAATGAGCTAATTTGTATGGGCGTATGCTAACTGGTGGAGCCCCCTCGATCAATGGTATAACATGCTCAGTTGTTCGGCTAGGCAGAAACCCATGAGGTTCGTCAAAAACTGTCCGGGACTGTGTCAATAACTCGTCCAACTGTTGTCGGTCTGCGCCTAATTCTTTCTTCGTGTCAGAAAAAAATAATGTTGTCTGCCAAAGCCACCCATCAACGGCAACCTTTTTCTCTTGTAAAACTAATTGCAAGCTCTCCGGTCTATCATCTTTTTTTGTAATGCCCTGCAACTTGACCTCTTGACTGTCCCACATGAATTCCATAATTTTTCGACTCCATTTTGTCAACACATATCCCAAAGTTCTCAGCCACTTCATCCCTAAAACAAAGTCAGGACCTCCAATGTCTAAAATGTAGGCTTCAATGTTGAAGGTATATGCGCCCAGCCTTAGTTCAATCTCTCTACAGACGCCTTGTGACAATGTTCGCCACCCATCGACAAGCTTCACTCCGTATGGTTTAGTTGAATGGACCGGCAAGCTGCAACCTTAATAAGGGTCTTGGAAACAAAATTATGACTCGCGCCACTATCGATGAGAACCTCCACAGGGACTGCAGAAACTGTGCCATCAATGAGCAGGGATTCTGCTTTGTTGTCTCCCATGTTTTTGAATTCCACAACTTCCTCCTCTGCCAGAATTTCTAAAGTTTGTTGTCCTTCTTCCTGGTTGAGCGCGGCTGTTGTATCCTGCGTTGTGTCAAGCTCCTCCATTTCCCAAACCAAAAGTCGTAAACTCTTTTCAGGACATCTATGTAAAGGTGTGTATGGTTGTCCACACCGAAAACATAACCCTTTGAGTTTACGTTCCTCCCTTTCTTGCCAACTGATTGGCCTGACACAAGTCCACCTGTCAACCGTACTACCATGCCGCACCTCGTCCTCCCTCTTAGAGTTGCCTGGAACAAATTTGGGCACTGGTGGCAAAGGCGCTGGAGGTGGCAGCCTTCGAGACAGAGGTACAAATGTCGGTCTCCCGCGTATCAAGCCTTCTCCAACCAATTCCCTTTCAATTTTTCGAGCAAGAGATAGCATTTTGTTCTTATTTGTAGGTTCATGAGTGGAAACGCGATTTTCAATTTCCGATCATAATCCGCCCATAAACAAGCTCATGTACCACATTTCAGGGAAGTCTGGAATTCTCAATGCTACTTGCTCGAATTCGTCAATGTATTCTTCAATTGTTATGGTCTGCCGCAAGGACTTAAGGAATCTAATTGGATCCCCATCAGTAGCTTTCCCATACCGCTCCATAAGAGCCGTTTTTAACTGTTCCCAATGGAGATTGGGGCCAGAAAATTGTCAGGACAAATACCAGTATAATGCAGAATCCTCCATACACAGTTGTGTCAATGAAAATTTCAAATCCTCTGGTGTACAATTTATCCTGAAGTAAGTCTCTGCCCTAGTTATCCATCCGAATGGATCAGTTCCAGAAAAAGAAGGCATTTCGACACGCTTTGTGATGGTCCTTAAATCCTCTCGTAGTAACACGTCTGTAGAAGTAGAGTGATTTCCCTACTTCGGACCAAACTCATCACCTTCTCCTCCGTGGAAAGAGGAAGTCGTCGGCCTGTTATTCAAATCTCCAGACGCAGAACTCTGATGCGTCGGTGGTTGAACGGCCTTAAGTCGCTCCACAGTCTGCTCTTCCAAATCACGAATGCGACGAGTAGTATGCTCCTCATTTGATCACAATTGCTCCTGCAACATCCTTTGATTTTCTGATTGTCCGATTAAAACTTTTTCTATACTCGCTTGGACTGCTACTATTAATTTTTCCAGATCGGAACTTTTCCTCTGTTGCAACTCTAGTGTCTTTTCAAGTGTGGCTAACTTGTTGTCCATCCTAGTCTGCATACAAGCTCAACTCGAAATAAACCTATCTATTTTCGCTACTACAGCAACAAGTTTGGCCACGCACCACTGGTAATTCAGAATGCCAAACGCAGAGTGAAGAACAAAGAGGTGGGAGGACTCAATGAAAGCTCCAAATTGTTAGGGATTTCTAGCCTAACACTAGAAAAAGCAGTATTGAGAAGGGATTAACTGAGACAGAACTTGTTATTACCAAACTGTAGATCGGCTTCTACAATTCTAGAACAGGAAGTGTGTACAATGGAAATGCGATTACAATTCTCCAGCAGGTTTAGAGCGTATCTGAAGTAGTCAAGACTGTGATCACTCCACATGAGTCGAACTAGAAGGCCGCTTCTAGTTCGGTCCGCCAGTTCCAGCTCCTGCTCCAGCAGGTGCGCCTCTAGTCGTTTGCCTCCGTATCCCCCGTCTGAACTCATGACTTTCCTACTTATAGGCAAGGGAAGTAACTAACTTCCCTTGCCACGTCGGCCCCACTTGCCACGTCACATCAATACCATGTCTTTCCCCTCCTTTGATAAGTATGAAGGATGGGAGGCTTGGTACCAGCAACAATATCGGACCGACTGCTAACAATAAGAGAGAAGACTCACTCCCCAAGGTACTCTCTAAAGGAGGTCTTGAGGTTCTTTTATAATGAATAATAAAAACCACATCGGACCACAAGTCCAATGTGGGATGCAAACTCCAACACCCCCCCTCAAGCTAGGTGTACCTAGCTTGGAAACATAAAGAAAAACAAAGAAATCAACAGACGCTGCAAACACTCCTCCCCAAGCTGGACATTCTCAGCTTGATGACAGAACAAGACAAAACAGAATAAAAGATAAAGCGTCATGGTTGTTGCTCCCCCTCAAGACGATGATGGATGATGCAAGAAGTCAGTGAAATGGGTCGGTCGTCGAAGCGCCAGGAAATCCGCACGGGCGGGCCAGTCATCGGAGCGCCGGGAAATCGACACGGGCGGGCCGGTCGTCGGAGCGCCGGGAAATCCGCACTGGTGAGCCGGTCGTCGGAGCGCCTGAAAATACGCACTAGCGGGCCGGTCGTCGGAGCGCCGGGAATGTCGCACTGGCGGGCCGGTCAACGGAGCGGAAGGTGAATTCTGCAGAAGGAGGCCAGCATGGAGGCGAGAGCTGCCACAGGAGTAGGCTGGCATGGAGGGAGCAACAGACGGGGGAGATCCAGTTGCAACGCGACTGGATCTGGCCAAATGGGAGGGAGCACCGGACGGCGTGGTGTGCAGAGGTCGCTGGACTGGAGGGACGGAGGGTGACGCGCAGCAGGTGCTCGCTATGGGGGTCGTCCGGCAGGGAGGAGAGGCAGAGGAGCTATCGCAAAGAGGAGAATTCGGCGATGGGATTGAGCCAGATCTGGGAGCACGGGAGTCGCCGACCAGGAGGTGCCGCTGCGGGAGGTGCCTGCGGGAGGGCGACCGGAAGGGAGGTTGTCGCGCGCAGGGGGTGTCGTAGGGAGGGTGCCGCTCGAGCGGGGTGGAGGGCCGCGCGAGGGAAGCAGCGCTGCGCGGTGGACGGGATTCGTCGGGGCGGCGCCGTGGAGGAGCCGCGGAGCCGGGAAACTGCGCTGCACAGGGAGGAAGGTGTCAGTCGTCCGCGTCGGAGGCGGGGAAACGTCGGAGGCAAGGCCTGGAGTCGCCGGGAAGGCGCGACCGAGGCAGGGGTCGAGAACCGCGACTGAGGCGGGATGAAGGGCGGGGCCGGACAATGTCGGGAGTTCACAGGGAGGAGGTGGGGGCCAAGCAGAACCGGGAGTCCGTAGGGGCCGACCAAGGGGCGGCGTTGATGTTGGCCAAAGGGCCTAGGGCCGCCGCCCCCCACCGGGGGGAGAATCCTAAAAAAACCTAGGGCTTGAAAAAAAATGGGAGGGAGGCTCGGGTTTGATTAAACCTCCTCTGATACCATGTTAGAGTATAAGAGTGAAGACTCAATCCCCAAAGTACTATCTAAAAGAGGTCTTGAGGTTCTTTTATAATGAATAATAAAAACCACATCGGACCACAAGTCCGATGTGGGATGCACGCTCCAACAGACCATTTGATTTTCATTGCCATATGGAGACTCGCCAACAAGGCCGATTGGACGGCGTTGGGCAGCACCACGGTCATCTGGTGATTACCTTGAATGAAATTTTGGAGAAGCAACACAAATCAAAACTCGATCGAATTCGCTGGGAAAAAGAACTCGATGATCAAGCAGAATTTCGCCGTTATATGATGCGGCATAGTGAGAAGCAACCAGTGCGGGAGGGCGACCCAATATCTATTGCAATGGACTCGTCTAGTGCACCTTCTAGCAGTCTCACTACACCTGATGATCGGCACCGTCCTTGCCTGGACGTGCTGGACACCACAGGCCCTGATCCCACCCTCTTTGCTCGTCGTGTCGAGTTACCAGTGTTCAACGGCACTGATCCGCGTGGCTCACTAACATGCGCTGAAATATATTTTCAAATTCATCACACTCCGGATACAACGAAGGTATCTCTTGCTCAAATTTGTATCACTGGTATTGATATTCATTGGTTTACAGTATTGGAGGAGGTGCGTCCTACGGCCAATTTTCAAAGAAGAATTGATGGCACAGTTCAGTGGGCTTGACAATCAAAATTCGTATGAAGAACTCACCGCCCTACATCAACTCGCTTTGTTGGCCGAATACATTGACCGGTTCGAGTACCTCGCTTCCTTAGTGTCTCGCCAACCAGAGCTTCAATATGTGGGATATTTCTTAAACGGTTTACAGGCGGACATTCGCAGCTGGGTACGAATCCAAAATCCGGAAACTTGTTCTCAGGCGATGCATGTGGCGCGCCATGTCGAGCTCACCGTTTCTGATGCGGACAGCTCCGCTTCGCGCCCTTCAGTACTACATGGCTATGGCGAACAACGCGACCTGGATCATTGGACACCCTCTATCTCCGACCACCTAACAATTTGTCTGGTGGTATTTCTTCTTGTCTTCCTCGCCAGCGGGACATGCCTATCAATGGTTTCCGTAGTGACCAGCCCAAACCTTCCCCACCGGTGGGACGCGGCAATTGATTTTTGTCTTCACATGAGTGAGACGATCGACGAAAGCGTGGCCTCTGTTTCGCTGTGGTCGGCCATACAGCCCTCTCCATAAATGCCTCAATCCCAAATTACAAGTTACACTACTGGGTGGAGATGACTCTTGTCACGACCCGCCTTCACCAAAAGGAGGGAAGGGTCACCAGATTGCCAAGCCCTTCCTTCTTTAAGTTGAAGGAGAGATAATGACCCCCGAAACCCGCCTTCTATAGGTCCCGGAGTGGCGACTAGCACCAAGGGTATGGAAATTCCACACAAATGGAAGGCATTACCCTTTTTGTTTTATAGGATCGGGAGATAAGATGATGAAACCCAACAACACCAAAAGTAAAAGAAAAGTAAAGCCAAAAGTAAACCATTCCCACATGCATGTTCCAAAAGTAAAAGCCACAAGGTACAAAAGTGACTACAAGGGTAAGTACCAAAGAAGGAAAACAGCAACTGCGACTACCCCAAAGGTCCGAGCTAGTATGGTCTCGCGCGATCCCCGAAGTCCTCCTGGAAACCTGAAAGCAGTTTTATATACGTAGGGTGAGCATACAAGTACACTCAGTAGGGGAAAACCAAAGACTCTCGTGCACGAGTGGGGAAACGTACTAAAGTCCCGTGAGAAAAGGAATAAACCAAAGACCTAACAAGGTAAACTATCCACCCAAGCCTCACCAAGGCACACTCCCCAAATAACGCAAGTCAAGTAATATATATAATAAGAGCACATCGATGTCTGGGTACCCCGCGCCACTTTCCCACTGGTTATTGAGACATCCTACGCATCGAACCAATCCCGCCATTCTCACCGCAGTCCCACTGCCACACCCGCCAGATGTAATGGCCCGGGTTTTTGGGGTCCATTACTTTGTGAAAATCTCATGTTGGGTTTTCTGGTCTGGGAATCTCGGTGAAGTTTGGCCAACAGTAGGCCTACCGGTAGCCTTAGCCTACCGGTAGCAGGCCTACCGGTAGCTCGGTCTACCGGTAGCTGCAGCCTACCGGTAGCTCGGTCTACCGGTAGCTGCAGCCTACCGGTAGCTCTCAGCTACCGGTGGCTCTGGCCTACCCCCGCGGGTTCTTTCCAGTGGCGCTCCTTATTGCGCAATTAGGGTTTTAAACCCTATTTTGACTCCTTTAAGCGTGTTTTAAAGCCCGGTAACGCCCATAAATGTTTTAATTAAGCATTTAATGAATTAACATGGTGCGCGTCGGTTTAAACCACCCGACCCCTTTAATAACGTGTGGGGCCGCGCGGTCAACCCACGACCCCCGCTCCTTACGCGGTTTGGCGTTCTTATCTCAACCGTCCGCGGCCCTTATAAATAAAAGGTTCGTCGTGGGTTTCTTCTTTTCTCGTTCACCCTGCACTAGAGTACCCTTCGTTCAGGCGAGCCACATCGATATGCGTGAAGTTCCGAGCTCGGCCTAAGCATTGATAGACGAGGCGATTTTCGTTCAGGCGAGCCGCATCGCTATCCGTGAAGTTCCGCGCCCGGCCTCAGCGTCGATCGTTGACCAACAAGTAGGGAATTCTCCTTCGTCTCTCCCTTTTTGTGTATCATGCGGGGTGGGCGTGCTTTTGTTTCTGTAGAATTGGATAAACCAGGCCTAAATAAAGATAATGAACGAATCCTAAGGGGGGCTGTAATCGTTGATGCTATTTTATATAGTGATCATCTTTCTGAATTGTGCGGGCTTACGCCTACTGAAAATCATGGCCGTTGGTGGTCTTTCTCTGTGCATTAATGAACCCCTGGTGATGTTTTAAATGGCTTGTTTGTGGTTGTAAACTCCTGCCGTGAAAAGTAAATTGGCTAATTACGTATATTCGGCTAAATGAATTGGAAGCACCAGGATCAATCCTTTTCTGTGATAACCCCCGGTTAAAGCACACGGAAATTGAAATCATGGAGTGTGTTAAATCTTATAAATCTGAAAATACCGGCATGACCCTGCTTTGTGTTGGTGGTAGTGGTTTGGTTGTTTTCTTTTACGGGCCGATTGCTGGAGATGTGGGAGGGGATGGGATCCCCTGTTTTTATACTCTGGGTGGTTGTGAAATTGGGGATGGGATCCCCTGTTGTTATGGATTCAGTGGTTGCGAGTCTTAAAGACCGGGTGGTTACCTTGTTTATATCACGAATTGGGGTGGGATCCTCTGTTGAAGAAAAACCTTTTTGAGGGAGGGGACACGGGGCAGTGTCTCGGGGTTGTCTTTGGTTCCATTACTTCGAGGGATCTCACTTATCCCTTCGTTGTTGTGACTTTACAAGAAAACCGGGCGTGAATACTTAAATTGACTTTTGGCTGGATCTTTTCCTTGGTTTGTGCCTATGATATTAGTTGCCCAGTAGTGCATGAACTTATTTAAACATTATTACTAAACATGAAAACAAGAATGGGACAAATGGGTTTTGTTGGCGAGAGTCGTGACTCGAACTTGAGTGTTGTTGTGATCTGTAGGCTGTCTGAAGAAAAACCTAACTTTGGGTGAGTGTTTGTTACCTATATATATACTTGTAGCTTTGTGTTTCTTATTCGGGCCCCACCCAAGTTGAGCACTTAGTGGCGAACACCCTCATTTCATGGGGGAGGGTGTTTTTCCCAACTCCATTCTTAGTGGCTGGTTATTAGCTCCTTTTCTGCTCCCTTTCCCGGATAGCCCAAGTATCTTCGGGCAGGTTGTGATGGCCTGAGGTCCATTATTAGCCCAAGAACCTTCGGGCGGGGTAGTGTGGTGGTTATGGCCCAGGTGTGTGAGGGCAGGTAGTTTCCCAAGTATCTTCGGGATGAGGCCCAAGTGTCTTCGGGCGTGGCAGTGGATCTTCTAGCCCAGGTGTCTTCGGGCGTGGTGGTGGTTGTTCTGGCCTAGGTGTTTGCAGGCGTGGTTACGTGTGACAGTTATGGCCCAGGTGTTTGCGGACGGGATTCGGCAGTGGGACTGCGTGCGGTTGTGGCCCAGGTGTGTGCGGGCGGGTGTGGCAGTGGGACTGCGGTGAGAATGGCGGGATTGGTTCGATGCGTGGGATGTCTCAATAAGCAGTGGAAAAGTGGCGCGGGGTACCCAGACATCGATGTGCTCTTATTATATATATTACTTGACTTGCGTTATTTGGGGAGTGTGCCTTGGTGAGGCTTGGGTGGATAGTTTACCTTGTTAGGTGTTTGGTTTATTCCTTTTCTCACGGGACTTTAGTACGTTCCCCCACTTGTGCACAAGAGTCTTTGGTTTTCCCCTACTGAGTGTACTTGTATGCTCACCCTACGTATATAAAACTGCTTTCAGGTTTCCAGGAGGACTTCGGGGATCGCGCGGGACCATACTAGCTCGGACCTTTGGGGTAGTCGCAGTTGTTGTTTTCCTTCTTTGGTACTTACCCTTGTAGTCACTTTTGTACCTTATGGCTTTTACTTTTGGAACATGCATGTGGGAATGGTTTACTTTTGGCTTTACTTTTCTTTTACTTTTGGTGTTGTTGGGTTTCATCATCTTATCTCTCGATCCTATAAAACAAAAAGGGTAATGCCTTCCATTTGTGTGAAATTTTCATACCCTTGGTGCTAGTCGCCACTCCGGGACCTATAGAAGGCGGGTTTCGGGGGTCGTTATCTCTCCTTCAACTTAAAGAAGGAAAGGCTTGGCAATCTGCTGACCCTTCCCTCCTTTTGGTGAAGGCGGGTCGTGACAACTCTGTTCCGGAGAAGGATTTACCAGAGACAGTACCCGCTTCTTCACCACGAGATGCAATTTCGCCCAATGATGCAGAATGCTATGTTGTGGCTTATAATAATTTTTTTATCCGACCCGGCCCCCATGAAAGTAGAGGGTCGCCTGCAGCAAGTTCCTATTTTAATTCTTCTGGACAATGGAGGGACACATAACTTCGTTTCACCCAACCAGGTCCATTTGCTCAATTAGCTAGTTCACTAATACATCGTAATGCGTGTCAAGCTGGGCAATGGTCACCATGTGGTGACACAAGGGCAGTGCAGACAATTACCTGTGCTCAGTGGCGACTATTCCTATGTTGTTGATGCTCATGCTCTAGATTTAGGCGGTTTGGATTTTATTCTGAGGATTGCTTGGTTGCGCACACTAGGAGAGGTGACAACTAATTGGGAGGTCATGACAATACATTTCTTGGATAAGCACCTTCCACCAACTGGAACACTCACCCACCAACGGTTGTTGCTCGGTGGCCGCAACCAAGCTCTTCGGACTGGCCGCTGCATTTAGTACACCTTCGCACTGCCCTCCAAGCTCTTCGGGTGCATCATTTTTTTGCCAACCCACTTAAATGTTTATTCGCTCAGCACACGGTTGAATATCTGGGGCATGTGATTTCTCAAAAATGCTGTGGATGTGGATCCCACTAAAGTGCAAGCAGTTTTAGATCGGCCACAGCCACTTACAGTCAAAGGTGTTCGCGGTTTTCTCAGCCTTACTGGTTATTATCGGAAATTTATACATGGGTATAGACGGCTTGCTCATCCACTTATAGTTTTAACACGGAAGGATGGATTTCTTTGGTATGTTGTTGCTCAACATGCTTTTGACAGATTAAAACACCTTCTTACAACCGCTCTCGTGCTTGCTTTACCAGATTTTAATTGCCCGTTTGAATTGGAATGTGATGCCTCGGGACGGGGGGTAGGTGCTGTTATGATGCAAGCTTGCCGCCCTGTAATTTTTTTCAGCAAAGCTTTTGGAGACAAAATGCTCAATTTGCATCCGTACTTACTGGACTGTGATTTCACAATGTATTCGGACCATCGCAGCCTCCAATTTCTACTTCAACGGCAAGTTGCGTCGGTGGTTCAAGTAATAGCTCGCACTGCCGACAGATAAAGGATATAGAAGAAGCGTTCCCCATAGCAACCTCAAGACAAAGTTGTTGGGCTAACGCCTCAAGTGGGAGCTCTAGCTCTCGCACCAGGAGCAAAGAGATAAGGGAATGACTCACACTTGTGTCTACTAATACTGAAACAAGAGTAGAATAAACACATATCGTACCTCTAATCATCTCATGTGTCGTTGGGTCATACGCATCCATAGCTTGCAGCTGTCTGCGGCTCCGACCGCCAGCTCCCTGAGACTAACGTAGGCCGCCTGGTGGTGATGGTGGAAGGATCTCATAGCGTTATCCACAACCCAAAAATCCTCCTCCTGGAGCCCCACCCGTTCTTCTACCAGTTTCGCCTCCATGGGGTCACCCTACCCTACCCTCTCCTGGGAGATCTGTGATCATGTCGCTGCCTCTGTCGTGGCAGTTCGTCCTTTATCTGTTTGCCCTCCTCGGCACGTCTAGTCGGGCAATCACGCGCCATGTGACCTCGGGCGTCACATGCATAGCACCGCCCCTCTTCGGGCTGCCCTGGTCCTCCGCGTAGTCCCTGACCAAGTGCCCAAGTTTGATCCTAGGAAGATCTCTTGTGCCCGCCGAGATCCTGTCGACTGACGCCTGCAAGCTGGTGCAAACGACTCAGCCCTATAATGTCCACTGCCAGCTACAGCTGTCTGGCTTCCCTCTGACAGGAAACTCTCTGTCACTAGCGTCCGCTCCAACACCCCGGCATAGGTGGGAATGCATAAGGGTACTACACTGGCACGGATATCTCTGCGGAGACCCTGCTCAAACTTTTGTGCTCGGAAGTAGTCATCATGAATCATGTTGAGGGAGAGTACTGCGTAAGGTCTGTGGACCTCGCATACTCGGTCATTGTCATCCCTCCACGTTACAGCTCCAGATCCCCCGAATCTGAACCAAGCACAAGCATGAGGGGTAGTACTCACGAAACAACAGGTGGAAATCGGCCCATGGGAGTGTCGATTCATCATGCATTTGCGTAATTAGACTCCACCATCGCTCAACTACTTCATGGAAAAGGTTGGTTACAAGCGCAGCCACCTAGTCAATCGGTGTCTAGATAAGCCTGAAAACACGGATCATCGACTCTAGCCAATCCTTTGCCGCTTAGGGATTTGGATCACCGCGGAACCTCAGCGGCCTCTGACACGGGAACTCGCAGAGTGCGCTAAGCCTGTGCGCATCCCCAACCTACTCTGCCGGTATGATCTGCTGCTTGATAGGTGGGGCTGTTGCTGCATGTCCACCTAGAGAAAGGATCTCGCGGGATGGACCCTGAACTGAGGCATCATCACTCATCGGATCATCGTCGCGATCCGGAACCAGTTTTCTGGCTGGCTGGCGTCACGGAGACATCTTGAAAATTTAATCAAGGCGTACCACGGTCAAATGAGCATATATATATATGGAAAATTGACTCAAGAAGAACAATCAAATACTCAATCTTAGATTATGCATGTACCATTGATCCCTGCAACGAATGTCTCGGTATACCGAGTCGACAAGCAGGTGGTCAGAGTCCTGGTGAATGGATACGTCGGTCGCCGCACAAACACTGGGTTCTCTAGCCTGAAAGCCGCCCTCGAGACACTTTGACATTGTTGCCCTAAATCTCAATCAAATCCTCGCAAGGGGACTACTCCAAACATCGTCCCAAGGAATGAACTGCTCTGATACCAATTCGCCATGACCCGACCCAACGGGGCTCGAGCCGTAACTACCCCAAGCCCGCCTCCATAGGTCAGGGGCTGGCGACAAGTGTCAAAAGGCATAACTAATATATGAGGTTTTTGCCTAATGTACCTGTACACACGCACCCGACCATCTTCATGCAGAAGTGCAGAGGAATAATAATAAAAGATACATCAAGAGAATAAACCATGCATGAAAAACCTCTAGGGAGTACAGGAGTACGACAGTGTAAACTGAAGAGTAAAGAGGGCAAAATACACGCCCAACCAAAAAGATGTCACAACCTAACAAAACTAGAAAAGTAAAGTGCTGAGAGAGCCCAGCTCTGAATCTCTAAGCCCCGACCACCGTACGCAGTCCAATGCACCAGGTATCCCTAAACTCATCTATAATCGTCACTGACCAGTCCGTTATCTGCATAAGACACGACACGTGCAGGTAAAGCCCATGCAGGGGTGAGTATATACATATTCAGTAGGACGCCCCGAAAATTGAAGGGGGGCAATAAGAGACACAATAGGAATAGACAACTCAACCCAAAGCAAGAGAGTAACAAAATCCAACACGGATACCGATATATATATGCTAAACAAAAGAAGCCCAAACGAGAGAGAAATGGGATCTATATCTCACACTCATGCCCAGGAAAGAGTGCCAACAGTTCCAAAGGGGTCCATCAACAATGCCTAGCATCGCGCGCATCTGCCCAGCAGAAGCATCCAAGTCAAGCCACACCTCGTCATTGTACCGCACAGTCAAGGGGCCACAATCTCTAGGTAGAGGACCCATGCCTTGGCACAACAGGAGGGTGTCATCAATAGATAGCTAGAGGACCCATGCCCTGTCCTGGTAGGAGGGTGTCACTCTAATAGTCGAGGACCCATGCCCTCACTCCGCAGGAGGGTGTCACTCTAAGTCGGTAGAGGACCCATGCTCTGTCCCGCAAAGTCTCAAAATCGCGCACCGTCTCAGCGCCTGCCTCCGAAAATATTCCTAGATATTTTCTAAAGTCTTACAAACCAAAAACAGGGTCTCTACAAGTAAAACGTTATTAGGCATCCAAAAGGTGTTCCTTTTAAGGTCCGGTGATATAGAAAAAACATTAGATTAACAAAGCATGGATGGTGGCAAAAAATTCTGTAGGTCTAACAATCTTCACATTTGCATTTAATCTAATTAAAAATTTCAGGCATCAAAAATATAAATATATGAATACCTGATAACATAGTTTCCTCTATTATCAAATGGACATGGGAGACTGAAAGCGTGACTCTTGGTAAGAAATCAGAACTTGCTAAACAATAAGTACTCATTCAGAATAAAACTAAACGGTTCACCAGAAACCACAACAAGCTCAGCTCCAGTAAAACATTATTAGGCAGCCAAAAAGTGTTCCTTTTAAGGTCCAATGATATAGAAAAAAAACATTCGATTCACAAAAATGTCACAGCCATGGATGATGGCACTAAATTCTGTAGGTCTGACAATCTTCACATTTGCATTTGAACCATCTAATTAAACATTTCAGGCATGAAAAATATAAATATATGAATACCTTATAACGTAGTTTCCTCTATTATCAAAGGGACATGGGAGACTGAAAGCATGACTCTTGGTAAGAAACCAGAGCTTGTCATAAGAAACAGGGATGCTGATTGGGATCTGCATATAATGTTGGAAAAATATGTAAATTAAATCAAAAGACGATTGAAATATTTATTTGACACTTCAGGTTTGTTTGAACTTTAAAAACAGCATAACATAACAATACCTACTTCAGAAAGGAGCAAATAAGATGCCCACCTAGATCAAGTTTGAATCAATAAATATTTTTATTTTATTACACATTAAAACTTATGTAATCATTAACAGTTTAAACAACCAAACAGGAAAAAAAAAACAAGTTTGTTTTCTGGAGAAGATCTATATGATGAGCTTTCGGATATGTTTGGGAATTCCTTTTAGGATGAAATGCAATGGACTGAACTACTTAAATAATACATTATACGGGCCATTGTTTGGGAGAAGGAATGGAATGGTCAACTAAAATTTTATTGGCCATTGCTTTGCAGAAAAAAAAACTGTTCTTGTCAATTTTAAAACCTTTGCTATAGTGATAGATTCTATGCTTTATTCCAAGTTGCAATGTTAGCCACTGTTTGGATTATGTACTTATGGCTATGCTTGGGAGTTTTGGGTGCGATAGAATGTAGTTAAAATGAAATGAATTGACTAATCCGTGTTCATTTCATTTCATTCAGTAGCCCCTGATTTGGGGTGTCAAGGATTTTTTATTTTATTTTTTTACAATGGAATGAAATGGCAAGGAATGACCCCTTTTCCATTCAAAATCTTAAAATCCTTAACCCCCAAATCTGGATCAGGCCCCAAATCAGGATCAGGAATGAAATGAAATGAACACGGATTAGTCAACCCCTTACATTTCCACTTAACTCTGTCTCACTAAAAACTCCCAAGCATAGCCATGAGTACATAATCCAAACAGTGGCTAAAATTGCAGCTTGGAAAAAAGCATCCAATCAAGCACCATAGCAAAGTTTTTAGAATTGACAACAGTTTTTTTGAAATTGGCCGGAAATTTTTTTTAAAAAAAAAAATCCACAATGTCTTTGCAACACATTAAGAAATGGTCAAGGTGACATTATAGGAAAGAAGGTGGGGCAAACCTCTTCTTGTTTCCAATTCGGTAGAAGTTCATCCAATGCCCGCGGTTCAAAAACATTTCCAGACAGGATATGAGCACCTTTCATCGTATAAAAATTAAAAAAAAAAAAAAAGATCAGAAAAGAGAGCACAGATGTTGCAGTTCGGCTCAAGATAGTCAAGTTACAGCATCAATAGAAAGAAAAATAGAAGCATGGCTTTATTAAAAGCATATGGTATAAACTATAGGAATTGCATCTTGAATTGAAAAAAAAACACCCGGAAACAGATTCAATAAGAGGTATTGGGGGAACATGCCTGGGTAAATCAAAAAGCTAATTGAGATGATATAATGCAGTTGAGTGCAAGCCCCACGAACAAATGACAAAGATAATGAGACATGAATCGTGCTGCCCCACAACTCAAAATCCCCAATCAGACCCAAAGTCGTTTTCTTGCAAGAGAACCATGTTCTATTGACCCATGCTAAAAACCTGTATCAGGCTCCGTTTGACAGCACTTATTGAAAGCTGCTTATAGCATTTAGCACTTATGATAAGTGCTTCTATGTAAGTGTTTTGTTCGCGTGTTTATAGATTACTTACTGAAAGAGTACTTTTCTGCCACCTATTTCAGTGGGTTTTTTCTAGAATTTGGGTCCATTTGATAGCACTTATTCAAAATTGCCTATGACATGTATCACTTATGATAAGTGCTTTGTGGATAAGTGTTTCCCAATTGCTTATTGAACCATTGTTTTTTGGCCACTTATTTAAGTGGATTTCTTCTATAATTTAAGTGTAAGTGTTTTTTTAGAAACAGAAAAAACAATGCTTATCGTTTCAAACAGCTTATCATAAGTGATAAACGCTATAAGCAATTTTCAACAAGTGCTTCAAACATACCCTATAAGTGTAAGTGTTTTTTCAGAAACAAAATTAACACCACTTATTTTTTTCAAACTACTTGAGTGATTAGTGTTATAAGCAATTTTCAATAAATGCAGTCTGTTGGAGTCTGCATCCCACATCGGACTTCAGGTCCGGTGTGATCTTAATTATTCATTATAAAAGAACCCCAAGGGCTCCTTTAGAGAGAACACCTTGGGGGTTTGGGTCTCTCTCATTTTATAATTCTACATGGTATCAGAGCGAATATAATCCCGAACCCTCCCTCCCATATATTTTTTTTTAATCCCGTTTAAATTAGGGTTCCTGATAATTTCTCCCGGTTGGGGGGCGGCGGCCTCCATGGCCAGCGAGCCATAGGTTTTCTCTGTCGCCCCCCCTGCCGGCTATCCCTCCCGAGCGCCACTCGGCCACTACCCCGGCCCGCCTCCTCCCACGGCATCCCGGCGAGGCTCCGGCCTCCTTGCGTGACTCCCTGCGTGCGGCTCCCTGGAGCGCTCAACGGCGGACGACGACCTCTCCGGCCTCCTTGGAGTCTTTTGTTTGCTTTGTTTCTTCTTTATGTGTCCAAACTAGGTACACCTAACTTGAGGGGGAGTGTTGGAGTTTGCATCCCACATCGGACTTGAGGTCTGGTGCGGTCTTAATTATTCATTATAAAAGAACCCTAAGGGCTCCTTTAGAGAGAACACCTTGGGGGTTCGGGTCTCTCTCATTTTACAATTCTACACAGTCAAACAAACCCACAAGTGTTGTCAAACGGACCCTGAAAGCAAAACATTGGGAAGGCAATGTGAAACTATAAGCCATTGTGCACCTTAAATTAACTAGAGGCCTTCATGTATGTTTAAAACCAGGTAATGTTACTAATAAGGATCACGTGCCCGGAGAAAGCTCCTTTGTATATGTAAAGGAAACAGCACAAACCAGAATTATAGGCAGGGAGAGGAGAAGAAGAAACGAAGAAGTATCCTTGAGAGGCCCCAAACACTCTCGCTCAAGCCACAAGGCCGACTCCCTTAACAGAAGAAATATTCTTGTGTCCCCACTCACTCTCCCCCACTCCCCTTTATAACAGATTTCCCTCCTGCTTCCATCGCATGGCCCAGGTAGCCCCCATAACCACTTTTCCACTGCTTTGACATTTTTACCCCTTCTAGAAGGTGCTTCCCAAGCTGTGCAGTGGGGACCTGGTTTCTATCACCCACGCCACAATGAAAATCGGTCTTCTCCTCAATACTGAGGAAAAAGAAACTGATTGGGATGCACCCTTTCTGCACATACTCTCCAAGCAATCTCTCGGATGGTCCTCTTTGTTTTAAGATCCTGTAGAAACTGATTGCGATGCACCCGTGTTTCACATGTTCCCCAAGAATTATTTGAGATGGTCCTCCTTGAAAACCCAACCCTTTGATATTGTTTCTTGCTCCATATACCACAGGAAAAATCATTACAATTCTCTAGAATGACTTTGCATCTGGCTATTTCTTGGGACACTCCTCTGCCATCCCAAGTATCAATGATAAAAGATCCATTGTCAATAAAGATAAAATCACTTGTCAGAACACCGGGAATATGGTCTTTCAATAGGGAGGTGACTTCAGATAGCAGACTATAAAACTCAAACTCAGTTCCCAAACCATGCAATGAAGCATCCAAGCCTCCTTCAACATAGATTTTTACCACAGGTGGGTCACCTTGCATGTTGCCAGCAATATATGTCGGTACTACCGTGTTCCGCCCCAGCGCCTACGTCCAACCCACCTCTAGGTAGTCCGGCTTTTCTTTGGCGTTGGTCCTGAATGGTGGCGTGCCTGTTTCCTCGGCGATCACTAATGGCTACGCGTCAAGAGTGATATCTGCTGCTAGCGTCTCCTTCCGTAGTTGAGTCTCCGCCGCTTGTGTCTGCAAAAAATGTTGTAGGCCAACATTAGTATTCCACCCATGCATCATCATTCCGCCTGTCAGAAGTGGCTCCGACAGTGCATGTCGAGGCTGAAGGCGAACCTACACGACGCGTCGCGTCTGAAAGCGACAACCGCGCCTCCCCTTAGGGTGAAGAATGTGGCTAGCAGTAGTTGGAGCATGTGCTACGGAAATTTCAGACTTTGTTGGAAGGAACCAAAGGGCTGTCGCCAACTAGAATGACGGACCACGCTATCACTTTGGTGGCTGCTACTGCACCAGTTAACATTAGGCCATATAAGTTGGCACATTACCTCAAAGATGAGGTATGGGATCATCTGACATAGCAACGGTCCTTACGCCAGCCCTCTTATTATGGTTTGGAAAAAAAACGGAAGTTAAAGAATGTGCATAGATAACCGGACGCTCAATAAGTTAACAGTCCCGAATAGATTTATGATCCCAGTCATAGAGGAACGGTCGGATGAACTTCATGGGGCACAATGTTTCACCAAACTCAACTTAAAATTGGGCTTCCACCAGATTCATGTGAAAACAAACGATGTTAGCAAGACCGCGTTTAGGCCTCATAAGGGGCATTATGAGTAGGGACATTTGGATTGATGAATGCTAGGGCAACCTTCCAACCCACTATGAACAAAGGATTTAAAGAATATTTGAGGAAGTTCATACTCGTATTCTTTGATGACATCCTAGTTTATAGCAAGTCATGGCTCGACCATATTGCTCACCTAGAGCGAGCGTTTCGGGTATTGCAAGAAAATCAGTTTTGAGTTAATAAGGAAAAAATGTTTTTTCGCTTAGTTGTCGGTGGAATATCTTGGGCATATAATTTCTTGCGAAGGGGTGTCTATGGACCTGAAAAAAATAGTGTATTTGGAGCTGGCTATGACCGCAAATCGTTGAGGGAGTTCGGGGATTCTTCGAACTCACTGGGTACTACTGGAAGTTTATTGAAGGTTACGGAAAAATTGTCAATCCTCTTACCGAATTAACCAAAAAAGACAATTTCCATTGGAATATAGCAGCTGAACAAGTCTTTGAAACGCTTAAGACCAGCATGGTTTCCGCACCACTTTTGGCTTTACCAGACTTCCGGAAACCAGTTGACATTGAATGTGATGCGTCAGAGAAAGGAGTCGAAGTGGTCCTTATGCAAGCTCGACGACCAGCCACTTATTTTAGTAAGGCTTTAGCTGAAGTAAATCTATCCAAATCAGTATATGAGAAAGAAGTTGTACCGTTTGTCTTGGCAGCAAACCACTGGCTGCAATATCTGGTTGGTAAACATTTAGTGGTTTATACCAATCATAAAGTGCTCAAAACACCTTATCGGTCAAAGATAGCATACTGCTAACCAATAGAATTTGTAGACAAAACTTTTGGGACTATATTTTGAAGTGGTATATAAATTGGGGGAAAACAACCAGGCGGTCAATTCACTGTCCAGAATTACTGAAGGAGGAGAATATTGCTACCCCGAAGACAAGTGCTTAGGATCCACGGTTTCAAAACCTTAATGGATTGAAGTTGACACTATAAAAGCAAAATCACAACAGGATCCGGAGCTCAAAAAATCATTGTTGCCTTGGAACAACAATCAAATTCGTATCCCAGTTATTTTCTGCGTGATGGGTTGTTGTATAAAAAGGGTCGGCTGGTCTTGCCCCGCACATCCAGACTCATACTGAAATTCCTATGCTAACATCACTCTTCCGTTATTGGAGGCCACGTAGGTTACATCAAAACTTATAAAAGGCTAGCAACATGAATCTTTTGGAAGGGCATGCCGCAACACATTATGCAATTTGTCCGGGAGTGCGATACTTGCAAGCGGCAAAAATATGAAGCAATGTCTCCCGCAGGCCTCCTTCAACCATTGTTCATCCCAAAACTGGTTTGAGATGAAATATCAATAGATTTCATCTCCGGTCTCCCAAAATCTCAGGGGTATAATGCCATCTTTGTGGTTGTGGATCGTTTGACTAAATACTCTCACTTTGTGTTGTTACGGCATTCTTATATGGCAAAGCTTGTAGCCGAGGTTCGTGTCAAGGAAGTGGTCCGCTTACACGGCGTCCCCAATTCCATTGTCATGATCGGGACCTTATCTTTGTTAGTAATTTTTGGAAGAAGTTGTTCAGATTGGAAGGAACTACTTTGAAAATGAGTTCTTCCCATCACTCCCAAATTGATAGACAAACAGAGATTGTCAATAAATGTTTGGAGACTTACCTACGGAATTTTGCTTCGAAGAGGTCACTATCTTGGTCAAGATGGATCCCATGAGCAGACTTACCTACGGTGTTTTGCGCTATGTGTGAGGAATGCTCCAGTTGAGTCAGTGGCCACTGCTCTTGCAGAACGGGATCTCATTCTACACCAACTTCAAAGTAATCTAGATTGTGCTCAACAGTTGATGGCTCGGTATGCCAACAAGCACCGCAGGAATGTGACTTTTGAAGTCGAGGAGTATGTTTATGTTAAACCCTGGCCGAACGTACAGACCTCAAAGTCTTCTGAGCTAAATCCGAAGTTGGCAGCATGATTTTATGGGCCTTACCAGGTAATAGCCCGATTGGGAAACACAACTTATAAGCTCTTCTTGCCAACTACTACACTAATTCATCGGGTATTCCATGTCTCTCAACTCAAGTGTGCAGTTGGGCAGTCACCAGTTCAGTCTGAGGTACCAGAATTCTGGGGCAGTGCTTTTCTTCCATATGCTGAACCAGCTGCTATATTGGCTATTAAACCAATTTCTGGGCTGCCGCGAGGAAAGTGGCTTATCCTGTGGAAGGGAAAACCTTCAGAAGAGCCTGCTTGCGAAGATGTTGAGCGGATACTCTCTCAATTTCCAAATATGCACCTTGGGGGGACAACGTGCAATTTGAGGAGAGGCGAAATATTAGTAATAAGGAGGTCGACCCACTAATTTGCTCACGACCTCCGGTGGTTTATACTTACCAGCGGAGGGGCAAGAAGGGAATTGTGGACTTATGAGTCAGTTGGTTTATTAGAAGAGAGAGAGAGGACTTATATTCTGCTGAGGGGGCCGCTTGACTGCATCATGCGTTCTTTTTTGGGAAATTGGGGACTGAGATTGCAGTTTAAAGAGGAAGTGGTCTTCCTCCGAGCTTCTCCACCTACAGCAAGCTAGAACCAGGGAAGTGGTCTTTGCCAGGTTCTCCTTGTCAAGTTATCTTTCATCTCACAATTGTAACTAATGAAAGCTCTGCTTATACTTACAAAAATATACACAAAGGCCATTTCGGATTACTTTATTTCTTCCCTTACATAAATTGTTCTAACAATAATGAACATAATGAGGTTGGTAAATGGTGGGATTAGAAATGATGCGACTAATGTGAAGTTATTGATTGTGTGGATTTCTTTTTCCTACAGTTTCGGTTATGTTATTGGTGATGATTTGTTGTGGAAAGTGGCGTTTTGGTGTGTGGTTGCTATGTTGTTATTTTGATATTGTGAAAGTGGACTTCGGGAATATGATGCGGTGAAGGAGGATGACGGGTGGAATTTCATGAGCTATAATGGCTCGAGGTTTGATAAACGGGTTGTGATGGCTCCCAGTTACGATATACATGTATATACGAGCTGTGGCGGCTTGAGGTTATAGTGCATACATGTATTCAGGCTGTAATGGCTTAGTGTCACTACGTGTGTATTTATACACGGGCTATAATGGCTCTCGGTTCTACTATGTGATGATGAGGATGTGATTATGATTACATGGAGGGGGTCGTGCATGGTAAGAAGGCACGAGGTTGATGTCTTTCATATTCACGATACCCAACTATGATGAGGGTGTGGACATGTCAAGATAGGTGGGGAACATACATGAAAGGAGGAGGGCACAAGGTTGATGTCTTTCATGTTTACGTTACTCTGCCGATATGTGGTTGGGAAAAGTGGATGTGTGGCAGTGCGGTGTAGATGTGTGGTGGTGCAGTATGTGGCGGTGAAATTGGGAATGTGACTGTGGTCGGGAAGATTGGTACGTGGATGTGTGGTGTGGTGGTTGATTAGTGGTGTGAAGAGATGGTTGTTGATGTGGTGTTGTTGATATTTCATTTCTCGCGTTCCTGGTCAGTTGGTGAGGGGCTTTCCTACTGGCTCGCTACCGGTTTGAGTTGGAGCGACCTCTGAACTAACAGGTGAGAGCGTTGTTAAATTTTTAGGCCCATTCCTTTGGTTGATTTTGATGATGTTTATAGGGTTGTTGATATCTCTCATTTATTGATTATTGTTGTAGCATTTGAAACCTTGGTTGGACTAGGAATTGGTTTGGAGTCTTGATTAAGGGGAAATGGCCGAGGATGTTGTAGGAAATGTGGGAATTGTGGCCGTCGAGGTGGAACGTGGAGTTCGGTGATTATATTTCTTATGTTTATTCTGCTTTTAATTGTGATTATGTTTTCTTGATTGTGATCACTCTTGTCTACTCTTACATATTTATTGCGCGTGGGTATTGATTTATTTACAAGGATGATCCTACAAAAAACTCTCAAGTGTTCACCCCTCCACACTTTGCTGAGTGTTTTGTAAGATAGTTCAACGGAGATGGGGGCTAAAGCTTGAATGGAGTTGGTGGATGATTTGGAGTTTTAGAAGCTCATCCTTCCATGTGTTTCATGGTGATTGTGTGCTTAATATAAATAACATTTTGGTTGTGGGGTTTGTTTAGTAAGTTTCTTTGGAGTTGATTGGTGGTTTTGTTTCATTATTCCAGAAATTATGAGGGTAATGTCTCTCATTAGTGCGTTTTGTACCCTCACTGTTAGTCGCCAAATCGTTGCGTATTAGAGGCGAGCTTCGTGGGTCACTCTCGCCTTTAGTGCCGGCCTAGGAGGGGTTCCCAGTGGGAGTGGGTCGTGACATTTGTTATGTGAATATGTTCCATTTTCTTCTCGGAAAAAATTTACAACATGCTAATGCTACTTGTCCAAGAGTTTTGAGAATGCGTTTTTAGAATATTGTTACAGTTTAATTATTTAAGTAAAAAAAAAACTCTCACCATTCATCCGACTGTGACATTGTGACATTATTATTTTTATTATTTAATCAAATAAATAATTAAGTCAGTAAACAATTAATGATTTTATAAGTTAAACTGTTGATTTACGAGTGAATTGAAGCTTATTGTCTCTTTCTTTCTTCAAAGAACCCATTACACCCCCCCCCCCTCCGAGCAGGTTGAGCCCAGTTCCCACGGGAGGGACCAATTTTACAAATAGAAGTGAATATGTCGAATTTCTCGTTAATATTGCGAATCATGATTTCGCACTTCTAAGTGATCAGTCAGCTGCTATTACTGAATCTAGCAGCATTGAAGAAGTAGCGCATAGGGTTTGAGAAAGATCAAACAGATCAAGTCCAATCATAAACATGCATTGGAATTAAATATTTACAATGATAAATAATCCACTGCCGCTGGATATATAGAAATTAAATAATTTATTATTAGAAAGAAGCATGGAAACATAAATTGGCAATTAAGAATATTAGTCCCAGTTGCATGAGAGGAAATCCTTCATTAACGGATGGTCGGCCGAAACATTTAACAGACATGTGGAAATTATTGAAATTGAACTCATTGATAAAATGTTTATGTTATTTTTGTTTTCCTTCTGTCTATGGAAAGCCATTGTAGGATAAGTATGAGATTCATCTCCAAAGAGTTATTAAAACCCCACGTATGTCGCACTGCCAAAGACTGCTATAAATGAGGTGATATATTATGTCTGTGATAATAAGCGTATGGATGTGCAAAGCATTTCCATTATATGCAATATGTCGCTTAATCAATGGGGGGGTGATTGTTAGATAAGAGAGTCTTGGGATGCAGAAAGCTATTGAACAATTCGTAATTCCTCTTCAATGCCTATAATTGTTTAAAGACGGAATATCTAAGATCGTGTTTAGTGATGTTTATAACAAGCGCTGCAGAACGTACCTACTTCAGCTCCCTTTTCGACAACGCACACGGAAAGATCAGTTTCTCTTTCGCGGCAGAGCTGCTTCAGCCGAATCGCTGCAGACAGTCCAGCAGGCCCCGCCCCAACAATGACAACATCATAGTCCATAGACTCCCTGCCGGATTCACTGCCGAATGACCTTAAGTGTCCACCCGCTACTCTGCAGCGGCAATCAGCGGGAAACCCAAATGAGGGGAGCGGGCTGACGGAGATTCGGGGCCCCAAAAACATCGAAGGAACGCGATAAAACGAAAATCTATCAGTGACTTGAATTGGACACCCGAAACTCGGACGCTCTCGAAGAGAAGAGCCCGACAGTGAGAAAGGAGGATGGGAGGCGTGACGTGAAAAGGCAGCGGTCAAATTAAAATGGAAAGGATTCTGGGAAATGGGTGTAAGTGGGGTGCAGTGGATCCAACAGCATGAGATCGATGTGACGTTTCTGAGACGGCTGGATTCCGAATGGTTGAAGAGACGACGAAGCATGGCTGCACTATGGTAGCTTTAACTGAGCAATATGGATTTGTTCGCGTGAGGAATCGAATTTCTTTCTTCCGAGCTCGAGCACGATGCACAGAGACGGGAGTCGGCCTGACGAATATGGTTCAGAAGTGGCGGTGGGTCCAAATTGTTCGGGTGGAAGGACGTCCCGGATAAGACTGCCGCGGTATTGTTATGCGCGCGCGCATATATATATATATAGATAACATATATTTTCACATATATATAATTTGTATGTGTGTTTAAATATTTATATATGTATAACATATATATGTATGTATGTATGTATGTATATACTAGGTTCCGTAATGGCTAACCAAAGTGACACTTTATATTTATTCAATTGTTACTCTTAAGGAATAACATATAACATGTATATTCTAGCATATATTGTTTTTTTGTTCCTTACCTCTCACGCAGACACTTACTTCTCATGTATATATATATATATATGTGTGTGTGTATACATATATATATATATTGGGTTCCTTAACCATTAACCAGTTTGTCATTTTGCATTTATTCAATTATTTATTTAGTTAGTTTGTTTATAATTATTTTACTCTTAAAGAATAAACATGCATATTTTAGCATGTATTGTTTTTTTGTTCCTTGCCTCTTAGGCACACACTTACTTCATATATATGTGTGTGTGTGTGTAAGTACATGGTTATTATTTCGGTTTACCGCATATATATATATATATATATATTAACATATTTTGTATATATGTTTATTTATATTTTCTCATATATTAATAAGCACCTAAAAAATTACTAACCATAAATTTAACATTTTTATTAAAATGATATATTTGTGTGTGTTATGCTCTTATCATTTTTTAATATAATTAAAATATAAAATTACTTAAGAATTAAAATGTTTTTTTTATTATATGTTACATTGTTGATTTGTACATCAAATTAATATTTTACCACTTTTTAAGGTAACATATTGATACACAATAATATTAAATGCTTATTTATGAAAAAATCATTATTAAAAACACACACTTAGAATTTTCTGAGATGTTACATTTCACCCTTCTTAAAATGAATTTCGCTCTCAAAATTCTTTCGTTGTACCTAAGAAAAATTCTAAATTTTCATATTCATAATTTGGAAAACTAAAATTAGTAAAAATTTATATTTCTAGGAGTCACCTAAAGTTTAATTACCTAGAACCTCAAATGAAATTTTTTATCTCTTAGACTATCCTTAAAACAAAAAACGTCTAATCATTAAAATTGTCTGAACCACCCTCTGATACCAAGTGTCGAGACTCGTGATCCGCGCTTTCGGATTCGATACAAAAAATGTTGTATATTAAGAAAAACAAAAAAATATGTAGTTCTTGACAAAAACATGGATCTTTTTTTATATAGGTTTTGAATAAAAATGACAAACTATTACAACATATCAGAGTTTAAACAATTAATAAATAAATAGCTATTTTGGCTTCACTCACGCTAGCTCCTCAACGAAGCTAAACTCCTTTAAAACTTCTAATGAGCTTGTGAAAAACATTTTAAAACGTATGGTGAGTATAAAATTGTCGTGTAAAGGGTTTTAAAAACTAATGAAAATCATTTTATAAATAATGATTAAAAATACTTTTGAAAAAAAATTCTTTTATAGCAAATATAAAAAATTGATAAATACTTTTCGAAAATATAATACTAGGGTTTTAAAAATATATAATCTTAGAAAATATTTTTCATAAACCCTTGGAAATACATACTGTTTTGAAAACATAATTTTTGAAAACATTTTTCAAAATATAATAACCTTTGAAAATACACAACTGCAAAAATGAGCTTTATCAGCGCTCAAAACAGGCTTTAACAACACTGATAAAGGACGCATTTATCAGCGCTAAAAGAGCGCTGATAAATGCTTTGTCTGCTATAATATAAAAATCTGCAGCAGCACACCCAAACAAGACCTGCAAAAAAATCAGCATATCAACAAGTATACCCATACAAAATTAACACATAATTTATAAGATAATTTTAGCAAGTACACACATACAACAAGTATACCCATACACCATTAACACATAATTCATAAATTATTTAAATACATAAAGAAATCAATTCAAAATTCAAGGGGTTGAGGGTTGTTCAGGGGTTTGGGGTGGCTGTCCAAGGGGGGGTGGGGTGGTGTTTGGGGGGGGGGGGGCTGTCCAGGGGGTGGGGGTGTCCTGGGGGTTGAGGGTGTCCGGGGGGGATGGGGGGTGTCTGGGGGGATCGAGCTGTCCAAGGGGGTGGGGTGGTGTCAAGGGGGTGGTGGGGGTTGTCCATGGGGGTGGGGTTGTCCAGGGGGTGGGGGTGTCCAGGTGGTGGGGTGGTGTCAAGGAGGGGTGGGGGGTGTCCAGGGGGTGGGGGGCGTCCAGGGGGATGGTGGGGTGTCCAGGGTGGTGGTGGTGGTGGTGGGGGGTGTCCATGGGGGTGTCCAGGGGGGGTTGGGTGGTGTTTAGGGTGTTGGGGGGCTTTTCAGAGGGTGGGGGTGTCCAGGGGGGTGGGGTGGTGTTCAGGGGGTGGTGGGGCTGTCCAAGGGGGGTGGGGTGGTGTCCAGGGGGGTAGGGGTGGTTGTCCAAGGGGGGTGGGGGTGTCCAGGTGGTGGGGTGGTGTCTAGGAGGGGTGGGGGTGTCGTCCAGGGGGTTGGTGGGTGTTCAGGGGGTGGGGGGTGTTCGGGGGGGGGGGGGTGTCTAGGGTGGTTGTCCAGGGGGGTGGGGGTGTCCAGGGGGTGGGGGTGTCTAGAGGGGTGGGGGTGTCCAGGGGGTGGGGTGGTGTCCAGGGGGGTGGGGTGGGGCTGTCCAAGGGGGGTGGGGTGGTGTCCAGGGGGTGGGGGTGGCTGTCCAAGGGGGTGAGGGTGTCTCGGGGGGTGGGGTGGTTGTCCAAGGGGGTGGGGGTGTCCAGGTGGTGGGGTGGTGTCCAGGGGGTGGGGGTGCCGTCCAGGGGGTGGGGGTGTCCAGGGGGTGGGGGTGTCCAGGGGGTGGGGGTGTCCAGAGGGTGGGGTGGTGTTCAGGGGGGTGGGGGGTCCAGGGGGTTGGTGGGGTTGTCCAAGCGGGGTGGGGTGGTGTTCAGGGGGTTTGGGGTGGCTGTCCATGGGGGTGGGGGTGTCCAGGGGGGGTGGGGGTTGGGGGGGGGTTCCAGGTGGTAGGGTGGTGTCCAGGAGGGGTGGGGCGAGTCCAGGGGGTGGGGGGTGTCCAGGGGGTTGGGGGCGTCTAGGGGGTTGGGGGTGTCCATTTTAAACAAAAGAGAGACACTTTGAGTGATACCAGCCACACTGTGCCTCGGATTGAGGTGGGGTTGACTCGTACATATCACAAATGACCCATGGATCGTTCTCCTAAAGTATCAACACAATCCAAATACGTTTGGTCGGATTTCCGTACGTCAGTTGTTGTTTTCACTTAAAATTCTGTCCATTTTAAACAAAAGAGAGACTTTGAGTGATATCGGCCATATTGTGCCTCAGATTGAGACGGGGTTGACTCTTATATGTTACAAATGACCCATGGATTGTTCCCCTAAAGTATCAATGCAATCCGAATGCGTTTGGTCAGATTTCCGTACGTTAGTTGTTGTTTTCACTTAAAATTATGTCCATTTTAAACAAAAGAGAGACACTTTGAGTGATATCGGCCACACTATGCCTTGGATTGAAGTGAGGTTGACTTTTAAACATAAAAAATGACCCACAAATCATTCCTCTAAAGTATCAACACAATACGAATGCGTTTAGTCGGATTTCCGTACGTCAGTTGTTGTTTTCATTTAAATTTCTGTCCATTTTAAACAAAAGAGAGACACTTTGAGTGATACCGGCCACACCGTGCCTCAGATTGAGGTGAGGTTGACTTGTACACGTCAAAAATGACCCACGGATCGTTCCCCTAAATTATCAACACAATCCGAATGCGTTTGGTCAGATTTCCGTACGTCAGTTGTTGTTTTCACTTAAAATTTTGTCCATTTTAAACAAAAAGATACACTTTGAGTGATATCGGCCACACCGTTCCTTGGATTGAGGCGGGGTTGACTCGTACACGTCACAAATGACCCATGGATCGTTCCCCTAAAGTATCAACACAATCCAAATGCATTTGGTCGGATTTCCGTACGTCAGTTGTTGTTTTCACTTAAAATTCTGTCTATTTTAAACAAAAGATAGACACTTAGAGTGATACTGGTCACACCGTGCCTCAGGTTGAGGCGGGGTTGACTCTTACACATCACAAATTACCCATGGATCATTCCCCTAAAGTATAAACACAATACAAATGCGTTTGGTCGAATATGAATGTATTTTGGAGATTTTACTGTTTTTTCTTATCCAAAGCCCAAAGAAAAGTGGTTCATCATTCTTGCATGTTGCTGGTGCATTTCATCTATTAAAATGGGAAAATGAATCATTGGAGAAAGGATGTTTTATTTAATAACAATTACATTTTCCCTACAAACATTTATATACAACAATGTTTCATCTTTTGATCCCCTTAACCCCTCTCAAAAATGACCGCCAATTGTACACGTCCCCAAGTCAGATCTTCATGCTATTGTGCACAATCTTCCATCAGGTATGCATCCCACTCATTTCTGAACAAATCTACATCATCTTGTGAGTATGAGGCTTTTCGACAGTCATAATAGTACTGCAAAATATATAAATAAAGAATTAATAAATAATTTAAATGAAATAGTAGTTGTTTTTTAAAATACCTCTTTAGGGATGCTAGTTTGTTCATGAAAAATGATCTCTTTCATAAATTTACAAACATAATAACCACAATCATTATCGTTTGTTTGTTTTGGATACTACAAAAAATTTGATCATTAGAAGTGTAAGAACCCGGGTTTTGAGCCTGTAAGACTTTGAAATTTTCTTAATGTTATTCCAGAGCAGGGCGTTCAGACGGCGTGTGATTCCGAGCCCCAATGGGGTCGAAATTAAATTTTAAGTGCGTTCACACTAGACACTCCAAATAAACAGAATAAATCTTAAACGGTTGCTCAGATGGGAAAACCGAGGGCACCGTTGAGTCTAGAATGTGTTGTTTACCCTAAGAGGGGTGTAGCTTTCGCAGGCGCGACCCTTCTGTGGAAAACGCCACCAGGGGCATTTTCGTAATTTGGTGGCCCCGGGCGTGTACTTTGTAACTTCTGAATGGAGGCTCAGATTAAAATTATGATACCTCCATTGCGCTCAGAATGTGGATTTTACCCTAGGGGCGGCTTAACCCCGACCCCGCTGAAAGTTCGGGTACGAGGCCTACGGGCGGGGGGTTTAAGTGTTTTATATTTAAACACACCACCCCCACCCTCTTCTCCCCCTTGTTCTTCCCCTTGGTGCAAGTTCTACTCAACAATGGAGAACCTCCTTCAAGCTTCCTTCTCCCTCTCAAAGGCGGGTGGTGGTCCGACGGACCATTCGTGAAGCTTCGGGCTACGCCCAACGAGGTAGGAGGTTTCATTTTTCGTTTTTGATTTCCGCATCATCCATAAATTAAATTTCTTACGTCGAATTTTTGTCCAATCATTGAGCAAAGACCATATATGTGTAGGGATCGATCTAAGCTTTCTGATTCCCTTTTCAAATTGAATTTTCGAGTTCCGGGGTGTCCCCGGGAAGTTTTCCGACCATTTTCTCCTTTTTCTGGCGGTTCCAGGGGCGGTCTGGCGGTCGACGCGGCGGTCCGGTGGGTTCCCGGCGGTGGCGGTGGCTCCTAGAGGCAGGCGGCGGTGGCTCCCATTGGCAGGCGGTGGCGGTCCCGGGCGGCGGTGGTCCCAGGCGGCGGCGGACCCCAGGCGAAGGTCGTCGGCCGGGTGGACCGGGGGTCGCGGCGCGCGAACCCATGGAGACTGAGACCCGCCTTTGGCGGGTCTCCACGCAGACCAGTGACCGCCCACGAGGTCCAGTCAGCGGTGTGGACCGGGCCGGTCGGCATGGGCCGGCCTAGGCCGGGTGGACCGGCCGGACCAGGCCGGTCCAGCCCAAGGGGTTCGTCCCCTCGACTTTGGACACCCGTAACATTCACTACGGGTGTCCGTTTTGCATGTTGTCTGCGACAGTGCAATCCTTGACTCGAGATGAAGATTTTGAGATGGTATTGGGGGTTTCAATTCTCAAGATGGGGGCTCGGTGGCACGACGTGCTCGTTAAGTACTACGCCAGGATTCTTCTTTTGGATGGCGCAGACACATCCGGAGTCCGTTTAAGGCGTTGTCAGCGGAGTTGTGACCCTGGCGTCGAGACGAAGTGGTCCAGGGTGGTTTCAGGCATTGAAGTCGGAGTTGAGTCATGGGACCCACGGGCTGTCTTTTAAGCTGTGAGCAGCGTTTTGCGACTTTTTCATCAGACGTCCATTCGGGGCGAATGAGTAGTCATTTTTGGCGTGTTTTTCCGAGATCATCGCAATGACACATTTTTCCTGACCTCTTTTGAGACCGAGGTGTGGGCCCCATAAGACGTCGTATGGGCGTAAAGCGGTGTTGAATAACTTTTTCGTCGGGAGTCCGTTTCCAGCGAGTAAGTAGTCTATCTCGGGTGTTTTTCCGCGAGGATTACAATGGCGTAATCGGTTTGGGGGTGCATAGCCTATTTTGAGATCCAATTAAATGTGGAAACATGAAAGGATGTTGGTCGGAGGTTTCTTTGACGCACTCCGACCCAACGCATGGTCGCGATGTTAGCGACACCTAGTGATGGCGCGGGCAGCACAAAGTTATCGAACCAGTTCCGGGTTTACCCTTCAGTGGGTCTGGGTAGTGGGTTACCCGTTGACCTTAGGGTTTACCCTCCATAGGGGCTGGGCAGTAGGTTACCCATTGACTTTAGGGTTTACCCTCCAGTAGGGCTGGGCAGCGGGTGACCCAACGACCTTTTTAGGGTTTACCCTTCAGCAGGGCTGGGCAGTTGGTCACCCGACGACCTTTTTGGGGTTTACCCTCCAGCAGGGCTGGGCAGTGGGTCACCCGATGAGCTTTTTGGGGTTTACCCTCCAGTTGGGCTGGGCAGTGGGTTAACCGACGACTTCTTTCAGACTCAGCCCCTTTCGACGAGGCTAGTCAGCGTTTTTTCTCCATGGTTACCAGAGCGGGACTTTTTGGTCGTATGATTTAGCGATGAGAAAACTTTGGTGTACAGGACTGTTGGGCATCAATGATGGCTACCCTTAGAACTGATGGCGACTTACCCTGGGCTGAGCTTAGAGATGGAGATCCCCTTACACACTCGTTCGGGTTTCTTGTTGAGCATATATATATATACACCTTACTTTTGTTCCCACTTCTTGGATTCATTTACTCTCCTTCTAGGAGGGGTGAAGACACGCGGGGTATGCCACATGATTTCCATGTTTAGATCCTCTTGGTTGGGATGAGTCTACTCCCTTTATTTTGTTGGGTTGAGCTGCACTCTTTTTTTTTACTCATACACTGTTCTATGTTCTATCTACTGCTCACCGTTTTAGTACCTCCTTTGTTGCTCCCTCGAGCTTTTGGGGCATCCTACTGAGTATCTTTATACTCACCCCTGCTTGGGCTTTGCCCGCACTTGGTGTGCCCTTGCAGACGACGGACAGGTCGATCGAGACTACAAAGGAGCGTAGAGAACATAGGATCTTGGGATGCGTTCGATGGTCGTAGTAGGTCTTTTAGGTGAGAGACTCACCAGCTGTTTACTTTCATTTACCTGTTGCCGGGTTGTGGCACCTTTCTGGTTGGGCGCATGTTTTTCTCTTTTTATGTTCAGTATTTGTTAGTACTTTTCAGCACTTTACTTTCCCCTATTTAGAGGTTTATGCATGACTATGGTTGGGTTATAGTAGTTGTCCTTTGGTTTCCTTTTTACTCTACACTTCTGCATTGAGTTGGCTATGTGTGTGTACAGGTACTTAGGCAAAGGCCTCCCTGAGATTGTTACGCCTTCGGCGCTTGTCGCCATCCCCTGGCCTATGGAGGCAGGCTTGGGGTAGTTGCGGCTTGAGACCGGTAGGTTCGGGTCGTGACAAAGTGGTATCAGAGGTGGTTCGTTCCTTGGGGCATTGTTCGGACATCCCTAAAAAGGAATTGGTTGTGATTTAGGGAAATAATGTCGACGTGTCTCGAGAGCATCTCTCAGGCCAGGGAGTACGGTGATGGTATGAGCGGCCGACATATCCATTCACCAGGACCCTGATAACCCGCTTGTCGACTCGGCACACTGAGATATTTGTTGCAGGGAACTTTGGAACATGCATTTGGTAGGATTGAGTCTTTGATTTTCCTTGTTGAGTCAGCTCCCCTTTATGATTATGGTTATATATATATATATATATATGCTTATCTGATCGCGGTAATCCTTGATAATTTTCAGGATGCCCCCACGACAGCAGCCAGCCAGGTTACCCTCTCCAGTTAGTGACGACGACCTGGTGAGTGACGAGGCATCAATTCAGGGACCCTCACATGATCCCCTCCGCCCAGTGCTTCAACAGTGGACCCTCCACCTGGAGAGCGACAGTTAGTACCAGAAGCACCGGCCGAGGTTGAGCGCAGGCTGAGTGCGCTCCAGGACTTTCAGCGTCAGCGACCGCAAAAGTTCCGCGGGGACCTGGATCCCCAGGCAGCGGAGGACTGGCTAGAGTCTGTGGACCAACTTTTTAGGCTGGTACAGACACCAACGGACCAGATGGTAGCCCTAGCTGCCAAACTTTTCCATGGGATGACCGGGCATTGGTGGGGGTTGTTTACGCAGACCCACGACGAGTCGTCTCTCATGTGGGATAGCTTCCAAAAATTCTTCTGGGAGGAGTACTCCCCCTCTTGTTTACGCTCTATTCGGATTCGGAAACTTCTGGAGCTGAAGTAGGGGGGATGACCGTGGCACAGTACTCATACCAGTTTACCGATCTGACACGCTACTCACAGAATATGATCCGCGATAGTTACTTTCGGGCGCATAAATTTGAGCAGGGTCTTTGCAGGGAGATACGTGCTAGTGTAGTACCCTTGTGCATCTCTACTTATGTCGGGGTTCTAGAGCGGGCACTCGTGACGGAGAGATTCTTGGCTGAGGGACGCCAGCTGATAGGGCCTAGCAGTGGCCACTTCAGAGGAGAGTCTTCAGTGACAGGCAGGTGGTAGAGAGCAGAGCCTCGGTCGAGGAGGCCCTTCCGTGAGCAGACACAGGGGCGGGGGTTGTACACCGTGGTGGTGTCGTGGAGAACCAGGGCAAGCAGGAGAGAGCCGGTGCTATGCCTGTGACGGACAGGCTCACCTAGCACGGGACTGCCCGACCAGGCGTACCGAGCAGCCGTGGTAGGCAGTGGACGCACCGTAGCGGCAGAGGCAGCGCCGTGACCAGGGATCCACCGGGCGGGGACAGGGTGGTCCTCAGGGAGGCGGTGCAGGCAGAGCGGTAGGACCTGGAGGTCTGGGACGATGTTTCGAGGTCCTTCCACCACCACCGCCGGGCGGCCTACGCCAGGCTCAGGGAGCTGGCGGTAGGGGTCACAGGCAGCTTCAGGCTATGGGTGTTTGTGACCCCCAGCACACGATATGGTTCGAGGTACTCTTTGTATTTACTCTATGCTTACTTCGGTACTAGTAGACACAGGCTTCAGCCAATCCTTTATATCGTTGTTGTTGGTACGGGAGTTGGAGCTTTTAGTAGAGGCGTTGACACCTGCACTTAGCCTCGAGGTTCCTATGGGAAGTGCCTCGTTAGTGACCTTTATCTACAAACAGTGCGAACTGTCATTCGGAGGAGGGAGTTTCACGTGGGACCTTTTCATCATCATGATGGAACCTTACGACATTATCCTGGGCATGGATTGGCTTTCTATGGTTCACGCCCAGATCTATTGTCGTCACAGATGAGTCATAGGCGTGTTTTCTGATGGGACGAGGTTCACTATCCTTGGTGAACGAGACCTCGTGACAGAGCAGATGGGTACTTTGAGTAGGAGACCCCGACCTTTTTCACACCAGTTGGAGAGCATGGATCTCGGAGCAGTAGATGCTACAGGCACCTGGATCCCTACCGTTGTAGAGGACTACATGGACGTCTTTCCCGAGGATGTCCCGGGACTACCTCCGAGGTGAGAGATGAAGTTCTACATTGACTTGTAGCCGGGGACTGCCCTGATATCATGTGCGGCTTATCGGATGGCACCCACAGAGCTTTGGGAGCTACGACTTCAGCTAGACGACCTTTGTGAGAAGGGATTCATTAGGCCCAGTGTGTCCCTCTAGGCAGCTCCAGTTTTGTTTGTGAAAAAGGCAGATGGGAGTCTGTGGCTTTGTGTGGATTATCATTGCCTGAATCCGGCCACGATAAAGAACAAGTACCCCTTTCCGAGGATCGACGAACTCTTCGACCAGTTGAGAGGTGCGAAGTGGTTCTCTAAGATTGATCTTCGATCTGGCTACCACCAGTTGTGGGTTCGTGAGGCTGACATCCCGAAGTTGGCTTTCCATTGTCAATATGGGCATTACGAGTTTTTGGTGATGCCCTTTGGCGTGACGAATTCCCCTGCCATTTTCATGGATTTGATGAACCAAATCTTCTAGCTGTACTTGGACCAGTTTGTGGTGGTCTTTATTGATGTCATACTCATCTACTCTGCGACGGAAGAGGAGCACGCAGAGCATTTGAGGATGGTCCTAGACATACTTCTAGAGAACCAGCTGTATAAGAAGCTCTCGAAGTGTCAGTTCTGGATTCATGAGGTTCACTTTCTGGGGAATGTCATTACGAAGCAGGGATTAGCTGTAGATCTCGCAAAGGTAGAGTCAGTTCTTGCTTGGGAGCCACCCAAGAATGCATCAGAGGTGCAGAGCTTCTTTAGTTTGGAAGGGTACTACAGGAGGTTTGTGGAAGATTTCTCCAGGATTGCCGCCCCTTTGACCTCATTGACACGGAAGGGACGACCGTTAACCTAGACTGATTAGTGCCAAAAGGCCTTCGAGGAGTTGAGACAGAGGCTGACTAGTGCTCTAGTGTTGAGGCTTCCAGAGGAGGGCGTTGAGTTTGTAGTGTACTGCGACGCTTCAGGAGATGGGCTCGGGTGCATGCTGATGCGGCAGTGGGTGGTGATTTCATATGGGTCGAGGCAGTTGAGGCCCCATGAGCAGAATTATGCGACTCACGATTTGGAGCTAACAGCAGTGGTCTTAACCTTGAGGTTATGGAGACACTATGTTCTGGGTGAACGTTTTGCGGTCTACTCAGAACACTAGAGCCTCAAGTACATATTCAATCAGAGGGATCTGAATCTGAGGTAGAGTTGCTGGCTGGAGTTTCTATAGGACTATGATTTCAAGATAGTCTACACTCCAGGTAAGGGCAACGTAGTAGCATATGATCTTAGTAGGAAGTCCCATGCTCATTTAGTGCGGCAAGCTTCTGAGCAGTTGGCTTCCCTATGGCTGACCTTGGTGGAGCATGAGGGTACGGATTTTCTACAGTTGATGGTATTGATTCCTTCGCTCTTTGATCATGTGAGAGAGTCGTAGCTGGGGGATGTCAACAGCGAGGTACTATGTGATCAGATATCCACAGGCGACGCACCCTATGGGTATTCTAAAGGAGGGAATCACGAGATCCTGTTCCAGGGGCGAGCTGTAGTACCAGTGGAGATACGGGAGGAGGTGATGTGGGAGTTCCACACTTCTCCCTTGGTTGTACATCCCGGTGTGGGGATGATGTACAGAGACCTTCAACGACAGTTTTGGTGGTTTGGCATGAAGCAGAGCATAGCTGAGTTCGTTTCTTGGTGTCTTACCTGTCAGCAGGTGAAGGCAAAGCATAAGGTTCCGACAGGGTTGTTGCAGCCCCTTGAGATCCCGGAGTGGAAGTGGGATGACATATATATAGACTTCATCACAGGGATCCCGCGCACATTGAAAGGCCACGATTCCATTTGGGTGATAGTGGACCGACTCACGAAGTCGGCGTACTTCCTTGCCATCCAGGAGCAGAGCTCGGTGGAGAGTCTGGGGCGGCTGTACATTCGGAAGATCGTACGCCTTCATGGAGTACCCTCGATGATCATCTCCGACCGTGATGCATGGTTCACATCGCGATTGTGGCGAGGCTTGTAGGAGGTATTTGGGACCCAACTGCGGATGAGTACAAATTTTCACCCCCAGATGGATGGGCAGACTGAGCGCACTATCCAGGTGTTGGAGGATATGCTCAGGGCGTGTGTGTTAGACTTTGACCTGAGCTGGGAGGATCACCTACCCTTGGTTGAGTTCTCATACAACAACAGTTACCACTCTACTATCGGCATGACACCTTTTTAGGCCCTCTACGGGAGACCCTGAAGGTCACCGTTGTGCTGGACGGAGGTTGGGGAGACCTCCCTCGTGGGCCCAGAGTTGGTGCAGATGATGACAGGGAAGGTGTAGGTCATCCATGAGCAGATGAGGATGGCTTAGAGCAGACAGAAGTACTACACAGATCATAGTCGCAAGACTTTGGAGTTCGAGTAGGGGGACCATGTCATTTTGAGGGTCTCCCCTCGGTGTGGTACTCGAAGGTTCGACCGGGGAGGCAAGTTGTCCTCGAGGTTCATTGAGCCCTTTGAGATCGTGCACAGGGTCGGCGAGGTTGCCTACCGTCTTGATCTACCCCCACAGCTGGAGAGGGTGCATGATGTCTTCCATGTGTCTTAGCTGAGGAAATACGTGCATGACCCCATGCACGTTATCGACTAGGAAGAGATGGAAATTGAGAATGGATCCACCTTTGCGGAGCACCCGATGTCGATTGAGGACTGGAAAGAGTGGTCACTGCGTGGACGTACCATTCCTTTGGTTCATGTGTTGTGGTAGCACGGGAGGGTGTAAGAGAGAACCTGGGAACGAGAGAGCCAGATGCGGGCTTAGTATCCCGAGTTGTTTTTGTAGTTTTGTTTTTTGGGGATGAAAAAATTGAAGGAGGGAATGATGTAAGAACCCGGGTTTTGAGCCAGTAAGACTTTGAAATTTTCTTAATGTTATTCCAGAGAAGGGCGTTCAGACGACGTGTGATTCCGAGCCCCAGTGGGGCCAGAATTAAATTTTAAGTGCGTTCACACTAGAAACGCCAAATAAATAGAATAACTTCTAAACGGTTGCTCAGATGGGAAAATAGAGGGAATCATTGAGTCCATAACATGCTGTTTACCCTAGTAGGGGTGTAACTTTCGCGGGCACGAACCTTCTGTGGAAAACACCACCAAGGGCGTTTTCGTAATTTGGAGGCCCCAGGCGTGTACTTTGTAACTTACAAATGGAGGCTCGGATTAAAATTCTGAGACCGCCGTTACGCTCAGAATGTGGATTTTACCCTAGGGGCGGCTTAACCCCGACCCCCCTGAAAGTTCGGGTACGGGGCCTACGAGCGGGGGGTTTAAGTGTTTTCTATCTAAACACACCACCCCAACCTCTTCTCCCCCTTATTCTTCCCCTTGGTGCAGGTTCTTCCCTACAAGGTAGAATCTCCTTCAAGCTTCCCTCTCCATCTTCAAGGCGGGTGGCGGTCCGGTGGACCATTCGTGAAGCTTCGGGCTACGCCCAACGAGGTAGGAGGTTTCGTTTTTCGTTTTTGATTTTCGCATCGTCCATAAATTAATTTTTTTGCATTTAATTGCTTTTCAATCGTCGAGCGAAGACCATAGATGTGTAGGTATCTATCTGAGCTTTCCGAATCCATTTTCAGATTGAATTTTTGAGCCCCGGGGTGTCTGGGGTGCCCCCAGAAAGTTTTTCGGCCGTTTTCTCCTTTTTACGGCGGTTCCAGGGGCGGTACGGCGGTCGACGCGACGGTCCGACGGGTTCCCATTGGCGGCGCCGGCTCCCAGCGGTGGTGGCAGTGGATCCCAGTGGTAGGCGAAGGCTGCTCCCAGTGGCAGGCGACAGTGATCCCCGAGCGCGGCGGTCCCGGGCGGCGGCGGTCCCAGGCGGCGGTGGACCCCGGGCGGAGGCCGTCGGCCGGGTGGACTGGGGGGTCGCGGCGTGCGACCTCGTGGAGACCAAGACCCGCCTTTGGCGGGTCTCCACACGGACTAGCGACTGGCCACGAGGGTCATTCGGCGGTGTGGACCGTGGGTCCGCGGCCGGGCCGGCCCAGGCCGGGTGGACCGGCCAGACCAGGTCGGTCCAGCCCAAGGGGTTCGTCTCCTCGACTTCAGAGACCCGTAACTTTCACTACGGGTGTCCATTTTTCATGACGTCTATGGAAATGCAATAATTGGGTCGAGACGAATATTTTGAGATGGTCTTGGGGGTTTTAATTCCCGAGACGGGGGCTCGGTGGCGCGACATGCTCGTTAAGTACTACACCAAGATTCTTCTTTCGGATGGCGCAGACACATCCGGAGTCCGTTTAAGGCGCCGTCAGTGGCGTTGTGACCCTGGCATCAAGACGAAGTGGTCTAGGGTGGTTTCAGACATTGAATTCGGAGTTGAGGTGTGGGCCCCACAGGCCGTCTTTTAAGTTGTGAGCAGCATTTTGCGACTTTTTCATCAAACGTCCATTCAGGGCGAATGAGTAGTCATTTTGGCGTGTTTTTCTGAGAGAATCGTGATGGAACAGTTCACTCGACCTCTTTTGAGACTGAGGTGTGGGACCCACGAGACGCCGTATGGGCGTAAAGTGGTGTTGAATAACTTTTTCGTCGGGAGTCTGTTTCCAGCGAGTAAGTAGTCTATCTCGAATGTTTTTCCGCAAGGATTGCAACGGCATAATCGGTTTGGGCATGCAGAGCCTATTTCAAGATCTCAATAAATATGGAAACATGAAAGGACGTTGTTCGGAGGTTTCTTTGATGCACTCCGACCCAACGCACAATCGCGATATTAGCGACACCCAGTGATGGCGCGGGTAGCGCGAAGTTATTGGACCAGTTCTGGGTTTACCCTCCAGCGGGTCTGGGCAGTGGGTTACCCGTTGACCTTAGGGTTTACCCTCCAGTGGGGTTGGACAGTGGGTTACCCATTGACTTTAGGGTTTACCCTCCAACAGGGCTGGGAAGTGGGTTACCCGATGACCTTTTTAGGGTTTAACCATGACCTTTTTGGGGTTTACCCTTCAGTAGGGATGGGCAGTGGGTCACCCGACGACCTTTTTGGGGTTTACCCTCTAGTTGGGCTGGGTAGTGGGTTACCCAAAGACTTCTTTCAGACTCATCCACTTTCGACAAGGCTAGTCAGCGGTTTTTCTCTATGGCTACCGGAGCAAGACTTTTTGGTGGTACGATTTAGCGATGAGACAGCTTTGGCATGCGGGACTATTGGGCATCAGTGATGGCTACCCTTAGAACTATTGGCTACTTACCCTGGGCTGAGCTTAGAGATGGATATCCCCTTACACACTCGTTCGAGTTTCTTGTTGAGCATATATATATATACACCCTACTTTTGTTCCCACTTCTTGGGTTCAGTTACTCTCCTTATAGGAGGGGCGAAGACACGCGGGGCATGCCATGTGCTTTCCGTGTTTAGCTTCTCTTGGTTGGGATGAGTCTACTCCCTTTCTTTTGTTGGGTTGAGCTACACTCTCTCTTTTGTACTCATACACTGTTCTTTTGTTGGGTTGAGCTACACTCTCTCTTTTTTACTCATACACTGTTCTATGTTCTATCTACTGCTCACCGTTTTAGTACCTCCTTTGTTGCTCCCTCGAGCTTTTGGGGCATCCTACTGAGTATCTTTATACTCACCCCTGCTTGGGCTTTGCCCGCACTTGGTGTGCCCTTGCAGACGACGGACAGGTCGATCGAGACTACAAAGGAGCGTAGAGAACATAGGATCTTGGGATGCGTTCGATGGTCGTAGTAGGTCTTTTAGGTGAGAGACTCACCAGCTATTTACTTTCATTTACCTGTTGCCGGGTTGTGGCACCTTTCTGGTTGGGCGCATGTTTTTCTCTTTTTATGTTCAGTATTTGTTAGTACTTTTCAGCACTTTACTTTCCCCTATTTAGAGGTTTATGCATGACTATGGTTGGGTTATAGTAGTTGTCCTTTGGTTTCCTTTTTACTCTACACTTCTGCATTGAGTTGGCTATGTGTGTGTACAGGTACTTAGGCAAAGGCCTCCCTGAGATTGTTACGCCTTCGGCGCTTGTCGCCATCCCCTGGCCTATGGAGGCAGGCTTGGGGTAGTTGCGGCTTGAGACCGGTAGGTTCGGGTCGTGACAAAGTGGTATCAGAGGTGGTTCGTTCCTTGGGGCATTGTTCGGACATCCCTAAAAAGGAATTGGTTGTGATTTAGGGAAATAATGTCGACGTGTCTCGAGAGCATCTCTCAGGCCAGGGAGTACGGTGATGGTATGAGCGGCCGACATATCCATTCACCAGGACCCTGATAACCCGCTTGTCGACTCGGCACACTGAGATATTTGTTGCAGGGAACTTTGGAACATGCATTTGGTAGGATTGAGTCTTTGATTTTCCTTGTTGAGTCAGCTCCCCTTTATGATTATGGTTATATATATATATATATATATGCTTATCTGATCGCGGTAATCCTTGATAATTTTCAGGATGCCCCCACGACAGCAGCCAGCCAGGTTACCCTCTCCAGTTAGTGACGACGACCTGGTGAGTGACGAGGCATCAATTCAGGGACCCTCACATGATCCCCTCCGCCCAGTGCTTCAACAGTGGACCCTCCACCTGGAGAGCGACAGTTAGTACCAGAAGCACCGGCCGAGGTTGAGCGCAGGCTGAGTGCGCTCCAGGACTTTCAGCGTCAGCGACCGCAAAAGTTCCGCGGGGACCTGGATCCCCAGGCAGCGGAGGACTGGCTAGAGTCTGTGGACCAACTTTTTAGGCTGGTACAGACACCAACGGACCAGATGGTAGCCCTAGCTGCCAAACTTTTCCATGGGATGACCGGGCATTGGTGGGGGTTGTTTACGCAGACCCACGACGAGTCGTCTCTCATGTGGGATAGCTTCCAAAAATTCTTCTGGGAGGAGTACTCCCCCTCTTGTTTACGCTCTATTCGGATTCGGAAACTTCTGGAGCTGAAGTAGGGGGGATGACCGTGGCACAGTACTCATACCAGTTTACCGATCTGACACGCTACTCACAGAATATGATCCGCGATAGTTACTTTCGGGCGCATAAATTTGAGCAGGGTCTTTGCAGGGAGATACGTGCTAGTGTAGTACCCTTGTGCATCTCTACTTATGTCGGGGTTCTAGAGCGGGCACTCGTGACGGAGAGATTCTTGGCTGAGGGACGCCAGCTGATAGGGCCTAGCAGTGGCCACTTCAGAGGAGAGTCTTCAGTGACAGGCAGGTGGTAGAGAGCAGAGCCTCGGTCGAGGAGGCCCTTCCGTGAGCAGACACAGGGGCGGGGGTTGTACACCGTGGTGGTGTCGTGGAGAACCAGGGCAAGCAGGAGAGAGCCGGTGCTATGCCTGTGACGGACAGGCTCACCTAGCACGGGACTGCCCGACCAGGCGTACCGAGCAGCCGTGGTAGGCAGTGGACGCACCGTAGCGGCAGAGGCAGCGCCGTGACCAGGGATCCACCGGGCGGGGACAGGGTGGTCCTCAGGGAGGCGGTGCAGGCAGAGCGGTAGGACCTGGAGGTCTGGGACGATGTTTCGAGGTCCTTCCACCACCACCGCCGGGCGGCCTACGCCAGGCTCAGGGAGCTGGCGGTAGGGGTCACAGGCAGCTTCAGGCTATGGGTGTTTGTGACCCCCAGCACACGATATGGTTCGAGGTACTCTTTGTATTTACTCTATGCTTACTTCGGTACTAGTAGACACAGGCTTCAGCCAATCCTTTATATCGTTGTTGTTGGTACGGGAGTTGGAGCTTTTAGTAGAGGCGTTGACACCTGCACTTAGCCTCGAGGTTCCTATGGGAAGTGCCTCGTTAGTGACCTTTATCTACAAACAGTGCGAACTGTCATTCGGAGGAGGGAGTTTCACGTGGGACCTTTTCATCATCATGATGGAACCTTACGACATTATCCTGGGCATGGATTGGCTTTCTATGGTTCACGCCCAGATCTATTGTCGTCACAGATGAGTCATAGGCGTGTTTTCTGATGGGACGAGGTTCACTATCCTTGGTGAACGAGACCTCGTGACAGAGCAGATGGGTACTTTGAGTAGGAGACCCCGACCTTTTTCACACCAGTTGGAGAGCATGGATCTCGGAGCAGTAGATGCTACAGGCACCTGGATCCCTACCGTTGTAGAGGACTACATGGACGTCTTTCCCGAGGATGTCCCGGGACTACCTCCGAGGTGAGAGATGAAGTTCTACATTGACTTGTAGCCGGGGACTGCCCTGATATCATGTGCGGCTTATCGGATGGCACCCACAGAGCTTTGGGAGCTACGACTTCAGCTAGACGACCTTTGTGAGAAGGGATTCATTAGGCCCAGTGTGTCCCTCTAGGCAGCTCCAGTTTTGTTTGTGAAAAAGGCAGATGGGAGTCTGTGGCTTTGTGTGGATTATCATTGCCTGAATCCGGCCACGATAAAGAACAAGTACCCCTTTCCGAGGATCGACGAACTCTTCGACCAGTTGAGAGGTGCGAAGTGGTTCTCTAAGATTGATCTTCGATCTGGCTACCACCAGTTGTGGGTTCGTGAGGCTGACATCCCGAAGTTGGCTTTCCATTGTCAATATGGGCATTACGAGTTTTTGGTGATGCCCTTTGGCGTGACGAATTCCCCTGCCATTTTCATGGATTTGATGAACCAAATCTTCTAGCTGTACTTGGACCAGTTTGTGGTGGTCTTTATTGATGTCATACTCATCTACTCTGCGACGGAAGAGGAGCACGCAGAGCATTTGAGGATGGTCCTAGACATACTTCTAGAGAACCAGCTGTATAAGAAGCTCTCGAAGTGTCAGTTCTGGATTCATGAGGTTCACTTTCTGGGGAATGTCATTACGAAGCAGGGATTAGCTGTAGATCTCGCAAAGGTAGAGTCAGTTCTTGCTTGGGAGCCACCCAAGAATGCATCAGAGGTGCAGAGCTTCTTTAGTTTGGAAGGGTACTACAGGAGGTTTGTGGAAGATTTCTCCAGGATTGCCGCCCCTTTGACCTCATTGACACGAAAGGGACGACCGTTAACCTAGACTGATTAGTGCCAAAAGGCCTTCGAGGAGTTGAGACAGAGGCTGACTAGTGCTCTAGTGTTGAGGCTTCCAGAGGAGGGCGTTGAGTTTGTAGTGTACTGCGACGCTTCAGGAGATGGGCTCGGGTGCATGCTGATGCGGCAGCGGGTGGTGATTTCATATGGGTCGAGGCAGTTGAGGCCCCATGAGCAGAATTATGCGACTCACGATTTGGAGCTAACAGCAGTGGTCTTAACCTTGAGGTTATGGAGACACTATGTTCTGGGTGAACGTTTTGCGGTCTACTCAGAACACTAGAGCCTCAAGTACATATTCAATCAGAGGGATCTGAATCTGAGGTAGAGTTGCTGGCTGGAGTTTCTATAGGACTATGATTTCAAGATAGTCTACACTCCAGGTAAGGGCAACGTAGTAGCATATGATCTTAGTAGGAAGTCCCATGCTCATTTAGTGCGGCAAGCTTCTGAGCAGTTGGCTTCCCTATGGCTGACCTTGGTGGAGCATGAGGGTACGGATTTTCTACAGTTGATGGTATTGATTCCTTCGCTCTTTGATCATGTGAGAGAGTCGTAGCTGGGGGATGTCAACAGCGAGGTACTATGTGATCAGATATCCACAGGCGACGCACCCTATGGGTATTCTAAAGGAGGGAATCACGAGATCCTGTTCCAGGGGCGAGCTGTAGTACCAGTGGAGATACGGGAGGAGGTGATGTGGGAGTTCCACACTTCTCCCTTGGTTGTACATCCCGGTGTGGGGATGATGTACAGAGACCTTCAACGACAGTTTTGGTGGTTTGGCATGAAGCAGAGCATAGCTGAGTTCGTTTCTCGGTGTCTTACCTGTCAGCAGGTGAAGGCAAAGCATAAGGTTCCGACAGGGTTGTTGCAGCCCCTTGAGATCCCGGAGTGGAAGTGGGATGACATATATATAGACTTCATCACAGGGATCCCGCGCACATTGAAAGGCCACGATTCCATTTGGGTGATAGTGGACCGACTCACGAAGTCGGCGTACTTCCTTGCCATCCAGGAGCAGAGCTCGGTGGAGAGTCTGGGGCGGCTGTACATTCGGAAGATCGTACGCCTTCATGGAGTACCCTCGATGATCATCTCCGACCGTGATGCATGGTTCACATCGCGATTGTGGCGAGGCTTGTAGGAGGTATTTGGGACCCAACTGCGGATGAGTACAAATTTTCACCCCCAGATGGATGGGCAGACTGAGCGCACTATCCAGGTGTTGGAGGATATGCTCAGGGCGTGTGTGTTAGACTTTGACCTGAGCTGGGAGGATCACCTACCCTTGGTTGAGTTCTCATACAACAACAGTTACCACTCTACTATCGGCATGACACCTTTTTAGGCCCTCTACGGGAGACCCTGAAGGTCACCGTTGTGCTGGACGGAGGTTGGGGAGACCTCCCTCGTGGGCCCAGAGTTGGTGCAGATGATGACAGGGAAGGTGTAGGTCATCCATGAGCAGATGAGGATGGCTTAGAGCAGACAGAAGTACTACACAGATCATAGTCGCAAGACTTTGGAGTTCGAGTAGGGGGACCATGTCATTTTGAGGGTCTCCCCTCGGTGTGGTACTCGAAGGTTCGACCGGGGAGGCAAGTTGTCCTCGAGGTTCATTGAGCCCTTTGAGATCGTGCACAGGGTCGGCGAGGTTGCCTACCGTCTTGATCTACCCCCACAGCTGGAGAGGGTGCATGATGTCTTCCATGTGTCTTAGCTGAGGAAATACGTGCATGACCCCATGCACGTTATCGACTAGGAAGAGATGGAAATTGAGAATGGATCCACCTTTGCGGAGCACCCGATGTCGATTGAGGACTGGAAAGAGTGGTCACTGCGTGGACGTACCATTCCTTTGGTTCATGTGTTGTGGTAGCACGGGAGGGTGTAAGAGAGAACCTGGGAACGAGAGAGCCAGATGCGGGCTTAGTATCCCGAGTTGTTTTTGTAGTTTTGTTTTTTGGGGATGAAAAAATTGAAGGAGGGAATGATGTAAGAACCCGGGTTTTGAGCCAGTAAGACTTTGAAATTTTCTTAATGTTATTCCAGAGAAGGGCGTTCAGACGACGTGTGATTCCGAGCCCCAGTGGGGCCAGAATTAAATTTTAAGTGCGTTCACACTAGAAACGCCAAATAAATAGAATAACTTCTAAACGGTTGCTCAGATGGGAAAATAGAGGGAATCATTGAGTCCATAACATGCTGTTTACCCTAGGAGGGGTGTAACTTTCGCGGGCACGAACCTTCTGTGGAAAACACCACCAAGGGCGTTTTCGTAATTTGGAGGCCCCAGGCGTGTACTTTGTAACTTACAAATGGAGGCTCGGATTAAAATTCTGAGACCGCCGTTACGCTCAGAATGTGGATTTTACCCTAGGGGCGGCTTAACCCCGACCCCCCTGAAAGTTCGGGTACGGGGCCTACGAGCGGGGGGTTTAAGTGTTTTCTATCTAAACACACCACCCCAACCTCTTCTCCCCCTTATTCTTCCCCTTGGTGCAGGTTCTTCCCTACAAGGTAGAATCTCCTTCAAGCTTCCCTCTCCATCTTCAAGGCGGGTGGCGGTCCGGTGGACCATTCGTGAAGCTTCGGGCTACGCCCAACGAGGTAGGAGGTTTCGTTTTTCGTTTTTGATTTTCGCATCGTCCATAAATTAATTTTTTTGCATTTAATTGCTTTTCAATCGTCGAGCGAAGACCATAGATGTGTAGGTATCTATCTGAGCTTTCCGAATCCATTTTCAGATTGAATTTTTGAGCCCCGGGGTGTCTGGGGTGCCCCCAGAAAGTTTTTCGGCCGTTTTCTCCTTTTTACGGCGGTTCCAGGGGCGGTACGGCGGTCGACGCGACGGTCCGACGGGTTCCCATTGGCGGCGCCGGCTCCCAGCGGTGGTGGCAGTGGATCCCAGTGGTAGGCGAAGGCTGCTCCCAGTGGCAGGCGACAGTGATCCCCGAGCGCGGCGGTCCCGGGCGGCGGCGGTCCCAGGCGGCGGTGGACCCCGGGCGGAGGCCGTCGGCCGGGTGGACTGGGGGGTCGCGGCGTGCGACCTCGTGGAGACCAAGACCCGCCTTTGGCGGGTCTCCACACGGACTAGCGACTGGCCACGAGGGTCATTCGGCGGTGTGGACCGTGGGTCCGCGGCCGGGCCGGCCCAGGCCGGGTGGACCGGCCAGACCAGGTCGGTCCAGCCCAAGGGGTTCGTCTCCTCGACTTCAGAGACCCGTAACTTTCACTACGGGTGTCCATTTTTCATGACGTCTATGGAAATGCAATAATTGGGTCGAGACGAATATTTTGAGATGGTCTTGGGGGTTTTAATTCCCGAGACGGGGGCTCGGTGGCGCGACATGCTCGTTAAGTACTACACCAAGATTCTTCTTTCGGATGGCGCAGACACATCCGGAGTCCGTTTAAGGCGCCGTCAGTGGCGTTGTGACCCTGGCATCAAGACGAAGTGGTCTAGGGTGGTTTCAGACATTGAATTCGGAGTTGAGGTGTGGGCCCCACAGGCCGTCTTTTAAGTTGTGAGCAGCATTTTGCGACTTTTTCATCAAACGTCCATTCAGGGCGAATGAGTAGTCATTTTGGCGTGTTTTTCTGAGAGAATCGTGATGGAACAGTTCACTCGACCTCTTTTGAGACTGAGGTGTGGGACCCACGAGACGCCGTATGGGCGTAAAGTGGTGTTGAATAACTTTTTCGTCGGGAGTCTGTTTCCAGCGAGTAAGTAGTCTATCTCGAATGTTTTTCCGCAAGGATTGCAACGGCATAATCGGTTTGGGCATGCAGAGCCTATTTCAAGATCTCAATAAATATGGAAACATGAAAGGACGTTGTTCGGAGGTTTCTTTGATGCACTCCGACCCAACGCACAATCGCGATATTAGCGACACCCAGTGATGGCGCGGGTAGCGCGAAGTTATTGGACCAGTTCTGGGTTTACCCTCCAGCGGGTCTGGGCAGTGGGTTACCCGTTGACCTTAGGGTTTACCCTCCAGTGGGGTTGGACAGTGGGTTACCCATTGACTTTAGGGTTTACCCTCCAACAGGGCTGGGAAGTGGGTTACCCGATGACCTTTTTAGGGTTTAACCATGACCTTTTTGGGGTTTACCCTTCAGTAGGGATGGGCAGTGGGTCACCCGACGACCTTTTTGGGGTTTACCCTCTAGTTGGGCTGGGTAGTGGGTTACCCAAAGACTTCTTTCAGACTCATCCACTTTCGACAAGGCTAGTCAGCGGTTTTTCTCTATGGCTACCGGAGCAAGACTTTTTGGTGGTACGATTTAGCGATGAGACAGCTTTGGCATGCGGGACTATTGGGCATCAGTGATGGCTACCCTTAGAACTATTGGCTACTTACCCTGGGCTGAGCTTAGAGATGGATATCCCCTTACACACTCGTTCGAGTTTCTTGTTGAGCATATATATATATACACCCTACTTTTGTTCCCACTTCTTGGGTTCAGTTACTCTCCTTATAGGAGGGGCGAAGACACGCGGGGCATGCCATGTGCTTTCCGTGTTTAGCTTCTCTTGGTTGGGATGAGTCTACTCCCTTTCTTTTGTTGGGTTGAGCTACACTCTCTCTTTTGTACTCATACACTGTTCTTTTGTTGGGTTGAGCTACACTCTCTCTTTTTTACTCATACACTGTTCTGTCTACTGCTCACTATTTTAGCACCTCCTTTGTTGCTCCCTCTAGCTTTCGGGGCATCCTACTGAGTATCTTTATACTCACCCCTGCTTGGGCTTTTCCCGCACTTGGTGTGCCCTTGCAGAGGATGGATAGGTCGATCGAGACTATGGAGGAGTGTAGAGGACACATGAGCTTGGGCTATGTTCGGTGGTCATAGTAGGTCTTTCAGGTGAGAGACTCACCAGCTGTTTACTTTCGTTTACACTACTGGAAATACAGTCTTTCCCAATGGTTCTGAACCGTTGGGAAAGGCTACAGAATCGTTGGTATATGTTATACCAACGGTTCTGCAAACCGTAGGGAAGTAAGCCGTTGGGAAAGCTTTTCCCAATGGTTTACAATGAACCTTAGGGATAGGGTGGGAAAAAATTAACCTATCCCAACGGTTGTGCCAAACCGTTGGGATAGTTTTTCCCAACAGTTTGGCTTGAACCGTTGGGAAAGCCCAGGGACTCTCCTCTTTCCCAATAGTTTCTAAACCGTTGGGAAAATATTTTTACCAATGGTTCATTGAACCGTTGGTAAAAAAAATAATCAGAGATGTTATGCCAATAGTTTGAAACCATTGGCATAGGCTATGCTGTGCAAATTGCATAACAGCCTGGAATTTTCACAGCAGCTCTGCAATTTGCACACCAGGCCTCATTTTGTGCATTCCCTCTCATTTTCAATCCAATTATTGTACCTAAAATAAACTAACACATACATATACAATTATTGTACCTGCAATAACCAACTAACACATACATATAGAGAACAAATTCATACACATTTAACATATAATGCATCCTAGAACTATACACATCCATAATTAAATTAGAATTCATAACATAATTATAAACATACATAATTTATTTAGAATTAAATTTAAAATTTAGATGACAATTATATGTGGAATCCGGAATTCAGTTCATAATTTGATCGGTTTTTTGTATGCCATATATTTTTACCTGAAATGATGTCCATTTTAAACAAAATACATACACCTGGAGTGATACCGGCCACACCGTGCCTCGGATTGAGGAGAGGTTAACTCATACACGTTAAAAATGACCCATCGATCGTTTTCCTAAAGTATCAACATATTTCGAAAGCGTTTGATTGGTTTTCCGTATGCCAGTTGATGTTTTTCACTTAAAATTATGTCCTTTTGAAACAAAAGACAGACACTTTGAGTGGTGTCGGCCACACCGCGTCTCATATTGAGGTGGGGTTGTTTTTTACATGTCACATATGACCCATGAATCATTGTGCTAAAGTATCAACACAATCAGAATCCGTTTGGTCAGTTTTCCGTATATACTTAAAATGTTGTCCATTTAAAAAAAAGAGAGCCACTTAGAGTTATCTCGGACACACCATGCCTTGTATTAAGGCGGGGTTGACTCATACACATCACATATGACCCATGTATTGTTTTCATAAAGCATCAACACATTTTGAATGCATTTGGTCAGTTTTTCGTATGTCAGTTGTTATTTTCACTTAAAATGATGTCCATTTTAAAAAAAAGAGAGACACTATGAATGGTGTCAGCCACACCGCATCTTGTATTGAGGTGGGGTTGACCCGTACACATCACATATGACCCATGGATCGTTATTCTAGAGTATCGACACAATCAGAATCCGTTTGGTCGGTTTTCCGTATACTAGTTGTTTTCATTTAAAATGAAGTCAATTTTAAACAAAAGAGAGACACTTTGAGTGGTGTCGGCCACACCGCACCTCGGATTGAGGCGATGTTGACTCGTACATTTCAAATATGACCCATGGTTCTTTATCCTAAAGTTCCAACAGAAACCGAATGCGTTTGGTCAGTTTTCTGTATGTACTTAAAATGTTGTCCATTTTAAACAAAAGAGAGACACTTAGACTGATCCCGGCCACACCATAACTCGGATTGAGCCCAGGTTGACCTTTACACGTCACATATGACCCATGGATCGTTGTGATAAATTATCAATAGATTCTGAATGCGTTTGGTCGGTTTTCTGTATTCCAGTTGTTCTTTTCACTTATAATCATGTCCATTTTAAACAAAAGATACACAATTAGAGTGGTGCCAGACACACCACATCTCGAATTTAAATGGGGTTGACTCGTACACATCTCAAATGACCCATGAATAATTTTCCTAAATTATCAACACAATCCGAATGCGTTTGGTCGGTTTTCCGTATGCCAGTTGATGTTTTTCACTTAAAATGATGTCCTTTTGAAAAAAAAAGACAGAAACTTTGAGTGGTGCCAGATACACCGCATATCATATTGAGGCGGGGTTGATTCGTACACGTCACATATGACCCATGGATCGTTCTCCTAAAGTTTCAACGGAAACCGAACGCGTTTGGTCGGTTTTCCGTATGTACTTAAAATGTTGTCTATTTTAAACAAAAGAGAGACACTTAGATTGATCCCGGCCACACTATGACTCGGATTGAGCTCGGGTTGGCTCGTACACATCACATATGACCCATGGATCGTTGTGATAAATTATCAACAGATTTATAATGCATTTGGTCGGTAATCCGTATGTCAGTTGTTCTTTTCACTTATAATCCTGTCCATTTTAAACAAAAGAGACACAGTTAGAGTGGTGTCGGCCACACCGTACCTCGTATTGAGGCAGGGTTGAATCTTACACATCAAATATGACCCATGGATCATTTTTCTAAAGTATCTACACAATCCGAATGCGTTTGGTCGGTTTTCCGTATGCCAGTTGATGTTTTTCACTTAAAATGATGTCCATTTGAAACAAAAGATAGACACTTTGAGTGGTGTCGGCCACACCGCACGTCAGATTGAGGCGGGGTTGAATCATACACGTCACATATGACCCATGGTTCGTTCTCCTAAAGTTTCAATGGAAACTGAATGTGTTTGGTCGGTTTTCCGTATGTACTTAAAATGTTGTCCATTTTAAACAAAAGAGAGACACTTAGACTGATCCCGGCCACACCATGACTCGGATTGAGCTTGGGTTGGCCCGTACACGTCACATATGACTCATGGATCATTGTGATAAATTATCAATAGATTCTGAATGCATTTGGTTGGTTTTCCGTATGCGAGTTGTTCTTTTCACTTATAATCCTGTCCATTTTAAACAAAAGAGACACAGTTAGAGTGGTTCCAGACACACCGTGTCTCGGATTGAAACGAGGTTAACCCATACACGTCTCAAATGACCCATGGATCATTTTCCTATAGTATCGACACAATCTGAATGCGTTTGGTCAGTTTTCCGTATGCGAGTTGATGTTTTACACTTAAAATGATGTCCTTTTGAAACAAAAGACAGACACTTTGAGTGGTGCCAGCCACACCGCATCTCAGATTGAGGCGGGTTGATTCGTAC